>OW052242.1:144093375-145559125 GCA_932526585.2 Philonthus cognatus
ATATATATATATATATACATATATATATATATATATATATATATACATATATATATATATACATATGTGCAGTAGCCACCTACATAACAAGACATACTATATAATACAATAATGACGCCGGAATGTTTTACCTAATCAGAGCGGTACGCAGTCAATTGTTAAAATTAACATCTTTAAAAAAAAAAAGAAACTTGAAAAATGACCCCGATATATCCAAATCACGGTATCTCGAGGCCCGGTATAGCGAGGTTCTACTGTATATGCAAAATCCATATTTGTTATTAAGAGATGTATTAACAAAATTGTGGTTTTTCTATGAATATCTAATGGTTTTTGATTAAAATAAGCCAAAAATAAAAACTTACAATTTTATTAATATACCTTTTAATAACAAATATGCATTTTGCATATAATACGTGCCTTACTATCTGGTATAAGGGGGAGTGCGCATTGCTGCACTGCACTTAGACCTCATTAGGCCGATTGTGCTGCCTCCCACTACGTGCCTTACTAATAACCATTATTATTTAATAGGTTATGAAATAAACGGTATAGAAAACATCCCCGAAGAGGGCTCCGCTCTGATAATCTACTATCACGGATCCATCCCAGTCGACATGTACTACACGATTGCCAAAGTTTACCTCACGAAAAACAGACTAATTCACACGGTTGCCGATCATTTTTTATTCAAAATACCTGGTGAGTGCAGTCGTCCGAATCGTGTAATCAATATTTTTGAATCATAGAGTTTTGCAGGATTCGCCGTAATCGCTGACGCTCTCAACGTCATCCCCGGGACGAGACAGATCTGCTCTGGGATTCTGAAAGAGGGAAACTTACTGGGGATAGCCCCCGGCGGGGTGTACGAAGCCCAGTTCGGTTCCAGTACGACATATAACTTGTTGTGGAAGAAGAGGCTGGGCTTCGCAAAAGTCGCACTCGACTCAAAAGCAGTAATTTTACTCTCATTATTAAGAATAAATACAAAACAATATAAAGTTACTATTCTGAGTAGGTAGTGAACGATTGCTGTAGTGAGGTTTGTTAAGTGGGGGGGGGGGGGGGGGGGGGGGAGGTGGCAGCTGACAACCCATGTTTACAGTGACTTAATTAAACACATTTGCTTGCAACAACTCCCCATCATCTGGCATGTAGGGTCCAAATTAATCAAGAAAATAGGTTATAATACAAACATACCGATTCAACGATAAATAAAATCAACATAATTAATTTAGGGTATTAACTATCATGTTTCTAATTCAAAATCAAGGAAATAGCCCCGCTCATGGATGATGCTGAAAGATGACAAACACTCACTGTCACAATAGAATATCAGATGTTTGTATTATAACCTATTTTCTTAATTAATTTTGCCTCATCATGGCGGATCACAGGAATTGTCACCACTGTGTTTAATTAACTCATTGTACTCTTTCTCTTTCCTATTGTAATTGAGATTGTTTTTAAGATCTCTAGTTTATCTTGACACCAAGAAATTTCCGGACACTAGTTTATTTCGGTGTTCTCTAGTATTTTTGAAAATTAGGAATAGTTATTCTGTGACACCCTGTATACCTAAAAGAAAAATTCCCTGTATAACTAACCTCCAAAATTTCTGTTCTGTCATTTAAAAACGTAATCTCGAAATTATGTTTTTAAATGAAGACAAAAATTTCGAATTTAAAATTTCCGTTTAAAACAGTTTGTTTTTTCTAGCCAATCATTCCGATGTTTACTGAGAACTTGCGGGAAGCTTTCAGAGTGGCTCTGGGAGGAAGCTGGGGGCGTAGGTTCTACCTGAAACTGTACGCCTGGACCAAGTTTCCGATGGCCTTAAATTACGGGGGCTTTCCCGTCAAGCTTGTTACGCACATCGGAAAGCCAATTCCGCACGATCCCAATTTGACACCCGAAGAACTTCAAGCGAAGGTACGACATAACATAATTTTAAAAGTTTAATTAGTAGCTAAGCACACGGTAGGTTGTATAAAATTAATTTCAGATTTCGAGTGCAATAAAAGATTTAATAGACGAACACCAAAGATTACCGGGCAGCATAATGCACGCCCTGTTGGACAGGATCCCGTACTTCAGGGGCAAAAACAAAATCGAACACGAGAAGCACAAAAAGGGCTCGTAACGACAACGAAATCGGACCTCGCGCTCACATTCCTAAGAACCTCCGAAAAGAAGAGAGAGAGAAACAAAAAGAGGGAGCAGTTCTAGCACTTTTTACTTAATCAATATTTTTATACAGAAACAACACGACCCAAGGAATTTTCCCCGAACTAGGCGTGCAGTCACAAAAACCACAAACCCAAACCTGAAGACAACATTTTTACAAACAAGTCATTGAAAGAAGAAAAAAAAAATAGGAACATATTCGAAGTATTCACACACAGTATTTCTGCATGAAAAATGACCGTTTTTTATTTACATAACCTATAAAGTATTCACACGCAACGACAGTCATTTACAGGCAACGAGTCAAATATACGTAACAACAGTTATTCATACTTATCGACAGTCATTCACACAAAAGAAAAAGAAACAAAGAAGAGAAACCTTTTTGTAGCTTCCAAGTATTCACACACAATATTTCTGCATGAAAAATGACCATATTTTATTTTCATAACCTATAAAGTATTGACACGCAACGACAGTCATTCACACGTAACGACAGTCAAATACACGTAACAACAGTTATTCATACTTATCGACAGTCATTCACATAAAAGAAAAAAAGAAGAGAAACCTTTTTGTAGTATTTACACACAATATTTCTGCATGAAAAATGACCATATTTTATTTATATATCCTATTAAGTATTCACACGCAACGACAGTCATTCACACGTAACGACAGTCAAATACACGTAACAACAGTCATTCACATAAAAGAAAAAAAGAAGAGAAACCTTTTTGTAGTATTTACACACAATATTTCTGCATGAAAAATAACCATATTTTATTTTCATAACCTATAAAGTATTGACACGCAACGACAGTCATTCACACATACTGACAGTCATTCACCCATACTGACAATCATTCACACATAACGAGTCATTCATACTTAACGTCAGTCATTTACATGAAAGAAGAAAGAAAAAGAAGAGGAACTTTTTTAAAACTTCGAAGTATTCACAACACAGTATTTCTGCATCAAAAATGACCATCTTTTATTTACATTACCTATAAAGTATTCACACGCAACGACAGTCAAATACACGTAACGACAGTCAAATACACGTAACAACAGTTATTCATACTTATCGACAGTCATTCACATAAAAGAAAAAAAGAAGAGAAACCTTTTTGTAGTATTTACACACAATATTTCTGCATGAAAAATGACCATATTTTATTTTTATAACCTATAAAGTATTGACACGCAACGACAGTCATTCACACATACCGACAATCATTCACACATAACGACAGTCATTCATACTTAACGTCAGTCATTTACATACAAGAAGAAAGAAAAAGAAAAGGAACTTTTTTAAAACTTCGAAGTATTCACAACACAGTATTTCTATCAAAAATGATCATCTTTATTTACATGACCTATTAAGTATTGACACGCAACGACAGTCATTCACACTTAGGGCCAGTTGCACCAAACACGTTGAACTGGTTCATCTCTGAACTTGAGTTTAAAGTGACATTAGAACAATAGAAACTGCCATCTTGAACTCAAGTTTAAAGATAAACCAGTTCTTAATGACAGTCATTCATATTTGACGGCAATAAAGAAACTTTTTTGAAACTTCGAAGTATTGACACACAGTATTTCTGCATGAAAAATGACCATCTTTTATTTACATAACCTATAAAGTATTCACACACAACGACAGTCATTCACACGTAACGACAATCATTCACACTTAACGACAGTTATTTACACACAACAACAGTCATTCACGAGTAACGATTTCTTAATGACAGTCATTCATATTTGACGGCAATAAAGAAACTTTTTTGAAACTTCGAAGTATTGACACACAGTATTACTGCGTGAAATATGACCATCTTTTATTTACATAACCTATAAAGTATTCACACACAACGACAGTCATTCACACTTAACGACAGTCATTCACACTTAACGACAGTTATTTACACACAACAACAGTCATTCACGAGTAACGACTTCTTAATGACAGTCATTCATATTTGACGGCAATAAAGAAACTTTTTTGAAACTTCGAAGTATTGACACACAGTATTTCTGCATGAAAAATGACCATCTTTTATTTACATAACCTATAAAGTATTCACACACAACGACAGTCATTCACACTTAACGACAGTTATTTACACACAACAACAGTCATTCACGAGTAACGACAGTCATTCACATATAACGACAGTCATCCACATGTAACGACAGTCATTCACGAGTAACGACAGTCATTCACGAGTAACGATAGTCATTCACATGTAACGACAGTCATTAACACGTAACAGCAGTCATTCACACCTAGTATTTACTTTTCCTCAAAAAAAAAAAAAAAAACAACAGAGTACATAGTTATTTATTTTAACAGAGTATGTTTATATATATATATTTGCTGTAAATATAATAAAATAGTATTTATTTTATTCCTTACCTGTGTTTTCTTCGCTCCGAACGGGCGTGTTGAGATGGAATTGACAATAAATTGTTTTCGACAATTAATTTATTCTTCTTTCCTTTTTATGTTTTGGGACAGTCACAGTTTTTTTTTAATTCAATTACACACAAATCGAAGTACAGGAAAAGCACTCTAGACATGCACGAAATTTTTTCTCCTTATAACAATAATGATCATCGTGAAAAATAATGTGTTAAAAAGTAAAAGCCGTTGAGTGCGTGGGAAATTAATAATAGCACTTAATGATGTTTACCTTTGAAACAATGAAAAGGTAATTATTATTAACCCTTAGAATATTTTCCCGCTTTCAGTCCAAAGTCGGATGAATAGTTATTATAAGCAAATAAACAACTATATTAAATATAGTGTAGAGCCGTTTTACACACACAAGAAATCTCGCAGAAATTTGTTTTTATATTTTTTTGAGTATAATTACAGAGTTTTTTTAAGTTTGCGGAAATTCGTTGTTTTAAAGCGGTTAATTTGAGGCTTTTAACGAGTGTTTTCCACTCCCAGACTAAGCATGAAGTAAAATTTCGAGTTTAGAAAAGCCTAAGAATTTGGATTGGCCGCGTAGCGAAGCGGAGCGGCCAATCCAAATTAGGCTTTTCTAAACTCGAAATTTTACTTCATGCGCCACCCGTATAAAACACTGAAACATCCTAAAGTTTAAAATATACGGCTTTAGCAATCTAATTTGCAGATATGAATAAAACGTGAGTCAAATTCTGTGCTGAACAAATTGTTTAAAACAGTGATTATAGGTAACCCAATAACTCTAACGTATATTAGGTTGCCTATAATCGTTGTTGTGTGTGAATAAAACATGAGTCAAATTCTGCGCTAAACAAATTGTTTAAAACAGTGTCTATAGGTAACCCAATAACTCTAACGTATATTAGGTTGCCTATAATCGTTGTTGTATTTGTGTATCTTTTGAACTTCACTGTAAATCAGTGTTTTTTAAACGTGGCGCATGAAGTAAAATTTCGAGTTTAGAAAAGCCTAATTTGGATTGGCCGCTCCGCTTCGCTACGCGGCCAATCCAAATTTTCAGGCTTTTCTAAACTCGAAATTTTACTTCATGCTTAGTCTGGGAGTGGACAACACTCGTTAAAAGCCTCAAATTAAACGCTTTGAAACAACGAATTCCCGAAAATTTATAAAACGCTGTAAGTATCAGGCTATGTATACTCAAAAGAAAAATGCCCTGTATATTCTGTTTTAAACATGTTTTTAATTGTTAATATCTTAAACGCTCTATGGATGAAAACATACTAGAGCGTCGAGGCTCGAGCCGAGGCTAGAGGCCAGGCTTGAGGCGAGGCTCGAGCCAAGGCTAGAGGCCAGGCTTGAAGCGAGGCTAGAGGCGAAGCTCAAGGCTCGCCTCTTACTCAGGGTTATGTTTAAAACACTTTGTTTTAGTTATGTTTAAAACACTTTGTTTTAAAACAGTGTTTTAAACATGTTTAAAAAGGTATGGTGCATACACTGTAAATTTTACGACATTCGTTGTTTTTTTGAAAGATTTTAATTTTGAAACTTTAAACGAGGGTTTTCCACTCCAGACTAAGCATGAAGTAAAATTTCGAGTTTAGAAAAGCCTAAGAATTTGGGATTGGCCGCGTAGCGAAGCGGAGCGGCCAATCCAAATTAGGCTTTTCTAAACTCGAAATTTTACTTCATGCGCCACGCCTAATAAACACTGATTTACAGTGAAGTTCAAAAAATACACACACACAACAACAATTATAGGCAACCTATATAATCACTGTTTTAAACAATTTGTTTTGCGCAGAATTTGACTCATGTTTAATTCACACACAACAACAATTATAGGCAACCTAATATACATTAGAGTTATTGGGTTGCCTATAATCGCTGTTTTAAACAATTTGTTTAACGCAGAATTTGATTCATGTTTTATTCACACACAACAAGAATCATAGGCAACCTAATATACATTAGAGTTATTGGGTTGCCTATAATCGCTGTTTTAAACAATTTGTTTAGCGCAGAATTTGACTCATGTTTTATTCACACACAACAAGAATTATAGGCAACCTAATATACATTAGAGTTATTGGGTTGCCTATAATCACTGTTTTAAACAATTTGTTTAGCGCAGAATTTGACTCATGTTTTATTCACACACAACAATTATAGGCAACCTAATATACATTAGAGTTATTGGGTTGCCTATAATCGCTGTTTTAAACAATTTGTTTAGCGCAAAATTTGACTCATGTTTTATTCACACACAACAAGAATTATAGGCAACCTAATATACATTAGAATTATTGGGTTGCCTATAATCAATGTTTTAAACAATTTGTTTAGCGCAGAATTTGACTCATGTTTTATTCACACACAACAAGAATTATAGGCAACCTAATATACATTAGAGTTATTGGGTTGCCTATAATCACTGTTTTAAACAATTTGTTTAGCGCAGAATTTGACTCATGTTTTATTCACACACAACAATTATAGGCAACCTAATATACATTAGAGTTATTGGGTTGCCTATAATCGCTGTTTTAAACAATTTGTTTAGCGCAGAATTTGACTCATGTTTTATTCACATCCACATATTAGATTGCTAAAGCCGTATGTTTTAAACTTTACGATATTTCAGTGATTTATACGTTTGGAGATTCGTTATAATTGTATATACAAAAATATTTTTCCCTGCATTACACAGCAAAGAATTATTTTCCGAAGAATAATTACAGTACGTACGCTACTACTCAAAATATGCTATGTGCTCAACATGCGCTGTGTTCCATTTCTTGCTGCGAACGCTGTGGCGAATATATTTCAAAACGGCAAAGCACACATTTAGTTGTAGCTGCACTACAGTTTATAATAATAACCAGTGACGACCAATTTTTAGGTTATGAATAAGCGCGTAAGCTGCATCTGTCAGTGACAACTAATTTTTAGGTTATGAATAAGAGCGTAAGCTGCATCTGTCAAAAATTATTTTCTAAATTACATTAAACATGTTTAATATTTGTCTCGCAAGAAAAATGTTTCAAAAATTGCTGTATTATAATAGAATTTTTCAAATTAGGCACTGTCATGCGCAGAACGAGCGCCGTTCGTGTATATCCGCTGCTCAAAAAATGAGACAGTGGAACCTGACTACGTTGGGCGCATATTTATTTAAAAGAAAGGAACTCGCACGCACATGCCAGGTGGTGCATTGGACGAGGACCCTTCGGAATTTCAATTGTGTTATCTCTGCGAGAGCCAGCACCGAATGGTACATTTACGGCCCAACGTTTTCAGGACTGTCTTGCCTACGTTCGGGAAATGCTAGTCCACTGCGCAAGTGCCTAATTTGAGTTTTACATTTATACACTTTAATAAACTTATTATATTTTTTTGTTAGTGATTATATTATTCATTTCTGCGAGAATTCTCGTGTGTGTAAAACGGCTCTTACAAAATATGTCTATTTTTTTTCTACTGCATCAAAGTTTGTGAAATGAAAGTTCACAAACTTTGATGCAGAACAAAAAAATAGACATATTTTGTGAAATTGTGAAATTTTATTAGACCGTAAAGGGTTAATAATATTATTTTGAATATCAACTTACACTAAGTTCAATGTGTTTGGCGATTGTTATTATTATAACTTTTTTTATTAATAGTAAAACTTAAAAAGTTGATTGTGATGTTTATTGTACCGACAGATTTTCATTTTTTTGTATGTCAAAAACCACTAGATAATAAAAATAAAAACATTTCATAAATGCGTGAACTCCTATTTATACAATTAATGTTAATAAAAAAAAAAATGGACACTACTTTCGACGTTACTTGGTTTTTTTTTTATCATGTTGGTTGAAGTTATTGCGATTGAAGGAAACTCAACCGGCGGCGGCTTTAGCGGCTTTCAATGACTATTTTGACCTTAAGGTAAGTGTAAATGCAAAGTTCTGTCCATCGTGTCATTTACGTTATTAATTTTTCTTGTTTTTTTTTTCTTTTTTTCTTTTCAGCGTTTTAAATAAAACTATTCAACTTTAAGTAACTCGACGTCGAAGATGAGGGTGGCGTTGGGCGGGATGATGCCCGGGTGGCCGCGGGACCCGTAGGCGTAGTCGGGCGAGCAGACCAGTTTCGCCCTTTGACCCACGCTCAACTGTAAAAATAAAACAGAAAAAAAAAAACACATTACACTCGGTATTGAAAGATAATAAAGATGGTAAGATTAATTGAATTTGTCTCTCAGAAAAACGCCAGTTTTGTCCACAGTTCGCAACTGTTTAAAAACAATTAAACAAGTCGTTCAGTGCGCAAGGATAAGTTATAATCATAGAAATAATTGTATGAAATTTTTTAAATACGTTGATTAAACACTAACGGATTATTGCATAGTCCATTAATCGCAGTTAACAGCCGAATAAGGTTTAGTCAAAAAATAAAATATGTCCAATTTTAGAATTTTAGCGCTAATAATCACTGTTTATCAAAATGTTCAACAAAAAAATGAAAATTTGGTTTGGTTGCGTAGCACCAAAAAATATACTGATGAGGCGCATAAAGTAAATATTTCGAGTTTAGAAAAGCAATAATGCTATAAATACATACCTGATCAGTATATTTTAAACTTCAGTAGCAATCAGTCTTTTGAACCGGTGGCGCATGAAGTAAAATTTCGAGTTTAGAAAAGCCTAATTTGGCTCGGTCGCTCCGCTTCGCTACGCGCCCGAGCCAAATTTTCAGGCTTTTCTAAACTCGAAATTTTACTTCATGCTTAGTCTGGGAGTGGAAGACACTTGTTAGAGCAAAATTTTGCTTAAATAGAGCAACAGAATTACATTTTCACACAAACAAAAACAGTGAAACATAACCTCTAAATTATTACCATGAAGTTAGCACACATAAAAATTCAATATTTTTCATGCTATTACTTAGTTTTGAACTACTGATAAAAACAAGCATCAAATTTTATTATAATTTAGGGGTTATGTTTTGTTGTATGTAAAAATTAATTCTTGCCGCTGAATTATTTCATTAAAATTTACTTCAAACGAGTGTTTCCACTGCCAGACTAAGCATGAAGTAAAATTTCGAGTTTAGAAAAGCCTGAAAATTTGGTTTGGTCGCGTAGCGCCGCGGAGCGACCAAGCCAAATTTTCAGGCTTTTCTAAACTCGAAATTTTACTTCATGCGCCACGCGTATAAAACACTAAAATACTGTGAAATTTATTTATATTTGAATCTCACTTGAAATCAGTGTTTTATACGCGTGGCGCATGAAGTAAAATTTCGAGTTTAGAAAAGCCTGAAAATTTGGTTTGGCCGCTCCGCTTCGCGGAGCGACCAAACCAAATTTTCAGGCTTTTCTAAACTCGAAATTTTACTTCATGCTTAGTCTGGGAGTGGAAGACACTTGTTAGAGCAAAATTTTGGGCCGATGTGAAGTTTACGGGATGTTCTCGAAAATTGATTTTTTATATTGATACTTGTAGAATCGCGTATGGAATGGCCGAAAATGACGAAAAAAAAAGTGCGGAAACCACGTTTAGCCCCATTTGGGGGCTCCGAAAGGGTGAAAATTGGTGTATTTCAACAGTGTTTTTTGGTGTGTACAAAATAAAATGTGGTGATTATATGTATTCGTTTCACAAAACTAAATGGTTTAAATGTGTTTTTATAAGGATAGGACTTACAGTTTGCTTAAAACTTTCACTTAAATATTACGATTTTTGACAGGTTATGTTATCACCTACTTCCATTGTTATTCATAGATATAGCACAATTGATGCTAAGGGACCATGGTTTTGAATCAAATTTAAGGTTCAATTTCTGTACACCAGGAGGCAGCAGCAATATTTTAAAAAACATTTGATAAAAATCAAGCAGTGAAAATAATAAAAACAATTGATTGGAATTAGAGTTTCATAATTGTTGCAACATAAAGTAATTAATCATTAATTCTCGTATACAATTCAAATAGATTTTTTTTTATGAACGGTATAATTTTCTTGAACGTTAAACACCAAACTATAATTACTAAACGCACTAAACAATAAACGTCTTATAAACCCGGCATAACAAACACGAGAAATTAGATTGTTGCTCCAATTTCATATTTAATAATTGTTTTTAAATTTATAACGCTGTCAACTAATCTAACAAAAACGAAAAATGAAATCAATGTTCCCATCACATATTCTTTTTTTTTTTTTTAATTTATAGTGAGCGTTGGTACTTTACTCCTGGAAATGACACCAGGGTGCGCCTATCTCTTGTTCTGGGCAATTGTGAACCAGTTATCACATTCCATTATAGTATTATTGGTATCATTATGTTATATCTATGAATGAACAAAAGAAGTAATTGTCAACAACTTAACCTGCCAAAAATCGTAATCTTTAAGTAGAAGTTTTAAGCAATCCGTAAGTCCTATCTTTATAAAAACACATTTAAACAATTGAGTTTTGTGAAACGAATACATATTATCACCACATTTTATTTTTTTCCGGCTAAAAAACACATTTTAAGTAAACGGATTTCCAACCTTTCGGGGCCCCAAAATGGGGCTAAACGTTGTTTCCGCACTTTTTTTTCGTCATTTTCGGCCATTCCATCCGCGATTCTACAAGTATCAATATAAAAAATCAATTTTCGAGAACATCCCGTAAACTTCACATTAGCCAAATTTTGCTTAAATAGAGCAACAGAATTACATTTTCACACAAACAAAAACAGTGAAACATAACCTCTAAATTATTACCATGAAGTTAGCACACATAAAAATTCAATGTTGCCACATTTATTTTCCATGCTATTACTTAGTTTTGAACTACTGATAAAAACAAGCATCAAATTTTATAATTTAGAGGTTATGTTTTGTTGTATGTGAAAATTAATTCTTGCCGCTGAATTATTTCATTGAAATTTACTTCAAACGAATGTTTCCACTCCCAGACTAAGCATGAAGTAAAATTTCGAGTTTAGAAAAGCCTGAAAATTTGGTTTGGTCGCGTAGCGCAGCGGAGCGACCAAACCAAATTTTCAGGCTTTTCTAAACTCGAAATTTTACTTCATGCGCCACCGGTACTAAACACTGATTTCAAGTGAATTTAAAAATATACTCAACAAATATGTATAAATTTATGATTTAAAGCATTACAATTAAATGAATTCTAAACAAACCTAATTTTCTGTGGTCATTGAGGTTATACATAACCTTAATGACCACAGCAAAATAGTTTAATTTAAATCTCAATACCTCAACCAGTTGTACCACGCTATTAAATTATTAGTTGCAAACTAACAATATTCTGTATTGTGGAGGCTTCTACTTCGTTATACATGTTAATTACACAAGGAAACACTTTTAACTTTGTTTGTATAACACGTTTTATTTAATGTGACTGCAGTTTCGACAAATTTAGCTTGCCATAATCAAACATGGGGTAACTTAAACTAGAGGTTTTACAGGTATATATACACAATTACAAAACAGCGGTAAAAATGGGGGTGTACATTAGGTCAACCTGGTCGTTAATTAAGGGAATTCCCGGATTGGCGCGGGCTTTGTGTATCTCTAGTGCTTCTAGCAAATTCATTTTACGTCCCTTTTCGGCATGATGGATTATGGTAAGTACATCTTTTTCAAAAGTGTGATTTTCGTCTAAAAGGTGTTTTGCAAAAGACGACTTATCACTCTGTTTGAGCCGAAAAGAGCGCAAATGTTCCCTCAATCTTATGTTGAAATTACGACCAGATTGGCCAATGTATATCCCTTGACAATCTGCGCAAGTTAATATATTCCAGATTTATTAAATTTATCTAATTTTGTTTTACTATTAAAGACATGGTTATTGATTTTACAGTACGGTTTAAATGCAACTTGAATATTATGCTTTTTTAGGATATTTTTAACTTGAAAACTGACATTGCCAAAATAAGTTAACGATTTATATTTAATTGTTTCTTTTTCAAATGATATTCCAGCGTATAATAAATGTTTGATGTTATTAAATTTCTGTTTTTTAAGAAGTCTATCAACCAAATCACAACCATAACCATTGTTAATAGCCATAGCTTTAATCAAGTTAATTTCCTTCTCGAAAAAATTAGCTGACAAAGGGATTTTTAAGGCTCCTTGAATCATTGAATTGAATGCAGCAATTTTATGTTTATAGGGATGTCTGGAATGGTTAGGGATAATTGAGTCGGTAAAGGAAGGTTTTCTAAAAATGTCAAAAGAGAGTTTGTTATTTACTCTGGTAATAGACAGATCTAAATATTTGATGTTGTTATTGATTTCGGTTTCAGCTGTGAATTTAATTTTAGGGTGAAGTTTATTTAAGAAATCTAAAAATTGAGTGAGCTGTCTATCAGTTCCCTGGAAACAAGCTAATATATCATCGACGTAACGGTGCCACATTTTAATATGTTTTTTAGCTAGTGACGAATTTAATATTATTTTTGTAAAATTATGCATAAATATATCTGCTAGCAATGGGCTTAAAGGGCACCCCATTGCTAGGCCTTCTGTTTGTTTAAAAAATTTATTGTTAAATGAAAAAAAGTTATTATTTAAGATGATTTCTAAGCAATCCAAAAATTCTGTTTTTACTGTGACATTAATATTACATTTATCGAAAGATTCTTCTATTAGTTTAATACACTCTGATGGAGGAATATCAGCAAACACCCCCATTTTTACCGCTGTTTTGTAATTGTGTATATAACACAAAACTTTGTAACGGGGTAATCGACCACTAATGATAGGCTAGTTGCTTAATCCAATTAATTTATTAATTTCCGAGCTTTCGGAGCTTTTTGGCTCCTTCTTCAGGGATTTCACTACAATAAAATGATACAAAAAATAAAAACCGTAATTTTTTACAGAGCGGTGAGTTAATTATTAAAAAATTATTGAAATGAAAATGGCGTGAAATGATTAATATGGAGTGACTTTATATAACATTGTTTTAAGTGAAAATGAGATGATGAAATATGATTGAAAGTGACATGAAAGAATATAGAGTAGTTAATTACATTTTTAATTCTATTGACCAGGGGCCAACTCACCGCTCTGTAAAAAATTACGGTTTTTATTTTTTGTATCATTTTATTGTAGTGAAATCCCTGAAGAAGGAGCCAAAAAGCTCCGAAAGCTCGGAAATTAATAAATTAATTGGATTAAGCAACTAGCCTATCATTAGTGGCCGATTACCCCGTTACAAAGTTTTGTGTTTTCCCAACAAGTACGACCGTTACTTCCCTCCGTGGTTTCTAAATTGTGTATATATACCTGTAAAACCTCTAGTTTAAGTTACTCCATGTTTGATAATGACAAGCTAAATTTGTCGAAACTGCAGTCACATTAAATAAAACGTGTTATACAAACAAAGTTAAAAGTGTTTCATTGTGAAACTAACAATAGTAATCTGCTAAAATGATTTATTAATACGAAAACTTTAATATCTTTAGAACCGTCTAAATGACGACCTTGATAATTACGTACTTGAGCGACTCCTTCGTCCCACCCTCGGATAACCTCTCCCTTGCCAATCCTGAACTTAAAGGGGACTCCGCGGTCTCGGGACGAATCGAACTTGGTGCCGTTCTCCAGGGTGCCCGTGTAGTGGACGACCACAGTCTGGCCCGTCTTTGGGAATGTGCGACCTATAATATCATTAAGTTGATTGTTTGAGTTAAGTGAAGATCAAATTAATTTGACGAATACAGCACTAATAACCTTTCTTTACTTGTTTATTTGAATTACGAAATGTACATACATTTCCGACACAAAGTGACCATTATCAATGGATTACACTGTGATAATCCATTGATAATGGTCACTTTATGTCCGAAATGTATGTACATTTGGTAATTCAAATAAACGTGTGGAGAAAGGTAATTAGCAGCGATGGCTCGCAGCCTAACTTCAGGGTAGGCCACAGCTCCAAGGCACACAAAATTTGAGGTTGGGATTGTGCTTTATAAATACAAAAAATTGCACAACAAACTCACCTCTCAAAAACGGATACATATTACCTTGGGTCTCTGGCCGACCCTGAAGTTAGGCTGCGAGCCGTCGCTAGTTATTAGTGCTTTATTCGTCAAATTATAATATTAACAAAAAATTACTTAACGAATAGAACTTAACAAAATGTTAGTTAAAGTTACAACCTTTAGTAAATTAAGTTAGCTAAATATTACTCATTGATCCATTTGTGATCAGATTGTAATTATAGTAAAATACAACTAAGTGTTTTGCAAATAATAAAAAAAAAAAACGTTACAATCACCGAAATGACAAGACAAAATCTCTTAATGAAGAATATTATCAGTGGTGCAATTAGGATTTTTAAAACTATGTTAGGATATCTATGCTAACTTCCAAATTAAAAAAGGTAATTGAAGAAAATGAATTTCACAAAATATAGATTATGAAAAATGTAAAAAAAAATCATTAATATTAATACGTTAGCTACCAGCGTCACGTATACGTGACACTAAATATTTGATAATTTCATTATAATTGGCTCTACAAAATTGTATCGTAAACAGATTGCATGAATTTAAAAAATTAAAAAGGCACGGGATGTTCTAGGCTACAAGACAATTACCTTTTTATGCAATCGTATTTAATAAAAAAATATAAAGACAGCAGGTGTTGACTTTTTCTCTGAAAGCCTGGCAGCGAACGTGTTAATTCAACAATGGGTAATTGGATAATTTGGGGTTATTCGAGGTTGACATTAATCAGATAAAATTGTTGGGAGTTTGATAGCAACAGTTGGGGAAGTTTATGATGAACGCACTGTCAACAGCAAACACGTTCTTCATTTTCGCAATCGTACAAAATAGAATGGCCAGAGTAGCGTTCACTAGATACCAACGTAAAGCGTAAAAAAATCCAAAGGTGCTGAGAGTATATTTTTCTGATAAATGTGCCCAATTCTTCATTTTCGCAATCGTACAAAATAGAATGGCCAGAGTAGCGTTCACTAGATATCAACGTAAAGCGTAAAAAAATCCAAAGGTGCTGAGAGTATATTTTTCTGATAAATGGTCCGTTCATTAAAATGTTCAACATTTAACATGTTTGGATTTGTTTGTGATGTATGTTGGTATCTAATTAAACGGTACTCAGGCCGGTCTTTTTTTTTGGGGTTTTGGCTTTTGCCTGGCCCTAGTCTCTTGACTATTAGCCAACATCAATTTTTAATTTGTATCAATATTTATTAAACTTATTCAAAGTTATACAACATGCATATTTGGACATCACACCACATTCAGCTAAGCCGAGCCACAGACCGGGTTCAATTCCCTTGCACAGGGAGATGTTATTTAAAAATAATATTTCGTCGTGACCCTGGGTGTTGTACCCAGGGTCACGACGAGATATTATTTTTAAATAACTTCTCCCTGTGCACGGGAATCAAACCCGGTCTGTGGCTCGCCGAGCGATATACCGTCCGGTGACGTTACCGCTCGGCCACCACCTGCCCTCTCAGGCCAGTCCAGCTAAGCCGAGCCACAGACCGGGTTCAATTCCCGTGCACAGGGAGATGTTATTTAAAAATAATATTTCGTCGTCACCCTGGGTTTTGTACCCAGGGTCACAACGAGATATTATTTTTAAATAACATCTCCCTGTGCACGGGAATCAAACCCGGTCTGTGGCTTGCCGAGCGATATACCGTCTGGCGACGTTACCGCTCGGCCACCACCTGCCCTCTCAGGCCAGTCTATTTTGTACGATTGCAAAAATCCCAAACACATTCACGATTAACAATCCGGTCATCAAAGAATTCCCCAACAGTTAGCAGTAAACTCACAACTCTAGTCTCTAATAAACGGGCCCAATGCATAATTTGTTTAAATTAAACTTTATCTGCCCAATCGTGCTTATTAATATTTTCTAAAAAGTTAATTTACAATCAAGCAAATAAACAAATCAAATTAAAATCTACCTCAATTGCAAGTCCCACACACTCATATTGATTAATCAGTAAAGTGTTTCTTATTTGCACACAGATACACAAATCAAATAGATCTATTTTTAGTCCGCGAAATTATCTAAACAAACCGCGTCTATAAACAAGACACTCGCACACCTAATTTGCACAAATCAGGAAGTGTGCGAAAAAAAACAAGACGAACAAAAAACACACACACCAAACAAGGTCAAATGAATTACACATCAAAATTAACACCGCAAATAATCTTCCGAACCAAATAATCCAATTGTAAACCGCAAACACACGAACGATAAGGCAATAAATAAACTGAATGTACTAAAACAGTAGTTTTTCTGAATATAAATAAGGCAAAGCCAAGCCATTGGCTACTCACCGTCTCCAGCGCCCAAGTTTTCGATTTCCACGCCCATGATTGATGTGTATTTTTTCTGTAATTGGATAATTTGGGGTTATTCGAGGTTGATTTTGATTTGAGCTGCGGTATTTTATGCCGTAAAACGGAAAAAAAAGAAAAGGAAAAAGTCTTCTTCTTCTTCTTCTTCTTTGCGTAATTAATGGCCTTAGCTATTAGAGCTCTGTTGACCAGTCACAGTAATTATGAAGTAATAATTAAAATTGTTTTAAATTTATTGGAGTGTCGATTGTATGAATGAATAAATGAGTGGATGAAGGGATGAGTAATGAAATCTTAAATCTAGGTCTTAAGCGTAGGTTAAAATCTGGACAGAGTTAAACAGCCATTGCTGCGCCCTCTGCCCTCCCCAAGGGATAGGAAATAGGAAATACACGTGGATTTTTAAAGGAAAAGGTTCAATGGAAGGGAATTTGGGAAAAGGATTATTGAAAAGGATGTGATTGAAAGGATGATTAAGGATATGGTGGACCACGTGGAGGCCGCACGTTTTAATTGTGCAGCGGGACGGACTGCTCGGGGTCAGCTCTCGAACCACACTCGGTCAGCTCTCGAACCACACTCCAAAAGGAAAAAGGAAAAGGAAAAGGAAAAGGAAAAGGAAAAAGTCGCTTACCGGCGCAGACACGGCTGTCACAATTGCAAATGGCGTCGGTTTCATAGACGGAGGACGCGATTGGTCGAAAATTAGTTTGTTTCGCCGAGAGCGCTTGGGTGGTCGGATATAAAACTATTAAAACCGTAAAATAATTGTTATCATTTTATTTATAGGATTATTTTATTTAATATAATTTATTTGTTTATTTTCAGTTAGTTTAAGAACATTTTCTTTAATAAAATATAAATTATTATTAAAAGAAAAATAAATTTCAGTACATCAGCACTCACGTGTTCGGTGGTTGAACTAAGGAAATTATTTGGATTGATTGAGTTACTTGAAGATAATTATACTTTGATTAAAAAACACTTAGAACCTTTCTTCAATACTTTTTTTTGTAACCAAATGTACATTTCGGACACGAAGTGTCCATTATCAATGGTTTGATACTAATATTGAAGGTATTAGTATCAAACCATTGATAATGGACACTTCGTGTCCGAAATGTACATTTGGTTACAAAATAAAGTATTGAAGAAAGGTTCTAAGTGTTTTTTAATCAAAGTAAGGAAATTATAATTAGTTCAAATAAAAATGTGCTTATTATTTATTTAAACCAATTTGTAGTCGGGGATGGCCTCTTCGTGGAGTTAAAAATTAGACGGACTGCATTTGTTTAAAACTTTAATAATCGCTACAACAATTTCACATAACGTAACGTAACCTTCTCGTCTTCTAATAATTCTCTATGATTCAACAATCTGAACATAGCTCTCCTAAAATCTCATAAGTCTAGCCAACATGAAATACATTTCCTTTCCGCGGCGATAGATAGCGCCCGCAACCAAAAAAATCGCCTACAAATTAATGTTATTTAATTATAAAGTTTAAATGTGTCACAAAGTAATCGTCTCCACTCCTTCATCTTAATTAATCTTTGAGTTGATTATCTATGAACACTATGGGCTGTATGATTTCCCCCAAGGACGAGTATACGGTAAGAAGGATCGACAGATTCAAAGATTTTGAAGTGAGGGTAGAGATCGTTACGTCACAAATGACCGCTGAATTTAAATGCCGTTACTTTAGGTACATATGCATAAGCTGTCCATTTTCTAATGTGCTTATTATTTATTTAAACCAATTTGTAGTCGGGGATGGCCTCTTCGTGGGGTTGGAAATTTGTTTAAAACTTTAATAATCGCTAACAACAATTTCACATAAAGTAACGTAACCTTCTCGTCTTGTAATAATTCTCTATGATTCAACAACCTGAACATAGCTCTCCTAAAATCTCATAAGTTTAGCCAACATGAAATACATTTCCTTTCCGCGGCGTTAGATGGCGCGCGCAAGCGGGTAATTCAAAAATATCGCCTACAGTAAAACCAGTTTTAGATTAATTCTTCAAAAAACTTCATGTATTGTTGATTTATAAATATTAAAATAAATTCACATAAAAGCAGTGGCGGCCAGTAGCCAACTTCATATAAAACAAAAATGCCAAGGTAAACGCCAAGACGGTCGAGTATACGGTAAGAAGGATCAACAGAATCGAAGATTTTGGAGTGGGGGTATAGGTCGGTTACGTCACAAATGCGCGCTGAATTTAAATGTAGTTACTTCATGAGTTAGATAATTAAACAAACTACAGTAACTGAGTATTAATTCTTAAAATTTTATTTTGAAGCTTTAAACGAGTGTTTTCCACTCCCAGACTAAGCATGAAGTAAAATTTCGAGTTTAGAAAAGCCCTAAGAAAATTTGTCGAGGGTCGCGCAGCGACCCGAGACAAATTTTCTGGGCTTTTCTAAACTCGAAATTTTACTTTATGCGCCACGCGTATAAAACACTAAAATATTGTGAAATGTATGTATATTCGAACGCTTGAAATCTGTGTTTTATACGCGTGGCGCATGAAGTAAAATTTCGAGTTTAGAAAAGCCCAGAAAATTTGTCTCGGGTCGCTGCGCGACCCTCGACAAATTTTCACGGGGCTTTTCTAAACTCGAAATTTTACTTCATGCTTAGTCTGGGAGTGGACAACACCCGTTTGAAGCTTCAAATTGAACTCTTTTAAAAAACAACGAATGTTAGAAAATGGACAGCTTATGCATGATTACCTAAAGTTTACCATGGAATAACCACATTTAAATTCAGCGCGCATTTGTGACGTAAGCGATCTCTACCCTCACTCCAAAATCTTGGATTCTGTCGATCCTTCTTACTAAAAACTCGACCGCCCTTGGGGGAAATCATACAGCCCATAGTGTTCATGGATAATCAACTCAAAGATTAATTATGATGAAGGCGTGGAGGCGATTACTTTGTGATACATTTAAACTTCTTAATTAAATAACATTAATTTGTAGGCGATATTTTTGAATTACCCGCTTGCGCGCGCCATCTAACGCCGCGGAAAGGAAATGTATTTCATGAATGGAAGGTTGTTGAATCATAGAGAATTATTAGAAGACGAGTTTTTTTTTTCGTTATTAATGGCCTCAGCTAAACATCTCTGTCGACCAGCCACTGCTACTTGATTTGAAGGTACTTTCAAGGTTCAAACATAGAAAACTCTATAGAAATGTAACTCCGCATGAAAAAGGGACCACTTATGATTTGTTATTTTAAGCAAGGAAAGGAATGCAGCTTAACAACACCAATATATATATATTAATGAAACACTTGTATCTTTTCTTCACTTATTTATTTGGAGTACCAAATGCACATTTCGATCACGATGTGGTCATTATCAATGGTTGACAAATACCAATATATAATTGACAAACAGTCCTACCACTACAGCAATTCTAATCGAAAATTTAGCGGGATATCACAATAAAGTTGCGAACAATTTGAATAAACGTTTTATTAGTATGACAGTTTTAGGAAATTAAACAAACGCAACAGATAAATTTATTATATTTCTTTTTTAACATTAATATAATAATAATAATATAAGTTAAAACTAACCTTCTTATCATTTGGGAAGGAATAATATCTCGAAGATTCACTTTTGCATCCAGGTACAGAACAAGTAGGCATTTTAAAATTGTTCAAATATAAACTTTTCACTCACTACAAAATACATCAGAAATGGCGATAGTAAATAACCAATGAACACATCGATGCACGTAGGGCACGAGTAACAAACAAGCAAATGACGCATGCGCTGAGGTAGTACCAACCTAGGGTTTTCTATGGTACCAACTGTGAAAAATATAATATTTTATTTTTGCTTCAAGTTGGCGATCCTTTCCCGGCTTAAGAAAATAGAGTGAAGTTGGAGTTTCACCCCCCTGTAAACATCTCTGTCGACCAGCCACAACTACTTGATTAGAAGGTACTTTCAAGATTCAAACAGTGGAAGGAAATTATGACAAGAAGTTTTAGTACAGCTATTGAAAATGTTCACATGGTGAACGAAATGTACATTTAGCGATCTAAATAAACCAGTGAAGAAAAAGGATTACTAACGTGTTTTATTTTATGACAAGAAGGTTACGTTACGTTATGTGAAATTGTTGTTAGGGATTATTAAAATTTTAAACAAATGCAGTCCGTCTAATTTACAACCCCACGAAGAGACAATCCCCGACTACAAATTACTTTTTAATTGTTAAGTCAAGATTAATATAATTTTGTTGTGCTTGTCCATCTCTCTTTAGCTCCCTACACTAACGCACAATTGGCAACATTGTATAAACATGTCATTCACAATCGAATTTAGAGGTTAAATTCACTCCAAATTTGAATTAAACCCCAAACCATGGCGAAATTCATCGCCCAATTAATCCTGGCCGGTACCCAGATAGTAGGCCGTGCCTTCGCCAGGGCTTTAAAGCAGGAAATCGAGGCCTCCCAAGAAGCAGCCCGACGCATGGGAAACACCAAAACCAGAGCCGAGAGAGTGGCCAACAACAAGACCGGCCTGTCTCTAGACGAAGCCAAACAAATCCTGAACATCTCCGATTTGGACAAGGAGGAAGTCCAGAGTCGCTACGATCACCTGTTTAAGGCCAACGAGAAGGCGAACGGGGGGAGTTTTTATATACAGTCGAAGGTGTTTCGAGCGAAGGAGAGGTTGGATATGGAGTTTAATCAAGGGGGACAAGGCGCCGAGAAGAAGGAGAAACCCGATGCTGAAAAGACGTAGGAGTAATTGAAGTTTAGTGAACTATTAGGACTGATTTTTATTAAATTGTAAATATACACTAACAACAAACAAAGTAGGTAATAAAGTGTGTTTGAAAAGAATCGCCTTCGAAGGAAATTATTCAGGTACTAATCATCCTTATGTCCGGTTTCACAAACTTCAAATAAATGTTATTCATGTTGATGTCATAGAAGCTGTCTATTTAAATCGATTAGTATTTTTCTATGTTATTATATAGCAAAGATGCTAAATAAAGATTGTTATTATTATTAATATTATATATATATATATATAATCAGTATTCCCTTTTACCATATGGTGTCGGGTGATTAGTAAATTTAATCATTAATTTATTAATCGATTTCATAACTAACATGAAACGAGCTGACACCATCTTGTTATGGATTGGTTATCATAATTGGAGATTCCTGGACCACTTCGGACTTCGCCTTCTCGTTGGCTTTAAATAGATTTAAATAGACAGTTTCTACGGCATCAACGTAAGAAAATGTGAATAGAATTAAAACGTGCTGAGAAGGAGCGAAAAACAAACATGAGCGAGAGTAAGACTGAACTTACCAACAACTCATCGGGAGCGCTCATTCTTTTTCCTGTCACAATTTTACAACTGGGCATTTGAAAGTAATTTTTGTCGTACCATATGTAACTATTTACACGTTTTATTCAAAGAATAACTATTTGTTGATTTAACTGACGTTCGTAAAACCCTGCATTAAAATTATAATTAAATATCAATTGTTCCATTTTATATTAATAAAACGTACCACTAAAAACAGTATGTTAAAGGCGTAAATTCCGTACTTCATGATAATTCAGCGGTTAATACCGGTGGCGCATGAAGTAAAATTTCGAGTTTAGAAAAGCCTAATTTGCCTCGGTCACTCCGCTTCGCTACGCGCCCGAGCCAAATTTTCAGGCTTTTCTAAACTCGAAATTTTACTTCATGCTTAACCTGGGAGTGGAAACACTCCTTTACAGCTTCAATTTGATATTTGTAAAACCCCGCATTAAAATTATAATTAAATATCAACTATTCCATTGTATATTAATAAATTACGCCAACTTAATAATCACAAGATTTTTAATCAAAATTTTATATTTCCCTTCCTATTATTTTTATATAAATTACTTTATTGCTTTATTGTCGAAGTTGCGTCTTGTACGATTTTCTGTTTGTGCATACCGTCACAGAAGGGACGATTGTTCGTATGTTTGCAATTACACAGCCAGTATTCTTTCGATGTGTCTACCGCGAATAAAACTGGTCTGAAATCAAAGAATAACTATAAAAATTGAGTAATTATTACAATTTAAATTTATACTTAGTGCTATAAAATTATATTTTTACACAATATACAGTCAGTACGATTCCGTTCCACAAACGTTAAGTTTAACAGCACTTTATTCTTCTAGGCCACGTTAAATGATGTTTTAGTGCTCCGTATCTCTGCAAACTTTTATCATGCTTAACGTTAAGCGCTTTGACACCCATTAAATTTACCAGGTTACATTAGAAAATTACACGTATCTAAATCCCCGATGTTATGATAACTGTTTCGCAGTTTCTAGATTAATTAACTATAAAATAGTGTTTGTGGATCTGGATGAAGTGAACTTTGGAAGTTTGGTAACCGTTTGTAAGCAAAGTGTAAGAATTATGAGGAAAACAATTATTTTGTACCCACATTTTTAGGTTATATTTTTTTAAACAAAATGACAAAACAAAACTTCTGTTTTTATATATTAGTGTTGTAAGCATCTACAATACGATGGATTTACTTTTTATTCACAAATTTAGATTTTTATTTTGGTCTTTTCTATTACCCTTGGACAGAAGTTTACACTTTTACGCACAGCACCAGGTAGAATTTTTACGTCCGAGAACCAGTTGAAATGAAGTCTGTTGTCTTTGTCTTTGATACCAGCTTAGAGAGAGAGAGGGTGATAGTATTTTCAACTACAAGCTGCGGCAGGGAAACTTACTAATTTGAATTGGGCGCCAATGAGCGAGACGTGGTCAGAAAGGGGTAGGGAGGGTCTCATTCGATAGAGGGGGTCTTAAAGTTTTGTTACCGCTCAAGCCAGTTGTCGTTATGCATTGGACAAAGGAGGAGCTTGGGTTCGCCGTCGAGGCCTACTGTTGGATACCGGGAGTGAAAAGTCAATGCTGCACCTTAACACTTAACTAAACTTTATTCTTAAAACAACAATTACAATACAGCATGTATTCGATATGACGGTTGGGTACTAACTAACTGGTTAAGTCTTAGAAAATGGTATATATGCGGAGATAAGACCACACCCGTAAGGGCAGGTAGAAACTCGTAGTAGGGATGTTCTCACGAGAGTGGTACACAAATACAAAAAAAGCTTTCAGACAAAAGGGTGCCTAATAAATACAGATCTTAGACACTAATGTTAAAAGTTACTTAATGAAATTAAAGAAGAATGGTACCTAATAAATACATACAGCGTGTAAACGAACTACTGTACAGGCTCTCTACCACATAAGGGGTAGCGTTTAAATAAATAATACCTGCATTTGAAATTACCATACCTTTAGTAGATAGCTCACAAATAATTATTAAAAATAATTAATAATAATAGGCCACATGTTTGTGGTATCTGGTATACGCGCACATTGCGTATTTTAAGAGAGATTCCACATAGACTGGTAGTTTTTAAACGATTTGGATATCGAATTACACCATCCAGAGAAAAGTGGGTCAGATTGTGAAGAATTATGTCTATGTTATCGTTTTCATAAGTACCCATTGCTGACTAAAGTTTAGTGCGTGCGAAGTGATTTATGCGCCTCGCAGTAGTAAAAGTAAATAAAAAATACAACTTACGCATCCACGAAAAATATCATAAACACAGGTAACCAGAAGTTCTCAAAAAGTAAAAAATGCATGAAAAATTATGAAATATCCAATATTTTTTTTCCGATTTTATTTTTGCTGCAATTGGTGTCAAAATATTTTGTGTATACGCCCTTAAGAGGATGTACATTAGTTCGATTACACGCTGTATATATCTAGACACTAATGGTAAGTCACTTCAAGGGAAATTCAATAAAAGGGTGTCTAGTACACCTGCGTAACCTAAGATATTATCTAATGGGGTTGGTTCCCACGAACAGAAATAGAAAAAGAGTCTTAGTGGCGATGGTCCGTCTAGCACTTGGGTGGTTATCTAATACTACTTTTCCAATGGCCGTTCGATGGTTGCCACCCAGCGTGGCTTCCGAACTCGGTTCAATATTCATCCCACAGGTCCTGCTCCTGGCCGGCAATCAATCGTTTCGTGGGTGGACGCATTCAGGGAAAGTGGCAGTGTGGCAAAAAAAGGGCCTGGAGGTCAACGGACTCCCAGAACACCAGAAAACGTCGAGAGGGTGAGGCAGTCGTGATTGAGGCATTTTTTTCCCAAAACTTGAAGAAATGGAACTTTGGGACGTATAGTTCCAGCAGGACGGAGCCACGGCACACACAGCGAGAACTTCAATGGAACTTTTGAGGGAACACTTCTACGTGCGCGTTATCTACTTAAGGGGTGACGTACTGTGGCCAGCGTGCTCCCCCGATTTGGCTCCCTGTGACTTCTTTTTATGGGATATCTGAAATCCATTGTTTACTATGACAAACCAGGGACCCTGCAACACCTAAAGGACAATATTTGCCAAGCCATCTCCAACATTCCCGTCGATATGCTCGAAAGAGTGGAGCGAAACTTCAAAAAGCGGGTGGATCAGTATATCGCTAATGTGGGCCGCCATTTGTGCGATGTCATTTTTAAAACCACTTGAAACAAAAATTCAGGATGTGTACAATACGATAAAAAAAGAATTAAATCAATATGTGAAATACTTTTTCTTTTATTGACCTTTCAAATCAGCAAGTTTCCCTGCCGCACCTTGTAGTAAAGAAAATACTATCACCCTCTCTCTCTAAGCTGGTATCAAAACTATATTCTCTTTTAACGTTGGCCGATCAACATGAGTATCGATACGGAATACGAAATTTTACAACAACATCAATACGCCCGTTATCGTCAACCTCTATCTTAACATAACAGTCTACTGTTAAACTTAACGTTTGAGGTATGAAATAGCCCCGATTGTCTCAATTTGCTTGCTCGTTTCTAAATGTTACACATTTACTTACTTTTGTTTGATTTTCAATTGTGCCGTTTTGTGAGTGCCATCGCACAAAGGTTGGTTTTTCGATTTTCCACAGAGACACCAGTGATATCTTTTCCCTTAAACAGAAATAAATGAATTCAAAAGAATGGAGTTTTGCGGATTGTTCACTTACCAGCTTCGAGAGTCATTTTAAAAGGTTTCTTGTCGTAAACGACTCCGTTTTCATGTTGTTTGTCGGCGGAAATTGTCTTGGCTAA
The DNA here is from genome assembly GCA_932526585.2 of Philonthus cognatus. Classification (NCBI taxonomy): domain Eukaryota; kingdom Metazoa; phylum Arthropoda; class Insecta; order Coleoptera; family Staphylinidae; genus Philonthus; species Philonthus cognatus. The sequence continues at coordinate 144,119,578 of OW052242.1, forward strand.
AACATTTTTTGGGATTTCACTAGAATAAGCTGCCTGGAATAAAAAGAAAATTAATATAGCTAGTGTAATCAAGGTCGTAGCTAGAAAAAAAATTCGGGGAAGGATATAAAAATTTGAACCCTAATATCCCCCCACTGGCTACGGCCTTGAGTGTAATCGTAGTAGACATAGTCCTGGAAGTTGATGCCAAAAGAGCTAGTGTAATATTTTTAAATTTAATTATTCTGGTTGTAAAGTTGAATAACCGTTATTACTATAACGGCGGTCATAGGTGCATTTGGTTGCAGTTATAGGTGCATTTGATTCCGACGTTATACTATGAATCTTACCACAGGAAAACACAAGAAATGCAGGTACTTTATACTTAACTATGTCACGTACAAAAACGAACGTTAGCACGCGTTATTCTCTAAAATTCTTTTTTATAATTTTTTTGTGTCCACGGCAACCTTCCTATCTCTCCCTGCCGTCCGGATTATTCTTGTTCAGGCGACACCACATTACCATAGCGCGGATTTTTGCAGGGATCGCTCATGAACCATTGTCGTCCAGTCGAGATAAGCATATAAAGTACGCGACTTGACGGCAAATACACAAACAAACGACTACATCACCAGACACAGCCGCAATCGTCCACTTGTGCATTCGACGCACAGTCGCGCACGTTATGTGCTCAACTCGACTTCGTTTCACGAGTGATCCCTGCAAAAATCCGCGCTATGGTTATTACGTACAGGTTTTCCTGTTGAGTATAAATACCACAATATACTCTATTTGCTGTACATTTTCAGACATTCGTCGTATTTGTAAGGAGTTCAAATTGAAGCTTTTTACAAGTGTTTTCCACTCCCAGACTATGCATGAAGTTAATTTTCAGGCTTTTTCTAAATTCGAAATTTTACTTCATGCGCCACTGGTGTAAAACACTGATGTCATGTGAAGTTCAAAACATACCACTAAAAAACAGTACGTTAAAGGCGTAAATTCCGAACTTCATGATAGTTCGGTGGTTAATACGGGTGGCGCATGAAGTAAAATTTCGAGTTTAGGAAAGCCTGAAAATTTGGTTTGGTCGTGTAGATTACTTATTAAGTTTTTTTTGAGTATGCTTATCAAGATGCCTACGTTGTACATTTTCGGGTATTCGTTGTTTTTTTAAGTTCAATTTGAAACTTTAACGAGTGTTTCCACTCCCAGGCTAAGCATGAAGTAAAATTTCGAGTTTAGAAAAGCCTGAAAATTTGGTTTGGTCGCGTAGCGACCAAACCAAATTTTCAGGCTTTTCTAAACTCGAAATTTTACTTCATGCGCCACCGGTACAAAACACTGAAGTATCCCGAAGTTTAAAATATACTTCTTAGGTAAAATTCTAAAATAGTTTATTTTGAACTTCACTATAAATCAGTGTTTTATACCGGTGGCGCATGAAGTAAAATTTCAGGCTTTTCTAAACTCGAAATTTTACTTCATGCTTAATCTGGGAGTGGAAACACTCCTTTACGGCTTTAATTGTATATTTTTTTACATCTTACGCATTTGTATACTTAAAAGAAAAATTCCCTGCGTGTTTTTACTCAAGGAAATAATTTTTAAGCCCATTTTATTTATCTAATAACTTCCCTTTTGAGGTTGTGTAAGAATTTTCACTCACCACAATTTTCCTGTAAGTTATCCTGCGGGTTAAATTCGAGCAAAGTAACCAGTTCATTGTTGGGATTCGATTAAATAAAACAATTTCACGGTTGAATTATTAGAAAGCATAAATAATTAAATTTTTGTTACTATGGAGTTTGAACTTGATGGATTATTAGGAACATTTTTTTTTTCGCTTTTACGCGACCAAACCAAATTTTCAGGCTTTTCTAAACTCGAAATTTTACTTCATGCGCCACGCGTATAAAACACAGATTTCAAGTGGAGTTCGAAGATACATAAATTTCACAATATTTTAGTGTTTTATACGCGTGGCGCATGAAGTAAAATTGAGTTTAGAAAAGCCCAGAAAATTTGTCTCGGGTCGCTGCGCGACCCTCGACAAATTTTCACGGGGCTTTTCTAAACTCGAAATTTTACTTCATGCTTAATCTGGGAGTGGAAACACTTCTGTACAGCTTCAATTTGATTTTTTTTACATCTTATGCATATGTATACTTAAAAGAAAAATTCCCTGCGCGTTTTTACTCAAGGAAATAATTTATAAGCCCATTTTATTTATCTAATAACTTCCCTTTTGAGGTTATGTAAGAATTTTCACTCACCACGATTTTCCTGTAAGTTATCCTGCGGGTTAAATTCAAGCACAGTAACGAGTTCATTGTTGTGTTTGATTAAGTTAAACAATTTCACGGTTGAATTATTAGAAAGCGTAAATAAATATTTTTTTGTTACTATGGAGTTTGAACTTGACCGATTTTTAGGAACTTTCTTTTTTCTCAAAGAGTTGAAACAAGCAACCAACAAACTCGAGGATAACAAAAGTCCCCAGTATCAATAAATACTTGTTATTAACCAAGGACGATTAAGTCTATATAGTGTAAATAAGGTTTGCTAAATTAGAATACAATAGAATGGGAATAGTCTCCGGTCTTATAACGCAATACTAACACACAGGAAATTTATGTCTACGTCACAGGACCAAGAAAATAGTTGCCTGGGCCCGTATTCACAGTGCCGATGCAATTTGTCATCGGTGAGAAACATGTGTAGGCGATATTTTTGAATTACCCGCTTGCGCGCGCCATCTAACGCCGCGGAAAATAAATGTATTTCATGTTGGCTAGACTTATGAGATTTTAGGAGAGCTATGTTCGAGTTGTTGAATCATAGAGAATTATTAGAAGACGAGAAGGTTGCGTTACGTTATGTGAAATTGTTGTCAGCGATTATTAAAGTTTTAAACAAATGCAGTTCGTCTAATTTCCAACACCACGAAGAGGCCATCCCCGACTACATAATATAGATCTGAATTTAAAATACAAGATAAATTGAATTTTAAACAGTTTACATCGTTGTATTGAATGGAAAAGTTTTAATTACTATACCATGCAAGACATTTTTCTTTGAATTATACATATCTCGATGCTTTTTAAGGCAATTAATTGGTGATTTTATTTTTAATTAAGTCAATTTGAGTGTTTTCAGTCCTTGGTTAAGCAATTTCGAGTTTAGAAAAGCCTGAAAATTTAGTTTGGCCACGTAGCGAAGCGGAGTGACCAAACCAAATTTTCAGGCTTTTCTAAAATTGAAATTTTACATCATGCGCCACGATTGTAAAACGCTGATTTAAAGTAAAGTTTAAAATCGATATACAACAATGGTTATAGACAACCCAGTATACAACATTGATTATACACAATCCAGTATACAACAATGATTATAGACAACCCAATATACACTAATGAATATAGACAATCCAATATACACCAACATAACATAGACAATACATTGTACACAAATCACACACAACTAATAAAACTTGTTCGTAGTATATTTTTAACCTTGCTTTAGTAGTACAGGGCTTTCATTAATTCCCGAACCCCACGTGACTAAATTTAAAATTGCCGCGTAAATTATTGTATTTGTACGTTGGAGGCTTTGAAAAAAGTAACCAAACGTTACTAAAGTCAAATTTGACATAAACGTTTATGCGCGGTGCATCGTTAAACCAACCTTTGAGATCTTACAAGATTCGCCCGGAATTTTTAGGTAAGCAAAAATTGTTTAATTATTCTGAAACATTGAGTTTTATTTCTATTTATTTTGCAGAGTCAATTTGCTAGGATAAGCAAATACTGCGAAAATGGTATTTACAACGGAGCAAGACGCGTTTATTTTGATGGCACATTTTCGTAGTGCTTAATATTAATATTTTCAGTCGTCATAAAAATACGCCGGCGAATAAATATTTTTAAATCTAGGGAATTTTTGTGTGAGCCATACCACCTTGTACATTTGGTTGCCTATTATTTTTGGTCACGTGGGGTTCGGGAATTAATGAAAGCCCGGTTTGAACTCGACTTGAAATCAGTGTTTAATACGCGTGGCACATGAAGTAAAATTTCGAGTTTAGAATAGCCTGAAATTTGATTTGGTCGCTCCGCTTCGCGAACCAACCAAATTTTCAGGCTTTTCTAAACTCAAAATTTTACTTCATGCTTAACCTGGGAGTGGAAACACTAATTTGGAACTTCAAATAGAACACTTGTAAAAAGAGTAATAAATGACTGAATATTAAAATTCTAATCGAACTAAAAAGTTAATGATAACCCTTTGATAAAGATAAAATCTGCACATGAAATAACAAAGGAAAAAGAATAGGATTAAACAAAAGGATACAAAGATAAAGTGAAATAAAAAAAAATCCATTTATATTAAACTTTTAAAAATTTAATATAAACAATCGCTTGTTTACACTTAATCGTTATCCTCGTCGTCATCATCGTCCTGGCTGTTGATCTGGAAGTACCTCAACTCGTAGCTGTCTTTGCCAGCGGCGACAACCCTCAACCAATCCCTAAGGTTGTTCTTCTTCAAATATTTCTTCGTCAGATATTTAAGATACCTCTTGGAGAACGGAATGTCCGACGAGAGGACCAACTTGGTGTTCTTGTCACGGCTCAACGATACGTTATTACCCAAGTTGTTCATCTTTCCGTTCACCTTGATACGTTCCAATAAATATTTCTCCTATTAGAAAAAAGTTTATATGGATTAGAAATTGGAATACACAGAGTCAATGAAAGAAATGACACATAAAATGATACATTAGAATAAAAAATGAACAATCAAAGAGCCATTTTACACACAAGAATTCTCGCAGAAATTTGTTTTACAATTTAATATAAATGTTTCGCTATAACTTTACATATAAAACTTAAAATATTTTTATATGTAAAATTATAGCGTAACATTAACATTGCATCAGAGAACAAATTTCTTGTATTACACAGCAAAGAATTATTTTCTGGGAAATTACTGCCATAAGCCCGCGCACTACAGAAAATATCATGTGCTAGTATGACCTTAACATCAGCTGTTCTCCATCTCTTGCTGCAGCGAATATATTTCCAAACGGCAAAGCACACATTTCGTTGCACAAATTGATATTAATAAAAATGCTCCTCTACCGTTTGTAATAATAACCAGTGATGTCTAATTTTTAGGTTATGAATAAGCGCGTAAGCATCTGTCAAAAATACAAAGAATTTTTGACAGATGCTTCTGCGCTTATTCATAACCTAAAGAAATTATTCGTCACTGGTTATTGTATTAACCATGTTAAATATTTTTCTCGCTAGGATGTTGTCAAAATTGCTGTATTATACATGTATAAAGCAGAGCTGGGATGAATCCTCAAAAACAGGATTCGAATCACGAATCCGAATCACCTAATATGATTCGAACCACGAATACTCGAATAAAGGATTCGTAAGTGAAAAATATGATTCGAATCAAAGATTCGAATCCTCATTTTTGAATCACGGATACAAATCCTTTAAAAATAAATTTGAATCTATCATTTGCAACCAGTAACATTTTATTTCATCAGTTTCTATTAAGAAAAATGTTCATTTACCGACTAAATATCTGATTAAATAATGATTTTAATTAATTATAATATATGTATTATTGAACTTCATTCTAAATCAGTGTTTTATACGCGTGACGCATGAAGTAAAATTTCGAGTTTAGAAAAGTCCCGTGAAAATTTGTCTCGGGTCGCTGCGTGACCCTCGACAAATTTTCTACGTGGGGCTTTTCTAAACTCGAAATTTTACTTTACGCTTAGTCTGGGAGTGGACAACACTCGTTCTTAGAAGTTTCAAATTGAGTGATCACTATAGATTACTAAGTTTATTACCATTTTACAAAGGATGCAGCTCGAAGGACCAATCATGGTCTTCAGGGACCGAAGGACTACAGGGAAGGTTTATAGCATGGATAGGAAAGAAAACATCCAATTTTGAAAAAATATCGAAATTGGGTTGGTTTTCAGTGCGTTCTTAACTTCACTTTAAATCAGTGTTTTATACGCGTGGCGTAATAAAATAATTTAAGTTTTTTTTACAAGAAAACAATGAGTATCTGAAGGTTTACAGCATGGATAGGAAAAAAAACATCCAATTTTGAAAAAATTATCGAAGTTGGGTTGGTTTTCAGTGCGTTTTTAACTTCACTTTAAGTCAGTGTTTTATACGCGTGGCGCATGAAGTAAAATATCGAGTTTAGAAAAGCCCCACGAAAATTTGTCTCAGGTCGCTGCGCGACCCTCGACAAATTTTCACGGGGCTTTTCGAAACCCGAAATTTTACTTCATGCTTAGTCTGGGAGTGGACCGTCAAGATTTTCTACATGTCGAGATTTTCGATATTTCTAGATTATTGTTGATTTATTCACAGTTTGTTATTATATTAAATGCAACTTTAATATTAAATAAATATGGTTTTTCTTAGGAATTGAATATTTACCCATTAAGAGCCGTGCAAATTATAAAGTTAACTCTAAAAGTTCTTTTTAGGTAAAATTTTGCATCTTTTTCTATGATTTCAATGAATGATTTATTATATTACATACGTAGATTTTATAAAACAGTTAAATTTAAAGTTGAAACGAGTGTTGTCCACTCCCAGACTAAGCATGAAGTAAAATTTCGAGTTTAGAAAAGCCCCGCGTAGAAAATTTGTCGAGAGTCGCGCAGCGACCCGAGACAAATTTTCACGGGGCTTTTCTAAACTCGAAATTTTACTTCATGCGCCACGCGTATAAAACACTGATATAAAGTGAAGTTAAAAATGCACTGAAAACCAACCCAACTTCGATATTTTTTCAAAATTGTATGTTTTCTTTCCTATCCATGCTGTAAACCTTCAGATATTCGTTTTCTTGTAAAAAACTTCGATTCCCTGTAGTCCTTCGGTCTCCGAAGACCATGATTGGTCCTTCGAGCTCTAGCCTTTGTAAAATGGTAATAAACTTAGTAATCTAGAGTGATCACTCAATTTGAAACTTCTAAGAACGAGTGTTGTCCACTCCCAGACTAAGCATGAAGTAAAATTTCGAGTTTAGAAAAGCCCCGCGTAGAAAATTTGTCGAGGGTCGCGCAGCGACCCGAGACAAATTTTCACGGGGCTTTTCTAAACTCGAAATTTTACTTCATGCGCCACGCGTATAAAACACTGATTTCAAGTGAAATTAAAAATATACTATTAAGGTTGGAAACTTTATATGATTAAATAACCAAATATGCATTTACAAATATTTTAATTATTGAGTGATTTAAATATTCATATTAGAATATTTAACTATTTGAATTAATCGAATTCGAATCCCAGCCTTAATAGCGATGATTCGAATTATTTGGGAGGATTTGAATCCGTGTATGAGGATTCGAATCCTTTTATAAGGATTCGAATCCTATTATAAGGATTCGAATCATCTACGTCTGGATTCGAATACGAATCCTTTTAAAAAAATGTAACGAATCCGGATCACGAATCCGTTTTCACTAAAGTATTCAAATGCCTCTTTTGAATCCTCTAAAAGGATTCGAATCCTGAATGATTCGAATCCTGCCCAGCTCTGGTATAGTTAAATTTTTTTCTTAGGCCCAGTTTGAACTTGAGTTCAGCGTTGAACCAGTTCAAAGTGTTTGATGCAACTGGCTCTTAGTGATTATATTATTTATTTCTGTGAAAATTCTTGTGGGCCCAAAACGGTTCTAAATCATTGAAAATAAAATTACAAAAATTGTTTCAGTAATTATTAAACACATATGAAGTTTAGTCCATTTTATCGAAAATATTCTGTACGAAGCTTTTTATAGCACTAATTTAAATATAACAACAAGTAGTGCCTCAAACAGTCCGAATTGATTTGGCAAGTTTCTAGGACGGCTCAAGTTAACTAACACTTCAAGCCGGCTGGAACTTGCAAAATACGAAATTTAAAATTTATTAACACGTTTGCTATCAGTATCACATAAAAGTCTCGGACTTCGTGGCCTAATAAAATAAAGTATTTTTCTTTAAACACTATTTTTTATGTTCGCATCACTTGTTATTAAGAATTGTTATTTATTTTGTGGTAATAATAATACTGATAAAAAATATATATTGGAAGTGTGATTGATGGGGCGCTCGGGCTTGAAGAGCTTTGATCTGTTCAAGTGCGGGTTACACATCGGTCTCACAGTGGCGAGAAGGAGGTGATGGGGCAAAAAAAAAAAGACACTAATTTTTCATATCCACATCATAATTTGCTCTACAAAATCATATCACAAACAGATGACTGACATATTGAACTTATAAATTTACAAAAAAATTAAAATGTATTACTATTATATTAAGAATTCAATTCAATTCAATTTATTCAATTCCAACAGATTTTTTTTACAGATCATCACACTTATATATCACATTTTTATTATTTTTTGTTATTACTTATTTCCTAAATTGTTGCGTCCAATGGTCTACATTTTAAGTACAAGTCCTTGTTTTATGCATTCCATTTACTTTTAAATCTATTAGAATTTACTTATACAAAATAGCTAAACAGTAGTAATTAACAGTAGATTTGGATTTTGCATGCGAATATTAGCATACTGTAGCTTTTTATATTACTGCTTAATCAAATCAAAGAATAATACAGTATTTTTTCTGTTATTATTGTTGTCATGTTGTTACAATAAGCCTTCAATTTAATATACAATTATAAATACAACTGGTTTCGAATTTTTCTGTGTAGGCCTGGTAGCAAACGTGTTAACGACGGTAGTGATAAATGTTTTTACTTACGAAGTTAGCGACATCGAGAATGTTGTCCTCAACTGGGTGGGTACAGTCAACGGTGAACTTGAGTGCGATCTTCTTCTTCTTAAGACCTTTGCCGCGGATGTGCTGCTTCTTGGCTTGCGGCTTGCCGCCGGTCGTTTTTGTCTGGAATCCACAACAGAGTTAGTTGTGTTTCGACCAGACATTCCCACGGAGGAGAAGTGTGCAGTCGAAGAAAAACTCAACGCTCTCTGCACAGACAATCGTTAGTAAACAAACCCCACAAGCGTGCAAAAATAGATCCCCACTATTTAAAAGAATAATGAAATACAATTTTTATAGTATACTTCTATTTAGAATTCTGTTTTTAACAGCACTCGAAAGTGACATGCCTCACTTTTTGAAAAGGATAGTCAGTATTGAGAACAGTCAGGATTTGTTACAAGTCGAAGACAATTGTTTGGAGGAGTGAGCAACGACTCCAATTTTTACCGGAGTGCCTTGATTTAATCTTTTTTAAAAATTTAGATTGGCTACAGGCTTTGCAAATTGACATATAAAACGTCAGACATTATAATTGTAATATACAATTTTAGAGTTGCCAACCTACAATATTTTTCATGGCACCCTAGAGGTTTTTTTAATTGAACATACGATACTTACTGTGCAAGGTGCTTATGACATGTTTTGCATGATCGGAGAAGATGAACAACATGTCCACAATTATTATGAATATCACTGACATTTTGCCAAATTTGATTATTAAAATTTGACCATTTTCTGATCGGTAATAACTAAACCTTAGTTCCATTTACTGATTTATTATTTATAGCAACTTGGTAAACAAAACGTACCGTCTTGGTAACAGATATGGCAAATAATTAAAGTAGAGTCGATTGTGCAAAAAACATGTTTCAAATATATTGATCAACTACTTCCTAAGCCTTGTAAGTCCTGATTTCATAAAAAATGTCCACTGCAGTCAGATATTATTAACTTAATGTTAAAAACTTTTAGTAAATAACACACTTGGTTAAGATTTCACTGTTTATTGATTGACACTGCAACAATTGTTTCGCCACACAGTGGCTTCATCAGGCTTAATGTTAGTATTTACACCCACTCAAAATACTTATTAATAATCGCCCATAATCAAGTTATAGCTTCCATATAAAAATCAGAAGCATTATGCAGCTCATGTAATAATTGGTACTAATACTTTGTGCAATTTCACATTTTGCACTTACACGAGGTTTCGGAAGTAGTTGATCAATATAGCATTTCAATATAAAGAGTTGAATTCAGGTTGAGATGTGGTAAGAATTATTATTGAAAATAAAGACATAATTATTTTCTAATTTAGAAATATTACACATTACATTGAAACATGTGCAATGTTGCTGAAGATTACGAAATAATGTATGTTTTTTTATAAAAAAAATATTTCCATTTAAAAAGTAGCTTAAATCGAATATCTCCGAACTGTTTTAACTAAAACCAAATCATATCACGTATTATTAACACCATTCGTTTATTTATAGGTTATGTCACTTTGTGATTTAAATCGGCGAATATTTTCACAATCGCGGATTTTGGCGTGGTAAAACTAGACGATTTTAACAAAATGGATTGTAAACTTTGTTTTATATTGAATATTTTAGCACTAAAGTTGAAATGAATTGTAAAAAACTTGTAATAAATTAAAGAGAGTACTTACAACCGCCATTCTTGCACTATGTCACGAAATGAAAGACATAAAAACGCGCCGCTTCCGACGTTTACACTTTGGTAATGCCAACTGTAAAAAAATCTATTTCTATACAACGAAAATAAGTTGTCTATAATCATTATTGTATTGGGTTGCCTACTATCATTGCTGTATATTGGATTGCCTATAAGCATTATTGTATATTAAGTTGCCTATAATCATCGTTCTATCTAAGTTGTATATTGGGTTGCCTATAATAATTATTGTATACTGGGTTGCCTATAACAGTTGTACATTGGGTTGCCTATAACCAATATTGTATATTGGGATGTCTATAATAATCATTCTAATATACAACGTTGACTGAAATCGTTGTTGTACGTGTTTTTAAACTTTAAAGCGGCGTTTTACACGCGTGGCGCATAAAGTAAAATTTCGAGTTTAGAAAAGCCCCGTGAAAATTTGTCTCGGGTCGCTGCGCGACCCTCGACAAATTTTCTACGCGGGGCTTTTCTAAACTCGAAATTTTACTTCATGCTTAGTCTGGGAATGAACAACACTCGTTACCAAGTTCAAATTAAATTCATTAAAATAAAAAATAACAAATGGCTTAAAATGTATACGCATGGTGATGTTGATGAATAACATGTACGTTAATTTAACATTTTTGCTTACATCTAACAGTAAAAAATGAAATTAATAGCCCCGAAGAGTACTTAATGACTGTCATCCCTAAACTGATGATTGGATAATGAAAGGAAATTTTGGCAAAGTTCTTGTCAATCATTAGAATAAAAGTCAAAACCGTTAATCTCATGAATATATTATTTATTTATTCTTATATATATATTTATATTCATTAATATTAGTCCTGAAAAAATGTGCCATGTCCAGCATAAATCACATTGAGAGAGATTCGTACATCCCGAATACTTTGTAGTAATAGTTGTGTACCTAATCTAATTCATAACCTAAGCTACAAAAAATTGTTCATTTATTATACAATAGAGGTTATCTGTGTGTGTGTGTCAATGTGTATGTATATAAAAATAATCTGTCTAAGGAATGTCTAACCGCAAGGCGGGAAAGACACAAATCAAACAAAACGCAAGTGCTGATGCGTCTTTTTAAATTTGTCGAAAATCACAATTGTTCTTTCCCGCTCCTGTTTTTTTTTTTTTTTTGTAAATAATTATACAACTAATATCACATTTATGCTAATGGCTGCTTACATAAATGCTCACCGTCACTCTCAAACGTTCACACAATTATTCTTCGTCAAGATCAAACGCTAAAACAAAAAACATTTTGCCAAGATCTAACTCTCACAATGTATTATCCTCCAAAGTCAATCTGATGGTTGGCGAGAATCGGAGCGTATTATTGCCCGAGTATAATCGGAGACAAAAATCGGGTGGTTTATTACCAATGTAGAGAAATTAATAAAACACGGTTTGATATCCTTTCTTCACTAATTCATTTTTTACTGTTAGATGTACAGTCGACGCAACCCAAATGTGAACGCACTTTGGTTGTCGTGGTATTTGTTACTGAAATTCATTCCTGTAATACTGGCTTTGGTAAGTGGTATTACAAATAAAGACATCATCGGCAATTTTTTACAATAATTTTTGAAAGCTGTCAAATTTAATTGTGACGAACGACTATGATTCAGAGTGCAAATTACACCATTAAATTTTGGCGTTCAGATTTGGGTTGCGCCGACTGTACATTTCGAGTGCCATGTATAGTTCAATTCAATAAAAAAAAGCGAAAACTACTGAACCCGATTTCGACAGTATTTCGGTAATGTGATTCTGGTTTCTTTTTTAAAACTGTATCAGTAGGTTATAAAATTTAGAACATTTACTATAGTAGCCACTTGAATTATAATCCACGTTTACAATGTAAAACAGTAAGTGCACGCTGCTTTATTGAATAGAACTTTTTCGATAACTGCGCTTTTTTCAGTTATTGAAAAATAGTACATGGTACTTGAAATCTACATCTAACAATGACAAATAAATTATTGAAGAAAGGTAATCAAACCATGTTTTATTAGTGATTGATTACTTCACATAACTCAAAACAAACAGTGAGTGTAGAGAAAGTCGACGTTTGGCTCATACGCTTACCGGCAGGTAGGTGCGTACCTCCCGCAGGGAACGTACAAATTTTTAAACTCAACAATTTTTGTCATTAAATGTCCCAAGCGCACTCCATATTATACTGATGCGCTTTTCCCACTCCTACGCATGCCCATTTGCCACGGCGCAACCGGCCAGATTGAGATCAAAGGATAACAAACGTTTTGTTGTGATTAAAATTTGAGTTTTTAAAAACGGTTACTTTTTACTTGTCATGATCCGAATTCAGCCCACGTTTCACACGATAATAATTTCATATTGTCATATAGGAGTGTGATTAAGTAACGAAAGAAAATTCAAAAAATAAAATTGTTTCTAAGCTTTAGGAGGTCAGAATTAGCTAGGAGTCGACTGTCGTTTTGTTCGTTTTATGAGGAATGCCGTTCATCACGATGATTGAAGGATCGTCCGTTGGGCTGCTCTTCTCCAGCATCAGCTCCTGCTCGGCACTGGTCGTCGGGGGCTCGCTATCGTTCCACTCTTGGATCTGTGTGAATTACGAAATTTGGAGGTTAAGTATGGGTTGACAGTAATTAACATAACCAAGAAATCAAGGAGTCTAGAAGCCAAGGGATTTTGATCTTTTGAACATTTGTTTCAAAGTTGAGAAAGGATAACAGAGAGTTTTAGTTTATCGTTTTATGAAAAACGGTAACGCTAACGTCTACGCTAAACTTTTTTTGAATATTCTATTTATTCAAATATTTGAATTTGAATATCGATCAGCTACTTTTGAACCTCGTATGTGCAAAATGTGAAATTTGACAGAAGACACAAAATACGAGGGGTGATCAAAATGTAAGGTTGAAATGAAACGTGTACATTTTGTAATCTTATTTTTTGATCTACCCTCGTACTAGTCAATTATTATTTGAGCTGCGTAATCCTTCTGATTTTCTTTTTATAGTACGTAAAGTTTATTCAGAAGCGATTATAATTAAGTATTTTGAGTAGATGTACATTTTTTTTACAATTTAACGTATACGTTATTGATTGATAAGGCTGATAAATGTTGAAAGTTCATATTCACTTTTATATAAATAAAACAATTTAAATTGTTTTATTTATATAAAAGTGTATACGTTATTATTGCCATCACAATCTAAGTACTAAACGCGCTTAGACTGTCATGTTAAGAATAACATGTACGTTAAATTTAACTTTTCGTGTACGGAATAGCCCTAAATAATTATTATCGATTTAACAATGAAATCAAACCCACCTCGCCCGTTCCAAAGATCTGGTAAACGACGTAAGTGCTGATTGCGACAAACGCAGTCACATTAAAAACGCTCCTCCATGCTGTTAATGTGTGCCCGTCCTTCGTCAAATACCCAGCGGCAAGCGGACTCAAAAAACTCGCAGTCATGTGAATTGTTTGGGCGAACGCCAGAACCGGCCCAGCGAAGTTCGGAGCTATGTCCACTATGTTGGCCATTGCTCCGGCGTAGGCGGCAGTGATCATCGTGACGGCGATGAACCAGACTATCAGGATCAAAGTTATGTCGCAGCCGAGGTAGCTTATGATTAGGACTAGGAGGCCGGGTAGGACTTGCGAGAGGGCCGTGAAGAGCTTCCGGACGTTCTTCAGCGACATCCAGTTTTTGGTGACGAGCTTGTCGGCTATGTAGCAGAAGAGGACACTCGCTAGGTAACTGCAGATGAACGGAGCTCCTGATAATAAACCATTCTGTAAAAGGAAAATTTATATTTATACTGGTTTCCTTCCGATTTTCCCCCAGCCTATTCATTTGGAGCGACTTGATTTACAAAAAAACGGGGTAACTTATAAACTATTTAAACGACATAAAAGTAAGAGGGTTTCAAGTATTTCGACGAGCTGTTTAAGTTTAATTCGGAAGATTTTTCGATATGATCAATATTTAAGAAAATATCAAGAAAAATCGAAAAAAGAGAGTAGTAAGAGTAAACTACTACTTCCGGTTTCCGCATTTTCAAAAAGAAGCTTTTCAGATCATAAGATTGTAATAAACTTAGGTTTGAAGTTTCATCTCAATATTTGTAGTGGTGTTGGCTGTACAGCGCTGATGGTTTACGAACACATAGACTAATGAGGGGATCCATAAGCGTAGCCAAGGAGAGTACTTGCCAACACATTCTTACTTTTTCTATGCTGAATCCCAAAATTGTCTTCATGTACTGCGGTCCGGGAATGATGAACGTGTAATGCACCCAGATCCTGCCGAACGTCGTGATTCCTATCGCCCAGGCCGCCTTCGACGTGAAGATCTTGAGCCAGGGTACGGATTGTTGCCGGGACGCTTCGAAGGTGTTGACGGTGTTCTCTTTTATGTACTGCTGTTCGGAGAGAGAGATCCTCGGGTGGGTTTCAGGACTGTCGAAGGCCAACAGGTACCAGATCATGCACCAAGTCACGCCGATCGAGCCCGTTGTGTAGAAAACTGCCCGCCAGCCCAGGTGTTTGATGAGAAAACCGCAAAGGGGGTAAGTTATACCGATCCCGATACTGAATCCTGAAATGAATTGTTTAAATCATTGATATTATGTAAACTTTGTCCACATTTTATTCTGATCGCTGTAGGCTTTGTTAGGGTGGCATTTTTGTTGGTAGTAAAAAAAGTTACTAAAAATTTGGTTGTCATTGCATTTTTTTGGTTATGTGTAGTGCAATGTTGCATTTTATAATATCCCTTACTCACATGTAATAGTATTTAACATTATTAGCATTGTTAAAACGGTTTTTACTGGCGGACAGATATGACTGGCGAGTCGCTAGACGAGCCAGTCACCTTCTGGAGCCAGTAAAACCCGTTAACTTGCGTATATTGTTATATATTTTATTTGTCAATCATTTGTAATTAATTAAAATACAATTATTTGGTAAATTTAATCAAATTGGAATTACAAAAAAATATGTAGTAAGTTATGAAACATTTCCGTGGATACTTATGTTGTTTATTTGATTAAATCAAATTAAATTATTTCGCAATTCGTTTAACATGAGCGCGTCAATTCACGAAAAACTATAAATTACTATTCCAGTACTAACTTGTTAAATTTTAACAAGTTAACAAGTCAGTATACTGACTAGTTAAAATTTTACAAGTCGGTAGCTTGAAAACATAACCTTACTTGTTTAATACTGTCTATTGATAAATTGACGTTTACAAATGAGAGACAAATAAAAATATTACGATAGTAGGTGTTTGGCGAGGTTTTATTGAAATTATAGGTTAACAACATACGTCAATCATTACCATCCTAAATACAATATGCCAATATAAGGAGAAAAAAAACACGCCTACTGCGCTGAGAATAAAACGTGAACAGAGCGTGCACTTATGTTTTGTTTATATTTTTAAAGACAACATTGACGCAATTTTACTTCATATGTTTTGTAAGCTATTATTACGTAAACAAAAATATATTCTTTCAGAGTGTGCTATGAATCAACAAACATTTGTTACTTTTACATACAGGAATTGTTTCTTTTAGGTTAAGTATACGATCCAAATAAAAAATAGCCACAAACCAAATATTGCGTAAGAAATTTGCTCTGGGATATTTCTCGCTCAATATTTGGTTAGTGTAAAATTAATTAAAGGTTATCAAACGTAAGCAGAATATTTTAAACTTTACAATATTTCAGTGTATTATACCAGTGGCGCAAGAAGTAAAATTTCGAGTTTAGAAAAGCCTGAAAATTTGGATTTGCCGGGCTCGCTTCGCTCCGCCCGGCAAATCCAAATTTTCAGGCTTTTCTAAACTCGAAATTTTACTTCATGCTTAGCCTGGGAGTGGAAACACTCGCTAGAAGCTTCAAACTGAACGCTTTTAGAAAATTGACGAATGCAGAAAATTTATAGCGTACACGTCGTGGTATGTGAACTTAAAAGATAAATTCTCTGTACGTCGAAGATTAAAATTGACAGCGTCATAGCCAACTCAGATGTATTTTACGTTTACCTGCTAATAAAGGTATGATTGTCAAAATAAATTGAGGTTATGAAGAAGGAACTATTTACACTTAAATTGAGGTTATACAAGAAACTATTTACACTTAAATTGATCATAAAACAATTACGATGATTGGCTAAGGTATAATTGTCAAAATAAATTGAGGTTATGAACAAGGAAGTATTTACACTTAAATTGAGGTTATAAACAAGAAACAATTTACCCCATAGTGTTTTATACCGGTGGCGCATGAAGTAAAATTTCGAGTTTAGAAAAGCCTGAAAATTTGGATTTGCCGGGCTCGCTTCGCTCCGCCCGGCAAATCCAAATTTTCAGGCTTTTCTAAACTCGAAATTTTACTTCATGCTTAACTTGGGAGTGGACGACACTCGTTAGAGGGTTCAAATTGGAAAAATAGAAACGAATACTTTTCCGATTAAAACAAATATTTGAAAAGGTTTCAGAAAAGCAGAAAATCAATAAATTCGCTTTTAGATTTTGTAAATAATTGTCAAGTTTATATTTTACTTTATGATAATAAACATAATCGTAAAAATTGAATTTTCCAATTATTCACAAAAAATTTACAAAATGTAAAAGTCAATTTATCGATTTTCAATTTTTCTGAATCCTTTTCAAGTATTCAAATATTTACTTTAATCGGAAAAGTATTCGTTTCTATTTTTTTAATTTGAACCTTTTAAGCAGTGTCGTCCACTCCCAGGTTAAGCATGAAGTAAAATTTCGAGTTTAGAAAAGCCTGAAAATTTGGATTTGCCGGGCGGAGCGAAGCGAGCCCGGCAAATCCAAATTTTCAGGCTTTTCTAAACTCGAAATTTTACTTCATGCGCCACCAGTATAAAACACTATGAGTAAATTGTTTCTTGTATATAACCTCAATTTAAGTGTAAATAGTTCCTTGTTCATAACCTCAATTTATTTTGACAATCATACCTTTATTGGCAGGTAAACGTAAAATTAATCTGAGTTGGCTATGACTTGCTGTCAATTTCCCTCTTCGACGTACGAGGAATTTATCTATTAAGTTAACATACCACGATGTGTATGCTATAAATTTTCAGCGTTCGTCGATTTTATAAAAGCGTTCAGTTTGAAGCTTCTAGCAAGTGTTACCACTCCCAGGTTAAGCATGAAGTAAAATTTCGAGTTTAGAAAAGCCTGAAAATTTGGATTTGCCGGGCGGAGCGAAGCGAGCCCGGCAAATCCAAATTTTCAGGCTTTTCTAAACTCGAAATTTTACTTCATGCGCCACCGGAATACAACACTGATTTTAAATGAAGTTCAAAATATACTATCAAGCAGTGTGGTAACGGTGTAAATTCTAAACTTCACGATAATTCAGTGGTTAATGCGGGTGGCGCATGAAGTAAAATTTCGAGTTTAGAAAAGCCTGAAAATTTGGATTTGCCGGGCTCGCTTCGCTCCGCCCGGCAAATCCAAATTTTCAGGCTTTCCTAAACTCGAAATTTTCCTTCATGCTTAACCTGGGAGTGGTAACACTCGCAAGAAGCTTCAAACTGAACGCTTTTATAAAATCGACGAACGCTGAAAATTTATAGCATACACATCGTGGTATGTTAACTTAAAAGATAAATTCCTCGTACGTCGAAGAGGAAAATTGACAGCAAGTCATAGCCAACTCAGATTTATTTTACGTTTACCTGCCAATAAAGGTATGATTGTCAAAATAAATTGAGGTTATGAACAAGGAACTATTTACACTTAAATTGAGGTTATAAAAAAGAGACTATTTACACTTAAATTAATCATAAAACAATTATGATGATTGGCTAATATGCAGAACATGGGATATACGAAATTGCGCCTGCACAGTAGCGCTTACGCCGGTGGTTCTCAACAAGTTATTTATATGGATGTGTGTGTTCGGGCGAGTGTGTGTATGCACAGGTTAGGTTAGGTTATATATTATATGGATGTGTATGTGCGTGGGCGTGTATGCATATGCTTAGGTTAGGTTATTTATATGGATGTGTGTTCGGGCGAGTGTGTGTATGCACAGGTTAGGTTAGGTTATATATTATATGGATGTGTCTGTGCGTGGGCTTGTATGCATATGCTTAGGTTAGGTTATTTATATGGATGTGTGTTCGGGGGAGTGTGTGTATGCACAGGTTAGGTTAGGTTATATATTATATGGATGTGTATGTGCGTGGGCGTGTATGCATATGCTTAGGTTAGGTTATTTATATGGATGTGTGTTCGGGCGAGTGTGTGTATGCACAGGTTAGGTTAGGTTATATATTATATGGATGTGTCTGTGCGTAGGCGTGTATGCATATGCTTAGGTTAGGTTATTTATATGGATGTGTGTTCGGGCGAGTGTGTATGCACAGGTTAGGTTAGGTTATATATTATATGGATGTGTCTGTGCGTGGGCGTGTGTATGCATACGCTTAGGTTAGGTTAGTTTGAATATAATCAATGATTTTCGTCAATATTAATAATTGTAATCAAAGAGGTCGATAGAATTATTGGGCCCATTCATCAAAATGTTCAACCTTCATATGTTTGAATTTGTTTGGTATGTATTTTAGTACCTAATAAACGGTACTCCGATCGGTCTATTTTGTAAAATTGCAAAAATCCCAAACACGTTTGCGATTAACAATCCGGTGTAACGGTATAAAATTGATTTAAGGTTTTGTAAATTTATTTTATAGGGTTTTGTTATATGCAATTTTATTAGCATACGCTAATTTAATTCTATTTTTGAATTAATCGTGCTTTGGATGAGCGCGTGTCTCTTTTTTGCACACCTGACCGCGCATCTGTGATTTCGGGGTTCGCGCAGATCATCCTCAACGGACTGATTAGATTTTCAATTCTAATGGTGAACGTGAATCATATATTTTTTTACAAATTTAAATAGAGCGAGTTTTGCTATTTAAATATCGATTTTTATATCAGATTTAAAGTAAAAAATTAGATTCATAACTTCTGCGTTATTTGTGGTGTGATACAAATACGCATATCACTTCGGTGGATTATTTGTGGCACCTTAGATGTTAATCGATTCCAACACCATCGAGGGATCCGACATTTTGTTAAATCTTGGTGGAAATCTTTTATCAACACCCAATCCAAGTATTCTTATAGAACCGCCCACTATCGCAGGTATGTTTCGTAATGCTCATCTTCATCAATTTTATTATAATTGATTGATTTACTATGTTCGATTATTTATTGCTGTGAATAGGAAAAAAGGGGAAAAAAACGGGGGGAAACTACAACTTAAGTAATTTCAAAATTATTGAAACCGGTATTTTTAGGTTCTCTATTTTAGTTCCGAATTTTCAATAATTTATTGATTTCGGAGTATCTATGTTTCTTTTCTATCCATATTTGATTGCTTAATTGGAAAATTGAGATTAGAAGGAAGAGATCGATGAGAGGTCGATTTTCTGGATTCCAATTGGAGGAAGACGTGTTTATTGTGGGTTGATGTTCTTCTTGGATTCGTGTGCTGAAAGTCGTTTTAGAGAGTGGAGGAGTCTTGGAGCAGGGAGTGCATCAAACACAGATAAGCCCAAATACAAATTGTTTTTTTTTGTGTGCGTGTTGAACGTATAATTGAAATGCGTAGTTGTTTTTATTTGTTATTATTTTTTTCTATTTAATATTAAATATGATAAATTTTATGCAGTGGCGTAACCAGTAATTGTACGACTGCGTGCTTATAGAGTGGTAATTAAAAAAAAAAGACAGTAACTGAATTAATTCTCTAGGCGATTAAACCAGACTCAAACTAACATCCCTTAGCGCTAACGGACGATTATTTATATTTTTTTTTTTAGTTACGTACCTTTAAGAATTAGACAAAATATTCTAGTGAACTCTATAGTACAAGTCTTAATCTTTTTTTTATGTTGAAATTAATTAACTTTCGTTTTTTTAAATTTAGTAGCAATTTTAATTGGCTTGTTATTATGTTAATATGATTTGGGGAAAATAAATTATATTATTATTTTTTTGGGAAAAATAAGTATTTTCTTGAGACCACTCATTGTTCCATTGTTGGTTAATTAATAATTTTCGTGATTTTCATTTGTTCTGTTGATAATCGTCGTAATAAAATCACGTGGCGCCCAAAAATAAAATAAAATAAAATCCGAACCACCCCGTCTTCATTGAGCAGGTCGGCCGGCGATTATTAAATGACATCGGGCAGAACTGGTACGTCAACGACCGGTCATCAGAGAATTCCCTAAAAGTTGGCAGTAAACTCTCAACTGTTGTCTCTGCTGAACAGGCCCATTAAAACTTTAATCGAAAACACGCACATATATACAAATAGCTTGTTGAGAACCACTGAAGTGGGCGCTACTGCGCATGCACGAACCCGTCAAAATGGAGTATGTGGCGAGTTCTGCACATTTACCTGATGTAACTAAATCACAGCCATTACCTACTTTAAATCCCCGAGGTTTTCATACACTCTTAGAGCAGAAATTGATCGCCACAAAAAAAATAATATTACAATTGCCATTCAAAATCTTACCTTGAAAACTAGACATAAAGCGGCTACGTTCAGGTACTGGGATCCAGTGTCCGACTAAAGCGTACATTGCGGGCCATGTTAATCCCTGTGATCAAGTCAAAAAATAAGTAAAAAAAAGGATTACAATTAAGCATTGATTAATAAATATGGGGACGAGAGGGTACGAGCTGATAGAGAGGGAGCAGATGTGGTTCCCGAAGCGCATGTTGGGGGTGGAGAGGTCCACGCCCAGCTACATAGTGCTTCAGGAGACGAACAGAGAGAGGCTAGAGTGGGAGGCAGTGGTGAGGGTGGTGAGGTACGAGATGAGATTGTGGGAAATGGAGGAAGAGAGAGGGTAGAGTGGGAGGCAGTGGTGAGGGTGGTGAGGTACGAGACGAGATTGTGGGAAATGGAGGAAGAGAGATTGGTGAAGGATGTATGGGTGACGAGTGTGTGTGGGGGTGAGGGTAGATGGAGGGGGGAGAGGAGGAAAATGTATGAGAGGATAGGGCTGTCGGAGGCGAAGGTAATGGAATGGCTAGGAAATGGGGTGAAGGTGGATGAGTGGGTGAGGGGGAAAGGGAAGGAGGTGGAAGGGCAAGAAAGGCAAGGGCGTATTGAGAGAAGTCAGTATGTATGGGAGGTGGCAGGTGTATGGAAGAGTGCCGAAGTATTTGATAGAGAAGGGATGGGGTAGAGAGGATAGGGTGATTGTGGCAAGGGCGAGGTGTGGATCGGAGGAGAGAGGAAGGAGGTATGGATGGGGGAAGAATATGGAAGGTGTGTGTTGTGTGAACAGGGAAGGATACGTGGGGACACTTGGCGGAGGAATGTGAGGGGGTGAAAGAGGAGTGGCTGGGAGCGAAAGGGAATAGAAGGGTAGTGGAGTGGATGAGAGAGGATGGGATCGGGGTAAAGACGTTGGAAAAGCTGGGGAGGGAGAGGGAAAAGAGAAGGAAGGGTAAGAGGGATACGGGAATGGAGTAATAACGAATAAATTGTAAATAGTTTGTAAGATATGCCAATAAAGGTCCTTTTTTTTTTTTAAATAAATATTTATTCATATTTGAAGAATTAAGGGGAATAGCCAAATTAGTCTAAAATCGTTTTTGACGCCATTGTGTAGCTTAGACTAAGTATTTTCGCGCAGGCAAACTTAACGGGAACAAACAAATGGGTCACCAGTTATTCACACAACTCAATATACAATCATTTATATTAACACAATGATTTGATACATTATCGTTCTTTCGTCAGTTTGTCCAATAAAGAAAATAATTGATGTGCGCATTTAAATTCGTGATGGGCAAGATCGATCAACAAAGATCGACTAGTCAATCCTTGAAAGTGATCGATCTTTTCGATCATCTTGATCTTTTCGAATTCTTTCTTGTTGATCTTTTTAACCCATTAACGGCCGAGCATTTATAGAGATAACTCTAAAGGTTGATTTTAGGTAAAATTCTGCACTTCTTTTTATGATATCTATGAATGACTTATTGTATTAAATAGTGTGAATTTTTCTTTTAAATACATATAGTGTATATGCTGTAAAATTTGAGGCATTCGCCGATTTCATATAAAAACGTGCAGTATGAAGTTTAGAACGAGTGATTCCATTCCCAGACTAAGCATGAAGTAAAATTTCGAGTTTAGAAAAGCCTGAAAATTTGGTTTGACCGCTCCGCGCTTCGCGCTACGCGACCAAACCAAATTTTCAGGCTTTTCTAAACTCGAAATTTTACTTCATGCTTAGCCTGGGAGTGGAAAACACTCGTTTAAAGCTTCAAATTAAATTCTTTTAACAAACCGAGCGTCGGCAAATGTACAGTGTAACGAACTTTCCTTATATCGAATGCCACTATGCAAAATATGTAGATTTTTGGTTGGCAATCGATAAAAGATTCGTATTCTAAGAGTAAAAAATCCATATCAATGATTCACCTCTTTAAAATGCATATCTACGATTAGATTGACAGCAATGACGGACAAAAAGAGAACTAATTGTAGGTTGGTACTGGTTAGTTGTTCTCTAGTTTACCCCTTTATGGTTTCAAAAGGGTATATAAGATGCGTCAAAACACCCCTAGAGGCAGTCTGCACCGGGACTTCTGCTATCCATAAGTGATCTCCCAGGGGTAGGCTCCTGGTTACAATTCTGCTACGCATAAGCGTTTTGTAATCAAAATTTCACGACAGGGTTCTGCTACGTATAAGTGATCCCTGCTCGTTAAACTGTCCGTCGTGTTGAATTCGCGTGGAGGTTCTGCTATGTATAAGTGTCCTCTCGCTCGTTGAATTCAATCACGTGAATTGGAAGAGTCCTGCTACGTATAAGCGTTCTCTTTCCTGTGTGTGTGTCAGGAGTAGATGGGGTTCTACTATGCATAAGTGATCCCCGTGTACTTCTCGCTGAACATGTTGCCCCCCCCCCCCCTTTGCCTGTATTTGTTTTTGAACTGTCTTAATTATTTGTGTGATTAATTTGTTTTCACAGAGCCATCTTGTATCGACGCGAGGGACGTACGGACGCGTGTACGTTGGGTTGCGTCGTTAAGGCAAGAAGGCGGGGATGGTATTTTAAATTGTACTCTCAATAAATATAAAGTTTTGAAATAGTGTTACAAATTTATTGTGCTTGAACCGTAACTCTGTTGATTCCACGGAACCTGGACTTACCCGAGGTTAGGTGGTGGTTGGTTAACCTATATATATTTGAACCGTTACAACAGCGTATGCTTATGTATACTTAAAAGAAAAATTCTCGTTATGAAAATGTTCAGGGTTACATAAAACTCTCTGTATATACAGTAACCACTGTCATAATCTTAATACCAACTGAAGCTTTAAGCGAGTGTTTTCCACTCCCAGGCTAAGCATGAAGTAAAATTTCGAGTTTAGAAAAGCCTGAAAATTTGGCTCGGGCGCGTAGCGAAGCGGAACGACCGAGCCAAATTAGGCTTTTCTAAACTCGAAATTTTACTTCATGCGCCACCGCATAAAACGCTGAAATATTGTGAAGTTAGAAATACATTCACATTATTTTTTTTAAATTAGTAATAATCGAAATATTTAAATAACAAAATATTTACATTTTTCTTCATACATTTTTAAGTCAGGTCAAATAATATAATATATCAAATTAATTTATTTAGTAATTTAATAACCAAAAATTAATAATGTTGCGTATATGCATCAATGGTGCTTAATCAGCTCAATCTTTTCAATAAGTTTGATTTTTTTTGCTCTTCACTTGTCGTCGAGACCATTTGTATAATGTCCTGTGTCATGCGAGACCGTTTTTCCTTACTCAACTTGATTAATTTTATTATTATTTTTATTATTATTATTATTACATAACATGAGTACATATATTTTCAACAAATTAACATCCGTTCTATAATATATTTCTTTTATATTGAGCAGTGTTCTGCTCAACGTAATGAATATCCAGATGTAACAATAATAGTTCAAAGCACCTAAGTGAGTGAACACTTGTAGCGTGCTGGCATGAAGTTCTTAGAAATTTTGTGCAATAATTTGCTTGATACTTTAACTGATCGATCGTGAAGGACCCGGATGGCAATGGTCACCCGCATAAATTCTGGCAATTACAATGGGCCCGACTGTAGCCTAAGTGACTGCGGCTGCCCTCCTACCAAACAATCCTTAATTCTTAGCCTCAATCATTGCTTGAAAAACTCAATCTTGCTCATCACTAATTTAAATGAATGATGGGTAAATAAACATTGTGTGTTACAAAAGAATCATATTTACACATAGATTTTATCTATTTTCATTCTTTTGTCGGTATTTGAA
The DNA here is from genome assembly GCA_932526585.2 of Philonthus cognatus. Lineage (NCBI taxonomy): Eukaryota > Metazoa > Arthropoda > Insecta > Coleoptera > Staphylinidae > Philonthus > Philonthus cognatus. The sequence goes on from OW052242.1 coordinate 144,144,481, forward strand.
ATAATTGAAAAATTCCATAAACTTTTGGTGAAAAGCGGCAGAAAATTAAAAAAATTATAATTCTATATTTTTAGCCAGAAATTTTGGCTAAAAAAATAGAATTATAATTTTTTGAATTCGGCCGCTTTCCCCCAAAAGTTTATAGAAGTTTTTAATAACTTGACGGCAAAAAAACTACTAATTGTAATAATTGAGCCATTTATTTTGAAAGTGGCCTAACTCCATTTATCATTTTTTTGTTGTTGACTGTGAAAACCTTTATTATTTGAGGTTTTTATTTATGAACAACAATTTGTGGTTAAGTATATTAAAAATGTATATTATATATTTTTAATATACTTAACCACAAATTGTTGTTTATGATAAAAGAACCTCAAATTATAAGGATTAGGTCACTTTCAAAATAAACGGCCCAATTAATTTATGTATTAAAATTGATGATAGATAATTTCTACGTTATTAATACTGAACATTTAAGTCACAACTACTGTATTGTATAACAGAAAATAATGTGATTGTTAAAATTTTGCAACTGCAATCATTTATGCGCCGAGCAAAACAAGCACAGGAAATGTCGAGAGTGCGGAGATTTAATAAGTCGCACTTAACTTAATAACCTTGTGTAATTTGACGAATAAAGCACTAATAACCTAATACTGGATGAATTAAATTAAATTTAAATTAAAACACCACGGGATAAGTGAGAAATTAATTACAGATACACTAATAACCTTTCTGCGCACTTTTATTTGAATTACCAAATGTACATTTCTGACTGGGTAGCGGGCCAGTCCGGGTAGTAAATCCCCCACCCGGGCATCTTAGGTTAAGAGTAGGTGGTAGGTAGTTTTAAGAATGTTTGTAATCAGTCGACTTTTGCCAATTGAATAAACCAGACGTACAGTACCACATGTTTTTACTCATCACCAAACACAAAGTGACCATTATCAATGGATTAACACTCAGGTTATTAGTGCTTTATTCGTCAAATTAATTTGATCTTCACGTAACTCACAATCAATTTTTTTTAGCCGCTGTGTACTTTAAATGAGATCTAAATTCATTTAATAATAATTATTATGAATTCTATACTTTAAGTGGTGCAAATAAATGAGATACTTTTCACTTCCAGATTTCGTTTTAAGATGTAAAAGTCTTTAAGGTTGCAATTTATTATGGGTAAAATCCAATGCTGAAACTTGTAGAATTTTAATGTCACCAATTTAAAACGACTAAGATATTTAGTTTATTTATAAAAAAAATCCTAAAATAGCTACTTTTTGCGCCAATAATTGTAACACCATCAATCCCGACTTTAGTGCAATTAGCAGGAATGCTTTGAAGAACATCTTCCGACAGGGTAAATAGTCTTCATATAATAATCTGTTGTTTTGTACCTAAATGTGTTGTTTTTACTCTTTTATGTACCTATATTTATTATGTATTTGTATTTATATTTCATTTATTTTTATTTTTAGTTTTTATAATATTAATGTATTTAAATGGACTTCCGTTAATAAATAAATAAATACATTTATTTACTCATTTTCAGGCAACAAAAACTTATGATAAGTAAAATTTAAGGGCGTGTGTAAATTCTGCATTCAAATAGATCAATAATCATTAGAAAAAAAATCATTATATCTTACATTTAGTTTACCTTTTTATGCTGGAAATAGTAATATAGATCTCTCTCACTTTATTTCAAATATTTAGAGATTTTTTATCTGATTTTTCATATTTACAGATTTTTGTCCATTTATAAAATTTTCATCAGACTTTCAACACATTGAGATTTTTGACGATTGTTAAAATTTGTACCAGATTTTCAATATTTCAAGATTTTTATGAGATTTTCTATATTTTTGTCAATTTATAAAATTTTCATGCTATTTTCAATTTTTCAAGATTTTGGAGATTTTTAAAACTTTCATCAGATTTTCAATATTACGAGATTTTCGATATTTTCGTCAATTTATAAAATGTTCATGAGATTTTCAATTTTTTGAGATTTTGGACGGTTTCTAAATTTTTCATGAGATTTTCAATATTTCAATATTTTTAATATTTCGAGATTTTCAATATTTTCGTCAATTTATAAAATTTTCATGAGATTTTCAATTTTTCGAGATTTTGGACGTTTTTCAATATTTCGACAACTTGTCAACTTTTTGACTACCTTTATAAGATTTTCAATATTTTGAAATTTTTATCCGATATTCAATATTTAGAATATAATTTACTTAATAAAAGACTAACACTTTCTTCACTAAAAACATTTATTTTCGCTAAATGTACATTTCGAACACTACGTGCTCATTATCAATAGCTTACTGAGTAAATACAAAAAGAAGGCGGGATACTTATACCTAAAGAGGATTCTGGGAAAAAAACGTGGGCGAGGTTAACATTTGTGTTTGTCGGGGTTATTGGTCGGAATTACCTCTAATAAGGGATTGTTCAGGGGACTTAAATGGAAATTAAGTAAATGATTTTGGTGTTTTTTCATCTGTATAGCTTCCAACATATTTAATTTTTTATTTGAAGAATGTTTTAATAATTTTATATTGTTTTCCGAAAATACATGACTCGTAGTTATGGTGTGATGTGCGACTACAAAAGAAACATAATAAATAAGTTAATCAACAAACATATATATAAACATAAAATAAAAAGTGTAACCCGGTTAAAACATATTGAAGAAAAAACAAAAATTAATTACTGTAGACTCATATATACCCCAACAATTGAAAATAAATTCATTAAACTTTATCGAAAATTCAATTTATGTCCAGCAGTTTATACAAGTACACAACTAAAGTTATTATCAGGAAACACATTCAATAAAATAGGCGATTTACAAAAACCTGGCATATATAAGATTAATTGTTGCAACTGTGAAAAACTGTATATAGGACAAACTCAAAGAACATCAGCAATTAGATTTAAAGAACATAAATATCATATAAAGAACCTTAACCCTGATAAATCTGCTGTTGCACATCACACCATAACTACGGGTCATGTATTTTCGGAAAACAATATAAAATTATTAAAACATTCTTCAAATAAAAAATTAAATATGTTGGAAGCTATACAGATGAAAAAACACCAAAATCATTTACTTAATTTCGATTTAAGTCCCCAGAACAATCCCTTATTAGAGGTAATTCCGACCAATAACCCCGACAAACACAAATGTTAACCTCGCCCACGTTATTTTCCCATAATCCCCATTAGGTATAAGTATCCTGCCTTCTTTTTGTATTTACTCAGTAAGCTATTGATAATGAGCACGTAGTGTTTGAAATGTACATTTAGCGAAAATAAATGTTTTTAGTGAAGAAAGTGTTAGTCTTTTCTTAAGTAAATTATATTCAACTCTTCACGTAACTCAATCCAAATACATACAACATTTAGAGATTTTCGTTGATTTACAAAACTTTCTATTAAAACTATTATGAAGTTTAATTTTTTGCTATGAATAATTTAAAGGCCTAATTATCATTCATGAGGGTGCTTTAATAACCGTTGTTGATAAAGGACATAAAAAGAGCACTCTCTTTTTATTGTGACACATGTCAAGGTTTTATGAATGATACGAAAACTGATTTGAATTCCAAATAGGTTCATTAAGCAGCGACGTTTGAATTGGAACAAATGCACACGCCAGTGAATTAGAAAAAATGATTGTCTCATTCGGCTGTTATTTTTTGATTAGTGTTAATTATTTGATGCTTGAATGAATGCACTGATCGTTGTCGAATTTATATTAAACAGCTGTTAATCAAAACAGTCTGAATGAATTACATTTTGTAGATAAGCAACATGTGGTCACATAGTAAGATGAATAGATAAGAATCGAGATAAGGGGAGATAGCAATAAAATCAATATATGATCTCTTTAAGAATAGAAATATTTTTTTACCATAATTCCTAGCATGTGTATTTTTAAAACCAAGTTTTTTTTAAATATAAAATTAATGTTAGGAGCAGTTGCACCAAAAACGTTGAACTCAAGTTCAAGATGACAGTTCTTACTGTTGTAATGTCACTTTGAACTTGAGTTCAGAGTAGAACTAGTTCAACGTGTTTAGTGCAACTGGCCCTTAGTGAATAATCCAAAGAATAAATTCTCAACTTTCTTAACCTAAGCTGATATTGAACAACTGGAGCGGTGTCAGGTGGACTCCATCTACACTGACTTCTCCAAGGCATTCGACATGGTCGACCATAACTTACTAATGAACAAATTAAGGGATTTTGGTATTGACAATACTTTGCTAAGTTGGATTGGGTCGTATCTCTCGGGAAGATTCCAATTTGTTAAAATTGGGCGCTATCATTCACGTCCCATCTGTGTCACGTCAGGTGTTCCTCAGGGGTCACATTTGGGCCCCGTTCTATTTAATATATTTATTAATGATGTAGTTAAATGTTTTTTCAATGCAGAATACCTTCTCTTTGCGGATGATATGAAAATATTCATGAAAATCCGTTCCATCGAAGATGCCAAAGTTCTTAATAATGACTTACAATCGTTTGATAGTTGGTGCAAGGCTATCTTTAAACCTAAAAAAATGTAATGTCATCACGTTCTCTAGACGGCAAACAACGGTACATTTCCAGTATTCCATGCTGGGCGAACCTTTAATACGCGTAAATTGTGTAAAAGATCTAGGTGTTACGTTTAATAGTTCCACTCCCAGGCTAAGCATGAAGTAAAATTTCGAGTTTAGAAAAGCCTGAAAATTTGGTTTGGTCGCGTAGCGCGGAGCGGCCAAACCAAATTTTCAGGCTTTTCTAAACTCGAAATTTTACTTCATGCGCCACCGATACAGAACACTGACATATTACGAAGTTTAAAACACACCGCTAAACTTTACATTACATCAGTGTTTCGTACCGGTGGCGCATGAAGTAAAATTTCGAGTTTAGAAAAGCCTGAAAATTTGGTTTGGCCGCTACGCGACCAAACCAAATTTTCAGGCTTTTCTAAACTCGAAATTTTACTTCATGCTTAGCCTTGGAGTGGAAAACCCTCGTTTAAAGCTTCAAATTAAATTCTTTTAACAAACCGAGCGTCGGCAAATGTACAGCGTATGCTTATGTATACTTAAAAGAAAAATTCTCGTTATGAAAATGTTCGGTGTTACATAAAACTCTCTGTATATACAGTACCCACTGTCATAAATAATCTTCTATAATAGAAAAAAAAATTCGTTTTCTTATTCTCAAATAGCTGAAGAAAATAATGTTCAATTCTTTGCTTAATTTATATTTGTGTATCCTTTGTTTACAATAAACAATAATTGTTTGTGCCTAAAAAATAAAAGTTGGTTGGTCAGTTAACTAGATATAATCATCAATCACAGACCACTTCATTTAAAGCAAGGTCACGTCTTGAGGCGAATTATTATATGTTTACACTCGTTCTCATCTTGATGGGTTGATTATGAAATCTGTTTGATAGATTGTAATTACATACAGATTTGCGTTACCCGCAAGGATTTAAGTAATAAAACACTTTTATTGAGAATGGATATTTTGTTATTGCTTTTCTCGAAAGAGTTACATAATTTCGTTTTATTTAAAAAAAATAATCAGATTTCTTTTGTTTTTGACCAACTAAGAACAGAAATTTGTAATAATAACAACAAACTTGGATTTTTACTTTCCCCCGTATGTAATACAAAGGGAAAGTATTGTTTTCGTGAGAATTTTCGAATCAAAAATTTTAGCGTAAATCCGTTTTGAGGTCCCCTGAGTCGAATAAGACCATTTTTGAAAAATGTCTGTCTGTGTGCGCTGTACCGCAAAAACCGCTAAAGATATCGAGATGAAACTTGAAACTTAAGCTTTTTGTTATAATCGGAAGAACTGAAAAGCTTTTGGTGAAAATCGGAAAACCGGAAGTGGTACTTTACTCTTAGCGTTTTTCAGTTTTTTCAGATTTTTTCAATAAATGTTCATCAAACAAAAAATTCTTCAAATAAAAGTTGTAGATAATAACAAAATGAAGATGTATTGTTCACTTACTTTTTGTCATAGCACTCTTAGTTTTTGAGATATTTCAAAAGTTGTGTGTTTTATCTAGTTATTGGTGTGTGACAGTGTAGTATGTGTCGATACAATTGAAAAATGTTTCAAATAAAAGTTGTAGGAAATGAAAAACTAAAGATTTTTTGTGGACTCACGTTTTGTCATAGCACTCTTAGTTTTTGAGATATTTAATAAATAGTGTTTTTTATCTAGTCATTGATTTGTGTCAGTGTGTGTGTTGATACAATTGAAAAATGTTTCAAATAAAAGTTGTAGGTAATAAAATATTAAAGATTTTTTGTATCTTCACTTTTTGTCATAGCACTCTTAGTTTTTGAGATATTCAATAAATAGTGTTTTTTATCTAGTCATTGGTTTGTGTCAGTATGTGTTGATCCAATTGAAAAATGTTTCAAATAAAAGTTGTAGTTATCAAAAAGTTGAAGACATTTTGAAAATAATAATGCTACAAATATTTTAAAAGTGATTTAATACGCAATTTACGGGGGAAAGTACTATGATGGACGCATCACCATTTGTTTTTAAGTTTTATAGCTGAGGCTGTTACTTGGTAAAATTCCATTCAACACTTTTAGTAAATAACACACTGTTTATTATCTTTTTTTTAAAATTTTGAGTCCAAACAACTCTGTAATAACAACCTTTTTTTCAATTAATTTTTGTTATTCCAGAGTTGTTAGGACTTCTTAAAATTCAAACTATAAGAATTTAAGTATTCAAGCAAGCCGGAATAAGAAATAAATTTTATATGCAAATTTAATCGTAATTAATGAAAACACATATACATTATTGCAAGTCATTGAAAGACATTCTTCTATAATATTTGACATACATAATAAGGACATGGCATTGTACGTCCAAACATTTACTGACCTTGAACTTATTTGTTCTATCCAATTTTTTGCATAACAAAAATAATTTACTTTTTATTGCCGTCAAGTTGTTAAATCTTATAAATAATTTTAAGAAAAATAATTTACTTTTTATTGCCGTCAAGTTGTTAAATCTTATAAATAATTTTAACAAAAATAAATTCCTATCCTTTAAAGTACGTTCTCTCAGTAAAATACATATTGTTGCCGGTTTGTTTATGCAGTTGTCAAGGGACGAATGTATATTTCTACTCACTGACATTTTTAATTAACGATGGATATCATATTTAGGCCCAGTTGTGGAATTGTGGCTTAAGCTGAGTTTAGACTTGAACTAGGCTTAAATACATTTTGATATTTTTCAATCATGGAAAATATGACCTTGAACTGAACATAAGAATAGAAAAAACGACTAAACTATATTATACAATGAAACAGAACTTTATAGACAATAAACAAATATCGAAATCGACTAAGCTTAAAGTATTCCAATCCATATACCGACCTATTCTCACATTTGGTTGTGAAACGTGGATACTGGACAATAAATTAAAAAGCAGAATACAAGCATTAGAGATGAAATATTTGAGAAGAGTTAAGGGAGTATCCAAACTTGACGGAATACGGAACGAAATAATCAGAAATGACTTGAATACCTTGCCAGTTTTAGAGTACATCGAGAGAAGACAGCTCGGATGGTGGGGCCATCTGCACCGACTAAATCCAAGTAGAGTAACTAGACAGATATGAGAAGCGCGAATATACAAAAACAGAAAAGGGGGAAGACCTAGACGATCATGGAACAGCGCTATAGAGAAGATCTTGGAAGACCGAGGAACATCATGGACGGAGGCCAAAGAATGGACAAAACACAGGAAAAATTGGACAAATTTTGTATGCAGAACATAACAACAGAATTATTACAAAGAATCACATAACTATTTATAATTAAGAAATGTTATTTTGTTATATACAACTTTATTTTTAGAATTAATATGTTAATTTACACACTCCACACTCTTTATGGGTAGACGGGGTTTTTGATAATATATATATATATATATATATATATTAATGATTTCGATAGCTAAAGCCATCTAATGCTTCATAGTGGCATCGTCGGTATCACGAATGCACAAAGTGCATATACAGGTCACTGTTTCGTCCATGAGCGAGCAGAACTCTGTTTGTGAAACCAGAAACTGAACACAAATTCAATATATATATATATATATATTCAATCATGGCATAGTACTTAGCAGTAGTTTAAACTTGAATTTTTTAAACCGGCCGACCGCCACCCCTTTAACGCGCTAAACTTGAATCCGAGCTTATGAATTCAAAAATAGTTGACGTTTTTAACATGATGTAGACAATGTGCACATTCGGACAGATTCAGTAAGCAAAAATGTTAAATTTAATGTACATGTAATTCTTCTAATCCACATTCTAAGTGGATTTGGTAAGTGTTATGTGTACAAAACTCACTTGATGAATACCTACTGAGTAACGATCATGATATTTTTAACATTTTCCTTACGAAATCGACTCGATTATTTCTATAATTCAATGGATATCGATAAATCATTCCTGAGCTGCTCCGATTGTTGACACAGCCAAACAAGTTAGATTTCCGTATCCTTTTGCATCACATAATTTTTTGATTATAAAATCCTTACATTGCTTTCTAGTGTACCCAATCCTACTAATTCTACGTGTATTTTCCTATTCCTCAGGCAGCAGAAATGATGCAGCAATAGTATTATTAGAATCTCATATATAAAATTACGAAAAAACTATTCTTGAAAATGCAAACAGTGTCTTAATTAATAAGACAATTTAAGACGATAAATATCCATTGAAACAACTACTTCCCGTGCAAATACACCTCCGGATATTGAATTATACAATGAAATATTTAAAATCTTATTTAATTTGATTTGTTACAACGCTCTATTAAAGTATATGTAACGTTTAGGTCAAATTCTCTTCAAACCAACTAACAAATACACATTTAAAATTGTGTATTTGTTAGCGTAAGCTTATTTTCTCGAATTCAAATAGTTTTGAATTTGAATTTATTATAATCTCCTTGATTTTTTTTATCAATATTTTATTTGCACGGTTGTACGCTTTTAGATAAGAAACAAAAATAACTTTTATCACAAAATACGCATACAAGCTAAAGATGAATGAGATGAGAACTGTTATAATAGTTTGTTTCAACACGATACATGAGATTGTTACAGGCATGTGCCCTAGGTGCTAGAGTACTTTATGTGCATTTTAATTATTACTTAATAGATTTATTTTATCACCGAATTGCTTACCATTATGTAAACAAATACACATGTACCATATTTGCAACCAACATAACTTAAACGACACTTAAATAAGCTTGGCTTAACATGTGATTCAGAATAGAGATGGGTAACTCCTGAGAAGAATCGACTCAAAGAGTCAGCTCAGTAAAGTGAGCTGGTGAGCCAAGTGACTCAGTTCGAAATATGTAGCTCTTTTTGAGCCATGACTCATTTTGATTCGCCCGCTCTTCTAGAGTGAATGTAGATTCGCAATGCATTAACAGATCTTGATTTTCACGCGGCTTGTAGATCGAGATGTGTGTTTTTAAGGGCGCGCACACGTATTCAATACATTTAAACACATTTGAAGAGTGCACGAAATGAATAAGCGTTTACTATAATTATGATTTAATATTCACTCTTACGTTTTTATATAAATTATGATTAAATTATTGCTATCATTGCAATGAGTTAACGAATCCGATGAATCTCTATGGATCAGCTCTTTAAAGTGAGTCAGATCTTTTGAACCAGTTCACTGAAAAGAGCCATTTCGCCCATCTCTAATTCAGAAACACATTACGAACTAAAGTGCAGCTTATCTAAAACTACAGTTTACGAAAACTGTAGCTTAAACCACAATTTAATAACTGGCCCTTAATGCGATTCCGATTAACCACGATTATTTATCGTGATAATAATGTTTTACATAACCCCTATTAATTTTTATTATATTTTCCCCCACTGACAGTTACTACAGCACGTGCGCAGATATGGACCAACCTATTGTATATTCTATTCTACCAGCCATAGTTGTCTCCTACAATTGTATATGTATATGTCGTAAATCCTTAGATACTCGTTGTTAAAAAAAAATCGATTTGAAACTTGAAATGAGTGTGTTCCACTCCCAGGCTAAGCATGAAGTAAAATTTCGAGTTTAGAAAAGCCTGAAAATTTGGATTGGTCGCGTAGCGCGAAGCGCGGAGCGGCCAAACCAAATTTTCAGGCTTTTCTAAACTCTAAATTTTACTTCATGCGCCACCGATATAGAACACTGACATATTACGAAGTTTAAAACACACCGCTAAACTGTACATTACATCAGTGTTTCGTACCGGTGGCGCATGAAGTAAAATTTCGAGTTTAGAAAAGCCTGAAAATTTGGTTTGGCCGCTCCGCGCTTCGCGCTACGCGACCAAACCAAATTTTCAGGCTTTTCTAAACTCGAAATTTTACTTCATGCTTAGCCTGGGAGTGGAAAACCCTCGTTTAAAGCTTCAAATTAAATTCTTTTAACAAACCGAGCATCGGCTAATGTACAGCGTATGCTTATGTATACTTAAAAGAAAAATTCTCGTTATGAAAATGTTCGGTGTTACATAAAACTCTCTATATATACAGTAACCACTGTCATAAATAATCTTCAATAATAGAAAAAAAAATGAAAAGAAAATTCATTTTCTTATTCTCAAATAGCTGAAGAAAATAATGTTCAATTCTTTGTTTAATTTATATTTAATCCGATGGATCTCTATGGATCAGCTCTTTAAAGTGAGTCAGATCTTTTGAACCAGCTCACTGAAAAGAGCCATTTCGCCCATCTCTAATTCAGAATCACATTACGAACTAAAGCGCAGCTTATCTAGTTTCAGTTTACGAAAACTGTAGCTTAAACCACGATTTAACAACTGGCCCTTAATGCGATTCCGATTAACCACGATTATTTATCGTGATAATAATGTTTTACATAACCCCTATTAATTTTTATTATATTTTCTCCCACTGACAGTTACTACAGCACGTGCGCAGATTTGGACCAACCTATTGTATATTCTATTCTACCAGCCATGGTTGTCTCCTACAATTGTATATGTATATGTCGTAAATCCTTAGATACTCATTAAAAAAAATCAATTTGAAACTTGTAATGAGTGTGTTCCACTCCCAGGCTAAGCATGAAGTAAAATTTCGAGTTTAGAAAAGCCTGAAAATTTGGTTTGGTCGCGTAGCGCGAAGCGCGGAGCGGCCAAACCAAATTTTCAGGCTTTTCTAAACTCGAAATTTTACTTCATGCGCCACGTGTATTAAACACTGACATATTACGAAGTTTAAAACACACCGCTAAACTTTACATTACATCAGTGTTTCGTACCGGTGGCGCATGAAGTAAAATTTCGAGTTTAGAAAAGCCTGAAAATTTGGTTTGGCCGCTCCGCGCTTCGCGCTACGCGACCAAACCAAATTTTCAGGCTTTTCTAAACTCGAAATTTTACTTCATGCTTAGCCTGGGAGTGGAAAACCCTCGTTTAAAGCTTCAAATTAAATTCTTTTAACAAACCGAGCGTCGAGCGTCGGCTAATGTACAGTGTATGCTTATGTATACTTAAAAGAAAAATTCTCGTTATGAAAATGTTCGGTGTTACATAAAACTCTCTGTATATACAGTAACCACTGTCATAAATAATCTTCAATAATAGAAAAAAAAAATCATTTTCTTATTCTCAAATAGCTGAAGAAAATAATGTTCAATTCTTTGCTTAATTTATATTTAATCCGATGGATCTCTATGGATCAGCTCTTTAAAGTGAGTCAGATCTTTTGAACCAGCTCACTGAAAAGAGCCATTCCGCCCATCTCTAATTCAGAAACACATTACGAACTAAAGCGCAGCTTATCTAAAACTACAGTTTACGAAAACTGTAGCTTAAGCCACGATTTAACAACTCGCCCTTAATGCGATTCCGATTAACCACGATCATTTATCGTGACAATAATGTTTTACATAACCCCTATTAATTTTTATTATATTTTCCTCCCACTGACAGTTACTACAGCACGTGCGCAGATATGGACCAACCTATTGTATATTCTATTCTACCAGCCATGGTTGTCTTTGTTTACACGGATATTTATTTTATTATTATTTCTCTTACCGATGCGAATCCCTGTATGCTCCTCAGCAGAATGACCAGGGCATAGTGCGTCTCGCTGGCCGACGGAATGCACAGGCTGCAGAGAGCGGTGGCGAGCTGGGCGTACCCGAAGACCCTCTTGGTGCCCAACTTTTGCGTCGCCAGACCACCGACCACTTGCGATACAATGTATGCCCAGTAAAACGAGGCCAGCACATAGCTCTGAACGTCCGCGGACCACTTCAAAGTACCCCCGTAATCCTGAAAAACAACAAAAAATTTAGACATAACCTCAAAACTACAACTGTCAAATATTACTCAACCATCTCAATTTGGTCGATGAGTTGAGTGTCGCACAAATTCAAAACAGGCAAAAACTGACAAATCAGTCGATACTCTGGTTCAATTTTAAACATCTAACTAGTGTTAAAACTCCTTGTTTTGGCATGAGTTAAATTTTGAATTGAGAATAGTCAAAAAAAGCAGTTATGATGTGTTTTGTATCTGCTTGACACAACTAAACGGCCAGATTGAGATGTTTCAATAATAATACGTATAGGGGGCCTCGGTGGCTGAGTGGGCAGAGACCCCTAGAGGTCGCGGGTTGAGTCCCGGGTCCATGGTTGTAGTGTAAATGTGTTGAGGCGTCCTAGAATTAGGTAAAACAATAAAATATAGATTGATGGATAATGGTCATAGTTACCAAGGCCAATAAAACAAACAAAAAAAAAAAATACGTATAGGGCGGTCAACCTAGCGGTTTCTTTAAAAAATGCGATAAATGCTTCATTTCGACCGAATTTCATTTCTAAATTCGCATTATTTGAACAATAAAGCAATCAATTTGAAAATAAGTTTTTAATATTGTTGTGTTCCTGGGATGTTGACACGTCGAAATTAAACACAGTAGTTCACTTAACTAACCAATATATATTCACAATCACAAATAACAGTTTACAACGAATTCTTTGCGTAATACTCGGATTAACAGTAATATAGTTCCGAACAAGTTGAAGTCACTTTGTTTGGAACTAGTACTTAGACGTTTATCGCGGAGTTTGACTTTTAGGAAATAGTGCGACACGATTGTTAACTGGAAATAGCTAGACTCGATTACTGACTTAACACTGACTTAAACTTGCTCTGTTTTAAATGAAAAGTAAGTTTTGATAGCTTAATTTCTATTGGGAAGAGATGTTAGAAACTGGAGGTGGAGACATGTATTTATCAATCAGCTTTAAAGTTTTTGATGTGGGTGTATCCGAAGGGTGGTACCCTTCTTGTCACGTTCACATTGAGTTTGAGGTAACTGGAAGCTATGCCCTTTGAATTTATAATCAAGTTAAAATTTGGAAGATCTTCCCTTTGAATTAATAATTAGATTTGAAGTACAATCGGAAGATCTGTCCCTTGAATTCATAATTAGGGTTGCACGTGTACTGGCGGGTGCACCGTAATAAACACATCCGTATTACATAAGGGATGTTTAGGGTTTAGAATATCTAATGCACTCACGCAAATCTCCAAAAATAAAAATAGTACGTGATCGATGTTATTAATAACAAGGTGATTAAATAGATACGTGATGTCTCTTAGTAATGAAATGATCGGAATCTAACAATATTTCCCAACGTTGTTGAAGCATAAATGTATTCATTTCCTACCATGGAGATATGATACTGAGTTTCAGTCAACGTTTTGAGCGCAAAAGTTTTGTCAGAGTCAAAATAGCATATGATTAAAAAAGAGAGCGCTAGATGGACCAAAGCCGTAGGGAGAAAAAAATTCGGGGGGGGGGCGATATCAAAATTATTGTTTTTGCTCTTTCGCTTGTACATACAAAAAATTAACATTTTGAAAACTTGAGGGGGGGGGGGGGGGTGAACCACCATATACCCCTGGCTATGGTCTTGAGATGGACCACCCTTTATAAGTTGGAAAGACGTGCAGAGGAGCGAAAAACAAAAATGAATCAAAAAGAACTAATGTTTGCTGTACTATAGTTTTAATGCATTTGTTCTACTTCAATCGATTGTTTTAATTATAAAGAAAATATAGTTTAAAAACCATCTAATTCATTTGCAGTTTAAGATTTTTGAATCACCTTGTTTTTGAAATTAGAAGTTTGTAGTAATTATCCACTTAAAATTTTAAACTATTACTCAATATTAATTCGGACACGTATCTATTATCTAATCTTTTTTATCGATATTCCTCAATGATAAAAAAATCATGTAACTATTTTTACATCATCATCTTCAATGATTAACGAATTAACTCAGACTCGAAATTACGATGTAATCCCGATGAAAAACACGATCGGAAAATTAAAAATAATTACAGTCCGCTCAAAACGTAATATTGTAATAATTGTATGTTTGCCTGAATTGGCAGTTTTGCGATTATTGCAATTGTTTGCTGGCGTTTTTGTTCTTTCTATAAGTGCCAACTATTCAACGAGAATCATTTAAAGTGGTATTGAAATAATTGTTTGTTTGCTCGAATTAGCAATTTTGTGATTATTGCAATTGTTTGCGGGCATTTTTTTTTCTTTCAACTATTCGATGACACAACGTTAAATCACACACACTTGGTTGATAATAATGTAGCACAAATAAATAAGTTGATATTTGTATTATGAATACCGTAAAAGTTTATCTATTTGCATACAATGCAAAAATTTGTCAACTTCGACCTTTCATCAGCTTAATTTATTCTGTTTGTACGGAACTAGTTTTCCATTATTAGGACAATAAAGATTGTTTATTTGTAAACAAATTTAATGAATCTATAGAAAAATCAATTCCTTTTAACTACTTCATTCATTCATCGAAAAACAAAACACTTTTTTTAAGTGCGCTTTTTTGATAACCTCTGCGTAATCAGTAAAGATTTTGATACAAAAAAAATATATATAATACGAAATTATCTAACTTGAATCGCGATCAATTTTTTGAGAAATTGAGACTTACATTTTTTACCTTGCTAATAGTTTGGGAGTTTACTGCCAACTGTTGGGGAATTCTCTGATGAACGGATTGTTTAGTGTGAACGTGTTTGGGATTTTTGCAATTGTACGAAATAGACGGACCAGAGTACCGTTCATTAGATACCAACATACATCATGAACAAATCCAATCATAATACTGGATGATTTAAATTAAATTAAAATTTAATTTAAATCATCCAGTATTATGAGAAATTAATTAAAGATATAAAATCCAATCATGTTGAATGTTGAACATTTTAATGAACGGGCCCAATATTATAAGTTATAGTGTAACGCTGAGAAGGATAGATGCAGACGCCTGCCCAAATGCTCTCTCGCACAGTAACACACCCCGTGGTAGTACCCCACCAACATACCCCACCGTTGCATCGATGCGCCCCGGACATACCGGACCGTTTTATGGCGTTTGGCACCTCACCACTAAACGGCAGTCTCAGCCTCACTCTTAGCACTGAAACCAGTCTAATAGTTGAAGCTACCCGCCGAGCACTGATACCAGTCTCAAGACCCCGCACTCTATTCAGACGAACGTACCGCTTACGAACGGATAACGCATACCGTTCATTTGCAAGTTTTTTTTTTATTAAGTTTGAACTACGAATGTTAAAATCGAATACTAGTATGTGTTATGTATTCAATGTAAATAAAACTACAACTAATTGCAACACCAGAGTTCTCCTTTCAACGCCTGAACCCGAGTCCCCTACAATAGTTATTTTACATACAGTTAGAAAATGTAAATAATATCAATCTCAAGTATTTTCTTTATAATTAAAGTAACCAACAACTATGTATATCTATTTTTAATGTATTTGAATTTCTAGCATTTCACATTTTTAATATAAAAACCTCTAAAGTGATTGATGTTTTCCGGAATACTTCACTTGACTCAAACTAAAAATGTTTCAATTATTTCTTGTGACTTTTAACAATCTGAAATGTGAAAATTCCATCGCTAAGCAATTTTTCTTTTGAAATAATTTGAGATATTTTCCCTTGTACACAATTACACTAACTGAAAATATGTCGGATAACAAAATAAAATAAAGCAGTTATGAAATTATCGTAACTATAATTTTCTTGCATTATTTTATAATTAATAAGGTGTTTTCTAATTATTCTCAGCCTTATTAATAGAATTGCCGTTAAAATCATTATAGTTTAATGCTAGTTAATCTTGTGTACAAACACAATACTAACATTTCATACTAATAGAATTAAATCTTCTATCTAGTTAGTTTTGCACTATTGATAAAATAAATATGGCAACGTTGCATTTTTACGTGTTCTACCTAACTTCATTGTAATCGAGTAATTTAGAGGTTATGTTATACTCTTTGTGTTTGTTAGTGAAAACGTGTTTCCCCTGTTAAATTATTTGATTGAATTGTACTTCTAACAAGTGTCTCCAATCCCAGGTTAAGCATGAAGTAAAATTTCGAGTTTAGAAAAGCCTGAAAATTTGGATTTGGGCGCCGAGCGAAGCGAGCGCCCAAATCCAAATTTTCAGGCTTTTCTAAACTCGAAATTTTACTTCATGCGCCACCGGTCTAAACCACTGATTTAAACCACGAGTGAAGTTCAAACATACTGCTCAGGTTAAGTTAGTTTATGATTCGTGCAAGAGATTAATAATTAAAAAAAAGATCGTGTACTTGAGATATCTAAGTCTTGCCCATCACTAAAAAATCTTGTCATGACACCTAAAATCGACTCGTGGCCCACCTCAAATTGACTCACGGCCCACCTGAAATTGACTTATGATCCACCTAAAATCGACTCACAAACCACCAAAAATTGACCCACGTTCCACCTAAAATTGACTTACAACCCACCTAAAATCGACTCACAACCCACCTATAGTAGACTCGACTCACAACTCATCTAAAGTTGACTCACGACCTACCTAAAACCGATCCACCTAAAGTCAACTCACGACCTACCTAAAATTGACTCACAATCCACCCAAAATTGACTTACGACCCACCTAAAATCGACTTACAACCCACCTAAAGTTGACTCGACTCACAACTCACCTAAAGTTGACTCACGACCCACCTAAAATCGACTTACGACTCACCAGTAAGTCGAAGCCCATACTTTGAAAAATGCTGGGATAGATTATTCTTGGTCTTATTGGGCAAACACGTACAAACACGATACTAACATTTCATACTAATAGAACAAAATCTATCTAGTTAGTCTTGAACTATTGATAAAATAAATATGGCAACGTTGCATTTTCACGTGTTCTACCTGACTTTATTCTAATTGAGTAATTTAGAGGTTATGTTGTACTCTTTGCGTTTATGTTAGTGAAAACGTGTTTCCCCTGTTAAATTATTTGATTGAATTGTACTTCTAACGAGTGCCTACACTCCCAGATTAAGCATGAAGTAAAATTTCGAGTTTAGAAAAGCCTGAAAATTTGGATTTGGGCGCGGAGCGAAGCGAGCGCCCAAATCCAAATTTTCAGGCTTTTCTAAACTCGAAATTTTACTTCATGCGCCACAGGTATTAGACACTGATTTCAAGTAAAATTTAAAATATACTGATTAGGTATGTATTCATAGCATTATTAAGTAAATTGTAAATAACCCTGTTTTGTTAAAACAATTTAGGTTATGTTTAAGAGTTAACACGTTGACTGCCGCCCCAATTAAATACAACTCGCACTCTAGGCCAGCCTTACACCTAAAGGTACAAAAGGCAAAATTTAAAAAAAATGTACTCTAGGCTATGGGGTCATGCGAGTTATATATGATTCTGCAGTAGATTGGTTTCTAAGGCATAAAAAAGTAGTGCGGCCTCACAGCGCCTTTGCTAGTTTTTGGCGTAGCGGTCAACATGTTCAACTAGGCTAGCAGCCTAACTTCAGGGTAGGCCACAGCGCCAAGACACACAAAATTTGAGGTTGGGATCGCGCTTTATAAATACAGTAGAACCTCGTTATACCGGGATGGCTTTTGGCTATACCTAGCACGATATAACGAAAACACGGTATATCCGAATATATGTAATTTGTATAATAGTCACATACACACACGCGCATATATATATATATATATATATATATATATATATACATATAGAACAATATATATATATATATATATATATATATATATATATATATATATATATATATATATAGAACAATATATATATATACATATGTGCAGTAGCCACCTACATAACAAAACATACTATATAATACAATAATGACGCCGGAACGTTGTACTTAATCAGGGCGGTACGCAGTCAATTGTTAAAATTTACATTAAAAAAAAAAAATAAACCTGAAAAATGACCCCGATATATCCGAATCACGGTATCTCGAGGCCCGGTATAGCGAGGTTCTACTGTACAAGGAATTGCACAACAAAGTCACCTTTCAATAACGGATACATATTACCCAGAGTCTCTGGCCTACCCTGAAGTTAGGCGGCAGCCATCGCTGGATGTAATCTAAACAACAGTAATCTACTAAAATCTGAACATGTTAATATCATCCTTAGACCTGTGTTAAATCTGTACACTAACATCTAATAATAAGGCTGTATACGATCAAACAAACGGAAATTAACAACTGGATTCTAGAGCCTACTAGATTATATTAAGATTCAAAATACTCACGGTAACGTAAGTAACGTCATCACGATCCTCCACTTTATAACAGTAAACGTCCTCTTCGGTGTTATTCAAGGAGACCGTCTTGGGCTCCTCGACCATGGCGACAATGGCCAAGTTTATGTCCGTGCGCATCATAAATGACACCAGAAACCCCGACCAGGACAGCAAGTAGAGCACGAGCCTCGCGGGCACCTGCCCGAACACCCGGTAGACCAGACATTTGCTCTCCTCGGGCCTCGGATACGACAGATCACTGCTGTACACCTTCCCGTCCTCCATTGTGACTTCAGCTAAGACTCAACGCCTATAAAAACACTCTTCATAACAATAAAACTTTTCGAAGTTCGAAATAACACGCACACAATTTTATAACACTACACAATTTAACTCAAACATAGTTTAAATTTAATATATCAACACACATTTAAAATTGGATTCTTTAGACTTAACATTTCTTATATAAAATTAAAATTTAATGATTAAATTACAGAATTCAAACTTGATTCTTCAAACTTAACAAACGTCATGCAGGATTAAAATTTGTTTCGTTCAGCGCACACAGCATTTAAACTTGATTCTTTAAACTTAATGGATTTTATAATTTCCCTTTCGTTAAAGTTAAAGACAGTCGTTAAGTTTGTTTGTCTCTGTTATATATGTTAATTTTGAGATGTTTTCATTCACACTTATCAATTATTTAGTTAACGAAAGCCTTTAGGTTAGGTTAGGTTTATATGGCAACAGCTGAGGCTGTTCACTTAGGCGCATAGGGCCCGTTGTGATACCAAAAGAAAGCCTTAATAAAGGGAAACCATACGGCCCAATGTCATGCAGGATTCAAATTTGTTTCGCACGAAGCACACAGAAATCCAACTTGATTCTTTAAACTTAATAAACATCGTGCAGGTTTATAATTTGTTCTTACGACACGCACACAATTCAAACTTGATTCTTTAAAGTTAAATAAACGTCATGCAGGATTTAAATTAGTTTCGTACGAAACACACAGCATTCAAACTTGATTCTTTAAACTTAAACAAACCTCATGAAGGATTTAAATTTGTTTCATAAGACACACTGAATTCAAACTTGATTCTTTAAACTTAACAACCGTCACGCAGGATTCAAATTAGTTTCGTACGACACACACAACTGAACATGTGACATTCCCGATGGAGTTTAATTAATCGAACAACATGCGATGCAATTCTTTGAATAACTAACATGAAATATTAATTATGTATATCACACGGCATGCGGAGTATTAATCAATGTTTTCGCGCTAGCCGGACTGGTTTTCCGCGGAAACTGAAGGACGCTTAATTGTTCCCGCTTTAGGATATAGGCCGCAATCACTGCGCCCCCTTCCATCGCGAGAGGTGGGGCTCCGAATCAATTCACGGATTCGGATTCAAACAGCGCGCCCGAAAAGAACAAAAGCCGAGCGGAATGAAGCGTTAATTATTATCGATGTGGCCTTGCCCGTGATCCCGAATCAAAATTACAAAAGCACAATTTTGTCCCCAAGTGCACTGTTAACATTTGTCGTTGAATCTCTCACCTTTTTCGACTGTGTGTCCGGCGCCTTTCCCCGCAATCCGCACCCGGAAGAATAGGACACCACGGCCATAATCAATCTATCAAAAATGCGCCCGCAATTTGGGAATCACCATGAAGACAATGGCGGGATTACAAACATCGCTGAAGTTGGCGCGGATGGGAAATCTGGGTCAAGCGTTTTTTGCCTTCTTAAGTTGTGAAATTGGGGTTCGCAAGGCTGTTTTCTTTCGCAAGCAGGCAATTTGAATAATTTCAAGTTCAATTAATGCGAATACTCGCGCGTAATTAGAAAATAGAGGAATTGGTGATGTAATGTATGCAACTTAATATACACATCATTGTAGGCAACTTAATATACTTAATATGGCTCGAGCGATTTATTTTTGCCTTTCTAAGTTGCAAAATCGGTATTTTTAAGGCTGTTTACTTTTATAAGCAGGCAGTGTTATTGAGTTAATGCGAATAGTTACGCGTAATAATAAAATAAAAGACAAATAAGACAATTAACTTTGTTTGTATAACTGAGGATTTTATTGTGACTTTAGTTTCGACAACTTTAACTTGTCATTTTCAAACATAAAGTACATACTTTATGTTTGATAATGACAAGTTAAAGTTGTCGAAACTATAGTCACAATAAAATCCTCAGTTATACAAACAAAGTTAATTGTCTTATTTGTGTAAATAATGATGTATAACGAAGTAGAAGCCTCCATAGTAAACAGTTTAAAATAAAAGAGTTAGCAATGTAATGTATGCAACCTAGTATACATATCATTGTAGGCAACCTAATATACTAACGTTAGTGAAACAAACCAGGTGTTTTTATTTCAAATTTCTAATATACTTCCTTTGGGTAAAGCGTTTTTGGTCTTTTAAAGTTTGCAAAATTAATATTCGCAAGGCTATATACTTTCGCAAGCAGCGATTTGCATGAATTAAAGTTGAATTAATGCGAATAGTCACGTGTAATCATAAAATAGAGGAATTGGTCACGTATTGCATGCATTAGCGTTTTCGTCACTTTTTAAGTTACAAAATTGGTATCCGTAAGACTGATTACTTTCGCAAGCAGGCTATTTATGCGTATCTGTATAGTCACGCGTAGTTATAAAATAGAGCTATCGAAATCCATTAATAGTTTTCACATATTGGCTTGAAACAGTCAGAAATGTTCAGTATTCCTCAACACTGGGTCGGGACCACACTGAAGAGGACCTTGAAGTCCGAAACGCGTCTGTGGGTATCTGGTGCCGGAATACTGAACACAAATTCAATTTTGATAAAATAGAAGAATTGGTGATATAATATATGCAACCTAATATACACTTTATAGGCAACTTAACATGGACGCTGTTGACGAGAAAACTCATTGGAGCGAAATTAAGCTTCTTAAATATATATTATATCGTACGTTCAATTATAAAACACCTCTTTGTTATATTTAAATGCAGATAATTTTGTGAAATATAAAAAACGATTTTTTTTTCATATTTCAAAATTGATATGAAACTTTGTGTAAATATTAGTTTGTTGAAAAAAAAACTGTCATAAAATAATCAGTAGATAATCATGAAATCTTTTTAGCTTTAATAACGTAATTGCATAGTGATAAATTTTTTTAGTTGGATTTTATTTTACGAAATAATTATTTAAATTCTCTTGCTTTTTTTAGCCTGGCAAGTGTTGCCATATTCAAAGAAATATCTTTAATATGAAGAATTCTACTAATAAAGGATGAGCAATAAAGAAAAGAATATTTCTACTTTTTTGAAAAAAATTGTTATTGTTAGGATGAATAGTGTTTTTAAAATTGCATACTAAATCAGTGTTTAACACGCCTGGCGCATGAAGTAAATATTTCGAGTTTTGAAAAGCCTGAAAATTTGGATTGGTCGCTCCGCTTCGCTTCGCGACCAATCCAAATTTTCAGGCTTTTCAAAACTCGAAATATTTACTTCATGCTTAATCTGGGAGTGGAAAAATAATAAATAAAATAATTATAACTGTAAATAAATAAACTCTTTTATTTAATTTCAATAAGATCAGTGTAATAAACCGAATTAACGAGAACAAATAATACTGTCGGAATCAAACAGAACCACCAACATGAAAAAACAAATACATGACAAGTTAAAAGAAAAATCAAACCTCCGTTATAACTCATCCTTCAGCATATTCTTCTTAAACGAATACAAAATATTCAACCTCCTAACCAAATCCACCTTCTTCTTCTCACTAACTTTCCCCTCCTTGATAATCTTACCCAATCTTAAAGTTTCAGTCTCGATAAACGACCCGCCCTTTTCGTTTATTTTCTCCATGAACAGAATGTAGACTTTTGCGGCGTCTGCGTCGGAATCCTCGACTTGCAATCCTTTGGCTTTTTTGATTAAAGATTTTTTATCCGAAGATTGGACGAAATTTAAAGAGAGCTCATCGAATTGTTTCAAACAACCCGGAAGGGATAAGTAAATATCGGAAGACTCGACGATGAATTTACGGAGGTTATCAACTGTGTATGTTTCGTTAAACGATGCGAAATTATCCCAACTGCCTGTTTGGAAAATAGAAAAAATTAGAATGATAAATAATTGGTACGGATTTTTTTCTTTTGTTTATTGTTTATTTACGGATATCCATTCAAAATAAATAAAAAAAGCAAGGCCGTAGCTAGAAAAAAAATTCAGGGGGGGATATAAAAACTTCGGGAGGGGGGGGGGTTACTGATAAAAATATTGTTTTTGTTCTTTCAGGGCCGCTTTTACATCCAAATAATTAACTATTAGAAAATTTGTGGGGGGGGGGGGGGATTTGAACCCTCATATCCCCCCTCACCTTGCCTATGGCCTTGCTTCTTGATATACAGAGAGTTTTATGTAACATCGAACATTTTCATAACGAGCATTTTTTTAAGTATACATAAGCATACGTCGTACATTTGCCGATGTTTGGTTTATTCAAAGAATTTAATTTGAAGCTTTAAACGAGTGTTTTCCACTCCCAGGCTAAGCATGAAGTAAAATTTCGAGTTTAGAAAAGCCTGAAAATTTGGTTTGGTCGCGTAGCGCGAAGCGCGGAGCGGCCAAACCAAATTTTCAGGCTTTTCTAAACTCGAAATTTTACTTCATGCGCCACCGGTACAAAACACTGACATATTACGAAGTTTAAAGCACACCGCTAAACTTTACATTGAATCAGTGTTGTGTACCGGTGGCGCATGAAGTAAAATTTCGAGTTTAGAAAAGCCTGAAAATTTGGTTTGGCCGCTCCGCGCTTCGCGACCAAACCAAATTTTCAGGCTTTTCTAAACTCGAAATTTTACTTCATGCTTAGTCTGGGAGTGGAACACACTCATTTCAAGTTTCAAATTGAACACTTAAAAAAAACAATGAGTATCTATTTATTATTTACGGCATATATGCTGTAAAAAAAAAATTGATTGATATGGCTGATAAATGTTGAAAGCTCATCTTCACTTCTATCATTTCTTCGCCTGAAGAAGCCACCGTGTGGCGAAACAATTGTAGCGAATGCACAATATATATTTGAAAGTGTTTAAATTGTTTTATTTATATATATTTTTTTTTTATTGTTTGGTTATTCACCAATTTGATATAGAAATTGATCTCCAACAGAAATTAATTATATAAATCAATTCTGGTACTAGAGAATTTCAATAGTTATTGGAGGTTACTAACTTTTAAATTAATCAATTATTGACGTTGCATAAAATGTTGTTTTAAACTAATTTTAAATTTATTAATGTCCGTGATTTTCCTGACTGATACCGGTTAATTATTGTAGCATTTCACGCCTGATACAAAAATACTATTTTTCAAGACATCAGTTGTGTTCATTTGGATTAGTAAATTACTACGCCTACGCGTGTTATGGTCGTGAATTTGTTTAAATTTTTTGAGTTGAATGTGTGAATTAGTACTATGCATTATTTTATGTATTACTAAGCATCGTTCAAAGTTGATTTTATTTTTTATTGTTAGTTCTGGGATTAATTTATATAAATCTTTCGTGGGGGTAAATCTGTTAAGGTTATAAACTATTTTTAAAATTTTATTCTGCTGTCTCTGTAAAGTATTAATATTTTGTTCACTTGTTCCACCCCATATGCTAGAGATAATTTATATTAAATGTGAATAGTGTGTGATATAAAAGGTGTTTACAATGCGTTGATATTAATTTACCGGCTCTGTATATTGCACCTGTTACTGCACTAGTCTTTTTTGTTAGATTTTCTAAGTGTTTATTCCATTTAAAGTTTTCAGTTATTGTTAGTCCTAGGTATTTCGTTTCGTTTGTTTTTAATAAGTTAGTGTTATCGATTTTAATGTTTAAGTCTTTAATGCTATTATTT
The DNA here is from genome assembly GCA_932526585.2 of Philonthus cognatus. NCBI lineage: Eukaryota > Metazoa > Arthropoda > Insecta > Coleoptera > Staphylinidae > Philonthus > Philonthus cognatus. The sequence goes on from OW052242.1 coordinate 144,169,212, forward strand.
TTCTGTGCTATAAGCATATATGTCGTCTTATTTTCATTTATGGTTAAGTGATTTTCTGAGAACCACTTTGTTAGTATTTTTAAATCATTATTGGCTAGGTTTTCTAATTGAGATAAATTTTGTCCGTTATACAATATACACGTGTCATCGGCATAGATATATAATTTACCACTGACTTTCAATTCAAAAATATCATTTATATATGTGATATATAATGTGGGGGGTAGTACTCCACCCTGTGGCAGCCCGTATTCTGGAGTTAATGGATTACTGAGTGATTTGTTTATTTTAGTTTGCTGTTTTCTTTGTTTTAAATAGCTGTCAAATATTAGTAGTTCATTTTCTCTAATTCCTAGTTGTTCCAATTTGGTTATCAGTAGTGAGGTGGAAATTGTATCAAAGGCCTTTTTTAAGTCTATAAAAATAATGAGAACATAATTGCGTTAGTCGAGTTCAATCTGGGTATTATATGTTATGTCTAGGCATGCCGTTGTGGTTCCGGTTTTAGTTTGATAGGCATATTGATTTGGATGTATGATTTTATTAAGTTGTAGATTTAAATTAAAACACTTATTTGTTCCTTTCTTCACTTATTTTATTTTACTTGTTAGATGTACATTTCGAGTACTACGTACTCATTTTCAATAACAGAATGCCTTAAAACTAATTTACAATCGTTTATATATGGTTTGAGGATTAGTGGAAAAACCTTAATCTAATTATGTCGGTTACCTGTTTGGGGTGGATTGGTGTTAATGAGTGTGGGTGATTTACAATTTTCCGAAAGGAGGGTTAAAAGAGGATTATCTAAGGGACTCAGGTCAAAATTAAGTAGTTTGTTTTTGTTTTTATACATTTCTATTGATTCCAACATATTTAATCGATAACTGTTTGATTCTTTGAGTAATTTTACATTTTTTTATTGGGAATTGATGGCCGGTTTCATAATTATGGTATGCTATCGCGGATTTTTCGGGGTTTCTATTTTTTATATGATACGTGTGTTCTTTGAATCTTTTTGATAAATTCCGCTGAGTCTGACCTATATAAACTTTTTCACAATTGTTACATTCTATCATGTAAATTCCTGATTTATTTAAATTATCCCTGTTATTCGATTTTTTGTTTAATAATATGTTTAATTTTGTGTTGCTGTAGTTAGCAGTTGTTAATTTGAATTTTTTGAATATTTTGTTGATTTGGTGGTGAACTAGAGGGTTGAAAATGAATTTAACAAATTTGTTATTCTTAATGTCGCTGGTTTCTTTTGAGGTATTCAGCTTTGTGGTATTTTTAATCGAATGTCTTTTCATATGCCTATTAATGAGTTTTTCAATTATGTTCCTTTTATATCCTAATGAAGTTGCAATGTTTTTAATGAATTTTAATTCGTTTTGTCTGTTTTCTTTTGAAATCGGTAAGTTTATTGCGTTATAAATCATACTATTGAATGCTGCGAGTTTATGCCTGATGGGCGTTGTTGATGAAGAGTGAATGTAGTTGTATGTGTGTGTTGGTTTGCGATATATATTAAAGTTTATTGTTTTTGTATCTGTATTTTTAATAATTAATAAATCTAGAAACGGGATTTGATTGTTATTTTCAATTTCGTATGTAAATGAAATGCTCGGAGACAATCCGTTCAAATCCGACAACAAGCTGGTTATTTCTGTTTTGTTATCTATAACAGCTATTATGTCTAAACCAAACTTTCGGAAAGCCAGGTATTGTATTTTTTGCATGATTTTCTAAATTGTTCATAAAAATATTTGCTAGGAAGGGTGATAATGGATTACCCATGGCTGTTCCGAAAGTTTGCTTATAGAACTTGTTATCGAATTCGAACGCATTGCATTCCATTACTAATTTAGTTAGCTGTATATATTGGTCTATGTTCTCTTGCGGAATAGAGTTGTCTAAAAGAAGTTTTTCTAAAATGTGAATTGTCTCATTAATAGGAATGCTGGGAAACAAAGCTTCTACGTCAAAAGAAACCAGTGAGTCGTTATGTTCTATTTTCACTGATTGTAAGTTTCTAGTCAGCTCAAGAGAATTTTTGATTGAGAAATTGTTTTTAATGGTCAGTGATTGAAATTGCTGTACCAGCCACTTCGCAATGTTGTACGTTGGTGAGTTTATATTCGAGACGATGGGTCTCCATTTATTGCCGTGTTTGTGTATTTTTGGCAAGCAGTACAATTTCGAAAGTGACGGGTTTTTCAATTTCAATTTATATATTAGTTTTTTATCGATTAAATTTGTTGGTTTCAAAAAAGAGTTTATCTTACTTATGTACGTGTTAAGTGGGTTCTTTCTTTGTTCTTGATATGGTCCTGTGTCAAGCATTAGTTTGACGTTGTTCTGATAGTCCTCCTTGTTGACGATAACCACGGCGTTTCCTTTGTCGGATTTTAAATACATCACGTCTTTTTCTTTTAGTGATTTCACAGTCCTATATTCCGTATGTTGTTTTTGGATTCTCTTTGGTTTTCTGATGACTTTCTCCAACGCTTCTTTTGTTGTCATCCTGAACGCTGTTGCTTCTTCCGGTGTGAGGTATGATGTTGCGTTTTCTATGTCGTCAATTATCGTCTCTATTGGTACATGTGGTGTTGAAACGGAGTGTTTGAAACCTTTTTCCAGAAGTTTCATTTCCTCGTGATTGAAGTTTTCGTTGGATTTGTTGTGCACTAGGATTTGGCTAAGCTGCGCGTCATTCTCTTCTCTTGGGTGTTGTTCTCGTTCTAGTTTTTCTAACTTTCTTCTTAGTGTGGCCGATTTTCTTCGTAGTTTTGTGTTTATTACTGTGTGAATTTTCTTCTGTAATTCATCCCATATCATTGTTGGTATTTCTTTTGTTAGTTTAAGGTGTAAACCGTACGTTATAAGTTGTAGGTGTTCTCGTTTTGAATGTAGTTGACCTATTTCGAACTTGAGCCAACTTTGTTTCCATTTTAACACTAATTTTGAAATGTCTTTGTTGTGTTTGCAGGTTTTAAATAAGTTGTAGATGCTTAATTAAGTGACTTAACACCTTCACGTAACTCATACAACTACATTAAGTTGTAGATGGTTTTGCAGTCTGGTTAATATTACTTTCTCTACAATTTTTGATAGTACAGATGAGACCGCGATAGGACGGTAATTTTCTGGGAGTAGTGGGTTTCCAGTTTTATATATCGGTGTTATTACTACTTCTTTCAATTCAGTAGGGTACAGACCTGTTACTAATATGTTATTTATTAATTTACTTAATGTAGATGTTATTTCATATGTGATGTATTTTATTAGAGTGTGTGTTATGGCATCTTTTCCTGGGGATGAGTACTTTTTTAGTTTGTTAATTATTGATTGTATTTCTTCTTCGGTAGTTGCTTCGAAATTGGCGTTTAATAATACGTTTTTATGAAGAGTATTTGTACAACTCTGAAACTTTTCTGTAAGGTTCTTCCCAATTGTGGCGAAATAATTGTTGAATGTATTTGCTATCTCGTTATCTTCCTTTATGATTTCCCCTTGCGGGGTAGTTATTTATGTGATATTATTGCTTTTTTTAATTTTCGGTTTGTTTAGAATTTTGTTGATCTCAAACCACATTTTCTTTGTATTGCCTTCCACGACTTCTATTTTGTTTTTATAATAAGTCAATTTTCTTTGTTTTATTAGTGCGTGTGTAGTGCTCTTTTGTTGAATGTACAAATATTTTAAATGTTGGTTATTTGGATTATTCTTGTGTCGTTTGTATAGTTTTTCTCGTTCTTTAATACTCATTACTATTTCCTTATTGACCCATTCATGATCTATTCTCCTTTTGTAAGTAATTGTTTTAGTTTCATTTTTAATAAGCAGTTGATTAAATCTTTAAATGTTTGTATTTTATCTTTGTTTATGTTTCTGAATTTAGTTTGTATATTTTCATGGTTTATTTTTATTTTACTTATTTTTTCATATTTTATTTTGATTACGTTTGTTGGCCATTCACATATTATGGCTTTGTGATCTGATACTGACGTTTCTTCTAGGTTGCTCTTTATATCTTGATTGTCTACTGTAGATAATATGTGGTCTAATATTGCATTATGTCGAGTCGTATGATGTAAGTCAATAGTATTAACTATTGTGTATCCTTGTTCCTGTACAATTTTTGTATACGTTTTTGTTGTATAATTATCAGATTGATATTGAAGTCTCCTATTATTATGTGTTTTGTTTTATCTAGTAGGATATGCTCTTCTAGCAATTTCCATAAATTGTTGGAATTAATAGATGGTGGTTTATATATTATTGTTATATGTGATTTATTTGATTTTAAAGATATTTTTATTATTTCAATTCCTGATATTGTGCTGTTTATTACTACATTATACCGTATATTATCTTTTATGTATATTACTGTTCCTCCTCCTCTAGTTTCCCTGCAATTGAAGACTGCTTTATAGTTGGCTAAATGAAAGTATTGGGTTTCTTTTTTGTAAAGCCAAGTTTCAGTAATACCTATTATATCTAAATCGTTGTATAGTCGTGGTAATGCTTTAATGTAATCGAATTTATATTTTAAGCTTCTTATGTTTTGAAAATATAACTTAAGGTTAGCCATTGTATCGTTGGAAATACTTTTGATGATATGGTAAGAAATGGGGAACTAGCACTAATTGCTATTACACAGTGGTTTAAAAACAACAATTTATTGCTAAACGAAAATAAAACTAAATGTATTCTATTTAAAAAAAATGAAATCGGCAATATGCCTAATAACATTTCATTTGGCAATCTAAATTTTCAACTTTCTCAATCGTCTATGTTTTTGGGAATTAACATCGATGAAAAATTAAAATGGTATTCTCACATTGAGTATTTACAAGGTAAATTGGCTAAAATTAGCTTTATGCTATATACTTTAAAACCTCACCTATTATTAAAAATAACTTATTATGGCAATTTCGAATCTTTGGTCAGATTTGGAATCATACACTGGGGTAGTTCGCCTAACATAAATAAAATTTTCTTAATTCAAAAACGTGTGCTCAGGATCTTATTAGGTCTCAAAAGCTCTACATCATGTAGGTCTTTGTTTGCATCGAATAACTTATTAACTGTCACAGGAATTTATATATTAGAGTGTCTAGTGTTCATATGGAAACAAAAGCACCTTTTTTCAGATGGAACTCAGATTCATATCTACAATACACGACATAAGGATAACCTTAACTACCCTATACACCGATATTCACTCACCGAAAAGGGCGTGAATTACACATGCAAAAAATTATTTAATAAATTGCCGACTTACTTGAAAAATGAGCGGTGTTTCAAATCATTTAAATGAAAAATAAATATTATTGTAAGAGATATTGAACCTTACTCTCTAAATGAGTTTTTAGAATTTAATCTAAATTACTTACATGTGCCTATTGCTTAAGCATGTTTTTCTCTTATGTGACGCATATTCTTATATTAAGTATTCATGTATATCTTGTATGTTTATATTTATATTAGAATAAAGACTATATTATTATTATTATTATTTTGATTTGATAATTTTTTTTATTGTTTTTAATTTTTTCTTTTTTTGCATTTTTAAAGTTTTATTTAATATTGTAATACATTTTATTTTGTTATATAGATATCAGTTAGTTATTTTTTCAATGTCCTCTTCGTTTCGGATTTTGAATATTTTACTTTCTTCGTCTTTTCTTACAAAAACTTTACCATTTTTTATCCAAACGAATTTGAATCCATCCCTTTTCAATTTCCTCGCTTCATAAAATAATTGACTGGTATAGCTGGTTAAAAATTCATTAAAGTATATTAAATTATTGTCTCCTTTTAAATTACATTCCGCTACTTTTACTGATTTTACTTGTTTTCTTTTTTCCAGCACTTTATTTCTTATTTCTTGTGATTTGAATGTTATTATAATAGTTTCATCTTTGCCCCTTCTGTACACTTCCTCTATGTCGGAGTTAAAAATTTTATGATTTACAGCTTTAGTTACCTTTTTTATTATATCTTCCAGTTCCTCATCTTTTCCTTGGTTTGGTATTCCAACTAACGTCATAGATTTATTTTGTTGTGATTGTTCCCCGCATCTACCCTCTAGTTTGATTACTCTTTTACATTTTCAAGTTTGAATTCCTTTAATAAATGTTTTAGTTCCTCATTTTGTTTGGTATTTTCATCAAATTTTTCTGAAATATACTCTACACTCTCCTTAAATTTTTTAAACTCTTTAATTAGCTCTTTGACATTTTTTATATCATCATCATTTAAATCTTTATTTTTTCCTGGTCCACCCATGTTATCTTTTTAAAATAGTATTCTATTACAAAATTTCGTTTTTGAACTTATTAAAATTACAAAATATATTTTTTAAATTGAATTTGGATAATAGGATAATAAAGCAATCTGGTTCAACAACAGACAATTTTTCACGTTACGCGGTCTTTCGTAACGGCTTAGATTTAAAACACACTTCGGATAGCAGACCACGGTAGGGTTTACACAAGAAGACAGAGGTTATACTGAATTGTTACTTTTATATTTTGTATTATTTATTATTACTGTTCACTATTTATTTGTTCGCTGCGCCCCAATGTCCGTGAATGAGCGTCCACGGTCAAGATAGCCTGTCCGCGATAAGCGAGTGCAGAATTTATTGAAGGAAAAAAAAAACACAAAAACAACACCTCTACAGAAAATGTTCCGTTGCGGATCAGATTTTATTAATGGAAATTGTAATTTTCGTGCTTTAAATTGTTTATTTTAAAATAAAATGCGCACCTATTTGATCGTTACGCACAGTGGAATTAGATGGTACTTATCTTAGGTTTGTTTTTGTCCAGAATACCCTTGAAAATGCAGACTTTATTTGGAGCTCACTTCAATGAGACGTACACGAGACATGTATAAATAATAATAATATAAAAGTGAATATATGCTGTAATTGGGACATACTTGAAAGAAAAACCCTCTGTATGTACAAGTTAAGGCATTAATTGCGATTGATAGGCAACAATTTTTAATGGTCATATAGGCTTCCCAATTTACACATAACTTAAAAATTAAAGGTGTCAAATTGTATTGGATGAAAATGTTCGGTGTTATATAAAACTCTCTGTATGTTTTAGTTGTAATAAGCTTCATTTAACATCCATTTATTTATGTAATTTTATTGAATTAATATTCAAATTGTATTATATTGCAGTGTTGTTCTATAAACATTGTTACAATATTTAATGTTGTTGATTTTTAATGTGCTATATTTGTTATTTATTGAACAATAAACGTATTTATTTATTATTATTGAACAATAAACGTATTTATTTATTATTATTAGATTTTCTTATGTGCGTTTAAACCGGTTCTTGTAAAGGCCCTCGTTAATATATGTTGTAGTTTAATAACAAAATACTTAATAATGCCACTTATCTAATAGCTAAAGGGGCAAGCTGTCACATAAACGACATAGGTTAGGTTTAAAGAATACATAAACATATGTATTTGCCAGTTGTGTTTAAAATGACGTTTACATAGAAATATAACTATTGCAAAAAGTTTTGTCAACTCTTACTTTAAATATATAGGTTTTTAATTTAAATTCACTTGGTTTGTTTTACTAATAAAAAAACCTATATATTAGTAGAAATGTTTTACCAAGTGATCAATGAGGAACAATTTAACGATATAAGACTTTAAATTTATATATTGATGAAGGTTTGAATTAAATTACACTTGGTTTGTTTCACAATTTTCTCTTTACTACACTCGACCGCAAAAAAAACGCGCCACTTGAAAATTCACGTTTTTTCGTGAATATTCAAACAGCCATAACTTCGGTCGATGTGGATGAAATTTGATGAATTTTTGAGTTTTTGGAAGGCTAAAGTTTTCTCTTTAAGGACACATAAGTGGATATAACGAAATTGAAGCATTTCTGCATTTAAAAGTCAACAAAAAAATGTTCAGAATGTTAAAAATGATAAAAGTTGAGAAGTTATACTGTGCCCAAAAAAAATGAGATGTTCCCTGATTTTTTAAGTTCATTTTAAAGCTTCAAACAAGTGATTTCCACTCCCAGACTAAGCATGAAGTAAAATTTCGAGTTTAGAAAAGCCCCGTGAAAATTTGTCGAGGGTCGCGCAGCGACCCGAGACAAATTTTCTGGGCTTTTCTAAACTCGAAATTTTACTTCATGCGCCACGCGTATAAAACACAGATTTTAAGCGAAGTTCGAATATACATAAATTTCACAATATTTGACTGATTTATACGCGTGGCGCATGAAGTAAAATTTCGAGTTTAGAAAAGCTCAGAAAATTTGTCTCGGGTCGCTGCGCGACCCTCGACAAATTTTCACGGGGCTTTTCTAAACTCGAAATTTTACTTCATGCTTAGTCTAGGAGTGGAAATCACTTGTTTGAAGCTTTAAAATGAACTTAAAAAATCAGGGAACATCTCAATGACTAACTAAATGTCAAAACAAAATCACCAAACGTCATCAGTATCCAGGGCTAACGCGATAATACAAAATGTATTAAAATTTTTACAAAATCGCAAATTTCTCAAAAACTGTTGGAAGGATATGGCAACAACCCGGTATCAATAAAAAGGAAATTTAATATCGCATCAGATAAAGTATCTCAAAATAGATGGTTCCATTTAAAAAAATGAAATTATGCACGTTTGAAGTACTGAAGAATACCGTCGACGGACTCGGTTCAATTTAGAAAATCTGACTAATGGCAAAAACCTAAACAAATACTACATTTCTTCCCGAATCGAAAACCGTAAGCCGCACAACTCTAACTTATTTCGGTTTAAAGATATTGTTAATGGCACCGAGCTCTGAAATCGTCAAATTTATCAAAAAAAAATGAAATAACTCGAAAATGGTTCAACTGAGGCCCAATATTGTGTGCATAAACTTATGTTTATTTTTAATGAGCAATCTAAAAATGTAAAAATATATAGGATGTTCTATTTAAAATAAGGAAGTTGGTGTTTACTTCCGGTATAACCGCAAGGCCGCCATATTTAGCAATAATTTTGGGTTATGAAAAACTTGTATCTGAACAACTTTTATTTAAAACCTTTTTTGCTATATTCAACGATACGCCGACTATAGACCGATTTCCGCTTAGTGACTCACCCTGTATATATATATATATATATATATATATATATATATATATAAGACAACCGTTGAACGAGGAATTATTCTTCATTCAACGAGATAACCGTCCTTTTGTTTTACTTTTCATAGATTTATTTTGGTTTACAATTGTCTCTTCCTCACTATTCTTCCATTCGAAGAGGATTTACAATTTGTGGTGTAAATGTTAATAACAATAATATGTATATCATAATAAGCACATTTTGAGTCTTGGGGTATTTTAATAATCATCTTTTTTTTGTATATTAATTTCTTTTTTTCACAGTGAGCACAATAAGAACAGGCGTTTTGTTTGTTTAAATAATCCGCATTCATTCAATCACTTTCACAACAGAGTTATTTTCTTCTAAGTTGGAAAATACAATTAAATTAACTTAATTTTTAATTATCACAACAAAAGTTTTTGGTTTAACTAAGAAAATTCAATTAACCTTCTATAGCAGGGGTTCTCAACATTTTTTAGGCTAGTTACCTACCCCCCCTCATATCTCTACGACACCCCCCCACGCCTCTCCCTGATTTAATTTGGGTTTTTAAGTTAGATTAAAACAGTATTTCAGCAAAATTGAATTTGTGTTCAGTATTCCGGCACCACACAGACACGTTTCAGACTCCAAGGTTCTCTTCAGTGTGGTCCCGGCCCAGTGCTGAGGAATACTGAACATTTCTGACTGTTTCAAGCCAATACATATGTGAAAACTACACTCGACCGCAAAAAAAAACGCGCCACTTGAAAATTCACGTTTTTTCGTGAATATTCAAACAGCCATAACTTCGGTCGATGTGGATGAAATTTGATGAATTTTTGAGTTTTTGGAACGCTAAAGTTTTCTCTTTAAGGACACATAAGTGGATATAACGAAATGTAAGCACTTCTGCATTTAAAAGTCCTACCAACAAAAAAATGTTCAAAATGTTAAAAATGATAAAAGTTGAGAAGTTATACTGTGCCCAAAAAAAATCGTAGCTCCACTTCAAAAAGAGCGCAACAAAATTCCATCATTTTCCTTTGAAATAAGCGAAAAATCATGTCGATCCAATGATTTGGCTCAAAGTTATGGCAGTTTTTTTAAAAAGTGTATTTTGGGGCATAACTTTGGCGGACAGGCATAACTCTGCTCGCAAACCTGTGACATTATGCAATTTAAAAAGCTTGAAGTTTTCTCTTTGAGGCATGTTAGTCAGATCTTTAAACATGCACATTTTGGTATAAATGAAATTGCCAATTCTTGGTTGCAGAATACTTCAAACATTAAAAGTGCGATTCTTTTCGCAATCTACAACAAGTTAGTCTTACAAAGACTATATCAAACAATCATTGAAACAACTACTTCCCGGGCTAATACCCCGACGGACATTAAATTATACAACAAGTGTTTGCTGTTACATACAGTAACCTACTGCAAATGTAACAATTTGGGTCAAATTCTTCAGGCCATCTATAGACGCGTTTCGAGATTTATCTCTCCTCAGTATAGCTTTGCCATTCCCTCTAAGCAATTTGACACCTTAGACTGGCGGTCACGTTACCGTTCAAACATTAGTATAAATGAAATTGCCAATTCTTGGTTGCAGAATACTTCAAATGCACATTTTACCCCCTTTCACCCCCTAAAGGCTATGAAACGTTTTTCACTTTAAAACTTTTAACTTTGTTAACTTGTACAATGCGCAAAAAAATTGTGGCTTCAAGCAAGGGACATCCAGAATAAATTCAGTCCTTCTCCTTTAATATGCGCAAAAATTCAGATCGATAAATTGATTTGGAGTAAAGTTATGACAATTTGAGAAAAATTGATTTTTTCCCCAAACTCAATGAGCAGAAGTTAATTTTGGCCTGAAATAAGGCAAAAGCCTTACATAAACTTGCATTTCACCTCTACTTAAAAAACCTACTGCGAAAAACTACTGCCAGGTTTGCGAGCACAGTTATGCCTGTCCGCCAAAGTTATGCCCCAAAATACACTTTTTAAAAAAACTGCCATAACTTCGAGCCAAACCATTGGATCGACATGATTTTTCGCTTATTTCAAAGGAAAATGATGGAATTTTGTTGCGCTCTTTTTGAAGTGGAGCTACGATTTTTTTTGGGCACAGTATAACTTCTCAACTTTTATCATTTCTAACATTTTGTTGGTAGGACTTTTAAATGCAGAAGTGCTTTAATTTCGTTATATCCACTTATGTGACCTAAAAGAGAAAACTTTAGCATTCCAAAAACTCAAAAATTCATCAAATTTCATCCACATCGACCGAAGTTATGGCTGTTTGAATATTCACGAAAAAACGTGAATTTTCAAGTGGCGCGTTATTTTTTGCGGTCGAGTGTATTTGCCAGTTGAGTTTAAAATGACGTTTACATAGAAATGTTACTATTGCAAAAAGTTTTATCAACTCTTACATACGACTTTAAATATATAGGTTTTTAATTTAAATTCACTAGGTTTGTTTTACTAATAAAAAATCCTATATATTAGTAGAAATGTTTTACCAAGTGATCAATGAGGAACAATTTAACGATATAAGACTTTAAATTTATATATTGATGAAGGTTTGAATTAAATTACACTTGGTTTGTTTCACAATTAACGTAACATTTGTTGACCATATTAATACCATTAGTTCTTCAGCCTTTAGAATGCTTGGTTTTATAATGCGCTCATCAAAGTACTTTCACGACATACATTTATTAAAAGTTTTATATTTTGCTTTTGTTAGGAGCAAGCTAGTATATGCCTCCATAATCTGGTACCCATATTATGTGTCTCATTCTTTAACAATCGAACGTGTGCAAAAAAGGTTTATGAAGTATTTACATTTTAAATCGACTGGTATCTATTCCGATGTAACTGTCAACTATGAGGACTTACTTGTAAAATATGAATGTATTTCTTTATATGAACGTAGAAATATTTGTAGCGGATTATTTATGTTAAAGCTGATAGATGGGTTAGTCGATTCACCCGATTTGTTATCAAAAGTAAACTTCCATATTCCACGTCTTTCGTCTCGTCAACCACCAACGTTTTTAATACCAACTGCGACCTCTAACACTCTATTAAGAGCACCTATTGTTCACATGAGCAAGAACGCGAATTCCATTTATAGTGACATTTTTATTGGCATTAAAAATATTTAAATTTTGTTTTAATAATAAGTATTTAGTTCATAATTTAGTGTTATCTCCTATTATTATTTTTATATATTTGTTATGTTATATTTAGTTATTGTAAGAATTATATTATGTATTTGATAATTGTCCGTTTTGGATTTTTTCCGTTGGATAATAAATGGTATTATTATTATTATTATTTACTATTTATACGACTAGTTTCGCGTTATACAGCATTATCAGGAGTAAATTACAAAAGAAATTGACAAGCTTGTATATTGTCAGGTAATAAGGGATTTTAAGAATGTAGAATTCCAAATCTGAGGTGTTTACCGTCTTTTATTGCCCTATTTATTTCTAGGCCTTCTCTGAGTGATAAGTGAGAAAATTATTCAAGAAATTTTAAATTTATGTTATAGTTAACGAATACTTTAACAGAAACTAGTGCAAACGGGTACTAAGCCTAATTAAAAACTCAAATTACTCACCTTTGAATAAAATTGTGGCAGGCAATACTTTAGCGTCTATCCCGAACATTTTAGCAAACTCCAAATTGTCTTTCTCTCCGTAATCCTTAATTCCAATTTCGGCGATGAGCAGATCAGGGTTCTCGTTTTGTTCGGAGGCGAAACTCACGAACGCATCGTGTTTTTCACCGTACGGATAGGCAATGTCGAATTTGGCCAATACTGCTTTGAATTTTGGGACGATTTTCTTGAAAGAGTACTCGTCGAGGTTGATGCATCCTTTACAAGCAAAACCCTCCTCAACGTACAAGAGAAAAAGGGCGATGAACCAAAGTCGCATGTTGTATATAATCTATTAACACAAATATATTTTTAAATAATGTTTCACTGTTTTCCTTCTGATTTCGTGATCATGGGCTCGTTCATCAAAGACAACAGTTGGGATATTACTGTACACTGTTGGGGAATTGTCTGATGACCGGACTGCTAATCGTGAACGTGTTTGGGATTTTTGCAATCGTACGAAACACCGAAGCTAAACCTGAAGGACCTGGAGAAAACTTCACCTGACAAGATCCTTGACTTCATCAAGAAGATGGACTTGGAAGGTGAGCTGTAAGGTCGGATGTTCGACCTTAATTGTGAGCCACAATAGATCCTTGCGGTCGCAGTGGAGGGTAGCATAACTACCCACTCACTTTCAATAGAATAGAATAGAATCGTACGAAATAGACCGTTCATTAGATACCAACATACACTAATGTAGTTGTATGAGTTACGTGAAGGTGTTAAGTCACTTAATTAAACACAGTTATATTCCTTGCTTCACTTTTATTTTTCTTGCTAGATGTACATTTCGGGTACTAAGTACCCATTATCAATAGCTAACTGCTACACCACAAACAAATTCAATCATGTTGAATGTTGAACATTTTGATGAACGGGGGCCCAATGCTGATTTCTAAGATTCCAGAAAATTACCTTATAGAAAATGTTTGACTTTTGCCTCGGAAAATTCACTCCTTCTTTTAATTTTGTAGTATGGTATATTCACAGGTTTATTATTTTACTGTTGATTGTCCACTTCACTTATTTGTTCCTGTTTGCTTAATTATGCCTTCTTGTTGAGGAATTTTATTTTCTGGAATGTTGGGTTATGTTGCACTTTTAAGGACTTTCCGCAACGTTATTTTTTGTTGCGACTTCTGGAATCTTTATTTATCTTGCCTGACGCTATTTATTTATTCGGCACAGTGCTGATTCCACAATTGTTGCGTGATAATTCCGAGTTATTTGCGTTTAGAAGATTGTTCGAGCATTTTCGAATACACGTATGTTTGTTTATTTACTGCAACATGGATGGTTCTGATTGGTCAGTTTTGCGCTTGTCGTAATTCTTTTATTTGTCAAATTAATTAAGAAATTATACATTTTACCTAAATTTTGTGATATTTTAATAAATAAATTAATGTTTGTTTATATTTGCTAAATGTAAGAATTTTATGTAAATATGATAATTTTTATTCTTGTAAGATAATCTATGGTTTGTGCATCAATGAATTTTAAACGTCAAATTTGAATTAATGTGAATAAATCCAACTTGAATTCATTAAAATCTCAAATGAATATTTAACAAAAATAATGAGTTTATATTGTAATCTAATTTTTTGTAAGTAAATATATTATTTTAAGATGAATTAATAACGAATTTGCTTTAATTAGTAAATTATTGCTAAGCTATCTTCATGGTATTGGTATGTACATTGAGTTGCATATACATTTTTTATTATTAATATATTTTTAATAAAAATCAATTATATTTAATATTAATTACATAAAGCAACTCCACACGGGGCATAAATATGTTTTTAAGTAAAATAATAAATAAAAAGAAAATTTGAGTGATTAATTATGTAAATGCATCTTGTTTTGATTTTAATTGGACATTTGTTTTCGTTTATTTGAAAATTTCTATCGAGTGTTTTCACTCCCAGACTAAGCATGAAGTAAAATTTCGAGTTTAGAAAAGCCCCGTGAAAATTTGTCTCGGGTCGCGCAGCGACCCGAGACAAATTTTCTGGGCTTTTCTAAACTCGAAATTTTACTTCATGCGCCACGCGTGTAAAACACTAAAATATTGTGGAATTTATGTATATTCGAACTTCGCTTAAAATCTGCGTTTTATAAGCGTGGCGCATGAAGTAAAATTTCGAGTTTAGAAAAGCCCAGAAAATTTGTCTCGGGTCGCTGCGCGACCCTCGACAAATTTTCACGGGGCTTTTCTAAACTCGAAATTTTACTTCATGCTTAGTCTGGGAGTGGAAAACACTCGTTTAAAGCTCCAAATTAAACTCTTTCAAAAATCAACGAATGTCAGAAAATTTACAGTTTACCTAAAGTTTACCATGAAGTAACCACATTTAAATTCAGCGCGCATTTGTGACGTAAGCGATCTCTACCCCCACTCTAAAATCTTCGATTCTGTCGATCCTTCTTATCCTATACTCGACTGTCCTTGCATTTGACCATGGTGGTCGGGGACGCCATTTTGTTAAAGTACGAACTAATCGCGTCAACATCTTAATAGTTTAACCCACGTAAAACGCGTTTGTAAACATAAATCATTCTCAAATCGGTTAAGCAATTGTGCTTCTATCCGTCGCGAGTGTTTTTTTTTAAAGCAGAACAAATGTTAACACCGTGAAAACTCCATCCAAACGGAAGAGTTCGTTTTTTGTGCAAAGAGCGTGTTTCCGTGTAACTTAGGCGAAAGGGTAGACTGTGTGAGTATTATTTATTGTTGAACGATTGTTCATGTTTGTGTTAAAGTGGAATTAACCCTATTACACATTCAAATTGTTACGTTTTGAACTATTTGGGATCAATATGCAATATATTTTGAAATAAAATATTTCTGTAGGGTTATAAGTTTAAATTTTGTTTGGCATATTTAGATTTTGTTTTTGTTTAGTCAATTTATTGTATTAAGATGTATATGTATTAATCTATTGTAAACTGTAGATTCCGTAAATAAATTAAAATTAAAATTAAATCATAATACCGCAATCTGTCATCATTTATCTGTCAAATTGTTATAAAACAAAACCGACCATTAAAACTAACGCGTATTTGATAAATATATATAATAAATGTTGTGTTGTATATGTTATTATTTTCGCGAACAAAGTATAGTGTATAACTCACATATAATGGCTATTACCCATTGAACAAAACCATTTAAGTAATGTTTCATCAACATTAAAGCAATGTTTAATGTTCCTAGAATGTTGATAAAACGTTATTTGTTTGTTTTTTGCCCAGTGGGCAATCAATCGGCTCGTTCCGCAAACATCATTCTGGTGATTAATAGCTATCATTATACAGGGTGTCCCATTTTAATCTTAACAGGGGAATATCTCGAAATGAGTGCGCCAATCGAGAATATTGCCGAATCAAAAGTTTTGTGCTTCGGAGGGGGACATCCGATTTTTCCACGAATTTCACCCCCCGACCCTCAAGGGGGTGGATAATAGGGGTAACTTCGAAATCTTAAATGGGAACCCCCAATTTTTATTGCGGATTCGGAGAGAGCATACAAAACTAAATAGGGTTTACCTCAGAACTTTTTTGTTATTTGCAACAGGTGGCGCTGTAATTGACAAAATTCGAAAATTTGATTGTTTCAGATAAAACATAAAATTAGTGTTTGGCTGACAATTTATGATTAAAAAATTCACAAGCCATTTAAAATAAATACATCTTTACTGTAGTCTCAAAAAAAAAACATCTGGCGACTTCAAATCTAGTGATCTGGGTGGCTCTTTAAAAACAATTAAAGTTTTGTCAGTCAGTCGTTTTTGGGCGTTTTCGAAATACCGTACCCTATTTTTTTCACAATGTCGGATTATTTACCGAAAGAATTTATCTATATGATGATGTGTATCGGTCACACGGAGGGAAACTACCGTGATGCTAAGCGTAATATCGGTGTCGGTTTCCGGACCGGAGATGTCCGTCCCATGTTACCATCCAATCACTCGAACGACGTGCTCGTCAAGGTGACCTCGGCCGCAAGAGACAAAAGACGGTTTTTGATAACGACAATGTTCCTGATGAGAAACTGCTTACCGTGCTCGCGTTGGTTCACCTAAATCCACATGTGAGCATTCGAGAAATCGAAAAGGAGGCTGGTATTCCAAAATCTACTGCCCACCGTCTATTAAAATTGGTTAAACACCACCCGTACCACATCTCGCTGAATCAGTCGTTGACGAATGAGGACCTCGCTGTAAGACTGAGCTTTTGCAACTGGACTCGGCGCAAAATTGCAAGAGACCCAAGGTTCTTTCACCGTGTTATGTTCTCTGACGAAGCAACTTTTCAAAATGTTGGCATTGTTAATCGGTAAGTGATAAAAAAATACATATGAAACGTTTAAAACATTAAACAAGCACGTAAATTGTTTTACAAATTATTTTTTATTAATTATTTGGTGTGTCAGTGGTTTCCAAACTGTGCGCCGCGGCGCTCCGGGGCGCTACAGGGGCGTCGCGAAAATAAGGTGGTAGTTAAATCTGCCTAGCGCTGTCGGTTCACCGCGCACGGTGTTAAACACACGGCGAAAATGTTTTCACTTGAGGCCCGCGGAAAAAGTAATACATTAAGGGCGCCGCTAACCCAAAAAGTTTGGGAAACACTGGTGTAGTATACTTAATTGTTGTTGAGTTGCGTGAAGATGGTTTTAAATTAATGAAACACTTGTATCTTTTCTTCACTTATTTATTTGGAGTACCAAATGCACATTTCGATCACGATGTGATCATTATCAATGGTTGACAAATACGGTTGACAAATATTTGTCAACCATTGATAATGATCACATCGTGATCGAAATGTGCATTTGGTACTCCAAATAAATAAGTGAAGAAAAGATACAAGTGTTTCATTAACTGGTGTAGTAGTTTCAGAGTATTTAATGTCACATACATATTATTGAGGTAATTATTACCTCTTTTTTTGCTCAAAGTGGCCAAAATAAGTCTGTGCTTCTAGAGTTAAACATGTGCTTATCCAATGTATTCCAATGCGTTTATGGAAGATGGAAAAAGAAAAAAGAGAGTAGATTCAGTGGTTAAACAAAGTAAAAAGTGTTTTATTTACAAGTGTATTTAAGATGTACCACAAAGTGAACGCCTACAACACCAAACAAAAGAGTATGTGTTCTTAATTACGTTATGTCTGTTCATAGACACAACAGCTATTATTGGAGTGATGAAAACCCCCATTGGGTTCGATCGATTGACCACCATCTTTGGAGTGTCAACGTTTGGTGCGGCTTCGTCGATTCGCAGATCATTGGTCGTTATTTCTTTAAAGAGACGTCGAATGGGGAACGATATCTGCGTTTCTTGCAATTAGACTTTCCTGCGCTTCTAGATGACGTGTCCCTCCTGACCAGATTAACCATGTGGTTCCAGCATGATGGCGCGCCGCCACATTGGGCTCGACATGTGCGAAATTTTTTTGACGAGACATACAGTAGCCACCCAGATCACCGGATTTAACAGCGCCAGACTTTTTTTTGTGGGGTTACATCAAAAGTGTTGTATTCCGCGAACCGCCAACAACACGAGAAAACATGAAAGACCGCATAAGGGAAGTTTGCAGGGCTATAACCCCTCCTACATTGGAAGCGACTGTGCCAAACTTTGAAAAAAGAGTAAATATCTGTATTGGAAACAATGGCGGTCACTTGAAACGCCTAATAAAAAATTAGATCCTACCTAAATTTTGCTTTAATCTTACTTAAAATGTTAAACTATAAGTGACTTGAAAACCAAATAAAGGCCCAAATTTATTCACAGAAAACTTTTGATTCAACAACTGCATGATTTCCATCTACTAGGAATTTCCCACCAACACAATTTTTTTGGTGAACAATTATTCAAAAATGGTTAAGAGATATTTAAATTTGGGCTGAAAATGTCCATCTCAAATTTCAAAGATTCTCTCTCTGTCTCTCTCTCTCTCTCTCTCATCTCTCACTTTTCTCACTCATTCACAAGATATGAAGGTCAGTTCATGAAGGTGAATTACGTATTTTTAAAGCATAGCCCTTGCCCTAACTTTACTTTGTCATTTTGATTTTCAATGAAAAATTAGGGGTTTCTTTGAAGTCAACAAACTTTGCACCCTTCCTACATGGGCGTTCATTTTAAGTGACTTGATAATTTTTTAAGAATTAATCGTCTGCCAAACACTAGTTTTATGTTTTATCGAAGAAAATCAAATTTATCAAATTTTGTCGATTACCTGTTGCAAATAACAAACAAGTTCTCCGGTAAAACGTACCTAGTTTTTTATGCTCTTTCTGAACCTGCAATAAAAATTGCATTCGTTGTTTTTTTTAAAGAGTTCAATTTAAGGCTTTAAACGAGTGTTTTCCACTCCCAGACTAAGCATGAAGTAAAATTTCGAGTTTAGAAAAGCCCCGCGTAGAAAATTTGTCGAGGGTCGCGCAGCGACCCGAGACAAATTTTCACGGGGCTTTTCTAAACTCGAAATTTTACTTCATGCGCCACGCGTTCAAAACATTGATTTAGTCTGAAGTTCAAAATATACTGGTTGGGTTAGTTTATGATTTATGCAAGATCGCTAAAAAAAAATATTCTCTCTTTAAGTTAGCACATTTTTGAGTAATTATCACGACACGAACACGATACGAGCACGACACGAGCACGAGACGTTAATGACACGAGTGTGTTACACGCCCCGTGCTCGTCTCGTGTCGTGCACGTCTTGTGCTCATCTCGTGCCGTGAACGTCTTAAGCTCATCTCGTTTCGTGCCCGTCTTGTGCTCATCTCGTGTCGTGCACGTCTTATGCTCATCTCGTGTCGTGCACGTCTCGTGCTCGTGTCGTACTCGTTTCATAATTGTTTAAAAGAAATGAAGTGAAGCGAAGTCTATAACATATCATGAGTATCGTGTTCAACATTCGAGCAATGTTTAATTCCGTATTCAGTGGGTGGTTACCAGTTACTTAGATAGTTTATAAAATCGACCAATTCGAAACTTTAAACGAGTGCCGTCCACTCCCAGACTAAGCATGAAGTAAAATTTCGAGTTTAGAAAAGCCCCGCGTAGAAAATTTGTCTCGGGTCGCTGCGCGACCCTCGACAAATTTTCACGGGGCTTTTCTAAACTCGAAATTTTACTTCATGCGCCACGCATATAAAACATTGATTTAGTCTTAAGTTTAAAATATACTGGTTGGGTTAGTTCATGCTTTATGCAAGATCGCTAAAAAAATATCCGCTCCTTAAGATACCACACTTTTGAGTAGATGATCACGACACGAACATGATACGAGCACGACACGAGCACGAGACGTTCATCAAACGAGTGTGTTAAACGCTCCGTGCTCGTCTCGTGTCGTACACGTCTTATGCTCATTTCATGTCGTGCACGTCTTATGCTCATCTCGTGTCGTGCACGTCTCGTGCTCGTGTCGTAATTGTCTAAAAGAAATGAAGTGAAGCGAAGGATATTATAAGTATCATGTTCAACATTCAAGCAATGTTTAATTCCGTATTCAGTGGGTAGTTACCAGTTACTTAGATAGTTTGTAAAATCGACCAGTTCCAAACTTTAAACGAGTGCCGTCCACTCCCAGACTAAGCATGAAGTAAAATTTAGAGTTTAGAAAAGCCCCGCGTAGAAAATTTTTCGAGGGTCGCGCAGCGACCCTCGACAAATTTTCACGGGGCTTTTCTAAACTCGAAATTTTACTTCATGCGCCACGCGTATTAAACACTGATTTTAAGTGAAGTACAAAACATATTGCTTTGATATATATTTTCAAAAAAATAACTTTAAGTTAAAGAAAATGAGTCGCCTATTTCCAATAACCCCCAAATCCATTTGAAAACAATGGATTTAGGGTTTTTTAGAAATAGGCGACTCAAATAATTAAGTGTTTTATTTGTTTGGAGATTGATCTAGTATCAGGTAGAATTCGAAAACAATTAATTAAGGTTTAAACAAGAATAATTCAAATTCAAAACTATTTGAATTCGAGAAAATAAGCTTACGCTTCGTATAGTTTGCACACCTTAAACATACTATATTAAATTACAAAAATTCGTGTAAATTGCAAACAATACATCTTAATTAATAAGCCAACTTAAGACAATAATTAAGGTTTTTGAATTTTCATTCACCGCTTGGGGGTCAGGGGGTGAAATTTATGGAAGAATTGGACGTTCCCCTCCGAACCACAAAACTTTTTATTCGGAAACTTTCTCGATTGGACGCATTCATTCTGAGATATTCCCCTGTTAAGATTAAAATGGGACACCCTGTATAATAAATGTCGACCCTCGAAATTTATGTCTTATTGGAAAACAGAGGCAATTTTTGCAAGTTTACGCAATTTTTTTTACGAATAAAGTTTTAATTGAGTGCCTGAATTAAAGGGCTATTTTGATAAAGTAGATCATGTGTAACCTCACTTCAATTTTAGATAACAGAGTCAAACCGTCCCCGTGCGTATCAAAAACCCAAGTACATCTTATACTAAACTATGAAAAAGTAAGCTAACCAAGCTACTGGGTTCATACCCCATTTATAAAGGTTATATTCTTTTTTAATTAAACTGTATAAAATTGTATTCTTTTCATCAATAGTAATTGGATCCCTCGTATTAATTTCTTCCATATCATGGAGAGGTATGTGAATAAGACTAGAAAGTAATCTTCTATCTATTATCCCTCTAATAAATAGAAATAAAAACCTATACGCCTCTGAAGCTTCCCTCAAGTATTTCATTACTCAGGATTTGGCGTCCACCATCCTATTATTTTCAATTATTTTATTACTTAATGATACTTCAATAATTTACCAATCACAAAGAAGTACCGTTATAATATTCAATTCTGCCCTTTTAACCAAGATAGGGGCAGCTCCCTTCCACTTCTGACTCCCTGAAATCATTGAAGGTCTATCTTGGCTTAATTCCCAAATTTTACTCTCATGACAAAAAATTGCACCAATGGTTATCCTAATATACAACATTCATTTCCCATCGTAGTATTTAGTATACTTATTAGAGGTATCATAGGGTGTAACCAAACAAGAATAGGAAAAATCTTAGCTTACTCATCAATTAACCATATTGCTTGAATAATTACTTCCATACTCACTCTCGAAACAATTTGATTCTATTACTTTCTAATCTATAGACTTATCACAAAAAATATTCTAATTTTTTACTTACTAAACATTTTCTATTTAAAGCAAGAACCCTAGGAAGGGAGGGAGACCTCCGAGGGATAGAAAATTTAGAATGAAGAAAAATTTTACTGTCAAATTATTGTTTATAGTAGTGAAATAAACAATAATTTGACAATAAAATTCTTATAAATAAAACACTGTTTATCACTTTGTATGTATAACAATTGGTTTATTTGGTGACTATAGTTTCGATACTACACGTATCATTATCAAACCGTTAGTAACAAAAAACTACAAAGGAACATTATTTATATTTGCAAATTTTCTAATAACAGCGTTAAAGAGGGGGGTGTATTTAAGGTCAAGCTGGTCGTTAATTACGGGAATTTCCCGATTAGCGCGGGCTTTGTGAATCTCCAAAGACTCCAGGAGGTCCATCTTTCTACCCTTCTCGGCAAAGTTAAAAAGAATGGTTATTTTCAAATAAATGTTTGGCGAAAGATGACTTATCAATTAATCTATGCCGAAAAGAGTAAAGATGCTCACTGAGTCTGGTCTTAAAATTACGACCAGATTGACCTATATACACTCCCTTACAATCATTACAGGTTAATTTATATATTCCTGATTTGTAAATAATTGGTATCTGAGTCTTATGGTTAAAAATATGATTTTTAATTTTTGTAAATGGTTTCATCGCTATATTTAATTTGTGTTTGCTAAAATATTTTTAATTTTGTGAGTTATATTTCCAAAGTAAGGGAACGATATGTTGCATGTGTTTTAGGTTCGATTCCGGCATATATATATTTTCTAATACGTTTAATTTTGTATTGATTAACTATTTTATCCACTATTGACGTAGTATAGCCATTTGAAACGGCTATACTTTTAATAATATCTATTTCTTTTTTAAAAGAGGTTTCTGACAACGGAAATAGTCAGTGAATTAATAAAATTCTTCTTCATTCTAAATTTTCTATCCCTCGGAGGTCTCCCTCCCTTCCTAGGGTTCTTGCCTAAATGGCTCACAATTGAAAATTTAGTCGAAAAAAAATGTATACTGTTAACGTTTGTTATAATTGTGCTAACTCTTCTAACTCTGTACTTTTATGTTCGGTTAATACTCAGAACCCTTACGATCAACATAAATGAAATTAATTTCATCATCCTGCCGAAAAGAAGCAATTTTGAATTTTGATTAGAAATGTTCTATCCCTAATCGGCTTGTTAATTTGCTCTACTCTTTTCAATGTGGCTTAAGGATTTAATAACCTAACAAAACTATTATTGTGTACAAATGAAATTGTGTTCGGAGTTTTTGTACTTGAAGGTTCTGATGAAATGGTTGTGTGTAAGGGTTGTCTTGTGTGTAAAGCATAAATTGCGGGGGCGAAATAATTAATTGGCCGCGACACTTTCGCCGTAACGGAAGGACGCCGGGCGTCGGCGTCGTCCGCCATAAATTATTCAAGAATTTACACGACAACAAAACAAGGCACCGACGACTAAACTAATTCCGTTTAAATTTAGAACCCTCACACCCCTTAAACCCCCCCATTCGTCGGACACAAGCTCACGTTTTCAGTTTTCACTAAAAACATAAATCCTCTGCTTCTATTTCTATTTTCAGGACTGTAAAACAGCCCGTTTTAACACTCTCTCGGTGAAATTTTACGATTTTAGTGACATCGTGTTTGAAATGAGGGAAATTCTATTTAAATAACAACTTAAAATAATTGTACAGTTTATCGTAGTGTTTCTCTGAAGTAAATTGTAAGGCGCTGTTTGTTTTCATTCAAATTGTAAGTCTCTAACGAGTGTTTTCCACTCCCAGACTAAGCATGAAGTAAAATTTCGAGTTTAGAAAAGCCTGAAAATTTGGTTTGGTCGCGTAGCGCGAAGCGCGGAGCGGCCAAACCAAATTTTCAGGCTTTTCTAAACTCGAAATTTTACTTCATGCGCCACGCGGGTAAAACAATGATTTTATGTGAAGTTCATAATATACTCAATAAATAAACGTAATAATAAACTTTGCCCAAAGTCATTCATTTTGTGTAATACATTTAAAATGAGGGAAATGCTAACAACTTGAAATAATTATATCGTATATTCAATACAAAAATGCATTTTAGACTGCCATGGAAAAGACTGTAAGTTGGCAACTGTGAAATTATATCTGTATGTGGTAGGTAAACTAAACCAGGTCAATTTTACTTTAAAATACGTTTTTTATACTGTTGGAATCACAATTTTTCATTCTATCAAGAGGTAAATATCACTGTAAAATTTCAAAAACGTGACTTGGTGTAGTTTACCTCTAACATACATGTTCGCGCCAAATGTCGCTCGTGGAATTTTTCACATTTTTATTTCTTATATTCGGGCTTGTGCTTGTCTTTTGTATATATATTTCCTTTGTGCGTGACCTTAAAATGTCTGCTCGTTTATTATCGTTTCTCAATTGTGTATTTTCTATTTGTATCTATTACTGTGTGAATGTTTAAGTTTGAACCATCACCAGATATTTCTTAGTATTTTACTCCAAACTGCATTTTTCAAGGTTCGCCTAGCCTCTACCCCAATAAAGCTCATTGTGTTAAATTTGGATGAGCGACAGTGTCCGCCTGAACGTGGCTTTCGCGGACCAGTCTTAAGGGCCTGTAGTGCCTTGCCAAACAGTTTCTCCTGCGGGGCAACGGTGGTGGGTAGTAGTTCGCGTGTATTTATTTTATTACTCATCATCCTGTACGATTTCGATGCGAACATTCATTCAATTTCGAATGATATTATTTTAATATTGCGGTAGGTCGGGAGAATTCTAATCGGCATATTTATTAATTTATCGTAATTTTGTACTTTTTAGATAAATTTTAAAAAAATAACCATGTTGTGTGTAAGTTTTAGTTGTTATTTAGGTATTGCTTTTCGTTGAATAACAAAGAAGATTATCATTTAACATAATTGTGTTTTATCGACTGCAATTTATACTATATTCATATTATTTCTTATTATAAATTTCAACGTTTTTCATTTATACACATGATTGCAGAAAATATAATTTAGGTTGTTTTAATTTCTTTACAGAGCAAATTACACAGTTTACTTCCGCAATAATCTTACTGTGTTGTTTTATTTTCAAAATTCATAACACAATATTTGAAACACTGATACCCGAAGACAAGTTCAATTATGAACCTTATATTTATAGTAGAAAATAAACTCATAACTCATCATGTTATTGTTTTATTATCCAAAAGTATTCTTTGTTGTTAATATTTGATATGTTAATAAGTTTCACACCTAATAATCTTAAAATCAAGAACCAAATAAAGTGTAAAGGTATACATATTTGTTTATTTTTACAAAACAACAATTACCGGTTTTATTTATTACACATTACATAATTTAAGATGTTCTAATTTAAGGGGAGGCTTACCATATCATCATAGATTGTTATCACATGAGCTAGTAATTTCGTAATTTACGGAGAAATATTGTTTATTTTTTCATTATTTTGATAAAATTCAAAATATCCCTCCATAAATAACGAAATAATTACAATAGTACGAATAGCTCACAGAGTTTTATTATTTTTCTAAAACTATGGTTTCATTAGTTTCTTCCTCGCTTCGACAATTTCAACTGGATCTCGGATTTCCATATTTCTCAATTTTCGTGGATCAACTAATTCAGGTAGTATACATTTTTCATAGAAAAATTGTAATTTATTTATCATTTCATTTCTCCAAAAGTCATCATCTTTATTGATAATTTCTGTTTTTATGCCTTTTGGAGTCCACACAGCAAATAAACAATACTGTCTGCGTTATGTGCAATTGGCCTTGAATTTGATAATACCATGCGTGGCTAGTATTGATTTCGTCCTTTTCCAAAATGTATTTTTTTTGTGGATATTCCCTCCTCGGGAGTTAATTCTCTTGCCGAAAATGGACATTTAATTTCCACTATCCCATTTTCTTGAATTAATCCATCTGGAGTTGCACCTAAATATGGAATTTCTTTATCAATAAACAATCCACACTTTTTTATTTCTATTTTGTTTATAATTTGTAGTTCCTCTAATGCATCATTTTCGTGACTTCTTCCGTATTCAAGTGAATTGCTCCTTTGATATAAATCTGGTACTAGGGATCCGTACAACAGGTTATCTACAAGGCGTACACAACTAGTATGCGCCCTTCTACGACACACGACTCCAAAATTAGATGCTGTTAGTAATTTTCTTCGTTCTTCATGCCACTCTGCGGATCCTGATTGATCCCGTGTCCTCTGTTCCAACTCGTGCAAATCATTTTCCGATCTAACTAATTGCTTTAAAAATATATTTTTTGCATAATCAAAATCATCTGGTGCCATATCTGGCTTTTGACAATATTCCCCATAATGAGGATCGTCCGCTACCTTTGCTTTATATAAATTACGTTGTCTTTTTTTAATAGTTTTTGAAATTATTTTTTTAATTTCGAATATTTTGGAAAATCGTGGAGGAGATTTGTTCGTAACAAATTTATATATTTCCTAATAAGGCCGTTTAGTATTGTGCGATATTACCGACGCATAACATCTCCCAGTATAGGATTGTCGTAAAGAATAATTAATTCTTTTGCCACCGACAAATTTACAGACAATTGAATTAAATTGTTCAACAGCGTTGCTGTCCACGTCATGAATCAAACTTTTGGAATGATTTGATAATTTAATTACATGTTGGATAATTAGATCATGCATTCCTGATTGAATAAAATCATTCATATAGCTATTTTCATCAGGTTTATCCTTTTCGCAAAAATATTGCAAAGATTTGCAATATTTATGTTCACCTAATATGTGGCTTGGACCATTTAAAATGTCTTTCTTAAGTAATTGAATCTTTGTTGATAGATCGGTATTTTGTTGTTTTCTATATTCTATTGCCTTGGTAACAGCTGATCGAAATTTTAAAATTTTAGTTGATAGAAATTTTCTTAAAACTACAGGTCCTGATTTTGTTTGAGTGGCTACTTCTCTTAATTTGTTACAATAGTTCCTCAATAAATGGTTCCGGCATTCTATTTTGTCGTCGACAATATTTCCATAAGGACGTGATTTTAAAATGTTTCTATAAGTGGAACTATCGCCATCTGCTATCATGCGTTTGTAACTAATACCATACATGGATTCACTTTTCAAAAATCCATCTACAATCGCAGCTGATTCCATTGCAGTGGAGCTCCCTTCCCAATTTTTGAAACAATCATGCTGTTTCGGTATGGTACGAATTGTTGCTGCTCGTTTGCATACTAAGCAATATTTATTTTTTATGCTTATATGGAGAATTATTTTAGTTCTATATCCAACAATGGCTCCAAAACCAGATAAAGCATTATAGTTTGTACGATAGGAACGCATCGACCAAGCCCCATCACAAACCACCGTTATAAATGGAACGCCGTCTGCATGTACATCTCCTGCTTCCAAAGCCAATGTCTTTTCTTCTTCAACAGCTTCTTTCATCTTTTCAAAAGCAATATCTTTAAGAGTTTTACAAGTACTTGTATGCACATTCGAATATCTTTTATACGTCATGCACGGTATTTCAAGGCAATTACTAAATTCTTCTAACATAGAAAAACCTCCCCCTACCATTATAGTTCCAGCAACAGCCGCTTCGTTAATTCCTATATTTGTCTGCTCCTTGGCAGGATCCATTGATGTCAACTTAAAAAATGCATTGCACATATTGCATTTATATGAAATTCAGAAATAAATCCAATTCGTTTTTCACCAATTATTTCCTTATTTACTAAACTACATCCAAACATTTTACTGTGATGTGCAATCATTTTCAATGACTCAAAAATGTATCCAAAATCAACAATTCTGTGGCCTTCAATTTTGAAAATATCTGGTTTTGGATCATTCTGATTATTTTCCTGGTTCCAATTTTCATCATGGTCATCGGTACTTACAATTATATTTCTACAAAGGAACAAATTAATCAGAATACAATATTAAAATTAATAAATTTGATTTACCTATAAGCTGATAAAATAAGATCATTTTCTACTGGCTCAATTGAAGATGATGATTCCGCTCTATCATTTGAAATTGCAGATATATTTCTATAAATAGACAAATCAATATTAAACAAACCTTCGTTACAGAGAATTATTCGGTCGTTAATAATGTAAAATATAAAATATATTTAATTTACCTATAAGATGATGAGGAAGGGTCATTTTCTGCAGGAATATCTCGTGAAATTAAATTGAATTTTGAAGTTGATGATTCTTCATTGGTCATTTTTTTTCCTTGGCTTTAAATAATAAAATATACTATATTTGATATTTTTATCATTAGATGTTCTTTGTTAAATAAAAAAAGAAATACGTAGATAATTTGAATGTTCTGGAGATAATGCGTTTAGGATTATGATTTTGTATATGGTAAATATTAAAGCTATGGAATATTTTAATATTGTAATATTCAAAGATGACCGGCCAGAAAAAATCCTGAATTCACCAAACACCGCAAAAAAATATCCAGCCTACTGCCGACGCGACCCCGAATTCGCCGGCCGGCACGTAGATGCGCCCGCTAAGCGAATCGGCGCCTGACGCCGCGCCCCCCGCTAAGGGAAAAAGACTTCGGCAGCCGCTATTTGCCGACGCTTGTTCGCAATATGTTATAATTGGAATTTGGAATAGAAAAACCTCATCATAGCTATTGCTTATAAAATAATACTCACGCATTCCATTTCTGAATGTTACTTTGTTTCTTCCGTTGGTCATTCAATCTCAGCCCTGCCTTCGTTCTAGGTTTTCGTGGCATTGTTAAACAATTATACAAGCACATAAATCTAACAACACTTAATAACACCAAAATTAACCTAACCGTGTGGAGACGATATCAGACGTTATTGAATAATACAAAATAATACACTTTACACGCATAAATAAAAAAAATCAAAAATACTTACGCGCGCAATCTTCCAATAACACCACAACTAACACAATCAAACAAAATCTGAGCCGAAAATGTGTCGAATGGATAGTAATAATGTCACTGCATGATTTCTGTAATTTTACAGAAAACGCCAAGAGCATCGAGTAAAATGCAACAGACGGCGGCACTTTACGGACTGAATTTTTGCGATTTACATTGGTCAGAAGAACATCTATTAAATTTCGCACAGACCATGTTTTGTGTTCTAATAAAAACCAATAATCAGTAGAAAGAAGGAACTACCTTTATGCTGTTTTATTATTTTAAAGAAAAATTAAATTGTACACTAAAAAAGCATCACAAGTAATGCCATTTTTTGTCATTTTATTGTAATCAAATGAAAGTTATTAAAAAAAATCAAGACAGTAGATATGTCTATATATCCTTTATTTCCTTATTTTGAAAAGATGAAATAAATCGGTGTGTAAATAACAAAATTACAGCCGGAATACGGCAGCATGTTTTATATGGATTTTCGCTATGGAACAACGCGTACTATAGAGCCTTAATTAGTTCCGCTCGAGCTTTGTTGGGAAACTTTCTAAAAATGCAGTTTGGAAAAATACAACCCTATTGTTATCTCTGAGCAACTTGATCGCTGGAATTTCTTCCCACGTCCCCTTTTATACCTGATTCTTGAAACCCCACCCTTTTCTTAAATCATTCCCGGATATTCCTTCCAAAAACTTATCACTTTTCCATCAACCAGCGTTCCAGTAAGTTCTCCTTTTCTTGTGATGTGAAACTTGTAATTTTAACACTTCTTTTAATTTTTAAACCTTTAACTTAACTTATATTTCACTTTGTCTAAATTCTTTCATATTTTCAATACTGTATAGTTTAATTCATTTTGTTATTTCATAGTTATTTATTTATTTTATTCGTTTTATATTTGTACATTTTATCTTTGATGCACGTATATTTAGTAAATATTTTTTGTTAACATACTACGTGTCTAAGTAATTAAAAAACCCAAACTGTCTAATGGCGTAAACAATACAGATGTATTATAATTATGTCTGACGTTTTATATGTCAATTTCTAAAACGTGTAGCCAAAAAAAAAAAGAATTAAGGGGAATATAACAGAGGTTTGAAATTTAATGTCAGGTTTATTTAAAAACTAAAGATCCTAGAAAGTTGAAATTTTGACAGCGTATATTAAGCTCAATTATCTAGTAAAATATCGAAGTACTTTTTCTTTTAACAATTTGCTTTCAGAGGTATGAAAAAAATAATGTTATATTTTTCAAAATTAAAAAAAATATTCCCATATCTTACTAGTTTATACTATAAGGAATATAATGTGAACTTCATAAGGATGCGATAGCTCATGCCCGAGTCAGGTTAAAATAAAAATCTTAAAAAATAAGACCGTAAAATACCGCCGCCTTGTGGATCTTCTCTTAGTTGAACGCGTTGTACACTCATCTGCACAATTATTGGAGGGGGGAGCAGCATGCGGCCAGCGTTTATCCATGGGCCGGTGAACGCCGCGCGGCTTCGCGTTTGTTTTTATTTTCTTTTCTCAATCATAGTTAACAAAAACGGCTCGCGTCGTTAGCATTTATTCTCGTAAAATTAATATTTCGCAATTATAATCGATATTTTATTGTACAAGTGTTTTATTTTTATGCTCTCTGACTACTAATGGAATAATTATTTTTTTATACTGCATGTTCACTAATATAGAAAACACGAAATGTTTCACTAATTTAAATAAAGATGTGTAATATACCTTTAATATTGGCTTTCCTAATTATTTGACAGTGTCGGTATTATTAAATTATTTTTAAAGTGTTTTAAGCTGATTAATAAGCAGAAGCAATCGAATAACAATCAGTCTTGTTCAAATCATTATTTCGTCTTAAATCTTTCGTTGTTAAAACAGTTGTTAAATGCCATTAAACTTCTCGCAATAAAACTATTAAAGTAAATTGTAAAGTTTCTAGCAATCGGACATATTTGAACCAACTGCGACTTCATCAACGAATCAATGATATCAAAACTATAAGAATAGTGAGAATAACGTCACCAATATGACGTTGTCGTAGATTAATGTTACAAATCAACTATTTTTTACTGAGCACAGGTAATATATGTTTGACGAATGTTTACAAAAATGTAGGGTTTAACTGCGTGCATATTCATTGTTAATTATTTTAGAAAAAATAGAACTATAATAATAATAAGGTAGTTATTATAATGCATTTCAAATAACAAGCTTCTTGCTCAACATTGCACCGAACCCAATATATTTTATTTCAAATTTGGCTGATTTATGATGAGTCATATTTTGATAGTAAGTAAATAAGGAATAAATGAATTGTAATTGAATGTTATTGCAATCCTCTATTTATACACATCATCATTTTGTAAACCCTGTACTAATTATAAAAAAACAGGGCAGCTGTCCGTTTAATTTTTTCAATCTATTATTTATTTGTTGCATTCATAAAAACTAGAATATTGGATAAAATAAAAATTGAAATTCTCCCCAAAATCTGGGGTATTTACCCAATTTGGCAGAGGCCAAATTAATACACATTATTTTCATGGCAATAGCAGTTATCAAAGATAATATTCCTATATAAAAAATATCATTGAAAATCCTATGTTCCGGTTTTTTCATATACAGAGTTTTATATAACACCGAACATGTTCATCCAATACAATTTTGACACCTTTATTTTTTAAGTTATGTGTAAATTGGGTTGCCTCTATGACCATTAAAAACTGTAGCCAATCAATCGCAATTAATGCCTCAACTTGTACACACAGGGAGTTTTTCTTTCAAGTATACATGTGAGAGTTACACAGTATATGTCGTAAATCTTTAGATACTCGTTGTTAAAAAAAATAATTTGAAACTTGAAATGAGTGTGTTCCACTCCCAGACTAAGCATGAAGTAAAATTTCGAGTTTAGAAAAGCCTGAAAATTTGGTTTGGTCGCGTAGCGCGAAGCGCGGAGCGGCCAAACCAAATGTTCAGGCTTTTCTAAACTCGAAATTTTACTTCATGCGCCACCAGTACAAAACACTTACAAATTACGAAGTTTAAAACACACCGATAAACTTTCTATTGCATCAGTGTTTAGTACCGGTGGCGCATGAAGTAAAATTTCGAGTTTAGAAAAGCCTGAAAATTTGGTTTGGCCGCTCCGCGCTTCGCGCTACGCGACCAAACCAAATTTTCAGGCTTTTCTAAACTCGAAATTTTACTTCATGCTTAGCCTGGGAGTGGAAAACACTCGTTTAAAGCTTCAAATTAAATTCTTTTAATAAACCTAGCATCGGCAAATGTTCAACGTATGCTTCTGTATACTTAAAAGACAAATTCTCGTTATGAAAATGTTCGGTGTTACATAAAACTCTCTGTATTTCCGGCATATAAATATTCACAAGGAGCTTATGAACATGAATTATTTTATTATTATATTTTTAAGTAATAATCTCTAATTTAATAAAATAAAACACATAGTTTGTTCAGCTGTCGAAACTGGAGTCTTAAAAGTAAAAATAATTAGTTATAATGACAAGAATAAGAATCATCGGTTTTGTAAATACCGAAAAATAACACAGGATCGCTTTCTAACGAATTGAAAACAATACATAGCTTGTATGTATTATCAGCGTGTTTAAATAATACGAATCGACACTTTCCTTCGATCCGTCTTTTTTATACGCTTTTTTTTCGTCTATTCCACGCGACGCGAGACCCTATCCGTTCATGCCAAGCAGCAATGCACAAATGCACAGTGAACTGCCGCTTTTCTCTCTGACTGTATTCGCCCCACTTGTCCTGTAAATTTGGCATCGGATGAGCTACTCTAAACTATGTGGGTCTTTCCAACACGATCGGCGTGTTACACTGCGATAATCCCCTTAATCGTGTTACTCTAGAGCAGAGTTCTCAACCTTTTTTAGGTCGCGCCCCCACTCATAACTCTACGCCCCTCCCTCCCTGATTTTATTTGGGTTTTTTAGTTGGATTGAAACACCATTATAGCCTTATTTCACTTGACCTACTCTTTAGGTAATCTGTGGCGCCCCCCCCGATATCTTGCCTTGACCCCCTAATGTGGCGTGCCCCCCCGGTTGAGAAACCCTGCGAAGGTTCTCAGTGTAGTGTTCCTGTATTTAAGAGAGTAGGGCAAACTGGCATCCATTTTAACGCCAAATTCAAACTTAATCAAATTGACAGGACGCCCGTCATTATAGAATATGATTGGTTTAGTTTGAATTTGGCGCCTAAAGGCGTCAAGTTTGCGCTACTCTCTTAAATACAGGGATACTATCTCAACGTGGGCGATAACGCCCCCCTGTGGGTGCTTGAAACTTTCAGGAGGGCAGTAGAAAACCCAAAGAAAATTAGGGGGCGTAAAATATTACGCGTTTAAATATAATCGTGAGAATACAACTCATAGCCTACTAGAATGTATTTTCAGCCAATCAGATGCAAGTACATACGTAGCAGTATGTGTATCGCAGCGATGATAAAAAATCATCGCAATGATAAGTTTGTTGTGGTCATAAATTGTTTTTTAAACGTCAACGTGGTTAGACGTCAGAATTTCAAATATTAAAATGGACTCGTTGAATCTGCAGCTCGGTTTCAACTTCAAAATATCATCGGTAATAATCTTACCACTGGTTGTATCAAAGGGGGAAATTAAGGTGTTGCCAACAACCACCCCGATTTTGAGAAATTTATATTGAATTATTGACCTTGTTCTCAAAATCGGATCACCCTCGATTACCTAGTAGCTCGTAGGCAGGGATACCACACAGTCACTTTTAAAACAAAATAAAACATAAAAATACTCACCCTGTCATCGTCAGGTCCTGGAACAGCATTTTTCCAGAACAACTCACTTTGTATATATATTTCTTTAGGTTATAAGAATTGAAATGATTCGATAAATGAAAGAGTACGATTTCAAAAAAAAAAACATTTACAATGGTGTTTATTAAAAATAAACAAGAGTTGACAATTACCGAAATATATATACAAATAATACAAAAACAACTATCACCTTACGCGACGCGACTCTTACGTTATTTGTTGGATTTAAAACAAAAATAATATTATAACAACACTCGGATTTCGGATGACCGCACTGATACCGATTATCGTCCTCCCCCTGAACCATCAGTTTCGATAACCACCCTCTCCCTTCCCATGATCGTCGCTAGGTGGGATGTGGGAGATGGAAGTGGTTAAGGCTCCTGCCTCTGATTGGTCCAGCGGTTAGGGGTGACATGCGCAAGTCTATTGCGTTCTCTCATTTTGCGCGCCCTGGCGCATGCGGATCATCCAACCCGAATTACTAGGTGAATTGCCGGTATTTCCCTTTATGCAAATTCCAAGTAGCCGGGCAGTAAATACCATCTCTCCCTAATCCGGAGGGCGGTACTCGACGGTGAGCCTTTCGTGACCAAATCTGTCTTGCTATTGTTTTGGTCACGAACTGCCGTAATGGTGAAAATTTCCCGGCTTAGGGCCGCTACTTGGAATTTTGCATTTTACGACCCAAACGAGATTTGCGCCGCGTAAGGCAATAAAATCAAAAATTCTAAAACCTACAAATGAAATAAAAATGACTAATCCTATAATTACAAATATTTACAAAACCCGAACGATCAGTGTACTACATACGAACTTAGTTCATTTCATAATAAATGATTATGAAAGTGAATTTAAAAATGATTAATAAAAATTATGTGGGGTCCGTTGTTATCGCGAAATGAAATTAAACTATTTAAATCGCCGAAATAATCATAGTTGCGGCGTTTCCGGTAAAACGCCGGTAACAGTTGTATTATGGCTGAGAATACAACTCATAGCCTACTAGAACGAATTTTAAACCAATGAGACGCAAGGAAAGCCGTAGGTACATGTCTATCACCGCGATGATAAAAAACAAAAGAAGCGGTGGGTGATATGTTGTCCTGTCATTCGAAACGTCAAAATAGGTAAAGTTTCGTGCAGTGATATTAATAGAAAAGTGAAAAATGCGCCTCCAAAAAACTCCGCCATGAACAAAGAATCACAGTGGCGGCAGTTTACGAACTTTTGTGCGGTTAAAAAATTCTTAATCAATAGGGAAACAACAATATCTCAGCTGTCGATAATGTTAAGGGACTCACATTATTTTATTCGTTATATTCTCACACTAAATATAACTCGTGATATGATTAATTATCGATGATATTTTGTCGTTGAAACCGAAGCAGCACATTCAACTCGTGCTGAGCACTCGTTAAATCTGCCGCTCGGTTTCAACTTCAAAATATTATCGATAATCATTATATTACTCGTTATATTACGGCTGACAATAGCTGTTTCAGATACGCAACAAATGGTAAGTAAAAAAAAAATAAATAAGAAGCTCTAAAAAAAAAAAAAAACTCAAAGTGGGTAAAATAAGGTTGGGAACCTAAGCAGTCTAGAGGTTTTTCTTTATTGAACACACGATAGAATTTACATTGGATTTTAGATAATTATCTTCGCACATAACTTGTAAGTTTTTATTTATTGTTTTGTTATAATTCTCATTTAACTGTATCAAATTGTATATCATGTTTTGTAAGGGGTTCTTGTTATCGCATTTGCATCAGAATTGGAGGGTTGATTGAATATATCAGCCCCCTATTGACATGTCGATTATCGCATTATAAATTCCATTAGCTTGTAATGTCCATTACAAATACTCACTTCACTAAACGCTAGGCCATTTGAGAACTCGATGATTAAATCATTTTCCATTGATTTCCTCGTGTTTGAACTTAAATTGAATCAATCGACAGTCATGTAAATTCATGTTTTGAATATAGTTAATTATAAACATGACTGTTGAGCGTGGGCGTGGCCAGTGGTTTGATCAGGGAGGGGTCGTTTTATTATCCAAAAGAAAGACATGTAATTTAATTCAGTTTAGAACAGTTGCGAGAGAAAAAACTATTACCGCAAAATATCTGGCTATGTGTACTGGACTCACTTTGATTTTTTAAATTGTCAATCAAGTTGACAACTCTGCGAAAATGTCAAACAAAATTTATTTATCGTCGACATACCTCAACTAACTGAAACGCAAAAAGCAATAATAACGACCCGCTTAGAGACGGTATTAGCATTAGAGTCATTGCTAATGTCAACAAAAGCACCGTCTTGTTGGCCAAGAAAAAAATTGTTGTTAACTTCTACAGTCGGCGCAATCCGAATCTGAACGCCAAAATTTATTGGTGTAATTTATACTTTGCATCATAGTCGTTCGTCGCAATTAACCCTTCAAGTCCGAAATTTTTAAATTAACAAAAAACATATATTTGCATAAATTATATTATTGCTTTTGGTAGATTGTTGCTTAAATATTATTTTTTGCATGTTCTTTCTATTTTATTTTTGAAAAATTCAAGTTACCATATGGTAACGCTAGTACTTTATTGGGTAACTGACATAAAACTTCGAGGTACAAAAATTTACATAAAAGGTTAAATATAATCGCTTTTCTTGTATTTTATTACAAAAGAATATTAGTTTACAATACAATTAACAAAATAAAACATACTACGGAGTATGGAATATAACATTGCATTCAATACAAAAGGCGACATTGCATTTGCAGCACATGGTTCTGATGCTAGAATCACAGCCTTCTCCGGCACATCGCCGCCTTTTTTTTATTAGGGGTGTGAGTAATAAGATGATTTCGCTGATTGTACCTTACTTCATCGCTTACGCGATTGCACGAAACACTGTTTTTCGCAGTACCTTTTCTTCCTGTACTCTTAGGGGGCATTCCATACTTTTGCAAGTAACTCTGGGCTAACTCTCTCCAAAATGATAATTGGTCTGAATGTTTTCCCTCTGATTTTCTCTTCAAACTCCAAGCATTGTTTATAGCAACATCTATTGCCCATATAAATATACACCACCACCATTTTTTTCCTCTAATAGAAATTCTATACCTTCCAATATTTTCGTCCATTTGATCTGTCCCTCCCATGTAATTATTATATTGTTCTATTAGATGTCGTCTTGGAATTTGAACTATCTTCTTTTCAGTTTGCGAGTACCTCTTTACTTTGGAGATTGGATGAACACCGTACGATGTAGATGCAACAGTGACAACATTGTTATCAACCCACCTCACAAGAATTACACCAGTTTCACGGGCTATTATAGATTCGTAGAATCTATAATAGCTATTATAGATATTATAGATTCGTAGAATCCTCTCGGCTGCTTGTTTATTTGTTTCTTTGTTGTAAGAGGACATTCTTTTGAGATTCTGTTTTCTCTTATAGTGCCTGTGGCAGAATAACCATTTCCCTCAAGAAATTATAAAGCTGAATGCCTATAAACAAGTTATCCAAATAAAAGTGATATGGCAAATGCTTCTCGGTTAGTTGGGTAATCATAGACAGAAGTGGCGCTGCGGCTTTTCCAAATAACCTTTCATCTCTTTCGTTTCCCAAAAATCGTTTGCCTTGATAAACTTCGAAATTTGCAAGGTAGCCTTCTTTTGTATTTAGACACCAAACTTTATATCCAAATCTGATCGGTTTGCCCCTAATAAATTGTTTACAGCCATGACGGCCGTAATATTTTATCATCGATTCATCGTAATCAAGATGCTTTTCTGGAATAAAGTTTTTCAAACAATTTCCTTGTAATTTTGTTAACAATGGTCGAAGTTTCCATAATTTGTCTTTTTCGTCTATTTTGGTATTATCAGCACAATGAATAAACTTCATTATCTGAAAAAAATCTGCCGCGTCGCATAGCCCCACTAATTGCAGAATTATTCATATCATTCTCAGAAACCCAATAAAATTTCTTTCCCGGCAATTCATTATAACCGCTCACAATAAGTATACCTATGAAACATTTCAGTTCTTCTAAAGTAACTTTTGGATTTAAACAGTTTAAAAACAGAGCGTAGCGAGTCATTTCATCTAATAACATCAAAAATATTTCATTGTCGAAAAAGCATTCAAACAATTCTGTAGCTGTCATGTTTTTATAGGCTGAATAATCACCAGCAGGGATTTTTTTTGCACTATCTCCGTTTATCCACTCAATATTGCGAGTATTTAGTTTATCATCATAAATAAAAATGTTGTGGTTTTGGCCGTCTAGAGTAGTATTACCATCAGTCTCTTCATTCTTATTATTTTCTATTTCTTCCTCATATTCAGGTTCGTTATCCAAATCAATAATATTCTTTAGCCTTATTTCTACTTCAGATAATAGTTGTCGCCTTGGTAGATTATCCGGTACAAATTCCATTTCATCCCCAGAGTCTTCGTCAGTAAGAACGTGAGCATCTGGAGGTGTAATAAATGTATCTGTTGCCTCATTATTATCCGTATATGCCATTTCTAGTGCTTCTTGCAGAGTAAGTCCGCCACTGAAATAATATATGTATTTATTTTTTTTTTTATATATTTAATTGATGAGGCGGATACATGATGAAACTCCATAATACTATTTGAAATAAAACAACGCAGTTGGGAGGGTTTCACTTTTATTGTTGAACACTGCAACATGTTTCACCACACAGTGGCTTCATCAGGCAGATGAAATAATGATCATTATTTCATCTGCCTGATGAAGCCACTGTGTGGTGAAACATGTTGCAGTGTTCAACAATAAAAGTGAAACCCTCCCAACTGCGTTGTTTTATTTCAAATAATATATGTATTTACATGCGAAGATACTAGCGTTACCATATGGTAACTTAGAAATAAAATTATTGACCATAGAAATAGGTTATGGCCTTATACAATATATAAGGGTTTGCATCTGCTCAGACAGTCAAGCTGCATTAAAGGCAATAAAATCGCCTGCATGCAAGTCTAAATCTGTCTGGGAGTGCAAGCTATCCCTAAAGCAGCTGGCTAGGAACAACAGAGTCAAACTGGTCTGAGTTCCGGGACACGCAGGGATCAAAGGCAATGAAATTGCCGACAACCTTGCCAAGGAAGGGTCCAAGACTCCATTTGTCGGACCAGAACCTTACAGTGGAATAACTAAAGTCCGCATCAAGGGGATGATCCGGGAATGGGAAGATGCTGCCAAAAGTGCTCACCTGAGAGACACACCTGGTCTGAGGCAGGCGAAAAGGTTCATCGCCTTCTCTGCCGTAAGAGCCGGACAGTTTCTCAGGTTAAGCAAGGGCAACCTAAGGCTCATAACCGGCCTTCTAACTGGACACTGTCCTCTGAAGTACCACCTCACCAAGATGGGTCAGACAACTGATGCCAACTGCAGGTTCTGCAACGAGGCACAAGAAACAGCAGAGCACCTACTTTGTGAATGCCCTGCCTTGTCCCTTCAAAGAGGGAACTACCTGTCATCGGCCACTTTAAACACCGAGGAATCGGTACACATTAACCCTCAAGTTATAGTAGACTTCATAAGAAGTCTAGACATTGAGGGACTCAAGTAGGTCAGGGATAGTTACAAAAGATCTTTTAGGTCGAGGTAACTTCGAAAGGCCCAGAGGCCACACGACCCACCGACCTCATACCATACCATATACAATATATAGAGACATTTTATGAAGTCTCCACAATTATTATTATTCCATGTATCAATAAAAAACAATTGAAAATACGTTACTTATTTGTACTTACGTCAAGCGAAAATCGATTACTTCCGACATTTTTAGGAGAACACTTTTCAAATGGTCACAACTGATAAAAGAACACAAGTGCAAGGCATTACGTCAAATGCATGGCGAGCTTGACTTAATATGAACACATTTCGCGCGCCATCTAGCAATTTTAGCTTTAATTTATTTTAAAAACAAATAATGAAACCTGTTATATCTGCGTTACCGTATGGTAACGCTAGCGCTTGAAGGGTTAAGTTTGACAGCTCTCAAAAATTATTGTCAATATTCAATATTCTCCCCTCTCTTTGTAATATCTCTGGCCAAATCCAGAATTACAGCAATGAGTTTCAGTAACAAATACCATGGCAGCCAAATAGCGTTCACATTTGGGTTGCGTCGACTGTACATGACAAGTTTGTTTTACAAGAAACGAATACGATATTTTAGAA
Organism: Philonthus cognatus; assembly: GCA_932526585.2. Lineage (NCBI taxonomy): Eukaryota > Metazoa > Arthropoda > Insecta > Coleoptera > Staphylinidae > Philonthus > Philonthus cognatus. The sequence continues at coordinate 144,209,277 of OW052242.1, forward strand.
GTGGCTAAAGCTCACTGATGTACTAGTTTTTTTTTTCTCGCAACTGTAGTCGGAGATTTTCTCTTCGTAGAGTCATAAATTAGAAATTAGACTCTTTTAACAACATTAATTATAACAAACTTAGGCTCAGTTGCAACAGAAAACGTTGTACTGGTTCATCTCTAGGGGACTATACATAGCACCGATGCAATTTGTCATCGGTTAGAGAGAAGCTGTACTTAAATGACGTCATTATACTCCATACGGTTTGGTAAATTTTTTCAAAAATGACGTCATTTCTGTGCGATTTCCGATGACAAATTTTCTACGCGGGGCTTTTTTAAAACGTATCTGACGTTTACATCTTGGTAAATATTGATCATCATTACATCTAAGCGTTATATATTTTTAACTTTACTGTAAATCAGTGGTTTATACGCGTGGCGCATGAAGTAAAATTTCGAGTTTAGAAAAGCCCCGTGAAAATTTGTCGAGGGTCGCTGCGCGACCCTCGACAAATTTTCTACGCGGGGCTTTTCTAAACTCGAAATTTTACTTCATGCTTAGTCTGGGAGTGGAAGACACTCGGTCGGAAGTGATAAATGTCAATGTCGTATGTCACACGTATGATCGATTGAATAATTAATGAAATCTCATGTGTGTCAAATTTTCATGAGGTTTTCAATATTTCGAAATTTTCCAGGATTTTTAAAATTTTCATCAGGTTTTCAATATTTCGAGATTTTTATCCGATTTTCGAAATTTATAGATTTTGTCCATTTATAAAATTTTCATCAGACTTTCAACATATCGAGATTTTTGACGATTGTTAAAATTTGTATCAGATTTTCAATCAATTTTACTCATGCTTACTTCTCGAATTTTTAGTTCATGCTTAGTCTGGGAGTACATTAGAAAAAATGCGAAAAGAAGTCCGGAAACTATTCAACCGGGCTAAGGAGGCGGGCAAATGGGAACCGTACAGTACAGCTCTAACGGAGTACAATAAACAAATTCGCAGGGCCAAGAGGGAATCTTGGAGGAAGTTCTGCGAGGGTATTCATGATACTCCCCGTAGTGCAAGAATCCACAAGATTCTAGCCAGAGAGCCGGCGCAAGCACTTGGATCGATAAAACGACCTGATGGCTCATATACGGCCTCTGGTAAAGAGACGTTAGAGATCCTGGCCCAAAATCACTTCCCAGATTGTTCCCTTCTAAGTAACGAAACACCGGATACAATGCTTCCACGGGATCGAACTAAGAGACCGGGGAAGCAGGACTGGAAGGTGGTAAACAAAATCGTTACCTACAGATCAGTAAGTTGGGCGGTCAAATCCTTCCAACCATACAAAGCACCAGGAATAGATGGGGTCTTCCCTGTCTTACTCCAAAAAGGCTTGGAGAAAGTAATCCTCCACCTTATAAGACTGTTCAGGGCGAGCCTAGCGTGGAATTACATTCCAACTAGCTGGTCGGAAGTAAAGGTAGTCTATCTACCTAAGGTGGGAAAAACAGATCCCCTACCAAAATCCTTCCGACCTATAAGCCTGATGTCATTTATCCTAAAGACCCTGGAAAAGGTGCTGGATGGCTACATCAGGAGGGAGATACTGAGTATTAACCCTCTTAGTGTGCACCAGTATGCCTACCAAAAAGGGAGGTCAACGGACTTGGCGCTGAATAACCTAGCCGGGAAAGTTGCGCAAACCCTGGACTACAAGGGAATTGCGGTAACAGCTTTCTTGGACATGGAAGGGGCCTTCAACGCTGCTCTGACGGGATCACTCTGCAAATCCGCGAGGGACAGAGGGGTTCCACCGGCTATTACAGGCTGGATCAGAGCAATGCTCGACACCAGAACCGTGACAACATCACTATGTGGCGACACGGTCAAGCTGAGGACTGCCAGGGGATGCCCGCAGGGAGGGGTTCTTTCCCCCCTGCTGTGGTCTTTACTGGTAGACGATCTGCTTGCAATAATAGATACGCTTGACGTCGAAGTGCAAGCGTATGCTGATGACATAGTCATTCTTGCAAGGGGCACGGATGAAAACCAAATCTGTGAAGCCATGCAGGAGGCACTGGATGCGACTCAGAACTGGTGTATAGGGGAACGGTTAAACGTAAACCCTAGCAAAACACCAGTTGTCCCGTTCACGAGAAGGAGGATCCTGAAATTGAGACCTCTTACTCTACGGGGAGAAACCATACCATTTGTGGAGGAGGCGAAGTATCTAGGAATCACCCTGGATAAATCGCTGAATTGGAACTCCCACTTGGACAAGACAATCCGCAAAGCAAGGTACGCCCTGTGGACGTGCCATAGAATTTGCGGGAAGTCATGGGGATTAAACCCCAAGCAAATGTACTGGCTATATGGTTCGGTCATAAAACCAATAATAACCTATGGCAGTATCGCCTGGTGGCCGATTACAACTCGAAAAACGGCCATATCAAGGCTCTCCTCACTGCAGAGAATGGCGACAGTGGCGGTAACTGGAGCCATACGCACTACCCCATCAGCGGCGCTAGAAATGCTACTGAACCTCACCCCCCTGCATATCCTAATACAGGGCGAGGCCAGATTGGCAACGTATCGATATCACCACGCGGCCCTATTGGATCCGAAGGTGATAGTCTTCACACCAAATGGGCTGTCAACTGCCATTGAGGCGGATGACACCCTAAGTATGAGGACTGACTACGCAGTCACGGACTACTGCGAGGATCAGCCGTACAAGGTCCTGTTCCCAAGCAGGGACGACTGGGAGCGACACAAAATCACCCCAGAAAGGGCTGACTCCTACTGGTACACTGACGGCTCAAAACTGTCCACTGGAACAGGAGCCGCAGTCGTCGGACCAAGGACTAAACTTTACTACAGCCTTGGCAGGTATGCTACCATACTTCAGGCTGAAATATACGCCATTGAAATGTGCGCCCACGAAATCCTTTCAAAGGGTTGGGCGGGCAGGACAATAAAAATATGTTTGGACAGCCAGGCGGCCCTTAGGGCCCTGGCATCTTCTAGATGCTCCTCGCTGGCTGTACGGAACTGCAAGGAAGCCCTCTGCCAAATGGCACAGGTAAACGGGGTCAGTCTGATGTGGGTGCCAAGCCACTCTGGCGTGGAGGGAAACGAATTAGCCGATTCCCTAGCCAGAGAGGGGGCGCGTACAGCCTACATCGGACCAGAACCCGCTCTGGGGATACCCAGATCAACAGCTAGAGACCGTAACAGCGGATGGATGAGACACGAGGCACAGGATTTCTGGCAAAACCGCCCTGGGATGAGACATTTCATTTCGGTAACAAGTGGACCATCTGCGGCCAGGACGGCCTCATGGTTGAAGCTGAGCAGATCAGATGTTCACACATTAACTGCTCTCTTCACTGGACACAGCCGTCTAAGGCATCACCTTAACAAACTAGGACTGAGCGACACCACTGAGTGCCGCATATGCCTAGAGGATGATGAAACAGCAGAGCACGTCATATGTGACTGTCCAGCTGGCAACCAGATCAGGACCACGGTGTTTGGCACACCAAAGCTAAACCTGAAGGACCTGGAGAAAACTTCACCTGACAAGATCCTTGACTTCATCAAGAAGATGGACTTGGAAGGTGAATTGTAAGGTCGGATGTTCGACCTTAATTGTGAGCCACAATAGATCCTTGCGGTCGCAGTGGAGGGTAGCATAACTACCCACTCACTTTCAATAGAATAGAATAGAAATAGTCTGGGAGTGGAAGACACTCTTTCGGAAATGATAAATGTCAATGTAGAATGTCACACGTGTCAATGTCGATTGAATGAATAATGGTTAATAAAATGTCACGTGCGTCAATATTTTTATGATATTTTCAATATTTCTACTTTTTTGACGATTATTAAAATTTTCATATTTTCAATATTTCCAAATTTTAATCAGATTTTCGATATTTAGAGATTTTCGTCCATTTATAAAATTTTCATCAGATTTTCAATATATCAAGGTTTTTGACGATTATTAAATTCTTTATTAGATTTTCACTATTTCGAGATTTTCATCAAATTTTCGATATTTCGATACTTTCGTCAATTTATAAAATTTTCATGAGATTTTAAAAAATTATCAAAACATTTACGAGATTTTCAACGTATCAATTTTTAAAATTTTCATCCGATTTTCAACTACTTTCGCAGGCTTTTCTAAACTCGAAATTTTACTTCATGCTTAATGTGTGGGGTGGAAAACACTCGTTAGAATAATACTGGAGGGCTTCAATAAAAAAAAATATGTTAATTTAAAAATATACCACTTGAATCTGATCTATGATTAGCAATGTGTAACCCTAGCCCACAAAGTAAAATCTAATTTAATATAACCCAACTCAACATAATTAATTCTAACTTAACCTAACGTAACTTTATAAAATGGCATCTAACCTAACCATTCTTAATCGAAGAGTCGAATATACCAGCGGCGGCTCGCAGCCTAACTCAGGGTAGGCCAGAGACCCAAGGTAATTGTCCAATTCCTTGTATTTATAAAGCGCGATCTCAACCTCAAATTTTGTGTGCCTTGGCGCTGTGGCCTACCCTGAAGTTAGGCTGCGGGCCATCGCTGGAGTACACTTGTTAGTAGTTTAAAATTGAACGATATTATGATTTTTTCGGTCGATATTGTCATTTTATGTTAATATCGTAATGTTCGGTCATTTTATGGCAGTATTATATTTGATGTAACTGTCAGTTCGGACATTTTACACCAGTGTTTAATAGTAAAAATATTGTTTTTGCTTTTACATAGAACATTCTAACATTTTAAAAATTTCGGAATTGTTAATCGTGAACGTGTTTGGGATTTTTGAAATCGTACAAAACCAACCGACCGGAGTACCGTTCATTAGATACCAACATAAATCACGAACAAATCCAAACATGTTGAATGATGACCTTTTCGATGAACGGGCCCGATTTTAACCCATTCGCATAACTTCGTTTGTAATTTTCAATATTTTTATGTAATTTAATTTGGTTTAACAAAATTTTGAAAAAGAAATTAACATAATTAAATACAATAATATTAAAACACTTAACTTTGTTTTACCACTTTAATTAACTTTTTACAGTGACTATAGTTTCGACTACAAGCTAGTCATTATCAAACTGTTTGATAATGACTAGCTTGTAGTCGAAACTATAGTCACTGTAAAAAGTTAATTAAAGTGGTAAAACTAAGTTAAGTGTTTTAATATTATTTTATAAAGATGTACCACAAAGTGAACGCCAACCAAATCAAAGATATAATTAAATACATTGCAGTCAGAAACAATTTTAAAATAGATACAATAAATAAATTAATAATTAACAAAGAAAAAGAAATTATAAATAAATCAATATTCCCCACAAGAAAATGCAAGGTTGAAAATTATGGATCAATAACTTATAATGGCTATTTAAGCCAAAAAATCAGTAAACATTTAAAAAAATTAAATATAAATGTTGCGTTTAAATCTAACAACACACTATCAAAAATAATGAAAAACAATAAGGATAAAACTAAAGAGGGTCAACACTGTGGGGTTTATTTGCTTAATTGTGCGGATTGCCCGAAGATTTATATAGGCCAAACCGGGAGAGCATTCAGTGAAAGAATAAATGAACACCAAAAAGCGTTCATTCATCAAAAAGATCATTCAACTTACGCAAACCACCTAATTGAAGAAAACCACCAATTTGACAACAACTTCAAAATCCTCCACATCTCTAATAAATTAAATTTATTGGAAAATTTAGAAATAAATAAACATATAAATTCAGGAAACTTGCTCAACGACCAGCTTGAACTCTCCAACTCCCCCCTACTTAAACTGAAGAAAAACACCCCCTCCACCCACACTTCTGAAAACTGTATATAATGTAAATTAGTTTGTAAAAAATGTATTATATTTCTTCACCTGAAGAAGCTACAGTGTAGCGAAACAATTGTAGTGATAAAGTAGTAAAGTAAGTGGTAATAAAAAGTTGAAAATCATAAATAGTCTGCTATTATATTAAGTGTTAATATTGGTTATACACGATTCCATTTATTTCTGGATCTCGCCTAGCTATGGAAAAGTGACAGTTTAAGTATTGTAAATGGGGCTGGTTGTGTTTTAAATCAGGGTTTTTAAATGTCACTGTCAGATGTTCGATTTTAAGGTTATAATTTCTGACTATTGTGATCGTACACTGTTGCCTGTTTTACAAATTTTCAGATATAAAAGGATAATAATATGCAGTTTTAAGATTAACAAAATTTACTACTTGGTTTTTGTACATACAAACACAGCAATAATATTGTATATAACAAATATAATGAATTCGACTCTGCAAACTTATTTCGTCATCCATTTGTATTTCTCGCTTGGGTCTTCCCGTTAACACATTTTAATTACTTATGATATCATAAATTATTGCAACACTGTTAAAATAAGGAATCAGGAGTGGCAACTAATAAAAAATGTAAATGTTGATACTGCAACATAACAACACGAAAGCATGGCTAGGCGAGATCCAGAAACAAATGGAATGGTGTATAGTCATTTTTAATAATTTTTGTTTAATTTTTTTAATCGAGTCATTAATATTACGCTTACACACAGAGGACATAGATAAACGTCCATTTTCATTACTCGTCCCCTAAAACAGCGTCAGCTCCTTTGGAAACCAGATTATCCCTAGAGGCAGGGGGGGAAACCCCCACCTTCTGCGGCTCCCAAAACAAAGCGAGGGAAAAACAAGGTAAGAAGAAAAAAAACAACCCCCTTTTTCACCGGCGGAAAGAGACGAATGTGTCTGTTTTACTTAGGGAATGTTTACAGTCCGAGCGTAACTTAGGAATTTCGTTAGTCGGCTTAAAAAGATAGAAAGGAGAAAAGAAAATAGGGATGACGTTAATGAAAAACAAAACGAAAAAAAAAGTAGAATCTATTGCTAATGGATACGATTTCCAACTGTACTTCTGTAATTTCAGTATTTAGAAAATAAATAGTTAAAAAAAAGAACAAGAAAAAAAATATGTTCACAAGCATATCTAACCTTTAAATTACTCCAAGTTTAACAAGAGTGAAGTTGCACACACATAAAAATGCGCTATTGTCATGTAAATTTTATCAATAATTCAAAATTAGTAATAGCATACATGAAATGTTAGTATTGTGTTTGTACAGGTTAATAAAAATTAACTAGTAATAAACTATCATGATATTTGAGAAATTCGATAGATAACGCCATCTAATGCTCTATAGTGACATCGTCAATGACACGAATGCACAAAGTGATATAGTCAGATCTGGATCTGGATCATAAAGTAGCTTTGTACCTGGGATATGCGCCTCATTGTGGTCTGTAGTTTCGTTCTTGACCACCACACAGAGGCGCCATAAGCAAGCATTGGCCTTATTATCGCTGTGTAGACCCATAGTGTCGCTTTTGGTTTCAGACCCCATGTCCTACCCACTACACGTCTACACTGCCAGAATGCCCTTATGGCCTTGTTTGTTTTGATATCGATATGCGATTTCCAGCTCAGTTTATTGTTGATGGTTATACCCAGGTATTTGACTTCCTTGCTGTACTGCAATATCGTATCCATTTGCGAGGGTACCCTCTGAGGTACCCTCCTTTTCCTGGTGAACATGACCATCTCCGTCTTTGCTGGTTTAACAGAGAGGGAGTGATCTTGACACCATTTGGTGAGCGTGTCAAGTGCCGTCTGCATCCTGCTGCATATGGCATCTTTAAATTTTCCACTTACTAGGATGGCTAAGTCATCAGCATAGGCTGTGACCGTAAAACCTTGCGTGCGCAGTTCCTTCAATAGGCTATCAAGCACCATGTTCCACAGCAGGGGGGATAATACACCTCCCTGCGGGCATCCACGGCTTATGTTGCAGGAGATACGTTGTCCCCCTGCCTCCGCGCTGACTATCCTGTTAGCAAGCGCATTGCTAATCCAGTCAGCTATTGATACTGGGACTCAGCGCCTATCCAGGGCGTTCCGTATCTTTGGTAAGGTTGTTTTGTCAAATGCGCCTTCAATGTCAACAAATACACCCAGGGTGGATTCGCGTGAATCTAACGATGTCTCTATCTCGCCTACAACACTGTGTAGTGCCGAGTTAGTTGATCTACCCCTTGTGAATGTATGTTGCGCTTTCTCCAGTGGTAATTCCTGAAGCGTTTTGCCTCTTATATATCTCTCACACAGTCTCTCCATTGTTTTTAAGAGGAAAGACGAGAGCGATATCGGCCTGTAAGCTTTTGGTTCGGTGTAATCAGGTTTGCCAGGCTTGGGAATGAAAACTACCCTGACTTGTCTCCAGGCCTTTGGGATGTATCCCGTCGCCAGGCTGGACCTATAAAGCACGACTAGGTGCTTCATGAGTTCCTCTCTTCCCCACTGCAGTAGGGCGGGAAAAACAGCCTGGAGTTGGTTTTGCGAGATTATTTTCTTCAGTCTGTTTATCTCTGCACATCCTTCTATATTTTCACAGTAGGAGCGCCAGCATGTTCTCTGACGTTGCCTTAAGAATTTTTATAAACACTGTCTTTATAACAAGACCAGTCAGAGCTTAATGTCAGAAATGTTTAGTATTCCTCAGCACTGGGTTCAGACCACACTGACGAGGACCTTGAAGTCCGAAACGTGTCTATGGGTATCCGGTGCCGGAATACTGAACACAAATTTAATTTTGATATTATGATATTAACAACGTTATTAATAAGGCTGTATAATTTTTATTTAACAGATTTTCCAAATAAGTAATTATACTTGTCAAAACATTCTCGATGTAAAAAGCTGTCTATATTGCGATATTAATTTTTAATAGAAGTTTTGTATTTTACGTGTCGCCGTTTTCTGTACATTCTGTAGATATATAGATAAGTGTGAATGATGGCGTTCGAGATACAAGTTAAAATTGAACGGGCGAAGTTATGGATCGTTTTAAAGTAATGGACCAGAAACGCGATTTAAAACATCTTTTCGCGGAAATTTACAATTTTCCGAACAGACATTGGATATCCCGATTTATATAAATCGCTACAGATTATTTAAAATAAAAAATAGTAAATTGATGCAACTAACTTACATATATATACACTATTAATTAAAACACTTGGTATTGTTTCACAATATAAAGTGTTTTAATTAATAGTTTATAGTTTCAAATGTTTCACCGCGGGTTAAGTGAAAAATTAATTAAAAATATAAACTAACTTATTGTAAATATTTATATAGGAATCAATTAATTATTATTAATGTGTTTATTTTAAGTGATAAATTATTAACATTCGTGTATTACCTCGCAAACAGTCAATAATTAATTTCGCGTGTAAACTGATCAATAGCCGAGTAACAAGTAACGTTAAATAATTATTCATTCTCTGTGTGTCGTATTTCATGTTTACACAATTTGCCAGAGTAGTGCATTTTGAAATTTTAACGCGATTCGAACTCTAATTGACAGCCCAACATTCGCATGGACGCTCTCAAATGGCACGCCGAAAAAAACAAAATTGCGCCTGTCCGAGTTAATGAAACTACCTTTTCGAAAAAAGCGAAAATTAATTAAAAAATACAGCCAAATATATACAGGATGTGTATACACTCTGGAATAAAATGCATATTTCTGTTATTTTCCAACAAAAACAAATGCTTACAGAATTCAATTCATGACCATCTAGAAAATATTTTTTTTGTTCTTTGGTATTTTAGCTAGTTAGGAGAAAAATAATGCGCACCATTGTTTTAAATATTAACATTTGCTTTATATTATTTAATATTTCTAAATTATCATGTTACTACCGTGCGATCGTTTAAAACATGATTTAGAGTAGGCTTTGAGGTTTAAATTAGATTGGCACTACTGACTGTTAACACATAGTTTACCATAACCTCAAATTTATTCCACCCTTCAATTAGCATTCTGGGCAACCGCACAAAAAAATGCTGCCTACTCTAAATCATAATCTAAACGATCGCCCGGTACTACCAATTAAACACATTGATTGGTATTTAGACGAGATTGACCATATTATTCTAAACATTACATAATTCTAAATTATCATACTACCAGGGGTGACCAAAAAGTAAGGTTACAAGGCCTGCAATGAAACGTGTACATTTTGTAACCTTACTTTTTCTTGTGACCTACGATTTGCGCGCCATTGTTTTAGATATTAACATTTGTTTTATATTATTTTAAGTACACCACTGGATTCTACGTAAAAAGTCATAAAACTTTCTTATTTAAATTTTGTATGTATCTCCATAAATAACCGAGTCATAAGAGATAACAAAAACTAGTAGATTTTGAGAATCACCCTGTTTCTTCTAAACCAATCTAGTTAGCGTAGATCTGATTGCGCCATTAAACTAAACACTAAAAAAGAGAACGGGACACACATCTTAGTTTTTTTTATATCTCTTACCGTTTTGCCTATACCCTATAATATCAACGAAAAAAAAAAAACACCCTGTACATGGTTTATTAAAACTAGTCTAATAGACTAACCATTAATTTTACAAAAGTAGATATTAGACAAAATGGTGATATACATCCGCACAAAATTTATAATTGTTGTACCAATTATTTAAAAAAAAAACGCCAACTGTAAATTTATTGTGGTATTTAATATTTGATATGTTAACAAGGTTGACACTTACATTCAAGATCTACAGTAAGTAAAATAGCACGAAATAGAAAGCATAAAATATCAAGTTCAAAATTAAAAATAATTAAAAAACGCGTATTTTTAAAAAAAATATATTTTTTACTTTAAAGAGAATTAAGACCTCTAGAAAAGTTTTCAAATAAAAGAAAACGAATTCTATTTAAAAATGACGTTATTGCCATTTTTTTAAAATAGAATTTGTTTTCTTTTATTTGAAAACTTTTGTAGAACTCTTAATTCTCTTTACAGTAAAATATTATTTTTTGTAAAACACGAGTTATTTAATTATTTTTAATTTGTAACTTGTTATTTCATGATATTTTACTTACTGCAAGATCCGCAGCAATTTACGTTGAACGTTAAACACTAGTGACGTCACAATATTTTTGAGTATTAAAGAACAAAAATTAACCTGTTCACTGTGGAGGCTTCTACTTCGGTATACATCATTATTTACACAAATAAGACAATTAACTTTGTTTGTATAACTGAGGATTTTATTGTGACTATAGTTTCGACAACTTTAACTTGTCATTATCAAACATAAAGTACTTTATGTTTGATAATGACAAGTTAAAGTTGTCGAAACTATATATATACATAAGCACTACACTCCTCGTGGAGTTTAGCTGCTTCTTTTCTGAAGCTTTCATGATCTACTTGTAGGGGCGGATCAGACCCCATTTACTTTTATGCTTTGTGTCTATATATTTTTTTTTTTTAGTTTTTAACTGTTGTTTTTTACTTTTTCCACTATGTCTTTCCTATTTATCGCAATTTTTTTCCAATATTTCACCCCTATTTTCTTAAGATCGTCCTCCACTTCATCTAGCCATCTCGATCTGGGCCTTCCTTGCCTTCTCCTTCCTCCTGGGTTCCACTCCAGCGTAATCCTTATTGTCGCGTTCGGTCCTGCTCTCCAAATATGTCCTAGCCATCTTAATCGTTTCATTTTTATATGTGAAATTATATTTTCATCGCCCATTTGCTGCCGAATTTCCTCATTTGTTCTTCTACGATAATAGTTGTCGTTTTCTTTTATTGGGCCAAGTATCGTTCTCATGATTTTCCTCTCCATTATGAGTAGATCATTTTGCTCTTTTTCTGTCATTGTCATTGTCTCTGCTGCATGTGTCATAATTGGTCTTATCATCGTTCTGTACACATTCATTTTTGTTCTTTTTGTGATATTGTTGTTCCTTAGAATTTTTCTGTTAGCATGCACTGCTCTGTTGGCTGCTTGTATCTTTTCTTTTATTTCTTCCTGCCTTTTACCATCTGCCGTTACATGTACCCCCAAATATTTGAATTTATCAACTATCTCAAATGTGTACTTCCCGATTTTTATGTTCCCATTTCTACTGTTCCCATCGCATATCATAATTTTTGTCTTGTCATTGTTAATGTTCATTCCCATTTTTTTAGCTTCACGCCCTATTTCCTCCAACACATTTATCATTATTTGCCGTTGTTTTGCAACTATTACAATATCGTCAGCGTAAGCTATAATCTGTGACCCTTTAGTCCGTAGTGTTCCCTTTGTGTCAATATTTCTTAGCGTATAGTGCAGTGCTAGGTTAAACAATAGTGCGGATAGTGCATCTCCTTGACGAACGCCTTGATTTATTTCAAATTCATCTGTTTCTCCATACTCTGTTTTAACACTAGCAGCTGTTTCTTTCATTGTCATTTGTATTAGCCGTATTAGTTTATTTCCAATTTCCATTTCCTTTAATGCCCTTAGTAACTTATTTCTATTTATCGTGTCAAACGCTTGCTTAAAGTCCACGAATAATAGCTTTATTTTAATTTTATGTTCATGTGTCTTTTCCATTATTTGTTTAAGAGTATGGATAGCATCTGTTTTTGACCTACCCTTTATGAAGCCGCATTGGTAGTCTCCAATAATATGAACAGCTTTTTCTGCCAAACGCTTTCGAATGATAGAGGTCAGTATTTTATATGCTGTGCTCAGTAGTGTTATGCCTCTGTAATTTTCACATAATTGCTGGTTTCCTTTTTTATAAACTGTTACTATTGTTCCACACTTCCATTCGTTGGGCATTTTTTCACTGGTCCATATTTTCTTGATTAGGTTTGATATTGCTTCCAGTAACGGCTTCCCCCCATGCTTAATGAGTTCCATGTTTATACCATCTTTTCCTGGCGCTTTCCCATTTTTGCTGTTGTTAATCATCTCCAGTATTTCCTGCACTGTGGGCTCTTCTGTGTCGCCTTCCTCACTTATGGTGCCATCCTCACCCGGTTTTTCTTCATTTTCTTGTCCTGTCGTTAATAAAACTTTAAAATGTTCTGTCCATATTTGCTTTGTTTCTTCAGCACTTTCTGCTAATTCTCCATCTTTGCTCTTTATTCCATGTATTTTTCGTGTATGTGGTCTTTTTTGTTCATTAATTTTTTTGTAAAATTGTTTTGTGTTTTTGTTCTGTCTTTCATTTTCTATCTCGTGCAGTTTATTTTCAATCCATTTTCTTTTTATTGTTCTTAATATTCTATTGCTCTCTTTTCTTCTTGCCTCGTATTCTTGTTTATCTTTGTATTTCTTGGTTCTTAACCAATTTAGTCTGGATGTATTCTTTTTTTTTACTACTTCCATACACTCCTCATTCCACCATTCGTTTCTGGATATATTGCTTTTTAATCCTAAGTGTTTTTCTGCTGACTGCTCTATGCATTTTTTTATTGTATTCCATTGCGCATCGATTTGACAATCTCCTTCAATTGGCACATGCAGATGATGCTCTATTTCTCTTTGGTACTCATCTCTTCGCTTTTCAGATGTTAGTTTTTCAATTTCCCACTTATTGTTCCGGCTTCCTCTACCTTTATCTTTTTTTATCCTCTGTTTGAACTTTGCTGTTACTAGGAAATGGTCAGTATCTGCGCAGGCTCCCCTGTATGTCCTTACGTCTCTAATTGAAGATTGTCTTTCTTTTGCGATCAGTATATGGTCAATCTGATTTCCTCTACTTTGTGCAGGCGGTATCCACGTTATCTTGTGTATAATCGGGTGATTATATTTAGTGCTGGCAATTATCATTCCTTCCGTTGCCGCTAGATTGCATAACCTATTACCGTTGTCATTTGTTGATTCGTGTACTGTAAATTTCCCAGCTACTTCGTTTAGCCTATCTTCCTTGCCCACCTGTGCATTGAAGTCACCGAGCACAATTTTAGTGTCCTGCTTTGGTATTTTTTTTTTTTAGCGTTGTTTCAATTTCCTCGTATAATTTCTCCTTTTCTGTGTCAGCTGCACTTTCAGTTGGTGCATATACATTTAATAATGATATGTTAAAGGGTTTAGCCTGAATACGTAGGTAAACTAGGCGCCCATTAATTGGCTGGAAATCGATTACTCGTCTTTTTATGTTGTTTGTCACCATGAAGGCTACTCCATTTCTTCCTTGTTTGGTTTCCCCAGAATACATTATTGAAAATTCTTTTTTATTTATTTCTCCATCTCCTTTCCACCTGGTTTCTTGTAGTGCAATAATATCTAATTTGTATTTCCTCATTTCTTGTGCTATTTCCATATTTTTACCTGGTGTAAGTAGCGTTCTTACATTCCAAGTGCCAATATTTATTATATTCTTTGTTTTTGTGAATTTATTTACTTTCGTGCCCCTTCTCAATTCCTTTTGTACTGCTGTGGTCATCGTTTGTCTCGTATTTGCTTTATTTATTCGTTTTTTGTTTCAATATCTTTCTCCACTTCTTTCCAAGTGTGTATTTCACCATTTATAATAATTCTCTGATATCCCACTTTCACCTTATTTCCTTTGATCACTTCTTCCTTAGCTACTTTTCTCAGTTCCCTCTGTATTCTTCTTTCGTCAGACGTCATATCATTATTTATATATATGTTTGTGCCTTTTAATTGTCTTTTCTGAAGCATCACATCTTTTTTATTCTCCCAATCCTCTAGTTTAACATAAACAATGTTATCTTTTATCTTATATGCTTCCGCAATTTTAACCCTTATCTTTAATTTTGTATTTAAGAAGGTTTCTGATTCCCCTTTAGTATCCTTACTTGATATGGGTGCATTTTTAATAATGATATTATTTTTTCTCTTTATTTTTTCCTGTTTTTCCATCTTTTCTTCTAGTTGCGACACCCTGTATATTAATTGCTGTTTTTCTTGTTTCCATACGTTTTCCTTTTCCAGCATTTTTTCTTTAATTTCCTTAAGTTCTTTATTTGATCTTTCTAATTCTTTTCTCATTTCTTCATTTTGCTTATTATTTTTATCGAAATGTTCATGCATCTCTTTACGCATTTCCTTTAATTCATTTACTATAAAGTCCATATTTATATTTGGCTCTCTATTATGCTCTTTACTTGGTGGCGTGCGAGCCGTCTTTTTGCTTATTTGAAAAACTTCGACAGATACTTGGTCTTCAAAACTGGTGTCTGTTATTTTTCTTTTATCCTGATTTCCACTCATGGGTTTTATATTAAAACTATAATTTAACTAGAGCTGCATTATTTATTATTATTTGCGAGTTACTGCTGTTTGTTCGCGAGATAAAGAACGCTGCTCGGTTCGTCACCTCGGAAGCCGCGCCTTTTATTTTTATTTATTTTAATATGTAGTAAATTAGTGTATGCAGCCCAATATACACAATAAATTTATAATTGTAAACAAACTTTGAGGTTATTTTATTTGTATAATTTAATTTTAATACTTTGATGCTACTTCAGATTTAGGTCGTTTACATATGTTTACCTGGGCAGCTATGCAGGTCTATTTGTCCTGTATTTATTTATTTTGCAGAGAATTTCACTTTAAATCACTTAAATTACTCAAATTATCGCAATGACAACGTCTTACTACCTCTCACTACCTCACTCACTACCCTTCATGTCGAAACTATAGTCACAATAAAATCCTCAGTTATACAAACACAGTTAATTGTCTTATTTGTGTAAAAATTAACCTGTTTCAGGGTTTTTTCCATCAAACCGAAGATAACAGAAATATCCATTTTATTTCAGACTTTATATACACCCTGTATATACATATAGTACACACAGGGAGTTTTTCTTTTAAGTATAAATGTCCTAATTTACAACGTATATGCTGTAAATCTTCAGATAGTAATTGATTTTCTATAAAGTTTAATTTAATGCTTTAAAAGAGTGTTTTCCACTCCCAGACTAAGCATGAAGTAAAATTTCGAGTTTAGAAAAGCCTGAAAGTTTGGTTTGGTCGCTCCGCGAAGCGGAGCGGCTAAACCAAACTTTCAGGCTTTTCTAAACTCGAAATTTTACTTTATGCGCCACGCATGCGCCACGCAATTTCAAGTGAAGTTCAAAATATACTATCGTATGTTCAATTAACAAAAACCTGTAGAGTGCCATGGAAAATATTGTAGTTTGGCAACTCTGAAACTATGTATTATAATTATTATGTCTGACGTTTTATATGTCAATTCCTAAAGCGTGTAGCCAACCTACATTTAAAAAAAAGATTAAATCATGGCATTCTAGCTTTTTTTTATCATTAAACATACGATACTAAGGTAGTATGCTTAACACCTCTATTCTGAACTTCACATCAAATCAGTGTTTAATACGCGTGGGGCATGAAGTAAAATTTCGAGTTTAGAAAAGCCCAGAAAATTTGTCTCCGGTCGCTGCGCGACCCTCGACAAATTTTCACGGGGCTTTTCTAAACTCGAAATTTTACTTCATACTTAGTCTGGGAGTGGAAAACACTCGTTTAAAGCTTCAAATTGAACTTAAAAAAAAACAAGGAATATCTAAAGATTTCCAGAAAATAGGCGGAAATTGAATTGAACTCTTTTAAATAACAACGAATGTCGGAAAATTTACAGCTTATGCATATGCCATTAGCTTCTACCCATCTGGAAATTTTCCGATGTGGGTTTTTTTTAAAGAATTTAATTCGAAGCTTTAACCAAGTGTTTTCCACTCCCAGACTAAGCATGAAGTAAAATTTCGAGTTTAGAAAAGCCCCGTGAAAATTTGTCGAGGGTCGCGCAGCGACCCGAGACAAATTTTCTGGGCTTTTCTAAACTCGAAATTTTACTTCATGCGCCACGCGTATAAAACACTGATTTTTTGAAGTTCAAATATACATAATTTCACGATATTTTTCTGTTTTATACGCGTGGCGCATGAAGTAAAATTTCGAGTTTAGAAAAGCCCAGAAAATTTGTCTCGGGGCGCTGCGCGACCCTCGACAAATTTTCAAGGGGCTTTTCTAAACTCGAAATTTTACTTCATGCTTAGTCTGGGAGCGGAAAATACTCGTTTAAAGCTTCAAATTGTACTTAAAAAAAAACAAGGAATATCTAAAGATTTACAGAAAATAGGCGGAAATTGAATTGAACTCTTTTAAATAACAACGAATGTCGGAAAATTTACAGCTTATGCATATGCCATTAGCTTCTACCCATGTGGAAATTTTCCGATGTGGGTTTTTTTTAAAGAATTTAATTCGAAGCTTTAACCAAGTGTTTTCCACTCCCAGACAAAGCATGAAGTAAAATTTCGAGTTTAGAAAAGCCCCGTGAAAATTTGTCGAGGGTCGCGCAGCGACCCGAGACAAATTTTCTGGGCTTTTCAAAACTCGAAATTTTACTTCATGCGCCACGCGTATAAAACACTGATTTTTTGAAGTTCAAATATACATAATTTCACGATATTTTTCTGTTTTATACGCGTGGCGCATGAAGTAAAATTTCGAGTTTAGAAAAGCCCAGAAAATTTGTCTCGGGTCGCTGCGCGACCCTCGACAAATTTTCACGGGGCTTTTCTAAACTCGAAATTTTACTTCATGCTTAGTCTGGGAGTGGAAAACACTCGTTTAAAGCTTCAAATTGAACTTAAAAAAAAACAAGGAATATCTAAAGATTTACAGAAAATAGGCGGAAATTGAATTGAACTCTTTTAAATAACAACGAATGTCGGAAAATTTACAGCTTATGCATGTGCCATTAGCTTCTACCCATCTAGAAATTTTCCGATGTGCGTTTTTTCTAAAGAATTTAATTCGAAGCTTTAACCAAGTGTTTTCCACTCCCAGACTAAGCATGAAGTAAAATTTCGAGTTTAGAAAAGCCCCGTGAAAATTTGTCGAGGGTCGCGCAGCGACCCGAGACAAATTTTCTGGGCTTTTCTAAACTCGAAATTTTACTTCATGCGCCACGCGTATAAAACACAGATTTCAACTAAAGTTCAAATATACATAATTTCACGATATTTTTCTGTTTTATACGCGTGGCGCATGAAGTAAAATTTCGAGTTTAGAAAAGCCCAGAAAATTTGTCTCATGCTTAGTCTGGGAGTGGAAAACACTCGTTTAAAGTTTTAAATTGAACCATTTAAAAATACTACGAATCTCGGAGAATTTACTTCGAATGCATAAGTATACTTGAAAGATAAATTCTCTGCATAGATTTTTGAACATTTTTCTTTTAAAGATATAAAAGCAATAATATAACGAGTGTCTACAAACTGTCGGCATCCCAGTAGGTTCTGACTTCAGAAACATACGGCGTAATTAAATGTGACCTAATGACATAAAATTAAATGTATTTGACGTTTTCCAGATTCACCGTTTCGTATGGCATATTCTAACAAAACCCTTGCTGAGGGGACATTTCCCCCCATCTGGAAGGAAGCGTTTGTCATTCTCATTTATAAATCAGGGAATGAGAAAATATTTGAAAATTACAGGCCGATATCAATTTTGTCATCGATCCCGAAGCTTTTCGAACGACTAGTAACTCGTTACTTGACTGAAATACTCCAACCATTAATCTCATTAAAACAGCATGAATTC
Source organism: Philonthus cognatus (assembly GCA_932526585.2). Classification (NCBI taxonomy): domain Eukaryota; kingdom Metazoa; phylum Arthropoda; class Insecta; order Coleoptera; family Staphylinidae; genus Philonthus; species Philonthus cognatus. The sequence continues at coordinate 144,227,798 of OW052242.1, forward strand.
CGTACGGGTAAAACAACCGCAACTAATCTCCTTATTTATGAATCATACATTCATAAGTGCCTTTGTCGATCAAGTACAAGTCGATTCCATCTATACCAATTTCTCGAAGGCATACGACAGTGTCGATCATTGCATTCTTATCAATAAATTACGTAACCTCGGCATTGGAGGTTTGGTTCTCCAATGGATCGAGTGGTATATTACGGGAAGATCTCAACTCGTTCGGATTGGCCAGTGTGTCTCGTGTAACATTATTGTCACCTCCGGTGTTCCGCAAGGGTCTCACCTGGAACCACTGCTTTTTAACGTGTTTGTGGACGACGTAATTAAATGTTTTTCTAACGCTCAATGTCTTCTATACGCCGATAAACATTTTCATGCGAGTTAGCACTCGTAAAGATGCCGTTCGCTTACAAAATGATTTGCTATCATTTCAATTATGGTGCCAGTTGAATAAACTTCAACTTAACTTAAAAAAATGCAAAGTGATAACTTTTTCTAGACGTCAGTCTACCGTTGTGTATGGATACCGATTGATGGATGATCCATTGAAACGCGTACCATCAATCAGGGATTTGGGTGTGGTCTTTGATTCCGTGCTCTCCTTCGACGAACATTTATCGAATATTATTGCCAAAGCCTATCAGCTTCTCGGATTCGTAAAACGGAACTCCAGAGAGTTCTCGGATTCGAAGACCATACTCATACTATACTACACTTTAGTGCGTTCCCATTTGGAATATGGCTCTTGCGTTTGGTCTCCATACACGGCGGTAGACAAAGACAGAATTGAATGCCACTAAAGAAAGTTCATTCGGTTTTTGGGTTATAGATTTAACATTATCGAAAGCACTGCTTCTGTAACCATTTCGGCATCCAAAGCTTAGAGCAACGTCGGTTTAACTTTGACGTAACTCGGGTATTTAAAATCGTAAATGGTCAAATCGATTGTCCGGACCTTCTAAATTGGATAGGAGTGCATGTTCCCACTAGAACTTTAAGAATAAATCAAACCTTTAACGTTCCATTTAGAAGGACGGATTACGCTCTACACTCGGCCTCTACGCGTATTTTAAAGAACGCCAACGAAGTCAACATTGACTTCTTTGTTGACTCCTACAACACCTTACTGCGCGTATTGAAATCGTTGTAAATTTTATGTTATTTTAATTTGTACCTAATTGTTATACACTTTTATATTAGTACTATGTTTTTATTTTGCTGCTTTCTGTATTGTATTATTTATTTATATGTTATTATTCTGAATGTTTATATTTATGTATTGGCCATCCGTTTTAATAAAGATTAAAGATATGTAATTTGTTTTTCAAAGCAACCAATATGCCGACAGTTTATAGAGACTCGTTAGATTTTTCCATTATTTTTCCTGTATTCCCTGACAGTTTAACCACCAAAAAACATTGGTTTTGTTAAAATTAAAAAAATCAAGTTAATATTGAAATAGTGCGTGTGTAGGGGTTTATTGTCCATTTTAGCGTTCAGTGTTTTGGTTTAGTGATTTTATTAGCCTCACAATCGACTGTTGGCGAAGCTAATTAATCCATTAATTTCGCACCGAAATGTATTATTTGCAAAACACCGGCGGCAATTCGATTCGAGTGCTACTGCACATACGTAATTACATTCCGCTATAATTATTATAACGAGGAACGAACTAAAAGCCCCAGCGACCCTATATTTTGTACATATTTATTCAGTAATTGAATTAAAAAAAATGTCCTACTAAATATTTGCAAAACAAATTTACTCTACTGTGCAATAACACAATGTAGAAAACTGTCACACTTATAATTAGATAATTTTTGAGGCTAGACATCTAATTCTATTCTTCGCTAATTGCATTGCCATTTAAAGTTACCAATATAACGTATGCAACTTGTTTATAAAAATTCCAACCCTTAACTAACTCCTTTTTAATAATAATAATTATAATAATTTATTGGTGCAATATACATCAGTTTACACAGGTCAGTTAACTAACTCCTTTTTAATAATAATAATAATAATAATTTATCGGTGCAATATACATCAGTTTACACAGGTCAGAACAATACAAAAAGTATAAAATATAAAAATAAGTATAAAATACAAATAGGGCAGCTTGGTGGTGTAGTGGTTAGAGTGTTGTACTGCCACGCCACGGACCGGGGTTCAAATACCGGTCTAACAAGTTGTCTGCATTTATATAGGTTAGGATAAAAATGCCAAACACTCCGTCTTCTCGGATATGACGTTAAATGCATGTAGGGCCCGTGTACTGCCTGGATGTTGCGTGCACGTTAAAGATCCCTACCGGTGGGTTGGAACTCCCACCGGGTTCGGCAAAATTCCCGGATAGCTGCAGACCTAATCTCCGGCGTCATGATTGGCCTTAGCAGCGGAAATAGATGACGTAAAACGCAAAATAAAAAAAATAAAAAATACAAATACATGAGATAATAAAATGAGATACATTAAGATGAAGTATCAATATGAAATACATATAATTAGATGAGGATTTTACAATTCAAATATGTCTGCCAATAATTCCTCCATGCTATAAAATACTTTCTTAATGAGGTACGTTTTCATATTTTTTTTAAACTCTTTACACCCCAATGACCTTATCTTTTCGGGCAGCATAATATAAATTTTGGGACCATAAAAATGTATTCCGTCTTGTGTCTTCGTTGTTTCTAGTGTCGTACATGTGAATGCTACTATGGAGGCGATAGGACTCTATATTTTGAGAGATATACGTTAGGCAGTTTAGTGCATAAAGTGAAGGTAGCGTGAGCACGCCGAGCTTGGCAAATGCCTCCCTACAGTCATCTCTGTATCCCATGCCATCTAAGATCCTAACGGCTCGTCTTTGGAGACCAAATAGTCTGTGCATAATTGTTGAGTGGCCCCAGGCTGTAATGCCATAGGATAAGTGGGAGCCACACAGAGAAAAATATGCAACAAGTAATGCCTTTTTGGGTAGGCAGGTATTTAGTGCGCAGTAAATATATATTTCTGAAAATTTTTGTAGCGTTTTCCTGGCCATGCGTGTGCCAAGTAAGTTTGCTGTTGATGAGTACTCCTAGAAATTTGACAGACATTTGATTATTTTAATGTATCGATTTTAGTGAGAAGTTGATGTTTACTCTTTTATTTTCGTTTAATGATAGTTTATTACGCTTGAACCAAATGCTCGCTTCATATTTAGCAGCATTATTCTGGTGTGTGCAGTCGTTGATATCAGATCCCTTTGTATAAATAGAGGTGTCGTCGGCATATAGAAGAATTGTCGAGTTAGATGTTATTGACGGTAAGTCATTAATAAACAATATGAATAGTACCGGCCCGAGAATGGAGCCTTGTGGAACATCATGTCTTATGTCGCATTCGTGGGATGATTTTTGGTTGATCACTACAGTTTGCTTCCTGTCTATCAGGTATGAATTTATCAGCCGACATACTGAGGGGTGGAAATTATAGAAATATAACTTGCGTATGAGAATAAAACCGTACAGTAATATAATTGGCTCATGATCATGTTTTGGATTAATTAATTTTTACTATTACCAATACATACCATACCATACAGAGAGTTTTATGTAACACCGAACATTTTCATAACGAGAATTTTTCTTTTAAGTATACATAAGCATACGTTGTACATTTGCCGATGCTCGGTTTATTAATAGAATTTATTTGGAAGCTTTAAACGAGTGTTTTCCACTCCCAGGCTAAGCATGAAGTAAAATTTCGAGTTTAGAAAAGCCTGAAAATTTGGTTTGGTCGCGTAGCGCGAAGCGCGGAGCGGCCAAACCAAATTTTCAGGCTTTTCTAAACTCGAAATTTTACTTCATGCGCCACCGGTACAAAACACTGATGCAATGTAAAGTTTAGCGGTGTGTTTTACTCTTCGAATATGTTAGTTTTGTACCGTTGGCGCATGAAGTAAAATTTCGAGTTTAGAAAAGCCTGAAATCTTACTTGATGCTAATTTCTTTTGATTAAAATCACAAACAAATATATAGTCTAATTCTATTGCTATTTTATCAAATGTTTCTTTACTTTTCTGATTAATAAAGACCTATTTATTTCTTGCTAAACAAAACTAAGGGCTGAGGGGATTTAAGAAAAGAGGGTTGGCGATTAATTAGGGCCGTAATTGGGTCAAGTCGAAAAGTGGGGGTCGGAAAAAAAGCTGTCGCCGTCGTTTGCAGGAGAGAGGTGGGGGGGGATTCTAAATGGATTCCAAGACCCGGGGATTAATTACCCGCGTAATCACCTTCCGGTCCGGGTTATTTTTTATTCGCACGAGGGCCGGAAGTGCGGACATATCGCCCCGGCATCAGCTCGGCACTTTTCTGCAGCAACTGGGCCCACCCGCTTATTTTCCGCTTAATTTCTTTAAATCGCCCGAGAGAAACAAAACGAAAGAGAGTCATTTCTCACTGCTCTTTAAGATTTTTCACGAGAGATAGAAACTGTTTTCAGCGCGGAAAAAGTAAAATAAATATTTCAACGAGATGTTACAAAACGCTAAGTCTGTGATTAATTGCAACTCTCTAAGCAAGGGCGATATGTAAATAATAATAATAAAAACCTTAAATGTTACTTCAAGCTTAATCTGGGAGGGGAAATAGTTGCTAGAAGTATCAGAGTAAATATGGCTACCAACAAGAAAAGGGCTCAATCTTACAATAAGTAACGCAAAGATAATAGAAATGACCGATCCCCTTAGCACCACAAGTACTCCTAGTTCCGCCGTACCCACAGTACCCCCAGTACACCCAGCACCCCCAGAACCCTCAGTACCTCTAGTACCCCCAGTATACCAGTACCTCCCAGTATACCTACTACCTTAGTACCACCAGTATCCCTAGTAGCTTCAGTACCCGCATTACCCTCAGTAGCTCCAGTAGCCCCAGTACCTCCAGTACCCCCAGTGCTCCCAGCAGTGGCTTAGATAGGGAGGGGGGGAGGGTTTAAGGGATCAATCAATCAATATCCCCCAGTACTACCTGTAGGAGGCCCCGTCATAGCACCTATCAAGGAGGCGGCAGGGGCAGACCGGAGTCTTCGGACGAACGATATCTGAGAGGGGAGATGTTTCAAGTCAGAGTTGCAGACCTTCGTGAGGTAGCCTCTGTGTCCTTATCTGGAGGTCCCATCATAGCATCTATCAAGGAGGCGGCGGGGGCAGACCGGAGTTTTCGGACGAAGGATGTCGAGAAGGACGATGTTCCAAGTCGGAGTTGCAGACCTTCTTGAGGTAACCTCTGTGTCCCTATCTTGTATAGGGCTAACGCGCACACAGCGGGGCTCACTCAGCCCTGGTGTTTGTCGCCTTTAAATGAGGAGTCGGGGATGGGCCTTGAAAAGCCCAGGGGTGTGCCTATCCACCCCTCCGGTCCACATGTGGGTTGGTCTCCGGCGGGCAGTGGTTTGCAGGCATAGCGATGATACACTAGTCCTTAGACAGACGCTCTATGGCATACACCGAAAGGTCAAAGCCGGAGTATACCCCTAGTATCCCCAGTATCTCTACTCCCATTACCCCCAGTACATCCAGCACCTCCAGTACCCCCAGTACCCCTAGTACTGGAGGTCCCGCCATAGCACCTATCAATGAGGCGGCGAGGGCAGACCGGAGTCTGACGAAGGATGTCTGAGAGGGACGATGTTCCAAATTGGAGTTGCAGACCTTCTTGCGGTAACCTCTGTGTCTCTATCACTCAGTCCTGGTGCTTGTCGTCACTAAGGGGTGTCTTTCCACCCCTGCGGTCCGCATGTGGGTTGGTCTCCGACGGGCAGTCGTTCGCAGGTATAGTGGTGATCCACCAGTCCTTGGACGGACGCTCTATGGCATACATCGAAAGGTAAAAGCCGGAGCACACCCTAGTACCCCTAGTACTACCCAGTTTCCCCTACCTTCAGAACCCCCAGTGTCCCCAGCACTCTCAATACCCCAATAACCCCAGTACCCTAAGTACCCTAAGTACAAAACTGAATTTGTGTTCAGTATTCCGGCACCAAATACCCACAGACGCGTTTCGGACTTCAAGGTCCTCTTCAGTGTGGTCCCGACCCAGTGCTGAGGAATACTGAACATTTCTGACTATTTCAAGCCAATATGTAAAAACTATTAATGATTTCGATAGCTAACGCCATCTAATGCTTCATAGTGGCATCGTCAGTGACACGAATGCACAAAGTGCATATACAGGTCACTGTTTCGTCCACGAGCGAGCAGAACTCTGTTTGTGAAACCAGAAAACAAATATCAAAATTGAATTTGTGTTTAGTATTCCGGCACCAGACACCCACAGACGCGTTTCGGACTTCAAGGTCCATCTAATGTTTCATAGTGGCATCGTCAGTTCTTTCACAAACAGAGTTCTGCTCGCTCGTGGACGAAACAGTGACCTGTATATGCACTTTGTGCATTCGTGTCACTGACGATGCCACTATGAAGCATTAGGTGGCGTTAGCTATCGAAATCATTAATAGTACCCTAAGTACCCTCATTACCCCACCACCCCAAGTACCCTTCACTACCCCTCAGTACCCCCCAACAACGGTACTCCCAGAACTTCCTTTTTTGAAAATAAAATAAAAAACTTTTCAAAACGATACTTACTGTTATTTTCCTCTTTTCACACAACACGGAAAATTGGGTTTTATACCGTTTACAAAATAACACATCTTGTAAATGTCGCCTTCAATTGGTAATATACTGATTCAGCCGAATTCTGAAGTTTCGGTCCACTCTTTCAAGCCTCCCGATTGGTATATTGACAATTTCGGCTGGGATTGTTTCTGTAGGTTTTCTAGGGTCTGTGGACAATTGTTATCAACTCGGAACTTGAGGTTATTCTACAGGAAATACTCAGGGGTTAAATTAGGCGAGCGTGCCCCTCTTAGGAAGATCAGCCGCACAAAAATGACTTCTTTCAACTAATACATTGAAGTCCTAGCTGTGTGGGTTGTGGCCCCCTCTTGCTTAAACCACACACACATTGTCCAGTTCTTCGAGAGAAGGCAAAAAATACTCCTGAATCATTTTCCAATAAAATTCAGAATTCACGTTCAAATTCAAAATTTAAAAATAGGTATCTGCGATAAAAGCGCGCTGCTTCCTCGACCACAGCACTTTTGCGATTGAAATGAATATGAACACAAATATTTCTCATCCAGGCCCACCTTACTAACTGTACTGCGCCCTTTTCAAAAAGGGCACCCTGTAATTGCATTGCCATAAGTTTTACGAACCCTTTTAAATTAGCGATTTGTTTAGTAATAAATTATTCAAATTTGATTGAGTTACATAATTAAAATATATTACATAAATCCTAATTTTATATTCATACAAATTAATTATTATTAAAAATAATAAAAATAATGAATTACACATTAATACAAAACGAGTAAATTTACAATTAGTTCTAAATGCTTTCAGTTATTGGTTAATAGAAAAACTGTGTTTTGTTTATTCAAAATGTTGTGTGTGTTTGTGAGTTGAGCGTTGTGTGGTAATTATTAAAATTGAAACCGCCTTTATGTTAACAATAGGCCACATTAAATATCACCGATATTAATTTATAATGAAGCTCTCTATGTAAATATATACGTACATTATTATTAATTATTAACCAAGGGCGTGTTTATATAAATATTACTGCAATTTTTAAAGTGCCGCTTCATTCTTGTATGCGCGTTAAAAATATGTAGGAATTTAATAAATCCTTTTCGCACAGGCCAACTTATTAGTTGATCACCTTTTAAGCTCTTTTTATTTTCAAATTTGTTGACCTCTCAAACTGGTCTCGGACCCTCCCGGTTTTGGGACCCTCGTGTAACACAATGCAAAAGACGTCCTCTCCTCCTCCTCCTCCACCTCACGAAAAGGGGAAAATAAAAACAAAAGCAAAAGACCTTCCTCGTCGTCTTCTTATCCTCACGATCCTCACCAACACAACCGTCCTCTTTCCACGCGCAGAAAGACGCACACGCACCGTCTTTTTCTAAAGCGCGCGCGCCACTTCTCCGCTCTGCGCGCGTGCAGAGAAACAAAAGACGGACGACTCTTCGCCGCACTTCGGCCGAGTACGCGGTCCGGTTAAGACGTAGACGCACAGATATTGTGTTTGTCGAAAGTTTATAAAAAAATTGTGAGTTTGACGCACGTGTTTATAAGAAAATTTTCGGAGGATTGAAAATAGTTCAAATCTAATGCAATTGGAAATTTAGGGTTAGAAAGTAATTTAAAAGTTTTACCTAATAAACATGCGCTTTCGTGAAATGTTTGAGATTTTTTTTTAGTGGTTTATTGAAGAATTTAAGAATTTTTATAATTATTACAAAGAGCATTGATTTAGTGAAACATTTTGAATTTTGACAATTATTAGAGATTGCATTGATTTAGCAAGAAACTTTTGGACTTTGACGTATTTTAGTGAAATATTAGTTTATCTCTACTCCAATGTGGACATTTTTGAAAAATTTAGGATTTTGACAATTAGAGATTACATTGATTTAGTGAGAAACTTTTGAACTTTGACGTATTTTAGTGAAATATTAGTTTATCCCTACTCGAATTTTTGTCGCAGTTAAGTGAAAATATTAAGAGTTTTGAAGTATTTCAGCCTATAATTAAAAATTTCAAAAGTGTAATTTTTGTGAAAATTGAAATTACACCCGCGTTTTTTTTACAGATCTTTTTGTGAAATATCGAACAGTTACTTTAGGCGCACTTTAGTGAAGTTTAGAAGAGATATTTCAATAGTGTAACTTTTAGTGAAAATTGATTAGTTCCACGCGAGTTTTTTACTTTTGCGGATCATTTTGTGAAATATCGAGACGTTTCTTTAGGCGCACTTTAATGAAGTTTAGAACAGATTTTTTAATAGTGTAGCTTTTGTGAAAATTGATTAGTTTCACCGAAGTTTTTTACTTTTAGGGATTATTTTGTGGATCATCGAGATGTTTCTTTAGGCGCACTTCAGTGAAGTTTAGAATAGATATTTCAATAGTGTAACTTTTTGTGAAAATTTATTAGTTTCACGCGAGTTCTTTTACTTTTACGGATCATTTTGTGAAATATCGAGAAGTTTCTTTAGTGAAGTTTAGAAGAGCTATTTCAATACTGTAACTTTTTGTAAAAATTTATTAGTTTCACGGGAGTTTTTTACTTTTACAGATCATTTTGTAAAATATCGAGACGGTTTTTTAGGCGCACTTTAATGAAGTTTAGAAGAGATTTTTCAATAGTGTAACTTTTTGTGAAAATTTATTAGTTTCGCGCGAGCTTCTTACTATTACGGATTATTTTGTAAAATATCGAGATGTTTTTTTAGGCGCGCACTTTAGTGAAGTTTAGAAGAGTTTTCTTTCATGCGTAAAATTAATTTGACGCACTTTAGTGAAGAACAGAATAGTTTCTTCTGATTCGTAAAATTTGACGCACGCACACAGGATTTTTTTAAACCGCTTTGGTGTAAAATTTAAAAGACTTCAGACGCAAATTTTGATTAAATTCATTAAATAAAATTGATTAACATTATTATTATTAAACTTTATTTATAAAATTCGCCCTTTTTCTTACAAATTTAAGACATTAGTTATTTATATACAAGTTACTGGAATAAAAAGAAGTTTGAAGTACTTATTTAACTTTTTGAAGAAACTTCGACGCGCGTTTGGAAATGTTAATGAATCTATACACAATCAGGAGTTTGATTAAAGTAAAGAAACAATTTTTAAAATACGGTTGATGAAAATTCGAACACTTGACGAATTAAACAAATTTTACTCAATATATGTTTTTGAGTTTCGCAAAAAGTATAATCAATAAAAATTAACACTGTTGTATCCTTTCTTTTTATTTCGAGTGCTACGCATTCATTATCTTTTTTTACTCACTAAAATTGTCAAAGTACAGAAATTTCAAGGCACGAAATAAATCCTAAAGGAAGAACTTTTGACTGGCATTTAGAAAAATAACTCTGAGGATAATAATAATAAAAGGACTGGCGGTTTTTAGTAAAAATTAAAGAACTTTGAGTTGAAACGAAGGAAATCGTGTTTTTTTTCTTGAAAATGTCGCGTTTGATAATTGAGTTGGTCGCCGTATTTTCGGTTGTTTTCGTGGGTGTTTTCGGGGGCACTTGTCGCGAGGCGAAATTGTGCTGCCCCGGCAGGGACTCCTCTTGTGTTGTGCAGAAGGCCCCCATAAACGCCATCATCGAGGATCTGAGTGATAAACCGTGCTACTGCGATCACGCCTGCTTGAAACTGGGAGATTGCTGCTCGGACTTCAAAGAAGCTTGCGGAGGTAAATTAAAAAAACATATATTTATATAAGTGCCGCAGTAAGGAAAACTTGCGCCTGGGGCCAAATATACAATTGGCGCCCTGAACCAGGCGCGGATCCACTAGTTATTAAAATTACTAATACTAGTATAATAAAGATGATATCTAAAATTCAAGAGCTACAACAAAAAGTGTAAAAGTGGGTGTATAGTCAATATCAGTGGCGTAGCCAGGAAGGGGTTACGGGGGGTTAGAACTCCCCTAGTCGCTGCTATTTTGGTTTTTTAAAATCGCCGCGTGTCAGAGCTGGGCATGATTCGACTCATTCAGAATTCGAATCCTGGATTTGAATCCTTTTAGAGGATTTAAAAGAGGCATTCGAATACTTTAGTTCAACTGGATTCGTGATCCGGGTTTGTTACATTTTTTTAGGAGGATTTGTATTTGAATCCAAATGTGGGCGATTCGAATCCTTATAAAAAGATTCGAATATTTATAAAAGGATTCTATTATTAATAAAGGGATTATAAAAGGATTCGAATACTTACAAAAGGATTTGAATCGTCAAAAATAATTCGAATTAATTGTAAGCATTAGCATGAAAAATGTCTTTTGTGTTTTTAAATTTCTTGTTAAATCACTGTTTTATATGCGTGGCGCATGAAGTAAAATTTCGAGTTTAGAAAAGTCCAGAAAATTTGTCTCGGGTCGCTGCGCGACCCTCGACAAATTTTCATGGGGCTTTTCTAAACTCGAAATTTTACCTCATGCTTAGTCTGGAAGTGGAAAATACTCGTTTAAATGAAGACAACCTCATACAAGACTGTCTCAGTTTAAACCGAGTTGACCTTATACAGTAATGACTTTGATTTTGATGTCATGTGAGGATTTCCGCGCGTGATAAGGTCGGCTCGGTTTAAATGGAGACAACCGTGCACAGTAATGATCTTGATTTTGACTTCACGTACGGATTTCTACGCGTGATGACATCAACCAAGGTGTGTAAAGTTGTCTTGATTTAAACCTTGTATTGATTAATTACCTTGATTGTTGACGTCACGTGAGGACTTCCACGCGTGACGTCAGCAAACAAGGTGGTTAGTGTATAAGGTTGTCTTAATTTAAAACCAAGTCGACCTTGTTAATTTAATTTCATTGACTTTTCACGTCATGCGAGGAATTTCATGTGTGACGTCAGAAAAACTCCCTGTATTTTTCGGGACATAATTATTTTTAATAAAATCAAACTGACTTTGCTATGAAATTCAAACATAATAAGTAAAAACCAGTATATTTTCAATTTCACAATATTTCAGTGTTTTATCCGTTTCGCTGCGCAACTAAACCAAATTTTCACAATTTTCTAAACTCTTTATTTTACTTCGTGCGTAAACAAGGATAGTAAATCTATGTTAAAAAACAAAAATTAACATTTCTTAAGATATAAAGTTTTTGTCTCGTGTAATATAAGGTGGGGCAAAATTAATGTCCAATTATGAATTGGCTGCCATTTTATTAGAAATGAAAAAAATGGGCAATGTTTTAACTGAAAATTAATTTAAAGATGTAAAATTGATAATATAAAGTTAAAAGAATGATATCAGTCAAATGACCATCTCCTGAGTTGATGTTGATTGTGCTCGTTTTACAGCATTTTGAATTGTTGTTCGTAAAACATCTGCCCCAAATTGATGATTTCTTCTTCGATGTTGGGTTTCAAGACTTGCAAGGTTTGTGGTTTGTTGTGGTAAATGTGAGATTTCAAAAAGACCCACAGGGGTCTAAACTCGAAATTTTACTTCATGCTTTGCCTGGGAGTGGACATGCTCGTTCGAAACTTCTAACTGAATGCTTATATAAGAACATTAAATAATTAAAAATGTTTTTAAAGATAGTAATCTAGTTTTCAAAATTTTGTTTAATATTATTTGAAGTAAAACTGACTTGGTAGCCACAATCTGAAATGTTAAATGTTTCCTACATTTCCCTGATTCAAGATTTTATTTCCTGGCCTTTTAATATAAATTTCTTCTGTGGAAAACCCCCTTTTTGTTAAATTGTTTTTATTGTTATTGTCAATATTTAAGTTAATTTTATAAATTTTTACGTATTTTGTGATTTGCCTGCTGATTTTGACAAATTTAATAATATCATATGGCTTTTTTGTTAATGTTTTGGTCAATTTGAATATAGTTCCATGACTTTTCTCTGACTTTTCCGGTTTTAATGATATTCAGTGAATTTTTTATTTACGTAAATTTTTGGCATTAGTCGATTTTATAATAGAGTTCAATTTAAAGTTTTGAACGAGTGTTTCCACTCCCAGGCAAAGCATGAAGTAAAATTTCGAGTTTAGAAAAGCCCCGTGAAAATTTGTCGAGGGTCGCGCAGCGACCCGAGACAAATTTTCGGGCTTTTCTAAACTCGAAATTTTACTTCATGCGCCACGCGTACTAAACACTGATTTGAAGTGAAGTTCAGAAACACACAAATACATCTTTAACCAGAGTAACAGGGAGTCAGATATTTAGTCTGTTATCAACGGTGTTCAGTGGTAATAATAAATAATTAGGTTTTGAATATTTTTGTTCGAACAACTGGTAACGATATTTATATAATAATGGTTGCAAACAAATAATAAAATCAAATTTATTCTTAAAAAATGTGTATTCGTGATTCGAAAAAACAAAATTCGAATCATATTTATCTCTTACGAATCCTTTATTTGAGTATTCGTGATTCGAATCATATTAGGGGATTCGGATTCGTGATTTGAATTCTTTTTACGAGGATTCGTTCCAGCTCTGCTGCACCGATGAGAAGTTGGCCATAGATTTCCAGCCACGAATCCGGCGCCTCCACCATTTATAAAACTATAATTTTACCAACGTATTACAACGAATACAATAAAATTTCATAGAAACAATTGATAATTTAATTAAATGTAATGCTGAGATAGCTCTTACAACTTTTAAAAGTTAGGATTTAGCATCTGGCATTAAAATTTGTATCTGTGATAAAAGAGGACATTTCAAACATTTTAAAAATGCTATTTGGGGAGGTTTAGAAACGATTTTAATAGCCCCAAATGTTCTCAGTAGTGTTATTACCAATATAAAACAATAATTGGAGGACTATCTTTCTTCAATTTTTTTCTAACATGTTTTTCTAAAATGCCCACCTAAAGTCATGGCTTATTTTTCGAAAAATAAAAAGTTGGTGTTTGGGGCCTTTTAGAAATGATTTTGTTGGCCACAAATGTTCTCCATAGTATTAGTAACCATATTAAACAACAATTGGAGGACCATCTTTCTTTAATTATTTTTAAACATTTTTTTTACAAACCGCTCACCTGAAGACATGGCTAATTTTTCGAAAAATAAAAAGTTGGTGTTTGGGGGCTTTTAGAAATGATTTTGTTGACCACAAATGTTCTCTATAGTATTAGTAACAATATTAAATAACAATTGGAGGACCATCTTTCTTAATTATTTTTTAAACAATTTTTTTCCATACCGCTCACCTGATGACATGGCTAATTTTTCGAAAAATAAAAAGTTGGTGTTTGGGGCCTTTTAGAAATTATTTTGTTGGCCACAAATGTTCTCCATAGTATTAGTAACCATATTAAATAACAATTGGAGAACCATATTTCTTCATTTTTTTTAAACAATTTTTTTCCAAACCGCCCACCTGAAGACATGGCTTATTTTTCGAAAAATAGAAAGTTGGTGTTTGGCACCTCTTAGAAATGATTTTTTTGGCCACAAATGTTATCAATAGTATTAGTAACCATATTAAACAACAATTAGAGGACCATCTTTTTTCAATTTTTTTTAAACAATTTTTTTCCAAACCGCTCACCTGAAGACATGGCTAATTTTTCGAAAAATAAAAAGTTGATATTTGGGGCCTTTTAGAAATGATTTTGTTGGCCACAAATGTTCTTTATAGTATTAGTAACCATATTAAACAACAATTGGAGGACCATCTTTCTTCAATATTTTTTAAACAATTTTTTTCCAAACCGCTCACCTGAAGACATGCTAATTTTTTGAAAAATAAAAAGTTGATATTTGGGGCCTTTTAGAAATGATTTTGTTGGCCACAAATGTTCTCTATTGTATTAGTAACCATATTAAACAACAATTGGAAGACCATCTTTTTTCAATTTTTTTTAAACAATTTTTTTCCATACCGCTCACCTGAAGAAATGGCAAATTTTTCGAAAAATGAAAAGTTGGTGTTTGGGGCCTTTTAGAAATGATTTTGTTGGCCACAAATGTTCTCCATAGTATTAGTAACCATATTAAACAACAATTAGAGGACCATCTTTCTTCAAATTTTTTTAAATAATTTTTTTTCTAAACCGCTCACCTGAAGACATGCCAAGTTTTCGAAAAATAAAAAGTTGATATTTTGGGCCTTTTAGAAATTATTTTGTTGGCCACAAATGTTCTCCATAGTATTAGTAGCCATATTAAACAACAATTTCAGGACCATCTTTCTTCAATTTTTTTTAAACAATTTTTTTTCATACCGCTCACCTGAAGAAATGGCTAATTTTAAAAAAAATAAAAAGTTGGTGTTTGGGGCCTTTTAGAAATCATTTTGTTGGCCCCAAATGTTCTCCATAGTATTAGCAGCCATATCAAATAACAATTGGAGGACCATCTTCCTTCAATTTCTTTTAAACAATTTTTTTACAAAGCGCTCACCTGAAGACATGGCTTATTTTTCGAAAAATAAAAAGTTGGTGTTTGGGGCCTTTTAGAAATGATTTTGTTGGCCACAAATGTTCTCCATAGTATTAATAACCATATCAAACAACAATTGGAAGACCATCTTTCTTCATTTTTTTTTAAACAATTTTTTTCAAAACCGCTCATCTGTGACATGGCTTATTTTTCGAAAATAAAAAGTTGGTGTTTGCGGCCTTTTAAAAATGATTTTGTTGGCCAAAAATGTTCTCCATAGTATTTTTAACCATATTAAACAACAATTGGAGGACCATCTTTCTTCAATTTTTTTTAAACTATTTTTTTCCAAACCACTCATCTGAAGACATGGCTTATTTTTTGAAAAATAAAAAGTTGGTGTTTAGGGCCCGTTAGAAATGATTTTGTTGGCCACAAATGTTCTCCATAGGATTAGTAACCATATTAAACATTAATTGGAGGACCATCTTTCTTCAATTTTTTTTAAACTATTTTTGTCCAAACCGCTCATCTGAAGACATGGCTTATTTTTCGAAAAATAAAAAGTTGGTGTTTGGGGCCTTTTAGAAATGATTTTGTTGTTGAATGATTTTGTTGTTGTTAGAACCATATTAAACAACAATTAGAGGACCATCTTCCTTTAATTTTTTTAAACAATTTTTTTCCAAACCGCTCACCTGAAGACATGGGTGAGCGGTTTGGAAAAAAAATGTTTAAAAAAAATGAAGAAAGATGGTCCTCTAATTGTTATTTAATATGGTTACTAATACTATAGAGAACATTTGTGGCCAACAAAATCATTTCTAAATGGCCCCAAACTCCAACTTTTTATTTTTCGAAAAATTAGCCATGTCATCAGGTGAGCGGTATGGAAAAAAATTAAAAAAAAAAAATGAGAAAGGTGGTCCTCCAATTGTTATTTTAATATTGTTACTAGTACTATAGAGAGCATTTGTGGCCAACAAAATCATTTTTAAAAGGCCCAAAACACCAACTTTTTATTTTTCGAAAAATTAGCCTTGTCTTCAGGTGAGCGGTTTGGAAAAAAATTGGTTAAAAAAAATTTAAGAAAGATGGTTTTCCAATTGTTGTTTAATATGGTTAATAATACTATGGAGAACATTTGTGGCCAACAAAATCATTTCTAAAAGGTCCCAAACACCAATTTTTTTATTTTTCGAAAAATAAGCCATGTCTTCAGGTGGGCGTTTTTGAAAAACATGTTTAAAAACATTGAAGAAAGATGGTCCTCCAGTTATTGTTTTATATTGGTAATAACACTATGAAGACATTTGTGGCTATTAAAATCGTTTCTAAACCTCCCCAAATAGCATTTTTAAAATGTTTGAAATGTCCTCTTTTATCACAGATACAAATTTTAATGCCAGATGCTAAATCATAACTTTTAGAAGTTGTAAGAGCTATCTCAGCATTACGTTTAATTAAATTATCAATTGTTTCTATGAGATTTTATTGTATTCGTTGTAATACGTTGGTAAAATTATAGTTTTATAAATGGTGGAGGCGCCGGATTCGTGGCTGGAAATCTATGGCCAACTTCTCATCGGTCTCTGCTGCGTGTTTAGATTCTTTGAAAAATTGTGTGTTAGAAAGCACCTGCACACACCCTGCTTTAACGCGAAATTATATTATAAATAGTTGTCTTTTATGTAGTTTCTATAAAAATATTTTATGTTTATGCAAATTATTTTTTCTGTCTATACTGTTTTTCCTTTCTGCACTTCACTTAGAACCCCCCCAATGTAAAAATCCTGGCTACGCCACTGGTCAATATTATTAACTTTAGATTAAAAACAAGCAGTGTAATTTAAACTTCACAGTATTTACCTGTTTTTTACGCATGACACATGAAGTAAAATTTTGAAAGACCTGAAAATTTACTACATGCTTATCCAAGGATTGGAAACACTTGTTAGAAAGCTTTAAATTAAAAATGTACAGAGTATGGCGTTGGTGTATGAATATTTAACATTTCCGGGCACAACCGTCACAATTGGCAAAATTAGAATCGAGAAAATTGCGATAATTAAAAAAATATATAGAAATCATAATAATATCAAAATATGACAGAGATAATCGGTATGGGTTGCTACCTGCCCTTACTGCGGCCTTAATTTTAATCACGAATTATTTAGAAAAGCTAAACTCATTAAGTATCCACTGACTTAATGAGATTTACTTTTAAACTGACAAGACGATACGAGAAAATAATTATTCGGGACCTATTCAAAACACCCAGACAATTTTTGCTATCCGTTGCGCTGGTCTTCGCCCACTTTTTTTACATCATTTTGATAATTTTTATTAGTAAATTAATAAAATTGAAAGTACGTACTCGTATGTACTAAGTTTTAGAAATTTAAATATCTCTTAATATTTCGCAGTTTATTTGGTAAAAAATACGATTTAAATTAAAATGTGTGTGCTTAACGTTATGCGAAAGGTAAATATATTTTTCAAATCGTGTTGATTTAATTTTAAAAATTCACTATGCTAAAACAAAAAATCTATTTGTGTAATAAATTTACGCTATTTAAAATTTTATTCTTAAACATTCTTCAGAGAAATTCTGTGGATGTTTTGATCGGGTCCTAATTATTCGCGATTTTTCATTTGAATTGTATTTATTTTATTTTCTAAATAGTTCTAGAGGAGTTTGAGATTTTCCGGTCTTTTTTTGCGCTTTTAATTCGATCCATTTCAAACCGTATTTTTCCAATATCTGAAATGTTAATCAAGTCTACTCTTCGTGTGTTTTTCTTCTTTGCCTGGTGCGCTTTTCTCCCTCTAGTTTCCGCTAAAAGCCGTGGTGAATGTTTTACTTTTAATTAAAATTCCCGTATCGATACGGATTCTGATTGAAGTGTATGGAGGGATAGGGAAAAAAAAGAAGGAAAGAAAAAAAAAACCAGAAATTCGTGACCCTCATTCATAGCTAGAGGTCCGAATTCAATTTGTGAGATTAACGAACGCCCTTTATTACTTTTTTTAGGCCGCATGCATATACTTACTTAATTTAGTTAAAATCTAATTTTACTGAGTTTCGTCTAATATTTAAATCATTGAATACATTTAATTATCTATTATTGAATTTATTTAATGATTTAAATATGTGTCTAATATTTAAATCATTGAATAAATTCAATTACACATTATTGAATTTATTTAATGATTTAAATATTTGACTATATATATACATACATCTTTATTCAGACAATTACAGTAGTATGGTATAATACATATATATATATTATTACACTATGGGGTTAGTCTGTCTGGGCTATCGATCAGAGGTCTTTCTGCCCTGTCTTGAATTTATTTTATTTGAAAAATTTTATCGTATGCTAGGCTTGTGAACTGTCTTGATGAACGGTACAAATGAATTGATGTATTGTGAGAGGAGGATGTTTATATTTGGGATGGATATTTAGGTTTCTAGGAATACAGAATTTGTTTAGGAGTTCTAGGTTATGGGTGTTTACAGCGAATTTTTCGCTGAGGGTTAATATGCGTTGGGAAATTGGTGTTACTTGGGTATTTTCGTAGAGGTTTGAGGGATTATGAAGAGGATTTATTGGGTGCCTGAGTTTGGTGAGGATTCGTAGTGCTGATCTTTCGGCGACTTGGATATGGTGTGAAATTGAAGGACGGATATGAAGAAATAAAATTGCACCATAGTCTAACAAGGGCCGGCATATCGATTCGTAAATCCTAACTGCTGTTTTTGTGGAAATTCCTTGTTGTTTATAAGTTAAAGATCTGAAATGCCTAGCCCCTGTTTTCATTTTGGTTTTAATGGATTTGGTATGTGGGAGGAAGGAAAGTTTTGAATTAAATTCTATGCCTAGGTATTTGCAGGAGTAGGATGGAAGAATTGTGGTGTTATTTATTACTATTGTAGGAGATCGTGGAGTGATTTTATGGAAAGGAATGAATAATTTGGTTTTGGAAGGATTTAATTGTATTCGCCATTTATTGCACCATTTTTGTATGGAATTAAGAGAATTTTGAAGGAGGTTTTGGGATTGTTGAAGCGTTGAAGCGTGGGAGATAAGGGCCGTATCATCAGCAAAGAGGAGGGCGTATCTTGTTAGGTTAAAGTAGGAAGGGTTGGGATTGAATATGTCGTAGCAAAAGATATTGTAAAGAAGTGGGGATAGCGGAGAGCCTTGCGGAACACCTTGCAGGAGGGGGAATGAGCGAGATACAGTTTGGCAGATTTTTACTTTACAGGATATGTTGGTTAGGAAATGGTAAATAAGGATTATTAGATGCTTTGGGATCTTAAGGATGTAGCATTTATAGGTATAGGAGGCCAATATGCCAAACCGTGTCAAAAGCTTTAGTTATATCAAGAAAGGCGATACTTGTTTTTTGACCTTCTAGATGCATAGTTTGTATATTGGAGGTTAAAATGGAAAGAGGTAGTGTAGTTGATTTTTTGGGAAGGAATCCGAATTGGTATTGAGGGATGGAATTTATGGTTAGCTGTAGGAGTTTTTGTTTAATAAGGGATTCAAATTGTTTACCTAATACTGGGAGGAGTGTTATGGGCCGATAACTGGAAATAAGAAAAGGATCGTTTTTTGGTTATATTTGACTAATTAGACGAAACTTAGTAAAATTACAACTAATCAGGGTTGTTAAAAAACTTTTTTTTTCATTTTAATTAAAACAAACAGTTTTTTTTACAAAACGTTTAAACATGTTTTTAATTAACAATTAAAAACATGTTTAAAACGTGTTTAAAACATGTTTAAAACACGTTTCAAACTAACATAAATGGTATTTTTCTTTTAAGTATACATTTCCCGATAATGACAGCGTTTTTTAAATTTGCGGGAATTCGTTGTTTCAAATCGGTTAATTTGAGACTTTTAACGAGTGTTTTCCACTCCCAGACTAAGCATGAAGTAAAATTTCGAGTTTAGAAAAGCCTAAGAATTTGGATTGGCCGCGTAGCGAAGCGGAGCGGCCAATCCAAATTAGGCTTTTCTAAACTCGAAATTTTACTTCATGCGCCACGCTTAAAAACGCTGATTTACAGTAAAGTTAAAAAAAACGTACATCCAACAGCGAATATAGGCAACGCAATATAAGTTAGAGTTATTGGGTTGCTTATAATCACTGTTTTAAACAATTTGTTCAGCGCCGAATTGGACTCGCGTTTTATTCACATCTACATATTAGATTGTTAAAGCCGTATATTTTAAACTTTACGATATTTTTGTGTTTTATACGTGTGGCGCATGAAGTAAAATTTCGAGTTTAGAAAAGCCTAATTTGGATTGGCCGCTCCGCTTCGCTACGCGGCCAATCCAAATTTTCAGGATTTTCTAAACTCGAAATTTTACTTCATGCTTAGTCTGGGAGTGGAAAACACTCGTTAAAAGTCTCAAATTAACCGATTTGAAACAACGAATTCCCGCAAATTTAAACGCTGTCATTATCGGGAAATGTATACTTAAAAGAAAAATACCATTTATGTTAGTTCATGCTTAGTCTGGGAGTAGAAAACCCTCGTTTAAAAATTCAAATTGAAATCTTTTAAATAAACAACGAATGCCGTAAAATTTACAGTGTACGCATATGTATACCTGAAAGAAAGAAGAAAATTCCCTGTATTTAAAAATCCCATTTATGTTTAATGTTTAATGTTTATTTACGGATATCCATTTAAAATAAATACATAATGCTAAGTCTAAAATGCACACCAAGTTGTGATATTTTATTGTAATAAAATGTTGTGTTTATAAATGTAATTTGAAATATCTTCAACAATTAAGCTAAAATTTAAAAACGTAAACAAAAAATCTTAATGATGTAGTATAATATATAATTTAGCAAATTTAAGATAAAAAAAAAACGTTTTGAACAAATTTTACATTTAAAACACTTGAAAATGACCGTCAAACGTTAAACGTCGAACGTCAAACGTCGAAACTTAAGTCGTGAATTTATGTGAATGTTTGTGTAATATAATATATATACATACAATAAACTTTTTGTGGTAAAAAACATAGTAAGTGTTTTATTCAGTGTTTAAAACATGTTTTAAACAAATTTAAGATTTAAAAAATGTTTAAAACAGACGGCTGTTTTCAAACATGTTTAAAACACTGTTTTAAATCAAAGTGTTTTAAACATAATAACCCTGCAAATAATACAATTATGTCATTGAACGTTTGAACTTTTTTGATATCGTATTTTAGTACATTTTTAATTACATTGCAAAACATCATACTGGTTTAATTAATTCACTTAATGTTGATAAAATTAATTCTGTAACAATACTAATCAATCAGTATTCATCATTCGAATGGAATAATTAGCGTAGCAAATCGATCCAAAGAAGCTTATGTGTAATTCATAACCCATAGAGATAATCCAGATGTTGGTACAATTGGTGCATATGTATGTGATCAAAATCAATCAATTGCAAACAATTGTTTACTAACGTATTCCAGCCTACCTCTAAGCAAACTACATTGTTGCTGATTTGAATTAATTATTAGGCTATATGGGCAAAAAATGTCTATTTAACATTAATAATTAGCATCAATAAACTATTATTATTATTGAGCCAAATAAAAAAAACTGTCTACTTATTCATAATTTTTGAAAAAATATTATGTATTTAACATTAATAATTTAATGCCATAATTATTAAACAACATGAAAAAAAGAAACGGTATCCTCATTTATAATTTTCCCATTGGTATCTATCAATATCAATACTGCTATCATTTATAAATTTCCTATTTGAGTCATTGAATTTTATTCTTATTTTATTTTTATCGAATGCATACAAAAAATCGTGACAATTCGATGTTCTAGTTACGTATCTCTCTCAATGCATTCCTTATGATAGATAATTATGCTTATTCTATTAAATGTTATCTTTGCATTATTCGCATTTACTCTTATATATAATCTAATGCATGCTATTGCAGTCAGTTCCTGATAGAGTTCCAGCCTGTAATTAGTATTTGCGCGTATTGTTGTTGTAATTCAGTACTTATGTGTAATAAAAAATATACAATTAAATAAAAACGTTTTTTAAAAAACCAACCGCTTGGTCGAAAAACGTAAATTTCTTTTCCACTTTAATTCATAATTAAAAGGCGATCGCGTGCATATTGTATTCTACAATTTTTTTTATCGAATGCGTAAAAAGGGCGATGATTTCCTGTTTGTTTACTTTATATCCCTAAAACTAATTTAAAAAAAAAAACCCATTGTGTTTGTATAGATTAGATGTGCAGCGCTCTTCACCTTCAGTAAAGGTGAATCGTTTGTGCGGCGCGTTTCGTTTCTCCAGTTTATCGAACATTTTGTAAAAGGTTTATTAATTTTTGTGTTTGTCATTTATGAGGATTCTGCATACATACAAGGTGGTGTTTATGTGATGTTTGTGAAGCTAGCAATATTTCCAGCAATAACCCGGCGCCTCCAAAATGATCATCCAGAAATTGTAATTATTATTTTTAGTGATAATTAAGGAGAAATTAATTCATTTCGCAACCTCTTAAATTTAATATGAGGTAAATAAACAGTACAAAGCAACATTTGTCTATTGTAATTGCTGCTTTATATATATAAAAGATTTTCTATTATAACCATTTTTAAGTACCTTAAAACAATCTCTAATAAAGAGTATTAAACTATTGAAAATGCGGAGTTTTTAAAGTTTAATAAAAAAAAAATAACTTATTGCTGGGCTCAATGCGCCTCAGATGGAAGAAATTATTAAAAAAATAAAAGTACCTTAGGCCTAGATGAATTTTCAAGATTTTCGACAATTTTCATGAATTGCGAAATTAACGAAAGTCCAAGAAATTCACGAAAACCATCAACATTATGAAAACGGCTAGAATTTTAAAATTCGTCTAATAAAATTAACTAAAAAAATCGTCGGTTGCGAATTTAACGAAAATTAAGGAAATGCACGAAATTGCCGCGATTTTAAAAATTGATATAAATATTTCAACGTTAATCATTTTTTTGCAAAAAGATTGGATGTTTTTTTGTATTTATTCCATAAATTAAAAGAGTTTTCAAAAATGTAAAAAAATATGAATTTTGAAATAAGCTCATGACCTACATTTCTGACTTTATCCCTCCCTACCAATTTGGATTCCTTGAACATCGTTCCACAGCACTACCTCTAACCATTCTAACATCAAACTGCCAAACAGCGAGCCTCGAAGGCCGCAAATCTGCTGTATTATTCTTAGACGTCAAAAAGGCATTTGATTCTGTCTGGCACCGGGGCTTGCTGTTTAAATGCAATACCCTCAATATACCCCCACACCTGATTAATCTCCTAGACAGCTTCCTTCACAATAGATCCCTCCAAGTTAAAATACGCCAATCCTTTTCCAGTTCCTTCACACCTGAACAAGGTTTACCTCAAGGCTCCCCTTTATCACCACTCCTTTATAATCTCCTAGTACATGACATTTACAATCCTGATCCTAATCACATAAATAAATCTGCCTATCCTCTCCTCTACGCCGATGATACTGCTTTAATCGCACATGCCCCCACTCTCCCTAAAGCTCTCAGCACCCTTCAGGGCCTAATCGACACTATTCAAACGTGGTTCGCGAAGTGGCGAATTTCCATAAACCCAAACAAATCCCAGCTCCTGATTCATTTCCATCGACAAAACAACTCCACCTTCTCAATTACCATAAACGACCAAGTCATCTTCCCCTCCGCCACCTGCAAGTACCTAGGTATTCACATTGATCCCAAATTCACATTCAAAACCCACTCCGCAATCCTTAAAACAAAAGTCAAGAATCGGGCGGCCCACTTTAGAAGTCTGACCTTCAAACAACAAGGCATCAGTACAAACACAGCCGTACATATATATAAAATGATCTGTCGCCCTTTACTTGACTATGCCTCAATCCTTTATCACAACCCTAATCCTGCCACCCTAAAGAATTTGCAAGTCGCCGAACGATCGGCCCTTAGAGTGTTGACCAAAATCCGACACCCCCAAAACCCCTTACATAACCCATCCAATACCCTACTTTATGTACTAACAGCAGTCACTCCCATCGAAACCCGACTATCACACTTAGCTGAAAAATTCGCCTCAAATCCTATCCTCTACAATCTCCTTCACCCTTTATGTATCCCTCGAAACCAAAACATCACTCCCAAGCGTAAACGTTTCACCATCACCATTCATGATTTCATTGCATCATTCCATGACATTTGTGAACATGACGATTTGTGAACAGTAATCATCTGACAGACGTTGGACGACACTAACAAACAAAAGGTTTTTTACACCAGAACGGACAAGGACAAACAATTAAAATTCAGGCGGAAAGACCCATGGTCGATAGCCAATTGGCAAAAGAATTTATTTGTTATTTTAGCCATCAGAATTATTTTTATGTTAATTATTTATTGTACAATCTGCCAATAAAGATTTATATATATATATATATATATATATATATATATACACTGGCGAAAGAAATTAACGCATCACATTAATTTTTTTAATTTAAAAATAAAGTTTTGATGTTTAAAAACAAAAAAAATAATAACAAAACCAACTGAACTATAATAATGATTTTCAACACATTTTCTTTCATTAATGACTAAAATAATGTCATAAATAAAAAGAGGAAAAGAGTTAACATGTGATTATAAGACTTAATATCTAGTGTTTCCTCCTCTTGCTCGAATAACTGCCTGACAGCGACGGCTCATACTGTTAATTAATGATCCAATTTCATCCTGGTTAATATCTTCCCAAATTTCCTGCAATCTGTGTCCAAGCTCTTGTTGATTGCTTGGACGCCGAGGAAGTGCTCTAAGGCGTCTGCCCATCGCGTCCCATAGGTATTCGATCGGATTAAGATCGGGACTCCTGGCTGGCCATTGCATTATGTTGATACCCACTAGGTCAAGATACTGTTGTACAATTCGGGCACTGTGTGGTTTTGCATTGTCATGCATAAACAGGAAATCGTTGCCTCCAAAGGGAGCAAAAGGCATTACGGATGGTTCTAAAATGTTTGCAATATAAGACGCTGCCGTGATGCTTCCTCTTGGTATGACCACCAACTCCGTACGAGCCTCTAAAGTGATACCACCCCAACCATAACAGAGCCTCCACCAAACATAACAGTCGGAACAATGTTACACTGCGCATAACGTTCACCTGGCCGTCTGTACACATGCATTCGTATGTCACTGCCGTAAAGACAAAATCTGGACTCGTCGCTAAACATAACATTAGCCCAATCGGCCTGTAACCAGTTTACATGTTCTTGCGCAAATGTTAACCTGGCTCTGCGATGGTCTGCGGTTAATTGTGGTCCTTTTGCCGCTGTTTTCGGAGGTAAATTAAAACCACGTAACCTTTTTCTGGTGGTAACGGAACTTACATGAACATTGTGGATCTCTGCGAGCATATTTTGTAGCCTAGGAGCCGCAATAAACCGTTCGCGTAATATCTGCATCATTAAAAAACGGTATTGAACAGCAGTTGTGGCCCTTTTTCTCCCTTGTCCTGGCCTTCTTGAGTATGCCCGAGTTTCCCGATGTCTCTTCAAGACACGGGATACGGTCGATTGATTAACACTAAGACGCTGACTGATGTAACGCTGACTCCTACCTTCTTCTGCAAAGTGTAACCACAATCACAGTTTCTTCACTGCTTAAATTAAGATTCGGACGTCTATCCATATTCATTCTTCACTATTTAGCACTTAATTTTAACAATTACTTGAAAACAAACTCAAAAAGAAATTTTATATGAACCTTTCTTACAGTCAAAATAATGAAAAGTGCTTCATTTTATTTATTGACAGAAAACCATGAGAACAAAAGACAAAACACAACATGCAAAACAGCATGCTTGATAAGATTTCTTATTGTAAAAATATGTTTGTGTTCAAAGAAAACTCGATTCCAAGATATCAAAAAAATCACAAATGATGCGTTAATTTCTTTCGCCAGTGTATATATATATATATATATATATATGAATTTTGTTAATTTTAAAAATTAATTATTGTAGTAATTCCTTTCTTCACTGATTACTTCTATTGTACTAAATGTACATTTCGAACACTAGGTGTTCATGTTCAATAGTAATAAAATTGACAAATATATTTATTATGTAATGTAATACATTTGAATTTAACGGCAAATTTTTTAAGCAAACCTTTGGAACCGCGATGGGCAATCTGTTATCTGCCTTTTTAGCCAATATTTTCTTAAATAATTTAGAAAATCTAGAAAAACTTATTACGAAATTTCCCTATAGTCTGGTTTAGTTATGTTGATGAAATTTTGGCAGTAGATAAAATTAACTAAAATCTTAAAAAAAACATAGTGTTAATATATTTTTTTAATGTGATGGAAATTTACAAAAAAATCTATGATTTAGAAAAGATTGATCAAATTTCAAAAACTAACGGAAATCTTGTGCAATTTCACTCAAAGCGTCAATATTTTAAAAATTGACGATAATCTTGAAGATTCACGAAAAATATTACCATTATTAAATTTAACAGAAATTTAGGAAATTCACGAAAACTGCCAAGATTCGTTAAAAGTATAGAAAATTTTAAAATTGAAGAAACTTTAAAATGACGAAAACTATTAATGATTTCGATAGCTAACGCCATCTAATGCTTCATAGTGGCATCGTCAGTGACACGAACGATGCCACTATGAAGCATTAGATGGCGTTAGCTATCGAAATTAATAGTTTTCACATATTGGCTTGAAATAGTCAGAAATGTTCAGTATTCCTCAGCACTGGGTCGGGACCACACTGAAGAGGACCTTGAAGTCCGAAACGCGTCTGTGGGTATCTGGTGCCGGAATACTGAACACAAATTCAATTTTAAAATGACGGTTAAAATTATGAAAATGATGGCATTTCATAAAATTCTATAATTTTCATGAATCTTCCCAGTTTTCGAGAATTTCCTAAATTTCTGTTAAATTTAATAATGCTGATACTTTTCATGAATTTTCAAGATTATCGCCAATTTTTACATTATTGACGCGTCAAGGTTTTAAAAATTGACCGAAAACTTACGATATTTATTAAAAACGTCAGCGTTATTGAACATTTTCGAAATTCATGAAAAACATTTTGATAATTTACAAGTATCTGTGAAATTTATAAAAATCTTGTTTTTTAAATTCTTTTTCTATAAAAAATATATGTGCCTTTATTTCGCCAAAATTTGTTAGCTTCTTCAGGGCAAAATTAAGGTCGGGTGTCAGTGTTTTATACGCGTGGCGCATGAAGTAAAATTTCGAGTTTAGAAAAGCCTAATTTAGCTAGGTCGCTCCGCTTCGCTACGCGCCCGAGCCAAATTTTCAGGCTTTTCTAAACTCGAAATTTTACTTCATGCTTAGTCTGGGAGTGGACAACACTCGTTCTCAGAAGTTTCAAATTGAAGGATCACTCTAGATCACTAAGTGTATTACGCAACGGACCGTTTTACAAAGGCTACAGCTCGAAGGACCAATCATGGTCTTCGGAGACCAAAGGACTACAGGGAATTTAAGTTTTTTTACAGAAAAACAACGAGTATCTAAAGGTTTACAGCATGGATAGGAAAAAAGCATCAAATTTGAAAAAAATATCGAAGTTGGGTTGCTTTCAGTGCATTTTCAGCTTCACTTAAAATCAGTGTTTTATACGCGTGGCGCATGAAGTAAAATTTCGAGTTTAGAAAAGCCCCGTGAAAATTTGTCTCGGGTCGCTGCGCGACCCTCGACAAATTTTCTACGCGGGGCTTTTCTAAACTCGAAATTTTACTTCATGCTTAGTCTGGGAGTGGAAGACAATCGTTCGAACTTTTAATTTAACTATAAAATCGACGTATGTAATATAATAAATAATTTTTATTTATTTTAATTTATTAAAGTAATAAATCATTTATTGAAATCATAGAAAAAGATGCCAAATTTTACCTAAAATCAACTTTTAGAGTTAATTTTATAATTTGCTCGGCTCTTAATGGGTTAAAATTCTCTTCCTAAGAAAAACAGTATTTATTAAATATTAAAGTTGTATTTAATATAATAATAAACTGTGAATAAATCGACAAAAATCTAGAAATATCGAAAATCTCAACATCTTGAAAATCTTAACGGTCCACACCCAGACTAAGCATGAAGTAAAATTTCGAGTTTAGAAAAGCCCCGCGTAGAAAATTTGTCGAGGGTCGCGCAGCGACCCGAGACAAATTTTCACGGGGCTTTTCTAAACTCGAAATTTTACTTCATGCGCCACGCGTATAAAACACTGATTTTAAGTGAAGCTGAAAATGCACTGAAAGCAACCCAACTTCGATATTTTTTTAAAATTGGATGTTTTTTTCCTATCCATGCTGTAAACCTTTAGATACTCGTTGTTTTTCTGTAAAGAAACTTAAATTCCCTGTAGTCCTTTGGTCTCCGAAGACCATGATTGGTCCTTCGAGCTGTAGCCTTTGTAAAACGGTCCGTTGTGTAATACACTTAGTAATCTAGAGTGATCCTTCAATTTGAAACTTCTGAGAACAGAGTGTTGTCCACTCCCAGACTAAGCATGAAGTAAAATTTCGAGTTTAGAAAAGCCCCGCGTAGAAAATTTGTCGAGGGTCGCTGCGCGACCCTCGACAAATTTTCTACGCGGGGCTTTTCTAAACTCGAAATTTTACTTCATGCGCCACGCGTATAAAACACTGATTTTAAGTGAAGCTGAAAATGCACTGAAAGCAACCCAACTTCGATATTTTTTTAAAATTGGATGTTTTTTTCCTATCCATGCTGTAAACCTTTAGATACTCGTTGTTTTTCTGTAAAGAAACTTAAATTCCCTGTAGTCCTTTGGTCTCCGAAGACCATGATTGGTCCTTCGAGCTGTAGCCTTTGTAAAACGGTCCGTTGCGTAATACACTCAGTAATCTAGAGTGATCCTTCAATTTGAAACTTCTTAGAACCAGTGTTGTCCACTCTCAGACTAAGCATGAAGTAAAATTTCGAGTTTAGAAAAGCCCCGGGTAGAAAATTTGTCGAGGGTCGCGCAGCGACCCTCGACAAATTTTCACGGGGCTTTTCTAAACTCGAAATTTTACTTCATGCGCCACGCGTATAAAACACTGACACCCGACCTTAATTTTGCCCTGAAGAAGCTAACAAATTTTGGCGAAATAAAGGCACATATATTTTTTATAGAAAAAGAATTAAAAAAACAATATTTTTATAAATTTCACAGATATATTTTATAATTTTCACGGGGCTTTTCTAAACTCGAAATTTTACTTTATGCGCCACGCGAAAGAAACACTGACACCCGACCTTAATTTTGCTCCGAAGAAGCCAACAAATTGTGGCCACATAAAGGCACATATATTTTTATAAAAAAAGAATTAGAATCTTAATCAACTCGGGGACCTCTAAATGGATATATCCATTAAAATTTTTGATTTCAATTTTTTCGCGAAAACAATACTTTTTGTTTGTTTTGCATGTGGGGGAAAGTAAAAATTGAATTTTTCTTCACAACTTGATGTTAACACAAAACGTTGCGTTTTAAACATTTGAAAACCAGTGCTGTAAAACAGGAAGTTGTTGAAAAAATCTGCATTTATCCATTCATCTGCATATTTATGATTCGCAGAGGCTTTCCGTTTAAATTTCCACGTCTCTTTTCTTTTATTCATTTATATTTGAAATTTCGCTAAACAAAACACGTAGCCCTTCACTCGCACACTCGCGCGCACACAAAAGAAAAGCGCCGCGGAAAATGCGATTATTCCATTAAAGCGATCCCCCCGGCCGCCCGGCCACCCGACTGCGCGAACCTGAATAAATAATAAATAAAGCCGAGGGGGTAAAGAGTCGATTTCAACGCGAAAACGTTTCAACATTTTACTGCCACAATAATATGAAAGAAAAAAGACATATGAAATAAACACGCTTTGAAGTTCTACTATTGGAGACAGTTTTTTAGTTATATTTTTCCTTCTTATTCTCATATTTTTTTTAGTTTGAAGTTTCATCACATTTTTATTTATTAAAAGTCTTACAAAGACTAAATCAAACCCTCATTAAAACAACTACTTCCGGAGCTAACACCCCGACGGACATTGAATTATACAACAAGGGTTTGCTGTGTTTGCTCTTTTTATTGACATAGGAAGAAACTGTCTCTTTCTATTTTTTTAGTTCAAAGTTCAAATGCATATTTTATTGAGAGTGTTTTCCTATTTTCCTCTTCTTTCTTAGTTTGAAATTCTAACACTTATTTTATCGAGACTTTCTTCCTATTCTCCTCTTCTTTTTTAGATTAAAGTATTAACAAATATTTTCATAAGAGTTTCTTCCAATTCTCTTCTTTTTCGGTTTGATTTTCCAACACATTTTATTGAGAGTTTCTCTTCCTAGTCTCTTCTACTTTTTCATTTTGAAGTTTCAACACATATTTTATTTAATGTTTCTTCCTATTCTCCTCTTCTTTTTCAGTTTAAAGTTGCAACACAAATGAAGAAAAATATGTGTTCTTTCTGGGTTTGAAGTTCTAACACATGAGACTTTCTTCGTATTCTCGTCTTCTTTTTTAGATTGTAGTTCTAACACCTATTTTCATGAGAGTTTTTTCCAATTCTTTTCTTCTTTGGTTTGAAGTTATCAGACATACAGTAGAACCTCGTTATACCGGGATTGCTTTTGGCTATACCTAGTACGATATAAGGAAAACACGGTATATCCGAATATATGTAATTTGTACATACACACACGCGCATATATATATATATATATATATATATATATACATATATATACATATGTGCAGTAGCCACCTACATAACAAGACATACTATATAATACAATAATGACGCCGGAACGTTTTACCTAATCAGGGCGGTACGCAGTCAATTGTTAAAATTAACATCTTTAAAAAAAAAGAAACCTGAAAAATGACCCCGATATATCCGAATCACGGTATCTCGAGGCCCGGTATACCGAGGTTCTACTGTATTTTATTGAGAGTTTCTTCCTAATCTCTTCTACTTTTTCACTTTGAAGTTTTAACACATATTTAATTGAAAGTTTCTTTCTATTCTCCTCTTATTTTTGAAACACATATTTTATTGAGATTTTCTTCTAATTCTAGTTTCCCTGTTCACATATTTTAATAATAATAATGTTTATTGCCCAACAGGAAACAAATTCCCAATTACAGGACAATTTAGTATTAACAAAAACAGTTTTAAAACTATAGACTAAGATTTTCTTCTTATTTTCCTTTCCCTGTTCAATTTATATTTCTAAAATATTATACTGCTACTTTATTCTTGAATTTAAAGTTCTAGCATTAGATAAATATGTTAATTGATTTTTTTTCCTATTATCCACTTCTCATTACATGTACGTTTTATTTAGTGTCTTTAATTTATTTCTCTTTATATTCAATTTCCTTTCATTTCTAGTTGTGTATTTTTTTCTAATATTTCTTTTAATAAATTAATTCATTTCTAATTACGCACGTGTGAATGTAAATTATTATAAGAGACAAACTTAAATGACTGTTATCCCGACTAACTAATGATCTTATTAGCCAAGCCAAGTTTGAAAACTTAAAGTTCGGTGTTTTGCGTCGTAGTTTAAGTTTAAGTTGTAAACTCTTGGAATATAGCGTTGAATGTGTATAATCCAGCACGATGTGTTATTCTCCAATAGTTAACGAAAACACAATGAATACTAATTTATTATAAAATACACATTGGAAAAATGTTGCAAGAGAAAATAATAAAAAAAAGATAAATAAAAGTCTGAACGAATTGTTAGAAGTTGTTGTTGATAATTCTTTAAGCAAAATTAAATAAATGTAAACGAATTATTAGAATTTTTTTCCTAAATAAGAATTGATTAATTCTTTAAAAAACTTATTAATAAATCTAAACGAATTATTAGAAATTGTTGTTTCCTGAGTAAGAATTTACATGGATTAAATATCTATATTCAAGGATCAATGGTATTATTGAAACAATATTGTACATGGATTAAATCCACCATTACCACCATTTATTAAATTTTAGTAATTAATGTTAATACGTTTTATCAATTTTTAAATATTATTGTTATTATTTTGTACATATTCTTTGTAAAAGGGGTTTCCCGTGAGAGAATAAATAAATAAATAAATAAATAAATAAAATCTCATATCGAAGAATCAATGATATTCATTAATGATAGAAAATTGTACATGGATCAAATAATTTTTTCAAATTATAGTTAAATATATGTTAAATTAATTTCTCACTTAACCCGTGGCGAAACATATTTATTTAATAGTAGAACTTTGATTAAAACACTTGGTTTGTTTCACTGAAATCAGTGAAACAAAAAAAGTGTTTCAATCAAAGTTCTATTATAGTTAAATATGTTTCACTTCTTATTCAAGACATGTTTGTTATTTTCATTTTTTCATTAAATTCGAACGCGAAATAAATTTTTCATGAATATTCAAATGAAAGTCTACACAAACTTGAATATTAATAATGCTTCATTTAAGATTAATTACTATCTTAATTAAAATTGTGTGATATAATTTTATGAATTCAGAATTACATAAATAATTATTCATGTGTGTTTACACGAAATATTTATTCGCGTGTGACAACAAAAAATGCGAACGTTTCGATGTTAATTAGAACATCTGAAGGGATTAATCAGCTAGCGCGTGTTTGCGAAATTGCGGTTAAAACGTAATGAATTTTCCGAATCGGAAAATCGGTATACATTTATTTCGCACCGCAATTTGTATATATACATACGCATATAGAAAATATAATTTATCACCCAAAGCGTATGCGTTATATGCCACCGACAGTTAATAACATTTGGTTTATAATTACATTTTAACCGAACTAAATGAATTAATTTAACTGGGAATATGTATATTTTTTTTGTAAATGAGTTGTTTTCATCATAGTAATAACAGCAGAATATAAAATCAACTAAAATCGTTGATTTTTCTGTATAATTTCAACTTTGGCTTAATATTTTAAGAAAATTCGTTGACATAATTTAATTTTCTTTCAATTAAATTCAAGTGCAATCAATTTTAGGTAAATTCTGTAAATTTCAAATTGATTGTATAAAATTTTAATTTATTACAAATTTTTCAGAGAGAGAGAATGTTTTCTTTGAAAAAATTGTAATAAATAATAGTTTTATACAATCAACATGAAATTTACACAATTTACTAAGAATTGATTGCACCTAGGTTTAAATAAAAAAATATTACATTTTGTGGACGCATTTTCCTAAAATATTAAGCCAAAGTTGAAATTATGCAATCAATTCCACGGCGTTAGGAGAATGTTTTTATTGAAAACTTTAAAAAAAATTAAAGTTTTATAAAATCATCATGACAATTGTACGATTTTATTTCACTCTGCAGTAAAACAATTTGTTTATTCTCTATGACTTTTGACAAGATTTATATTTCAAATTACTTTTTAAAGATTTTCAAAAGAAGGCTTGAAAAATGTAGACGTAAGTTGACTAAAACACAAATATTGCACACAAATTTGTGTCTGTTCTAAATTTGAACAAAAAAGTAAGTTATTTATTTATTTGTCAAATCAACGGAAGCCATTTACAAAAATACATAAATATAAACATGAATTACAATAGTAAATGTATATAACTTAAAACCAACTTAAATCTAATAACTAAGGCATGAAAAATTTCACCTATACAGTCTGTTGATTCTGCATATTTTATTAACTCGTATTTTGTCCTAATTTTCTTTTTAATTCACTTCAACATATCAACTTTAGTTTATTTTATATGAAAACATTTTTTGTCTCGCTAAGAATTTTTCAAATATTTTATTTTATTTTATTTAATTTATCAAATCAACGGTAGCCATTTACAAAAACACATAAATATAAACATTAATTTAATTAACTAAGGTATAAAACTTAAAATTAGCTTAAATCTATTATATGTCATAAATTTTACAATAAAGAAAACTGTAAAATAAGTTTTTGATTGATCGTCTAACGAGGGTTTCCACTCCCAGACTAAGCATGAAGTAAAATTTCGAGTTTAGAAAAGCCCCGCGTAGAAAATTTTCACGGGGCTTTTCTAAACTCGAAATTTTACTTCATGCGCCACGCGTATAAAACACTGATTTAAAGTGAAGTTAAAAACACACTGAAAACCAACCCAATTTCGATATTTTTTCAAAATTGGATGTTTTCTTTCCTATTCATGCTGTAAACCTTCAGATATTCGTTGTTTTCTTGTGAATAAACTTCGATTCCCTGTAGTCCTTCGGTCTTCGAAGACCATGATTGGTCCTTCGAGCTGTAGCCTTTGTAAAATGGTAATAAACTTAGTAATCTAGAGTGATCCTTCAATTTGAAACTTTTAAGAACGAGTGTTGTCCACTCCCAGGCTAAGCATGAAGTAAAATTTCGAGTTTAGAAAAGCCCCGCGTAGAAAATTTGTCGAGGGTCGCGCAGCGACCCGAGACAAATTTTCACGGGGCTTTTCTAAACTCGAAATTTTACTTCATGCGCCACGCGTATAAAACACTGACTTCAAACGAAATTTTTAGGGTTAGGGTGAAATAAATTTGGTATGTCAATTATCAATTAAAAACAGAAAGTGAGTAAAATGCGAAAAAAAAAGAAGAAAAAGGAAACGTTAAACTATTAGTAGATCATTAAGCTTAATTTCCCGTGTTCCACACGGGGAGTTGCAGCCCAATTGACTTGAATTGGAGTGGAATACGGCGTTCTGGTAGTTTCAGATGGGTGGGTGCTGCAACAAATGCGGTGAAGTGGAGATGGAGGGAGAAACGTGTGGTTGTGGTTGGGTGCGTAAGCCGAATGGTTGGGGTTGGAAATTAATCATCGTTTTGGGAGTGGGGATGCGGTGGATGGAGGAAGCAGTCCGTATATATGAAGGACTCTGTAGCTCGCTAGCGCGAGCACCTTGCTAGCTTTGCACGCTGTCGCTCGCTGCGCTCGCTACAGCTTTGCAGCAGTTGAAAGTTGTGTTAGACGGAAAAAAGAGTAGACGCAGCGCACGCTGGATTGGAGATTGAAATGTTGTCGCGGTAGTGAGGATGCGGTGGATGGAGGAAGCAGTCGATATATTAAGAGGACTCTGTAGTGCTGGCGCTAGGATCAGTAACTGCTCGCTTCGCTCGTCTCGCTTCGCTCGCCTCTCTTCGCTCGTACTTAGCTCACTTCGCTCGCGTAATTCTCGCTTCGCTCGCTCGCCGTGGCAGCATGGATGCGGTGGATGGAGGAGGCAGTCCATATATTAAGAGGACTCTGTGGTGCTGGCGCTAGGATCAGTAACTGCTCGCTTCGCTCGCTTTGCTTCGCTCGCCTTGCTTCGCTCGCCTTGCTTCGCTCGCCTTGCTTCGCTCGCCTTGCTTCGCTTGCCTTGCTTCGCTCGCCTTGCTTCGCTCGCCTTGCTTCGCTCGCCTCGCTTCGGTGGATGGAGGAGGCAGTCCATATATTAAGAGGACTCTGTGGTGCTGGCGCTAGGATCAGTAACTGCTCGCTTCGCTCGCCTTGCTTCGCTCGCCTTGCTTCGCTCGCCTTGCTTCGCTCGCCTTGCTTCGCTCGCCTTGCTTCGCTCGCCTCGCTTCGCTCGTACTCAGCTCGCTGCGCTCGCGTAATGCTCGCTTCGCTCGCTCGCCGTTGCAGCACTTGGCTCTCCTCGTGCTGCTGTGACTGCTCGCTTCGCTCGTATTCGGCTCGCTTCGCTCGCTTGCCGTTGCAGCACTCGGCTTCGCCTCGTGATAATCTAGTAATAGTTTGACCTTTCCTTTTTCTTTTCTTTTCGCATTTTACTCATTTTCTATTTTCAACTGATAATTGACATACTAAATTTATTTCACTCTAACACTAAACATTTCAATTGAAGTCAGTGTTTAGTACGCGTGGCGCATGAAGTAAAATTTCGAGTTTAGGAAAGCCTGAAAATTTGGATTTGCCGAGGCGCGACTCGCTTCGCTCGCGCGCCCCGACAAATCCAAATTTTCAGGCTTTTCTAAACTCGAAATTTTACTTCATGCTTAGTCTGGGAGTGGAATCCCTCGTTTGAAAATCAATCAGAAACTTACTTTACAGTTTTCTTTATTGAAACATTTATGAAACAGATATGATATTACTTTTTTGTTCAAATTTAGAACAAACACAAATTTGTGTGCATCTTTTTTCACTTGAGAATCTTTATAATCTACTAATAGTTTCACCTTTTCTTTTTTTTGTTCTTTTTTTCATTTCACTGTTTTTTTTTTTCAATTGAGAATCTTAATAGTCTAGTAATAGTTTCTCCTTTACTTTCTTTTTCTTTTTTCATTTCACTCATTTTTTTCAACTGAGAATCTTAATGATCTAGTAATAGTTTCACCTTTTCTTTCTTTTTTTTTCATTTCACTCGTTTTTTTCCAATTGAGAATTTTAATGATCTAGTAATTCTTTCACCTTTTCTTTCTTTTTTTTTTCATTTCACTCGTTTTTTTTTCGATTGAGAATTTTAATGATCTAGTAATTCTTTCACCTTTTGTTTCTATTTTTTTTTCATTTCACTCGTTTTTTTTTCGATTGAGAATCTTAATGATCTAGTAATAGTTTCACCTTTTCTTTCTTTTTTTCCTTCATTTCACTCGTTTTTTTTCAATTGAGAATTTTAATGATCTAGTAATTGTTTCACCTTTTCTTTCTTTTTTTTTCATTTCACTCGTTTTTTTTTCGATTGAGAATCTTAATGATCTAGTAACAGTTTCTCCTTTTTCTTTTCTTTTCGTATTTCAACCTTTTTCTTCAATTAAGAATGTTAATAATCCGACAGTCACACTTCACCCGTTTTTTGTTTTGTTGTAATCATCCGCATACCTGTGTTAAATTTATTGGCATCAACAGGTAAAAATGACACCGGTACGGGTCATTAAACGCCCGTGATGCGATTTACAGGGCTTCACTGACGCGCCCGATGGCGATTGATGGCATGAAATGGCAATGATTTGTGCGGCTGGCGGCTTTCACGCCCATCTGAAGTGACACCGCTCAACTCCGGCCATTCGCAGATGATTGACAATTACAGACGTTATTAACTGCCGGATCGTGATTACTAATTAATTGCTGGCCGTACAGTGTTTCAGACTGAGCCCCCGGTATTACATCGCGTAATCCCCGGTAATAATCTTAAAGCCGGCCTTAACACAGATCACGATTTGATTGATTGATACGAAGATTCAATACAAAATAAAAATAAACTTAGTTTGATAATGACTAGCTTGTAGTCACTGAAAAGTAAAATAAAAGTGGTAAAACAAAGTTAAGTGTTTTAATTAAAAAAAAAATACTGCCACTAACCACTGAATGATTAAATTTCGACATAAGTTCCTATTTATTGATCCATTATTGAAAACTACGTAAATTTTACTAAAAAATAGGCTCAAACTGGGTATCAGGAACACCTATCTTGCAAATTTTCGATCCTAACCTCGAAATGCGCGTTTTTAGCACGTCATATTGTTTTACATTGTTTTATTGATTTATTTATTTTTAGCTTTTTTTTAAAAAGTATAATTCAAAGCTTTAAATAAGTGTTTTCCACTCCCAGACTAAACATGAAGTAAAATTTCGAGTTTAGAAAAGCCCAGTGAAAATTTGTCGAGGGTCGCGCAGCGACCCGAGACAAATTTTCTGGGCTTTTCTAAACTCGAAATTTTACTTTATGCGCCACGCGTATAAAACTAAAATATTGTGTAATTTAAGTAAATTCGAACTTCGCTTAAAATCAGCGTTTTACACGCATGAAGTAAAATTTCGAGTTTAGAAAAGCCCAGAAAATTTGTCTCGGGTCGCTGCGCGACCCTCGACAAATTTTCACGGGGCTTTTCTAAACTCGAAATTTTACTTCATGCTTAGTCTGGGAGTGGAAAACACTCGTTTAAAGCTTCAAATTGAATTAAAAAAAAAACAACTAACTTCACTTTTAATAAAAGTGAAGTAAGGAATAAAAAGTTACGCATTGTGATTAAATACTTCACATAACTTAATTCAACAATTAGCTGTTTTTTTTTAAGTTCAATTTGAAGCTTTAAACAAGTGTTTTCCACTCCCAGACTAAGCATAAAGTAAAATTTCGAGTTTAGAAAAGCCCCGTGAAAATTTGTCGAGGGTCGCGTAGCGACCCGAGACAAATTTTCTGGGCAATTCTAAACTCGAAATTTTACTTCATGCGCCACGCGTATAAAACGCAGATTTTAAGCGAAGTTCGAATATACATACATTTCACGGTATTTTAGTTTTATACGCGTGGCGCATGAAGTAAAATTTCGAGTTTAGAAAAGCCCCGAAAATTTGTCTCGGGTCGCTGCGCGACCCTCGACAAATTTTCACGGGCTTTTCTAAACTCGAAATTTTACTTCATGCTTAGTCTGGGAGTGGAAAACACTCGTTTAAAGCTTCAAATTGAACTTTTTTAAAAAAGCAACGAACTTCACTTTTAATAAAAGTAAAGTAAGGAATAAAAAGTTTTGCATTGTGATTAAATACTCTACATAACTTAATTCAACAATTAGTAAGAATATGTGCATGTAAATAACTTTAATTCTGTCAAAACTGTGTTAACAATAACTATATTTAATTGAAGTGAATTAACAAATTTGCTCTCTCTTTATGTCCCTCCGCTATATTCTATGAATAATCCGTTTTAATAGGGTAACAGTAAATGGTCAAACTATTGCTGAAATGCAAACTCGGCTTACAAATCAAGCGTTGTTATTCAAAATAACTCGATTAACATATTTAACGTGTGTTCAGTTTCATATCTCATTAAACACGTCGATTGTATTACAAACATTGCTGATTAAGGCTAAATTAATACATTGCGAAATTTAATAATTTCTTGTAACTAGAAGTACACGTATTAATGCAATTATTTATTTGATTTAAGGAATAGTATTATTTAATTCAAATGAATTGTAAAAAAAGGAAATGTTAAAAGTACGATACGTTTCGCTATATACAAACTGCCAGAAAGGTTAGTTAAAGATGGGTTAGATGATTTATATTAGCTTGGATAACAAATTGCATATGTATAGGTAATTTTTTTTTAATAAGACAAATAAGTTGTAGATAATCTCGACACTTTTAACATATCTTGAAATATTCTACAACCAAGTATCAACAGTTTTATTTGTACTTATTTTATAATTTACGTAAACAATACCTAGGTGGATTGCCTTTTTTTAATCTTTTATAAATTTTCATAACCAGAAAGATGTAAATATGAATCTTGTATTGACTTGTTTCTAATTTTATAACACATTTGTTTATTATTTTGTATTGTGCAAAAACTTTTGCTAGTAATCAAGCAGAAACCAACAGAACTAGCAGAAAAGATTATTTTTTAGTAGCAGATAGAGTGTGCTGCTGGAAGTAGAAGAAGAAGTAGAACAAAGATCATTTAGTAGGACTAAAAGATTAACAATTGGAGCTAGTAGAATTCCCTCTTCTGCTAGCTCCAATTGGTAACCTTTTAGTCCTACTAAATGATCTTTGTACTACTTCTTTTTCTACTTCTAGCAGCACACTCTATCTGCTACTAAAAGCTACTAGTAGCAGCTCTCTCTTTCTCTTTCTTCTACTAGGTTTATTTTTTTCTGTTCGGTCTACTTGCTGTAGAGCAAGGAAGAGTTGGTAGAAGATAGAGTGTGTTGGAGCTTTAGAAGTAGAGAGAGAGAGGGAGTGCTGGTACTTTAGCAGCATTCTTTCTTTCTTCGTTATATTCACTTTACTCTTTTCTGTTTGGTCTACTTGCTGTAGAGCAAGGAAGAGTTGGTAGAAGATAGAGTGTGTTGGAGCTTTAAAAGTAGAGAAAGAGAGGGAGTGCTAGTACTCTAGCAGTATTCTTTCTTTCTTCATTATATTCACGTTACTCTTTACTATTTTGTCTACTTGTTGTAAATCAAAGATGAATAATAATAATAATAATAATAATAATGTTTATTTATGTTAAAGCAGTGCTTACATATGTCAAGGAGTACAGTATTTGTGATAATATAATAAAAAATAGAAAAAACACACATATAAAAAATAAAAAATCTTAAGAATATTGTTTACATAAAGATTAAAAATATATCAGCGATATATAATTACCATATACCTACATCGCAACTAGAACGTATACTTTAGAAAGTCCTCTGTGGTATAGAATGCATTCTCAATAAGTAAAGACTTGATTTCATTTTTAAATTGTATTATATCAAGTACCCTAAGCCTGTGTGGTAAATGATTAAAAAATTTCAGACCGTAATAGTTTTCACAATTCCTAGATCTTTGTAGCCTAAGCTTCGGAATACTTAGGTTACTCCTAGTTCTCGTATGATAATTGTGATTTTGTTGATTTATTTTGTTATCGTCGTGATATGATTTGATTAATAACAGACTTTGTAATATATACAGGCAAGGTAGTGTTAATATTTTTAACATTATGAATGCCGGTTTGCAGTCAGCTTGGTAGCCTAGGTTAAACAATATGCGTACCACTTTCCTCTGAATGCCAAATAGCCTATGCCTGATTGTGGAATGTCCCCATGCCACAATATTGTAAGAGAGATGTGACTGGAACAGAGAGAAGTATGCCGTTCTTAACATACGAGGTGTAATGTTGTTTTTCTCTAATGACAAATACGCTTTTGTTTAACTTTGCTGCTAGTGCATCAGCTTGACTATTCCACAATAATTGATCATCAATATGAATACCCAGGAACCTGACCGTTTTGTGTTGATAAGGCTGCTGCGTGTTCAAACTGTAAATGGCTGTTTCTGTTTTATTGGAATTCAGAGTCAAGAGGTTAGCATTGAACCAAATTTTTGCTTTTTCAAGAAGATTTTTGTTTTCGTGCAAACCGGAATTCAAGTTTTGTGAGGAATTGACAATTGTTGTATCGTCCGCAAATAGCACAACTTTACAATTTGACATATAATTAGGAAAATCATTAATAAACAATAAGAACAGTAAAGGTCCTAAGGTTGACCCTTGTGGGACACCGCACTTGATTTCTAGCAATTCCGACATTTTGCCATTGTGAATCACAGACTGTAATCTATTTGAAAGAAATGATATTAATAATCTACAACTAGGTGGGCTGAAGTTATACATATATAATTTTCTCAGTAATAATGTATGAGAAACACAGTCAAACGCTTTCGAGAGGTCTAAGTATGAGGCGAACATATACTCACCTTTCTCAAATGATGCAATAATACTCTGGCACAGATCTAATATTGCATCGGTTGTTGATTTCCCTTGTCTAAACCCATATTGATTGTCGCTTAGGGAGTTATTTTCCTCAAAATGTTCAATAATTTGTTTAAACAAAATAAAACAAAAACAAAAAAGAAAGAGAGAAGGAGTGTTAGTAATCTAGCAACACCCCCTCGCTATTCTACTAGATTCACTTTAATCTTGCCTGTTTGGGCTACTTGTTGCAGAGCAAAACGCAGTTAGTAGGAAATAAAATGTGCTGAATCTCGAGAAGTAGAAAAAAAAGAGAGAGTGGCATTACTGGTTCTATAGTAGCACTTCTTTCTGTTTAGTTGAATGTATCAAAGGAAACAGAAACAAGTAAAAATAACTGAATCTAGTAGAAGAGAAAGTAGCAGCACTCTTTCTGTAGTTTTCCGCCTCTTTTATCTACTAGATTTAGGTTTACTTATTTCTGTTTGGACTACTCGCTGTAGAGCAAAACACAGCTGGTGCTGAAGCTCTAGAAGTAGACGAAATATTAGCTAGCAGAACTGAAAGAATCACAATTGGAGCTAGTAGTAAACAAACTCTATACTTAATAGGTGCACTTATTATCAGAGGAAAGAGGAACAAGTAGAAGTAATTGAAGCTGTTAGTAATTCTTGTTTAATTTACTTTTAGATCAAAGAACAGTTAGTAGAAGATAAAGTGTGCTAAAGCTCTTGAGGTAGAAGAAATATCAGTTAGTAGAACTGCAAGAATAACAAATGGGGCTAAAAGAGGTTATATACTTAAAGGGTGCACTTATTATTAGAGGAAAGAGAAACAAGTAGAAGTAAGTAGAGCTCGTAGAAGAAGAAGTAGCAGCACTACCCCCCTCCTCTCTCACTTTCTCGCGTTTACTAGATTCACTTCCTTCTTTCTTCAACTACAATTATTTTTTTCTGTTTGTAGAACAAAGTAACTGCTTTTTCTTCTACAAGAAGTAGACCAAACAGAAAGACGTGAATCTAGTAGAAGAAAGAAAGGCGTAAATCTAGTAGAAGCGAGAGAGTGAGAGAGGAGGCGGGTAGTGCTGCTGCTCCCTCTTCTACTAGCTTTACTTACTTCTACTTGTTTATCTTTCCTCTAATAATAAGTGCATCAGATAGAGTTTATTAAAGCTCTAGAACTGGATGAAATGACTTCTACTTTCTCTTTCTTTGAAGAAAGAAAGTACAACCAGTACAAATATTGTTTTTGCTCTTTTGCTTTTCCATACAAAAATTTACAATTATGAATATTTCTGGGGGGGGGGGGTGTTCGATCCCCTATATCCGCCCCTTTGGCTACGCCTTTGAACAAGATGTTCATGCAGTTAGTAGAAAGATTTTAGATGCTGATGCGAAATTCCTTATGTTGTGATTTCTAAATACATGAGAATCTGATATACAAGCGATGAATAATTAATAGAAACTATGAGTTAAATGAAGTTTTTCATATATTTATAAAAAAAATCTTTTAAATGTATGAGTCATTTCGTAATTAAATTGTCTTTGAGCGCTGCCCCAGCAGTGTTTACATTTAGAATTCCCGCAAAGAACGCTTCGGCGAAAAAATATTATTAAAGTGCGGTTTTAATTAAAACAAAAGCCGCGGCCGCGCGAATTTCGATGACGCGGACTTTTTCGAAAGTCTTTTGTTTCGTCCGCGCGCGCGAACAATAAACCGCGACAGGAAACTGCCTCGACGACGACATCTGAAATTCCCGACCGGGGTTTTCGTTTTTGTTTCGGCGAATTTAATCCGAGAGGGAAAAACGACGCCCGAAAGCGGGATAATTCGATTTGCTTCGCGGACACAAATACACACGCGGAAAGGGGGGAAAATCGGAAGAAAAGAAAAAAAAAGCAGACTAATTTCCTTTCACCTTTCAGTCATTCCGGGGATAGAGGCATTTCCTTTTAACCTCCCCCCCCCCAGGTTAGGAGGAAATGCCCCGAGGCGATGGGATTTTCCAGGAAACTAAGTCTCTAACAGGCGGGATGTTCAAGAATTTAATAATGAAAAGAAGTGAAATAAAGCGATTAGTAGTAAATCTAATAAATCCTAGATCTTTTACTAGAAATTGAAGAAAAATTAAAAGTGTAATTGTTATTTTTCATACATTCTAGATAAAAATAATCTGTCCTTGATCCTTCAGAAGAAAACAAAAATATGGAAAGCTGTTTTTTATTGAGTTCAATTTGAAGTTTTAAATGAGTGTTTCCACTCCCAGACTAAGCATGAAGTAAAATTTCGAGTTTAGAAAAGCCCGTGAAAATTTGTCGAGGGTCGCGCAGCGACCCGAGACAAATTTTCTGGGCTTTTCTAAACTCGAAATTTTACTTCATGCGCCACGCGTACAAAACACTGAAATATTGTGAAGTTAGAATACACAAAACATTTTTTTTTAATGAGTACTAATTGAAATATTTGAATAGCAAAATATTTACACTTTTCTTTACACGTTCTCAAGTCAGGTCAAATAATACAATGTATAAAATTAATTTATTTAATAATTTAATGATTAATTAACAAAAAACTAATAAAGTTACGTTATTGCATCAATGGGTTAAACATTTAAAATTATGCATTCTATGTGATAACAAAAAATAATTATCTTTTTATGGTGGATGCGCCAGGTTTATTGCCGGAAATATTGTTATTACATTCTCATTATTCTCGATAAAAATCGTATTTTGGGA
The DNA here is from genome assembly GCA_932526585.2 of Philonthus cognatus. Taxonomy (NCBI): domain Eukaryota; kingdom Metazoa; phylum Arthropoda; class Insecta; order Coleoptera; family Staphylinidae; genus Philonthus; species Philonthus cognatus. Next base: position 144,271,857 of record OW052242.1, read on the forward strand.
TTTGAAATCGGCGGAGGAGTTAATGGGGCCGTTTTGTTTCCAGCGTCGCGACGTCGAGGAAGAGAAGTTGGCCCCATTAATAACGCGGATATTGATCTGGTGCTGGCCTTGACAGTAAGAGGCCACCGCAAAAAATGAAAAATCCTCAGATAAATTTCAAACTGATCGATAGCCTTTTTCATCCACTCTGAAAAAAAGTTTCTTTAAATTTCAAAGTGAAAGTAGCCTTAAAAATTGCCATGACTTGATTTCTCTGTTTGATAATGGCAAGTTGAGTTGCCGAAACTGCAATCAGTATAAATAAATTTTATACATTGTATCATTTGACCTGACTTGAGAACGTGTGAAGAAAAGTGTAAATATTAATATTGTGTTATACAAACAAAGTTAGTCTTTTATTTTATTAATCTCATGTCACATAAATTTTCCCTACTTCTTTTTATAGTAATTTTTGTTTTGTATTAATAAAGCTATTCTTTAATTATTGATTTTTAAAATGCTTAAAAAATATGCCATGATTTTATTTCTCATGTCAATTTAATTTTCCTTGCTTTTTTGTTATGATACTTTTTGTTTCTGTATTATGTAAAAGCAGATACGAGTACGTGTGTAATATTTTTGCCGCCGAGTAAACAAGACGTGTATTTATTCTTTCTTACTCCTCGTTCTTGATTAAACATACGCAAAAAAATAATAACCTTCGCGGAGGAAAATGTAAATACCAAATAGCAACCCCCCGACGGCGACAAACGACGTTTCAATAAAGGTGTATTATTGAAATAGAAATCCCTCACGTTCTTCAATTTGAGAAAGTTTTAAATATTCATAAATTTATAAAATAAAATATTCAACAAATTATATCAACAAAAAAAAGCATAACGTATTTTAAACATTGATAACACCATTAAGCATTTTATAATAATAAGTATCTATATTGTCCAAAATTTTCTCTTTCATTAGTTTTACTCAGTGGCATAGATTTAGCGGATTTAGGGAAATCGACTATCTCTGTTAGCGATTTATTTTATTATTATTTTTATACATATCTAAGTGAACCACTTATTGTACTTGTTTTTGTAAAACTCAAGAAAAATAAATCTATAAAAAGTCTAATCCCCCCCTTGTAAAAAAACTATCTACGCCACTGGTTCTATTTATTGACCTTTGTTCTAATACAGCATTCTTCTACCAGCTGCACTTAGAACAATTTCTACAATCTAAGAGTCTATTTCTACTACCTAGCAGCACACGATGTTCTACTAACTAAACTTTTTCTATGCTCTACTAACTGCTTTCCTCTGCTAGTGCCATTATCTACTAGTACTTTTTTTAAAACACTTAATTAGCATATCAATCATGTTCGAGGTTGTATGTTTATTGAACTTTTTAGTGTTCTACTAACTGCGCGTTTTCTTCTACTAGTGCTATTATCTACTAACTAGCAGCACTCTACGTGCTGCGCTACTAATTAGCAGCACTATTTGGTCTACAAACTGCACGTTTGCCCTGCTAGTTCTATCTTGTAACTAGCAGTACTCTACGTTCTACTAACTACCCTTTCACCTCTGCTAGTGCAACTATCTACTATCTAGCAAGACTCTACGTTACAGCAACTACACTTTCTTTTCTGCTGCATTTTCTATTTTGCTAGTTCTATTATTTACTGACTAGCAATAATTTCTACTAACTGCACTTTCTCCTTTGCTAGTTCTCTAATCTACTCACTAGCAGCACTGTAGGTTCCGATAGCTTTACTTTCTCTTCTGTTGGTTCTATTATTATCTACGAACTAGCAACACTTTAAGTTCCACTAACTGCGTGTTTTATTTTGCTAGTGCCATTATATATGAACTGAGTGCTTGTCCTGCTAGTTCTATTATCTATCTACTAGCAGTACTCTATGCTCTATTACATGCCCTTTGGCCTTTGCTGCAACTATCTACTATCTAGCAACACTCTACGTTATAGTAACTGCACTTTAATCTCTACTGCATTTTCTCTTTTGCTAGTTTTATTATTTGATAACTAGCAGTACTCTAACTTCTACTAACTGCAATTTATTCTCTGCTCGTTCTCTTATCTATTCACTAGCAGCACTCTAGGTTCCGATAGCTTCACTTTCTCATCTGTTGGTTCTATTATCCACGAACTAACAAAACTTCACGTTCCACCAACTGCGTGTTTACTTTTGCTAGTGCCATTATCTACGAACTGTTTGTTTACCCTGCTAGTTCTATTATCTACTAACTAGCAGCACTCTATGTTCTATTACATGCTCTTTCGCCTATGCTGCAGCTATCTACTATCTAGCAACACTTTACGTTATAGTAACTGGACTTTCTCCTCTGCTGCATTTTCTCTTTTGCTAGTTCTATTATTTACTAACTAGCAGTCATTTCTACTAACTGCACTTTCTTCTCTGCTAGTTCTCTTGTCTTCTTACTAACAGCACCCTAGGTTACTCAAGCTTTACTTTCTCTTCTGTTGATTCTATTATCTAGGAACTAGCAACACTCCACGTTCCACCAACTGCGTGTTTTCTTTTATTATCTACTAACTAGCAGCACTCTATATTTTATTACATGCCCTTGCGCCTATCCTGCAAGTATCTACTATCTAGCAACACTCTACGTTATAGTAACTGCACTTTTTTTTCTGCTGCATTTTCTCTTTTGCTAGTTTTATTATTTACTAATTAGCAGTACTTTAATTTTATACTAACTGCACTTTCTTCTCTGCTAGTTCTCTTATCTACTCACCAGCTGCACTCTAGGTTCTGCTAGCTTTACTTTCTTTTCTGTTAAATTATCTACTAACTAGGAACACTCCACGTTTTAGTATCCTATCTTCTACTTTCTTTCAGTTAATTCTATTTTTTTTGCTAACACTTCTTCTTCTACTAGTTGTAGATCGCATAGTATCCTACTATGTGTAGGATCTGCTATTATTTGTACTAGTAACTGAATTAACATTTTGTAACTGGTTTCACTCCTAAATTGTATACCAATTATACAGTATTTTCTACTTGTTTTCATACTAACAGTATCCTGAGAGATCATTAAATTTGTCTACTAATTAAACTATTCCCTTGACTTAAGTTGATTGATTCAGTTACGTGAAGATCAAATTATTTTCACGAATGAAGAACTAATAACCTTTCTTCACACGTTTATTTAAATTACCAATGTACATACATTTCGGACACAAATTGATCATTATCAATGGATTAACACTGACTTAGTTTTCTACTGATTCTATTGGTACTATTGCATTAATTAGTTTGCTGTGCTTTATCTACTACGAGCTGCACATTGGTTGTACAGTTATATCTATTGTACCAATTATACTGGGTTTCTACTTGCTCTTCTACTGTCACTCTACTCTTACTCTTAGATTGTATATCAATTAAATAAGATGTTCTACTTGCTTTTCTACTACCCTCAGAGACTACGTAATTCTTCTGCTAGTTATACAATCTGCTTGGCTTAAATTTCTACCAACTCTATTGCTACATCTGTTGATTTTATTAGTATTTGTACTTTATCTATTATTTGTTACACATGAAGTCTTCTACTAGATCCAGTAGTCAATTATACTGGCTTCTACTTGGTCTTGTACTACCAGTATCTTTAAAGCTTTCTTAATTCTTCTAGTCATCATACCAGCTGTACGATATTACTAAAACTAATTCTAATTCTTTTAGTTTTATTCCTCTTCTACTAGTTGCGCTTACGGTCTACTACTAGCTACACTTAAGGTCTTTCACAAGCGGCACATTACGTCTTCTACTAGCTGCTCTTTAACTCTTCTACCAGCTGTACTTTTAGTCTTCTACTAGTTTTATTTTAACTACTAGCTTTAATGTACTAATGTACTGCAACTTAAGTCATCTACTAAGAGCATCTCAAGTTGTCTACTAACAGCATCTTAAGTCTTATCCGGGTTGTACTGTACACTATATAATTATACCAGCTGCATAACACTAACTGTAATTATGTTACTTTTATTCCTTTATACTAATTGCATCTAAGGTCTTCTAGTAGCTGCACTTAAGGTCTTCTAGTAGCTGCACTTTAGGTCTTCTAAAGGCTGCACAATAACTTTTCCAATAGCTGTACTTTAAGTCTTTTACTAGCTGTACTTATAGTCTTCTACTAGCTTTACTTGAAGTCTTCTACTAGCTATACTTCTATTCCTCTACTAGCTGTACTTTAAGTCATCTATTAGCAGCAACTTAAGCCTTCCACTAACAGCATCTAAAGTCTTCTACTGCTTGCGCTGTACACTATTTGTACGTATATTTGTTTTATTAGATGTTTTACTTACTACCTCTTCTACTAGCTGCACCTCAAGTTATCTGTTGGCTGAACATCTGTTTTACTCAAGCTTCTTTTCTATCATCTAAAGCCTGGGTCTCCAAACTATCTTCTTCGCGGGCCACAAATACAATTCTACATAATAAAGTCGGCCAAGATCCGATTAATTTTATAAAGTTATGAAAAATTTAAGGAACAATTGTTACAATATTTCAAAATATGACATTTACAAAAAAATTACAAACAATCGCGGGACGGATTCATGCAAGTCGGGGGCCGGATTTAGCCCGCGGGCCGTAGTTTGGAGACCACTGATCTAGAGCAGTGGTTCTTAACCAGAGTGCCGTGAGTATATTAAAGTGGTAATGTATTTTTTAAAATTCACAACTGTAAGTCTGTATAAAGTATAATTACCTTATCAAAATGCTATTAAATTCTTATATTTTGTCGTTCGGTGCCGCCAGCTAAAAAAAGGTTGAGAACTACTACTTTAGAGAATCTAACCGAATTGAAGAAAACGTTAGAATAAATAATTATTTTGAATATTTTATACAAATCGATCCAAACATTTCTCTCCGCACAAAATCCAGCACGATATCATCTCACTAATCCAATTGCGTTCCGACCCTGGATGATGCTCTCTTGTTGTAATTCACTTATATACAGTGTGTCTGGTGATTTGATTTGCCGAGACACAGACTCCCCCTTCGAAGCGGTGCAATTTGTGAAAATCAGCCTCTCTCAGAAAATTTACATAAATAATGTAGCTCCCCATCACATTTGATACCGATTTTAACAGGGATAAGAGCACCCACACACATACACACAGCCACACAAAGGATAATAAAAGCGATAATTTAGTTTCGTCCAATTGTTAGAAACGAATACACAAGAGAGGAAATAAATGGATTGTATAGGTATGCCTATAGACGGATATTTAAGGTAATATAAACTTTGTGATATGCTGTATTTCTATTAGTATTAATAGGCAACCAACTATACACTGCATTCGCATAATAGGCAACCAAATGTGAATTCAGTTGATTTAACATAGATTGTATAATTTATTTTAAACTGAATATAGGAGAATACAGTGTATCTCCCGATTTTATTTATATCCCGATAAATACAGCGTTTGAAAATATTGCAGGAATAATAATAATAGCGGTCAATTTAAAGCTACTACATTTGATACCGATTTTAACAGGGATAAGAGCACCCACACACATACACACAGCCACACAAAGGATAATAAAAGCGATAATTTAGTTTCGTGCAATTGTTAGAAACGAATACACAAGAGAGGAAATAAATGGATTGTATAGGTATGCCTATAGACGGATATTTAAGGTAATATAAACTATATGATATGCTGTATTTCTATTAGTATTAATAGGCAACCAAATATACACTGCATTCGCATAATAGGCAACCAAATGTGAATTCCGTTGATTTAACATAGATTGTATAATTTATTTTAAACTGAATATAGGAGAATACAGTGTATCTTCTGATTTTATTTATATCCCGATAAATACAGCGTTTGAAAATATTGCGGGAATTCGTTATTTTTATAATAGCGGTCAATTTAAAGCTACTAGCGAGTGTTTCCACTCCCAGGTTAAGCATGAAGTAAAATTTCGAGTTTAGAAAAGCCTGAAAATTTGGTTTAATCGCGTAGCGCGAAGCGCGGAGCGATTAAACCAAATTTTCAGGCTTTTCTAAACTCGAAATTTTACTTCATGCGCCACGCGTATAAAACACTGATTTAAAGTGAAGTTCAAAATGTGATGCTTAAGTTTGATCTCATGTTAATAAATATTACACATTTTTATTTTGTGTAAATAAATTTACGAAAGTGAATTTATTTTTACATATCCTAACAAAAATTGATAGAAATTGAAAGCGGAAGATTTGGTTAGACGAAACGAGTATTTGTAAAATGTATCGACGTGAGATTAAACTTAAGAAGTATGCTTTAAACTTCACTTTAAATAGAGTTTTATACGCGTGGCGCATAAAGTTAAATTTCGAGTTTAGAAAAACCAGAAAATTTGGTTTGGTCGCGTAGCGCTACGCGCTACGCGACCAAACCAAATTTTCAGGCTTTTCTAAACTCGAAATTTAACTTCCTGCTTAACCTGGGAGTGGAAACACTCGCTAGAAGCTTAAAATTGAACGCTATACATCAGGATATGTATACTTAAAAGAACAATTCAATGTATAACAAAGTGCAGTATACATTTTAAATACCCTGTGATAATTTAAAACATGATTTAGAGTAGGCTTTAAATTTAAAATTAGATTGGCACTACTGTCTGTTAACACATAGTTTACAATAACCTCAAATTTATTCCATCGTTAAATTAGCATTCTGGGCAACCGCACACAAAAAATGCGGCTCACTCTAAATCATTAATTTAAACGATCGCACGGTTCTCAGTCTTTATTAAAAAGAAAACTGTAAAATTTAGTATAATTGGTTAATTAATTGTTTTTTTAAAATAAAATCTACAATCAAGCGAATCATTTTTTTTATAGTATGCTAATATTTCGTTGGAAAGTACTTTTTTAATGGAAATACTTTATACTCGAGTATTCTCTTTCAATAATATTTGAGTATTCAATGTATCAGTATTAAATAAATTTGCCGTATATAATATCGCGTGATGTTATTTTGTAGTCGTTAGGGAAAATATGAGGTTGTAAGAGGGTGTTTGGGGGGTGAATTTAATGGGGAGTCGTAGCGAACCCTCAAAGGATATGAATTTGATTGAAGGTGCACGGGGCACGTGTGTGTGTGTGCGGTGTCCTACGTGCACTCAGCCATTATTGGCCCGGCCCGTTTTCTGTGTTTCCAATTTCCGCCGGGGGAAATTTAATGAAAACCAACCGGCCCGACCTGTACACATAGACCGCTGTTTGTTTAATAGACATTTCTACGTACACGAATGTGCCCATTTTTACAAAAATAAACAAAACGGTTGAATTGCAAATGTATGCTCTGATAGAAAAAGGATTTACAAAATATTTACCTTGTTTGAATGAAATCACAAAAATCAGCACTCCAAAGTACGAATAGGATTTAACAACGAAGTTAGTAGAAGAGAAACGGAGTTCTTTTAACAGCTGCAGTATTTTCCAGCTCTACTGATCATAAAAACTAGCACTCAAATGTACGAATTCAATTTAATAATACAGCTGTTAGTAGCAGTGGCGGTCCTAGAGCGGTGCAAGCGGTGCGACCGCACCGGGTGCTGTCTTGGAAGAAGCGCCGAAAGCAGCCAAAAACGAAAAAGAGCTCTTAATTTTTGTGTTTAGAGGGGCGCCACCATGAGATCTTGCATCACCTAGAAATTTAGCTAGGACCGCCACTGGGTAGAAGAAAAAGGCGTTTTTCCTGAAGCTAGCTCTACTAAAATCAATAGCAGACCAAGCACAGCATTCGTTCTTCTCTTAGTTCTCCTGAAACCAGTAGCAGACTTAAATGGTTCTGCTAGTAGAAGATATCAATAGCATACGGTTAGTTATGGCTCCACTATTCACCTTTTTTTTCCCTGTGGGGGCCGTCTTCCTTTCGGATCCGGATGCACTGCAGCCTAGGTGACTTATTGTACTGCTCCAATATTATTACACTCACGCAACTATTCCGAACTCGATTCCCTGCACTAGCTTGTGCAGGTCCTTCAGAGGTTGCGCGTGGAAATCATTTGGTTCCATTTGTCTGTTCCCAAACATGAGCCGTCTTTTGCTCTCCAGCGCATTGCACCTGCACAGAACGTGCATAGCTGTTTCCGGTGCCGTATTACAGAGGCGCCTTTTTATTGCTGTATTAGTTACTGCACTATTTATGTCCACTAATAGCCATTCTTCTACTGAATATACTAATAAAAGTATATCCAGTAGAAGAATGACTATTATTGGATATAGATAGTCCAGTGCAGAAAGTATTAGTTCCTGCACTGGAGTATCTATATCCACTAATAGCCATTTTTTCTGCTAAGATAGATACAGATAGTCCAGTGCAAGATCGATTAGTTCCTGCACAGGATTATCTATATCTACAAATAGCCATTTTTCTACTAAGACAGATATAGCTAGTCCAGTGCAGTATGTATTAGTTCCTGTACAGGACTATCTATATCCACTAAAAACCATTCTTCTTCTAAGATAGATATAGAGAATCCAGTGCAGGGTGTATTGGTTTTTGCACTGGACTATCTATATCCACTAATAGTCATTCTTCTACTAAGATAGACATAGAAAGTCCAGTGCAGGATGTATCGGTTCCTGCACTGGACTATCTATATCCACTAACAGTTCTACTAAAAAAACTAATAGAAAGATCAATAGTGCAACCATTACTAGACTTGAATAAAGATATTAGTGGAAAGGCAAGTAATTCAACTAATCTAGCCGATGTAATCACGCAGCTAACAGAACACCTAAATAGAACAACACTTAAAATAGTCAATGCAACTGCCAGATGTAATATTAGTACAGCCAGCAGATTGTGTTGTGAGTAGAAGAGCGCCTCTGCAATTAGAAGAAGAACTGATGGGTCACTCTGTAGAAGTTGCTCATACTTAAAGTGCTGCTAGTAGACCATGTAGTAAAACTAGCAGAAAAGTTAAATAGATTATTTAATGCAACTGTTAGATTAAATAATAGTGCAGTCATTAGAATAACTGTGTTGCGAATAAAAGAGCACCTGTGCAATTAGAAGAAGAACTTGGATATACTAAAACAGATATATCCAGTAGAAGAATGATTATTAGTGAATATAGGTTTCTATTGCTATATTAGCACTGGCACTGGACTATCTATATCCACTAATAGCCATTCTTCTACTAGAAGACTGATAGAAAGATTATGAGTGCAACCATGACTAGGCTTACAGAAATATATCAGTGGAAAGGCAAGTAAAACAGCTAATCTAGCATATTTAATCACGCAGTTAGCAGAACACATAAATAGAAAAACACATAGAATAGCCAATGCAACTGCTAGACGAAATAATAGTGCAGCCAGCAGACTGTATTGTGAATAGGAGAGCGCCTCTGCAATTAGCAGAACAGCTGATGGGTCACTCTCATATTTAAAGTGCTGCTAGTATAATATACAGTAAAACTAATAGAATAGTTAAATCGCATATTTAATGCAACTACTAGATTAAATAATAGTGCATCCAGTAGAATAAATGTGTTGCGAACCCTTGTGTAGTTAGCAGAAGAACTTGGATATATTAAAACAGGTATATCCAATAGAAGAATAACTATTAGTGAATATAGACAGTCCAATGCCGGAACTAATATAGCAGTAGAAACATTAATAATGTAACCATTACTAGGCTTAAAGACTAACATCAGTGGAAAGGCAAGTAAAGCAGCTAATCTGGCAGATCTAATAACGCAGCCAGCAGAGCACCTAAATAGAAAAACACGCAGAATAGCCAATGCAATTGCTAGATAAAATGATACTGTAGCTAGCAGAATAACTGTGTTGTGATAGAAGAACGTTTGTGAAATTAGCAGAAAAACCCATAGGCGCCTATGTAGATGAAGTTGCTCATATTAGAATTAGAATAGCCAATGCAACTGCTAGATTAAATAATAGCCCAGCCAGTACAATACATGTGCTTGTGCAATTAGCAGAAGAACCAATGAATCACTGTGTAGAAGAAGTTGATCACAGCAACTGCTACATTAAATAATAGTACTACCAGTAGACTAACTGTGCTGCGAATAGATGAGCGCCCGTGCAATTACCAGAAGAACAAATGCATCACTGTGTAGAAGAAGTTGCTCATAGTTAGTGTTGCTAGTAGATCAGAAAGAAAAATTCACTCTATGTTCTATTCCACTATCTGTCTTACTTGCCTTTGTATTAGCCGTTTTATTCAATGTCTAATACTAGTTACTACTTACATTTTCTGCTGGTTTTTCTACTTTTCTGCTAAAACTAGCAGAAAATTTAAATAGTGACTAGTATTAGACATTGAAAAAAAAAACAGCTAATACAAAAGCAAGTAAAACAGATAGTGGAATAGCAAGTAGATCATGTACTGAATTTGTTGGATCTCACAGTGAATCTTGAGTCTTCTACTGGCTGCACTGTTAAGTATTTTTCTCTAGCTGCTTCTTTCTTATCATCTAGGCCTTTAGATGACCAAAAAATAAACAACTAGGACCTTACAGTGTAGCCAGTAGAAAATTTAACGTGCATCTAATAGGAGAGGCAACAGAGCAAATAATAAAATAAACTGAATTAGGATTAGTGTTAGTAGACAAACAACTTAAACAACTAGTGTAACTAGTAGAAGAATTAAGATTGCTTAAAGGACACTGATCATAGTTATTATGATCTAATATAACCATGAGTAAAAATAGTGTTACGAGTAGACACGCAACACGAACAGAATAAGAATTAGTGCTAGTAGACAAATAAGTTAAGCAACTAGTGTATCTAGTAGACGAATTAAGTTGTGTTTAAAGGACACAGGCAGCAGATCAAATAATAAAATGGACAGAATTGGAATTAGTATTAGTAGACAAACAAGCTAAGCAACTAGTTTAACTAGTAGAAGAATTAAGAGTGTTTAAAGAACACAAGCTATAGTTCATCTAGTATAACCATAAGTTGAAATAGTGCTGAGAGTAGGCACGTAACATGAACAGAATTAGAATTAGTGTTAGCAGACAAACAAATTAAGAAACTAGTGCAACTAGTAGAAGAATTAAGAGTGCTTAGAAGGCACTGGTCATAGTTCATTTAGTGTAACCACAAGTTCAGCTAATAGAAGAGGCAGCAGAGCAATTAATAAAATGAATAGAATAAGATTTAGTGTTGGTAGATAAACAAGTTTAGCAACTAATCTAACTAGTAGAAGAATTACGAGCGTTTAAATGATGCTGGTCATAGTTCATCTAGTATAACCATAAGTAGAAATAAACTTAGGAGGAGACATGCAAGTTAAGCAGCTAGTGTAACCAGTAGAAGAATTAAGAGAGCTTAGAGGATACTGCTAGTAGAAGAGGAAGTAGAACATTGAGTGTAATTCAAGAAAATAGATTAAGAGTGCTTAAAGGACACTAGTCATAGTTAGAACTAGGAGGGCTTTGAAGATACTGCTAGTAGAAGAGGAAGTAAAACATTGAGTGTAATTCAAGAAAATAGATTAAGAGTGCTTAAAGGACACTAGTCATAGTTAGAACTAGGAGAGCTTTGAAGATACTGCTAGTAGAAGAGGAAGTAGAACATTGAGTGTAATTCAAGAAAATAGATTAAGAGTGCTTAAAGGACACTAGTCATAGTTAGAATTAGAAGAGCTTTGAAGATACTTCTAGTAGAAGAGGAAGTAAAACATTGAGTGTAATTCAAGCAGATAGACTATACGATGCAACCAGTAACATTGCTACCAGTTGCAGAGATACTAATAAAACCCACTACAGCACAAATAGTGTTGGTAGAGAAACAAGTAAAGCGAGAATAATTCCAATTCAAAAATGTTTGAATTAGAGAAAATAAGCTTACGCTTCTTATAGTTAAGTGAAACCATTTAAAGTTCTAGTAGCAGTAGAAAATGGAGTGAGTGTGCAGGATACTGTTAGTAGAATAATTACTATTGGCAGTATTCTGCAAACTCTCTTAGTTTTTTACTGCTACTAGTACTTCAAATCGCTTCACTTGTATTTCTACTATCTAATATTCGTAGAAGGTAGACCTAATGATGCAGCAAGTATATCACTTAATGTGCGGTTAGTAGAAGGGTAACTAATATAACTAAGAAAAGTATACAAAGTGCTAGTACATTGAAAATAATAATTAATTAAATAATATAGGGAATTTTTCTTTTAAGTATACATAACCAGTACGCATCCGCTGTAAATTTTCAGGCATTCGTTGTTTTTTGAAAAGTGTTTAATTTGAAGCTGTAGCGAGTGTTTCCACTCCCAGGTTAAGCATGAAGTAAAATTTCGAGTTTAGAAAAGCCTGAAAATTTGGTTTGGTCGCGTAGCGCGAAGCGCGGAGCGGCCAAACCAAATTTTCAGGCTTTTCTAAACTCGAAATTTTACTTCATGCGCTAGGCTCGTAAAACACTGGTTTAACGTGAGGTTAAAAGTATTCATATTTGTATATTGTTTCAGCAGTGTATTTTAAACTTCGCAATATTTCAGTGGTTTATACGCGTGGCGCGTGGCAAACCAAATTTTCAGGCTTTCCTAAACTCAAAATTTTACTTCATGCGTAACCTGGGAGTGGAAACACATAACCTGCATCACACCACTAAATTCTTGAAATGTCAAATTTGATTGGGCCTATTAAAAAAATAGATTATACATGTTAATGAGGGATATTATAAAATGCAACATTGCGATTCACATTACAAAAAAGTGCAATGACAACCAAATTGTTAATAACTGGTTTTACTATCAATACTCTAACAAAGCCTACTGTGGTGAGAATAAAATGTGAACAGACTATATGTATTTTTATAAATAAAATCATGAAACAATGTTAACATAATTAAAAAATAGTAAAAGAATTTCGTAGTAAAATGTATACAATTTCTAGGTGACCGTGTCACAACCTTCTTTTCCCCTTTAGTCGCGTTACAAATTGCTCGAATATCCGAAGAAACATTTCCGAGCACAATTGCTCGAGAGGAATCCGAGAGACTTGTTGGAAAAGCAGTCCTGGTTGCGTTTACACAGTCTGTTTATCCAATCCCCATTTCCACTCTTCGTCTCCTTACAAAGGGGCTCCTCCCCCATCCCCATCTCGGGCCGAATTTGCATTTTCATTAACTTTACAACGTCGCCCATTTAAATTCCACCCTTAATAGGAAAAGTAGTAAAAAGAAGACGTTTTTTGTTTAACTTGTTGCGTTGATCTTTTAATCTTTGAATTTAAGAAACATTCCAAAGTTTAGGGATGTATTTTAAAAATAATTCCGCTTTTGAAAGAACCCAATTAGAAAGTTCGAATGGCTTTTTGGCTTTATTGATCTCGGAGATTTATAAAAAAATATTTTCAATTGAATGAAAATTACGACATTCCATTCAATTCTAGATACAGGGAATTTTTGTTTTATGTATACATATACATACGCTTTTTTTTGCAAGAGTTCAATATCAGAGTTGCCAACATACAATATATTCCATAGCACTCTAGAGGTTTTATTTTATTGAACATACGATATCTATTCTGTCTCTTCCATTTTTTTATTCAATGCTCGCTTAAATAATTTTATTAAACCCATTTTGTTTTACTCCTCGAATTTATTTTAGTGGTTACAGACCAACTTGATGTCGAATTCCTTTAGTTAAAAGTCCCCGAAAATATCTTTATGTTTATTTTTATCTCTCTCTCTATCGTCGAATAAGTGCTACGAGGGGTGGAAGGAGTGAGGAAGAGGAGGGGACGTTGCGGGAGAAGACGGGATTAGCCTCGGGGCGCCCGCTCTGATCGCGTTTAATGAATATGAGCGGCTGGTAATTAGTGGAGTAATTGCATCTGTTGGCTTTAGGATGCCCTATCACTATTAATTCGGATTTTTAAGATTAAAATCGACAGAGAAAATTCTCTTCGAATGGTTTTCCCTTGATTACTTCAAAATAAATATGTTTTTACTAAGATTAATAATTACTCAATAAGCTAATCGAGAAAGTTTCATTTACTACTTATCAGCAATGTTTTTAAGTTAATAAAAACGACTCCTCTATTTTTCGAAAATCCTACACCAACTCCGACTGCTGCTTCGAATTATGTGAACATTTTAAAACTTTACTTAGTAATAAAATGTTTTGTAAGTAAATCTAATAGTACAGCCAGTAGAAGACTTTAGGTGTAGCTAGTAATAGACAAGAGAGTAGTCACTACTAGATTAATTTTACGTTTTCTACCAGTAGATATTATGAAGCATTAACCTAACACTGCAGCCAGTAAAATACTTCAGGTGCAGTTAGTAGTAAACAGGGTTAGGTATATTCTACTACCAGTTGTATTTTACGGCTTCTACTGGCAGCAGTAAAAGATTTTAGGTGTAGCTAGTAGTACACAGGGGCGTAGTTTACAACTAGCTTCATTTTACGTCTTCTACTGGTACTAGTAGACATTCTGAAGCTAACCTAATAGTACAGCCAGTAGAAGACTTCAGATACAGCTAGTAGTAGACAGGGGTGTAAGCTAGTACATACTGCTCCTACTGTTTATATCAAATGTTTAAAAGTCGTTTTTGTATAAACTTCAATGCTAACAACTGAATTAATCTTTCATGATCTTATGCTAATTGCCAACTGAATCAATCTTTCATGATTTCATGCTAATAAACTGACTATGCCGAATGTTTGAAAGCTGCTCTCGTATAATCTTCTATACTACCAACTAAATTAATGTTTTATTATCTCGCGCTATCATACTACGATACTGGTACCAGTAGAAGACTTTAGGTGTAGCTAGTAGTAGACAAGCGCGTAGCACAGTTCATATATATCTAGCTAGCCAATCTCTATAAAAATTTGGTAACCGCGTTTGGATGCTGCATTCAGAAGCGAGACCGGTGATTGGTGAATAGAGTCGTTTGTCTTACTCTTATCCCACATCCTGACTATAGACTCTCCTTTTCTACTTAATTTCTAGTTCTCTCATAAGCATTGACTGCCCTTGCGCGTATTCGCTACTAGATGAATTTTACGTTTTCTACGAGTGGACATTGTAATGCTTTAACTTTACAGTGCAACTAGTAGAAGACTTTAAGAGGAGCTCGTAGTAGACAGGGGTATATTCTACTATTAGCTGCATTTTACGTATTTTACTGGTAGCAGTAAAGATTTTAGGTGCAGCTAGTTATAGACAGGGGCGTAGTTTACAACTAGCTGTAGTTTACGTCTTCTACTGGCACTGGCAGATACTTTGAAGCTAACCTCACAGTACAGCTAGTAGAAGACTTTAGGTGCAGATAGTAGTAGACAAGGGCTTAGTCACTACTAGATACATTTTACGTCTTCTACCAGTAGACATTGTGTAACTTTAACCTAACAATGCAGCCAGTAGAATACTTCAGGTGCAGCTACTAGTAGACAGGGTTAGGTATATTCTACTACCAGCTGCATTTTTCGTCTTCTACTGGTAGCAGTAAAAGATTTTAGATGCAGCTAGTAGTAGGCACGGGCGTAGTTTACAACTAGCTACAGTTCACGTCTTCTACTGGTACTAGTAGACATTGTGAAGCTAACCTAACAGCACAGCTAGTAGAAGACTTCATTCCGGTGCAGCTAATAGTAAACGGGGGCGAAGTCTACTACCAGCTGCATCTTACGTCTTCTACTAGTAGTGGATGAACACACATCAATGTTACTAACTGGTTGTGCCGTTTCTGATCTCGCAATGTTTATGTCAAATGTTTAACAGTCGTTCTCGTATTTACGTCTTCTACTGGTACTAGTAGACATTGTGATGCTAACCTAACAGCACAGCTAGTAGAAGACTTCAGGTGCAGCTGATAGTAAACAAGGGCGAAGTCTACTACAAGCTGCACCTTACGTCTTCTACTAGTAGTGGAAGAACACACATCAATGTTACTAACTAATTGTGCCATTTTCGATCTCGCACTGTTTATGTCAAATGTTTAACAGTCGTTCTCGTATTTATGTCTTCTTCTGGTACTAGTAGACATTGTGATGCTAACTTAACAGCACAGCTAGTAGAAGACTTCAAGTGCAGCTAATAGTAAACAGAGGCGAAGTCTACTACAAGCTGCATCTTACGTCTTCTACTAGTAGTGGAAGAACACACATCAATGTTACTAACTGATTGTGCCATTTCTGATCTCGCAATGTTTATGTCAAATGTTTAACAGTCGTTCTCGTATAAACTTCAATGCTGCCAACTGGATCAGTCTTGAGTTCAATTTTGAAGCTTTAAACGAGTGTTTTCCACTCCCAGACTAAGCATGAAGTAAAATTTCGAGTTTAGAAAAGCCCTGTGAAAATTTGTCGAGGGTCGCGCAGCGACCCGAGACAAATTTTCAGGGCTTTTCTAAACTCGAAATTTTACTTCATGCGCCACGCGTATAAAACAGTGAGTTCAAGTGAAGTTCAAATATATGTATATAAATTTCACAATATTATAGTGTTTTATACGCGTGGCGCATGAAGTAAAATTTCGAGTTTAGAAAAGCCCAGAAAATTTGTCTCGGGTCGCTGCGCGACCCTCGACAAATTTTCACGGGGCTTTTCTAAACTCGAAATTTTACTTCATGCTTAGTCTGGGAGTGGAAAACACTCGTTTAAGGCTTCAAAATTAAACTCTTTTAATAAACAACGAATGTTGGAAAATTTATAGGCTGTGACTATGTTTACGTAAAAGAAAAATTCAATGTATGTTTGTAACCCGCTCTCGTATAATCTTCTGTACTACCAACTGAATTAATATTTTATTATCTCGAGCTATAATTTTAAGCTCGTGCTATCATTTTTAATCTCAAACTGTTTATATCATTTTCTTTAAATAGCTCTCAGAAAATCCTTAATGCTGTCAACTGAATCAATCGTTTAAAGTTTAATGTTTCAAAGCAGTACTGCCAACTGAATTAATGTTTCATGATTTCGTGCTATCATTATTAATCTCGTACTGAGTTTGTCTCTGAACTCGAGTTCGAAGTGAAGTTAGAACAATAAGAACTGTTTGAAATAAAACAACACAGTTGGGAGGGTTTCACTTTTATTGTTGAACACTGCAACATGTTTCACCACACAGTGGCTTCACCAGACAGATGAAATAATGATTTTACAAAGTACAGGTAAAAGCTTATATACTAATGCAATTAAGTTAATGGGGGGGGGGGGGTAATGAGGTAATTAGGCTGAAACTAATACAAACAATTTTGAGCGACAAACCCCCCCCCCCCCTTCTATTAACTTAATTGCATTAGTATATAAGCTTTTACCTGTACTTTGTAAAATCATTATTTCATCTGCCTGATGAAGCCACTGTGTGGTGAAACATGTTGCAGTGTTCAACAATAAAAGTGAAACCTTCCCAACTGTGTTGTTTTATTTCAAATAGTATTATGGAGTTTCATCATGTGATCCGCCTCATCAATTAAATATTTAATAAGAACTGTGATCTTGAACTTAAGTTAGGAGCTCTAGGCACGTATTCACAGCACCGATGCAATTTGTCACCGGTGAGAAGTCGCACTGAAATTACGTCATTTTGGGAAGAATTTATCAAACCGTAAGGAGTAAAATGACGTCATTTTGGTACAAGTTCTCACCAATGACAAATTGCATGGTTGCTGTGAATACGGGCCCTGAACTTAAGTTCAAAGTGACATTAGAATAGTAGGAACTGTCATCTTGAACTTAAGTTTGAAGATAAAGCTCTGGGCCCGTATTCACAGCGAAGATGCAATTTGTCACCGGTGAGAAGTCGCATTGAACTTACGTCAATTTGGGAAGAACTTAGCAAATCGTATGGAGTAAAATGACGTAATTTTGGTGCAAGTTCTCACCAATGACAAATTGCATGAGTGCTGTGAATACGGGACCTGAACTTGAGTTCAAAGTGACATTAGAATAATAGGAACTGTCATCTTGAACTTAAGATCGGAGATAAAGCTCTGGGTATTCACAGCACCGATGCAATTTGCCACCGGTGAGAAGTCGCACTGAAATGACGTCATTTTGGGAAGAATTTACTAAACTGTATCTAGTAAAATGGCGTCATTTTGGTGCAAGTTCTAATCAATGACAAATTGCATGGGTGCTGTGAATACGGGCCCTGAACTTAAGTTCAAAATTACATTAGAATAATAGGGACTGTTATCTTGAACTCGAGTTCAGAGATTATCCTAGTTCAACGTTTATAGTGCAACTAAGTATGTCAATTTTTTTAACAACTCCAGGAGTATCTTTAATACTGCCAACTGAATCAATCGCTTTTGATCTCGTGCTATTAATGCACCCCATTCGCGCTAATAAATAAATGCCATATGACGTTTAAATAGCAGTGAATTAAAAATAATGGCGCATAATCGCACGTAAAGCCGCAATCACACGCACGCGATGCGAACAGGACCGTAATTAGAGCGCGCCGCGCAACACTTCGGCTTGACAGTTGTACCAACTGAACATCGATCACGCGCTAATCTCGCACCCTCTTTTCAAATCCACAAAAGAACTGAGCAAAAAGAAAGACGTTTAAAGCAATATTATGCGATTTTTTGTTTGTGTTCTTTTATAGCCAGGGTGGTTTTCTGGAAAATCATTAATACAGATTTACTTGTAAATAAAACACTTTTTACTTTGTTTAACCACTGGATCTTACATTTAATTGTGTGACTAGTTTCGACTATCTAGTAGTCATTCTCAAACTAAAGTAAATACAAATTACACGTTAAAAACTATTTATACGGCTTCGAAGAGAGGGGTGTACATTAGGTCAACCTGGTCATTAAGAAGGGAAATTCCGGGATTAATTCGGGCCTTGTGTATTTCTAGTGCTTCCAGTAAATCCATTTTACGACCTTTTTTGGCAAAATGGATTACTGAAAGCACATCCTCGCCAAAAGTGTGATTCTCTTCTAAAAGATGGTTAGCATAGGTAGAACTATTATGTTTTAATCTAAAGGCTCGCTCGTGTTCTTTCAACCTTATTTCGATTCTACGACCAGATTGTCCAATGTACACACCTTTACAATTTTCGCAGTTCAATTTATAAATGCCTGATCTAACTAGGGGATTCAGTTTTGTTTTTGGGTTGAAAATTATATTATTAAGTTTATGGGGCGTTTTTAATATTACATTAATGTTACATTTTTTAAGGATGTTTTTAATTTTACAACTTATTGTGCCATAGTAGCTGATTGTTTTAAAATGTTGATTATCTATTGACCTAATTCTAGGGTAGAAGAATTTCTGCACCTCTTTCATTTCATAATTATGAATTAAATTGTCTATTAGTGAAGTTGTGTAGCCATTATTCAATGCTATTTCCTTTATTGTATTGATCTCTTTCTTTCTATCATTTATATTTAGCGGAATTTTAAATGCTCTATTTATCATTGTATAGAAACTAGCTTTTTTATGAATTTGTGGGTGGCGGGAGTGGTTAGGGATAACGGAATTAGTATAGGTCGGTTTTCTATATATATTAAAATTTAATTTGTTGTTAATTTTTGTAATGGTTAGGTCTAGAAAATTAATTTTGTTATCGGTTTCTGTTTCTACTGTAAAAGTTATTGAAGGGTGTATTGTGTTAAGGAAATTGAGGAATTGCTGGAGTTGTCTATCTGTACCTTTAAAGAATGCTAGAACATCGTCTACATATCTAAACCAATGAAATATGTGTTTTTTACCTAACGTGAAAAACACATATTTCATTGGTTGGCTAAGGGGGCGACGGCCCATCAAGCGGATGGGCGCTATCGAAGCTAGACATCCGAATTTTCAGAAATTTAAATAAGACATTTTGACTTGTACAAGGTGGAGCAAAGGTAATGTCAAAATGTGAATTGGCCGCCATTTTGTTAGAATGAAAAAAATGGGATCGTTTTTGTTTTATATACATTTACTGCACATTGGTCCCAGACTATTTCACCTTTATATTTTTTGTATTTTAACTATGTTTAGACCAGAGCTGGGCAGGATTCGAATCATTCAGGATTCGATTCCCGGATTCGAATCCTTTTAGAGGATTCAACAGAGGTATTCGAATACTTTAGTGAAAACGGATTCGTGATCCGGATTCGTTATATTTTTTTAAAAGGATTCGTATTCGAATCCAGACGTAGATGATTCGAATCCTTATAATAGGATTCGAATTCTTATAAAAGGATTCGAATCCTTATAAAAGGATTCGAATTCTTATAAAAGGATTCGAATCCTTATAAAAGGATTTGAATTCTTATAAAAGGATCCGAATCCTTATAAAAGGAATCGAATCCTTATAAAAGCATTCGAATCCTCATACACGGATTCAAATCCTCCTAAATAATTCGAATCATCGCTATTCAGGCTGGGATTCGAATTCGGTTAATTCAAATAGTTAAATATTCTAATATGAATATTTAAATCCCTAAATTATTCATATTTGAATATAAATATTGTAATTTTCGAATAATTCAAATATTTGTGAATGGATATTTGGTTACTTAACCATGAAAAATATCCAACGTTAATAGTATATTTTTAACTTCACTTGAAATCAGTGTTCTATACGCGTGGCGCATGAAGTAAAATTTCGAGTTTAGAAAAGCCTAGTGAAAATTTGTCTCGGGTCGCTGCGCGACCCTCGACAAATTTTCTACGCGGGGCTTTTCTAAACTCGAAATTTTACTTCATGCTTAGTCTGGGAGTGGACAACACTGGTTCTTAGAAGTTTCAAATTGAAGGATCACTCTAGATTACTAAGTTTATTACCATTTTACAAAGGCTACAGCTCGAAGGACCAACCATGGTCTTCGGAGACCGAAGGACTGCAGGGAATCGAAGTTTTTTTACAAGAAAACAACGAATATCTGAAGGTTTACAGTATGGATAGGAAAGAAAACATCTAATTTTGAAAAAATATCGAAGTTGGGTTGGTTTTCAATGCATTTTTAACTTCACTTTAAATCAGTGTTTTATACGCGTGGCGCATGAAGTAAAATTTCGAGTTTAGAAAAGCCCCGCGAAAATTTGTCTCGGGTCGCTGCGCGACCCTCGACAAATTTTCTACGCGGGGCTTTTCTAAACTCGAAATTTTACTTCATGCTTAGTCTGGGAGTAGACAACACTCGTTTGAATTTTAAATTTAACTTTTTTAAAAAATCGACGTATGTTATATAATAAATAATTCATTGAAATCATAGAAAAAGATTCAAAATTTTATCTAAAATTAACTTTTAGAGTTAACTTTATAATTTGGTTGGCTCTTAATGGGTGAATATTCTATTCCTAAAAAACCGTTTTTGTTTAATATTAAAGTTGCATTTAATACAATAACAAACTGTGAATAAATCGACATAAATCTAGAAATATCGAAAATCTCGACATGTAGAAAATCTTGACGGTCCACTCCCAGACTAAGCATGAAGTAAAATTTCGAGTTTAGAAAAGCCCCGCGTAGAAAATTTGTCGAGGGTCGCGCAGCGACCCGAGACAAATTTTCACGGGGCTTTTCTAAACTCGAAATTTTACTTCATGCGCCACGCGTATAAAACACTGATTTAAAGTGAAGTTAAAACGCACTGAAAACCAACCCAACTTCGATATTTTTTCAAAATTGGATGTTATCTTTCCCATCCATGCTTCAAATCCTTCAAATATTCGTTGTTTTCTTGTAAATAAACTTCGATTCCCTGTAGTCCTTCGGTCTCCGAAGACCATGATTGGTCCTTCGAGCTGTAGCCTTTGTAAAACGGTAATAAACTTAGTAATCTAGATTGATCCTTTAATTTGAAACTTCTAAGAACGAGTGTTGTCCACTCCCTGACTAAGCATGAAGTAAAATTTCGAGTTTAGAAAAGCCCCGCGTAGAAAATTTGTCGAGGGTCGCGCAGCGACCCGAGACAAATTTTCACGGGGCTTTTCTAAACTCGAAATTTTACTTCATGCGCCACGCGTATAAAACACAGATTTAAAATGAAGTTCAATAACACATACATCATCATTAATTAAAATCATTATATAATCAGATATTTAGTCGGTAAATGTACATTTTTGTTAATAGAAACTGATGGAATAAAATATTACTGGTTGCAAATAATAGATTCAAATTTATTTTTAAAGGATTTGTATCCGTGATTCAAAAATGAGGATTCGAATCATATTTTTTACTTACGAATCCTTTATTCGAGTATTCGTGATTCGAATCATATTAGGTGATTCGGATTCGTGATTCGAATCCTGTTTTTGAGGTTTCATCCCAGCTCTGGTTTAGACGCCACAAACACATTCAGACATCCATGGATCCATTTTGTATTTTGAAACAACCTCCCCCCAGCGGGGCTCGAACCCGCGAACCCTGCCTGGGTTAGGAGGAGGCAGAGCGCCCCTACCCACTATCCCAGCGGGATCCCCAAAATGAGATCTGTTTTAGCTGAAAGTTTATTTGAAGGTGTAAAATTGATGACATTAAGTTGAAAACATATCAGTCAAATAACCACCTCCTGAGTTGATGCAAATTTGTGCTCATTTCACAGCAATTTGAATTGTTGCTCGTAAAACGTCTAGCTCTAAATTCGTTATTTCTTCTTCATTGTTGGCTTTCAAGACTTGCAAGGTTTGTGGTTTTGTTACCAGGGATTATTTCTAATCTCTGGCAACAAGAATTGTAAATCACCTTTCAATTCTTCTTTTGTTAAAAATAAGTTCGCACCCGGCAATTAACAAATCTCCTGTCGTTTGTAGATGTATGTTGTTTCCAACGTGCGCAAAGAGATGTTATTAATGAGTTTTACTTTATGACGCCTCTACTTCACTTTGTTAATTATTTACTTAGTTTATTTTAAGTTGCAAAAAAAAATCTCGGATGTAAAACTAGCTAGTGGGTGAAGACAGTTCCATTTATTTGGGGCGCCAAGTAATCTTTATTTATTTGCCCATCGAGGGATTTATGCGAGGGAGAATTACTAAACCCGGATGTTGTGTAAATAATATAACAATTACTAAGAAAAGATATTTAATTAAAGTTCTTGATTTTAATGTAAGATAATAGTGTTGACGGTTGAAAAAACAAATAATAGATTTGTAAACATTAAAAGTGCGATTCTTTTCGAAAAGAATCGCACTTTTAATGTTTGAAGTATTCTGCAACCAAGAATTGGCAATTTCATTTATACTTAATAGATTTGTGATTAATTAATTTAAATGGTAAATGTGAAGCAACATGGAAATTTAATATAAATTAAGAACAACAAATAATACCCGCGCGACTATTTCGAATTCACAAAAAACTCTCAAGCAGTTGAAAATAAAGCGCACGTAAATAAATATATCCGACGGGGGTCGCAATGGCCATTGTACGTAAGTCAGGATAGATCGGATAAGCATACGTTAATCGCGACTTTACCGAAATAGACGCGGTTCACAATATTCAACATGAATCAAAAATTATTGCTAGCAGGTTTAAACAAACATTCCTTAAAACCTCTTAAATAATCCCCACATAAATATGAACACTAATGCAAAAATATCCGAAACAATCCGTCAAAAAACGGTAGCTCTCATATACTTCGAAACTCTAAATCTAAATCACCAAAAAAACAGCCCAATAACAAACAGCATATCTGGCCTTAATTCCGTGTCAACGTCCGCGAACAGCTCATCTGGTCGCTGGTCAGCGCTCCACCACCTCCAGTCCCACGTCACGCAAGTGCGCGCGGTCCTCGCGCCGGTGCGCGCAGCCCCGTCCGCGTTCTCTACTGCGCTCGCGCACCCTACTCAGAATCTCATCAGTGAATCCGCGCCATTCCTGACGCGTGGGATGCAGCAACGACTCAAACGAAATCGCAGCACTGGATTATGTTGGGTTGAGTGTGGGATTCACCTCTGTTAAGATAGCAATGCCAAATGGGCAGAATGCACTGTAACCTATACTAGAATTAAGGGCTAATTAAGGGCTATTTTAGTGCCCTATTGTCGATTTTAGTGCTCCACCCTTAATGGTGCAAATCGCAACATAGCCACCTTAACATTAAGCTGGCAAGGCAAACTTACAAATCAGGAATTAAAAAACATTTTCTGTACGACATAATTAAGGGCTAATTAAGTGCCCTATAAGCAATTTTAGTGCTCCACCCTGTACTTAGAAAAAAAATATTTTCTACCCCAATTTCAGTTTTCTCGAAAATGGACGAGCAGACTGCAACGAAACTATAGAATATTTTAGAGCTCCTTGTCTACTAATTAAGTGCCCCATTGGTGATTTTAGTGCTCCACCGTGTACTTAGAAAAAA
The DNA here is from genome assembly GCA_932526585.2 of Philonthus cognatus. Lineage (NCBI taxonomy): Eukaryota > Metazoa > Arthropoda > Insecta > Coleoptera > Staphylinidae > Philonthus > Philonthus cognatus. Next base: position 144,296,115 of record OW052242.1, read on the forward strand.
ATATATTTTCTTAGATTGAGTTGTAATGCCGTGTGCCCTAAATATATATAAAAAATGATGTTTATGCTTATTTATAAAATTATTGAGTCTGGTTGGCAGCGGCACAGATTTTCGTATTTGTAATATTAAGTGAGTCATTTTCCTTTCCCGCTGAAACACCCTGTATAATAAAATATACCGCTATTTCATTTTTGTTATACAAATTCAAAATGTTGTTTTTTAATTTCGCAATAATCGTATCTTTAACCATATATAAACTTATACAGACAATTGTTAATTAACCCTATAAATTTGAAAGTGATGTAATGGGTTCATAATAATTATTTAATATACAGGTTAAGTTTTTTTCGTGTTCTCTATAGGGATCTCGGAAAGTATAAGAGATAAAGAGACGTTAAATGGGCAAAGTAGGTTAGTTTTTCGAGCTGAATAAAAATCCATTTGTAACATTTTTAAAAATGTCAAGGGTAACTAGATATTTCAAAAAATATCAAAAGTGCCGATTTTTTCAAATCGATTTTTCTCGGTTATTAAATAAAATACAAAAAAACTTTAAATGCCAATACACTAGATAAAATGTTATCAGATTTTTCGTATCTGCATTAATTTTCGAGATATGACACAAAGTTACATTTTTTAAATGGAAACCATAGTTGGCTATGTCTTTATCAGAAAAGGCTTCTTTTCTCTTAAATCTGATATGTCACTTGACATACTTATTTATAAAAACAAGTTATTAACAATTTTATATTTTATTTACAACAAAATAATAGTTGGCAACGAAACTATGACAATTATACAACAATTGCGATTGTTTGTAATGTATGAATTTGTTTCATTTTTACTAAATTAGTTTATTTGGAAGTCACTGGTAAGGAAAAACAATAGCAATTGTTTCATTATGGTCATTGTTTCATGGCTAACTCTTTTTTTATCTGTAAATAATAAAGATAAATGTTAATAACTCAGTTAATTTTATAAATACATATGTCAAGTTTTATATCTAATTAAAGACCAAAACATGTCTTTTAAATGAGACGATAACAAACTATGATTTCCATTTAAAAAAATGTAAGTTTGTGTTACATCTCGAAAACCAATATCGATGTAAAAAATTCGTTAACATTTTATTATTTAGTGTAAAATTAGCTACAACTTTATAGTTTTCATGTGTCTTTTTTTATAACCGAGAAAAATCGATTTGAATAAATTGCCACTTTTCACATTTATGACAATATTTTGTTACCCTTGACTTTTTCGAAAAATTTAAAAGTGCCTTTATATTCAGCTCGTAAAACTGCACTACTTTGCCCATTTAACCGTTTCTCTATCTATTATAGTTTCCGAAATCCCAATTGAGAACATGAAAAAACTCACCCTGTATGTACATACATCTTAAATAATATCATTAATTAATATCTCGTCGATCTTACGTACTATAAACCCATTATGATCCCAGTTTAGATTTATAGAGATAATTAACAATTACATGAACTATTATTATACAGAGTGTCCCGCCGAAACACATTAAAAGTATATGGACTGTTTCTGCTGTATGTTAAAAAAACTATGTGTAATTTTCATAAGTGTGCTGTGTTCTATATATTTCAGTAGTTGTGAAAATAAATTTGACAAAACATCAAACATTGCATTTTGAATATTGATGTAAAGTTGCCTCTAAAATGCCAACTCCCGAAAGAGCCCAATGAAGATTTATTTTTTGAAAAATGATATAAAAAATGTTCAAAATATACTACTATACTACTATATACTACTATATTTAGTCAACTTTTAATCACGATTCTTTTCAAATAAACACCCTGTACATTATTACATATTCTTAGGCGGAATACAATTCTGCATTGATTTACACTGGCATACCCTATCTTCATTAATTTGTAAGAAACTAAAATCACCAATGGGGCACTTAATTAGTAGGCAAGGAGCTCTAAATTATTCTATAGTTTCGTTGCAGTCTGCTCGTTCATTCTCGAGATAAGTGAAATTGGGGTAGAAAATATTTTTTTTCTAAGTACAGGGTGGAGCACTAAAATCACCAATGGGGCACTTAATTAGTAGATAAGGAGCTCTAAATTATTCTATAGTTTCGTTGCAGTCTGCTCGTCCATTTTCGAGAAAAGTGAAATTGGGGTAGAAAATATTTTTTTTCTAAGTACAGGGTGGAGCACTAAAATCGCTAATGGGGCACTTAATTAGTAAGCAAGGAGCTCTAAATTATTCTATAGTTTTGTTGCAGTCTGCTCGTCCATTTTCGAGAAAAGTGAAATTGTAGTAGAAAATATTTTTTTTCTAAGTACAGGGTGGAGCACTAAAATTGCTTATAGGGCACTTAATTAGCCCTTAATTATGTCGTACAGAAAATGTTTTTTAATTCCTGATTTGTAAGTTTGCCTTGCCAGCTTAATGTTAAGGTGGCTATGTTGCGATTTGCACCATTAAGGGTGGAGCACTAAAATCGACAATAGGGCACTAAAATAGCCCTTAATTAGCCCTTAATTCTAGTATAGGTTACAGTGCATTCTGCCCATTTGGCACTGCTATCTTAACAGAGGTGTGGGATTTGGGTAGCTACCACCTCAACTCAAATCGGAAGAATAACGGAACTGACGCCGTTTACGCTACGGTAATCGGAAGACGAAAAGGGGCCTACAAAAAATGAACACGACCACAAGTTAGGGGTTATTACGAGAATAAGAAAATCACGCTACCTTTGATCTTGTGCGGCCCCACTAGTTGTGCTGGCTGAGAAGAACTCGCGATAAAAACATTGAGGCACTTTAACAACTAGTCAGATGCACAATCGCTCCTCTGCCTTCAACAGCACAACGTAAAATGGCGTTCAAAAAATAAGCAAAAACGTACCCCTCCCGAATTAACCTGAACCAGGGCATTGGCGTACGCAACAGCACGGATGTATAATTTAAACTAAAAAGCGCCAAAACGCAAAATGTGACTGTCACAACCTTTAAACCCAAAATTTCATTTGTGTTGTACATTTTAAATTACCCTTCGTGAAAATACGCCACCTGATGGAATGATCACACACTATATTTGAATGCATTATCTGTGACAACATCAACAACCTAAATAACAAAAGTAACTTGTCAAAAACGTTAATTTCAATTACACATTTTGAGCAAACTGTAAGTCTAGTCGCATCAAAAATACGTTTCCTGTCTCTCTGTTATAGTAAAAAAATCATAACATACCGTTAAATATCCGTAAAACTTGTTTTTGGGCGAAAAATAGCTGCGCAACTAAACTCAACTAAAGTTACCACTGTGAAGCACGACCCCTGGCTTACTATACGTTTTGTATTATCTATGAAAAAAACAACCTCAAAAATAGGACACGAAAATAACAAACATAACCCTTCAGAACCCATCAAAAACGTAATTTTCAACAGTTAATTTTGACCAAACGGTAAGTCCGATCTCTTTGCTATAGGATATTTTGAGCATTAATAATACACCCCAAACCGGTACATATCCATTCAACATTTTTTTCGGCGAAATATCGCCGTTGATACAAACTAGAATTCAGCCTCAACTTTAGCTAAAACAAAAATTAAAAAAAAAACATCAATTTGATGGTACAAGTTATTTATTCTTTTATCACAACCCTTCCATAAGGACACCGATTCTCCTCAGCCCGCTTCACCAAATCAATCTCCTCTTTAGCCGCCCGCATCAGCCTCTTATCAGACCTGCCCAAATAAGTCCTGGACTGATCCCTTCTGATCTTCTTTTGTCTGGCCCTGTTTTTCTCCCTCAACAGCTCCTCTTCAATCACCACATCGTACATCCCCACATCCTTTTTCACCTTATTCAACTTCATGACAACCTTTTGCAAATCACTGGTCTTCGCCGGGGGCGGCATGGTCGATCCCTGGAAACATCTCGGCCCCAAGAGAACGGAGCGTTCCGTGACGATTTTCTTGATGTTTTTGAATCGGTCGTTGAGGCAAGGGGAGCAACGTGAGGGCGGGGTCGAGCAGGGGTAGAAGGGCTCGAAGGGTTTTCCGGTGAAAGGGTGGCACGGGGGGGCCTCTGGAGGTTTTATCTCACGTTTACGACGATAGTCGTCGTAAGGGCTGCAGCTGACGCAACACTTGGCTTTTACTTTCCCGCTGATTTTCGAAGATTTTCTGCCGCAATAACTCGAAAATGGTTCGATTAGTTTCGGAAGGAATGCAGGAATTCTTAGCATATCGCACTTACAAATTTTGATCATAGATGAAGTGATGATGAGATGATTTGATGATTATTATTAATGTGAACACCTTGGAAATTATTTATATTATTTTCTTAGATACAGAGTAACAAACTTTAACGCAACGCAATTTGATCTCAATTTTTGATTATACAAATATCTGATAGAATCCGATTTCTATTTTCTATTTTTGACATTATCAGTGTATTGTGCAAATGCAATCGATATCATCACCATATCACAATGTCGATTGTGGAAAGGGTTGGATTTCCCCTCAGACGTTATCAATTAACGCGAATGGGCAATTAGGGTGTATCGGCGTCGATTAGCCACCCCCGCTGCCCCTCACTTGCTAATTCAATCGAATTTCGGGGGAGGGATCCCTACCCCGAAACCCAGGCACCGTTTACATCTGTCCAATTGATTAAGTCTCTCCAACGTTGGCGGCACTGCGTTTCGTTGGAGATAACACGAATGAGAATGGGACATTGTGTGCTCTGGGAAATCTAATAAAGCTTGTAGCTAATTGTAGTGAGTGTATACGGCTTTGTTAAGTGCCGGGTTTGGTGTGTATTGTAATTTTGGCGATATGTGTTGAAATTAAATTACTGATGTAGTTTGCAACAAGTGACATTTCTTATACGGTGAGGATTTTTTTTCGCTGGACATAGATTTCCTATGTTCAGTTTTTAAAGTCCATGTCAATACATTGTTTCATTTATTTCACGGTAAATCATCTCAATAGAATAGGAGAGTCAATGTTTGAGCTGGAATAGTTGACACTACCCTTATTGGTCCCTTTTTTATTGAGGGCAATCTAACTGCTGTTAAATTTTTGGAGCTTCTTCGAAGAGACATTATACCACAAATACAAATGGACGGCGCTCCGCCACATTCCACAGGCCCTGTTACACGTTTCTTGAATGAAACCTTCCAGGATCGCTGGATTGGAAGATTTGGACCCATAGCTTGGTCGCGTCGGTCCCCCGATTTTTCGCCAAGCGATTTCTTTCTTTGGGGTTATCTCCAATCCTAAATCTACAATAATATAGCAATAGAGGGTACAGAAAAACTAAAAAAAGTACCGATTGCAATGAAATAAAACGAGTTTTTTTTAAGAAATGCTGTACAAGGATTTGCGACGCTACTTTTTAGCTACTGTGTACTTACCGCTCGGCCAAACTAACCCAGTGAAGAAGGGGGGGTTTTCAAATCAAAGATTTAACAAAAAGGGCGCCACGTGATTACGGGCGGCAAGGTAGCTAAACATAAAGGAAAATCACGAACCCAGATTTTACTAATACATATGTTCAATTCCCCATAAGTAAAATGCACAAATGAAATATAATAAACTATTTTATTTCCTGTAGATCGAACAACACAAAATATATATATATATATATATATATATATATATATATATATATTTCAATTTAATATATGAAAGAAACGAATTGAATTAAAAAAAATAAACTATTAATTTTAAGTAAAATATGGAATAATACCAAAAATAATTTTCGTAATTCATTCAAATTAATTACAAACCTCGGTAGATAAATATAGCTATATATACCCTTACAAAAAGCATACAAACTCAAACCGAAATAAACATAATAAATTTAAATTCAAATCATAAATTAAAAATATTGAATTATCTGTAATGACTTTAAAATACACGTTTAAATATTCCTTAAACGGCAAGAATTATCTATTCTTTTATTATTATTTTTTTTTTCTTCAAACAAAAAAAAATTATAAATTGAAATGCAAAGTATAAAGTGAGAATTAATTATTATTTTTCAAAATCAAAGTTTCCCAATTAAATTAATATTAATGTAGATATTAAACATCAACAACAAAAAAGAAAAATAATCCTTTACGTTATTGTTTAATTTTTTTTTCTCTTTTTAAATTCTCATTCGAACAATTTACAAAACACGTTATGCATATATACCCAAATAATTAATTGTAGAATTTATCATTAGAATTCGAAGTTTTAAATTTAAACAAAAAAAAAATCTTTATGTAAATACAAAAAAAATGTGCTTATCAAATTTCACTCGAGTCCAAGGGGTTGAAACCAAACGAATAACACGGGTAAGACAGATAAGACGGACGAAGGACAGCTACGACTTCTCCCTTTCCCGAACCAGAATCACAGTACAAGTCTTCGATGAAGTAATTTTCTTTCGGAATCCGGAACTAGAATCTCCCACGTGATCTCCACTGCTTATCAGCAACCACGGTCAAAATGGAATTCGAATCGAACCGGACCAAAAGTACATCAATCGAAATGTATGATTGTAAAACAACCACAATTAAAAACCTAAGAACATCCCTACGAATTTGAAATATACTGATAAGAAGAACAATGCTTACCTCTAGGTGAAAGTGAGGTTTTCTAGAACGGCACAGCACGCTTTTTCTCTCCGCTTATAGCGTAGTAAATTATTATTTGCCAAATAATTCACTTTTGAAATTAAGACAAATACGAATCCCTCTTGAGGAAACCACAACGGTTTATAATTTATTAATTTTAATTTACGCGTGTCGAACTGGACGTGTGAAACGTATACGCCTGAAGAGTTAAAAATGGACGGGACAGAGCGCAGTGTAAAAACTCCTCCGCGACACCGAATACAATAGAACAAAATCAATCGCAAAAAATTCCAATATTTAAATTTAAATGCGAAAATAAAATTGCCTATGTTAATTCCTTAGAATTAGAATAAATTGAATATTAATTATTCGTTTTACCAAAAATTAACGTAACAGATTTTACAATCGCTTGGCATATTGCTTGAAGCAGGAAGGTGGTCACTTTGAACATTTCTACTGAACCTAATATTAAATGTCAGTCCCTTCAAAAGCATAAACAAAATATCTGTAAGTGTGGTTGCTTAATCCGTGAAATTAATAAAATAATGTATTGACATGGACTTTCTAATACTGAACCAGATTTTCTTTGAAGATTAGTCTTACAATGGTCAAAAATAATATTATTATTAGGGTATACGGTGAGGATGATTTTTCGCTGAACATACGTTTCCTGTATGTTCAGCGGAAAATCATCCTCACCGTATACCCTAATAATAATATTATTTTTGACCATTGTAAGACTAATCTTCAAAGAAAATCTAGTGGTCATGTCGTGAAATTAGTTTTATCGCCGCCGAGCAAAAGTTTTCTCCTCGGACTACTTAAGCCCAGCAACTTGTTTCCAAAGTGTTTGCGGATAAGACCGTCTTGCCCCGTACATTATGAATGTAAGCCGGAACCGAATTACCCCCAGCAGGCCTGCCTCGTTCTCTTCCCCGTCACCTGTTGTCTTTTCCGAGCGCGTTTATAAGACCCCGCAGGGGACGATGACATTCTTACAAATCGTCCCTACTATATTCTTTTTTTCGTCCTTATAAATCGTCCTCACAATATTAACTCACGAGAGATATAATAAAAAAGAAATAATAAATATCTAATGAATCGACTTACACCGTTGAATAACAAACAAATAGAAGTGCAATAGTATGGTAAATGTAAGTGATGCTTAATGTATGCAACCCAATATACAATATCATATTTCCCTTCCGGAAAACAACTGTCATTTGGAACTTGTGTTCAGCACTTCTGGTGCAACTGGTCCTCAAAGATATACAATATAATAGTAATTGACCTCCATCACTGGATAAAGTCTGTGGTTTTGAGGAAAAACCAGTTGTCACTTTTTCATGAGTTATTTGCGTTTAAAGTTTTACAAGTCAACTACTTAGGTACTTTAAAATATCTCCAAATATTTATCTCCTACCATTTATATTTTACAAAAAGCATTAAATTCATGTTTAACTTGTAAACATGTTTGTTATTAGTTTAACGTGCATCTAAATGAAACATAACTGTTTTTCCGCAAAAAAAGATCACATAACTGGTGTTTCCTCAAATATGACACTTTACTGGTTAGGTTTTGTCCAAATTACGCGAAAGCTATGTCAGATAACATTGTATCGAGGTCAGAAAATGAAAATGTAGATAAATATGTATTTAAGTCCGTACTTAACTCAATTTGACCAAAAAAGTGACTTAACTGGTTTTTGCTCAAAACCACAGAAAGAGTTCGTTATGTAACTAGTTAGAAAATATGGTACATTACTTGAAATTATGTTAGAAAAATAATACTTCATTCCAACTAGTTTCATTATGTTAAGCCGTTTATAAAAATGTCGGATGAGAAGGCAAGATTGAGTATTAATAATAATCCTTTATTTGCATAATAATAACATTCAACAAAAAAAATATATAAAGGTACATATTAGTGTAAAATTAGGAAAAATTGGATGTAACAAAATGCGCATCATAAGGCGGGATTCAGTGTTAGGGTAATCCCCAAACTGTTCTACCATCCAAACCTTAAATTAAATTAAATATTTACTTTATATGTGGAATACACTTTGTATCTACGAATTAAACAAACATGAACAAATACTCTATGCATATATATTTTGTGTTACATACATTGAAAATCTAACCATCACGATTGTTATTAGCACTTCTGGAAATGTATTTTAACTGCCAACTTAAACTTGCTCAAATTAAGATTTTTAAATTCATTTGGAATTTCATTATACATCCTGTATATTTGATAAGAAAATGACCGTTCATATAGAGAGGTGCGGTGTTTAGGAGGAGATAGGCGCCCTTTAAATCGAGTATTTAATGTATGCACATCATCTCGAAATGTAATTTTATTATAGAGGTATTGTGGTGATTTATTTATTATCACTTTATGAAATAAACACAACGTCTGACATTCTCGCCTAGCAGCCATATTTAGCCACCCTGTTTCAATAAGTTTATATGAAATTCTGTCAAACTTTCTGATTCCAAATATAAAACGCAAGCATGAGTTTTGGACTTTTTGTATGCGATTATTAGTTATTCTATCAATAGCAGAGTGTTAAAAATTATGATCAAATTTTCATTATTATTTTGTTAAAATTTAAAACGCTTATTTCATTGTCCTTTGGATTGAAATTTTTTCATTATAATTATAACTTATCAATTTTCGATCTATTTTTTAGGATAAAATGAACATCTGGCGATCACGCGGTGTCCGCGTGGTCGTGCGCCAGGCGAGTCGGAGCGGCGCGCGCGCCTCTCCCACTCGACTCGCGGCTTGTCCCCACGGCTGCGGCCGGTCCCCACCGCTGCGGCCGGTCATAAAAGCGCCGGACGGAGCCGTAATTCTTCAGAATTCTCGCTCGCCTTGAAAACTCCACCATCAGCAGCAGACTTGAAACGAAACTCTCTCCAACCGGACTTAGTGCAATGGTTCACATTTCACTTTTCAACACTTAGTCTCATTTTCATTTTAATTCTTTCTACACTTAGAAAATTTTAGTAATTAATTTTTGGCTAGTTCGTAGAAAGAGTGAGTTTCGTTTGGAGTCTGCCACCACACGGTATATATATATATCTTTTATTTTATTTTTGATTTAATTGATTTCAATCACTTTGACAGTGAACATTCATATTTTGATTTTGTCTTGTTTTGTTAATTTTACCAACTCGCAGAGTTCACACTCTAAACATTTTTACCTTCACCCTGTAAAGTGTCTTGATTTGAGGGATCAGTTTAATGCACATGAGGAACGTGGGGCACCTAGCGGAAATCAGTGTGCATTGTCTGGTTTACTTTAATCAGATAACTATTGAACGCTAACAGCTCTTTACGCACGTGGGGAACCTTGCGGAACTAGAGAGTTCTTAGTTTTCTCCCCTTTTACCTTCTGACCGTTTGATTTGGGGTATTGGAGTTGAGGTATTTGATGCACGTGGGGTACATTGCGGAATTCAATGCACCAGCTCTTTTACTGCAGTTAAATCAGTCAGCAGATCTGATAGTTCAATAAATACGTGGGGAACCTTGCGGATTTGTTGGGTTCTCATTTCGAAGATCCTGATTCTATCAACAAAACCTTTACTAGGGACTTTGCGAGTACATTAATCAGTATTAACTAAATTAAAGACTGACAGGACAGAATCATAGCTAATTTGTTCTGGTGGTTAGGTTAGCGAGAATTTTCATTAAAGATACAAGTGAGTATCTACGCTAACACTTGCATGTGTTATGTTAAGTTTTGTATTTCTATTGTATTTGCGGTGAAGCCGATTGAGTTTAAATACTGTAACTTAATGAAGAAGAAAACCTCTATAATTCATATTTGGGTAACTATTATTGAAACTTGAAGTGTTCGTTGTTGTTTCTGATCTCTGAGAATTATTGATTGTGTTCTAATTATATTTAAGGCTTAAAAGACTGAATTTAATTTTATTAAGAGAATTTATATTTTGTTGAACTCGTTGATTTTATTTTGTTTGAATTCTAAATAAATATTACAACTATTTTTGGTGCTTTATTCCTTTGATTGACATTGAGCTGATATTTAATAAATCGATTAAAGCTTGTTGATGTGTATTTTTTCTGATAACCCTTTTCAACCTGAAAGTGAGATAAATTGTCCAGCTAAGTAAGAAGATTTAAGAACTTTCCTATGCTATCAAATCCAGGTGTAAAAATAATATTGTTCGAGCTCAAGGAACTTTCACGGTCCACTGTTCTGCCAGTTGTTGAGCCGATTTTTGATCGAATTTCGAACATAATAATATATATTGGTGAACTGTATGTGAATTGCGACAAGACAAATGCATTACATAGCATGGTCTTCATTTTTATGGATAGGCATGAACGGTGAGGATACAATCTTTTTAGGTTAATATAGGCTGTGCTAATATATCTATTGATATGTTTTTTATATCTAAAAGAATTATCGATAATTACGCCTAGATTTTTAGCTTCTGTAACATAAGGAATATCAGCACCATTAATTGTTAAACTAATTTGGGAATGGATAAGGTTGCAGGTTTTATGCTTTCCAAACAGCAGAAATGAAGATTTGGTAGGATTTAGCCTTAGATCCAACATGCAAGAATGTTCGTAAATTCTTTGCAAGTCGGAATTTACATACATTTCAGCCTGGCGATGAGTGGATTTTGAAACATATGCATTTGACAAAAAACTATGGATTTTGAAACATACAGGATTTTTTTTCTTTTAAGTATACATATCCCAATTATAGCATATATGCTGTAAATCTTGAGATATTCGTTGTCTTTATAAGAGTTCAATTTTAAGCTTTAAACGAGTGTTTTCCAATCCCAGACTAAGCATGAAGTAAAATTTCGAGTTTAGAAAAGCCCCGTGAAAATTTGTCTCGGGTCGCGCAGCGACCCGAGACAAATTTTCTGGGCTTTTCTAAACTCGAAATTTTACTTCATGCGCCACGCGTATAAACCTAAACCTAGGTCAAACCTAGGTCAATTTTACGAGAGGTTTAAAATATACGTCTTAAGCTTACTGATTTAGTAGCATATTGTGAACTGTCAGTCTCGGTTGTCAATGTACGTACATTGACAACTGAGACTGACACCACCGACACAAAACCCCCATTTACTCCAATCTAATTTTGTAAAATTTACACTAGGAAGTGGACGGATAGAATTGAAATGAAAAATGTATTTTCTAGAATTAAGTACTTCACTCTAGCAATTATCATGTTTTAATGATTCAAAGATAATTTAACGTCAAGAAATTATCTTTGAATCATTAAAACATGATAATTTCTAGAATGAAGTGCTTAATTCTAGAAAATACATTTTTGAATCACTGATATTTAATTTGTACTGAGTTATAGAAAAATGCACAAAGCACTCATCGTTTTCGAAATTGGTTTTAAAGTGAAACATAAAAACGTTTAGCCGGAGCAACAAGTCTCGCTTTCCGTGCGATTAATTCCAGGGACGAAACCGTTTTCGGAAATGGGAAACGGTTATTAGATTCGCCGCCGCCGCTCTGTCCCTTCCCGGGGGGCCCGCAGGGCCTTCCCGCTCGGACGGGGCCGCATTATTCGCGGAATTAAATTTGGATTACGGTCCGGCCATAAAGGGACGGACGCGAGCAATCGCTCGTGTATTTTTGAAGGCATGAATAAGTTAGAAGACTGTTTTACTGTACGTACAGAAAGTTTTCATCATCCTAGACAACGAAAAATACAATATGTTTCATTAACATAGAAAACAGAATAATAATAATAATATTTAAAGCTATTTAGTTCTTTAGTAAAACTCATTTTCACTTTATAGAGTAGGTTTTACATTTTTGTGTACGGTTTTAGGTTATAATCTGTTAACATGTGTTTGGCGTATCGAGCCAGTGTTGCCAGATTGAAATTGGTGATATATCGTATCAAAGTTTAAGAATTGTCGTATACTTTTGTGCAATAAAATTAAGCACACAAAATATGTTATAGTTTAAAACGGACATGATGAGTTTTCCTAGTTACGAAAATATATCAATTTTCTTAATGTCAAAATACCGCGTCATTTGGAGACCAATTCAAAAATTCGAAGTCTAAATAAAATAGAAGATGGTTTTTCTATCAGACAAATTGCTCGATTGATGAACATCAGTAAAGAATTAATCTTAGTTTTGGTTTTTTAACAAAGGTGTTATTTTCAAGTTATGGTGTTTCATTATTTATTGAAACTGCTACTGGGTAATTAAAACAGACCCGAATTATACAATAATGTGTAAAATAGTTATAAGACTTGTGTTTAATTTTATTGCACAGAAGTGTACATAATCGTATACATTATTGTAACCTAATACTCTTTTTTGTTTCAGGTGAGTTTTTCCTACAACAGCTCTATGTTTAAGACGCCAAGAACTACAAAAGATGGTAATCATAGATTTATTTTCCTTTTACTGAAGAGAGAATACATTTTTAATACCAGCGTATTTTTGACGATCATTCGCAATTACAGAGTCAAACGATGAATTACAACACTAGGGCAGAAAGTCAATTAGATTGTACCCCATTTTTTCCACTCCATTACTTCCACCAGTACTTTTCTTCCACCAATTCTTTTTTCCACTGTACATATTTTCTCCGAATTATTTTTTCCACTAATTTAGTTCCGCTATTTATGGTTCCACTTTTTTTATTCAAACATTCAAAATTTGACGTCTATAGCCAACTTCAAAGTAAACAACCAAACAAGTCTTTGTAACTTTGATAATCGACACTTTTGAGCGTCGCGAATGATCTCGTTTACGATGGGGACAGTGCCCAAAGAGACAGAAGCAGTTTAATCTATTGCAAACCTTTCTCCTAACCTAACCTAATCTAGAAGTATGTGGCACAGGCATCGTTCGCAAAGAGACTTGCGCAATAATTCTATAGCAAACCTTTCTCCTAACCTAACCTAACCTAACCTAAAAGTATGTGGAACAGGCATCGGGAGCAAAATGACTTGCGCAATTTATTCTATTGCAAACCTTTCTACTAACCTAACCTAACCAAACCTAGAAGTATGTAAAATCGCTAGCGTGTGCAAAGATACTTAAGCAATGTATTCAATTTGAAACCTTCTACTTAAGCCACAAACTAGTAGAAATGGCTTAACCACGGTTAAGTATCTGTGGTCCAAGTGGGTATTGGATAAAAGTCATATGCTCTTACCTACACAGAACATTATATTAACTTTTACACACAGCGGCACTCGGCGGTGCAGTGAAAATTTGATGGAAGAAAAGTCTTGGTGGAAGAATAGTCTTGGCGGAAGAAAAGTGCGGTGGAAGAAATAGAGCGGAAGAAATAGAGTGGAAAAAATGGAGTGGAAGAAATGTCCCCCTACCAGTCATTTATTACATTTATCACGTGTTTGCACGACATTTACTATTAAACCAAAGAAATGCTCTGTTTGTTAATATTTATAACTCCCGCGAACGAAGAGAATTTCCAATTAGTTGAACAAAAAACCGAAACCCAAAGGATGAATATATAAGCGATTTACAGTACTAGGGTAAAAAGTCGATCATTACATTCATTACATGTTTAGCGCTTGTGGTGGTGCGGGGGGCAGGAGGCTCCACGCGAATTGAATTATCGTCACGGCTGCCACATTACATTCTGATTTAATTAAATTATAATCAGCGAAACTGTAACCGCCGCCATTTTGGAATTAATGCGAATCGAATTATTTTGGAATTCATTATCGGAGAGCCCCGTTCATGAATTATTGAAAGAGACGCGTTCTGTATAAACAAATAAAAACTCATTTTTCTATCCAATTAAAATCTCACATTATTTTGAACATAAAAGTCATTAAGTGCAACTATTACGCACTCAATTTTATCCAATCAGGCTTGCTAGATGTGCACTTGTTGTTTTAATAAATGAAAGTATTTAATAATTATCGAGCTTAGAAAATATTACGACTATATCTTTAATTAATTTCTCACTTAACCCGTGGTGAAACATTTTTGAATATAATACTGGATATTTAATTAAAACACTTGGTTTGTTTCACTAATTTAGTGAAACAAACCAAGTGTTTTAATTAAATATCCAGTATTATATTACGACTATGATGAATTAATTTCTCACTTAAACCGTGGTGAAACATATTTAATTAATAATAGAATTTTGATTAAAACACTTGGTTTGTTGCACTGGTTAATAGTTTTCACTCCAAGTATAAATAAAAATTAGTGAAACAAACCAAGTATAAATAAAAGTTAGTGAAACAAACCAAGTGTTTTAATCAAAATTCTATTATATTTCGAGTAATAGCACTTTATAATATTCACCTCCTCAAAAGTGCTACATCGTACAATACAATTTGGAGTAAAAAATAGAAAGCCTAGAATTTACATATTGTAAATGTATGTTTTTGTTGTAAGATTTGGAAGATTTATAAAACATCAGTGTCAGTGAAGGAATCGAAATTAGAGAGGCATAATTACAACACATTTTTTTATAAGAATTAGGCCGTTTGATTTTGCCAGGGATTTCCATTTTTTTGCTCCTAACTGTACATTTGTTTATAAATGTAAAAAAAATCAAGATGGTTTAGTCGGAGTTTCAAAGCCAGGGCCAATAATTTCGCAGATGAAGAGAATATTTTAGGTAAAAATTATACTAAGAAATTATTAATTCAAAAATAGTATTGAGAAATCAAAGTGGCTCAAATTCAACTTTGAATTAAACTCTGTTCACATTTTACTCTCACCTCAGTAGGCTTTTTTTTTTCTCTTATATCGGCATAGTGTACTTTTCATCAGGCGTGCACCCAGAAATTTGTTTTGTGGAGGGCTCACGCATCTTGAAGGGGGTCCATCCCAGTCTTATGGGGGAGGGAGGAGGGGGTGGGGGGGCTCACGCAATTAAACCTATGTATATATGTTACAGACAAAATATGAAATTGGATATAATGCGAAATGTCTACTGCTTATCGACATAGTCCGAATTAAAAAATGATTTGTCCAGACAAATCGCGTTTTGTCCGTAACATATGAGTTCAGAAAGTCCTAACATTCTAAGTGTCATAAAAGTGTCAAATTTGTAAATGTGTAATAACAGAAGCTCAACCTTAATCAAAATTATTAATAATATAAGAACATTGTGCTTTTTTTGACGCTCGCAAAATAATAAAGAAATAAAAACAAATAAACAATTTGTAAGAAAATATTAATTTCTTTATTTTTTATGTAAAAAAAAACAACATAAAAATTGAGCCGATAAAACTAGAGCTACTTGTTTTATTTTGTTTCGTTTGATCGATTTATTTAAGGATTTAGAAAAAAGCGGGAGAATGACTCGCATTTTTTAAAATTTGGTCCCTACAATACTGGATATTTAATTAAAACACTTGGTTTGTTTCACTAATTTATATTTTCTCCGACTAGTTTCGACCATTGGTCATCTTCTTCCCCGAAGATGACCAATGGTCGAAACTAGTCGGAGAAAATATAAATTAGTGAAACAAACCAAGTGTTTTAATTAAATATCCAGTATTATATTCAAAAATGTTTCACCACGGGTTAAGTGAGAAATTAATTAAAGATTGGTCCCTACATTTTAAAAAATGGTGATGGTACCATCATAGTACTTGCCCCCGTAAATTGCGTATTAAATCACTTTTAAAATATTTGTAGTATTATTATTTTCAAAATGTCTTCAACTTTTTGATAACTACAACTTTTATTTGAAACATTTTTCAATTGGATCAACACATACTGACACAAACCAATGACTAGATAAAAAACACTATTTATTGAATATCTCAAAAACTAAGAGTGCTATGACAAAAAGTGAAGATACAAAAAATTTTTAATATTTTATTACCTACAACTTTTATTTGAAACATTTTCCAATTGTATCAACACACACGCTGACACAAATCAATGACTAGATAAAAACACTATTTATTAAATATCTCAAAAACTAAGAGTGCTATGACAAAAAGTGAGTCCACAAAAAATCTTTAGTTTTTTATTTCCTACAACTTTTATTTGAACATTTTTTCAATTGTATCGACACATATACACTGTCACACATCAATAACTAGATAAAACAAACAACTTTTAAAATATCTCAAAAACTAAGAGTGCTATGACAAAAAGTAAATAAACAATATATCTTCATTTTGTTATTATGTACAACTTTTGTTTGAAATAATTTTTTGTTTGATGAACATTTAATAAAAAAATCAGAAAAAACTGAAAAACGCTACGAGTAAAGTACCACTTCCGGTTTTCCGATTTTCACCAAAAGCTTTTCAGTTCTTCCGATTGTGACAAAAAGCTTAAGTTTCAAGTTTCATCTCGATATCTTTAGCGGTTTTTGCGGTACAGCGCACACAGACACACAGACAGACAGACAGACATTTTTCAAAAATCGTCTTATTCGACTCAGGGGACCTCAAAACGGATATTTCCGCTAAAATTTTTGATTCGAAAATTTTCACGAAAACAATACTTTCCCTTTGTATTACATACGGGGGAAAGTAAAAAATATGAGTCTTTCTCCCGTTTTTTTCCGAAATCATAAAATAAATCGATCAAACAAAACAAAACAAAACAAGTACTACAAAACATCGCTTTGTTTTATAAACAAATTGACAAATTATTTATAAGGAGTATATTTCAAACTTCACTTTAAATCAGTGTTTCATACGCGTGGCGCATGAAGTAAAATTTCGAGTTTAGAAAAGCCTGAAAATTTGGATTTGCCGGGGCGCGACTCGCTTCGCTCGCGCGCCCCGGCAAATCCAAATTTTCAGGCTTTTCTAAACTCGAAATTTTACTTCATGCTTAGCCTGGGAGTGGAAATACTCATTAGAAGTTTCAAATTGAACGTTTTTATAATTGCCTTGTGTAAAAAAATCGACTTCTCATAATTGAGAGTGATTCATTATTCAATAATCCAGTTTAGTTTGATATTATTTGAAGTAAAACTTATAAAAAGTTGACTTTTAATGCAAGGTTTCTTATAAAAGCGTTCGATTTTGAACTTTTAACGAGTGATTCCACTCCCAGGTTAAGCATGAAGTAAAATTTCGAGTTTAGAAAAGCCTGAAAATTTGGATTTGCCGGGGCGCGCGAGCGAAGCGAGTCGCGCTCCGGCAAATCCAAATTTTCAGGCTTTTCTAAACTCGAAATTTTACTTCATGCGCCACGCGTATAAAACACTGATTTCAAGTGAAGTTCAAAATATATTACTTATAAATAATTTGTCACTTTGTTTATGAATCAAAATTATGTTTTCCAGTCCTTTTTTTTTTATTGTAAATTCTTGCAACGCATTTTGTCTAATAGCCCTTAGACAAAATGCGTTGTTTTTGTCTAGACAATGTGCAAAATGACAGACGAATGCAATTTTATTCGGCTATTATCTAAAAACATTGGACAATTCTCATTTTGTAAGACAAAACGCGTTTTGTCCGTATTTCGTGTTTTGTCCGTAACATATACATAGACATACTACAATTTAGTTAGTCTTGAGGGCGCTTAAGCCCACGAACCACCTCCCTGCGTGCGCGCCTGTTTTTGATAGTAATAGTTCATCAAAAAGTTCATCAACACGTTCAACATTCAACACGTTTGGATTTGTTTGTGATGCATGCTGGTATCTGATGAACGATACTCGGCCATTTTAAAACTTTAACCCGTCAACACCAATCGGTCTATTATGAATGATTGCAAAAATTTCAAACACGTTTACGATTAACAGCCCGCACTCAGAGAATTCCTCAACAGTTGACAGTAAATTTTCAACTGTGGTCTTTGATGAACGTGCCCAATTATTGAAGTATATTGTTAACCTATAATTTCAATAAAACGTTGCAACATTGCAATTCACATAATCAAAAAACTGCAATGGCATAACCAAACTGTTTGTAACTTTTTTTACTACCAACAAAAATGTCACTCTAACAAAGCCTACTGCGATGGAAATAAAATGTGAACAGAGTTTATGTATTTTGATTATTAATTAATCAAATTTAAGAAATCCTTTGGCTCCTTGACTTCCGTTTGTACTGGACAATCCTCTTTGATTAACTTATTAATGTTAATTACAAACGACAGCCAGCAGTTGTCTGTTTTTCTTTGTGTTTATCTCTTTTATTTTCGGTTCATTAGTTAATTATGGTACGTTAATTAAGCGCGCGATTTGTTTGAACGTATTCTGGAAGCCCGGAAAATTTCCGTTCGTCTTGCAGATGGAACGAGTGTAAATATAATTTTAATAAAGTGAGTCAATAACGATTCCTTTTAAGCGAGAAAAGTGGAAAAAGAAGAATAAGAAAAGTGAGGGAGTTTCGAGGTGAAGTAAATGTTATTCCATTTGCTGAAAAAATTATCTAAAATTTAAATATTGGCTCATAACATCTTTTTTCAATTCTTGTCAAGAGACAGTATTCGATTAATAACTTGTTACAGTTTTGTATTACATTACACAATCATTATCGATTGGTTGCATTCATTGGTTTACCTAGACCACATCGGATTTTCCAATTACAAATGTCCTGGACAAAAGGATTCACCAAATTGCACTGGGCAAGGCTCAAAGAGCCGCCGAACTGCTCATAACGGGGGCGATGAGGTCCACCCCCTCCAAAGCGCTAGATATAATAATAAATCTAGCTCCAGTCGACCTCTACTGCTGATATGCTGCTACCACAGCGATCAGAATCAGTTTGAATATGGAGCACTAGCAAACAGGGCCATGGAAGGATCCTAAATGAGCTTGTCGATATCCCCCTGAAGACTGACAGCTGCAATCCAGAGCTTAATTTTGAAAACAAGTTCTCCACTTCCATCCCGGATATAACCAAATGGTTAAAGGGCAAGATAGTTCAAGGCAAGGACGTCTGACTCTTTACGGATGGTTCCAAGTCTAGAAACAGAGTAGGGGGAAGAATCTTCTCACAAGATTTCAACCTCAAAAAGTCTTTTAGACTCCCAAACCACTGCAACATTCTTTAGGCAGAGGTCATAGCCATCCGAGTGGCAGTGGACTGGATCCACAAAAACGACCGTCAGGGGAACCGCATCAGGTTCATTACTGATAGCCAAGCCGCCATTAAGATACTGAATAGCCGTACTGCACCTCAAAGGTGGTCAGAGACTGTAAAAAATCTCTAAATAGGCTTGCAAATAACTGTGACGAGGGACTCATGTGGGTACCTAGTCACAGTGATATCAGGGGGAATTCAATTGCCGACGACCTTGCAAGAATGAAGGACCTGTCTACTGAACTCTCCACCCACATTCCTCTTGTGGAATGCAAGAGAGTACTTAGGGACCAAATGATAGCATCGATCAACCATAGGTGTAGATAAGAAGATACGTGTCTCATAACAAGGCAGCTATGGCTTATATGGGATACTATAGACTGCAACAGATTAAGTGCACTTAGCTGAATCGACATAAAGAAGGTGGTAGGCATCCTCACGGGCCACTGCCTCCTAGGCAGACATGCCCAAAAGATGGGTCTTGAGTACAACGACTTTTGCAAAGGATGCCTGGATGTGGAGAAGGAAGAGACGGTACTCCAGTATCTGGGACAATGTCCTGCTCTTGAAGTGGTATGCATTACGCGAATGGACTAGCGCACCTCACACCTCTAGATGTGAGAAATCTGATCGGGTTTATTAGGTGCTCGGATTGGTTTGTATAGGTGGGGAGGGAGGGGAGATCTGACTCCTTTTCACCCTTATGGTATCACAAGGGGCCCTTTAGGCCTAAGTGAACAGTCTAACTGCTGCCATTGAAACCTAACCTAACATCTTACAATGACAATATTTATACTACATTTAAAAAAATGAATTTGTGTTCAGTATTCCGGCACCAGATACCCACGGACTTCAAGGTCCTCTTCAGTGTGGTCCTGACCCAGTGCTGAGGAGTATTGAACATTTCTGACTATTTCAAGCCAATATGTGAAAACTATTAATGGATTTCGATTGCTTTATACTACATTGCTGAAATTCTAACACAATAACACAATAAACTCAAAGACTGCTGCTAGACTTATTATTTTTAATTTTTTTCGAAAACTCTACATAACAAAAACTCTTTATATTTATAAATATGTTACTTGCTTAATACATGAAACTTCCTGCAAAATTCAAACATCCGCGACTTTGTTAATTGCCTAATTGAATAAATTCACGAGTGATGATCATAAAACGCCCGGCAATAACGTTTCTAATTAATTGCTCTCCATAATAAGCGGGCGTATTTCTTTGGTCTCGAATTTCCCCCTTTGGCTGCGAGAGGAAAACTGGATAATGGATCGGAAGGCGGGCACAATTACAAGACAGTGCTCCCGACCATCGCTCAAACACATAGACAAGAAAAAAGAGAAGCTCAAACAGATAGAAAAGTGAAAGACGCTCAAAATGGGATGCAAATGAGAGGGCTGGGGATAAAGACAAAGGAACTCGTCAATAATAGAACAAAATAAGAAGACTGACAGAGATAGAGAGAGCGCATAGATTTATTTTGTAAAAGTTTAGGTAAATGATTTTTTCTAAATTGAAAAAGCAGACACATCAAAAACCAAGTTTACATGTTAATAATATATTCCGTCACGAAAGTGGTACGCAGCATATTACATTTGAGCGGATATGTTGCGCACGAGCCGCGCAGCGGCGAGTGGAGTACTCCGCGGGTATGCAATCGCCATACCACTCGAGAAACGTACGATACTTTACCTCCGCCCTAACAAAATAAACAACGAGCATGAAAGAACAACTTATTTATTCAATCATTTTTGATAGTAACATGACATTGATGAAAGTAAATTACTACTTGATCAATATATATATATTGTTCTTTTAGGTAAACATATGCATAAAGTTGTACTTTTTCCAACATTCGTTGGTTTTAAAAATAGTTCAATTTGAAGCTATAAACGAGTGTTTTCCACTCCCAGATTAAGTATGAAGTAAAATTTCGAGTTTAGAAAAGCCCCGTGAAAATTTGTCGAGGGTCGCGCAGCGACCCGAGACAAATTTTCTGGGCTTTTCTAAACTCGAAATTTTACTTCATGCGCCACGCGTATAAAACACTGATTGCAAGTAAGGTTCAAATATACATAGAGTTCACAATATTTTAGTGTTTTATACGCGTGACGCATGAAGTAAAATTTCGAGTTTAGAAAAGCCCAGAAAATTTGTCTCGGGTCGCTGCGCGACCCTCGACAAATTTTCATGGGGCTTTTCTAAACTCGAAATTTTACTTCATGCTTAGTCTGGGAGTGGAAAACACTCGTTTGAAGCTTTAAATAGAACTTTAAAAAAAAATCAAGGAATATCTAAAGATTTACAGAAAATAATCTGAATTTGGAATACGTATACTTAAAAGAAAAATTCCCTGTACAGTTGTATGCATGAGCTGTAACTTTACGATAATCGTTTGTTTTTTAAAATAGTTGTATTTGAAGCTTTAAACGAGTGTTTTCCACTCATAGACTGAGCATGAAGTAAAATTTCGAGTTTAGAAAAGCCCCATGAAAATTTGTCGAGGGTCGCGCAGCGACCCGAGACAAATTTTCTGGGCTTTTCTAAACTCGAAATTTTACTTCATGCGCCACGCGTATAAAACAGTGATTTCAAGTGAGGTTCAAATATCCATAGAGTTCACAATATTTTAGTGTTTAGTACGCGTGGCGCATGAAGTAAAATTTCGAGTTTAGAAAAGCCCAGAAAATTTGTCTCGGGTAGCTGCGCGACCCGAGACAAATTTTCACGGGGCTTTTCTAAACTCGAAATTTTACTTCATGCTCTAGTCTGGGAGTGGAAAACACTCGTTTAAAGCTTTAAATTGAACTTTAAAAATAAAACAAGGAATATCTAAAGATTTACAGAAAATATGCTGAATTTGGAATACGTATACTTAAAAGAAAAGTTCCCTGTACACTTGTATGCATGAGCTGTAACCTTACGATAATCGTTTGGTTTTTAAAATAGTTTAATTTGAAGCTTTAAACGAGTGTTTTCCACTCCCAGACTAAGCATGAAGTAAAATTTCGAGTTTAGAAAAGCCCCGTGAAAATTTGTCGAGGGTCGCGCAGCGACCCGAGGCAAATTTTCTGGGCTTTTCTAAACTCGAAATTTTACTTCATGCGCCACGCGTAAAATACACTGATTTCAAGTGAGGTTCAAATATACATAGAGTTCACAATATTTTAGTGTTTTGTACGCGTGGCGCATGAAGTAAAATTTCGAGTTGAGAAAAGCCCAGAAAATTTGTCTCGGGTCGCTGCGCGACCCTCGACAAATTTTCACGGGGCTTTTCTAAACTCGAAATTTTACTTCATGCTTAGTCTGGGAGTGGAAAACACTCGTTTAAAGCTTCAAATTGAACTCTTTTAAGAAACAACGAATAACTAAAGATTTAAAGAAAATAAGCTGAATTTGGAATACGTATACTTTAAAGAAAATCTCCCTGTACCTCAAAGAAATGTCATTTGGTTGTACGGCAAGCAATCAGCTGTTCAGCTGTCAGCACGTCATGTACTTGTCAAAGCTATTACGTGCATGTGTACGTGATGTCAATCATATCAAGATGAAAGTGTGGTATGATGCGGTTACTAAATAGGGCGTAGTTTAATAATTTACGTCCCTTATACGCCATCGTATGCGAATGGGTTGATATCCGCGGCTCTGAAACTGTGCACAAACATGGCGCAGTCATTAGGATACACTACACGATACTATTATTATAATAATATGACTGACGGAGATAGAGAGAGCGCATAGATTTTTATTTGCAAAAGTTAAAGTAAATGATTTTTTCTATATTGAAAAAGCAGACTCATCAAAACCAACTTTACATATTAAAATAATTGACGGGCAGGTGGTGGCCGAGCAACAAACTCGGGTTCGATTCCGGTGCACGGTGAGACTTTATTTGAAAAATAATGTTTCGTCGTGACCCTGGGTGTGGTATAAATGTGTGTGTTTGTCCGAATGAGAATAATTAGCATAAAAATACATACGAGATATGGCTGTGGCGAGAGTCTATGCCAGAATCATCGATCCAAAAAAAAAAAATAATAATTGACGGCCGGTATACGCCATTGTATGGAATGGGTGGATATCCGCGGCTTTAAAACTGTGCACACACATAGCGCAGTCGTAAGGATACACTACACCAGTGGCGTGGAAACTTTTTTTAAGACGGGCCATTTGTAATAACCAGACAATCGTAGCGGGCCAAAGAATAATGCTTAATCGTAGGTAGCTAGTTTTTATGCGGGTCGTCACATTACGAAGTAAGAACGCGTTCAAACATTCTCACGACGGCACTCTTAAACGGGCCGGATTAAACCTTTCCGCGGGCCGGACTTGGCCCGCGGGCCGTAGTTTCCCCATCACTGCACTACACGATACTATTATTATTCATTTACAGCGTACTCTTTAAACCAAAAAATAGTGATTAAAAAAGTCTTACCTGAATACTCTATTTTTACACGATTGCTCTAGATTTATTTGATTACTCTACATTCATTTGATTACTTCAGATTTATTGTGATACAATTTTTTTATTCCCACATTTTAAGACTTCAATAAATCATTAAACCTTTAAATATTCATCACGCACTTTTGCCTTTTATTACACTTTATTTTTAGTTAGAAAAACGTTAAAACTAAAAATAAGCGAGGGGGATGTTTCTTGAACACCAGAAGCAATAATTTGTAACACGCATCGAGCCGGGCGCAATAATTTGTGATACTAGGTACTCTTCTACTCCGGAATGAGCCGTAAAGGAGTCGTAATGGGCCCATAAATTTCAATTAAACGCCCATAAAGAATCACGCAAAAAGGAGGGATCATTTTTAAGTTGGCAACACTAGGCAGTTTCATTTGCGCGCGGAAGTGTTCGAGTGAAATTAGCCGGGCTCTTAGTGAAAACGTTAAAGCCCCGGCTATGAATAAATTAGTTAAGTGCGGGGATGTTTGGTTTAATGATGTATTAAAGGGAGGAGGGATGATAAAATTAGGGTTTTTGTTTGTTAAGATACAATTATTTAAAACCCCAGAAAATTGACTATACAGGGTGTGTCCGTATTTCAACAGAATGTATGGGGATATTTGAAAGGATAGAGAGTCGATTAAATTGTGGCAAAGTTGCGTAATTTAGGGCCCAATAATAATCGAGATACAAATTTCAAATATCTTGTTTCGTTTATGAGATATTGTTAAAAAACGGATTTTTTGAAATTTCGTTTTTATTTTTTTATTCAAAAACTTGGCTATTTGAAAGGATAGAGAGTCGATTAAATTGTGGCAAAGTTGCGTAATTTAGGGCCCAATAATAATCCAGATACAAATTTTAAATATGTTGTTTCGTTTATGAGATATTGTTAAAAAACGGATTTTTTGAAATTTCGTTTTTATTTTTTTATTCAAAAACTTGGCTATTCGAAAGGATAGAGAGTCGATTAAATTGTGACAAAGTTGCGTAATTTAGGGCCCAATAATAATCCAGATACAAATTTTAAATATCTTGTTTCGTTTATGAGATATTGTTAAAAAACGGATTTTTTGAAATTTCGTTTTTATTTTTTTATTCAAAAACTTGGCTATTTGAAAGGATAGAGAGTCGATTAAATTGTGGCAAAGTTGCGTAATTTAGGGCCCAATAATAATCCAGATACAAATTTCAAATATCTTCTTTTGTATATAAGATATTGCCAAAAAACGGATTTTTTGAAATTTCGTTTTTATTTTTTTATTCAAAAACCATTGAATCCAGACATTTACAACTTTGACATTTTTAACGATAAATCCAGTAAAATATTTTATTTTAAAATAACTATAACATTTACCCAGGGACCATAGCTAACTTTTGTTTTTTTTATGGGCGCATTCTGGATTTTTATATTTTTTGAAAGAATATTTTCACTGAATTCAATGATTTAGTTTATTGTACATTTTATATGTAAAATTTTAATCTTTTATTTTTTGTAAAGAGTGGCTTGGAAACAGTTAAGTAACTCACTTATTTGACAACTTCTAGCACCTATAATTTGCTTACATATCACCCCTGAAGACGGGCATCCGACGATACATACTTTAACAGTTGTGATGTATTTTAAACGAATGTCTTCCACTCCCATACTAAGCATGAAGTAAAATTTCGAGTTTAGAAAAGCCCCGCGTAGAAAATTTGTCGAGGGTCGCGCATTGACCCAAGTGTTGGTATCCATAATATAATGAGTGATTAAATGTAACGTAAATATATTTTGTACTGTGCGATCCTTTAAAACATAATTTAGAGTAGGCTTTGAATTTTAAATTAGATTGGCACTACTGACTGCTAACACAGTTTACCATAACCTCAAATTTATTTCATCATTCAATTAGCATTCTGGGCAACAAAAAAATGCCGCCTACTCTAAATCATAATTTAATAATCACACAGTACTTCTCATTATTAATTTATTTCCACCATTTTTTAACCCTATGGATTCTCGATTAGGCCAGCACATTTGCAAACGGTGATGTGTTCTCTGGTAATATATTCGTGCTCATATTTAGTGTATGATAATGAAACGGTGGAAGGTAAAAACCATTGGCATCGCCCCAACCGGAAAACCACTGAATGCATCTGACGAACGCTATTAACATAATCTGTGGAAGAAAACCGGAGTCGATCAAATCGTCGTAATCCCTTGAATTTATGTTAATTTTATTACAGCGCGATATCGGTTAGTTTTGATTCCTATGCCAATGGATAACGAGGGAATTGAGAAAGATGCGACTCGAACAAAACCAGAGGTATTTCAAATTGGAAATTTTCACCAACCTGTCACCTAACTGCGAAATTCTGAATCCGTTGAAAACATCATTGAGGTTAGGTTTACTGACAGCCATTGAGGTTAGTCAATGGCTGTCGGTTAACCTAACCTCAAAGATGTTTTCAACAGATAGTGTTGAGTTTATGCAAGAGAGTATCGCAGTTTATGTAAGAGAGTATCGCAATTGATAAGAGCAATGTAAGGGCGTCAACATGGCGTCATGACTGTTCCACCACAACGCTTGAAACAGTCGTGTGCATATCCAGTAAAACATTAGGTGCATTATATTTATTAATAAAAGAATGTACTTGAACCCAGATTCTTAATTCATAACAGAAAAAAAATAATTCCGATTTAATAATTGATGAAATGTTCATAATTTGTAATTTTCTAACATAAGTTGGAACACTATGCTTCAACAAATGTCAGGTACAAACGTCATTTCGCCGAAAATAGCGCGTGCGTGTTATTTGTTTACATAGTTGTGTTAGGTGATTTAGAGGTTCTTTTCATACATAATTTATCTACGCCGTTACCACGGGTAGTAAAAATTATGTTTTGATTTAGCGTACAATGCTTTAGTTTGAATTTGGCGCCTAAAGGCGTCAAAATGGAAATTCAACAGATTCAAAATTGCACAGTCCACCACTTTCTTATAATTTAAGATATAAATACAGAGGTGGAAATATCAATGAGAATACATAAATAAACCTAAAATGAGTAAAATATTAATGGAAATCACTTTTTGTTGGAAAAGTGAGTGGTGGATTTTTACCCTCCCAGGGGTAACAATACATCCCTGATTTCGATGCTTAACTCGGAATTTCAGGATTTTCCACGGTTCGAATTGTGAGAGGGCGGTAAAAGGGCGCGTACAAATTGCACACTCTTGAAAACATAAGCAGCAACATTAACGCCTCGTTTTAAAAGGGGTTTTGCGAGTGAGAAAACGGGGATAGGGTGCAAAATACTGTCTCCTTTATTCCATTCTAAACTTCAAAGAGGAAAGCTTACTCACTCTCTCCTATTTTTTGTAAATATTAAGATATCTTTTCCTAACCCTCCCTCATTTAATTATGAAAATATTTCACTGTTTTTCTCACTCTCTCTCTTCCCTCTTGTAAATACTAAGATATCTTTTCCTCACTCTCGCTCGCTCAATTATGTAAATATTTCACTATTTTTCTCACTCTCTCTTCCCTCTTGTAAATACTAAGATATCTTTTCGTCACTCTCGCTCGCTCAATTATGAAAATATTTCTCTACTTCTCTTCCTCTTTGACTCTATTAAATAGCGAAATTAGTATCGTACAGTGCATCCTAGCGACTGCGCCATATGTCAGCACGCTTGCAGAGCGCGATTATTAATTTGAAGTGCGTTACAAAATTTGTCAACAACCTAAAAACCTCGCACACAATCCAATTAAAATACGCACGCTGTCTTTAATAACATTACAAATTCAGAATTTTCAAATTAAATTCACAAATGCATACGCTCCTCTTAATTAGCAAGTTTCAATTACGAATTACAATTTTCGAAGCACAAGGTGACGTTTCTATAAAAAACAGCAATTACAAACCAGTAATTCCCGTATTTTGAGTTTTACTTTATTAGGTTTGCAGCGCTATAAACAAACACCCCTATTCGCACACTGAATATATATTTCTGTTTTGATTGCAGTTCTATAAAGAAAAACTTTTCATTCCTTGTTTGAACAAATTTATATGTATTTTTTCTCTTTAATTCAATTTGTTGGATGTTTATTTACAGTAAAGATCCAACAGTCCCGTTTGTAAACTTTTTATAAATATTTTTTCCTCTAATTTAATTGCTGTACTCTAAACAAACACCCGCATTCCAACACTGAATATTTTGTTTAAATAAATGCATCCCTTTCAAATAAAACTTGATTAACCTATTAACGGCCGAGCAATTATAGAGTTATCTCTAAAAGTTGATGTTAAGTGAAATTTTGCACTTCATTTTATGATTTCTATAGATGACTTATTGTATTACATACTGTTAATTTTTCTATTAAATATACATAATAGATCCGTTGAAAATTTTCAACCATTCGTCGATTTTATATAAAAACGTGCAATATAAAGTTTAGAACGAGTATTTCCACTCCCAGGCTAAGCATGAAGTAAAATTTCGAGTTTAGAAAAGCCTGAAAATTTGGTTTGGTCGCGTAGCGCGAAGCGCGGAGCGGCCAAACCAAATTTTCAGGCTTTTCTAAACTCGAAATTTTACTTCATGCGCCACGCGTATAAAACACTGAAATATTGTGAAGTTAGAAATACACTGACATTATTTATTTTTAAATGAGTAATAATCGTAATTTTTAAATAACAAAATATTTATATTTTTTTTTTAAAGGGGTTTTGCGAGTGAGAAAACGGGGATAGGGTGCAAAATACTCTCCTTTATTCCATTCTAAACTTCAAAGAGGAAAGCTTACTTACTCTCTCCTATTTTTTGTAAATATTAAGATATCTTTTCCTAACCCTCCCTCATTTAATTATGAAAATATTTCACTATTTTTCTCACTCTCTCTTCCCTCTTGTAAATACTAAGATATCTTTTCGTCACTCTCGCTCGCTCAATTATGAAAATATTTCTCTATTTCTCTCCCTCTTTGACTCTATTAAATAGCGAAATTAGTATCGTACAGTGCATCCTAGCGACTGCGCCATGTATCAGCACGCTTGCAGAGCGCGATTATTAATTTGAAGTGCGTTACAAAATTTGTCAACAACCTAAAAACCTCGCACACAATCCAATTAAAATACGCACGCTGTCTTTAATAACATTACAAATTCAGAATTTTCAAATTAAATTCACAAATGCATACGCTCCTCTTAATTAGCAAGTTTTAATTACGAATTACAATTTTCGAAGCACAAGGTGACGTTTCTATAAAAAACAGCAATTTCAAACCAGTAATTGCCGTATTTTGAGTTTTACTTTATTAGGTTTGCAGCGCTATAAACAAACACCCCTATTCGCACACTGAATATATATTTCTGTTTTGATTGCAGTTCTATAAAGAAAAACTTTTCATTCCCTGTTTGAATACATTTATATGTATTTTTTCTCTTTAATTTAATTTCAGTACTGTAAATAAACAGTCAACAGTCCCGTTTGTAAACTTTTTATAAATATTTTTTCCTCTAATTTAATTGCTGTACTCTAAACAAACACCCGCATTCCAACACTGAATATTTTGTTTAAATAAATGCATCCCTTTCAAATAAAACTTGATTAACCCATTAACGGCCGAGCAATTATAGAGTTATCTCTAAAATAATAATAATAATAATAATAATGTTTATTTATGTTAAAGCAGTGCTTACATACGTCAAGGAGTACAGTATTTGTGATAATATAATAAAAAAATAGAAAAAACACACATATAAAAAATAAAAAATCTTAAGAATATTGTTTACATAAAAATTAAAAATATATCAGCGATATATAATTACCATATACCTACATCGCAACTAGAACGTATACTTTAGAAAGTCCTCTGTGGTATAGAATGCATTCTCAATAAGTAAAGACTTGATTTCATTTTTAAATTGTATTATATCAAGTACCCTAAGCCTGTGTGGTAAATGATTAAAAAATTTCAGACCGTAATAGTTTTCACAATTCCTAGATCTTTGTAGCCTAAGATTCGGAATACTTAGGTTACTCCTAGTTCTCGTATGATAATTGTGATTTTGTTGATTTATTTTGTTATCGTCGTGATATGATTTGATTAATAACAGACTTTGTAATATATACAGGCAAGGTAGTGTTAATATTTTTAACATTATGAATGCCGGTTTGCAGTCAGCTTGGTAGCCTAGGTTAAACAATATGCGTACCACTTTCCTCTGAATGCCAAATAGCCTATGCCTGATTGTGGAATGTCCCCATGCCACAATATTGTAAGAGAGATGTGACTGGAACAGAGAGAAGTATGCCGTTCTTAACATACGAGGTGTAATGTTGTTTTTAAGTCCTCTAATGACAAATACGCTTTTGTTTAACTTTGCTGCTAGTGCATCAGCTTGACTATTCCACAATAATTGATCATCAATATGAATACCCAGGAACCTGACCGTTTTGTGTTGATAAGGCTGCTTCGTGTTCAAACTGTAAATGGCTGTTTCTGTTTTATTGGAATTCAGAGTCAAGAGGTTAGCATTGAACCAAATTTTTGCTTTTTCAAGAAGATTTTTGTTTTCGTGCAAACCGGAATTCAAGTTTTGTGAGGAATTGACAATTGTTGTATCGTCCGCAAATAGCACAACTTTACAATTTGACATATAATTAGGAAAATCATTAATAAACAATAAGAACAGTAAAGGTCCTAAGGTTGACCCTTGTGGGACACCGCACTTGATTAGTAGCAATTCCGACATTTTGCCATTGTGAATCACAGACTGTAATCTATTTGAAAGAAATGATATTAATAATCTACAACTAGGTGGGCTGAAGTTATACATATATAATTTTCTCAGTAATAATGTATGAGAAACACAGTCAAACGCTTTCGAGAGGTCTAAGTATGAGGCGAACATATACTCACCTTTGTCAAATGATGCAATAATACTCTGGCACAGATCTAATATTGCATCGGTTGTTGATTTCCCTTGTCTAAACCCATATTGATTGTCGCTTAGGGAGTTATTTTCCTCAAAATGTTCAATAATTTGTTTAAACAAAATTTTCTCTACTATTTTCGAGAAAATGGGAGGAATACTGATCGGTCGATAATTATTACAATCATTTGGATCACCTTTTTTGTGCAGTGGTATTACTTTTGTTATTTTGAGCACATCCGGATACTTACCAGTCTCAATGATCGAGTTTATAAGTTTAGTGAATGGCTCAATAATAACATCAACAACATCTTTTATTAATTGAATTGTTATACCGTATATGTCGCCACACGCGCTAGACCTTATCTCATTGACCATGTCTCTCACACATACTTGAGATACTAGCCGAAAGTTAAATTGTGAGAGATCACATGATATGTTTGAAATTACTAAATCTATAGGATCAATATCACAGACAGGTAGTTGCTTAGTAATCACATTTGGAATATTAATAAAATAATCATTAAATGAACTGGGTG
This sequence comes from Philonthus cognatus, assembly GCA_932526585.2. Classification (NCBI taxonomy): domain Eukaryota; kingdom Metazoa; phylum Arthropoda; class Insecta; order Coleoptera; family Staphylinidae; genus Philonthus; species Philonthus cognatus. Next base: position 144,327,689 of record OW052242.1, read on the forward strand.
CTATATCACATTTTTTTATCACAGATGATTTGTTATTTCTTTGGTTATTAATGATATTCCACATTGCTTTAATTGGGCTATTTGCTGAAGCCACCAATCTATCATTTGCACAAATTTTAGCTGTTCTTATTGCCTCTTTATAATCACGCTGGAGTTTTGTTTTTAGTTCTTTCATTCCAGCGTTATTAATTCTAGCACTAGCTTCATGGACAAGGTTTAGTTGTTCCCGCATTTTTTTCAAATCATCATTGAACCAATTACTCCCTTGGCTGTTCTTATTATTTTGTTTAACTTTTGTAGGAAAACATGCTTCAAAAGTATCTCTAATTATGTCAACAAATATTTGCCATGACGAATTAGTATCACGACTGCTAACAAAATCCCAATTAGATGTTAGGTGAAATTTTGCACTTCATTTTATAATTTCTATAGATGACTTATTGTATTACATACTGTTAATTTTTCTATTAAATATACATAATATATCCGTTGAAAATTTTCAACCATTCGTCGATTTTATATAAAAACGTGCAATATAAAGTTTAGAACGAGTATTTCCACTCCCAGACTAAGCATGAAGTAAAATTTCGAGTTTAGAAAAGCCTGAAAATTTGGTTTGGTCGCTCCGCGAAGCGGAGCGGCCAAACCAAATTTTCAGGCTTTTCTAAACTCGAAATTTTACTTCATGCGCCACGCGTATAAAACACTGAAATATTGTAAAGTTAGAAATACACTGACATTATTTATTTTTAAATGAGTAATAATCGTAATTTTTAAATAACAAAATATTTACATTTTTCTTCGTGCATTTTCAAGTGAGATCAAATAAAATATTATATTAAATTAACTTATTTAGTAATTTAATCAACAAAAAATATATTATTATTTATTTATTGTATGTAAATTAAAGATTTGTTGAAACATAATAAATATAAACAATTGAAGCGGTTAATGACCTTGTAGTCGAAGCCGCTAAAAGTGGGAGGGGTTTTTAGTCGGTAGTCCTCCTATATGAAGGGAGTCCGACACTCCGTCCGTAAATGGATTTTCCCCTCCCACACTAAAAAAAAATTAATAATAATAATGGTGCGTGTGTGCATCAACGGCGGTTAATGGGTTAATCGGTTTTTGTTTTGTTTTCAAGTTTGCGCCAAGTATTTGCGAAGCCGGGCTAGTAATTGATTTTTATGATTATTTAGCAATCATTATGATAAATACATAAGAAGACTAATTAAATAGTCGTTTTATTTGAGAGAGTGCATACGAGAGGCGCTCTTTCGTGGAAATTGTTAAACTTGGGTAATCAGCTTTTTCGTGTTTTCAAGAGTGCGCTGTAAATGAGTATGACAGAGTGTATCCTAGCGACTGCGCCAAGTAAGCTCGAACACAACTTAACAATTAAAGCAATTGCGAATTCGTGGTACCAATTAATTAATTAATCTTATTATGCACTTCACAGATTGACTACTAGATGACTAGTAGTCAATCGGTGAAGTGCATAATAAGATTAATTAATTAATTGTTAACAAATTCGCGATTTTTTATAGGGTGCGCACGAGAAGAGCGGCAGAGCGCTCGCGGAAATTCATTTATCTGTAGATTTTTACCGGCGTTCGAACGGATGTCTTTATTTTCCGGAAATTGCGAGAGCCGGGCGCTCGATCATTTAATTTTTACTGCGCAAGTGAACGCCCCGACTAGCGACTGCGAAGAGAGGAATTTAATTTCTAGTCTGGCTCGGAATTGCATTAGCCAGTCGAGTGCATAAAACTCTTTGCAGAAAAAAAAAATATTATCAAGAGAATTGAAATAAAACGTACAAAAATGACTGTTTAATTGCTTATGTTGTAAGATTAAAACTATATTAAGATAAATACTATTTCAGTGAAATGCAGATCACTAAAATAAACTAAATCAGGATGCATACAGTTGAATCTAGGGTAATATGGTATTCGGCAAGTATATCTCCCTCTCGCTCATTCACGCATTAGCATTCCTTTCGTATCCTTCTCATTTAACGACTTCGAATGCCACGTAAGGGCAGATCGCCCTATACAATTTTAGTGAACTACAGACTACTAAAAAATAAAACGAATCTAAATGTGAAAGGTTTCAACAATAATCGATTTCCCAAAACTTCGCTTCTTCAAACTACCGATTCAATTTATCTCGTTATATCGAATACTTTTTTCTCATTAACCCATTAACGGCCGAGCAATTAAAGAGTTAGCTCTAAAAGTTGATTTTTGGTAAAATTCTACACTTCTTTTAATGATTTTTTCAAATGACTTATTGTATTATATACTGTGAATTTTTCTTTTAACTATACATAATGTATACGCTGTAAATGTAAGGTGTTCGTCGATTTTGTATGAAAACGTGCAATATGAAGTTCAGGACAAGTATTTCCACTCCCAGACTAAGCATGAAGTAAAATTTCGAGTTTAGAAAAGCCCCGCGTAGAAAATTTGTCGAGGGTCGCGCAGCGACCCGAGACAAATTTTCACGGGGCTTTTCTAAACTCGAAATTTTACTTCATGCGCCACGCGTATAAAACACTGAAATATCGTGAAGTTAGGAATACACTGAACACATTTCTTTTGAAATTAGTAATAATCGAGATATTTAAATAACAAAATATTTACGTTTGTCTTGATACATTGTCAAGTCAAATAATATATTTCAAATTAACTTACTTACTTTTTTAATTAACATAAAATGAATAATAGTGCGTATATGCATCAATGGCGCTTAATGGGTTAATAATAATAATAATAATAAATTGTCTTTATTCAAAAATTCAGGAATATTACAAAAGAGAATAACATACAGTAGTGCAGGCGAAGTTCAACTAGTCTGTGTGACTTTAGTTGCTCTTCCACTTAACCTGCTTCGGTAAGAAAGATAATCCATAGAGGAGTACATAATTATAATAATAAGTCTTAAAAATTAAATAAACAAACAAAAGATACAACTTTAATTAACTGAGAAAATGAACAAAAAAAAAAAACTCCAATCAAATCAGATACCTAGAATTTTAGATCTAATTTGTCGGGACATGGCTTTTTTAAAAGTAAAGGGTGACAGTTGTTTGAGGTTAGAGGGAATTTTATTAAAAATGTTGTATATATTGTATTTAAAATATCTCTTAAAAAAGGTGGTTTTGATCACTTAATAAAACCTTTTCGAATATATTTACCTCGTAAATTAAATTTACTTGGTTTTATTTCATTTATCTCGTAATTTTTTATTATATTAAAACTTGGTTAGAATGTTAATAGTGTTCACTGGCTCAGGACCACACTAACGAGGACCTTGAAGTCCGAAACGCGTCTGTGGGTATTTGGTGCCGGAATACTGAACACAAATTTAATTTTGGTTAGAATGACTAAATCTGTTTCGTATTATCTTCTTGTATTAATAACACCATTATAATGATAAAATGTAAGCTAAGCATTCTTTACATTTTTATTATCTATAAATACAAAAAAAAGGGAAAGAAAAAAAAGCCTACGTTCGAGCAGTATATAAAGATATAAAGGAGTTTAATTTTATTTTTATTGACGGTTATAAAATTAAATCAGCGCCATTGTAAAACACGGGCGTGCGGGGCTTTATTGCAAGCCGAAAAGTATTTTAACGTGTATCGAGCCAAGACATTTTTATTACCCAATATTAGAGGAATTTTTCAGTTGAGGCTGGAATGCAACAGCCCTCTGCAATAAAAGACGCGAGGGGGGCGGCGGAGTAGGAGGATGGGCTGAAATATGATCATACACTTTCGGGCGCAATCAATGATCCATAAAAATCGCATTAGATCTTCACGGGCCGTTTGATGGTACGCATCTCGGTTAGCCTCCTACCCCCCTTCCAACCGAAAACTCAAATTATCCCCCCAACTGAAAACTGAAATCTCCCACCCAAGTTCTAGCTTTTATTTGAGAATAGATGTACATATGGATTGCTGTTATATGGTTATGTCGTATTTATCATCAATTTTCTTGACAGTTTTGTACTCTTTTATCATCTCTTCTTTAGTTACTTTGGGTGGGAAATGGAAGACGAGACTGCCAGGCACATCCCCAGCGAATGCCCGGCACTCTCGTCTACGAGAGGATCCATACTGGGTGAAAGATGGCCGACGATGGACATCATCAGGGATTTGCCCACCTCAGTAATACTGGACTACCTAGACAAGGTGGGATGGTTGAGCTGAGGATGGGTGACCCGTAGTAGGAGGCAGCACAATGGGCCTAATAAGGTTTAAGTGCAGTGCAGCAATGCGCACTCCCCCCTTGTACCAGATACCAGATTAGTTACTTTGCCTAAATTCTCCTTAGTCATCTTGTCTTTTAAGGATTTTTCATCCCTTCATTTTACTCCTAGCGATGGACGATTATACAAAAATAAAATTAAAAATACATGATATCTTGAACAAGTTTCTCATCTTTCACGTGGTGAAACATATTTAACTATGATTTAATAAAGAAAACACTTGGTTACATTTCACTAATATTTTGGTTTTTTATTCCAACTAGTTTCGACTTTGAGTCATTCTCAAGGAGTACTCCTTGAGAATGACTCAAAGTCGAAACTAGTTGGAATAAAAAACCAAAATATTAGTGAAATTTAACCAAGTGTTTTCTTTATTAAATCATAAAAATACATGAATTGAGCCGTTTATTTTGAAAGTGGCCTAAATCCATTTTTGAATTTTTTTCTGATGACGGTAGAAACGGTTATTATTTAACGTTATTTGTTATAAATAACAATTTGCGATTAAGAATATTTAAAGTATATGATAATTATTAACACATACGTTTTCACAAAGAATTATTTATTAAAAAACATTATTCTGAAAGTGACCTAAGTCCACTTAATTGGTAATCCGAAAGTGCGGATCTTCAAATTTATGAAGGTAGTGATGAAGGTAATTTTATTTAATCATTAATCAGTATTAATTATGTTTAATTATTGCAGTGAAAATATTCACTTAATATACACTTACAATTGAATTTTAAGATAAAATATTAAATTTATAGAAATTATTACACCTTTGGGTATGAATAAAAGTACAAGACTATTTAAACCAGAGAGTGAAGACGAGTTGGAAAATATTGATTTTAACCAGAATCGCAAGAGAAGGAGAATTTTAGAACAATATTCATTAAAAAAGGATATTCAAAACCATATTAAAAGTTTTTCCAAATTTGAATCCCAATATACTAGATCTCATAACCCTAATAGAAAATATTTACATCCTGATCTAACTCTAAAAAAAATGTTTAATTTCTACGAGCTTTATTGGAAGGAAAATAATAGAAAAGCAGTTAAAGACTGGACTTACAGAAAGATATTTAAAAAGGATTTTAATTTGCATTTCCACCAACCCCGCAAAGATAGATGCCAAAAATGCGACCTATTAAACATTAAAATTAAAACATCGGATGATTATGATGAAAAGAATAAACTTATGAAAGAACATGATGTCCATTTAAGACTAGCAGAATTAGCAAGGAAATCATTAAAACAAGATCAAGAACTAGCATTACGTAATCCAGATCATTATTTCGCATTTTCTTTCAACTTGCAAAAAGCATTACCTTACCCAAAGTTGACTACTTCAGTAGCATACTATAAACGCAATATATATATATATATATAATCGATGACCCCTTTTACCAATTGGTGTCGGGGTTTTGGTATCTCCATTCTTTACATCTTAATGACTCTCTTCCATTTGTCTCTGTTCTTAGCAATTTGTTCTGCCTCTCTTGTGCTTATTCCTCTATCTTGCAGTGCCTTTGTTATGTTGTTCTCCCAGTTTTCTAGTGGTCTTCCTCTTCCTCTGTTCGTGGTTGTCCTAGCTTCCCATATTTCTTTAGCCGGTATTCTTCTTTCCATCCTCTGTATGTGTCCCCACCATCCCAGCTGTCTTTCTTCAACGTATTTTAGTATATCCTTTGTATTCATTTCTCTTCTCACATCCACATTTCTTATTCTATCTCTTCTAGTTATACCCTTTATTCCTCGTAGAAATTTCATTTCCGCTGCTTGTACTTTGCTTTTTGTCTTTTTGTTCATCGTCCACGTTTCACATCCATATGTTAATATCGGTAGATATATGGTTTGGAAGACGGTCAGTTTTGTTTTTTCTGATATTTCTTTTCTTCTAATAAACGTTTGGTTGAGTGCGTAATACAGTTTGGATGTTTTTTCGATCCTTTTGGTTATGTCTTGTTCTTGCTTGCCATTTTGCTGTATTATCACTCCTAAGTATTTATATTCCTTGACTTGTTCTAGTTGTATTTGTTCTATTTGAATTTGTATATTTTCCTCTTCCTGTGCTGCTATCATCACTTTTGTCTTGTCCTTGTTTATCGTCATATCGTACTTTTGTAAAACATTCACCCATGTATTTATGTTTTTCTGTAACCCTTCCTTGCTCCCTGACATTATCACTATATCATCCGCAAACGCACATTCAGTTATTTTTATGGGACTTAATTTATGATATCCTAGATTGAGTGCTCTCAAGTGTGGTCGACATTGTTTTATAATTTCGTCTATAAATATTACAAATAAAATTGGGCTCATGACGCCTCCTTGTCTCAATCCTCCTCCTGCTTGGAATGTGCTTGATGTTCTATTCCTCGTAGCTACATAGTTTATGTTCGTGTTGTACAGGCTTTTTATAGCATTTATTAATTTATTTGGTACCTCTCGTTGTCTTAGAATATCCCAGACTTTATTTCTGTTCACTTTATCGAATGCCTTTTCCAAGTCTATAAATGCCATATATGCTTTGATGTTTTTGTTCTTTCGTGTTTTTTGTATAATTTGCTTGATAGTAAAAATATGATCTTGTGCGCTTCTACCTTTCCTAAAACCACTTTGTGCATCTTCTAGTGTGTCTTCAATGATGTTTGTCAGTCTCTGTTGCAGTATTCGTTCATATATTTTTACTATCGTGCTTAATAATGTTATACCCCTGTAGTTTTTGCAGTTTCGCCTGTCTCCGTTTTTATGTATAGGTAGGATTATTCCGATGTCCCAGTCTTTTGGCATCTTTTCTTCCTTGAATGCTCTTTTTATAATCTCCCACAGCAACATTTTTCCATTTTCGCCCATATGTTTAACCATTTCCGTTGTTATTTTATCATGTCCGGGTGTTTTTCCATTTTTCAGTTTTTGCAAGGCTTCGTCCACTTCTTCCATAGTTATTTCTTCTTCTGTGTTATGTTGTGTATTATTGTCTGTTTCTTCTCCTTCTCTATTTATTGATGGGCCCAGTAGTTCTTGGAAGTATTCCTTCCATCTTTCCATGATGTCTGTATCATTGGTAATGATTTTATTGTTCTTGTCTTTTATTGTTCCTGTGTTGGTTGTTTCATCTTTCCTTATTGTTTTTATCGTTTTAAAAAATAATTTCTGATTTGTTTTCCTATCTATCTCCATTTTTGTTCCAAAACGGTCCCAGCATTTTTCCTTTTCTGTTTGTATTGTTTCTTTTGCAATTCTTCTCTGTTCTTTATACATGTTGTAATTTTCTTCTGTTCTGTTTTGTAGGTACGTTTTTCATGCTTCTTTTTTACTTTTTAACCGTTGTTTTATGCTTTCATTCCACCAAGCTGTTGTTGCAATATGTACGTTCTAAATTTGGGAATTCACAATTTTCATGATGATAATGTTCACATGTACGTTTAGAATGAAACTATTGCATCCAGAGGTTCACAAGAAATAGCTTCATGCATCTTGAAACATCTTCAAAATTTAAGAAGTCAAAAACATATTGTAGCTTACAGTGACATGTGTGCAGGACAAAATAGGAACAAAATCTCGATCATTCGGTAAAAACGAATGTCCTGATATTAGGAATTTATGATCTATTATTTCTACATTCAATAGTTTTGACAAGTTTTAGCCATGTTAAAGCTTCCTTAAAGCTTTAACATGGCTAAAACTTGTTCAAACTATTGAACATAATGTAGAAATAATAGATCATAAATTCCTAATATCAGGACATTCGTTTTAACCGAATGATCGAGATTTTCGCGTCGTAGAAATGTCATTAAAGAAAAATAATTTAATGTTTGTTCCTCAAGATTATTATAATGTTATCAAAAAGTGCCGGAAAGGTAATAACTTTCTTCTAAATGAAATGAAACAAGAGGATTTCAAATCAACAAGATTATTGGAGACCGCACGAATTCTAACGGAGAAGCAATAAATTGGTTACAAATAGTCTGGATGCGTTTTTTGAGAAATGAACCATATAAAATTTTCTATAAGATATCAATGGATGAGAATGCAGAGTTTAAAATCCTGGATTTATTACCACGTCGGGGTAGACCAAGAAAATTTGAAAATATTATATTGACACCACTTTATAAAAATGTAAGACCAATTACGACATCGAAGTACAAGGACATGATGGACTTACTTCGATATATACCACCGGAACACCATGACTTCTTTAAATTCCTCCCGCATACACAAAATGTAAATGAACAGTTAATTTTTATGTAATTTATATAGTTAGAACATTTCTTGAATAGTATAAATTGTGTTTTTAAAGTATTGATACATAAAATAAATTGAGTATTGTTTTTCAATTTGAAGCAATTTAAAATATGTCGAATGGACTTAAGCTCCTTCAAATTTTATAACATATATAGGTGTTAATTTTGAAAGTGGCTTAAATCCATTTGTGGTAAGAAAACAAATATTATTCATTTAATTTTTGGTATTATTTTAATAGGAATTGTAAATTTAACTCTCTTAGATAAATTTAAGCAGTGTGGAACATTGCTATCCTATACGTATATTTTTAATATTAATGAAATGCAAACTTTTAAATACCTCAATTTTAACATAAATGGACTTAGGTGACTTTCAAAATAAACGGCTCAAACAAGATAAATTCAAATTCAAAACTATTTGAATTCGAGAAAATAAGCTTACGCTTCTTATAGTTTGCACACTTTAAACATAATATATAAAATTACGAAATCAAATTAAATAAGATTTTAAATATTTCATTGTATAATTCAATATCCGGAGGTGTATTTGCACGGGAAGTAGTTGTTTCAATGGATATTTATCGTCTTAAGTTGTCTTATTAATTAAGACATTGTTTGCATTTTCACGAATAGTTTCGTAATTTTATATATTATAAACGGCTCAATTATTGTGTCAGAAAGAACCATACTCTATGTCAGAGTGTTTTTCTTGTAAACCTAGTTTTTAAAGTGTATTATTTCTGAGACGATATTCATATACAAGTGTGTATCTATAGTGCAACTCGGGAGAGATGTCCAATGACTCATTGATGTGGAATGTGTGGTTCAAATTTTTTAGGGAGTATGTCGACACTTGTATCTGCAACGATTTTTCCTGGTTGTGTCAAATTTTGACGTTATATGGCAATGTTATACTGTTTAGGTGACGAGTATATTAGTGTTCTTTCTTTTAGAAAAGCTTTAGATCATGATTTCTTGTAAAGCCACGCCTACTATAAAGTGTGCCACGCTCCCTATTTAGTTCAAGCCACTCCCACTAGTATGTCCAATTCATAAATCATTGTTTATACGGTTGATGAGCTACAGGACATATAGAGGACACACAGAGAGTTTTTCTATTAATTTACATATCCCAATTACGTGTTGTAGATTTTTAAATATTCGTTGTTTTCTTAAAAGAGGCTAATTGGAAGTTTAAACGAGTGTTTTCCACTCCCAGGTTGAGCATGAAGTAAAATTTCGAGTTTAGAAAAGCCTGAAAATTTGGTTTGGTCGCGTAGCGCGAAGCGCGGAGCGGCCAAACCAAATTTTCAGGCTTTTCTAAACTCGAAATTTTACTTCATGCGCCACGCGTACAAGACACTGATTTCAAGCGAAGTTTAGTCGTTCACAATATTTCAGTGCTTTCACTGTTTAATACGCGTGGCGCATGAAGTAAAATTTCGAGTTTAGAAAAGCCTGGAAATTTGGTTTGGCCGCTCCGCGCTTCGCGCTACGCGACCAAACCTAATTTTCAGGCCTTTCTAAACTCGAAATTTTACTTCATGCTTAGTCTGGGAGTAAAAAGCACTCGTATTAATCTTCAAAGTGAACTCTTTAAAAATCTACGTATTGTAGATTTTTAAATATTCGTTGTTTTCTTAAAAAAGGCTAATTTGAAGTATAAACAAGTGTTTTCCACTCCCAGGTTGAGCATGAAGTAAAATTTCGAGTTTAGAAAAGCCTGAAAATTTGGTTTGGTTGCGTAGCGCTAAGCGCGGAGCGACCAAACCAAACTTTCAGGCTTTTCTAAACTCGGAATTTTACTTCATGCGCCACGCGTACAAGACACTGATTTCAAGCGAAGTTTACTCGTCCACAATATTTCAGTGCTTTCACTGTTTAATACGTGGCGCATGAAGTAAAATTTCGAGTTTAGAAAAGCCTGAATATTTGGTTTGGCCGCTCCGCGCTTCGCGCTACGCGACCAAACCAAATTTTCAGGCTTTTCTAAACTCGAAATTTTACTTCATGCTTAGTCTGGGAGTGGAAAGCACTCGTTTTAATCTTTAAAGTAAACTCTTTTGAAATCTACGTGTTGTAGATTTTTAATATTCGTTGTTTTCTTAAAAGAGGCTAATTTGAAGTTGAGCATGAAGTAAAATTTCGAGTTTAGAAAAGCCTGAAAATTTGGTTTGGTCGCGTAGCGCGAAGCGCGGAGCGGCCAAACCAAATTTTCAGGCTTTTCTAAACTCGAAATTTTACTTCATGCTTAGTCTGGGAGTGGAAAGCACTCGTTTTAATCTTCAAAGTGAACTCTTTAAAAATCTACGTGTTGTAGATTTTTAAATATTCGTTGTTTTCTTAAAAAAGGCTAATTTGAAGTTTAAACAAGTGTTTTCCACTCCCAGGTTGAGCATGAAGTAAAATTTCGAGTTTAGAAAAGCCTGAAAATTTGGTTTGGTTGCGTAGCACGAAGCGCGGAGCGACCAAACCAAACTTTCAGGCTTTTCTAAACTCGAAATTTTACTTCACGCGCCACGCGTACAAGACACTGATTTCAAGCGAAGTTTACTCGTTTACAATATTTCAGTGCTTTCACTGTTTAATACGCGTGGCGCATGAAGTAAAATTTCGAGTTTAGAAAAGCTCCGTAAAAATTTGTCTCGGGTCGCTGCGCGACCCTCGACAAATTTTCTACGCGGGGCTTTTCTAAACTCGAAATTTTACTTCATGCTTAGTCTGGGAGTGGAAAGCACTCGTTTTAAGCTTCAAAGTGAACTCTTAAAAAAAAGCGTATCCATATCTATACCTAATAGAAAATTCTCTGAATGTATACTTAAAAGAAAAATTCCCTGTATTAACAGATTAATCCGATGACTATTTGCCAAATCTACTGAATGCCCATTCGATTTAACTAACATTTTCGTTTGAGCTTACAAGAAATCAACATAAATGCATTATTCATTTCTGTAAATACCAGCAGTAGTATTTAGTAGATGTGATAACTGGAATTATACCACTTAAATTCACATTTGAAACGATTGCGAACAATAATTAAAATGATTTGTGGGTTTTTGCACATTTAGTTTTATGAAGACATTGTCAAAACGTGTTAAAGCTGCATACCGGAATATACGTTTTCGCATGTTCCATCTAAAAACCACAGCAGACATATTATGCAGTTTTCTGTCTCTTTTTACACACGTAATCTGAGAACATCAAATTATTTTCGTATTACATATATTGGCGCAGAAAGCATTACAAATCAAGGAAATCATGGGACACCTCTCGTGAACCGTACCTTACGTATGTATTTGTAAAATGGAAATGAATAAATCCATTCTATTCTATACTGCCGCTAGAAAGTTTTAGTCTAAGAAATGATTGCGCTTGAAACCGCTCGATGTCGCCAAATACAAGTGTAAAGCGCGATCGTAAGTAACTTGGTATGCATGTAATTCGAAATATGTGTTATGCTATAGGCAACTTAAGTTCCTTCTGTTAAATTTATATTCACTTAATTAAAACGTAGTTATATTCCTTTCTTCACTATTATTTCTTGATGCTAGATCTACATTTCGGGTACTGTGTATCCATTATCAATAGCTAACTGTACATCTAGCATCGAAAAATAAAAGTGAAAAAAGGAATATAACTGCGTTTTAATTAAGTGACTTAAGCTCCTCACGTAACTCAAATAACTAAATTAATTCAAATATTCGTTCATTTCAATATATCATTGCGGAATAAACATATTCTTGTGGTAGTTTTGTATTGTTGCATGCATGTATTTGGTCAGCTTGATTGCTTTCTTTTTATTATTATTATTATTATTATAATGTCTTTATTTAATTTAAAGAAATACAATGTTTACAATTATCTTTTATACATTTCGCGTAGGCGAAGTTCAGGCAGGCCTAAGCCTGTTACTGCTCTTTTATATGTGTAAAAATTGCTTTATCAATCAATTTTCGCTTATACAGGCCTGAACATCCAACTCCTAATTGCGCACTCTGTCTACGTCCGAAACGAGCGTAAGAAACCCGTCGACAGTTTACAATTTACAGTCCTTGCAAACTCCGCACGCTTGCGTCGCACAAAAAAAAACACACAATCGTCGATTTATATAATAACGCCTCTCTCGGACCGTCCTGTCCTGACGTGTTTTAAGGGTGTCCTCCCCCCAACCCCTCCCGCTCCGCCAGTTTTTGTTCGGAACAGGTGGTTCCTAAAACTGGGTGGGGGGAAGAAGGGGTTGATTTACGAGCGTCCAAAAGTGCTGAGCGTTCCAGAAAAACGCCGGACACATTTCGTCGATGAGGAAGGGATAGAGGAAGTATCGAAAAGTTTTTGTTCTTGGGTGGAAAAGGTCTAATTATCACCTTTTTCACCCAGAAAAATGTTGAAAGAGAAAAGTTGCACCCCCAAAATACTTGAATGAAATTTTCTTGATAGAAAAAAGCCACATAAACCATTTAGATTAAAATTCCTCTATGGTATTGTTGTAATATGAGAGATGGTGGATATTTCGACTAAAGCTCCTCCCTCTTTTGGTCTTGTAGCTCCCAATATAATATTTATTTATATTATATATATCATATTTAAGTGCTCCTTCATACCACTTATGTAAATATTTGAATAATATTTTACCAGAGTTCATTAATTTTAAGTCAACATACTCAATTAGAAATTCAATAGAATTAGTAAAAAAATTAAAATCTTTAGAGGTTCCTGAAAACTCAAAATAAATATCGTTTGACGTTAAAAGCCTTTTTACTTCAGTCCCAACAAAGCAACTAAAAGATATCTTAGATGATCTCATCAATAGTACCAACCACCCAGAACTAAAGTCCGCATCAAGGGGATGATCCGGGAATGAGAAGATGCTGCCAAAAGTGCTCACCTGAGAAACACACCTGGTCTGCGGCAGGCGAAAAGGTTCATCGCCTTCTCTGCCGTAAGAGCCGGACAGTTTCTCAGGTTAAGCAAGGGCAACCTAAGGCTCATAACCGGCCTTCTAACTGGACACTGTCCTCTGAAGTACCACCTCACCAAGATGGGTCAGACAACTGATGCCAACTGCAGGTTCTGCAACGAGGCACAAGAAACAGCAGAGCACCTACTTTGTGAATGCCCTGCCTTGTCCCTTCAAAGAGGGAACTACCTGTCATCGGCCACTTTAAACACCGAGGAATCGGTACACATTAACCCTCAAGTTATAGTAGACTTCATAAGAAGTCTAGACATTGAGGGACTCAAGTAGGTCAGGGATAGTTACAAATGATCTTTTAGGTCGAGGTAACTTCGAAAGGCCCAGAGGCCACACGACCCACCGACCCCATAACATAACATAACAACCACCCAGATTCAAATAAAACAGAAATGAAAGTACTAGTCAATCTCTGCATAGATCAAAATTATTTTGAATTTAATAATAAAATATATTACCAAAAAGACGGTTTGCCAATGGGGTCTCCATTATCGCAGCTCCTAACTGAAATATATATGGCTAATTTTGAACAATGTTTATTTAAACAAAAAACGACTTCCAACATATTTTATTGGGCTAGATATGTCGATGATATCTTTTGTATTTGGAAAGGAACAACTCGTCAACTTGAACTTTTCACACATCTTCTTAACTCCATTAATAATAATATTCAGTTCACTACAGAAATGGAGGTTAACAATAGATTAAATTTCCTCGACTTAACCATATCCAGAATTGACAATAAATTAGATTTTAAAATTTATAGAAAACATAGCTTTACCGATACCATAATACCTAATTCTTCTAACACACACCATAAAATTAAATACAGCACTTTCCACTCCTTAATCCATAGACTTATACATATCCCCCTTAATCAACATAATTTTAAACAAGAACTAAAAACTATAAAAACAATTGCATTTAATAACGGTTACAGTACTCAATTAATAGATAGATTTGTCAAAAAGAAAAAATTAAAACAATTTGAAAAATATTTTTATGCGCAAAACAAAACCGTGCAAACTGGAATTTGTTAACAACCTATCAGAAAATATAAAAAATTGTTCAAAAGGCTATGAATTTAATGTTATAATGACGAATCCAATTAATCTACACAAACTTTTAGTGCATAATAAATCCGACATAGACAAACTTAAAAAAAGTGGCGTATACGAAATCAAGTGCGGAGATTGTGATTGTGTATATATAGGACAAACAGGAAGAACTTTTAAAATTAGATTAAGTGAACACAAAAAATCAATATTAAATAATAAATTTTCCACCGGACTTTCACAACATTGTATAGAAAATAACCATTTTTTCAATAATAGTAATTTAAATATTTTGTATTCAGGTAATAAGGGACGTGACTTGAATCTCCGAGATTGATTAGAAATAAACAGAGCAATAAAAAATGGAAAAACCACGCTTAATAACATCGAAAATATTTGGCTTTCCCCCATCGCGAAGGCCCTTATTACCTGAAATTAGCTGTAAAATTTGTATAAATATCGATACATTTGTAAAATTTTGTACATATCTCCTTGAGAATGACCTAAGGTCGAAACTAGTTGGAGTAAAAATAAAAAATCAGTGAAACAAACCAAGTGTTTTAATCAAAGCGTATTAATATTTATTTTTCATATCAATTTTCATTTTCATATTTTATATTAATTCCTTTAGCAAGTTTTTTATATTAACCCCCTAATTATTGTTTCTTTATTCATATTACCTCCCCCAACGATTTTTTTATATTAATCCCTCCCCGATTTTTTCCATGTCAACCCACCCCCCTAGAATCAGGGGCTAAGTCTAAGAAATAATTGCGCTTTAAACCGCTCGATGGCGCCATATACAAGTTTAAAGCGCAATTACGAGTAACTTGGGATGCCTATATGCCTATCATTCAAATATGTATTATATTATAGGCAACTTAAGTTACGTCTATTAAATTTATACTAAAATATTTGTTTATTTCAATGTGTCATTGCAGAACAAACAAACTCCTTGATTATTCTTCAGATTCTTGTAAATAAAACACTTTTGAGTTTGTTTAACCACTATATTTTGCACTTAATTTGTGATTTATCTAGATAGTCGAAGCTATAGTCATAAATTAAGTGCAAAATATAGTGTTTCAACAAAGTAAAAAGTATTAATGGATTTCGATAGCTAACGCCATCTAATGCTTCATGAAGCATTAGACGGCGTTATCTATCGAAATCCATTAATAGTTTTCACATATTGGCTTGAAATAGTCAGAAATGTTCAGTATTCCTCAGCACTGAATCGGGACCACACTGAAGAGGACCTTGAAGTCCGAAACGCGTCTGTGGGTATCTGGTGCCGGAATACTGAACACAAATTCGAAGTAAAAAGTGTTTTATTTACAAGTGTATTTAAGATGTACCACAAAGTGAACGCCTACAAGACAAAACAAATTTTCATATTAACCTTCTGCCCGATGATTTGTTTTTATATAAATCCCCCGCTAATGATTTTTGTTTTATTTCATGTTAACCCCTCTGGCTTTGTGATAAGATAAGAAGGGGCGCGATACATCATCCCTTGCCCGTTGGGGGTGGGTGGGTTTTGAAGGGATGGAGATACACCGACCGCAAATTAATATCGCGACGTTGGCGTTTTCAATTAAGAGGGTGGTAATGGATTGTTCCAAAAATGTAATTAATCCCCCCACCCCCCTGAAATCCTCACCCCTCGAAGCGGAGTTATGACGTCTGTTGTAATTGAATAATAGAAAAACGTCTGCGGATCGGGATTGGGTTGAATGCGCGCGGGCGCGCTTTTGTCCGAACAATTATTTCCTTTTCAAATTTTAGATAAGCTGGTAATTAACTAGTCAGTAACAAAAATGTTGGAAATTGAATGTAAAAGAAACATTTTTTCATATGGCACAACACTCCTATGAGGAGTTTCGCCGCTTCTTTTTTGAAGCCCTTACAATCCCCCTTTCGGGGTGGATTAATCCCCATTATACAATGCGTTTTATGTACATATCCTACTAATTTTCATTTTCTTCGCTATCTCTCTCTAAGCATTTCTATCCTGTGCTTTCGACTTCCAGTTGTTAATTCCCAGGTCCCTTATATCCTCTTCTACCTCGTCTTGCCACCTACTTCTTGGTCTTCCGCGTCCCCTCTTTTTACTTGATTGCCATTCCATTATGGTTTTTAAAGTACTGCGCTCTTCTGATCTCCAAACATGCCCTAACCATTTAATTCGAGTTGCTTTGATTGAGTTTACTATGTCTTCTCCTCCAAGTTGTTCTATAATTTCTATGTTCATTCTTCGTCTTATCTCGTTCTCCCCTGTTCTTGGTGGTCCTAGTATCCTTCGCATTATCTTCTTCTCAAAAACTTGTAGTTTGTGTTGGTCTTGGTGTTTTAATGACATGGTCTCTGCGGCATATGTTATTGTTGGTTTAATTATTGTTTTATATATATGAATTTTGGTTCTGATATGCAAGGTCTTATCATTCATATTGGACAAACCGGCAGATCTTTCGAAATCAGAATGAAAGAACATAAAAAATCTGTTTTAGATAATAAACCAACAACTGGCTTTTCCAAACATTGCATCGCATTCAATCACTTCTTTAATCCGCATAATTTTAAGATTTTGCATTCAGGTAATAAGGGATACGCACTAAACCTCAAAGAAGGCCTGGAGATCAACAGGGCCATAAAAATGGGGAAAAATATCGTTAACGACAACGAGGAGATTTGGAATTCCCCAATTCTGACTTCTCTTATTACCTGAAACAAAAATATTGTATATATACTTAGGAAATAATTTTTTCTGTACATTCCTTTAAAAATGGTCTAACAAACCGAAACTAGACGGAATAAAGATTTAATTGTGAAACAATACCAAGTGCCTTTCCTTTAATTAACTTTACATAGCAAGGTCTTGTTTTTTATAATATTTCTGTTGGCATAATACGCTCTGTTTGCAGCTTGAATCTTTTCGTCTATTTCTGTATTTACTTCGTTATAATTGTTTATAGTTATTCCTAAGTATTTTATTTTACTAACCTCCTCAAATTCGTGTTGGCCTATTTTTATCTTTCCTGTATATTTTTGGTTTCTAATCCTCAATATTTTTGTTTTGTCTTTATTTATTCTCATTCCCATCTTTCTCCCTTCCTCTTCGATCTCATTTAAGATGTTCTCCATTAGATTACGGCATTTTGTCACTATTACCAGATCGTCTACGTATGCGATAATTTGACTCCCTTTTGTTCTCAGTGATCCTCTTTTATTGATGTTTCTTAGTATGTATTCCAGCGCAATATTAAACAGAGTAGCGGATAATGAGTCACCTTGTCTTACTCCTTTATTCACGTTGAACACATTTGTTTTTCCATATGCTGTCTGTACGAATGAGCCTGTATTGTTTAACGTTAGTTGTATTAGTGATCTGATTTTGGTTGGAATTTTAAGTTCTTTTAGTGTTAACATTAATTGATTTCTGTTTATTGAGTCGAACGCTTGCTTAAAATCGATGAATAACATTTCAAAAGAAACATATTTTAGACTTATTCTAGTTTATTTCCTTTAAGTAATATATTTTTGTTGAAATTGACGTAATCCAAATCTGAACGCCAAAATTTAATAGTGTAATTTATACTTTGCATCATAGTCGTTCGTCGCAATTAAATTTGACAGCTCTCTTGTCAATATTAAATATTCTCCCCTTTTTTTGTAACACCACTGGCCAAAACCAGAATGACAGGAACGAATTTCAGTAACAAATACCATGACAACCAAAGAGCGCTCATATTTGCGTTGCGTCGACTGAACATAGTATCTGTTGGACAATAAACGTATTTATTTATAGTATACAATTTTCTAGCCCGACACTGCACGAAGGAACTTGTCATTAACACTTGGACTTGGGGTGTCCTACATTTAAAACATTTCAAAAAACAGGTGTTCCGTACTTAATTCATATTTGAAATAGGGAGGCAAATGCGCGCATCTCTGTTTACGTTTTCCTCTTAATGCGCCTGTCTATTTTTTTCTACCCCTCACTCCTGAACCACTAGCGGACGAGAGTCAGGAGGGAGAGACTCAGGCACCGCCATGATAGAAACATAGTTTTTTATTAATGATTTCGATAGCTAACGCCATCTAATGCTTCATAGTGGCATCGTCACTGACGATGCCACTATGAAGCATTAGATGGCGTTAGCTATCGAAATCATTAATAGTTTTCACATATTGGCTTGAAATAGTCAGAAATGTTCAGTATTCCTCAGCACTGGGTCGGGACCACACTGAAGAGGACCTTGAAGTCCGAAACGCGTCTGTGGGTATCTGGTGCCGGAATACTGAACACAAATTCAATTTTTTTTTTACATAGTTTTTTGGTTCGTGCACCGCATTTAATTGTTTTGGGCTCCGCCACATAATAGTTTTCGCCGCCGGCTTATTAATATCTAATCATTATTTGTATACGCGTGTGTCCGTCTACGAGGAGGAAGTTAAAGTCCCATCCGAAGGAACGTTAGCCACCCGGACAGCAGAAAGTCAAGGTTAGTGTCCTTCAACCACAAATTCCTCCCCGTGAACAGCGTGCGTATTCGCCACCCTCGCGCCGGATATATTCCCCCTTTTTAGGGCCCCTCAAAAACATACAGTCCACTGACATCTCCGGGCTTTACCCGCAACAACAGGACTATGCCCATTATGCAGAGTATGTTACGCCTAGTATTTAATCTACACATCTAAACCACCCCCATTCTGCGCCTAGGCCACGCCCATTATGCAGAATATGCCACGCCTACTATTTAATCTGCACGCCGCGCATTACATTGTCTACCCCTCTCCCACTGTTTAGTTTAAGCTACGCCTACTATGACGTGTATGTTACGCCCGCTATTTAGTCTAAGCCACTCTTACTAGTATGTCCATATCATAAATTATTGTTTATACAGTTGAAGAGCTACAGGACATATAGAGGACACACAGCAAGTTTTTCTCATCAGTATACACATCCCAATTATGTGTTGTAGATTTTTAAATATTCGTTGTTTTCTTAAAAAAGGTAAATTTTAAGTTTAAACGAGTGTTTTCCACTCCCAGGTTAAGCATGAAGTAAAATTTCGAGTTTAGAAAAGCCTGAAAATTTGGTTTGGTCGCGTAGCGCGAAGCGCGGAGCGACCAAACCAAATTTTCAGGCTTTTCTAAACTCGAAATTTTACTTCATGCGCCACGCGTACAAGAAACTGATTTCAAGCGAAGTTTACTCGTTCACAATATTTCAGTGCTTTCAGTGTTTAATACGCGTGGCGCGTGAAGTAAAATTTCGAGTTTAGAAAAGCCTGAAAATTTGGTTTGGCCGCCCCGCGCTTCGCGCTACGCGTCCAAACTAAATTTTCAGGCTTTTCTAAACTCGAAATTTTACTTCATACTTAGTCTGGGAGTGGAAAACACTCGTTTTGAGCTTCAAATTGAGCTCTTTAAAAAAAAGCGTATTCATATGTATACCTAATAGAACACATTCTCTGTATGTATACTTAAAAAAAAATTGCCTGTATTAACAGATTAATCAGATGACTATTTGCTAAATCTACTGAATGCGCATTCGATTTAACTAACATTTTCGTTTGAGATTGAGTATGTCACGCCTAGTATTTAATCTACACATCTAAACCACCCCCATTATGCAGTCTACACCACGCCCAATATGCAGAGTAGACCACGCCTACTATTTAATCTGCACGCCACGCATTACATTGTCTACCCCTCTCCTACTGTTTAGTTTAAGCCACGCCTACTATGACGTGTATGTCACGCCCCTATTTAGTCTAAGCCACTCTTACTAGTATGTCCATATCATAAATTATTGTTTATACAGTTGATGAGCTACAGGACATATAGAGGACACACAGCAAGTTTTTCTTATCAGTATACACATCCCAATTATGTGTTGTAGATTTTTAAATATTCGTTGTTTTCTTAAAAAAGGTAAATTTGAAGTTTAAACGAGTGTTTTCCACTCCCAGGTTAAGCATGAAGTAAAATTTCGAGTTTAGAAAAGCCTGAAAATTTGGTTTGGTCGCGTAGCGCGAAGCGCGGAGCGACCAAACCAAATTTTCAGGCTTTTCTAAACTCGAAATTTTACTTCATGCGCCACGCGTACAAGAAACTGATTTCAAGCGAAGTTTACTCGTTCACAATATTTCAGTGCTTTCAGTGTTTAATACGCGTGGCGCATGAAGTAAAATTTCGAGTTTAGAAAAGCCTGAAAATTTGGTTTGGCCGCTCCGCGCTTCGCGCTACGCGTCCAAACCAAATTTTCAGTCTTCTCTAAACTCGAAATTTGACTTCATACTTAGTCTGGGAGTGGAAAACGCTCGTTTTAAGCTTCAAATTAAACTGTTAAAAAAAAAGCGTATGCATATGTATACCTAATAGAAAATTCTCTGTATGTATATTTCCAAAACAATTGCCTGTATTAACAGATTAATCCGATGACTATTTGCCAAATCTACTGAATGCGGATTCGATTCAACTAACATTTTCATTTGAGATTGAGTATGTCACGCCTAGTATTTAATCTACACATCTACACCACCCCCATTATGCAGTCTACGCCACGGCCATTATGCAGAGTATACCACGCCTACTATTTAATATGCACAACGCGCATTACATTGTCTACCCTTCTCCCACAGTTTAGCTTAGGCCACGCCTACTGTGAAGTGTATGCCACACCCCCTATTTAGTCGAAGTCACGCCCACTAGTATGACCATATTATGTCATCTAAATGTCCTGTAGCTTATCAACTGTATAAACAATGATTTATTTAATCTACACCACGCCCATAATACAGACCAAGACCCAATATTTGGTCTAGGCCTCGCCCAGCATTTTATGTAAGCTATGCCCACTATAGCATCTTATTGATGTCCAATGTATCGTTTAAAATACAACTACATTTTTTTTCAGATTCCTTTTATTTGTTATATTTTAAGTTATGCAGTTCAAAAAACTTACAAACAGTGTAAGCGCTCATTGTATTTGAGTTTTTTGAACTGCATAACTTAAAATACACAAGCTTTCACAAAGAACGCTTGGCTATTTATTCATTTATTTCAACGGATATCACCGTTTTACTAAAACTGATAGTAATAATAATACAAAACGAAGGCTATAACGTTTTATTTTATGTACACTAATTCTGTATTGTCCAATATTGATAAATAAACACGAAATATCGTATGTTCAATTTAATAAAACCTCTAGAGTGCTATGGAATATATTGTAGGTTGGCAACTCTGAAATTATACATTATAATTATTATGTTTGACGTTTTAAATGATAATTTCTAAAGGCTGTAGCTAACATAAATTTTAAAATAGATAAAATCATAGCACTCTAAAAGTTTTTTATATTAAACATATGATACATTTAACATTGTGCATATTTATGTAAAAAAAAAGAATATGTTCTGATTAGAACGAGGACTGTAATAATGTCGTAACACCAATAATAGATGGCAGCATGATAAAGGTTGGGCACGACGTCCATGAATCATTTACTTAATAGCGGAATGGTGAAATAGTGCGATCGGGGGCGACATTAATATTAATAAAACTACGTCCATCTCGCATTGTTCCCCGGAATAGCGGGAATTCGCAAATTTTGTCCTCGATTTTACACTCCTTTCGCCCCCATTTTTCTCCTTTTTCACACTGCTCGTAATTAGTTTCAATGACGCGCGTCCGGACCGGTAATTCCCGAAATGGGAAGATAGATGGCGCTCCATCCGTCCGCGGAGACAGATGTGCGCCCAGATAGCGCTCAGTCGAAATGATCGATGGCGGCGACTTTTATGTACCGGAAACCATTAAACACCGCGTCCGTTTCGCTTCTTTTTCTCGCGTAAAAGTAACGAGAAATTAATCCCGGCTTTCGCGCGATTCGAGTCACCTGTCACATTCGGGGTTATTATTAATCTTTCAAGAAAGCGATGATTTATTTTCAAGTTAAAGTTATTTACTTGTTAGATATACAACTATTTTTTTGTTAATATAAATCGATTTGAAAGTAGGCTTTATTGTTAAGGACACGCCTACTGTATTATCTAAGCCACACTTACTGTATTGTTTAAGCCACGCCTACTGTATTGTCTAAGCTACGCCTACTGTAGTGTCTAAGCCACTCCTAGTGTTTTTGTCTAAGCCACGCCTACTGTATTGTCTAAACCACGCCTACTGTATTGTCTACGCTATGCCTACTGTATTGTCTAAGCCACTCCTACTGTTTTTGTCTAAGCCACGCCTACTGTATTGTCCAAGCCACGCCCACCATAAGAGCATACAGCCTATTTATGTCGTTTTTCACGAAATGCTGGGAGATTGTTCTTCAAAACAATTTAGCAGGATGCAATAAGGGGTAATTCTTATTCATTGCGTCCCAACAGGCACTACAGGTGCATCCTGCTAAATTGTTTTGAAGAACAATCCCCCAGCATTTCGTGAAAAACGACATAAATAGGCTGTATGCTCTTACAGTGCTGTCCCAGAACGATGCTGACCATAAATTTTTTTTTAGCGATGGCGCTTACCCCAAATTTTAAGAGTCCTCACTCTCGGTATTGCTAGAGTTCTGTCTGTCGTACTGTGATGATAATAATACCACGCGATTTCCCCGTTTCGCGGGTATGTATGTACATTATACAGGAAGTTTTTCTTTAAAGTATATACGTATTCCGAATTCAGCCTCTTTTCTGTAAATCTTTAGATATTCCCTGTTTTTCTAAAAGTTTAATTTGAAGCTTTAAACACTGTAGTGGGCGTGTCTTAGATACTAGGTAGAGTGGAGGGGTTTGAATGTTTAAGACTATTGTAGGCGTGTCTTGGATACTAGGTAGAGTGCAGGGGTTTAAATGTTAGTGGAGGGGGGCTTTAGGGACTATAGTAGGCGTTACTTGGATAGTAGGTAGAGTGGAGGGGGTTTTCGAGACTATAATGGGCAACGGCCCCAGGAGCATCAGCGGAGGGACGCCATTGAAGATAATCATCAGACATTTCTTAGATTTAAATCAGAAATATGAAATTATATAAGTAATCTGTATTTTTAACTTAAGTTTAAATCACCGTTTTATACGCGTAGCGCATGAAGTAAAATTTCGAGTTTAGAAAAGCCTGAAAATTTGGATTTGCCGGGGCGCGACTCGCTTCGCTCGCGCGCCCCGGCAAATCCAAATTTTCAGGCTTTTCTAAACTCGAAATTTTACTTCATGCTTAGTCTGGGAGTGGACACCTATGTTATAAAATAAACAAAACATTAATCATATTGACTATTATTAGGATTTTATAAAAAAAAGTTACTCACACCGGCAACATTTCAAACTTTCTCACACTTTTGATATAATTTACTGTCAAAAGGTGTCGAAAAATGTCCAATAACTTTATAACTGTTACAAAAAACAAAATGTAAAGTATTGCAACAGTCAAATTATGTCCAATAATATTTTGTATGTACCCATATTAAATATTCAATAATTCTAGAGAAAAAAAGGAAGAATGTCAAACTTCAAATTCTGTATAAATTGACAACATTTTAAGAATATTGTGATTTTTATTATTTTACATTTTCTTTGAACATAATAATTCTGATAATAAATGGATTTATCTTTTACATAATTTAAACGTTATCTAGACATTTTGCAAAATCTATTTTTATTGTTATTTAAATTAAGCTAGCGTTCTTTCCTCAAGCGTCAATTCCAGTAAATTTTATCTTAATCGAAAATCTCTTGATTTTTCTATATTTTTTTAAAATAAAATACGTAATAACCGTCTTCTCTAATTAAATTCAATTTCTGTTCAATAATTTAAACAAAAAAGTTACTGCTTTAAGCTGTTCATTTATTCATGTGAACTTTAAATTAATTTAAATATCTATTTTGTACTTCTTCTAGCGCTGCGTATTTATTAACGCGTTTATTATTATTCTAACTAGTGTTTTCCACTCCCAGACTAAGCATGAAATAAAATTTCGAGTTTAGAAAAGCCCCGTGAAAATTTGTCGAGGGTCGCGCAGCGACCCGAGACAAATTTTCTGGGCTTTTCTAAACTCGAAATTTTACTTCATGCGCCACGCGTATAAAACACTTATATATTGTGAAATTTATGCATATCCGAACTTCGCTTAAAATCTGTGTTTTATACGCGTGGTGCATGAAGTAAGATTTCGAGTTTAGAAAAGCCCAGATAATTTTCCCCGCATTTTTCTATCTGTTTTCAGTCCTGAGAAAAAAATCGGAGGGTTTATAACTAGAAAGCACCTCGTATTAAGGCCACGCCCAGTGTATTGCCCAAGCCCCGCCTACTTTGCTATATTGCAGCGACGGCTCGCAGCCTAACTTCAGGGTCGGCCGCAGCGCCAAGGCACACAAAATTTGAGGTTGGGAGCGCGCTTTGTAAATACAAGCTGGCGCAAAACTACCGATATGGTTTGAATGTTGAATAACTTTTTTATTTAAAGGTTAATTATTATTATTATTTTTTTGTTAGACAGTAAATTAATGGGGAATATTTTTGGCTTAAGTATGGAAAATTATATCCCACAAGTGGTTGCCATTTTCGGCTTCGCACATTTGTGCTCTTTCCAGTACATTTTCCATAACTTTTCGTAAAGTTTCCGGTGTTATGGCTTGAATTTTATTGCGAATGTTTTGTTTTAGCTCTGGGCTTATTTACGTATACCCTTTCTTTCAAATAACCCCAAAGAAAACAGTCTGGAGCCGTTAAATCCGGTGAACGTGGGGGCCAATTGAAATCGCTACTGCGCGAAATATTGCGTTCGCCAAAGTGGTCCCGTAACAGAGCTATTGTGTCCCTTGCAGTGTGGGCTGTGGCTCCATCTTGTTGGAACCACAACTGTGGATGGTTTTCTACAGCTGGCCTCAAAAAATTGTCCAGCATCGTTCGATATTCAGCACCATTAACCGTAACTGAGGTGCCATGCGCATTTTCAAATCGTTTCACACGATACACCGCATCAAACAGTACACTTAAGTGGGTGTAATTGTCGCTGATGAACTGTTCTTGGATTCTCCGTAGCCCATATTCTGCAATTTTGCTTGTTTGTGAAGCCATTCAATTGAAAATGGGCTTCATCGCTCATTATCAAATTGTTAATGAAATCGCGATGCTCTTCTGCTTTTTGTCGGAATGAAATGGCATAATCAAGCCGTTGTTGGTAGTCTATCGGCTTCAATTCTTGCACAACCTAAACCTTATACGGGAACATGTGCAATGTGGCCAAAATCCTCTGAACGGACCTCCGCGATAGCCCCAGTTGTGCCGAACGTTTTTTTGCTGATGTTAATGGACTGTTCTGCACACTATCCACAACACTTTGGATATTTTCTTCCGTGTGGACCGTTCGTGGTCTTTCGGTACATGGAAGGTGTCTTACTGTATCATGTTGTCGAAAATTTGCAACCAGGCGGTTTATAAGGTCCAGTACGCACATTAAAAAAACGACGATAAGCACGCTGCGTCAAAACAATTGACAGTTGATTTTCAAAATAAAATTCAACAATTTTTGATCGCTGTTCTGTTGTGTACTGTTCCATTTCAAATTCCCCAAGTTTTCTTCACAAAATTCTGAAATGAAAATAAAAAATATAAATAAATTTAAAAAGTTATTAAACATTCAAACCATATCGGTAGTTTTGCGCCACCCTGTACAAGGAATTGCACAACAAAGTCACCTTTCAATAACGGATACATATTACCTTGGCTCTCTAGCCTACCCTGAAGTTAGGCTGCGAGCCGCCGCTGCTATATTGCTTATAATTCATTTTCAAAGCATTCATTTATTTATTTATGTGGTACGTTTCAAATACATGTATTGTAAAATATATCCCGATAAGGAATTAATAAATAATTAATAGAGATCTGTGTAAAAGTAAATTGCATTCAAATATTGTTTTTTTCTCTCTCTATTGGATACACTTTACTTTTCATCAAATACGTGAAATATGAAGACTCTACTGAAAATCACGTAACGTTATGGATAAAACATTTCACCACCTCCCAAAAAAAGTGTCATCCAGGTCGTGTTTGGTGGCCAAACACAGAAAAGCAAAAATAAAATAATAAAAAAAAACCGTCGGGGGGATCCCGTCACGTTTCCAATTTCGCGTATATATTTACAGGGGCGCCCACCATTTCCGTGTCTGCTCTCTGTGGGGGTGTTGGAATTTTTTCCACCCCCCATTTCAATCTCGCCCCCCCTCCGAAAAACGGATCGATCAAATATTCCGCCGTCACAACTTTCATTACCCACCTTTTGTTTGTGCACGCGCCGCCGGCGTTTGATTGATGCTCGCCAGCGCCATCTATCAAAGCCGGCACAACACAGTCTGTGTTTATCGTGATAATATAATAAAGCTGATAAAACTGTCACGAGAGGGGATTCGCGTGAATGCCGAAAGGGGTGTGATTATATTGACAAGAACGTGATACGCCTGTTAAATGTGAGAACAGTAATGATGGGGATTGCTGAAGCTTTCGTTTGTTTATAGATCGAATAAGTTGATTTAAAAAAAAATAATATTATGAAGAAAACGGAAATCTGGGACTTATTTTATCACGCTGGATGTCCTTTCTGGGAGATTACTAGAACTTTCTAGAGTAATCAAATTTTTCTAAGCCTTTTTTGTAGTACCGTGCGATCATTAAAAATATAATTTATGTAGGCTTTGAATTTTAAATTAGATTGGCACTACTGACTGTTGACACATGTTTACTATAAAGGACGGTTGAGTATACGGTGAGAAGGATCGACAGAATCGAAGATGTTGGAGTGGGGGTAGAGATCGCGTACGTCACATATGCGCGCCGAATTTAAATGTGGTTATTTCATGATTTAGATCAGCGGTTCTCAATCTTTTTTGGTGACGGAACCCTTTTGGAAAGCGAAATACTTGACGGAACCCTACAATAAAACAATAGTTTTTAAAAGTGTATTCTTTATTAATAAGCATAATAAAAGTACCATGTAACAGTTACTTGTTACTTACATAACAAGTATAATAATATAAGATATTAAAAAAGAAAACAAATCTAACTAATGGGAGGTATGAAACTGTTTTTTATTTTTCATCAATTGGTTGACATCAGGTTTGATAGAGGACAGTTGAAGTCTTATATCAGGTTCGGCGTCCAGTCTATTTTAGTATTTTGTTTTTGTGGCTGCATAGGTTGACAATCCTGTTTCGCACAAATATGTTGTAGGGAACGGGAGAAGATTATTCAGAGCCATTTTGGCAAGCATTGGATATTCATCACGGATTCTGCACCAATAATCGTTGAGAGGCGTCGTTTTGAACAGTGACTCCATACTTGTATCTGATGACATTTCAAAAAGAGATTCATATATCTCGTTTGACATACTTTCGGGCTTTTGTAAGTTAGGTAAAAAAGGATTATGAGTTTCATTTCTGTATTCTGTTCTTCGAGAAAATACTTCTCAAAAGATACGCACATCGAAGTGAGATATTGGATCAATTCTTCAAATACATCATCTTGAAACAGAATTTCTGAGTCGTTATCGGTAACAAACTCACTGATTGACGTAAAGATTTCTATTTCTCTCTTTCCAACGGAAGTAATCGAAAAATCTAATTTTCTTTTAAAGGCAGTTATTTTGTTAAAGGCCTAGAACACTGTTGTCTGTTTACCTTGCAATGATAAATTTAATTCATTCAGTTTTTGAAAGATATCCGCCATAAACAGTCGGATAGTCGGAACAACCAAGTTTTATCATACAAACGATCTTTCAAATTTAAAGAAGTATCTGAAAGAAACATTTGTAACTCGGCTCTAAGTTCAAATAGCCTTGTTAAAGTTATACCCCGAGACAGCCATCGCACTTTTGTATGGAGCAGCAGTATTTTATGTTTGCTGCCATAATCTTCACACAATAATGAGCACAATCGGGATTGTAGTGGTCGTGATTTGACAAAATTAAATATTTTTACCGCTTCAACCATAACTAATTTTACGTTTGGCGGCATTTGCTTTAACGTCAGTGCTTTTCTATGCAGGATACAATGGCTGGAACTACAATTAGGCGCTTTATTTTTTATTCGTGACACTACTCCTGCTGTCAAACCCGTCATCCGTCATCGCCTTGGCCCCATCTGTACAAATGTCAGTGCAATCGTTCGAACTGAGATTATTTTCTTCAAAAAATATATTTATTTTATTAAAAATTTCTTCTCCGGTAGTGTTTGTGGGCAGCGGTGAACACATAAACATGTCTCCTTCAAAAGAACTTTTATATGGGTATCTCACGATAACCAGCAAGATAGCCAGACCAGCCACATCAGTCGACTCATCTATTTGCAAGACGAATCGTGTTTTTTGTAGACGTGTAACTAGTTCTTGTTTGACGTAGCTTGCCAGATCATGAATTCGATCGTTTGATAGCGGCACAGTAGAAAGATGCTTTGCAGATTTTTCATCGAGCATACATTTTGTTATGTCTAACACACATGGTTTTATTAAATTCTCAGCGATAGTGTGCGCTCCACATGCTTGTGCAATGCGATAGCTAACTAAATATGATGCCTCCGTGGCCTTTTGATTGATAGTTTGGGTTACATGCATCATAGTTTTTTGACTTTCCAATAACTGTTCTTTTTTACGTACAAAAAATCTTAATTTTTGTCTTTAGACTCGGCGTGTACAGTTTCTAAATGTCGGCGCAACTTGGCAGGTGCCATGGAACTATTAGGAAGCAGTTTACTAAACAACATGCAGAGAGGTGAGTCGATGGAATCAACAAATCCGAAACTGATATATAATTCATCAACTTCCCTTTTTTCGCCTTTGAAACCGTGGAACATGACGTCGTTGCATCATCGTCTGAATCGGTAATTGCTGTTACTCCGCGCGTACTGCTTTTGAACATTCAGCTTCGTTAGACAGCATCTTCTAACAAAGCTGAATGTTCAAAAGCAGTACGCTTGCAACACGTTTAACGCGTTTTAGCCAACGTTCCATTATTCTTTATTAATAATGTTACATGTCAGGATGGTGGGGTCAAAATAATGCACGATCGTTATTGCGTATAAGAGTTTAGTCCAAAGAATAAATGTACATACAAAACTGATACAATCAGAATACAGCAGTAGAACAATAAACACTATGTTTCTAGCAGGTAGGTACTTATCGCTGCGAACACTAATTGTCGACTTGTCGAGGCGCGATCGTCGCTTTTATAGTCCTAGCCTCAATCTCGAACATTCTCAAAAATACTCGAGTCGGCGCCTTTGATAAATAAAAAACCGAAATAAAAATAGAAATACAAAAAATGCGGTTTAAACAATCTCGACTTTATGTTTTGAAGTTAGAGCCGAAAGTCGCTTGTTCACAATTATAGCGTCTAATCTCAGAGGCGGCTTTTATCAAAGCGACTACGCGCTTACAAGTAGATATCGGCGTTGGCGGCATAGTCAAATTGTGCGAAGCGACTAAGTTCGGCTGCGCCTCGTGAATCGTGATACGCGGCGTTAAAGCGGTCGACCAGAGAGAGAGAGGTGTTTTGAATTTTTTTCTAAATTCTTGCGGAACCCCTACAGGGGTAGCGCGGAACCCTAGGGTTCCGCGGAACACACTTAGAGTATGGCTGATTTAGATAATTACAAGTAATTATAGGAACGGAATATTAATTCTTACTATAAAATTATATTAATAATATAAAAATGATCTCAGATAAAAGACATAATTAGATTTAGAAATAGCATTAGCAACTCTAGCCTCTTTTCTGTAAATCTTTAGATATTCCCTGTTTTTTCTAAGTTCAATTTGAAGCTTTAAACAAGTGTTTTCCACTCCTAGACTAAGCATGTAGTAAAATTTCGAGTTTAGAAAAATTTCTAAACTCGAAATTTTACTTCATGCGCTACGCGTATAAAACACAGATTTTAAGCAAAGTTCGAATATACGTAAATTTCACAATATTTTAGTGTTTTATACGCGTGGCGCATGAAGTAAAATTTCGAGTTTAGAAAAGCCCAGAAAATTTGTCTCGGGTCGCTGCGCGACCCTCGACAAATTTTCACGGGGCTTTTCTAAACTCAAAATTTTACTTCATGCTTAGTCTGGGAGTGGAAAACACTCGTTTAAAGCTTCAAATTGAACTTTGAAAAAAAAGTATATATATATATATATATATATATATATATATATATATATATATATATATATATATATATATTAGCACTGCGAGCCTAGTTGGCCCATGGCTTGATTGATAATGCTCTTTCATGTCTTTTTGTTCTTTGCTTTTTGTTTCCATCCGGTAATTCCTAATTTCTCCATATCCTTTTCTATTTCTCCTTTCCATCTCGTCCTTGGTCTTCTTTTTTTCCTCCTTTCTCCTATTGTACTGGTGAGTACTATTTTTGGTAGTCTGGTTTCTTCCATCGTCTGTACATGGCCTAACCAGCGCAGCCTTTGCACTTTTATTACCCCTGTTATATTTGTTTCTTTGAACATTTCTTTAATTTCGTTGTTTGTTCGTCTTACCCATAGTTCTCCGACCTTTTTTCCTCCAAATATTTTTCTTAGAACTTTCCTCTCCCACACTTCCAACCTTGTTTGTTCCTTTTTAGTCATTGTCCATGTTTCACAGGCGTACATTACCGTCGGTCTTAATACTGTTTTGTATAGCTTCAGTTTGGCATTTCTAGAAATGTTCTTACTTCTTAGTATCCTGTTTAGTCCCCCCATGCACCTATTCCCTGCCATTACCCTCGCTTCGATTTCCATTCCATTATCAGGTTCCCTCGTAAACAACGTTCCTAAATACATTGTGACGGTCATGTTTTTCGACCGCACAGAGAATAAATTTAAATTGACCCGCGCCGCTCTCAGTGGTGGTTTTGAGTCGTTTTTGGGAACTATTGACTATGCGCGAGTGTCTTCTTCTGCCGTCCGGCCATTGTGAAACTTGTGTTTGGTGCATGAACGTGGTTGAGTAAAAAAGGATTGATAACTGGAGCGCGTGAGGCGCGTATCAAGTCATTTTCTGCACAACACAACGCTAAGCGAGCCGCATTACATCTTAGGTAACGTTAGAATCCCGGTTATTTAATTTATCTGACACCCCCCGTCCATGTGTAATTTTAGGCTCGAACTTAGGCCCCTCGAAACTAGGCCCCTCGAAACTAGGCCCCTCGAAACTACGCCCTCGTAAATACGACCCGTAGAAATTTAGACCGTCGAAACTACGACCATCGAAACTACGACCGTCGAAACTACGACCGTCGAAACTACGACCGTCTAATCAAGTTTTCCTGGACTCGTGGGAGAATCTTGGGAGGTTCTTGTTGAACCGTGTTATCCCACGTATCCGCTCCATTTTGGTTGGTTTTGGTTAAGGAGTCTTTGTGGCAGTTGAGTCTGCGTTCATTCATCGTACGAGTTATCAGTTCGCACAATTTTCCGGCCGCCGAGTCGAGAGTACGAGCGAACGCGACCTGGGTGTGGCGTAGGCGAAGCGCAGGAACACAGGAACGCGGTGGCAGGAAGTGGATCGAGGACGGTAGCGACCGTTCTGTCGCATTGGATGAAGAACTCCGGATAAACAGGCCAGATTGAATTTATTTATTATTTATTATTTATTACAAGTGCTATCGTGGAAAGAGGAATAGTAATCCCGTGCCTATTTTTAAATATTTTTGATAAGTGTGTGTGCACTTTTTGTTGTTTCGAATTTAATTGCGAATTTGCTCGAGAGAAATGTTTTTCTCTTGAAGTGTGTTAATGTTGAGATAATTATTTTTGGATTTTTGACTGTTGTTAAAGAGTGTGCTAGTCCGACGGGTATTCTGCTAGTAATTTATGTGAATGTTTTGGAAATTATCCGTCCGGAATTGCATAATCCGGACGGATAATTTCCAAAACATTCACATAAATTACTAGCAGAATTACTAGCCATTGAAATAACCACCGGGTTGCGTATTTGATTTAAGTTACCGCGATGCGATTATTTTCGCGTATTATTTGGATAGCAACTCTTACGTATTGTTGCTGTACTAATTAACACACTTTTTAGTTAAATTTACCTTAATCGAAGTGACATTTTTTCCCTTCGTCACTTAATCAACAGTATTAAAATAAAGTACAGTTTGAATTTATTCGATTTCTTTTATTTTTTTGTCGTTGTTATTTGTGTTGAGAATGCATATTTGAACAAACATCCAGGTTTAGTAGTTTTCCTTCGCGTCAATTCCTGGTGGGGCAAAATATCGAAGACTACTTGGCGCCATAAAAATAATTCGAACCCTCCCCATGCCCTAGCTAGCCTATATCGGGAATTTTCAAGCAACTAATATTTTAAATACGGTTAAAATACGAATTTGGTTCAGTTGACTTTTGTTTTGCGACAGTAAGTGTTAGAAACGGATCTTATCACAAGTTTCTTTCTCACACTTCAGACCTTGAGCCTAAAGTGGCGTCACAACATATATCTGTCTACTTCCTCGAATACTAGTTCTGTATTATTCTTCGTTTTTATTGTTATCTATGTCCCCTTTCTAAAATCCTTTTTCGTCCATTCCATGTATTTTGATTTCGCTTGGTTAATTATCAACCCCATATTTCTTGCTACATCAACCAACCTAGTAACTACTCGTATTAGTTCTTCCGTACTTCTGGCTAGTATTACTAAATCGTCAGCAAAAGCTATGCACTGGTGTTTCTTCCTATATACGATTCCCGTTCTGTTTAGGTTGGCGTCTCTTATAACTTTTTCTAGTACTAGGCTGAAAAGGATAGAAGATAGCGCGTCCCCTTGCCTTACTCCTTGACGAATTATGAAGCTATCGCTGACGTTGTTATTAATTTTGACCTTACTTTCAGTGTCTTGCAATATCATTTGAATCATGTTGATAAGCTTCTCACTGACCTCGAAATATTTCAACGCTTCAGAAATGGCTTCCCTCTGTCATATGCTTGTTTGAAATCAATGAAAAGCATTACCGTTGGTTTCTCAAATTCAAAACTCTCAGCTTGTATTTCTCTCAATGTAAATATTGCATCTGTCGTGCTCCTTCCTCGTCTAAACCCACACTGGTACTCCCCTATTTTATCTTCGACTTCACTCACTAATTTATTCTTTAAATCCGTTGCCAGTATTTTATATGCTACGTTTAGTAGTGAAATGCCCCTGTAGTTTTGGCACTCGCTTTTGTCACCTTTTTTGTGCAGAGGACAGATTATGGCTTCTCTCCATTCTTCTGGTATTTCTTCCTTCTTCCAGACCTCCTCAAGTAACCTCTGTATATACTCTACCAATTTGCTACCCCCATGCTTAAATAACTCCGCTGGAATTCCATCACTACCCGGGTTCTTGTTGTTTCTCATTTTCGTAATAATGTCTTCTATTTGATCTGTACTTGGCGCCAACTGTAAGTACAGGTTAACTACTCGCTTAGGCTGTGGAATTCTTTCATCATTTTCTTCGTTCAACAGCTCGTTAAAATACTCCCTCCATCTTCCCAACTGGTCTTCTTCTCCCGCAATCAGCGTTCCCTCCTTTGTCTTGTAAAATACCGGTTTGGCTTGGAACCCTTCCCTTTCCTTTCGCACTTTTTGGTATAGGTTTCTGATTTGGTTGTTATTATAGTCCTCTTCAATTTCTTGTATTACTTTGAAAAAAAAGTATACGTATTCCAAATTTAGCCCTTGTTTACAGCTTCAAATTGAACTTAAAAAAAAAAGTATACGTATTCCAAATGAAGCCTATTTTCTGTAAATCTTTAAATAGTCTTTGTTTTTTTTTAAGTTCAATTTGTAGCTTTAAACAAGTGTTTTTAAAGTTTAATTTGTAGCCCTAAACAAGTGTTTTCCACTCCCAGACTAAGCATGAAGTAAAATTTCGAGTTTAGAAAAGCCCTAAGAAAATTTGTCGAGGGTCGCGCAGCGACCCGAGACAAATTTTCTTAGGGCTTTTCTAAACTCGAAATTTTACTTCATGCGCCACGCGTATAAAACACTGAAATATCGTGAAATGTATGTGTTTTCGAACTTCACTTGAAATCTTTATTTTATACGCGTGGCGCATAAAGTAAAATTTCGAGTTTAGAAAAGCCCTAAGAAAATTTGTCTCGGGTCGCTGCGCGACCCTCGACAAATTTTCTTAGGGCTTTTCTAAGAAAATTTGTCGAGGGTCGCGCAGCGACCCGAGACAAATTTTCTGGGCTTTTCTAAACTCGAAATTTTACTTCATGCGCCACGCGTAAAAACACTAAAATATCGTGAAACTTATGTATTTTCGAACTTCACTTGAAATCTATACTTTATACGCGTGGCGCATGAAGTAAAATTTCGAGTTTAGAAAAGCCCAGAAAATTTGTCTCGGGTCGCTGCGCGACCCTCGACAAATTTTCACGGGGCTTTTCTAAACTCGAAATTTTACTTCATGCTTAGTCTGGGAGTGGAAAACACTCCTTTGAAGCTTCAAATTGACCATTGAAACAAAGTATACGTATTCCAAACTTAGCCCTTGTTTACAGCTTCAAATTGAACTTAAAAAAAGTATACGTATTCCAAATGAAGCCTCTTTTCTGTAAATCTTTAGATAGTCTTTTTTTTTTTAAGTTATATTTGTAGCTTTAAACAAGTGTTTTTAAAGTTTAATTTGTAGCCCTAAACAAGTGTTTTCTACTCCCAGACTAAGCATGAAGTAAAATTTCGCGTTTAGAAAAGCCCCGTGAAAATTTGTCGAGGGTCGCGCAGCGACCCGAGACAAATTTTCTGGGCTTTTCTAAACGCGAAATTTTACTTCATGCGCCACGCGTGAACAACACTAAAATATTGTAAAGTTTATGTATTTTCGAACTTCACTTGAAATCTATGTCTTATACGCGTGGCGCATAAAGAAAAATTTCGAGTTTAGAAAAGCCCAGAAAATTTGTCTCGGGTCGCTGCGCGACCCTCGACAAATTTTTACGGGGCTTTTCTAAACTCGAAATTTTACTTCATGCTTAATCTGGGAGTGAAAAATACTCGTTTAACGCTTCAAATTATTTTAAAAACAACTAATGTCAGAAAATTCACAGCTTATGCATATGTCTACCTAAAAGAAAAACTCACTGTATCTAAAACAAATAGAAAAATCAAATCACTGATTTTTAGTTGTTAATCAATAAAATTATACATTCGCAGTAAACAAATTAGTAGCATTTTTGTTCACTAAATATCACTGATTTTTAATTGTTCATCAGTAAAATTGTACATTCACAGTTAGCAAACAAAATCGTATCATTTTAGTTCACTAAATCCTTGTTATTTTTATAAACCTAGTATTACTAATTTAAATAATTAATTATTTTAATTACACTTAACACAAGTCTTGTTTTAATAACACTTATTTTTAACACACAATATTAAAAATCTATCAATGAAAGTATAACGAAACCGCAAAGAGAGGTTATGGTAGACTCAAAAACGTAACCAAATATAACGGCATTGTTCTCTCTCGCAAGAACTAGGCCCTGCGGGGAAAGGGGTAGGGGAAACATGAAAAGATCCAATTCTATCATACCTTGTAACACATATGTGTTACGCCCATTGACGTACCTTGGTTTACCATAACCTAAAATGCTACCATCATTTAATTAGCATTCTGGGCATCCACACAAAAAAATGCCGCTTACTCTAAATCAGTGGTCTCCAAACTACGGCCCGCGGGCCAAATCCGGCTCGCGACTTGCATGAATCCGGCCCGCGATTGTTTGTAATTTTTTTTGTAAATGTCATATTTTGAAATATTGTAACAATTGTTCCTTAAATTTTTCATAATTTTATAAAATTAATCGGATCTTGGCCGACTTTATTATG
This sequence comes from Philonthus cognatus, assembly GCA_932526585.2. NCBI lineage: Eukaryota > Metazoa > Arthropoda > Insecta > Coleoptera > Staphylinidae > Philonthus > Philonthus cognatus. Next base: position 144,364,090 of record OW052242.1, read on the forward strand.
TAGAATTGTATTTGTGGCCTGCGAAAAAGATAGTTTGGAGACCCAGGCTCTAAATCATAATTTAAATGATCGCAGGGTAGTAATATTTACTACTTAATAAAAAGAGAGAAAAGGGCTTTCAACACCATTTTATTTCTTATTGCCAAAACTTAAAACAAAATATTATGACTAACCCCGTATAAAATTATTTCATATGAGAGAGAAAGATTGTGGTTTTACATGCGTGCCTTCCATAATAAGATTATAAATTATCAGTCCGTTTCTCGTCGAGCCTGTAATAACATGTTTTATCGCCCGGTGCGCCGCTACACCTTTGCCCACGCCAACGTGATTATGATTTACACTTCCGCGGCCTCACGTTGACAGTTCTCCAGTGCTGCCAACCTAATAAACAACCAGCGCGAGATTGCGTTTCGAACTATGCTGCGGGTGGAAATAAACGGCGACTGCGGAACGATATTAGAGAACGCTGCTTGTCGTTTTGCATGTAATTTAGATTGTGTGTATGTGTGTGTGTGTGTGTGTGTGTGTGTGTGTGTGTGTGTGTGTGTGTGTGTGTCGCATTCCTCTCCGCAAAGACGAGTTTGCTTCTTTGGAATGTCGTTAAGGCAGGCACTCGACATTTGTTCAATTTCGTTTAATGTCCAATAAAGGAATTTTCTTCAAACGTAATTGCTGCAGAGAACGGAATAGTTTATACAAGTATTCTTTTATAAACGGAAATGTTCTTTCTAAAAGTATCATTTGCACTTATCTACGTTCTAGATTTTTGTGCATTTATCATCCCTCCTTAAGATCATTCATCCATTGCATCCACATTATCTATCCTTTAATAGCCCAGTCTATTGTTCCTTTTATGTTCTTTCAGGATAAAATTATCTTCTATCTAATAATCTTCTCTATGTTTCCTCTTCGTCCTTCCTTCTAGTATCTTCTTCTATTTTCACTTTATCACCTCTTTCATCTTTCTCCTTTGTGGATCTTCAAAATTATATCTCCTAACATCCTTCTCAAGCAACTTCCCTAATTTGTCTCGTCTTAATGTCTTCTAAAAACCTGTTCCATTGCCTTCTTTATCATATTTCGTCTATTTTCACAATCCCTTTTGAGAAATTCTAAAATCAAAAAATGTTATTTCTAAAAGTATTATTCGCACTTGTCTAAATTCTAGATTTTTGTGCACTCATGATCCCGCTGTTGGAGGGGAGATGATGTGGATGCAATGGACGGGTGATTTTGATCCATCCATTGCATTCACATTATCTCTCCTTCAAAAGCTCTATTGTTCCTTTTATGTTTTTTTAGAAGAAAATTATCTTTCTAAAAACCTGCTCTATGTTTCCTTTTCGTCCTTCTTACTAGTATCCTCATCCATTCTCCTTTCACCATCTCTTCTATCTTTCCCTTTTTTGGATCCTCAAAATTATTTCTCCTAGCATCCCCCATTGCATTCACATTATCTCTCCTTCAAAAGCTCAGTCTATTATTCTTTTTACGTTCTTTTAGAAGAAAATTATCTTTCTAAAAACCTGCTCTATGTTTCCTCTTCGTCCTTCCTACTAGTATCCTCATCCATTCTCCTTTCACCATCTCTTCTATATTTTCCTTTTTTGGATCCTCAAAATTATTTCTCCTAGCATCCCTCATTGCATTCACATTATCTCTACTTCAAAAGCTCAGTCTATTGTTCCTTATATGTTTTTTTTAGAAGAAAATTATCTTTCTAAAAACCTGTTCTATGTTTCCTCTTCGTCCTTCTTACTAGTATCCTCATCTATTCTCCTTTCACCATCTCTTCTATCTTTCCCTTTTTTGGATCCTCAAAATTTTTCTCCTAGCATCCCTCTCAAACATTTTCCATATTTTTTGTCGTCTTAGTGCCTCCTAAAATCCTACTCCGTTGCCTGCTCTATCATCTTTCATTTATTTCTACAATCCTTTTTGTGAGAAATTATAGGATCCTCCTCATTCACCACCCAGGTTGTTTATCTTGAAATTCCTCACCAATTATTCACCATTCTCTATCCTAGGGCCCGTTTGCACCCAAGTCGATTAAATTAATCAATGATTAGTACTTTTTAAAAACACAACAATTCTATTTACAAATTGTTTAGACAACTGCATATTGATAAGAAAACATGTTTAGGTTATCCTACAAATTTATAACATTCTTATATTCTATAATTTTGACTATATCAGAGGTTTAATCAATGATTAGTGGATGATTGAAGTTAATCAGCCGGGGTGCAAATGGGCCTAGGAGAATTTTTCTCTTTTATGAGAAATTCTAAAACCCTTTTTAATCACCACCTAGGTTTTTTATCCTCTATTCCTCCTCAATAATCCACCATCATCTATCTTACGAGAATTTTCCTCTTTTGTGAGAAATTCTAAAATCTCCTTCAATACCCACCTAGGTTTCTCCTTAATCATCTACCATCATCCAGAGCTGGGCAGGATTCGAATCATTCAGGATTCGAATCCTTTTAGAGGATTCAAAAGAGGTATTCGAATAACTTTAGTGAAAACGGATTCGTGATCCGGATTCGTTACATTTTTTTAAAAGGATACGTATTCGAATCCAGACGTAGATGATTCGAATCCTTATAAAAGGATTCGAATTCTTATAAAAGGATTCGAATCCTTATAAAAGGATTCGAATCCTTATAAAAGGATTCGAATCATTATAAAAGGATTCGAATCCTCATACACGGATTCAAATCTTCTCAAATAATTAGAATCTTCGCTATTAAGGCTGGGATTCAAATTCGATTAATTCAAATAGTTTAATATTCTAATATGAATATTTAAATCACTAAATTATTCATAATATACATATTTACATTTTCGAATAATTCAAATATTTGTGAATGCATACTTGGTTACTTAAGCATGAACAATTTCCAATCTTAATAGTATATTTTTAACTTCACTTGAAATCAGTGTTATATACGCGTGGCGCATGAAGTAAAATTTCGAGTTTAGAAAAGCCCCGTGAAAATTTGTCTCGGGTCGCTGCGCGACCCTCGACAAATTTTCTACGCGGGGCTTTTCTAAACTCGAAATTTTACTTCATGCTTAGTCTGGGAGTGGACAACACTCGTTCTTAGAAGTTTCAAATTAAAGGATCACTCTAGATTACTAAGTTTATTACCATTTTACAAAGGCTACAGCTCGAAGGACCAATCATGATCTTCGGAGACCGAAGGATACCTGTAGTCCTTCGGTCTCTCGAAGTTTTTTCACAAGAAAACAACGAATATCTAAAGGTTTACAGCATGGATAGGAAAGTAAACATCCAATTTTAAAAAAATATCGAAGTTGAGTTGGTTTTCAGTGCATTTTTAACTTTACTTTACATCAGAGCAAACATTTGTCTCGCGCCGCTGCACGAACCTCGACAAATATTCTACGCGGGGCTTTTCTAAACTCGAAATTTTACTTCATGCTTAACTCTTTTATAAAATCGACGTATGTAATATAATAAATCATTAATTGAAATCATAGAAAAAGATGCAAAATTTTACCTAAAATTAACTATTAGAGTTAACTTTATAATTTGCTCGGCTCTTAATGGGTGAATATTCTATTCCTAAGAAAAACCATATTTACTTAATATTAAAGTTGCATTTAGTATAATAACAAACTGTGAATAAATCGACAAAAATCTAGAAATATCGAAAATCTCGACATGTAGAAAATCTTGACGGTCCACTCCCAGACTAAGCATGAAGTAAAATTTCGAGTTTAGAAAAGCCCCGCGTAGAAAATTTGTCGAGGGTCGCGCAGCGACCCGAGACAAATTTTCACGGGGCTTTTCTAAACTCGAAATTTTACTTCATGCGCCACGCGTATAAAACACTGATTAAAAGTGAAGTTAGAAACGCACTGAAAACCAACCCAACTTCGATATTTTTTCAAAATTGGATGTTTTCTTTCCTATCCATGCTGTAAATCTTCAGATATTCGTTGTTTTCTTGTTAAGAAACTTCGATTCCTTGTAGTCCTTCGGTCTCCGAAGACCATGATTGGTCCTTCGAGCTGTAGCCTTTGTAAAATGGTAATAAACTTAGTAATCTAGAGTGATCCTTTAATTTGAAACTTCTAGGAACGAGTGTTGTCCACTCCTAGACTAAGCATGAAGTAAAATTTCGAGTTTAGAAAAGCCCCACGTAGAAAATTTGTCGAGGGTCGCGCAGCGACCCGAGACAAATTTTCACGGGGCTTTTCTAAACTCGAAATTTTACTTCATGCGCCACGCGTATAAAACACTAATTTAAAATAAAGTTCAATAACACATACATCATCATTAATTAAAATCATTATTTATTTAGATATTTAGTCGGTAAATGAACATTTTTGTTAATAGAAACTGATGGAATAAAATTTTACTGGTTGCAAATTATAGATTCAAATTTATTTTTAAAGGATTTGTATCCGTGATTCCTAAATGAGGATTCGAATCTTTGACCCGAATCATATTTTCACTTACGAATCTTTTATTCGAGTATTCGTGATTCGAATCATATTAGGTGATTCGGATTCGTGATTCGAATCCTGTTTTTGAGGATTCATCCCAGCTCTGCCATCATCTACCCTAGGAACATTTTCTTTTTTGTAAGAAATTCAAAAATCCCCTTCAATCACCCCCAGGCTGTTCATCCTCTATTTCCTCCCCAATCATTCACCATTATCTATCTTGGGAGAATTTTCCTCTTTTGTAAGGATAAAATATTCTTCACAATTATGAATATGATTTCCACATAAAAGAGGATGAATGATTTGAGAGAGGTGATGATATGGGATGAGGAGATGATATGGAATGATTAAATGTGATTCTAGAAGGAAATAGTCCCTTCACAAATATTGGTAAAAATAGAGGGAGGATAATACTAGAGACACACGACTTCTAATTAAATTCTGATTAATTTATGAGCCAATGATCCATTCTAAAAGGAAATAGTCACTTTACAAAAAAAGGTTGTTAGAAATAGAGGGAAGACAATAGAGTAGGTACATGACTTCAAGTCAAATCCTGATCAGTTTATGAGGCAATGATTTTCAGTCGTCTTTCCTAGTATTCTCTCTTATATGGTTTCTACTTTATTTTTTTTCTTATAATCCCCTTCAGTTGCCTGTTACATTGTATTTCCTTTTCCTACTCTATGTTTTCCTCTCCCTAACCTCCCTTTTCATCCATCATCTCTCCCTTCTTTCTCTCTCCCTCTATGATCTCTCCCATCTTTTCCTCTTGTGAGAAGATCTTCATATGTTCCTCCTTAAAACGCTTCCTACATAAAGTTAATGTCTCTAATAATAGCCAATCTATCATCCTTATTAATTCATACGCCACATTATCCCTTTTTATCGTCTCTACTAAAGTCAACCCGCATTGCATTCTCTGTAATTCGCTCTCCATTAAATCCTCTTCCGTCCCCCTTCTTTTCATTATACAAGGGTACAGGCCAAAATTTACTAACATGTATTTTTAAAGAAAATATTTAATACATATTACAAAAAACTATATACTTTTGTTGATTTCTCGACATATTCTCCGTAAAGATTGAGACATTTATCCCAGCGTGACAGTAGTTTCAACATCCCTTCATGGTAGTGTTGCCTGTCAAGTCGATTAAAGTAGTCCACAACTGTGTCTTGCAATTCCTGTTGATTTGCAAAGCGTTTCCCCGCCAAATATCTCTTCAGGGGTTCCGCTGTGTCAAGCACTACTTTTTTGATTTGGCGTGTGCGGTCTTGCGCCATCGTGCAAAAGTTTAACTCCTGACTAGACATACGTATTACGGCAAATTTCGTTTGTGGTGATTGTTTTACAGGCACGTGTAACCTTAATATCGGACCCCCCTCGTATAAAGGGACGATCTTTACAATAAAGTTGTCTTTTCTAGTGCCCTTTTCAATTCCTTCTTTAGCTACTCTACGAAAATCTCCTTTTACTGATTTCCTCTATTATCCCCTTTCCACTATATCTTCCTATACCCCACTTAACCACATCTTCATTTTTTTCTGGAGACGATCTTTACAATAAAATTATTTTTTACAGCAGTCTCATCAATGTTCGCTTTCTTTTTCCTTTTCGCAATATCCTCCAACATCTATCCGATTTTTCCTTTTTGTAGAAAGACTCATCTACCATCCTCTCTCCAAGCTTTATTGTTAATCATTTATTTATTCTTTCCTCATCTATTGGCATCACTATGATCCCTTCTCCAATATATCATTTTACAACCCTCTTCATTACCTCTTCAATTTTTCTGTTTTGTTAGAGAGATTTTCTTACAATTATTTCTTCTGCCATCCAAGGCTCTCCTAGTAGTCTTCTCAATCACTGTTCTCCGCATTTATTTAGGGCATTAAATAGATGAGGAGGAAATAGGTTAGTAGAAAATAGATGAGGAGGAAATAGATGAGGAGGAAATAGATGAAGAGGAAATAGATAAAGAGGAAATAGTTGAGAACCAAATAGATGAAGAGGAAATAGACGAGGAAGAAATAGATTAAGAGGAAATAGAGGTGGAGGAAATATCGTATGTTCAATAAAAAGAAACGTCTAGAGTCTTCTTTTTAACTTACGCCACACGCTTTAGGAATTGTCATATAAAACGTCAGACATACTAATGATAATGTATAACTTCAGAGTTGCCAACCTACAATATATTCTATGGCACTCTAGAGGTTTTATTTTATTGAACATACTATATATTCAACAACTCTCTTTCCCTTTTGCAGGAAGATCTACCTTACAATTATCTCTTCCATCTTCTCCTTTTGTAAAGAGGCGTTTCTCATAATTTCTTTTTCCATCAACCCTCTTCTCTTAATCTCTTCAATGCTTGCCCCCTCCTCCATCTTCCTAACCCCATCATCTCCCCTTATCACTCACCCTTCTTTATTCTACAGACTCCGAATTCGGATTCTCCGTTCCAGTGGCTCCTTTTTTTTATTTTTTTTTTTTTTATTAAAGCCGGACAGGAATTTGCATGGTTCGCTGGAAACGCTGAGGCTGGTTTCACCTCCGCCTCCCCCCTAGTCCCGGAACAGCATCCCCTTTATCGGTCGCGAAAATAAAGCGGTTTTATTGCCCCCCCTTCCGAAAAAACATCCAGGTCGATGCCTCCGTAACCTTTTAGCCAGACGCGATTCCCGAGGGATGATAATGGCGGGGTGGGATTTTATGTGCGGGCGTGCGTAAATACCTAGCGGGTAAATTGGGGTGCAATTCGGAATTGGCACGCCGTAAAAACAAAATCGGGACGAATTTATCCCGATCGCGGGAATAAAAGAAAGAAAAAAATATATAAATGTCAACAAAGAGCGTCTTTTTCGATCCGGAATAAATTTTCTTTATTATTGTGTCCTTCAGTAGACCTACTATTGTAAACATATTTTCGTAGGGACTTTTTCTTTTAATTTCATATATCCGAAATTTGACGGAGAAACATTAGGTGAAAACCCTTGTTACATTTCGGTAAAAGGGGATACCGATTATATGCTTAGGCAAGGCCGTAGCCAAAGGGTATAGGGGTTCAACCCCCATACCCCCAATTTTGAAGTGTTTTCAGTAATATATATTCCTGATTTAAGTTTGTTATACTTTACTATCAAGATAAAATAGTTAGAAGGGGGTAGAACACCAAACTGAATCACCCTGTATATCACCGATTTAACCTGAACTTTAAAATATACTGATTTAGCATGCCTACTGCTTTACCGTACATCTCAAACTTCATAATATATGTGTTTTATACGCGTGGCGCATGAAGTAAAATTTCGAGTTTAGAAAAGCCTGAATATTTGGTTTGGCCGCCCCGCTTCGCGGAGCGACCAAACCAAATTTTCAGGCTTTTCTAAACTCGAAATTTTATTTCATGCTTAATCTGGGAGTGGAAATACTCGTTAGAAGTTTCAAATTTAACACGTTGAACACAACTTATACCTGAAAATGTACGATATTTGGACCATTTTGAATATAAACGTAACTAATGAAGTTAGCTGGCAATGGTTATAATAATAATAATAATAATAATAATAATCTTTATTAATGTCCACAGGTACATTCGTCAGAATCAATACATAAATATACATTTTCCCTTATAATTATTTAAACATAAAACATAATTTTATTTAAATTTAATAAGATATTCATCCAATGAATAGAAGGCATTATCCAAGAGTAGCAATTTAACTTCAATTTTAAAATTAGCGTGTGTTAGATTTTTATATTTAGATGGAAGGGTGTTATACAATCTTACTGCGTGAAATCGGGTGCTATTTTGTGTGCGTTTCAATCTGTTATATATAGGACGAATCGCATTTGCATTTCTTGTTTTAATATTATTTATATCGTGGTTAGTGGAATAATTATCTATGTTTTCATGCATATATATGAGACATTCCAAGATATATAACGACGGTAGTGTAAGCAAATTTGATATTCTGAAATATTCTTTCCAGCTGACAAAGAATTCTTACTGCTTTTCGTTGAGCTGAGAATACTGCATTTGCACCTGACGAATGACCCCACACAATAATTCCGTAACGTATGTATGATTCGATTAAAGAAATATAACATGCTCTTAGAGTATCATAGCTCACTACAGGTGCAAGCCGACGTAACAAAAATACATTTTTATTAATAGTTGATGTTATTTTGGACGTATGCGTTTTCCAGGTTAGTTTACTATCAATATGAAAGCCTAAGAATTTTACTTCAGTTACGAAGTCTTCTGGGATTGTTTTTAAGGAGAATTGAATATTTACAATTTTATTATCATTTAAAATTAATTTATTTGCAGAGAACCAATTCAATGCATTTTCCCGAGTATTTAAGTTTTCGCTCTGTAGTTCTGGTTGCGACCTTCCTCGATTTACTGGTTTTAATTTCTCAAACACAAATGGTAAATGAAAAATTCCCTGCATTTATAAGCCAACATTACCTCTTTGTTTATCTCTAGAATCTCTAATATTTCCTTATCTTTATCCCTTTCTCTGCATCTTATTAAACTAATACACACGTGACCCAAATATTTACCTCTCTCTCAACCAGGGCTGGGCAGGATTCGAATCATTCAGGATTCGAATCCTGGACTCGAATCCATTTAGAGGATTCAAAAGAGGCATTCGAATACTTTAGTTCAACTAGATTCGTGATCCGGATTCGTTACATTTTTTGAAAAGGATTCGTATTCGAATCCAAATGTTGGTGATTCGAATCCTTATAAAAAGATTCAAATATTTATAAAAGGATTCGAATACTTACAAAAGGATTTGAATCGTCAAAAATAATTCGAATTAATTGTGAGGATTAACATGAAAGATGTCTTGTGTGTTTTTAAATTTCTCTTTAAATCAGTGTGTTATACGCGTGGCGCATGAAGTAAAATTTCGAGTTTAGAAAAGCCCAGAAAATTTGTCTCGGGTCGCTGCGCGACCCTCGACAAATTTTCACGGGGCTTTTCTAAACTCGAAATTTTACTTCATGCTTAGTCTGGGAGTGGAAAACACTCGTTTAAAGCTTCGAATTGAACTTAAAAAAAAAACAAGGAATATCTAATGATTTACAGAAAATAGGCTGTTTTGCGGAAAACACTATTTCTACTAGCAGAAACAACTAGCACTATTACCAGCCAGAACTTCTAGCTCAGATAGTTGTAGCTTCAGATATCTTGCTACCAGCAGACGAGGCCTGACTAGTACTACTAAGTACTATTAGCCGACAGAACCACTACTACAAACTGTAACTGTAACGTTTACTTTTTTTTCAGTTAAAAACGATTTGTCCACTAGCAGAAAGAACTGCCGCTATTAGCAGACAGAGCTTCTAGTTCCGTAGACTGAGCCTGTACTACTACTACTACTACTACTACTACTACTACTACTACTACTACTAGTAGCAGAAAAAACTAGTGGTAGTGGAATAGAAAACTACTATTAAGCTGAAAAAACGACCAAGGCCGCAGCCAGAAAAAAAATTCGAAGGGGGTTATAAAAATTTCGTGGGGGGGTTTGAATCTTTAGATATTCCTTGTTTTTTTTTAAGTTTAAATGAGTGTTTTCCACTCCCAGGCTAAGCATGAAGTAAAATTTCGAGTTTAGAAAAGCCCCGTGAAAATTTGTCGAGGGTCGCGCAGCGACCCGAGACAAATTTTCGGGCTTTTCTAAACTCGAAATTTTACTTCATGCGCCACGCGTACAAAACACTGATTTGAAGTGAAGTTCAGAAACACACAAATACATCTTTAATCAGAGTAACAGGGAATCAGATATTTAGTCTTTTATCAACGATGTTCAGTGTTAATAAAAATTAATTAGGTTTTGAATATTTTTGTTAAAACAACTGGTAACAATAGTCATATATTAATGGTTGCAAATAAATAATAAAATAAAATTTATTCTTGAAGGATTTGTATTCGTGATTCGAAAAAACAGGATTCGAATCTTTGAATCTTTGATTCGAATCATATTTATCTCTTACGAATCCTTTATTCGAGTATTCGTGATTCGAATCATATTAGGTGATTCGGATTCGTGATTCGAATCTTTTTAACGAGGATTCGTCCCAGCTCTGCTTTCAACTCATATATCCACATACCAAATATCTAAAGCGGATACCATATTCATACACACTACCGAAACCAACCTAAAACAAAATCCTTCTGATTTATGGAAGTTCGTCTCTACCAAACGTGGAACTACTCGAATCCCTAGTGAGGTACACAATGACAACGAAGAATTTACTAATCCCAATGACATAGTTAATGGATTTGCTGATATATTTAATAGTCATTTCAATCCTATTTCAAATCCCATACTGTGCAACGAGTCAACTGTGTATCCGCCAATTCTGATTAATAAGGTAGACGAATCTTAACTTATTAATATAATGTCACGTTTTCCAAATAAATTTACCACTGGTGATGATAAAATACCCAGTTTTTTAATTCGCGATTGTAGATTCACCTTCGCCAGTCCATTGTGTACGATTTTAAATTTCTCAATAGCTTCATGCCCCAACATGTGGAAACGTGCTAGACTATGTCCCGTTTTCAAGAATGGCGACAAATCCCATCTTCGTAACTATCGTCCAATATCGATCCTTTCTAACTTTGCAAAAATCTTTGAGATTGTGCTGCACAATGACATATTTAAAGGTGTGGGCTCCTTTATATCACAATATCAACACGGATTTATGCCGGCTAGATCTACAACAACAAATCTGGCGACAGTCTCCCAATACTTGGCTGATGCCCTGGATGCTCGTGGTCAAGTTGACCTTATCTACACTGACTTTTCACGCGCCTTTGACTCAATTGACCATGAGCTTCTAATTCATCGTCTTAGCCTGTTGGGTGCGGTCCCTGCGGTCACCAAACTCCTTCGGTCTTACCTACTTAATCGTTCCTGTTATGTACTTTACAATGGTTTTAAATCCTACGAATTTTCTCCTACCACTGGTGTTCCGCAGGGCTCTTGCCTAGGACCCCTCCTATTTAACATTTTTATTAATGATCTATTAGGCATGTTTACGTGTCCTGTTTTGGCATATGCTGACGATCTCAAAATATATCTTAACATAAAATCCGTACAGGACGTAGACATTCTACAATAAAATTTAAACATTATTGCTGATTGGTGTAAAAGAGTCAATTAACCACTTAATGTCAGCAAATGTTGTGTGGTAAGCTATTCTCGCACCCATACTTCAATTGAATCAAATTATCAAATTGATGGAATGTCTCTGTCCAGATGTAGCACTTTCAAGGATCTAGGAGTTACATTTGATAGCCAGCTCTCTTTTAAACCTCATATTGACTCAGTCCGAACAAATGCGTCTAAGGCCATGGGATTTATTCTACGTATTAGCCGCGACTTTTCCAATGTTGATGCTATTAAATCTCTATATTCCGCCTTCGTATTGAGTAAGTTGGAATATAACAGTTTAATCTGGTTTCCTATTTATGCTAGTCACTCTCTTGTGTTGGATCGTCTTCACCGTCGGTTTTTAAAATTTCTCTCTTTTAAACTTGACCACTCTTATCCTCCGATTGGAATTTCGAACGATGATCTTCTTCAGCGTCACCAATTCGAATCCCTCGCCGACAGAAGAACTTTGAGATGTGCCACGTTTATGAAGAAACTCGTAGATGGGAAAATCGACTGTCCAGAAATTCTCGCAAGGGTTCCGTTTAATGTCCCTGCGAAGTCTACACGGTTTTCATCAACATTCCGCTTACCAACGGCGCGCTCTAATATGTTGCAGCGTTCACCAGTGACTGTGTTGTGCCAGTGCTCCGAAAAATTATTTAACGATATTTTTATTCAATAAATCATACTATCCTGTAATATGTATTCACTGTTCACGAACTTACATGTATCTTTCCTTTTCTTATTTATTCAAATTTTTGTTCTGTAATTGGGTTTATCCTGTTGGACAATAAAGTTATTATTATTATTATAAAGTTATTATTATACCACTCCATTTCTCTCATTTTTCATCTTTCTCTCTTACTCTCTCTCTCTCTCTCTCTCTCTCTCTCTCTCTCTCTCTCTCTCTCTCTCTAAGTGCGTATTATACTCGTAATCGTAAAGATAAATAAACCCCAAGATGAGGAAAAATAAGATGAGGAGGAGAGGAGGAGAACTTGAGATATGCATATAAAAAAAAGAAGTATATGAAAAGGCCGCGGCATTTGAATATGCTTTTTTTGTACTTATTTTATTTTATGTGCGTGGAGCCGGTTTTGGTTGGCACAAAAGAATTCACGCTTATGGAATCATCCTCTTAGCGTGAGCCTTTTTAGTGCTGCTTTTCTTAAACGCCCTGGGAAAAGTCTTCACATTCAGATGGAATTAATTTCATAGTTGCATTCTTGGATAATGTACGACTATTAAGAAGATATTTGAATATCCACACTAAAGTTCCTAAAGATATTTTAAATACTTTCCATGTTATATTTTTTTTTTAAATTTGATTTTAATAAAAATCTACACTTGTACATTAATCAAGTGATAATAACTCATATATAGATATATCAAATAATTCAAATACTCTGATTATTGAATTTTCGCATAATTTGAAAGAATTGATTGATAAGGCTGATAAATGTTGAAAGTTCATCTTCACTTTTATATAAATAAAATAAAATAATTTAAAACTTTCAAATATATATTGTAAACTCGATACAATTGTTTCGCCACACTGTGGCTTCTTCAGGCGAAGAAGAAGAAATAATTATTAATACATTCTTGTCACATCCTGGCACTTTCATAAAGTGTCGAAAGTGCCAGGATGTGAGAAGAATGTATTAATAATTATTTCTTCTTCTTCGCCTGAAGAAGCCACAGTGTGGCGAAACAATTGTATCGAGTTTACAATATATATTTGAAAGTTTTAAATTATTTTATTTTATTTATATAAAAGTAATTTGAAAGAGCAATATTTTATTAATATTCACACAGGCTTTTAAGAAGTAATTGTAAATATTTTCCAAGTAATCATATTTTAACATCCCCAACAATGTCGAATGAAATTACACTTTTAAGAACATAAATTTGTGTTCAGTCAGTACTCATTTATTATTCTATAAAATAAAGCCCTGTTGTGGACGAACAATTGCTGTATACAAACGTTTAGTTTGCCAGCTATTGACGATGATACTTAAGTAAAGTTAAGTAAAGGGGCATTAGATGGCGTTTAACTGTCGAGCATGTGGGAATTACACTTGTTTGACACTCACGCGATAATAACTCGAAAACTATTGATAGGGTATTTTCAAATTTTTTCATATTTAGAAAGAATAATATTTTCTTAATACCCATACAAAGTTTAATAAAAATATTATGGATATTTTCCAAGTTATAATTTTCCTTAAATTTAAAATTCTCGAACGCGATTTTCATATAATTAAAAAAAGCATTGTTTTATGTAAACACACACAATTTGATTTTCACGTATTTTGAAGCAGAGAATAAATAAAAATAGTAGTGAAACAAACCAAGTGACTTTTATTTAATTATCAATATTTGAAGCAGATATCTCAAAGTTGTATTTTTGAAGTTATAATTTTCACAATTTATCACTTTATTTTACAAGAACTCGGTGAAAACATCCACACAGATTTTATTACCCCGAGAGCGGATCGTGTACCCAATTCAAAACAAACACTATACACTCCTGAGCGAATGGACTCAAAGAGTCAGCTCAATGAAGTGAGCTGGCGAGCCAGGTGACTCAGTTCGAAATATGTAGCTTCTTTTGAGCCATGACTCATTTTGATTCGCCCGCTCTTTTAGAGTAAATGTAAATTTGCAATGTATTAACAGATCTTGATTTTCACGCGGGTCGTGAATCCACAGGCTATTTCTATCATATTATTGAAGCATTATCGATTCGAATTACGACTCGTGCGAATAAACCCATTGAGTTGGCGAATCGACTCAAAAAGAGCCACGGCGACTGTTGAATCCGACTGAGCTAGCTCAATCATCGGGATCCAACTCCGCGATTCAAAGTTGGATTGCAATGATTCACGACGGCTCTTGAATCCAACTGAACTAGCTCGTTTTACGGAGCTCTTGAATTCGACTGAGCTATAGCTCACTCATCGGGATCCAACTGTAAGGTTCGGAGTTGGATCGCGATGTTTCCATGCTGAATGTATTCAATAAATTTAAACACACTTGTAGTGTAATGGCACGAAATGAATACGCGTTAACTATAATTTTGATTAAATATTCACTCTTACGTTTTTATATAAATTGTGATTAAATTATTGCAATCATTTTATAACCGAAATAATTAATCACCGCGTCGCTCAATTTAATGAGTAATAATAATAATAATAATAATCTTTATTTAGCATCTTTGCTATATAATAACATAGAAAAATATATGTATATCTATATATATATATATAAAATAAACATTTGATCATCCTTAATCTATAAATTGTGTATGTATAATAAATTTATCACATAATAATACTTAATATATAATCTTTTTACTACTTTAATAAAATCAGTCTAAAACCATACTTAAATATCTATGTAAAAATAATAAATCCATAATACAACAATGAGTTGGCGAATTAGATGGATCTCTAAGAGTCAGAACTCTCGGCGGATCGTTAGCTCGTAACTGAGTCATGTAATTCTTTTGAGCCGGCTCATTGAACCAGCTCTTTAAAGTGAGTCAGATCTTGTGAACCAGCTCACTGAAAAGAGCCATTTCGCCCATCTCTACTATACACATAATTAAAATAGATTAGTGGGGTTCCTAAGTGGCATAAAAAATCTGGGTCATGATATTTGAGTGAGTCTTAAACACATCAATAAATGAATGTGTTACTTTTTTTTCGTTTCTGTCGACCCATTAACCGAATTTTTCACGGCCGCCATCGATTTCTTCCTCCGGATGGGATTTATGACGCCACCCTTGGTTATCCATCATCGCTTTCATCCCTCAACAAAAGTGACATTGGCGCCTCGTTACCTCCCCCTTAAACAGAAGTTTACCGAGAGATAACATCGCGATTCGGACCCCCTGTGAGTTGTTGAAGAACGAACAAATAAAAGAATGTCGCGGGGGTGATCAATTATGTCACACCCCTCTTATCTTCTTAATTGTTTCCCATAAAAGGTACACTTGTTCTCTTTATAAATATAAAAAACAATTATAGAACCAGACATTTATCTTTTCTTCATTTTTTTCCATAACGATTCACTTGTTCCCGCTTTTTAAATACGAAAAACAAGACATTCAAGCCCTTTTTAATCCGTGATTTTTAAAATTGCAACATTTTTATTTTATTTTCTCTGTTTCTTTCATCTTTGTAAGTTTTGTCTTTTTTTCTTTAAGGTTTACTCTTGATTAATTCCGGGCTTTGATTAATGGGCGCGCTGAAAAGTTTGACGACTGGAAATTTGACGGACGCTCGGGAGGATTGCTTATAAATGATAAAACTTTGTTAATATCCAAGATATATGTTGAAAGCGGCCAACTTAATTCCGTACACTCTTCTGTATTACACTTTTTTCTTGCTCACCTCATATTTTTATTAAGCACAAAGTTTCAGTACTGATTAAGTTTAATGTTGAAAAATCGCACAATGCCTAAACTGTTTTCAGCGTTAATTTAAAAAGGACTGATATTTTAGTGTCAGAAATGTGAACAAAAATACGCTCTGTCTAAAATTTATTATATTAGGTCAAAAGTGACATGTTATATCCAAGGCCGTGGCCAGAAAAATTCGGAGGGGGTTATAATAATTTCGGAATGGGTTTTACTGGTAAACATGTTGTTTTTCCTATTACATGGCTGCTTTTACATACAAAAATTTAACATTTTGAAATTTACGGCCTTGGTTGTATCGAAACTAGGCCAATAAAAAAGAAAAATGCGATAATCGATGAAAATTGCGAAAACGATTTTTAATTTTCTGGGCTTTTCTAAACTCGAAATTTCACTTTATGCGCCACGCGTATAAATCACTCAAATATTGTGAAATTTATGTATATTCGAACTTCGCTTAAAATCTGTGTTTTATACGCGTGGCGCATGAAGTAAAATTTCGAGTTTAGAAAAGCCCAGAAAATTTGTCTCGGGTCGCTGCGCGACCCTCGACAAATTTTCACGGGGCTTTTCTAAACTCGAAATTTTACTTCATGCTTAGTCTGGGAGTGGAAATCACTTGTTTAAAGCTTTAAAATGAACTTATAAAAAACAGGGAATATCTCAATGACTAACTGAATGTCAAAACAAAATCACCAAACGTCATCAGTATCCAGGGCTAACGCGATAATACGAAATGTATTAAAATTTTTATAAAATCGCAAATTTCTCAAAAACTGTTGGAAGGATATGGCAACAACCCGGTATCAATAAAAAGGAAATTTAATTTCGCATCAGATAAAGTATCTCGAGATAGATGGTTCCATTTAAAAAAAAATGAAGTTATGCATGTTTGAAGTACTGAAAAATACCGTCGACGGACTCGGTTCAATTTAGAAAATCTGACTAATGGCAAAAACCTAAACAAATACTACAGTTCTTCCCGAATCCAGAACCGTAAGCCGCACAACTCTGACTTATTTCGTTTTGAAGATATTGTTAATGGCGTCGAGCTCTAAAATCGCCAAATTTATCAAAAGAAATGAAATAACTCGAAAACGGTTCAACTGAGACCCAATGTTGAGTGCATAAACTCATGTTTATTTTTAACGAGCAATCCAAAAATGTAAAAATATATAGGGTGTTCTATTTAAAATAAGGAAGTTGGTGTTTACTTCCGGAATAATCGCAAGGCCGCCATATTTAGCAATAATTTTGGGATATGAACAACTTGATTCTGAACAACTTTTATTTGAAACTTTGTTTGCTATTTTCAACGATACGCCCACTATAGACCGATTTCCGCTTAGTGACTCACCCTGTAACAAAATAAAATTACAAAAATAAAGATCACTTGATATAAGATCATAAAATGTTTCGTTGTGAGTTACGTGAAGATGATTTTAATAAAATAAAACACGTTAGTAATCCTTTTTCTTCACTGGTTTATTTAGATCGCTAAATGTACATTTCGTTCACCATGTGAACATTTTCAATAGCTGTACTAAACTAAATTTACAAACAAAAGTGCGGCATATATATACAGATTTAAGCTAATTATTTGTTATTGACAATGGCGGTAAATACAGGTAGTTTAGGTTAATCTTATTTCTTAATGACAGTGGCGTTAACAGGTAATATCTTTGTTGGGTATAGGTAGGGGGATTAAATCTAATAATACATTGTTAAGTGGTATTAAATCGAAATTAAGTAATCTATTTTTGTGTTTTTTCATTTGGATTGCTTCTAGCATGTTTAAATTATGGTTGTTTGAGTTATCTAATAATTTTAATTTATCTATGGAAAATTTGTGTCCTGTTGTGAGGTGGTGTTCTGCGACTGCTGTTTTATCTGGGTTCATTGACTTTAGGTGGTACATGTGTTCTTTAAACCTGATTTCTATATTTCTTTTTGTTTGCCCTATGTATAATTGGTCGCAATTTGAACATTCAATGGAATATATACCGGCTTGTTGGAGGTCGTTTTCTTTACAAAAGGTGTTTCCTAAATGGTTCTTTAATTTTGAATTTGTGTAGTAAGCTGGTTTAATGTTAAATTGTTTGTACAGTTTATTCAGTTGTTGTTCGAATTTGGGGACGTATAACAATCTAGCATATATTTCATTCTTTTTGTTAGGTTCTGACTGTTTGAGTGTTGTAGTTGTATTCAGATTATGTTTATATTTGTGTTTGTTAATTAGTTTTATAATGGTTTTCTGGTTGTAGCCTAGTGAACGTGCTATTTCGATTATAAAACTTAATTCTTTTTTCCTAATATTTTCAGTTAAAGGAATTTTAATTGCTCTGTTTATCATACAGTTAAAGGCCGACAGTTTATATTTAAATGGGGTAATTGAATTTGCTTGAATATAATTTAAGGTGTGTGTGGGTTTCCTAAATATCTCAAAACTTAATCTGCTTTCATCATTTCTGTGTATTATGATGTCTAAAAAGGTGCGTTTGCGGTTGGATTCTAGTTCATATGTGAAATTGATACTGTCAAATAAATTATTGATTGAATTTACGAAACTGTCGACATTTAAAGTATCATCTATTATAGCGAAAATATCGTCTACGTACCTATACCAAGTTTTAGGGAAATCTGAGATTGTGCGTTTGGCTTGGGATTCTAAGTGGTTTAGAAAAATGTTAGCTAGAAAGAGTGAGAGGGGATTCCCCATTGCTGTACCAAAAGTTTGTTTATAATAATTATTGTTAAAGGTGAAACCATTGCAATCCATAATCAGTTCCGTTAATCTAATAAACTCGGAGGACATTTCAGATGGTATGTTGTTTTTGAATAGCAATTGTTCCAGGATTTTTAAAGTGTATTTAATAGGGATGCTAGGGAATAAAGATTCTACGTCGAAGGAAATGAGTCTTTGGTTCGGTTTCAATTTAACGTTTTCTAAGAGCTTTGTTAGTTGGAGGGAGTTCTGGACTGAGCAATCGTTTTCCATTTTTAATTTACTAAATTGTTTGACTAACCATTTCGCTAAATTATATGAGGGAGAATTAATATTTGATACTATGGGTCTGAACTTATTGCCCGGTTTGTGTACTTTTGGCAAGCAATAGAGTTTGGGTAATTTTGGGTTTTTTATTCTAAGTTGATAGTTTAGTTGTTTCGAGATTAAGTTGGGGGAGGTTTTCAGATATTCGTTAATTTTCTTGGTGTAGGCATTTACAGGATTATATTTGAGTTTTATATACGGGCCTGACTCTAAAAGGTTATTCACATCATCTTCGTATTCTGGTTTTGTTAAGATTACTATGGCGTTACCTTTGTCTGATTTTAGAAAATGACAATCTTTTGATTTAATTGACTTGAGAGTTTCTCGTTCTTCTTTTTCTTCCTTGTTGTTCGTGGATTTCTTTGGTTTCTGAAGTATTTGTTTCGCTTCTTTTCTGAATGCCGGTTGGTCTTCTGGTTTTAATCTTGAAGCTGCCATTTCTACGTCGTTTACTAGATGTTCTACGATGTTGCTTCTTGGGTGAAAACTGTGTTTTAATCCTTTTTTGAGCAGTTCTGTTTCTTTTTCAGAAAATTGTATGTTTGTTTTGTTGTACACTAGTATGTTAGGTAATTGTTCTGTTATCACTGGTTTCTGCTGGTAGCCGTTTGGTCTTGTTTACTTGATCTTACACAGATTTTTAATTTTCTTTTGGATTATTGTAGATTTATTTTTCACTTTTTCACTGATCACGTTGTGAAGTTTAATTTGCGATTCGTCCCATTGTATGCTTGGAATATTTAGGCAAAGTGTAAGGTGTTGTTCATAGGCTTCTAACTCCAGACGTGATCTTTTTTTGTGTAAAACTCCTATTTCGAAAAAATAAGATCATGTTCTATTTATATAAAATAAATTAAATATTTAGAAATTATAATAATAAAATAATGACAAAATAACAAAGAAATAACAATAGTTAGTCTATGCAGCCGTTTGTTGTTATTAATATCAAGTACCAGAAATTATGTTCTTGAATTCACGTAAGTCCAAGTGAAAAATATCACAATGAGTGGCAAATGTGTTGTGATACACACAAATCCGACGCACTGGGGACAGTTCCAAGACATTAGTTTGAGCATTTTGAACATAAAAGCTGGTACAATGACGTGTCGAGAGTCTAGGTACATAAAAATGTATGTTTTGTAAAAGTTCCGAACAATCTACTGAATTATGTAGTAACTTAAACAAGAAGATTTGACCGTGAACATTCCTACGTTCGACCAAAGTAACTGCATCAAACTCTTCTAAAAGTAATTCATGACTGAAACCTTGAGGGGGGTAGGTACCATGCTTTTTATACCACGAGTATTTATAAAATTTACGCTGAATATTCTTGACCGATTGAATAGTTGAACTATAAATTGGATTCCAAACAATTGGTGTAAGGTTATAGATGACAGTTTCATTGGGTTAGGCTCAATGACAGTTTGGTGTTAGGTTAGAAAATTACGGCCTTGGTTATATCGAAACTAGGCCAATAAAAACGAAAAATGCGATAATCGATGAAAATCGCGGAAACAACAGTCACAATAAATAGAGTATTTGTGACTATTTAAGGATAGGTTAGATGACAGTTTGATTAGGTTAGGCTCAATAACAGTTTGGTGTTAGGTTAGATAACATATTAATGTTAGGTTAGGTTAGGTTAGGTTAGGTTAGATATCAGTTACGTAGAATATGCTTAGAACGATAAAAGATTATTTTGTGAACTTTTACATTTGATAAACATTATTTCTTGATATTTTGACATTTACTCAATATGATTTTTTGTATTTGTTATCTTCTTAGTAATAAATTATATTTGACATTTTCAAGATAGAAAGATATACACCGAACATTTTCATAACGAGAATTTTTCTTTGAAGTATACATATGCATTTCGTTGTACATTTTCCGACGCTCGGTTTATTAAGAGAATTCAATTAGAAATTTAAACGAGTTTTTTCCACTCCCAGGCTAAGCATGAAGTAAAATTTCGAGTTTAGAAAAGCCTGAAAATTTGGTTTGGTCGCGTAGCGCGAAGCGCGGAGCGGCCAAACCAAATTTTCAGGCTTTTCTAAACTCGAAATTTTACTTCATGCGCCACCGGTACAAAACACTGATTCACTGTAAATTTTAGCGGTGTGTTTTAAACTTTGTAATATGTCAGTGTTTTGTACCGGTGGCGCATGAAGTAAAATTTCGAGTTTAGAAAAGCCTGAAAATTTGGTTTGGCCGCTCCGCGCTTCGCGCTACGCGACCAAACCAAATTTTCAGGCTTTCTAAACTCGAAATTTTACTTCATGCTTAGCCTGGGAGTGGAAAACACTTGTTTAAAGCTTCAAATTGAATTCTCTTGATAAACCGAGCGTCGGAAAATGTACAACGTATGCATATGTATACTTAAAAGAAATATTCTCGTTATGAAAATGTTCAGTGTCACATAAAACACTCTGTATGTTAGGTATCTTATAAATTCATTGTATTGAAAATTTATATATTCATACATCTTGATAATAAATACATCCCCTTTTATTCCATCTGCTCCGTTTGTTTCTTAACTCATTCCAGCTTCGAAAACTGGAAAACCGGATAACAATCGAACATTAAAAGCCAAACTTTAAATAAAGAAAATCGCACGCCGTAAATAATTGTTGTCGTCGAGATTTCGCGCACCCTTTTAACAAAAGATGAACGCGATAAAGAGAAATTAAAAGATTATGTCTCTCTTTCTCCAGAAATCGCTAAGGAAGTTTTATTTTCAAAACCATGAGTGAATTAATAATAATAATAAATAGTCTTAACCCTTTCAGCCCGGACGGCCCTACTAAAATTTGGCAAACACACTAGGAAATTTTCTTTTAAATATGCCAACATGTATGCATGATCTGTAACTTTTCCGATAATCGTTTGTTTTTTTAAAATAGTTCAATTTAATATTATTTGAAATAAAACAACACAGTTGGGAGGGTTTCACTTTTATTGTTGACCACTGCAACATGTTTCACCACACAGTGGCTTCATCAGGCAGATGAAATAATGGTCAACAATAAAAGTGAAACCTTCCCAACTGTGTTGTTTTATTTCAAATAGTATTATGGAGTTTCATCATGTATCCGCCTCATCAATTAAAAATTAAATAGTTCAATTTAAAGTCCTAAACGAGTGATTTCCACTCCCAGATTAAGCATGAAGTAAAATTTCGAGTTTAGAAAAGTCTGAAAATTTGGTTTGGTCGCGTAGCGCGAAGCGCGGAGCGGCCAAACCAAATTTTCAGGCTTTTCTAAACTCGAAATTTTACTTCATGCGCCACCGGTACGAAACACTGATGTAATGTAAAGTTTAGCTGTGTGTTTTAAACTTCGTAATATGTCAGTGATCTGTATTGGTGGCGCATGAAGTAAAATTTCGAGTTTAGAAAAGCCTGAAAATTTGGTTTGGTCGCGTAGCGCGAAGCGCGGAGCGGCCAAACCAAATTTTCAGGCTTTTCTAAACTCGAAATTTTACTTCATGCGTCACGCGTATAAAACACTGATTTTAGGTGAAGTTCAAAATATTATACTAAGGCAGCATGCTAAAAACGTGTATTCTGAACATCACATCAAATTAGTGTTTAGTACGCGTGGCGCATGAAGTAAAATTTCGAGTTTAGAAAAGCCTGAAAATTTGGTTTGGTCGCTCCGCGCTTCGCGCTACGCGACCAAACCAAATTTTCAGGCTTTTCTAAACTCGAAATTTTACTTCATGCTCACTCTGGGAGTGGAAAACACTCGTTTTAAAGTTAAATTTTAAATATTTGTAAAAACAACGAATATCCGAAGATTTACAGCGTATACAGTACAGAGCGATCGTTTTAAACATGATCTAGAGTAGGCTTTGAGTTTTAATTTAGATTGGCACTTCTGGCTGTTAACATACAGTTTAGCATAACCTCAAAATTATTTCATCATTCAATTAGCAGTCTGGGCAACCGCACAAAAAATGCCGCCTACTCTAAATCATAATTTAAATGATCGCACGGCATATTGAGGTATCTATACTTAAGAGAAAAACTCTCTGTATATCTGAGACAGTAATAAATAATATGCAGTGCACAAAACATTTTCTTGGGCACCAGAAAAAATCCAGGGCTGAAAAGGCTAAAAGTTTCAAGGAGATTCAAAAATATTTGCAAGATAAATCGCATTTTTATATTTCTTGTGTTATGTTTCTATCTACAGGGTGTCACAGAGTGTCACAGAACAACTATTCCTAGTTTTTAGAAATGCTAGAGGGCAGTGAGATAAACATTTTTTATTAATAAACTACTGTGCGGATATGTCTTGGTGTCAACATAAACTAGAAACCTTAAGCGCTGATTTAATCGTGAAATTAATGTACGAGGTTTGGCCATTATATAACAAGACTGCTGCGCGCGAAGAAGGCGTGTCCTAGAGGGGGGGGGGGGGGCTGGAAGTGTCTACTATTCCAGTATGAAAACACGTTTTTGTCGCTGTTGTAATATTTGTTCTGTAGGGGTTAGAAACGAACGTGTTTTGTTCTCGTGCTGATAAAAATGTGTGACGAAAAACACGAGCAACGGATTAATGTGAAATTTCTGGTTAAATTAAAAAAAATTCCGACTGAGTGCTATAAGTTGTTGAAAGAGGCCTATGGTGAGAATTCTCTATCTCGTGCGCGTGTTTTCGAGTGGTATAAACGGTTTTCTGAAAGCCGAGAGAGCACCAACGATAACCAACGTCCAGGTCTCTGGACGAAAATGAAATTGTGCGCGGAGATCGTCGTATGAGCATTCGGATGATTTCTGAGACTGTAAACGCCGATAAAGAAACTGTCAAACAAATTTTACATGACGAATTGAACATGAAGAAAGTCTGTGCGAAGTTGGTCCCAAAAAAATTGACCCCTGACCAACAGCTCGTCCGTCAACAGATCTGCTCAGACGTTCTTGAGAGGTTAGATGAAGAGCCTGAGTTGATAAAAAACCTCATCACTTGCGATGAAACTTGGATATTCCAATACGATGTTGAAACTAAGCGGCAATCCATGCATTGCAAAACTCCTGCATCGCCAACAATGAAAAAAGCAAGGATGTCGAAATCAAAATTTAAAGCCACGCGAATCGTTTTTTTTTTACATCAACGGCATCGTGATGACTGAATGGGTTCCAGAGAGTCAAACTGTAAACCAAACTTATTATTTGAAAGTTTTAGCAACTTTGTGAGAGCGAGTTCATAAGAAACGGCCGGAGTTGTGGAAAAACAAGTCGTGGATCTTGCACCACGACAACGCACCTGCCCATAACGCGCTGTCTGTGCAGCGTTATTTAGCCGCTAGAGGCACTACAGTGCTCAAACGAACTCGCCCGATTTAGCACCCTGTGTCTTTTTCCTTTTTCCAAAGATCAAGTTTGCCTTAAAGGGAACCCGGTTCGAGTCGATGGAAGAGGTAAAGCGAAAATCGGCGGAGCTCCTAAATGCTCTTACAATAGAAGACTTTCAGCATTGCTTTGCCCAATAGAAAAAACGAATGGAACGGTTTTTGGTGAGAGGAGGGGAGTACATTAATAATAATAATAATAATAATAATAATAATAATACATTTATTTTCAGTGTTTTTGCAAATACAATACAAATAAAATTTCATATATACAGCAATTACAAGAAAACAGGTCAAGACAAAACAACAAGTTATATAACACAATATAACTATTCTTAATACTAATTCTAAATGTTAGAGTAATATTCATCTAAGTTATATGGTTCTATCAATAGCAGTTTATCGAAAGGGGAGCATTCGATTGTAGAATAATTTTTAAAATAAAACTCTTTTTCATAAGCAATCTCGTTATTTAATAGCCAGATCTCGTATGACAGGGAAGGTGACGCTCAGGATGCTGCTCCGCATAAATTCGCCTAGCTTCGTTAGCATTATCGTAAGCTGCTCCGTAGACAAGATGCATGACTGCAAAATCAATATTTGTAAATTGGTGCATTGCCAATCAAACACAAATTTTTCTAATAAAGATTAATTTGTGACACGTAAAATGACAGCAACGAAAATAATTGTTGTTTTTCAAAGGTTGCTATGATTCCACTTTTACTTTCCCGGCCTCTTAAAAAAATCGTAGTTACAACAGGATTGGGTAGTTACCCAATTCTGTTGTAACTACGATTTTTTAAAGATTTCTAGTTTATCTTGACACCTTGACACTAGTTTATTAATAAAAAAAATGTTTATTTCTGTATCCTTTAGCATTTTTGAAAATTAGGAATAGTTTTCTGTGTAACCTTGTAGAGATTAAAATAACTGCAGCAATTTTTTAAACACAAACCGCCAGCATTGTTTACGACGTGCCCAGTAATCGCTGCACTTTCAAATATTTCACAACTGCATGAACTTTTCCTGCTGCAAAAAAACAAACGCGACCCGTCGCGCACGCTTTTCATAATTCCGTTATTCCGGGCGCAAATGTAGCCAGTAATTTGATTGGGAACCAGGGTTTGTTTCACCCCCTCCGGGGAAATTAATTGCACTTTGTCGGCAGTATATATTGTATATAATATATCCGGCAAATATTGTGACAGTCCGGGACTGCTGTAATTACGATAAGGGCTTGTTTTATTGTCGGCGAATCAATCACCAGGCTATGCGGGGGGGATTGATTTCCACCCCCTAGGGTAGTAAAGGTTTCCGGGTTTAATTAGTAGGTTCCAGGTGCAATTACGTCCGGTTATGACCCGCCTTTAAGGGTGCGATTATGTCGACGTGTTTTAATTACGATTCCAGTTTGGTTTAAATGGAACGATTTTTTTAACTCGCCCCCAATTAAACCAATGGTAATAGAAAAACAATATAAATAATTGAAGCATATTTAAGAGATTATGAACGGTGGAGGCTTCTACTTCGTTATACATGTTAATTCAATAAAATAAAACACTTTAACTTTGTTTGTATAACACAATATTTATATTTTAAAAAGAACATCAGCGATATTTTCGGCTAAATCAATCAGAAAAATCAAATTTCGCTAAACACCTCATCGATGAAAACCATTCTTTTGGCGAGGATGTACTTAAGATCATTCATTATGCCGAAAAGGGTCGAAAAAATGAACCTTTTAGAATCGTTAGCAATACAGAAAGCCCGCGCTAATCCGGAAATACCCCTAATTAACGACCAGGTTGATTTAGTATATACCCCCATTTTTAATGCTATTTTGTAAATAACAATTCTTGTATATATACTTAATTGTTGTTGAGTTGCGTGAAGATGGTTTTAAATTAATGAAACACTTGTATCTTTTCTTCACTTATTTATTTGGAGTACCAAATGCACATTTCGATCACGATGTGATCATTATCAATGGTTGACAAATACAAACTTAAAAGCTAAAATGCGCTTAATATATACCTGCGGATTAGGAGGAGTAATTACGTAATGAGCGCGGGGGTTATGGAGTTAAGGGAAAACCGACAATTAGGCCGACATCTTAAATCTATTTTAAGTGTAATTGGAACAAATAATATAAAATAGAAAAACAGAAAAATAAGAAAAATACACAAGTTACAATATACATAAAAACATGAGAACATATAACAAGAAAAATACAAAAATTATTACAACGGAACGAGTTTAAGTAATGGGTTGTCTAGTGGGCTCAAATCAAAATTTAGCAGATCAGCGTTATGTTTTTTCATGTAAAAAGCTTCGTACAGGTTTAAGTGATAATTTGTGGAGAATTTTAATAGTTTGGTGTTGTTGAGGGAGAATTTATGACCTGTTTCAATAGAGTGATGGGCAACTGAAGATTTTGTAGGGTTGTTGTATTTGATGTGTGATGTATGTTCTTTGTATCTCGTAATGACATTTCTTTTAGTTTGGCCTACATAAATTTTACTGCAGTTACAAAATTTGATGGAGTAGATTCCCTGTTTTTCCAAGTCGTCTACTGCATCAAAGGTGTTACCCAATAGTGACTTTTCTTGTATATATACCTGTACCATACCGTAATTTAAATCACTAAGTTTGATAATGGCAAGTTGAGTTGTCGAAACTGCAGTCACAAAAATATAAATATTGTGTTACACAAACAAAGTTAAAGTGTTTTGTTTTATATCTAAGAGAGTTAATTAAGTAAGCGTGTGATTATGTCGATGTGTTTTAATTACAATTCCAGTTTGGTTTAAATGGGGCGATTTTTTAATTCGCCCCAATTAAACCAATAGTAATAGAAAAACAATATAAATAATTCAAGCATGTTTAGGAGAGTTAATTAAGTATACAGCAACATTCGTATAAGTCTTAATCTGTATAAATAATGAACACACCCGATAATTTCGAGATAAATCGCGGCGCATTATTTATCGCCACCCGAGCATTAATCACACTTAAAATATTAATAGAAGCCTTTGGAGATGGATTTTCGAGGGAAAATGGGGGGATCCCTTATAGAAAATTAAAACCAGATGGTGCTATCGCGCCATTATCAACTGAAAGCCTTAATTAATCAACGCACAATCATTAATTGATCCATCAATAACGCATCACTCACATCCGCTAAGATATAATGATTAGACCCACAAACGTTTTATTATATATTTAAACTATAGTAGGGTCAGGTGAGGCAATTGTAAACGATTTTTGCAAGAGTGAATTAGATATTTAATTAATTCTACCCAACCTGTATTTTTGAGTATTAATTATAACGAATTATGGAAGCAAGATATTTAAACTATATATTACCTGTTTCCAGGATTCCTTGTCAATTTTCTAAAATATTATTAATTTTTTACAACTACCGTAATATAAAGCTGCATTTACAATATCTAGGGGTAATTGTAAACACGAGGGGTAATTGTAAACACGTGTATTTTGCAACACGGGCGTCAATAGGAATTTTTCTGGGGGCAATGTGAATTAGTTAAGTATATTTCTTGCGTCCTCAAGTTTGTATAACCATGTTCACATTTACCCCTATATAAAATTATGAGGGTTAAAAAATCAAAACATACAAATAACAGTTTTATTTGCATAAAGATAGAAATACAGTGATAAATAAATTTACTTTTCGAAAACACTAATTGGTCCTGGGAAGACGAATACGTTTTTTCTGGACTTGACCATAACTTGTGGATTTGGCAATACGGCTTCAATCATTGCCTTGCTTATATATGAGATGTCTTTACTGTTTTCTACGAATTCTATTGAGTATTCATCGTTCCGCTTATACCCAACAACTTCGATATCTCCATTATACGAATCAACAGCATTCACCCGACAAACATATTTGAAAGTTGTGCTATTTCTTGGCCCGCCAAGGAACTTTGCCAAAATATACATCTGGGGTTGTATTGTTTCCCAATCCGGTTTAATATATTCAACCTCCGGAAGATTGTTTCTGATTACTTCTTGGCTCCAATCATTTTTATCATCATTATCAAAGCTCTCTCTCTCCGAATATTTTTGTTCATTACGTTCCTTATCTCTCACATTTTCTTTCCTGGGTCCCTTCACTTTCTTCCCTTTTTTGGTTCCTTTTTTTCTTGTCTTTGGCTCATTCTTTTTTGCCTTTAAACGTTCAGCTTCTTCCAGACGTTCCCTCACTTCATCAGTTGTAAGGACTTCTCCATATTGTTGTTGTTTCAATCAAGGCGTGACCGTTTTTGACTTAGTAGATAAATCATTCTGTTTACTTAGGTTTGAAATAAGTGCTGATTGAAATAGGGTAACAATATCTCTAGTGGAAGTTGAACCAGATGTGCTCGCTTGTGGCTCTGGAGTGACATGAGTATCTCCAATTATTACCAGAGTTTGACCATCAACTACCTGCGATGTTTTATGACGTCTTTCTTCGTATTTCCTCAATTCAATTTGATCAAATTCATCTCTTGAGAATTTTGTGGGGTCTACTGGGAAGACACCGGTACTCACGAATGCGTTTTTTTATATTATTTACAGTAAACGCTTCTTTCCATACTATTCCTAGAAGTTCAGTGAATTCATTTTTCTTCAGTCTTCCTGTGCTTCGTCCCATTTGTTTCTTTCCATGTGCAATTAGTATCTTCTCCCAGCAAGTTTTCACTGGGCCGAAAACACATTTATCTAAAGGCTGAAGTTTATCGGTTAAATGGTTCGGAAATTTTACTAAAATCACTTTATTGGCAATAGCGCATGTGATTATTCTCAAGCTTATATGACTTTTGTGTCCGTCGTACATTAATAATGCTTCTTCTCCTGGCTGGTTCAGCTTCTTCCTTAGTTCTGCGATCCATTTAACAAAGACTGTACTAAACCAGGTGAAAATTGTGGTTCCTCCATCCACCCATTTGTTGAAACTGAATAAACAGTCCCAGGATATGAATTCTCCGATATCCATCGAGCCTGTACTGCTGCTCCTTTAAAAATAATGAATGGGGGCAAATATGATCCATCTGCTGCTATACATGCCAGCACACTTGTGGACTCTCTACCGGAGCCACCAGAAACCCTTGAGAGAGTCTTACCCCGTTCACCAATGGCTTTGGTGCGTGAGGGATCATTGCCAAAGCCACTTTCATCAGCGTTAAAAACAAACGACGTTCTGTTTATCTTCTTCTCCAAAATAACTTTAGTCAGTTCATCATAAAAGCCATATATGACATCAGGTTTTCGTTGGGTTTTTCTTGCTTTCTGTAGATGTTCAGGTTTCTTGAATGAAAGTGAAGGATGCCGTTTCATAAAATTGTAGTACCAATCAACTCCTGGGCGATCATTTTTATGTTATTCTCCTTAACGTAAATTGCTACCAAGTCTTGAAGCTCTTCTTTATTGCAGGGGTAGCCCATATTTGCTCGTGCTTTTAAACATTCGACTATCAGCTCTTCTGTTTCCATTGTCAGCGCAGTTGATCGTCCGCCGCCCACTCGACCATTTGCCACCTTTCTTCCTTTAATTCTGTGATATATTACAGCTACAGGGACGTTGTATCTCGCAGATGCTTGACGATATGTGCAATTTTCATTTTTTACATCTTCAACTGCTGCAGAAAGATCACGTTTTGAATATTTTTCGATAGTTTTCTTCTTTACATATTTTCTCGGCATATTTGTTGTTTCTGGAAGAGAATGATCATATTTTTTTTTCTAGTTATATTTTTGTTTACATATACCCCAAAAACTTGTTCTCATTTACCCCATTAGTTCAATATTTAGTAGGGGTAATTGTAAACACTTCACTGTTTTTGTTTACCTTAATATTTTCTAGCTTAGACCAGTATACGTTCACTTTGTGTATATAATTAACATGCTAATAAAATTAAAAGAAATAAATACTCACTCTGTATTACTAGAAATGTTAATTTTTAAACTCCTGCTGAATTTATAAACACGTGTATTTGCACAAAACAACGCGACTTTCGACTGCCGATAACACAGCTGAGACCGATCGGTGCCTGATGCGTCCGGACATATGCGAGATAATAGGAAACACGAACAACTGCACGAGACTCGAATATTGCCGATAATAGAGACACAGGTGTACCGTTTACAATTACCCCGTGTTTACATTTACCCTACCTGACCCTACCATATAAGCAAAAAGTTGTATCCACTTGCATGCCATGACTTTTATTTTTAAAAGTGGGTTGGTACTATTGACAAATCCGCGTGCTGACGCGGCCCGAATTTGACGCGCAACGATAAAGTTATGTATTGACTTTTATTTTTAAAAGTGGGTTGGTACTATTGACAAATCCGCGTGCTGACGCGGCCCGAATTTGACGCGCAACGATAAAGTTATGTATTTATTGTATACAAAATATTGACAGCGACAAAATATTGTCGTTCCCTCTACAGCGAGTTTTTCTTTTAATTATAGAAATCCCAATTACAGCATTTATGCTTTAAATTTGCAGATATTGTTTGTTTTAGTGTTAAATTTGAAGCTTTAAACAAGTGTTTTCCACTCCCAGACTAAGCATGAAGTAAAATTTCGAGTTTAGAAAAGCCAGATAATTTGGTTTGGTCGCGTAGCGCGAAGCGCGGAGCGGCCAAACCAAATTTTCTGGCTTTTCTAAACTCGAAATTTTACTTCATGCGCCACGCGTATAAAATACTGATCAAGCTTTAGCAGTATATTACGAACTTTACTCTGAATGAGTGTTTTAAACGCGTGGCGCATGAAGTAAAATTTCGAGTTTAGATAAGCCAGAAAATTTACTTCATGCTTAGCCTGGGAGTGGAAAACACTCGCTTGAAGCTTCAAATTAAATTCTTTTAACAAACCGAGCATCGAAAAATGTGCAACGTATGCATACTTAAAACAAAAATTATCGTTATGAAAATGTTCGGTGTTACATAAAACTCTCTGTATATATCCCATTTACAGAATTTATGCTTTAAATTTGCAGATATTGCTTGTTTTAGTGTTGAATTTGAAGCTTTAAACGAGTGTTTTCCACTCCCAGACTAAGCATGAAGTAAAATTTCGAGTTTAGAAAAGCCAGAAAATTTGGTTTGGTCGCGTAGCGCGAAGCGCGGAGCGGCCAAACCAAATTTTCTGGCTTTTCTAAACTCGAAATTTTACTTCATGCGCCACGCGTATAAAATACTGATCAAGCTTAATCAGTATATTACGAACTTTACTCTGAATTAATGTTTTATACGCGTGGCGCATGAAGTAAAATTTCGAGTTTAGAAAAGCCCCGAAAATTTGTCTCGGGTCGCTGCGCGACCCTCGACAAATTTTCACGGGGCTTTTCTAAACTCGAAATTTTACTTCATGCTTAGTCTGGGAGTGGAAAACACTCGTTTAAAGCTTCAAATTGAATTCTTCTAAAAAACAACGCATGTCGGAAAATTAACACCGTATGCATTGTATACTTAAAAATAATGCCCTGTATATAAATAATTTGATTGCCCATTAAAAGGTTTGTCAAATATATAAAGTAATAAATCAAACAAAAAGGTAGATATGTGTTTGTGACGCTGTATTTTAACTGTATTGTTTTGAGTTTACGTGAAGTGATTAATCTGTATTTTGTTTTTTGTGATGTCAGGGTAATGTGTGACTGTGACGTTTTCAATACTTATTTTGATTTTTTTCTAAAAGCGTTCAATTTTAAACTTCCAACTAGTGTTTTCCCCTCTTGATTAAGCATGAAGTAAAATTTCGAGTTTAGAAAAGGCGTTTTTTTTTTTAGAAAAGGCCAAGCATATAAAACACTGATTTAAAGTGAAGTTCAAATTATAGTACGTTTATGATTCAACTGACTTAAATTGATTTTATAGTTCTGAGATCAAATGATAAATAGATTACTACAAAAACAAAAATAATAAAAATGACTAATGTCTGATCTTTACTCTTTCCTCCAAATATCG
The DNA here is from genome assembly GCA_932526585.2 of Philonthus cognatus. Classification (NCBI taxonomy): domain Eukaryota; kingdom Metazoa; phylum Arthropoda; class Insecta; order Coleoptera; family Staphylinidae; genus Philonthus; species Philonthus cognatus. Next base: position 144,396,563 of record OW052242.1, read on the forward strand.
CATGATAGCTACGCCCCTGGTAAAAGAGTAATTAAATTATTAAAACGTTGAAGAAAGGAAAGATAGACAGAACAACAAAAAATGATGGAAATGTAGAAATAATTAAAAAAATGTGAAAAAGTGGGAGTGAAATAAAGCAAAAATTGTGAGAAACAGAAAAAGACTGGATCTTAATTGAACTGGCCTTCAAATTTGGAACATGCATTAATAAGATTTAAAGCTTATTGCAAGGAAAATGGCCTAACTATATCAAAAGAAAAGTCTCAACTTTGGACATTTACGCGGCACAATTTTGAAACAGATCAAGTAATTTTGGATAATGACACATTTCAACATAAAAAATGTATTAAATTTCTAGGCATGCACATAGATCGAAAACTGTTATGGAAGCATCACATTGATTATATTTTGTCAAGAACGGAGAAAGGCATAAATATCTTGAGAATGCTGTCCTCTTGCAATTGGGGGGCAGATCCGGCGATTTCGTTACTTATTTATAAATCTTATATTAGATCAATAATAGATTATGGCTCATTTTTTTACGGTAATGCTAGTAAATGCCACATTAAAAAAATAGACAGAGTTCAATACAAATGTTTAAGATTTTGTGTCGGTGCATTACGTAGTTCCCCAATAGCTTTTTTACTAGCAGAAACTAATGAAAGACCGCTGCATATTAGACGGGAGCAATTAGGCTTAAAGTTTGCCCTATCTTTAATATCAAAAAACTCTAAAATGCTAAAAAATATATTAGATTTAAATATTCTTGACCTATCAGCGCAATACTGGATTGTAAAAAAACCTCCAATCCTTGTAGACTGTTACAGAAGTCTTAATATGTATGAAAACAAACTGAAAAATCCGAATAAAAACTTAATATACAGTATACCTTATCACTAATTGTTTGATTTGAGTTAAGTGGAGTATTTAATCACAATGAAAAAACTGTTTTTATTTCTTACTTCACTTTTATTTTTATGTGTTAGATGTACATTTCGAGTGCTAAGCACTCATTATCAATAACGAATGCATTAGTTATTGATAATGAGTGCTTAGCACTCGAAATGTACATCTAACACATAAAAATAAAAGTGAAGTAAGGAATAAAAACAGTTTTTTCATTGTGAGTATACCTTATACTGTATTAATAAAATCAATTAAATGCTATTATTTTGACAACGATTTAATAAGGAATGATCCCTACACAAATAACTCAAAATTTATTGAATTCATAAATTTAAAATGGCCAAAGGCCTACCGGGTTTACACAGATGGTTTACATTGTGATTCTTTGTTTGGTTGCGGTTACTATGACCCTCAAGCGAAGGTCAGAAAGGCATTTTCTTTAACAAATATTATGTCGGTTTATACAGCGGAGTTAATAGCCATTTTGGAAGCTTTAAAATATTTAAAAACCGTAAATTTAGGAAACTATAATGAAATCATAATCATTTCTGATTGCAGAAGCATCCTTGATTTTTATAAACCATTCGGATTTTCATCCAAATTAAATGAAATTTCTGCAGGGGTAATGGTATACATAAATTATTGTCAAATGAATGTGTCCTTGATCTGGATAAAGGGGCATTCGGGTATCAACGGCAATGAGGTAGCTGATTCTGTAGCAAGAGAAGGCTTAAATGGTGATTGTTATTTAAACTATTCGCTCACTCCCTCGGATTTGTTCAATTATTTAAACAGACAACTAGACGAGAAATTTCAGACTTTTGTTAATAATAGTAATCTTGGGTTGTTCTATGAAAGCATTGTGCAAGATGTTCCTCAGATACCATGGTTTATAAAGGACACGGATACATCTAAATTGTTTGTGAAAACAATTACAAGATTACGTTGTAATCAAGGGATTTGTCCTTATTACATAAACAAGAATAAGGTTAAAACCGACCCTTTCTGCTAGTGCGGGGAAGTTGGGACCTTAGATCATATAGTGATGTGTTGTCAAATGTTTGATACCGAAAGAGATATACTGTTAAACTCAATAAATAGACATTTGACTCTTCCATTGAATTTAAGAACAATTATGGACTCAAAAAATATATATGTGTACAACCAGGTCTTTAAATATTTCCAATCAATCAACATAACTATATAAGTTCTTTTTTTTTTTATTTTTTAAATTTATTATTAATTTTTTTTTTTTAGTATTAATATTTAGGTTAAGCTTTAGGTTTATTATTTCCTATGTTTCATCCTTCGTTGCGCATCCCATGTACCGCGGCTCAGTGTTGTTTGTGTCTAAAATGCCTTGATGAGCCCCTAGGCGAGAAGAGTGTGATCCCTGTATTATCCCAGTTAGGAAATTAGATGATAAGATTAGAGTTGTAAAGAGAAAAAGGAAGGAAGAAGGAAAGGAAAAATAATTGAAAGTGAAAAATTTAGAAAAAAGGTAAAAATGAATGAGTAAATGAGTGGTATGGAGTAAAAATAAACAAAATTAAATATAATAGTAATGTTGGCTAATGGATGTTAATTCCAGGGCCAGGCAAAACCGTCTTAATATATAAAAAAAAAAAAATTGATCTGGCCCACAAAACCAACGAAAAATTCAATATAGCGCAAGACTGGACAAAAAAAGAACAAATTATTAATAAATGTGATGACAACAAATCTAGTCATATTTAGTACAAAAAATAAACGACATTTACCAGATACTGTATCATTAGAAGATACACATTTTCAAACACAGAACGCATCAAACTTCTTAGGAATGGTTATAGATAAAAAATTAAACTGGGCAGATCATTGTACTCAACTTTCAGCAAAACTCAATTCTGCATGCTATACCTTGCGAATTCTAAAACAAGTACTGGATACTAGTACATTAATAACAACGTACAGGGCAATATTTGAAAGAAAAATTCGATATGGCATAATACATTATGGATACTCAACATATATATACCACTTAGATTAATATTAAATATTAAACAGAGGGACAGCTGTAGAGAAATGTTTAGGAGAGTGGGCTTACTTACAGTGTGCAGTCTCTATATATACGAAAGCTTAATCTTCAATTTTAAAAATTAACAAAAATTTATTAAACAAACTGCTAATCACAACTATGGCACTCGTTTCACTAAGAATTATGCATATCCTGCACATAGACACACCCTGTATGAAAGCTCACCCATGTATGCTACATTGAGGTTGTTCAATAATTTTGAATATATTAAAAGCATAACAACATAAACTAGCTTTAAAATTAAACTAAAAAATTACCTAATAGAAAAAATATACTATTCCTTATCCAAGTATATGAATCAAACTTAAACGTGCATCTGCGTATAACTCCTTTGACGTGTTCATATAGTCAATAGGAATGATGTAATTCTAACTAATTTCATTGTTATTTTTCAATTGTTATTATGTACCTGTTTACTTATATGAATAAAGTAAAATCAGTGAGAGTGAGATGCTTGTATGTAAATGTGGAAAAAAGGAGAGTATATTAGTACTTGAATGAAGTGAGGGTGCGTCCCTTAATGCCCTGAAAACATCATCAAAATCCTATAAATGCAATCCACTTAGGGCCAACTCTGAAAATTCGATAATGAATATAATTAGGGGATGTTACGCACGCTCATTTCTATCCCTCTTCTTTTGACTATAGATTTTTTATAAACAAAATTAAGTAATTGATGGTGAGAAAATTGAATTTAATCGATTTTTCATAAAATAAGGAAACCATTCATATTAATGAAATCTTTTCTCTGCAAAGAAATGCAACAATATAATTGATAGTATTAATTACACTGGTCGGCATGAAAATCGACCCTGACACCATTCCTGCTGATCCTCATGTAAAATGACCTCCTGAATCCGAATATGACCCCCGTTTTCCCCCATCACCCACCGTTTTCGGGTGAGGCCCCCCACCTATTTTTATCACTTTTCGATAATTTGGAGGGATGAAAAGGATTATTTCAGCCTTTACGTTTCTTCTGAGGGGCTAGAGAGGTGAAAAGTTCCAAAACATGAACATTTGTAGCAAGGAGGTAGATTTGGGGGGGGGGGGGATTTGCCCCCTTAAATTGTAAAAAAGTCCTTAAAAATGATCGATTTTTCCGTTTTTTTCGCAGTTTTTTCACTTATTTTCTACATATTCCAGCTTCCATCCCCCCTCATCCTCCCCCAAACAATAAAAATATATAGCAACAATAATAAAAATATATAGCAACAGTTCGGAAGATTCACTGTACCACGCTGGCGCTCTCAATACCTCGCGCGCACAGGTTTGCCCAGGAATTTTCATGAAAAATTAGGAGCAGTTTCGGATAAACACGGGGAACGGTTTCATCAAGACATCTCTAAGTTCGAGAGGAGATTTTCGGGGAAGTGGAATGCGAGCATGTTAGCAGAGTACTGCTGGTTTTTGATACGAGAAATTTCTACCTCAGGGTACAAAAGTTATTTATTATTCATTACATTTATTATTTTACATTTATTATTTTACTTTTTATTTATTATTCTTTACAGTTAAAATAATCCTTTTCACCCCTCGAATGGATGGGGGAAACGGGGGGAGTATTGAGAGCGCCAGCGTGGTACAGTGAATCTTCCGAACTGTTGCTATATATTTTTATTATTGTTGCTATATATTGTTGCAATATATTTTTATTATTTGGGGGTGTTTGGGGGAGGATGAGGGGGAATGGAAGCAGGAATATGTAGAAAATAAGTGAAAAATCTGCGAAAAAAACGGAAAAAATTGATCATTTTTAATGATTTTTTTACAATTTAAGGGGGCAAATCCCCCCCCCCCAATCTATCTCCTTGCTACAAATGTTCATGTTTTGGAACTTTTTCACCTCTCTAGCCCCTCAGAAGAAATGTAAAGGCTAATATAATCCTTTTCATCCCTCCAAATTATCGAAAAGTGATAAAAATATGTGGGGGGCCTCCCCCGAAAACGCTGGGTGATGGGGGAAAACGGAGGTCATATTCGGATTCAGGAGGTCATTTTACATAAGAATCAGCAGGAATGGTGTCAGGGCTCGAAAAAAAAATTTTTTTTGCCGACCAGTGTTATTATTGAAATTCCTTTCTTTACTGATTATCTAAGGAATTACAACAATAATTAATAGAAAACACTTCAAGTAACTAAAAGAAGAATATAATTGATACGAGGGCAATCCACAAAGTGACAGACGTTTTGAAATAAAAAATAAACAAAGTGAAAAAACGAATTTTTATTATGTAAATTTTGAAGGTAAACTCTTAGGCTATTTTTCGACGTAATCGCCATATAAATTAAGGCATATATCATATCGTTTTACAAGATTTTCAATGCCCTCTTTGTAGAAATCTGCCGCCTGCGAGTTCAACCACTGGTTTACACCAGCATGGAGTTGAGCGTCAGTATCAAAGCGTTGCGTACCGAGCCACGTCTTCATCTTTGGGAACAGATGGTAATCGCCCGGGGCCAAATCCGGGCTGTATGGCGGATGACTGAAAATTTCCCATCCGAAATCATGCAAGAGCTTTTGAGCACGATTGGCTGTGTGTGGACGAGCGTTGTCATGGAGAAACAAATTTTCTCGTTAAGTTTTCCCCGACGCTTGTTTTTTATCGCGCGTCTTAATTTTCGAAGTGTTTCGCAATACCTCTCTGAATTTATTGTTTGACCACGTTCAAGAAAATCAACAAGAATCACTCCCTGCGTATCCCAAAACACAGTAGCCATGATTTTTCTTGCTAACAGCGTCTGCAGATACTTCCTCGGTTTCTGGGGCAAATGCGTGTGACCCCATTGCATCGACTGCCGTTTTGTTTCGCAGGTAACGTACTGTACCCAAGTCTCGTCACCAGTTAAGATACGATCGAAAACATTGTTTCCAATTTTGTCGTACTCTTCCAGAAATTTCAGTGCTGCAGCAAGTCTTTTGGTTTTGTGGTCTTCCGTTAGGATTTTCGGAATCCACCTGGCACAAAATTTGTGGTATCCAAGTTTACCAACTACGATTTCATGAAAATGTTCCGAGAGTTTCGTAATCGTGAATCGACGATTTTCACGGATTTTTTCATTAATTTTTACTAACAATTCATCACTCACAAGACTAGGCCTACCACTGCGATCCTCATCGTGAACATTGGTTTGGCCATTTTTAAAATCAATGCACCACTGCCTCACTCGGCTTTCACTCATTATTCCATTGCCGTACACATCACAAATCTGGCGATACGTTTCAATAGGTTTGTAATTTTTCGCCAACATAAACCTTATCACACCACGCACTTCACAACTGGCGGGATTTTCAATTGCACCGCTTATTTTAAAACGACACTGTATAAAAAGTACAATATGCACGAGTCTCTAGTCACCACGGCTGGTTGCGTACTAGGTGTAGAAAAATTCTGTATCCAAGATGGTGGCGCCAGTGCGGCCAACTGCCGCGCTAGGCCAAAACGTCTTTCACTATCTGGATTGCCCTCGTAGTAGTGAAAAAGAAAAAAAAAATGTTTCAACTCTTGAATTTGTAAGTGGTGACTTCGTCTTAAAATTTATAATAGCACAAAATTTAAGCGTACAGTGTTTAAAAAGAGCTTACTATATTCTTAATAAAACTTAGACTATTCAACAAAATAAAATTAAAATAACTTGAGAACAGATCACTAAAATATAAACTTACTCAATTTCTCTCTCTCACAGAATTGTCTTCTTCAACGTATAATAACTTTCTAAGTTGACGATAACACTTAGCAAAAAAGAAAAAAGTCTATACATCTAATCTGAAGTATGCAAAAGTGATTATGAAATAAAATTTTGTTTAAGATAGACGTTAATTTTGACGATTACACTGTGCGGCGTTTATTGTTCTTCATCGCTACTCATTTAATTTTAATAATTTTGACACTGATGTCCCAAACGTCTTTACTTTCAAAACTACTCGTAGTTTTGAAAATTAAATTTTCAAAACTGTCATTACTTGTCAAAATATTCAATGCACAGGTATAGCGACAAAATGTCTGTTTTCGGGAGCGGTCGTAGGAAAAATATTTGTGAGGTTTACTCAAGCACAGCAGAATTAATTTTAATTTATAGAAGCTCTGAAAATATCAAATAAAACAAAATGCGATTTCGGTGTAGATTTATGCGATATTCCCGTAAACCTTTATTTTATGCACGGACCGGTGAATATTTAAGCCCTCTCGCCAACGTTTAATAATTTAAGGTCCGCTAGCGCGGAACGTTTAAATTATGTCACAGATACGTGTCGCATAGATGGCGCCACTCGAGATAACTCGGAATGAATGTATGAAACAGGCATACACTCAAACCATTCGGAATTAATTCATAAAGCCAATGATTTGTTGATACTAGAGTAGGATGAAAAACAAAACGTTTAACATAGGGTGTAAAGAATTAAAAAAAATCGGAGCAAATTCTATTGGTTGTTGTGAATTCTATTGGTTGTTGCATAGGTCATCGATGCAACAACCAATGGAATTGAACAAATTGGAGCGGAGAAAGTGGCGATCACCTTTGTGACCAATCGTATTCAGTATGATGTCACATTTAACGAATTATCTTGGTTGTTGAATCGTCCCCAATCACCGATCCAACAACCAACTTAGTTCGTTAAATGTGACATTATACTGAATACGATTGGTTAGTTAGGTGATCGCCACTGCCCTCGCTCTGATTTGTTCGTCAATTCTATTGGTTGTTGCATTGATGACCGATTCAACAACCAATAGAATTCGTCAAATGTGACATCATACTGATCTGGTATCTGGTACAAGGGGGAGGCACATTGCTGCACTGTACTTAGACCTCATTAGCCCCATTGTGCTGTCTTCCACTACGGGTCACCCATCCTCAGCTCAACCATTCCATCTTGTCTAGGTAGTCCAGTATTACTGAGGTGGGAAAATCCCTGATGATGTCCATCGTTGGCCATCTTTCACCCAGTATAGATCCTCTCGTTGACGAGAGTGCCAGGCATTCGCTGAGGATGTGCCTGGCAGTCTTGTCTTCCATTTCACAACCTCCACAAGATGGGGTGTCAACTATTCCCACCTTGTACAAGTGTCCATTGAGCCCGCAGTGTCCGGTTAGAACAGCGGCTATCCGTCTGAGGTTCCTTCTAGTCATCTGCAGGTACTATTTAGCTGAAATCATGTTGGGTTACAGTAATGTCTCCTACGAGAGTTTGCAGCTTTCCGTATCATTCCAAGGCTTCCTGAATTTATCAAGTGTGTTGGAATGTAACATGTTACATAGTGGCAGGGGTGTCAATCGCACTAGCGGCTCCGGTGAGATGACGTTCATCCCAGCCACTGCTCTGGCCAGTGCATCAACCCTTACCTATGTTTATATCGTGCCCCTTCACCCAGCAGATTTCAATGTTGTTATGCATTGCTGCCCGGCGTAGTTTTTTATAGCACTCTAGTGTTGTCTATGAAGTAGTGTATAACTTCTTCAGAGACATCAAGGCTTGCCTACTGTCTGTTAGGATCAATATGGCTTCGTTTGACACTTTACGGCTTAAAATGATGTCAGCCGCAAGTATTATACCCATCGTCTCCAGTTGAGCGACGGTCGCATTCTTACCCATGGGGATTTTTGTATGGATCCTCAGGGTTCTAGAGAAAACTCCAATCCCTAACCTATACTGAATATGATTGTTTGTCTCAGCCTTAGAACCTTTTGTATATTTATTAGAGAAGCAGTTAATGCAAATTTGGAAATGCTACTTTAAGAAGAGGACTGATGATATAATGATGTTAAAAATCTTACAATTCGGAATCATCCGGTATAAATTCGCAGAGCATTGAAATAAGAATCCCTCATGCATATCAAATCAGTGCTCTCCTTTTGTTCCCCTCCAAACCCCCGCATTTTCCCTACATGAATATGCATGTCCGTGAGTTACGCGTATTATAATTCGAAACGGCGACCTAGCAAAAAAGAACTTATGAAATATTAAAATATTTGTGTCGCATCACGGGCTTGATGTATTAAAATGTATACATGATAAAACAAGTGAAACGAGGAAAAGTTTGCGCGCTCGTCACCGCCCCCTCTCCGTGAATTATATATGCTTTGAGTGGGTGGGAAAAGGGGGTTGGGTAAATAAGAAAAAATGAGTGTGACGAAAATCCGTGTCGTTTCATCAACATGCACACGTATGCTGGGGAATAAAAGTGTGCGAATTTAAATGATACGTTTCGGGGTAAATGAAATTCAGCGTACATAATTCCATTTATATTTAAATTGTGAAAAATTCGCTGTGTTTTTCGACCCTTTCGGGATTCGCTCAGTCAAAGAGGATAGTATATTATATTATCCTCTTCGGCTCAGTTCTTTTTTAAAATGAATAACATAATCCTAATTTTAGTATACAGTTAGTTTTTCTTTTAAGTATACATACTTCGATATATGCATTGTAAATTATCATGCATTTATTGTTTTCAAAAAGCGTTCAATATAAAAACTAAATGAAACCAAAGGAAATTGAAATAAATTGAAAAAAATATAGGGAATGAATTTTAATTAAGCCATCAACAGACGCGTTTCGAGATTTATCCCTCATCAGTATAGCTTTGCTTTAGACTTTCAATACAAAAATATTAAAATAAAATAAACAGGAAACTTACAGGAATGCCGAAGTGTGTCGTTGAAACAGGTACACAAAACTGGGGCGAGTGAAAATGAAGGAATGTTATTTATAGGTAAAGGATTAAGTCATTAGTAGGTGCAAACAATTTGATACCTGAGAGAGAGTGACATACCGCCTTTAACGGTACAGTTTCACATAAAGACAATTTATCATAAAGAAAAATTTGCTGTCGTGTAACGCAAATATTCATTGTATAATTCAATATCTGTTGGGGTATTAGCTCGAGAAGTAGTTGTTTCAATGAATATTTGGAGAAAAACTTTGTGCAGAAAGTCGATATTAATTTTAATTCGTTTTTATATTTTATAAATATTCTGCAACCTATTGACAAACTCAATTTTTCTTTATGATAAATTGTCTTTATGTGAAAAAGCGTTCAATTTGATGATTTGACTAAGTGTGACTGAGTGAGTGATTTTCAATTTGTGACTTGTCTTTCCTTGCAACAACGTTCTGTAAAAATGGTTTCATTAAGATATAGTGAAATATAAATTTCCTATCATAGAGGGTATCGAAATACTCTTAAGTTTACAATAATGCTGGATTTATCAGACGTTTGACGTTTAAGCGTGCTTAAGGTTTAGCGTTTAAGCGGAGTTGAACGTACAAGTTCTTACAAACAAGTTCATACGACGTTAAAGGATTTTAAGAATTAACGTTTAGTGTTCAACCCTTTCGCTACGCAGTTTGAATTCCAAATGCGTGCTCCGTGTACGGTGGTCGAAAACATAATGCGTACCATATGCATACGTTGCACATTTGTCTATGCTTGGTTTACTAAAAGAATTTAATTTGAAGCTCTAAGCGAGTGTTTTCCACTCCCAGGCTAAGCATGAAGTAAAATTTCGAGTTTAGAAAAGCCTGAAAATTTGGTTTGGTCGCGTAGCGCGAAGCGCGGAGCGGCCAAACCAAATTTTCAGGCTTTTCTAAACTCGAAATTTTACTTCATGCGCCACCGGTACAAAACTCTGATATATTACGAAGATTAAAACACACCGCTCAACTTTACATTGCATCAGTGCTTTGTACCGGTGGCGCATGAAGTAAAATTTCGAGTTTAGAAAAGCCTGAAAATTTGGTTTGGCCGCTCCGCGCTTCGCGCTACGCGACCAAACCAAATTTTCAGGCTCTTCTAAACTCGAAATTTTACTTCATGCTTAGCCTGGGAGTGGAAAACACTCGCTTAATGCTTCAAATTGGATTCTTTAAATAAACCGAGCATCGGAAAATGTGCAACGTATGCATATGGATACTTTAAAGAAAAATTCTCGTTATGAAAATGTTCGGTGTTACATGAAACTCTCTGTATATCCAGTTAGCTAGTCTCTATATAAAATTTGGTAGCCGCGTTTAGATGCTGCATCCAGAAGCGAGACCGGCGATTGGTGTAAATAGTCGTTTGTCTTACTATTACCCAAATCACCATTGTCTCACCTCTTCTACTCGATTTCCAGTTCTTCCATAAACATTGGCTCCCCTGCCATGGAGTTTTTGTAATTATACACTGCATAGACTGCTTATTGAAGAGGTACACAAATTTCGTGTGCTCTCCGCTTACGATTTACAGACTTTTCAAAATATGCGCTCTTCGCACACGAAGCACATAAAAACTAAACGTATGAATACGCTCCTCGTAGTGAAAGGGTGAAGCTTGAAGTAAAATTTTAAATTTGTATAGACTGCTTATTGAAGAGGTACACAAATTTCTTGCGCTTTCCGCTCACGATTTACCAGCTTTTGAAAATATACGCTCTTCGCACATACAGACTAAACGTATGGATACGCTCCTCGTAGCGAAAGAGTTAAGCATGTAGTAAAATTTCGGGTTAGAAAAGCCTGTACATTTGGTTTGTTCGCTCCGCGAAGCGTTTCAGTGGAGGTTTATGTCCCCAAACCTCCACCGAAACGCGAAAGCCGAATAATAAAAGCAATTTTTAAATTTCCCCAGGTGTGGGTGAATAAATTCGGCTCTAATAGCCCGCGTATATCCGTAATTAAAAGTTAATTAGCGAATTTACGAGAAAAGGGGCGCGATTAATTCGTTAAGGGCCGTCCGAATTAAACCAGCGTTAAGGGGGATTTAGGGCGCGCGCCCCCCTTGTGATTAATTGGGGCGCATATTTTCCTGCAGATTAAAATTTAAGTGCGCCCCGCGAACTCTCAACAAAAACAATTAGAAAAATTAATATAGCGTTGTTGTTTCCACCTGGTCGTTTATTACAAGTGGACAAAGAACGTTGATAATTTATTAGGCTAACAGTTACGCTTGTTTACACCAAAAAAAACAAATACAAGTCGCACTAATGAAGATGGATATATGTAATTATTGTAGAAGTGATTAAGGCACATCATCAGCTTAAAAATCATTAAGTGTGTTTAATTTTTTTTAAGTAATTAATTCAGCTCATATTTTCGGAAAAGATTGCCTAATTCTTTGTTTAAGTCCAAATTTTCAGGCTTTTCTAAACGCGTGTAAAATCAAGGTTTCAAATGAACCGTAAAGCGAAAACCAGAAAAACCTGTTATTTTTGTTGGAATGAAAACCGGAACTGAACCGAACAACAAAAAATTGGTTTATTTCGATTCAAACACGCATTTAATTCTACAACAGTTTTTACTTTTTTTGCAATTTTTAAATCAAAACTGTTTGATCGACTCAGACCATTTCTGTTTTTTTGTTGTTGTAAAAATGTTAGTTTTCGTTCAGCTTTGAAAAAAAGGAATTTTCGTTCCACCTAAGTTTTTGTTTTCTTAGAATAAAAATTACTATATTTCTGTATTTGTAGAAGGCGAGGCGACTGGCTTTTTTTTATATTTTTTTTATGTCATTTTTATTTAAGTCTTTATCAACATTTTCATGAGATTTTTTTGTCGATTATTCGAGATTCGTCAATATTTACATGAATTGTCGCTTCTGACATAATTTTATTTTTTGACACCAAAGAAGTGTTTTTAAAAAAAAACTCAAATTTGTGTGTTCAAATATTTTTCGAATATATTGATGAATTTGATAAATTAGTTTAATAATTAATAAGACAATTTAAGACGATAAATATCCATTGAAACAACTACTTCCCGTGCAAATACACCTCCGGATATTGAATTATACAATGAAATATTTAAAATCTTATTTAATTTTATATATTATGTTTAAAGTGTGCAAACTATAAGAAGCGTAAGCTTATTTTCTCGAATTCAAATAGTTTTGAATTTGAATTTATCTTAGTTTAATAAATTACGAATTAATTTTTGAAAATTGTTGTCAATCTACATAAAAATATTTTTTGTCAATTCAATGCATTATAGAATGTAAATGTGTTATTGTTATATATACAAATATCTTTATTCAAGGAATTTATGTACATTATTCTTTAATATAATACGATCTTGTATTCTTATATCATAGGCTATCGACCCGAGGTCTTTCTGCCATTGTTTTAGTGAGTGCTTGTGCTTTTAAAGTATATTATGAATAGATGATGGTAATGTCGTTCTAGCTAATAGGTGTTTCTAAGATAAAGTCAGCGATGGTGGAATGGGGAAATTTAAATTTGGGGATTGTGTTGGGGTTTCTGTGTAGGTAAAGATGGGTTATAGGATTATTAGTGGGTCTGGATGCAAATTTATGGGCTAGGTGGATAATTCAAGTTTCTATAGGAGTCACTTGTGTTTTTTGATAAAGGAGTTTGTTGGAGGGGTTGTGGAGGGGGTTGTTGGGATGTCTGATTTTCGTCAACACTCTCAGGGCCGATCTTTCTGCTACCTGTAAATTTTTTAGGGCTGTGGGATGAGGGTTGCAGTAAAGGATGGCCGCGTAGTCAAGAAGTGGACGGCAGATCATTTTATATATATTATTGTTATATTAAATTGGAGATTCGTTAATAAATTAATAAATTAAAATAAAAATAAAAATCTGATGAAAATTTTATAAATTGACGAAAATCTCGAAATGTTAAACAATAAATTAATGAATGAAAATAAATAAATAAAATATCTCGAGACATTTCATGAACATTTTCTAAATTAATGAAAATCTCAATATGTTGAAAGTCTAACAAAAATTAAACGAGTGTCGTCCACTCCCAAATTGAGCATGAAGTAAAATTTTGAGTTTAGAAAAGCCCTGCGTAGAAAATTTGTCTCGGGTCGCTTTCACGGGGCTTTTCTAAACTCGATTTTTTTTGTCATGTGCTACTCGTAGGAACCACCGATTTAAAGTAAAATTAAAAATATATACTGCTGAGATGTGACAGATATTTATTAAAACAGCAAAAAAATAAAAATAATTGGAAAAGATCATTTACGGAATTGGAATGTTGATTTTTATACGACAAAATGTAGATGCGCGGGCTTTGAACACAAAGTAAGCAAAAGGACTATAAAATAATATATAAGAAAACGCTGTTATAGTGGAATTTTTCAAATTAGGCACTCTCCTGCGCAAAACGAGCGCCGTTCGTCTATTTCCGCTGTTCAAAAAATGAAAAAGTAGAACCTGACAACGTTCGGCGCACATTTATTTAAAAAAAAGGAACTCGCGCGCACATGCTAGTTGGTGCATCGGACGAGGACTTCAATTTTTCAATGGTCTTATTTCTGCGAGAGCCAGCGCTGAGTGGTACATTTACAGCCCAACGTTTTTAGGACTGTCTTGCCTATGTTCGGGAAATGCTCTTCTACCGTACAAGTGCCTAATTTGGGTAATACATCTATAAGACTGTGTGGAGTGGATCAAAACAGCGAAAATGATACAAGAATAATCTTGTAGAAAATTCACTTTATTCAATAAATTATCTCACTAAATACCATTCGTGGCTGGAATTTGTGCAGGATAAATTATATTTGGTTCACTCGTTATTTCTTCACAAATTTCTCAAATGAATTACGATTAGGCAAAAAACGCTCGTGCGAACACTCGTGATTTTTTTTATCCCAAATCGTTCTCAAAATGTATTTATTTATTTCCCAACAGATACATCCAATTACAGGGAAACATTGTATTAATAAAAACAATAATCAAAGTAACAATAAAAGAAATTTGTATCACTGACTCGTGCAAAATAACATTTATCCGGCTAAATTCAAAGCACTCGTAATATTATTTTTCTGAAGTACGGAGTAAATTTTTTAATTTTAAATTCCGTCTAGGATTAAGGGTCGAGGGTTAATAAACGGGTCTAACACCTTGTAAGATCACGTCAAGACTAAATCGGGCTTGACCCTTCAGAGAGCGTTTAAATGTAAATCTTGTCCTGATATCATCATGTCTAACTCCATTACACCCTCGAAATTTTATATATAGCTATACCGCTAGGTTTTAGATAATTTATGATACTACAGGTACAGGGTGTCTGGAAAGTAACTAGGTGTTACTAGAATTTTTAATATCGGTGAAATCATAAGTCCAGACCTGACACTATCTGACTTCTTTTTATGGGGCTGGGCAAAAATTAGAAGCACGGATTGTTGATGAAATAAATGTTAACGAATACTATATGCATTTAACTTAAGTTTGTATATTTCTTTGTAAGACATCATGTCTGTCGGAAATAAATGGTTATTATTATTATTATTATTATTATTATTATTATTATTATTATTCAGGACGTTATAAATAACAGAGCTGGGCAGGATTCGAATCATTCAGGATTCGAATCCTTTTAGAGGATTCAATAGAGGCATTCAAATACTTCAGTTAAAGTGGATTCGTGATTCGGATTCGTTACATTTTTTTAAGAGGATTCGTATTCGAATCCAAATGCGGGTGATTCGAATCTTTATAAAAGGATTCGAATTTTTATAAAAAGATTAGAATACTTACAAAAGGATTCGAATCATTAAAAATAATCCAAATTAATTGTGAGGATTAACATGAATAATTTGTTTCGTGTGTTTTTAAATTTCTGGTTAAACCAGTGTTTTATACGCGTGGCGCATGAAGTAAAATTTCGAGTTTAGAAAAGCCCCGTGAAAATTTGTCTCGGGTCGCTGCGCGACCCTCGACAAATTTTCTACGCGGGGCTTTTCTAAACTCGAAATTTTACTTCATGCTTAGTCTGGGAGTGGAAGACACTCGTTACCTTAAAATATATCACACGTGTTAAAATGTGTATCGTAACTGTCAGAATAAAAAAAAAATGATATGTCTGTAATGTACCCATCTGTATATTTATTTCATTTATATAATTTAATACTTAATATGATAATCATATTTAAAGTTATTTATGTTTGTTTCACTTATTGATGTTTGTTGTTTATTTTTACTTAAATATTATTCATTGCTAAATGTTATTATCAGAATGCATTTGCTAATGCTAGAGCACAGATAAGCCTGGAAAGAATCAATAGCTAATTAGAATTTGTACTTAATGGAAAAATTCCGCTAAAGATGATAAAGTTCACCCCGGCCTATGCGTGCTCCTCCTTACGCATTGTTTGCTTAACGAAGAACCATTATTCATTACTATTTCAGGCACTTCTGATTTGACTCTCGAACGCAAGATAGTAAAAATATTACTTACTCCGATTAAATTCAATAAACTTCGTTAAGCAAGCTAGTTAAAGTTTCTAAATATATTATATTGTAATATTCACAAGTTTCTCAGTTAAGAAAATAGAATTGATATTCGTTATATAAAAACATCAAGTTATTTTAACCTCACCCAGAATAAAAGAACCTACTTAATATTTAAATAAGTGTTAAATATTGAAAATACTAAATAATTAACTTTACATGTTTTTCATAGTACTTTCCCACATGTTAAATACTTGAGCTTTTTAAACAAGTATTTCTCATTCCTGTTAAACTTTGTTCATCTTTAACCTGGGATTGGAATCACTGTTCAAAACTTCAAATTGAACTCTTTTATAAAATCGACGAATGCCTCAAAATTACGTGAAAATAATTCACTAAATATCAATAAACCCGGGAAAGTCAGAGAAAAATCATTGAATTTAATTCAAATTGACTAAAACACTGAAAACAAACGTTTAAATAAATCGCGAAAAGTAACAATATACACACAAATTATGAAAAATATCAAAACAATTGACATTTATTAAGAATCATATATATAACATTTTTCTTTCATATCCACGCTGTGAACCTTCAGATATTCGTTGTTTTTTGTTTTAAACAACTTCAATTAATTCCCTGTAGTCCTTCGGTCTCCGAAAACTACAACTGGTCCTTCGAGCTATAGCCTTTGTAAAACGGTCCTTTAAGTAATAAACTTATTAATCTAGATTGATTCATCAATTAGCAACTTCTAAGAACGAGTGTTTTCCACTCCCAGACTAAGCATGAAGTAAAATTTCGAGTTTAGAAAAGCCCCGCGTAGAAAATTTTCACGGGGCTTTTCTAAACTCCAAATTTTACTTCATGCGCCACGCGTACAAAACACTGATTTGAAGTAAAGTTCAAAAACACACAATAACATCTTCAATCAGAGTAACACGGAATCAGATATTTAGTCTGTTATCAACGATGATCAGTGTTAATAATAAATAATTAGGTTTTTAATATTTTCCTTAAAACAACTGCTAGCAATATTAAAATATTAATGGTTGCAAAAAAATAATAAAATCTAATTTATTCTTGAAGGATTTGTATTCGTGATTCGAAAAAACAGGATTCGAATCTTTGATTCGAATCATATTTATCTCTTACGAATCCTTTATTCGAGTATTCGTGATTCGAATCATATTAGGTGATTCGGATTCGTGATTCGTATTCTTTTTACAAGGATTCGTCCCAGCTCTGATAAATAATAATACCGCACGCGACTACCTACAGAAGACCATGGATTCCATACCTGACCGTTTGTTTGAAATATTTAATTGTTTTAGACTATGCATCAACATTCTTATACAACATTTTATCTATGATATTAATTTGAATAAATTAGTGCTATTAATTTAGAATTTATTCACACAAATCAGACGATTAACTTTGTTTGTATAACTGAGGATTTTATTGTGACTATAGTTTCGACAACTTTAACTTTAACTATAGTCACAATAAAATCCTCAGTTATACAAACAAAGTTAATTGTCTTATTTGTGTAAATAATGATGTATACCGAAGTAGAAGCCTCCACAGTGAACAGTTAGAATTTATTCGCCTTTTTCAATACCTAGTTACTATTTGACGAATAAAGCACTAGTACAATAAAATAAAACACTTTAACCTTGTTTTTATAACACAATATATTACAATATATTGTATATACAAACAAAGTTAAAGTGTTTTATTTTATAAAATTAACATGTATAACAAAGTAAAAGCATCCACCGTTCATAATTAAAAGCACTAATAACCTTTCTTCACACCTTTATTTTTTTTAAATTTTTTTTATTTTTTTTTTGGGTTTTACGTCATCTATTTCCGCTGCAAATCATGACGCCGGAGATTAGGTCTACATCTATCCGGGAATTTTGCCGAACCCGGTAGGAGTTCCAACCCACCGGTAGGGATCTTTAACGTGCACGCAACATCCAGGCAGTACACGGGTCCTACATGCATTTAACGTCATATCTGAGAAGACGAAGTGTTTGGCATTTTTATCCTAACCTATATAAATGCAGACAACTTGTTAGGCCGGTATTTGAACCACCTTTATTTGAATTACCAAAAGTACATACATTTCGGACACAAAGTAACCATTACCAATGGAATAACACGGTAACTCAATCAGTCAACCTAGTTACTACCCAGCTACCCCGTAGATACTAACAAAATGTAATAAATTTTGGGAAACGCTAAAATTAAAATGAATGCGTGTTTTAGAGTCAATGAAAATGCATCCGGATCTTGTTATTTGTAATGATAAAGAGTCGATTAAATTAGGGAAACTTACACATTTTATGGCTCAATAATAATCTAGAAAAACGCAAATTCGAACACCCTTTACATAAAAATAATTTCAGCACATTTTACCCCTATTAACATTATCGATTAATTGTTTTATAATTAATTAAATTCCGACCCCTCTCTGTCTAACTTGAAACACAAAATTACGCGCAGCCCTCGAGAGATATCCCGAACAACCCTTGACGATGTCAGCCCGTTTAGCGACAAACCCCAGAGCGGGAAAGTCGCGCGCGGAGTGTGGATATCATGGCGGTTTTCTCTTAAACTCCCCGTTGACAATTTCCGCGAAAATTGCCCTTAATTATATGACGACGCCCTTTAATGGAATGAATTTTAATTAAGGGCCGTGCTAATTAAACGCTGCCGACCAAGTTTTCGCAACAGGTGAAACGAAGAAATACAAACAAAAAATTGGTGATGTGTCCATCATAGTACTTTCCCCCATAAATTGCGTATTAAATCACTTTTAAAATATTTGTAGCATTATTATTTTCAAAATGTCTTCAACTTTTTGATAACTACAACTTTTATTTGAAACATTTTTCAATTGGATCAACACATACTGACACAAACCAATGACTAGATAAAAAACACTATTTATTGAATATCTCAAAAACTAAGAGTGCTATGACAAAAAGTGAATCTACAAAAAATCTTTAGTTTTTCATTTTCTACAACTTTTATTTGAAACATTTTTCAATTGTATCGACACATACACTGTCACACACCAATAACTAGATAAAACACACAACTTTTGAAATATCTCAAAACTAAGAGTGCTATGACAAAAGTAAGTGAACAATACATCTTCATTTTGTTATTATCTACAACTTTTATTTGAAAGAATTTTTTGTTTGATGAACATTTATTGAAAAAATCTGAAAAAACTGAAAAACGCTAAGAGTAAAGTACCACTTCCGGTTCTCCGATTTTCACCAAAAGCTTTTCAGTTCTTCCGATTGTAACAAAAAGCTTAAGTTTCAAGTTTCATCTCGATATCTTTAGCGGTTTTTGCGATACAGCGCACACAGACACACAGACAGACAGACAGACAGAAATTTTTCAAAAATGGTCTTATTCGACTCAGGGGACCTCAAAACGGATATTTCCGCTAAAATTTTTGATTCGAAAATTTTCACTTTGTATTACATACGGGGGAAAGTAAAAATAAGTCGTGAAATTTTAATTGCTTAATTCGTGGATGTAATCATTCCACGAATGGATGTAATCATTCCGTTATGTTTGAAAACATAATATTTGCAGAATTTTATAATAATAATTACTTAAAGTAGTTTTCACTAAAATCGGTTACAAGTAAGTTAAAGGCGACTAAAGTAAGTTGAAGACGATTTTAAGTAAGTTAAAGCCTTAAGTTAAACTAAATACCACATGAGTATGTTAAAGTAGACTATGGCCCTTGTCCCACCAAAGCTACGCGACAGCGACGCGACAACGACGCGATGTCGCCAGCGTGCATCTTTCGTGTTTAACCCATGGTTTATATACACCGTATACCCACCAACACTCCAGCAAAGAAACATCTAAGCTGCGTGTCGGTTTCATGTTGCCGAGCGACTCGACAGGTCAGTTGCGAAGCAACATCCAAGCTGTGTGTGCGGTGATGCTTTGCGTTTAATGACGAAAAGGAAAATGAACATCACGGCCCAACAGAAAAATGAACAGGAATTCAATGAAAAAACGAAAGTCAGAAGTACTCGATGTTGATAGAACATTTGTCGAGTTCTGTGAAAGTCGTAAGAACAGAAGTGAAAATGTGGACCCAAATAAAATGTTCTTATTGAGTTTGTTACCAGAAGTAAATCAGATGAACCCTCAACAATCCAGACGATTTAAAAGACAAGTAATGTATCTCATTGACGACATTTTAGATGGACCACTTTCAGTGACAGCATCCAACGCAAATTATGGACAATCACCTACATTCCATACTAGTAGGAAGCCTTCATCTGCATCATCTATCCACACCTACAACCTAAATTCATGGACAAACGAAAGTAGTCTGACTACAACTCCTTCTCCTGCACCTCTTGTAACTGCAAGCACCCACGACGAAAATGAATGGTCCAGCAGAAATACAACCAGGGCACCTTTACCTTTACCTAGCAATACCGACGTTGAAAATCGGTGGGCAAACCACACTAGCACCACGAATTCGCGTGAGCCAAACGATATTTCCAGCCGAAATCAATGGCCTCTCTCCTACAACAACAACACATCTAACCTTCCACCAAATTACTAATTTAACTTTGTAGATTATACATATTTTCCGCAATAAAAGTAATATACAGTACTATACAATTTTTGTTAATTTATATAACAGTTCTCATCACTGGTGAGTGATCAGAAATTGCACGTTAGAAATAATATTATTTGCTTACCTTAGCGTTATTAACAGCCTTTCTTCAACACTCACACTTTTCTCAGCTCAAGAAACAGTTCTTTTGACATCCGGTAAAATAATTTAAACTTCACTGGGTGTCTGTCGAGTTCCTTAGCAGCAACAAACATTCTGTTTTTTTGGGTTCTTGAAATAAAAGGATGCACCCACCATTTCCTTTTCTTGGACTTTCTAGATTTGTTTCTATTTTGTAAGTACCAGTACATTGCAATCAAATCGTCGTCTTCACTTGATGACATTGTTCACTGAACTGAATGTAGAAAACACGTCGTTTTGGTGAGACAACACCATGTCGCCTGCTTGTGTCATGTCGAAATCGTGTCGTTGTCGCGTCGCTGTCGCGTAGCTTTGGTGGGACAAGGGCCTAAGCCCCGTCGCACACGGAGCGTGTTGCCGGCGAAGCGGGTCAGGACGGGAAAGTTTCAACACATGGAGTTAAGTTAGAGTTCGCAAACGATGCGAAAAAAACGCGCATGCCAGCACTCTTTAACTCCACGTATAATAAGCTTTTCGGCCCGCATTGAAAAATAAAACGCATGTATTCTGACTTCAACCTTAGATTTGGTATCTTAGATTTAAGCCTCACATAAAGTGTGTCCGCCAGCCGCCACACTGTGATGTACTTGTACATTTACTGGAAAATATACACATTTGCCAGTCAAACTACATTCATTTATACTTTTATTTATATTATTTGTTGGAGCTCTTTTACACAAATAAGACAATTAACTTTGTTTGTATAACTGAGGATTTTATTGTGACTATAGTTTCGACAACTTTAACTCGTCATTATCAAACATAATGTTTATGAAAAATTTAATAGTTGAGGCTGTTACTTGGTGAAATTCCATATCAAAAACTTTTAGTAAATAACACACTTGGTTAAGATTTCACTGTTTATTGATTGACACTGCAACAATTGTTTCGCCACACAGTGGCTTCATCAGGCAGATGAATAATAATCATTATTCATCTGCCTGATGAAGCCACTGTGTGGCGAAACAATGCAGTGTCAATCAATAAACAGTGAAATCTTAACCAAGTGTGTTATTTACTAATAGTTTTTTATAATGTTTATGTTTAATAATGACAAGTTAAAGTTGTCGAAACTATAGTCACAATAAAATCCTCAGTTATACAAACAAAGTTAATTGTCTTATTTGTGTAAATAATGATGTATAACGAAGTAGAAGCCTCCACAGTGAACAGTTTGAAGAAGCTCTTTTAGTTTATAAGATATTTAAAAAAATAATAATTTCAGTAAACTCAAGTGATGTGAATAATAAATATATTGTACTAATCACTTAATTTGCAGTCGGTAATGTTTACTCAAAGAAAACAGTCTTTCAAGACCTAATAGTATCCAGCTTTTTGACCTACTTTCATATACTAACATACACGTTTTGTTGTTTTTTCTGTATAATTGTAGTTTACTCGTTGGGAATTTACATGCTTTTCACGTCGGACTTTAATTAAATCGTCCGCTCTTTTTTCCCTCTGTTGAAACAAGTGAAGGTCGTGGATGTTTAGGTTGGGGTCGTCCATCGCGTGCCGGACACCTTTGTCCGGGAATTACCCGAGGGAACGCCGCAGGAATTAAATTGCAGGATTGCGGCCCCGCGTACACGGATTGTTTATACGCCCTTGCGGTCGCATTATCGCGAAGGGTGTGTTAATATTCGGAATTAAAATTTGTACCGCAGTATTCTAATTAGTAGTTTTCGAAAAAAATATTTTGAATAATATTCGCTCGTGCTTTAAAAACGCTTTCCTGCTTTTCTGCACTTGGGTCGTAAATTACTATTTCCGTGCGATATTGGAAAGATCCACTTTTGCAAATCATAAAGGTATGAAAGTAGATCTTTAGATAGATATTTAATTATCAAAGTAGATCTTTTTAGCAAAGGGGTAATGAAAAAATATGTTTACTCTTACACTAAATATTATATTTAATACAATATCTACGTATGCATGATAAAAACCACAACTAAGGGCCAGTTGCGCCAAACACTTTGAACTAGTTCAACCCAGAGTTGGGCATTACTTGACTAAATTTTTAGGCATGATCTAAACCAGTGATGGGGAAACTACGGCCTGCGGGCCAAGTCCGGCCCGCGGAAAGGTTTAATCCGGCCCGTTTAAGAGTGCCGTCGTGAGAATGTTTGAACGCGTTCTTACTTCGTAATGTGACGACCCGCATAAAAACTACCTACCTACGATTAAGCATTATTCTTTGGCCCGCTACGATTGTCTGGTTATTACAAATGGCCCGTCTTAAAAAAAGTTTCCGCACCACTGATCTAAACTAATGACTAAATTAATTATAAATAATTTAGTCATGACTAATTTGATCACTAATCATTAGTAATATGTTATTATTAGTCTGTCAATCGGATGCGAACATTAGTCAACTAAATTTTCAATTATGACTAATTTTGAGTGACTAAATTGAATAATAATAAAGCTGTAAGTGAATATTTGAAGGATATTGTCATCTGTCATATTCTGCATCTGTGCCGATCGTTTGAGTATAGATTGTTACCTATTTTATATCAACACCTAATTTTAGTAGAAAAATTGGTATTATATTTCTATATCAGAAAACAATATTGTAACAAAAAAAATCCTAAAATTGAGTTTTAGTTTAAAAGTGGTTTCATTAATGGTACAATATTTCTTTATCTCCATCTTTTGATTAATTTATGTATCATGTCTTTTAATTTTCATATAAAATTTCTCTCATTGAATGATTTTTTTATTATTAAGTTTTTGAATTATGTGGGTTTGAAATTTAACCTGACCTTAAACGATATTTTAAAAATTCGATTTTCATAATTTTAACAAATTCATGGGTTTTTATGATAGACGCTTAGTGAAGATATTTTATTTTCCTATAAAGTTTAAAATGTTGAAAAGTAGTCAACGTCTTTAAAAATGTGAATTGATTAAATCATGTTTTTAAAAATTTTCTACTACATCTCAACTTGAGATCTCAATAGGCATTAAATTTCGAAAATTAAAATCATAAAAGCCATCATGCAGCATACAGGGAGTTTTTCTTTTAAGTATACAAATCACAATTACAGCGTATATATTTAATTCGTTAAATATTCATTGGTTTTTTTTATAGGAGTTCAATTTGAAGCTTTAAACGAGTGTTTTCCACTCCCAGACTAAGCATGAAGTAAAATTTCGAGTTTAGAAAAGCCTGAAAATTTGGTTTGGTCGCGTAGCGCGAAGCGCGGAGCGGCCAAACCAAATTTTCAGGCTTTTCTAAACTCGAAATTTTACTTCATGCGCCACGCGTACAAGACACTGATTTCAAGCGAAGATTAGTCGTTCACAATATTTCAGTGCTTTCACTGTTCAATACGCGTGGCACATGAAGTAAAATTTCGAGTTTGGAAAAGCCTAAAAATTTGGTTTGGCCGCTCCGCGCTTCGCGCTACGCAACCAACCCAAATTTTCAGGCTTTTCTAAACTCGAAATTTTACTTCATGCTTAGTCTGGGAGTGGAAAGCACTCGTTTTAATCTTCAAAGTGAACACTTTAAAAATCTACGTGTTGTAGATTTTTAAATATTCGTTGTTTTCTTAAAAGAGGCTAATTTGAAGTTTAAACGAGTGTTTTCCACTCCCAGGTTGAGCATGAAGTAAAATTTCGAGTTTAGAAAAGCCTGAAAATTTGGTTTGGTCGCGTAGCGCGAAGCGCGGAGCGGCCAAACCAAATTTTCAGGCTTTTCTAAACTCGAAATTTAACTTCATGCGCCACTCGTATAAGACATTGATTTCGAACGAAGTTCACTCGATCACAATATTTCAGTGCTTTTAGTGTTTCATACGCGTGTCGCATGAAGTAAAATTTCGAGTTTAGAAAAGCCTGAAAATTTGGTTTGGCCGCTCCGCGCTTCGCGCTACGCGTCCAAACCAAATTTTCAGGCTTTTCTAAACTCGAAATTTTACTTCATGCTTAGTCTGGGAGTGGAAAACACTCGTTTAAAGCTTCAAATTGAACTCGTTTAAAAAACATCGAATGTTGGAAAATTTACAGCGTATGCATATAAAGTCTATACATTTTTTAAAACAGTGACGTTTTTAGTTTTGAAATATTTAAATTCTGTGACGAGCATTTTCAATTAACAGTCTTTTTTTAATAAATACCTTTATTCTATTTCTCAGTTTCTTAGATTTAAAATACAGACAACTTAAGAAAACATAAACTAGTGAAACAAACCAAGTGTTTTAAATATCCAGAATTATTTCAAGAATTTTTCACCACGGGTTAAGTGAGAAATTAATGAAACATACAGACAACATATTTAGTCCAATATTTAGTCATGACTAACGGTTATTTCAATCATAAGTTGATTGATGATTGTTTAGTCTTCAATCAACAAAATAAATTCATGACTATTGAATAAAAAATAGCCATTAGTCATGACTAACAAATGCAAAATGAGTCATTAGTCTTAGTCATCTGGTTCTTTGGAGGAGTGCGCATTTCTGCACTGCACTTAAGCCTCAGTAGGCCCATTATGCTAGTCTAAGTCCTCAATCGACTAAAAAATGCCCAACAATGGTTTAAACCCGAACTTCAATTCAAAGTGACATTAGAAAAATAGGAACTGTCATCTTGAACTCGAGTTTAATTTAAACTCAAGCTCAACGTTTTTGGTGCAACTGGGCCTAAAACGTACATTTGCCAAAGAAAAAATTCTTGCAAAGAAAGAAGACTCAGTGATTTAATGCCAGTACAATTTCTAAGCTAAATATTTATTTTTAAGCGATTGTTCGTCTGAACAATGGGGAAATCAGATCCATATTTCATTGAAGAAAACTGAAATCCCTTCGGCTATAAACAAACAGATAAAAAATACATAATACCCACGGAATTTTCAATAAATAGCAAAACGCTTTGAGCATTACTCACAGAAAGACGACTCTCGATACACGCGTGACTGGAATCGATATTGAAAAATCCACCTTTTGTTATCATTTAGCCGATTTGAAATCAATTCTGCGTCCTTGGTTTTCCTTCGGGGGAAAAGGCCAACCGGGGAGGATTAAATCAAAAAAAGCAATCTTTAAATCGACGATTTAAAAAAATAAACACGACGTATCATTCTCAACATATTTCTGTGTTCAAATATGTTGTAAATTATATCAAAATTCGATTATGTTTTTATTTATTAATATATTAATATTAATTCAGATCTGTGTATACCAAAATAAAAACGCAAGTCAAACGCATTGAATCAATTGTTTCAAACAATAGTTATAGGCAACTTGATATCGTTAATGTGTATTGGGTTGCCGGTGTTGTCGGATCATGTTGCCGGTGTCGTCATGGTTGCCGGTGTCGTTATGGTTGCCGGTGTCGTCATGTTAGTAAAGTTCATTGCTGAATTCACGAGAATATTGTTTAAACAATTATCTTTAAATTTTAGTTTAAATTCCACTAATCAATTACTCGTTTGGATTTTTACATTTTTGTTGATTCGATTAATTTTTTTCACCAACTAGCCAACTATTCTTCATTCTTGATAACTATAGTACTCAACTTAGTACCGCTAAAGGCATAATATAATTGTATTCAACGGGAATGTTCTGTCTTGTGCTCAAATAATATCCGTGTAAGGATAACTTCCAACTTTCCCCGAACTTGCCATGTTGCACTAACGCCTTGCATTTAATTTACCTGCACACAGCATCCATATAGCCAAGATCCGTATTACTTATTTACAAAAGCCCTCTAATGAGAACAGCGCGTGACGCCAACTCTGTATCCATAATGAATAGAGTCTGCAAGCACGAACAGATGTATCGTTGCTAAATTTAATCACGTTGGAAATCTTCACTACTGTAAATTATTTCTGATTAAAATATAAAATATACACGCGAATAAGTTAAATATAGAGAAGACATTCGCTGTTTTGTTGAAATCGTTATATTTGGATCTTCTAACGAGTGTTTCCTTTTCTGGATTAAGCATGAAGTAAAATTTCGAGTTTAGAAAAGCCCAAATTACGTAATTTTTCTACTGTAGCATAAATTAATTCGCTGGTATTTAAATTGCCGCGCGTAGCGCTATTGATTGGTTTTTGTATGTTATCAGCCATCCTCTTCTCAGAGGACGTGGATTTCGATTCTGCACGTCTTGTGTGAAGGGTGTAATTTGAGTGATTTTCTTTAAACAATTGTAAAGTATCCTTGGGATTGAGAATTAATATATTGTCTACTGTGAATATAATTAACTTAGCCTGGTGCTTAGGTAAGTACCACGCATCATTTGTTTTAATAGTTTGCTAATATTGTGTGCTTAGCGTTTGTTTATTAGAAATAAATACAACGAGTGAAACTCAAATCAGTCTTTTTCCTAAAACATACTGTTGTCCCCAAGCCCTGAGAACATTACAAATTGGCGCACCAACAAATTACGTAACACTACTTATGTGTAATTTACTTCTTTCCATCCTCGTTATCTAATAGACTATTATAAATGTTTATTTCATTTAACGTAATTTTACACTTTCAAAATTCTAGCACCTGGAACAGTTTGCTCCAACTGCTCCGTAGTAGCTATCAAACGTGTGAAGAAAGGTTATTAGTGCATTACAGAGCTGGGACGAATCCTCGTAAAAAAAGATTTGAATCACAAATCCGAATCATCTAATATGATTCGAATCACGAATACTCGAATAAAGGATTCGTAAGATATAAATATGATTCGACTCAAAGATTCGAATCCTGTTTTTTCGAATCACGAATACAAATCCTTTAAGAATAAATTTGATTTTTTTATTATTTTGCAACCAATAACATATAAATATCGTTATCAGTTGTTCTAAGAAAAATATTCAAAACCTAATTATTTATTATTAACACTGAACATCGTTGATAACAGACTAAATATCTGATTCCATGTTACTCTGATGTAGTTGTGTCTTTCTGAACTTCACTTCAAATCACTGTTTTGTACGCGTGGCGCATGAAGTAAAATTTCGAGTTTAGAAAAGCCCGAAAATTTGTCTCGGGTCGCTGCGCGACCCTCGACAAATTTTCACGGGGCTTTTCTAAACTCGAAATTTTACTTCATGCTTAGCCTGGGAGTGGAAAGACTCGTTTAAAGATTCAAATAGAACTCATTTAAAAAAAAAACAACGAATGTCGGAAAATGTACAGCTTAGGCGTATGTTCACCTAGAAGAAATTATTTTCTTTAAATCTTTAGATATTCGTTGTTTTTTTTTTTTCAAGTTCAATTTGAGGCTTTAAACGAGTGTTTTCCATTCCCAGACTAAGCATGAAGTAAAATTTCGAGTTTAGAAAAGCCCCGTGAAAATTTGTCGAGGGTCGCGCAGCGACCCGAGACAAATTTTCGGGCTTTTCTAAACTCGAAATTTTACTTTATGCGCCACGCGTATAAAACACAGATTTTAGGTAAAGTTCCAATATACATAAATTTGGCAATATTGCAGTGTTTTATTTGTCTCGCGTCGCTGCGCGACCCTCGACAAATTTTCACGGGGCTTTTCTAAACTCGAAATTTTACTTCATGCTTAGTCTGGGAGTGGAAAACACTTGTTTAAAGCTTTAAATTGAACTTAAAAAAAATACAGGGAATATCCGCAATTGTTGAATCAATTCCATGGTATGTCATTATTTTTATAAAATTACATTACTTTTTCTTAATTATTATAATTTTTTGACATTCGTTGATTTTTAAAAGAGTTCAATTTGTAGCTTAAAACTTCAAATCACTGTTTTGTACGCGTGGCGCATGAAGTAAAATTTCGAGTTTAGAAAAGCCCAGAAAATTTGTCTCGGGTCGCTGCGCGACCCTCGACAAATTTTCACGGGGCTTTTCTAAACTCGAAATTTTACTTCATGCTTAGCCTGGGAGTGGAAAGACTCGTGTAAAGATTCAAATAGAACTCATTTATAAAACAACGAATGTCGGAAAATGTGCAGCTTAGGCATATGTTTACCTAGAAGAAATTATTTTATTATTTTCTTTAAATCTTTAGATATTCGTTGTTTTTTTTTTCAAGTTCAATTTGAGGCTTTAAACGAGTGTTTTCCATTCCCAGACTAAGCATGAAGTAAAATATTGAGTTTAGAAAAGCCCCGTGAAAATTTGTCGTGGGTCGCGCATCGACCCGAGACAAATTTTCGGGCTTTTCTAAACTCGAAATTTTACTTTATGCGCCACGCGTATAAAACACAGATTTTAGGTAAAGTTCCAATATACATAAATTTGACAATATTGCAGTGTTTTATACGCGTGGCGCATGAAGTAAAATTTCGAGTTTAGAAAAGCCCAGAAAATTTGTCTCGGGTCGCTGCGCGACCCTCGACAAATTTTCACGGGGCTTTTCTAAACTCGAAATTTTACTTCTTTGCTTAGTCTGGGAGTGGAAAACACTTGTTTAAAGCTTTAGATTGAACTTAAAAAAAAAAACAGGGAATATCCGCAATTGTTGAATCAATTCCATGGTATGTCATTATTTTTATAAAATCACATTACTTTTTCTTAATTATTTTAACTGTTATTAATTTTCTGACATTCGTTGATTTTTAAAAGAGTTTAATTTGTAGCTTAAAACGAGTATTTTCCACTCCCAGACTAAGCATGAAGTAAAATTTCGAGTTTAGAAAAGCCCCGTGAAAATTTGTCGAGGGTCGCGCAGCGACCCGAGACAAATTTTCGGGCTTTTCTAAACTCGAAATTTTACTTTATGCGCCACGCGTATAAAGCACAGATTTTAGGTAAAGTTCCAATATACATAAATTTGACAATATTGCAGTGTTTTATACGCGTGGCGCATGAAGTAAAATTTCGAGTTTAGAAAAGCCCAGAAAATTTGTCTCGGGTCGCTGCGCGACCCTCGACAAATTTTCACGGGGCTTTTCTAAACTCGAAATTTTACTTCATGCTTAGTCTAGGAGTGGAAAACACTTGTTTAAAGCTTTAAATTGAACTTAAAGAAAAACAGGGAATATCCGCAATTGTTGAATCAATTCCATGGTATGTCATTATTTTTATAAAATCACATTACTTTTTCTTAATTATTTTAACTGATAATTTTCTGACATTCGTTGATTTTTAAAAGAGTTTGTAGCTTAAAACGAGTGTTTTCCACTCCCAGACTAAGCATGAAGTAAAATTTCGAGTTTAGAAAAGCCCTGTATATAGGGTGTTCACGGGGCTTTTCTAAACTCGAAATTTTACTTCATGCGCCACGCGTATAAAACACTGTAATATTGTCAAATTTATGTATATTGGAACTTCACTTAAAATCTGTGTTTGATTCGCGTGGCGCATGAAGTAAAATTTCGAGTTTAGATGTAACGACAAATTTAAAAACACACAAAAGACATTTTTCATGTTAATACTCACAATTCGAATTATTTTTGACGATTCAAATCCTTTTGTAAGTATTCGAATGATCTTATAAATATTCGAACCCTTTTATAAATATTCGAATCCTTGTAAAAGGATTTGAATCACCCACATTTGGATTCGAATACGAATCCTCTTAAAATAATGTAACGAATCCGGATCACGAATCCAGTTGAACTAAAGTATTCGAATGCCTCTTTTGAATCCTCTAAAAGGATTCGAATCCAGGATTAGAATCCTGAATGATTCGAATCCTGCCCAGCTCTGGTGCATTATTCGTCAAATTATACGAATATCATCTAAATATCAAGTAATGAGAGTTTTATTTTAATTTCCTCTTACTCTAGTAAGAGGAAATTAAAATAAAACTCTCTCCGTGTGTTAATCCCGTAACGTCTAGACTTTTTCGGTTAAAACGATGAAAGGCGAGTGGATTAAAACATCCCGCAGGACCGCTTTTGCGTTACCCTCGTTCTTCTTTTCTCGAGATAAAAGTGGCGGTAATCTTGATTTACGCCGAAACTATTCCCCACGAACGAACGGAACGGCGGGAATAAATTCCCCCCCGATAACGAAGAGAAAGGGAGCGGCGCGGCGAAAGAGTTGTTTGATGTTTCTCTTAGAATTCAAATCCTACGTGAAAATATTATCGTTTGTGGGTCTGCAAGGCTGACCTCCGCATTCCTCGAGGGATAATCTCAATGGAATTGATTGCGCCTAAACTAATGTTTACTCGGATTCGCACTTAAGCTCCGTGTTAAAGGGAAAGTTGCCACACAACCTCATTGATTTATTTCATTGTATAATTCTAACAAGAGAAAAATACCTTTCAACATAGACAATTTTAACGTAATATTTTTTAGAAATAATTTCATAGCCTTCTAGAGGATATCACTTTTAGATCATATGATACATGTTGCAATTCACAACCAGTTTTTTTATAAACTTTTTTCAGTCTAGAATCAATTTCACTGACTATAGAGGCTTCTACTTCGTTATACATTGTTGAACATAAATAAAACACTGTTTATCACTTTGTTTGTATAACAATTGGTTTATTTGGTGCCTATAGTTTCGATACTACACGTATCATTATTAAACCGTTAGTAACAAAAAACTACAAAGG
Source organism: Philonthus cognatus (assembly GCA_932526585.2). Classification (NCBI taxonomy): domain Eukaryota; kingdom Metazoa; phylum Arthropoda; class Insecta; order Coleoptera; family Staphylinidae; genus Philonthus; species Philonthus cognatus. The sequence continues at coordinate 144,428,025 of OW052242.1, forward strand.
AACATTATTTATATTTGCAAATTTTCTAATAACAGCGTTAAAGAGGGGGGAGTATTTAAGGTCAAGCTGGTCGTTAATTACGGGAATTTCCCGATTAGCGCGGGCTCTGTGAATCTCCAAAGACTCCAGGAGGTCCATCTTTCTACCCTTCTCGGCAAAGTGAACCATAAGACTCAGATACCGAGTATTTACAAATCAGGAATATATAAATTAACCTGTTGTTACCGGCACTTTTTAATAAGTTCCGTCAACTGCTATTTTGTATATGGATTCATTATTTTCCAAATGAGTAAAGTTCGCGCCATACATTGATATTATTTAAGTTAGATAGGTTGCCTATCTAGGTGGAATCTCGTCAAATAGCGCGAACATCAGACAGCTCAACTCAGCTCAAAACTCTTCTCGGCCATCCAATGGTAGAACTCTACGGCATCCGCTATTTCCAGTTTCAGGGTTGTCCAAAATATATACGGATTTCCCGGTTATCCCCGAGTTCGCCACATCTGCGAAGGGTCGCAGCTACCTGGAGCCGAGCCGACCGTGCCAGCGAAATGTACGTGCGGGGAACAAGAGAATCGGGCATGACGTCAGAACGTAATAAAAGCGGCAAACACAAAGCCCCTACGATGTTCGCGAATCGTCGCGAAAGGGGCACACGTACGCGAACACCACATACGTCATCGGATAGTTGAGAGGAAGACCATTCCAATGATACTAAACACGAGGGGGTTATTTCAATTTTGTACGCTATAGAAGACGAGCTGACAGGAGGATTAATTGTTATTAATTAAGATTCAGGCAAGGTTTAGTGTATCCCATATGTATAGGAACTAGAGCAAAAGTTGCGCATTGCAAGTTACTATTTTTTTTGACCTAAGTCACATTCTCGTTCGACTTATGCTTTCGGAGTTATTAAATTAAAACTCATGAAACCACCATTTTAGCCTCCGATCAACATGTGTGACATATGTACGGATGCATAATTTCATCTCACACATGTTGATCTACTTTATATTTCAATATTTTTTTATTAAATATTTATTCTCATTATTTTTCTGTGGCGAGAAATGGTGGGTACCTGAGAGTCACAGGGGTAGAGGGTTTGTTCTTTTCGATATAAAAGAGCTACCACTGGACCACAGAATTCACTCTGTATCCAGCATCCAAAAGTGTAAGTCTTCTGTAATTCTGTGTAAGTTGTTATTTTTTTTTATTCTTGTCTTGTTATTTGTTTGTTCATTTATTATTCGTGTTTTTTAATATATTTGTTAAAGTTGAGAGCCATTTTTATTTCAAATCGTATTTTTTTTTATATAAAATAGAATCAGTGCTTCAGTCGAATTTTCTTAATTAAGAATTGAGCTTGCTAGTCGGTAGTTACTTGGTGGTGAAAATAGTTGCTATTTTAATAACTATTTAAAAGCTGAAGTACCCACCCCGTAACACTGTAATGATTGTAAGGGAGTGTATATAGGTAATCTGGTCGTAATTTTAAGACCAGACTCAGTGAGCATCTTTACTCTTTTCGGCATAGATTAATTGATAAGTCATCTTTCGCCAAACATTTGATTGAAAATAACCATTCTTTTGGCGAGGATGTACTTTCAGTTATTCACTTTGCCGAGAAGGGTAGAAAGATGGACCTCCTAGAGTCTTTGGAGATTCACAGAGCCCGCGCTAATCGGGAAATTCCCGTAATTAACGACCAGCTGGACCTTAAATACACCCCCCTCTTTAACGCTGTTATTAGAAAATTTTCAAATATAAATAATGTTCCTTTGTAGTTTTTTGTTACTAACGGTTTGATAATGATACGTGTAGTATCGAAACTATAGTCACCAAATAAACCAATTGTTATACAAACAAAGTGATAAATAGTGTTTTATTTAGAATCAATTTGTCGTACTAAGATTATCTAAGTATTCATTGAAGCCATTTCTTACCAGCTTAATACCCCGATGGAGCCAATGCCCGTCAAGGTATTCGTTGCGGAAGTAGCTGTTTCAATCAATGAATATTTGAATTATTCTTAGTAAGATAAATTCGTTCTAGATAGAGAAAAGTTTCTTTAATGCCGTGAATGATTAATATATATTTACGCTTCGCTTCTATTAATACCAAATTTCCTTTCGCACTTTTCGTTTCGCTGAATTTATTTTTGTTTTCTTTTCGCATGTCTGAACCAGAGTCACGTAATTAAAAGCGACGTTCAATTAGCGCCGAAACGGGATTTAAACGTTTCGGCCATTAAGGAATCCTCGCGTGCTCCATTAAGGCAGGCAATGGGGCGCGTACGAGTTTCAACCCTTCTTCGCTTCACCCTGTCTACATTGATCCTTGTAAATTCATAAAACAACTGTAAACAGATGATAAATTCTAATTATATTATTAATGTGCAAATTCACTCTTTAAAAATAGAGTAGGCAATTTTATAATAAAAAATAAAAACAGGGAATATCTAAAGATTTACAGAAATTAGGAGTATTTACTGTTATTCCTTCTTTGCGAAATGGGATATAAATATTTAGTAGAAAAATCAAATTATTGTGTAGGGGAATTACAAGTTTATAGATAAATCCTTATTCAGTGTAATAAAAAATACACTGAATGTATACCGTGTATTTTGTGTATATCTAATGGTAGTGCAAACAAAAAGCTGTTTTGTAGTTATCCCTACTGCAGAAACGATGTGATTAGTTAAACACGCTTGTTATAACGGCAAATACTCAATCCGGGGGCGGCAAGAACTTTCGAACAGCGTGTTTACACAATCAACGTCGGTTAATGCCCTTCAATTCCCATTACTCCACACCATCTTCAATATTATATATATATATATGGATATAAAAGATACAGAATTTAGTGTACGGGATGATGCTTGATTCGAATATTTAACCTTTCGATACATTTTCGTGCTTTGTTAGTTAAATTGTTATTGAAAAAATGAGTTTACACTGGAATAAATTTGTATTTGCTATAAAAATATTAATGAAAAAATGAGTTTACACAGGAATAAATCTGTCTATTATTGTATTAATTAATCTGAATTCAGTAGATTTTCATCATCTCTGATAGTTAATTTCGATTTATCATCTGAGGGAAGAGGAGCTGACCGGGCGTCCTCCCATATTTCCTTATTTTCCGACACGTCGCACCGGTGTGCACACACGCCCCGAATGCCTTATTTACTGTCGCCGCCCCCGGGGGCCTAATTTATGTCCTATTGTTTGCCGGGCACACACTCGTGATGTGTTTATAATGAGGTGGTGCCGTCGAGATTTCGTCGACGTGATTGAACTTTTTACCGACGCCACCACCACCTCCACCGATTTATCCTCCTTTTGTTTTTCGAGTGCGGCATTTTGTAATTGTCAAAGGATTTTGTGGGTCGCTAATGGACAAAGAGGTACGGGATCTGTCAGGGTTATCGAGTGGGTGAGCGTGTAATTCTGACAACGTCATCAGTGTGAAACATTCATGTTAATCTAAGTAATCTATTGAAGAAATATTTCAACAGGCAGATTTAAAAGAAAAATCAAAGACCAGAAAATTTCGCAAATAACAACAATAATTTAAAGTTATTAGAAACACTTGACCTGTATATAGGGTGTAATTGTATTAACAAGGCTGAAAACAGGGGGGCGGTCAGATTGAACAGGAAAATTGTAATTCTTACAATATGTTTAAGCGCCACCTTTCGCTCATTGATCTTGTAGTTGTTTTTTAATTGTATTTATTAGCTAATTGTAACTTGAATTTTATAACTATCATGTGCATTGTATTATTTGTTATATGTTTAATTTACACACACTTATTATATATATATTTAATGTAAAATAGAGATTTCCGTACAAATAAATAAATAAATAAAATGAGAAACGCAAGAGTAGCGCCGCAAGCTACTCACCTAGCGGCGCTACTATCGCGTTTTTAATTTTCTTGTTCAATCCAACCCCCGCGAATAAATGTCGCTCAGTGAAAGTTTTAGAACTAGTTTCAGTTCTAAACAGGCGCGCACCCAGGTGGGTAGCTCGCGGGCTTGAGCCGCACTGAATCTGTTTGTTACATGACCTGCATTGTAGTACTGTTGGAGTTCAGTTGCACTGTACGAATTCGGTTGCACTGTACGAGTTGAGTTTCAATGTTTTATGCAGTTGTTATACAACAATTTGATCAAACTTTAAAATCATATGAAACAAGTTGACTATTGTGAATCTAGAGACTTTCAAAAACAGAATAATCATGATTGATGTGCGAGTAACTTTTTAATACGGGGGGCTTTATTGTGTCGGTCCGCATAGACACCACCTCCACCCAAGGACGTAAAATTTAATAAAGTCTCAGCGCCGAAGCAAACTCACTTGGCAGTTCGCTAACTACACTTACTTGTTCCGTTGTTTGGTAGTTTCGAATAACCGCACACGGCAGACTCTAAACTTTTAAAATTGATTTCGATTGAATGTTTTTTTTAATTGAACGGTTTCTAAAAGATTTCACATACACACATGAGTGATAACTCTACATTGAATTGCTTTATTACGTTCTGATCTTATAATAAAATCATATAACGACTTACCAACAGTTAGTTAAAAGTTTAATGGAGAAACTACCGTGATTCACAAAATTGTAATTGTATTAATATGAATAATAATGATGTTTAGATGTGCATATAATTTCTGTAATCTGTTATTTCAAAGATAAAAGAAGATATGTCTCAGGCATTTTTATCGAATTAAAAACTCCAGCTGAGAATCAGCGTCGAGATTTAAATTCGCCGGTTAAAACGAAGGCACTTTAAATAATGAGCAAGCGTCTGGTCTAATTCTGCAAAAAGCAGGACACACAATCTTTCATATTTCCGTGTAATGTAATTTGATTTTTAATCAAAAATTGCCAGAAAATTTGTCTCGGGTCGCTGCGCGACCCTCGACAAATTTTCACGGAGCTTTTCTAAACTCGAAATTTTACTTCATGCTTAGTCTGGGAGTGGACAACACTCTTTTAAAGCTTCTAATTGAACTCTTTTAAAAATCAACGAATGTCAGAAAATTTACAGCTTATGCATGTTTACTATGAAGTAACCACATTTAAATTCAGCGCGCATTTGTGACGTAAGCGATCTCTATCCCTACTCCAAAATCTTCGATGATGTCGATCCTTCTTACCGTATATTCGACCGTCCTTGATTCAGAATAACCATCTATTGACACTACTCAAATTTTAATAATGCAATATAAAACTCTACAATTCTGAGACAGCGATATACAAATATTCCAATTATTTATTTGCAAGATTACATTGGCAATTTGTACTTCTGCAATCGGCATGTGAAATCTTTACATCCTTTGGATTTAAATAAAATTTGCAAACTATCCGGCGAATGTAAATTTCTAGAAAAGCCCTATTCTTATCTGGTTAACATAACCTATCGTGCGGACACGTGGAGACCCAATTTCGATAACGATCTGACCGTTTTAGCGCCGAGAAGAGTTGAAATTAGCCCGGGCTCTTTAAGGGCGCGATTGGTTTCTCACGACAAGATTGCTGCCACCCTTTTGCAGGTGAGTGTACCTGAGAAGAGTTGCTCTTATCTGGCCGCCTCGTTTCACTGGAAACTACTTTTAGTTAGATTTATTGAAGGATTTTTTTCTGTGAGAGATATACACTATCTTGAATTATTATTACTGAGTGCTGGAAATTTACGATTATTTATTCAAGTATTGCATCAATATTTTCAACTAGCCTTATCTTTTATTTTAATACTTTTTCAACTGAGCAACTCTAAACTGTGAAATAAAATAAGATTATTACAGTAGAAAATGTCAAATTCACATCAACCTTAGGTAAGTAGTGCAGCACTTTTTGCACTGAATCTGGTTATTACATAAACTTAACTATTTATTTATTAGTTTATTAAAGCAATCTGAACTGTTCTACGGTACAAGTTCAGTTGCACTGTACGAGTTAAGTTGCGATGTTTTATGCAGTGAATCAACTGTACTACCTTCGATAATGCCGTAAAAAGCGGAACTAGTCGAGTAAATAGAAATAAATAGTGAAGCAAACCAAGTGTTTTTAATTTATCCTTTAATATTGTACTACTTCTTTCCACTGTTTTTACTTCTTCTTAAACTTTCGTCCATAAAATCCTCACATTCCCTCTCTTTACTTCTTTTATTTTTCGATTCACACTCCTCACGATTCCTTCTTTTCTGATTCACACCATACTCCTCAGATTTCACTTTTATATAAATAAAACAATTTAAACACTTTCAAATATATATTGTGCATTCGCTACAATTGTTTCGCCACACTGTGGCTTCTTCAGGCGAAGAAATGATTTCCTTATCTGATGCAGTACACACTAAACTCTACAATTCTGATTCATTTTCTTGTTTGATTCACGCTAAAACTCCTTGCGTTTTTTTTTGATTCACACTAAACTTCTTACGTTTTTTTCTATTCTGATTCAAACTCCTTACGTTTCCTCTCGCCCTTTTCTCTTTCCTCCGTGAAAAGTTAAGGGTCAGCGGTTCGTCCAGTCACGTACCGCACGTCCTTCAGTTTTCCCTTCTCGAAACTCGGGATCATTAATTTCCGAAGTGGAGACTGGAATAGGCTCACTTATGCCACTCATAAAATCACACTTTAATCCGGTTCAAAAAACCTACATTCAATTAAAAAAAGAAACTTTGAAAGTTTTGGGATAATTAGCTTGTATAACATTAATAATAATAATAATAACTTTATTAATGTCAATTCCAAAACGATACACAAGTCAAAATATACATACATATGAATGAAATTAAACAAAATTAGTACAATCTTAGTTTATAATAATAATAATACAGGCCAGTTGGGAGATTCTTAATCATTTAAATTTGGTCTTCCGAAAAATCTTTCCAATGATAGTAAGCTTCATAAATTCAAATTCAAAACTATTTGAATTCGAGAAAATAAGCTTACGCTTCTTATAGTTTGCACACTTTAAACATAATATATAAAACTACGAAAACACTATTCGTGAAAATGCAAACAATGTCTTAATTAATAAGACAACTCAAGACGATAAATATCCATTGAAACAACTACTTCCCGTGCAAATATCACTCAAATATTCATTTCAAATGAAAACAACACTATATTTAAGTTAGGCTCACTAAAAATCCTGCAAATTACAAATTTAACTAAGATTTGTATTGATTTCGTTTTTTTTATTCTCGCCAAGTTTCTTTTTCAGAGTTCAATTAGGGTGAAATCTGCGTGACGTTATCGAAAGAGTTTGGGCCTGCCTCGTGTGAAATCTAATAATCGCCGGCTTAAAAAGTTGGTAATTAGCGGTCCGGGAGAAAATCCTATAAAGTTTGTTTTATGAATGCCAATCGCCTCGATTAGATTGGCGTTTTAAGATTTTCGAGGTGAATTTAATTAAAGTCGATTGGGCGTTAATGTCTCGGAAAGGAGTTTTAATACCAAGTCTTAAAAGGCGAGAATTGCATATTATCTAAACTCGAAATTGTACTGCATGCGCCAGGCGCGCAAAACACTAATTTTATGTAAAGTTCTAAAGCGCACACTTTTACTTTATCGGGAATATCTTTAGTTTGGTTCTCATTAATCACTTGATGAAACATGTTATCTGGAGTATAATAAGACTAGATTAATATATTTTAGAGATTGTGTTAATAAAATTGGCTTTATGAAATAAATAGGAAAATATTTTATGTATTGTTTAATAAAATAATTCCAATAATGTAGAAGTAAAAATATACAAAATGGTGCACGCGCCGGGATAAAACAGGCTATTTTGTGGCTTTTTGAACTTTAAAAAAAAAAAAAAATCTTATAACATGAATATCACTCAAAAACCCAATACGATGGTAATTTATGAAAGTTTTACTACCAATCAAAGAAACATCTCCCTGTATTGCTGGATGGTCTCGGGGATACACAATCGAAGGTTAAAGAATGGTTAATCAGCAATCGTTTGTTGCTGAATGAAAATAAAACATCTAATATGATCTTCAGTCTAAAGGACTGCTCAGATATTGTCAACAAAAACGAAACCAAATTTTTAGGGGTTGTGCTGGACCCGGGATTAACGTGGAGTAATCAACCTGAATTTATCTGTAAAAAGATTTCAAAATATGTGTACTTGATCCGCAGTTTAACTAAATTAAATAATTTAACAACCATGTTAAATTGCTATTACTCACTGGTACAATCACAAATAAATGACTCCATCTTGTCATGGGGCCATACCACACATATTAAACGTATATTTGGGCTTCAACGAAAATGTATACGAGCCCTAGTCCAATTACATTTTCGCCAAGACATTAAAAATAACTTTAAAAACTTAAACATCTTAACAGTTCCGTCATATTTTAAGGTGCCTGCTATTTGTGAAAACGAATCTACATATGTACACAATTACAAAGGAACATCACAGTTATAATACAAGAATTTCTGACAACGTTAAGATAAAATATACTCGTATTTATAGAACAAGGAATAATGAAAATTATTACGCTCCACTATTTTACAACAAATTGCCAAATCATATAAAATCTTTAAACATAAAAATGTTTAAATCACAAGTGAAACGATTACTGTGTTCAGGGTCCTATTACAGTGTTAATGACTTTCTGAACGGTGACTTGTTAATATAAACATATGTATAATATTAGTAATTTTATTATATATTTAATTTTTGTCTTGTGTTTCGTAAAAATACTATTATGCGCTGATCATGTAAAAAATGTCTGTGCTTCTATGTCTTGTAATTACCTGATTTTATACTATTACATGTATTAAAAGTGCGATTCTTTTCGCAATCTACAAGTTAGTCTTACAAAGACTATATCAAACACTCATTGAAACAACTACTTCCCGGGCTAATACCCCGACGGACATTGAATTATACAACAAGTGTTTGCTGTTACATACAGTAACCTACTGCAAATGTAACAATTTGGGTCAGGCCATCTCGGGGTATTAGCCCGGGAAGTAGTTGTTTCAATGAGTGTTTGATATAGTCTTTGTAAGACTAACTTGTTGTAGATTGCGAAAAGAATCGCACTTTTAATGTTTGAAGTATTCTGCAACTAAGAATTGGCAATTTCATTTATACTTATTACATGTATGTTTTGACGTGTCTACAGCTATGCTTTTAACACTAAATAAATTGAAATTGAAATTGAAATTTTTCTTTCCTATAAAAAATTCACAATTAATTTACTTCCTTAAAATTTTATATTTCATCAACCTATCGGATTGTAATTTTTACTTTTTTCGTTCAAACAAAACGTACAATTCTTTTAGTTTAATTCCCCAAAATCTGATATTTCTAAGCTAACGAGAGTATCCCCCCCAAAAAGTCGAAAATTTAATAACCCCGGCAAACATCCCTCGTAAACATTCAAACTTCTCACGAAAATTTACAAATATTCAATTTGTCCGCTGCGCTGAGTAAACTAATATAAAAGTCGGAGCCGGGATCCCGATAAATCTAGTTTTAGTGCTTGAATGTGATAATTTAATTGCGGCCCGTTTCCCGGCCTCGATTTATCGCCGATAAAAACTATTATATTAAAGGATCTTCGCGCTGTTTAATGGCCGCGTGCGTGTGTATTATGGGGTGGGAAAAAAAGGGGGATGATAGGAATTCCTGCACGTAAGGGGGGAGTTAGAAAATTGAATGGGGATTCCCCCTAGCGCAGACGGGGCGGAAAAGGTCGACGGCTCGACAAAAATGGGATTACACGGGTGTGCAAGTTCTAATCCTCTTATTTGAAAAAAGATGTGCTAACTATCGCGATTTTAAATATTCTAATATAAATATTTAAATCACTAAATTATTCATTTTTGAATATAAATATTTAAATTGTCGAATAATTCAAATATTTGTGAATGCATATTTGGTTACTTAACCATGTAGCGGGGTTTAAATGCCGAAAGATGCAGACAGACGTTTGTACACTTTGATTTGATAATAACGTATTTTACAAGGTATTGCCAGCTTACGTTAATATATGTAATAACGTAAGCTGGCACTTGCTCGAAGCGTAAACTAGTTAGTCCAAGATCTAGGTCCAATTCAGGAGCGCTAGCAGGAGCTAAGTAGTGGTTGAGTCGAGTGAGTTACCAAGACTGATGATACGGAGCTTGGATCTGGTACTTATAGCCCCGGGGGCGTCATGTGACGCTGCGGTGGTGTCAATACGGGGAGAGGGTAGTACGCGCGTTCAGGTAGGGTGGCTGGTGCGCGCCCCCTAGAGGGTATTAGCGGGGCGCTCCGGTACTACGAAGGTGGCCGCTACAGTCCCCCCCTAGAAATCGGCTGGAGGTAGTCCTGGTGATTTCTATCCATGGTTAGGGGCTACCGGATGTTTCCGTGGTCGCCCTCGTCTCCGGATTGGGGCGATTGGTGCCTGGGGTGGAGCATCGGTATGTACATAAGGTCGAAGAGCTGACGAATGGTATACTCCCAAGACCTCGGTAGGGGCAGATGGGTCGGCGATCTCGTATGACGTCGGGCCCTTCTGTCCTAGCACAATGTACGGTCCCTCGCGTTTAGGGGCCAGCTTGCTTGACATCTTCTTTTGGGCTGAGCTTAGCGGGTGGATTGTCCAAGTACTTGGTCCCCTGGGTTGTAACTGGGGTCCGGTCGTCGTTTTTCGTCGGCGTAGGCCTTTCGTCGGTCCTGCTCTTTCTCGTGGGTTTCTCGTGCGGTAGTAAGACAGTCGGCAAGTCTTATTAGTTGCGGTCCTTCGTCCTGCCTTAGTGTGACAGCTACTGCGTCGATTGTCGCGAATTCTGCATGCAGGGGCTCTCTGTGGACATCCATGGATTTCCATGCCTTGGCGATTTGGTGAGCCGCGTCTTCCCACCGGAATCTGGATCCTTGGTCCCAGTTCTGCCAGAACACTTCTTTTCTGGGCTGGTGTGCATATTCTGGCCCGTAGGCCTCGTATGGGTCGAACGACGATTCCGCCTCCATCGCCTGATTCCGATCCGCGATTGGCGACACGGGTTTTATGGACTGGTGTTGGGCCAGCATCGCCTGTATCCCGTGGTTGTTCGTTCTTACTACCTCTCCGGGGTTGCAGCCTTCTTTGTACTCGAACCGGTATGTTTGATCCGGGGCTCCGTCGAAGTGCCACCTTCTGGCTCGGAAGTTGATGACTAGGCCGGCTTCCTCGATGAAGTCGATCCCAAGTAATGTCTGGGCTTTGGGCGTATCCGGGAGGATGATCGGTGTTGTCGTTATTTCCCTTCCTTTAGGGAAGAGGCGAGCTGTAATTTTTGTCACCTCCTGGATCTTGGTGTTCCCATCCGCCAGGGTTATTTTCATGACCTCCCGTGTTTCGGGGTATCTCTGTTCTCTGAGGGCGTAGTAAAGGCTGGGGCTCGCTATGCTGGTGCGAGCTCCCGTGTCCAGGAAAGCCGTTCCGGAGCTACCTCCCGTGTATATTCGTACGGCTGGCCGGTGCTTCGATGTAGCTGCTTCGATGGCGCAGAAGCTTGTGCTGGGTTTTGCGGTGCAGTTTGGACATCTGCTGCGGATTACGCCAGGTTTCCCGCAACCGTAGCATTTAATCCGCTGCTCGCTTTGTGGCTGATCTTGTTGGCGTAATTCCGGTTTGGGTGCGTGTGTGTCTGTTCTGACACGCTTTTTACAGTCGGCTGCTGCATGGCCGAAGTTCCGGCAGAAATCACATCTGATTCTCTTCTTTTTCGGTATGGACTCCGGTATTTCCGCTTCCCGGATGCTATCCTCCACTAGCCTGGCTTTGCTGAGGAGGTCATCATAGTCGTTGATATCCTTTCTCTGGATTCGGTCCCTCAGCGACTTCGTTAGTAGACCATAGAGCATATTTAACTGTACTGCCGTGGTATGTTTGTTACTCATTTGGGCAAACAGGTCGCGTTTGTCGCAGATGAAAGTGTCCGTCGTTTGCTCGGGCGTCTGCTCTGTACCGAATATTTCGCGATATAGCGCGTGGTCTGGTTTGTTTGGGGCGAAGGCTTTACGTAGCATCGTCGTAGCTTCCTCCCATGTCGTTGCTTGCTCTTTGATTCCGTTCCACCACTTGTGGGCATCCGCCTTCAGGAGAAGTGGGAGAGCTGTGAGGGCGTCCGCGTCGGTGATTCCCTCGACGTTTTTATAAATCGTAGTCTGATTTACAAATTCCATCACCGCGTTATGGTTCCGTTCGCCGCTGAATCTGGCCGTGCATTGGGTGAAGTTTCGCTTACTTGTGCTCCCATTGACGCCATTGATTAGATCCTGGAGCTGCTCGGCGGTGATTTGAAAAGTTGCCATTGCTGTCTTGCTTCTTGTCTGCATCCGCGTATTCGGCCGCACGTTGGGAAGCCAGTTGTAGCGGGGTTTAAATGCCGAAAGATGCAGACAGACGTTTGTACACTTTTATTTGATAATAACGTATTTTACAAGGTATTTACATATATTAACGTACGCTGGCACTTGCTCGAAGCGTAAACTAGTTAGTCCAAGATCTAGGTCCAATTCAGGAGCGCTAGCAGGAGCTAAGTAGTGGTTGAGTCGAGTGAGTTACCAAGACTGATGATACGGAGCTTGGATCTGGTACTTATAGCCCCGGGGGCGTCATGTGACGCTGCGGTGGTGTCGATACGGGGAGAGGGTAGTACGCGCGTTCAGGTAGGGTGGCTGGTGCGCGCCCCCAAGAGGGTATTAGCGGGGCGCTCCGGTACTACGAAGGTGGCCGCTACAACCATGAAAAATTTCCAACCTTAATAGTATATTTTTAACTTCACTTGAAATCAGTGTTTAATACGCGTTACGCATGAAGTAAAATTTCGAGTTTAGAAAAGCCCCGTGAAAATTTGTCGAGGGTCGCTGCGTGACCCTCGAAAATTTTCTACGCGGGGCTTTTCTAAACTCGAAATTTTACTTCATGCTTAGTCTGGGAGTGGACAACACTCGTTCCTAGAAGTTACAAATTAAAGGATCACTCTAGATTACTAAGTTTATTACCATTTTACAAAGGCTACAGCTCGAAGGACCTATCATGGTCTTCGGAGACCGAAGGACTACAGGGAATCGAAGTTTTTTTACAAGAAAACAAGGAATATCTGAAGGTTTACAGCATGGATAGGAAAGAAAACATCTAATTTTGAAAAATATCGAAGTTGGGTTGGTTTTCAGTGCATATTTAACTTCACTTTAAATCAGTGTTTTATACGCGTGGCGCATGAAGTAAAATTTCGAGTTTAGAAAAGCCCCGCGAAAATTTGTCTCGGGTCGCTGCGCGACCCGAGACAAATTTTCTAAGCGGGGCTTTTCTAAACTCGAAATTTTACTTCATGCTTAGTCTGGGAGTGGACAACACTCGTTCCTAGAAGTTTCAAATTAAAGGATCACTCTAGATTACTAAGTTTATTACCATTTTACAAAGGCTACAGCTCGAAGGACCAATCATGGTCTTCGGAGACCGAAGGACTACAAAGAATCAAAGTTTTTTTACAAGAAAACAACGAATATCTAAAGGTTTACAGCATGGATAGGAAAGAAAACATTTAATTTTGAAAAAATATCGAAGTTGGATTGGTTTTCAGTGCATATTTAACTTCACTTTAAATCAGTGTTTTATACGCGTGGCGCATGAAGTAAAATTTCGAGTTTAGAAAAGCCCCGCGAAAATTTGTCTCGGGTCGCTGCGCGACCCGAGACAAATTTTCTAAGCGGGGCTTTTCTAAACTCGAAATTTTACTTCATGCTTAGTCTGGGAGTGAACAACACTCGTTTGAACTCTAAATTTAACTCTTTTAAAAAATCGACGTATGTAATATAATAAATCATTCATTGAAATCATAGAAAAAGATGCAAAATTTTACCTCAAATTAAGTTTTAGAGTTAACTTTATAATTTGCTCGGCTCTTAATGGGTGAATATTCTATTCCTAAAAAAGAAACGTATTTATTTAATATTAATGTTGCATTTATTACAATAACAAACTTTAAATAAATCGACAAAAATCTAGAAATATCGAAAATCTCGACATGTAGAAAATCTTGACGGTCCACTCCCAGACTAAGCATGAAGTAAAATTTCGAGTTTAGAAAAGCCCCGCGTAGAAAATTTTCACGGGGCTTTTCTAAACTCGAAATTTTACTTCATGCGCCACGCGTACAAAACACAGATTTAAAATGAAGTTCAATAACACATAAATCATTATTATTTATAATCATTATTTAATCAGATATTTAGTCGGTAAATGAACATTTTTGTTAATAGAAACTGATTGAATAAAATATTACTGGTTGCAAATAATAGATTCAAATTTATTTTTAAAGGATTTGTATCCGTGATTTAAAAATGAGGATTCGTATCTTTGATTCGAATCATATTTTTCACTTACGAATCCTTTATTTGAGTATTCTTGATTCGAATCATATTAGGTGATTCGGATTCGTGATTCGAATCCTGTTTTTAAAGATTTATCCCAGCTCTGACAAATACACATTTAAAATGAAAGGAGAATTAACAAAAAAATTAGAGGTAAAAGGACTTGGATTAAAACTAATGTCTTATGCCATCTCTAGAAGTAGTTGTTTCAATGGATATTTATCGTCTTAAATTGTGTTATTAATTTATTTCTTTATTTATTTATTTATTCATACGGCTGGCCAATTACATAGAAAAAAAAAATAACATATATAATAAAAAATACAATAATACAACAATACAATAACGTTACTTATGAGTTAGAATCTAAAACTGCACGACACGTACGCTTAAACTACTTCAGACTAACTCATATCAATTAAATGATAATATTTGTTAACTTTATGTATTATATAATTACGAGGGCTATTAAGACCAAATACAGATTTGTGAAATTCACAAGCAAGAAGTTGCTGATGCCGCGTTGCATGTCTGGGGATAAAAAATGATATAGATGACAATACATTTGAGCAATCGATTAGATTGTTAAATAAGCGATAAGCAAAGCAAAGCGAAGAATAAATTCTTTGTTTATATAGTGGAAGGATGTCAAGATATTTAAGCATCATATCAAAATTGTCATAATATAAATGACAACGAGAACAAATAAGATTAACCATTTTCCTTTGGACGTGCTCAATGCTATTGATATGACATTTGTAATTAGGGGACCATACGATGGAGCAATAATCAATCATAGGTCTAACGAAATGATTTGTATAATGGTATAAATGTTCCGATGGATGTGAAGTGTATTGGCAGTTGTTTTATAAAGCCAATTAATTGGAATGCTTTTGCCAAAATTACATTTATATATCTTGAACAAGTTTCTCATCTTTTGGTGAAACATATTTAACTATGATTTAATAAAGAAAACACTTGGTTAAATTTCACTATTATTTTGGTTTTTTATTTTTATTGTGAATTGGAGCTTACTGTCAAAAAATACATCTAAGTCTCTGATTATATCAACTCTCTCTCTCTAAGATATGACTGCTCAGAGAGTAATCAAAACGCCACAGTATACTTTTTTTCTTTGAGAAACGCATAAGTTTACACTTATATATATTTAAGTTAAGATCTTTGTCATCACACCATCGCATGATCCTATTTAAATCAGTTTGGATTATGTTGCAGTCTTCCAAACACCTAATGGTTTTAAATATTTTCATGTCGTCAGCATAAAGTAGAATATTGGAGCTAATGTTGGTGCCAATATCATTAATAAAAATAAGAAAGAGTAAGGGACCCAAATGCGAGCCTTGTGGTACCCCAGATGTTGCATTAATTATAAGATCCGACATGGTACCATTAAATCTAACAACCAACTGTCTATTGCAAATAAATGATTTTATCCATTCAAGCATGCATCCAACAACACCATAAGATCTAAGTTTATGCAAAAGTCTTGCGTGACTTACCCTATCGAACGCCTTTGAGAAATCGGTATAGACTGTATCTACCATATCGCCTTTCTCCAATGCACAAAATATATAACTAGTGTATATGAATAAATTTGTTTCTGTTGAGTTAAGACATTGTTTGCATATTCAAGAATAGTTTTTTCATATTAATGTAGTTGTATGAGTTACGTGAAGGTGTTAAGTCACTTAATTAAACACAGTTATATTCCTTTCTTCACTTTTATTTTTCTTGCTAGATGTACATTTCGGGTACTAAGTACCCATTATCAATAGCTAACTGAATAAAAACCGATAAATGTTTACAATATATACCTACTCGGACTAGGCGGAAAAACCAAAAAAGTAATTTGCATTTTGAAACGAATGCGGTATCTTGGAAATGGGGGTGTTGGGGATTATTCGGTTTCGGACTTTTGAGGGTTTACAATGATGTTAATGAGGGTTATCTGTTGGGTAATAAATTTAATAAGGGGTTCATTATTGGGCTTAAATCGAAATTGAGTAGTTCTGTCTTATTTTTCATCATTTCTATCGCTTCCAACATGTTTAATTGATAACTGCTGGATTCTTTTAATTATTTAACTTTATTTATGTTGAATTTGTGGCCTGTTGTCAAAGTTTGATGAGCAATTGCTGATTTGTACATCTAGCAAGAAAAATAAAAGTGAAGAAAGGAATATAACCGTGTTTAATTAAGTTTTTTCATAATTTTATATATTATGTTTATGTTAATTTAAACATTTTGACGAAACACTTATTAAAAAAAAAACACACAGCTAAACTACATGTACGCAATTTTAAATAAAATATTGTAACATTATTTCCCCCTGGCGTTTTGTATCCTGATTGCAATTTTTTGTTCTAAAATATGACAATTTTAATCATTTCCGTTTTGTTCCTTTTTGACGATTTGTTTAAACACTTGCCATTTCAACTCTCATCAGTCTCGACGAGGCGTGATAAATTATCCGGTTTTTGGGAAAAAAAGCGTACCCTAATCTGTTTTAGGCGGTTTTTCCCTCCGGACCGCAAATTAAAATAAATAATAAATTACCGGGGCCCGCTTTTTTGTGTACGTGCAGTTGTTAATTAATCGCGATTTTTGCGCGCAATTTATAAAGCTCGCGTCAGTTGACGCTCGCGTTCAGGTATAGATTAATTATCACCTATCATTTGTTTAACACACAAAAACATACAAAATAAAAAATAAATGTTTGTGAAAAATTGCTCGAGGGACCGAAAGTCATGTTATAATGTTATAGGTACAACAATAATTGCCTATGAATAGGGGCAATTTATAACAATATTTTCCCCTATGGGGAAAAGGAATAATCATTGCAATAATATTACATTTTATATTTATTGTCACACAGTGAAGTTCACTGTGTGACAATCAGGGCCTATTTATTTAATTTTCGTCTAACTAGCTCAAGAAATCATAGTTTATACGTAAAAGTCTGTAACTATAGAGATTTAGATCACAATACTTAAACTACAAATACATTGACTACATCCATAAAGTAATACCCTTATATATTTTTACCATAGATGCTATGACTATACAGGGTGTCTACGCTAAACCGTTCGTTAAAAGTTTATGGGGTTACCGTTGCACTAAAAATTTGAAAAAAATCCTTGTCATACGGTTGAATCAGTTCTCCTCATGTCAAATATTTTCAACTTTATATCACTTACGGCTCCACCGGAAGAAGCACCAAATTTGTTATTTTAAATGGAACGCCCTATATATTAGTAATGTTTTGGATTCCTCGTTTAAATTGCAATACATTTTATTTGAACATATGCACACTTATCTCTTATAGTTTTCAAGAAAAAAAATATTTCTAAAATGTTGACATCAAAAGAGCGCCTTGAAATATATCTGTAACTTTTCTTAAGAACAAGATAAAAATAATATTTATATTTGTAAAAGTCTTTGAATTGGTATTATATAATCAAATGTACTATTTAGAGGAAAATGATCTACTCTCCAAATACCAATTTGGATTTAGACAGGGAAAAATACGATAGAGGCGGTAGTCAAACTAGTTGATGATTGTTTGAGAGGCCTGGAAAATAAATCATACGTCTTAACCAACTTTATGGATTTGTCGAAAGCTTTCGACTGCGTTGCCCATAGTAAATTGGTTCAAAAGCTTTACTATTACAACTTTGTACCAGCTAGTTGCAGACTGATTATGTCTTACCTATCAGGACGAAAACAGGTACCATCATTCAAGTCGGATGTATCTGCAGAAATACCCGTAACATGTGGGGTTCCACAGGGGTCACACTTGGGGCCCTTGTTGTTTATTTTATATGCAAATGATTTTCCATATGCTTTTTCTGATGTTAATATAAAAATATCACAGTTTGCAGATGATAATACGATCTCAATCACAAATAGAGATATACATGAATTAATCTCAAAAGAGATATATGCTCGCACAGAAGCGAAACACTGAAGTCATTGGTCTTTCGAAATAAACCAGACTCTTTTCAAGCTTTACAAGTCAATATTGAACGTGCCATTCGACTTGATTTAGTGGAAAAAGTGCTCGAAAATTGGGCTCATCGAATTCGTTCCTGCAGAAGAAGTCGTGGAGGCCATTTGAATGACGTTTTATTTAGAACTTAATTGTATCGATTGTACTTCACATTAAATAAAAAAACATTTGAATTTCCTTAACAATAAGTGTGTTTTTTTTTAAAGAAATCATATCACTCTTATTGGAAAACCCTTTATATGAATTTCTGTAATAATATATCTAAGAATTTGTATTTTAGATTTTGTTCGTATGAAAATCTTTATTTATCAGTCCATCACTCTTACCTACATATTTTATACTTTATGCGGCACTGAATAGATGCATGATGTGAATGTGTATACCCGCCGTTATTTACAATATACACATATCGACGTTTTGGAGCTCCTCTCGTCTATTTTTTCTTTTTTTTTTTTCTGAATACAGAAACCCATCGGATCTCCATTGTATCGACAACTTTATTCTTATCGGACGACAGTGGTGTGTCTGGGCGGCTGTCAATAATCCGGAAATTTAATATAAACCTCATTGTCCCTTTCAAACGTCAATTCCTAACGTTCGCGTTGCGTCACCGGTTCAATCGGATTCAGTTTCTTTTATTGTTGTTGTTGTGAAAAGTGGGATTTACGTGGTGAATCAATTGAGGTAATTTATTATTTATGTTAGCGTGGGGTTTTCTTTATGATGTGTTATTTTTGCTTGAGTGTTGCGTGAAAATTTAAATAAAGCTCGTAACGATAATAGCTAAATATAGATGTAAAGTTAACATTGATTTTTGTTCTTGTTGAACGAGTGTTTCCACTCCCAGACTAAGCATGAAGTAAAATTTCGAGTTTAGAAAAGCCTGAAAATTTGGTTTGGTCGCGTAGCGCGAAGCGCGGAGCGGCCAACCCAAATTTTCTGGCTTTTCTAAACTCGAAATTTTACTTCATGCGCCACGCGTATAAAACACTGATTTATTTTGAAGTTCGAAAACAAAAAATACTACAAATAAAAATGTTGGTAGTTGACATAATTGTCTGATTTTGATGTTTTGCATTCTCTAACTGAATTACTTGACCCTATAGAGATTTAAAAGGTAATATCTGACCCTTTTAAATCTCTATAGGGTCAAGTAATTCAGTTAGAGAATGCAAAACATCAAAATTAGCGACAATAAAAATCCTTATTACTAAATGTTACTAATATCCAAATATTTGTTCGACTTATGGCCAGCTATTCTTTCATTTTTAAGCAACAGATGGCGCTATGAGGAATTCTCAAAAATTATGATTACGCATAACGAACAAGTAGAACAGTTGTGAATTAAGCTTGTATTAGACGACACTATTTTCTTGTATAAGAAAATAATGTACTATTTCTCGTACAAGAAAATAGTGTATTATTTCTTGTTCAAGAAAATAGTACACTATTTCTTGTACAATAAAATAGTGTACTATTTCTTGTACAAGAAAATAGTGTACTATTTCCTTGTACAAGAAAATAATGTACTTTTTCCTTGTATAAGAAAATAGTGTACTATTTTCTATCATGGTGGGATACACAAAATATGACTAAACGCGAATCTTGTACAGTTTTTTATAATGGAAATAGGACATGTTCTATTTGGTATTTGGTTTTCTTGTACAAGAAAATAGTACACTATTTCTTGTACAAGAAAATAGTGTACTATTTCTTGTACAAGAAAATAGTGAATAACAGTTGTGAATTAAGCTTGTAGTAGACGACACTATTTTCTTGTATAAGAAAATAATGTACTATTTCTCGTACAAGAAAATAGTGTACTATTTCTTGTTCAAGAAAATAGTACACTATTTCTTGTACAATAAAATAGTGTACTATTTCTTGTACAAGAAAATAGTGTACTATTTCCTTGTACAAGAAAATAATGTACTATTTCCTTGTACAAGAAAATAGTGTACTATTTTCTATCATGGTGTAATACACAAAATATGACTAAACGCGAATCTTGTACAGTTTTTTATAATGGAAATAGGACATGTTCTATTTGGTATTTAGTTTTCTTGTACAAGAAAGTAGTACACTATTTCTTGTACAAGAAAATAGTGTACTATTTTCTTGTACAAGAAAATAGTGTACTATTTTCTATCATGGTGTGATACACAAAATAGGACTAAACGCGAATCTTATACAGTTTTTTATAATGGAAATAGGACATGTTCTATTTGGTACACCATGATAGAACATAGTATAGTATGTTCTTGGACAAGATAATAGTGTCGGCTAATACAAGCTTAAAATAAAATTGACTGCATTTACTTGAATTTTATTAAGTCACCCCTTGAGAGACATTTTCGCGGTCGTCGGCCGATTCAGCCGCAAATCGTCGCTCGTTTGTTTCCACAGAAAGGGGGTCGATTCAGCGGGGGGATCAGAGTCTCAATAACAAAGGGTGCTCCATCATGATATACCCTCTCTCCCACACACACACACATACCTTACCACCCGATAGTCAATTTAATCTTAACCCGTGCTCTGTGTGTGAGCGAGGGAGGCGAGGGTTTGTGAGGGACCACTCTAGACAGACGACACCCCCTATAATTCACCGCCGCCCATGACATTTGCATACGGGCACGACCCTCTTAATTTGTCCGGATTACGTCCTTTCGCTCAACGGGATTACCTTCTTTCCCCGCCGTTTGCGCTTTAGAACAAAATTTATCAACCCATTTAACTTCTTAAAAAAATAATATAATCGTAGCTACATGATCCAATCACTGCCCTCGTCTGTAATTCTCTAATAGCATATTATAGAGTAAGGTTGTAAAATAGACTTATTTTAAAACCTTTCTCCATGATATGCTATTAGAGAATTACAGTTTTCGTCATTTTCTTGAATATAGCTTAACTTATTTTGTTATTAATCGATTTAAAATTAAATTAAATAACTGCTCTAGTGCAATATAACGAGTATCAATAAACTGTCGGCATCCCAGTAGGTTCTGACTTCAAAAACATACGTCGTGATGTGACACTAAATAATGACATGTAATTAAATTTATTTGAAGTTTCCGATATTCACCAACTCGTATGCCTTAATCTAAGATACGTAATTTGTTTTTCAAAGCAATCGAGATGCCGACAGTTTATAGACACTCGTTGGATCAACTGCTGTTTGTGAATTTTGGGAAAATTCACGAGTCGCGCGACGAAAACTGGAAATTGTCGCTTCATTTCTGGAGATACCCTCTCCAACTTAACCCCTCACAATATCCATTAAGGGTGGTGTACACACCGCTCCACTTCACCCTCGCGAATGTTTGCGGAATCACTTTAACACCCCTTACCTTCATCTCATCCCACCAACACTATTTGCAGAAAAAAAATCTCCTTCGGTAATCTTCCTAAATCAACATCGACAAAAAAACATTGAATATGTGTTCGGTATTTCGACACCGGTGTAGACACGTTTTGGACCTTGAGGTTCTTGTCTGTGAAGTCCCGACCAAGTGCTAAGGAATACTAAAGACATATTTCGATAATTACAGGGTTAACTAATTAGTCGTTGATTTTGTAAAAGAGTTCATTTTTTTTTTTATTATTGGTGTTATCACAAAAAAGTGTGTTACACAGATCCAACTAATCTAATCTGTAATCTATCTAAATCTCTAGGGTAGTCCGATCACCTGGAAATTTTAATAATGCTTGTAAAATATAAAAAATACGGCGGAAAGACCTCTGGTCGATAGCCAGTTATCAAGAGGAAGTTTATTTTATTTATATTTATTGATTATAAACAATAATGTAATTAATTATTTTGTATTGCCCTCTGATAATAAAGATCTGTTATATATATAAAAAATATAACATATTAAAATCGAACGCGCATAGTTAAAAACCAAGTTTAAAGCTACTAACGAGTGCTTGCACTCCTTGATTAAGCATAGAGTAAAATTTTGAGTTAAGAAAAGGCTGCACATTTTTTAGGGTCTTCTAAACTCGAAATTTTACTTCGTGCTTAACCCATTAACGGCCAAGCAATTATAGAGGTAACTCTAAAAGTTGATTTTAGGTAAAATTCTGCACTTCTTTTTTATGATTTCTCTGAATGACTTATTGTATTACATACTGTGAATTTTTCCTCTTAAATATACATAATTTATACGCTGTACATTTTCAGTTATTCGTCGATTTTATATAAAAACGTGCAATATGAAGTTTAGAATGAGTTTCCACTCCCAGACTAAGCATGAAGTAAAATTTCGAGTTTAGAAAAGCCTGAAAATTTGGTTTGGTCGCGTAGCGCGAAGCGCGGAGCGGCCAAACCAAATTTTCAGGCTTTTCTAAACTCGAAATTTTACTTCATGCGCCACGCGTATAAAACACTGAAATATTATGAAGTTAGAAATACACTGACATTATTTTTTTGAAACGAGTAATAAACGAAATAATTAAATAACAAAATATTTACCTTTTACTTTCCCCCGTATGTAATACAAAGGGAAAGTATTGTTTTCGTGAAAATTTTCGAATCAAAAATTTTAGCGAAAATATCCGTTTTGAGGTCCCCTGAGTCGAATAAGACCATTTTTGAAAAATGTCTGTCTGTCTGTCTGTCTGTCTGTCTGTCTGTCTGTGTGTGTCTGTGTGCGCTGTACCGCAAAAACCGCTAAAGATATCGAGATGAAACTTGAAACTTAAGCTTTTTGTTACAATCGGAAGAACTGAAAAGCTTTTGGTGAAAATCGGAAAACCGGAAGTGGTACTTTACTCTTAGCGTTTTTCAGTTTTTTCAGATTTTTTCAATAAATGTTCATCAAACAAAAAATTCTTTCAAATAAAAGTTGTAGATAATAACAAAATGAAGATGTATTGTTTACTTACTTTTTGTCATAGCACTCTTAGTTTTTGAGATATTTAATAAATAGTGTTTTTTTATCTAGTCATTGATTTGTGTCAGTGTGTGTGTTGATAGAATTGGAAAATGTTTCAAATAAAAGTTGTAGGTAATAAAATATTAAAGATTTTTTGTATCTTCACTTTTTGTCATAGCACTCTTAGTTTTTGAGATATTCAATAAATAGTGTTTTTTATCTAGTCATTGGTTTGTGTCAGTATTTGTTGATCCAATTGAAAAATGTTTCAAATAAAAGTTGTAGTTATCAAAAAGTTGAAGACATTTTGAAAATAATAATGCTACAAATATTTTAAAAGTGATTTAATACGCAATTTACGGGGGAAAGTACTATGATGGACGCATCACCATTTTTCTTTATACATTTTTAAGTCAGGTCAAACAATATAATATATCAAATTAACTTATTTAGTAATTTATTAAACAAAAAATTAATAATGTTGCGTGTACGCATCAATGGCGCTTAATGGGTTAATCAAGGAGTGGAAATACTCGGTTTGGCGGCTTAGTAATTTTAGTAAATATCTAAAAAAAGAAGGAACCGGTAGTCTACTCGTTTATTTAACCAAATTTGATGAAAGCAATTCGCTGTTTAGTCACGTGATTCGAGCTTTCGCCCCCTCGACGTCATCGCCGAGCGAGGTGTATTTATTAATCGAATTGAGCAACCGTTGGAAGTTCTCTTCGGCCACTTCGACCCATTTAGCCATCCCGCCCAACTAATCTGAAGTGGAACGGAACACAGATTCCGGATTAAAGCTTAAAAGCCGGCTTTTTCCGAAACTCCTTTAATTATACACGACACAAATTCACCAACTGTTTGCTAAATAGTTTTAGTAATAATAAATGTACGTTTGGATAGGAAGCAAAAATATTTAATAGTTCTTTTTAAAGAGTTCAATTTGAACGTTTTATTCGTAGTATTGCAACAGTGATTTTATTATAAAAAAATAAAAAAATATTTTGGCTGAGTGGGTAGAGACCCTGCCCACTGACCAAGAGGTCGCGGGTTCGAATCCCGTCCGGTGGAATAATTTATGAATAATAAATTATTCCATCCGGGTACATGGATGTAGTATGAATGAGTTTGTGTTGTTTCAGGAGTAAATGGTTATTTATCGAAAAGTTGGAATTGGTTGAAATACATTAAAGTGTTAAATTCCAAATATATGTTAATATAGATATTATAAATCAACGTTAGTGGCTGAATGGTAAAACCTATGCCAAACAAACCAAAACAAACAAACAAACAAAAAAAATCTTTGGTTGGCGTTCACTTTGTGTTACATCTTCATAACAATTTAATTAAAACACTTAACTTTATTTTACCACTTTTATTTTTACTTTTCAGTGACTTAGTTTGATAATGACTAGCTTGTAGTCGAAACTATAGTCACTGAAAAGTAAAAATAAAAGTAGTAAAACAAAGTTGAGTGTTTTAATTAAAAAAAAAATAAGAATTGGTGGGTCGTCTTTTATTGACTTGAGTGTATAATGTTCGTCTCGTGCCTTTGTTTTATATTTTGTTATTTATGGTAATAAATGCCAATGAGATTTGGTGTTCTCGTAATATTTTTTATTTAATTCAAGAGCGTTACTTTATTAACATTTTTCATTTTTTTGTTTGTTTCAGTGGTTGATTGTCAAGTCAGTCCTTGGGGACCTTGGTCTTCATGCGACGCTGATTGTGGCTCTGGAACCATGAGCAGAACCAGGACGATACTCGTGAACCCGCAAAATGGCGGACGCCACTGCCCGAGTTTGCAGCAAAGAAGAGGATGCCAAGTTTCGAATTGCCACCATCATCAGGATCCAGCAATCAAGGGTAAGTCGTTATTTATTTAAGTGTTTGTAAAGGGTCTTTTAATATCGACGCTCAAACTTTCTCAGATAATATCTTCCATGTGAATAAAGCAACATTTGTCAAATTTGTTGTAAATTGTTTAGTAGTGTATGGCAAATTATCATGAAAGATTATAGCGTTGAGCAGCGTGTGCAAATCATCAAATTTAATGGTAAAAATCAGTGCCCTGTTCGAGAAACGTTGCGCGCATTACGTTTATTTTTAAAGGTGGTCTACCATAGAATATTACATCAATATTACAATAAATAATACATTAAGCATTAGAAATAAAATATGAACAATAAAATATAAAAACACATACATTTTAAACAACAAAATAGATATATATACTTCATTTCTATAAAAGTGTGAGCCTGTATCGCAATGCTCTAAGGCTGTTTACAAAAAAGTCAAAATGACTGCCTATTGTAAGCGTGTCTTAGCATTCGCATGGTTGAAGAGTTCTGTGCGTAGTCCGTCATAAAAAAACTGCACTTTCTCGTAACGTTTGAGGGGGTACGTAGATCCCTAAAAGAGCGAGCAAGTCAGGGCAGTCTATAAGGCCATTAAAGAGTTTGTAGACCAAGATAACGTCTGCGTTGAGACGTCTTATATCAAGCGTCGCAGAAGCAAGCGCAGAAAGAATTTTGGTATATCTACCGGTTAGATTAAACTTAAATGAAATGAACCTTATGAACTTTTCCTGTACTTGCTCCATCTTATATTTGTCGACCGCCGTGTAAAGTGACCATACACTCGAACAATACTCGAGGTGCGGACGAACCAAAGAATTGTAAAGGGTACTTAGGGTCTTACAGTTACCGAATTCGCTTGCATTTCTTTTTACGAACCCTAGCATCTGGAAGGCTTTAGATGTTATATTAGATATGTGCAAACTAAATGAGAGATTGGAAGTGAATGTAACACCTAAGTTAATGTAATTAATGTAGTTGTATGAGTTACGTGAAGGTGTTAAGTCACTTAATTAAACACAGTTATATTCCTTTCTTCACTTTTATTTTTCTTGCTAGATGTACATTTCGGGTACTAAGTACCCATTATCAATAGCTAACTTAGTTAGCTATAGTTAGCTAGTTAGCTATTGATAATGGGTACTTAGTACCCGAAATGTACATCTAGCAAGAAAAATAAAAGTGAAGAAAGGAATATAACTGTGTTCAATTAAGTAACACCTAAGTCTTTAATTGTAGTTACCCTAGCCAAAGATTTACCTAATATGGTATAATGATAGAGCAGAGGAGAAAGTCGCCTAGAAATTGTGATAGCACGGCGTTTTGAGAGGTTTAGTGCAAGGTTATTGTTTTTACACCACTTGCCGAATGATTGTAAATCCCTACCAAGTAACAAGGCATCGCTCAAGGAATGGGTCTTCATAAAAATCTTCATGTCATCGGCGAACAATAAGCACACAGCATGAGTCAAACACTTGATGACATCGTTAATGAAAACTTTGAAGAACAGGGAACCCAGGTGTGATCCTTGAGGGACACCAGATGTTACCTGAATGGGGCTAGAAAAAACCAATACGCACAAGTTGTACTCTATTTCATATATTAGAACGGATCCATTGCAGTCAGTGCCAGTAAGTCGTAATTTATAAATTAATAGTTTATAGTCAACAGAATCGAAAGCTTTCGAGAAATCGGTATGGGTAGCATCTACTTGACATTTTTCTTCGAAAACCTAGTGTATATATGACTCATAAACTAAAAAGCTGGTGGCCAAATTTGAGTCAACCGGTTCGATAAATAATGTTTGGTGCAGATATTGGTCTGGTTTAATTATCGGTCCATACTTCTTTCAAAACGAAACTGGCATTGCCATAACCGTCAATGGCGAGCGCTACAGATCGATAATAAGCAACTTCTTGTGGCCTTAACTGGATGATAAGGATACTAACGACATGTGGTTTCAACAGGACGGCACTGCGTGCCACACAGCGCATGCCATGATGGACATCATGCACGAGCGATTTGAGGGCAAGGTTACCTCGCGCGGCGGCGACGTGAACATTGGCCAGTTCGTGTGATTTAAAGCCTTTAGAATTCAATCTTTGCGGCTATCTTAAATCACATGTCTATGCGAATAAACCGCAAACTATTGATGCCCTTAAAGTCAACATTACATCATCATAACATCATTATGTTGACTTTAAGGGCATCAATAGTTTGCGGTTTATTCGCATAGACATGTGATTTAAGATAGCCCCAAAGATTGAAGTCTAAAAGCTTTAAATAACCTAGTGTATATATGACTCATAAACTAAAAAGCTGGTGGCCAAATTTGAGTCAACCGGTTCGATAAATAATGTTTGGTGCAGATATTGGTCTGGTTTAATTATCGGTCCATACTTCTTTCAAAACGAAACTGGCATTGCCATAACCGTCAATGGCGAGCGCTACGGATCGATAATAAGCAACTTCTTGTGGCCCAAACTGGATGTCAAGGATACTAACAACATGTTGTTTCAACAGGGCGGCGCTGCGTGCCATACAGCGCATGCCACGATGGACATTATGCACGAGCAATTTGAGGGCAAGGTTACCTCGCGCGGCGGCGACGTGAACATTGGCCAGTTCGTGTGATTTAAAGCCTTTAGAATTCAATCTTTGCGGCTATCTTAAATCACATGTCTATGCGAATAAACCGCAAACTATTGATGCCCTTAAAGTCAACATTACATCATCATAACATCATTATGTTGACTTTAAGGGCATCAATAGTTTGCGGTTTATTCGCATAGACATGTGATTTAAGATAGCCCCAAAGATTGAAGTCTAAAAGCTTTAAATAACCTAGTGTATATATGACTCATAAACTAAAAAGCTGGTGGCCAAATTTGAGTCAACCGGTTCGATAAATAATGTTTGGTGCAGATATTGGTCTGGTTTAATTATCGGTCCATACTTCTTTCAAAACGAAACTGGCATTGCCATAACCGTCAATGGCGAGCGCTACGGATCGATAATAAGCAACTTCTTGTGGCCCAAACTGGATGTCAAGGATACTAACAACATGTTGTTTCAACAGGGCGGCGCTGCGTGCCATACAGCGCATGCCACGATGGACATTATGCACGAGCAATTTGAGGGCAAGGTTACCTCGCGCGGCGGCGACGTGAACATTGGCCAGTTCGTGTGATTTAAAGCCTTTAGAATTCAATCTTTGCGGCTATCTTAAATCACATGTCTATGCGAATAAACCGCAAACTATTGATGCCCTTAAAGTCAACATTACATCATCATAACATCATTATGTTGACTTTAAGGGCATCAATAGTTTGCGGTTTATTCGCATAGACATGTAATTTAAGATAGCCGCAAAGATTGAATTCTAAAGGCTTTAAATCACACGAACTGGCCAATGTTCACGTCGCCGCCGCGCGAGGTATGTTGACTGATGATGACGTCATCTAGCAAATTCAACCAGATTTATGCGACAAAGTCATCGAAAATTGGACGTGCCACCAAGCAAAGCCATTTAAACGACGTTGTATTCCATACTTATTGCTATAAAATATACTTTCAAATAATAAAACAGGCAATTTCTTTTTATTTGAAAGTATATTTTATGGCAATAAGTATGGAATACAACGTCGTTTAAACGTCTGCCGCGGCTTTGCTTGGTGGAACGTCTTCGGGAGGTCCAATTTTCGATATCTCACACACAACTTGTTTTCCCTAAACTCTCAGCTGTCAAATTGTTGTTTTTCAGGGCTGCCAAAAATTTACTGCACAAATGGCGGCAAATTCAAATCTTGCGTTAATTTTGGCACACTCTTTATAACCATTTGTTTGGTTCACCCGGCGCATGCACCATTTATCAATTGCGCCCAGGCATGCGAAAGGTAATAAATATCAGAATCAATGGTTTAAATTTCATTTTACATGTAAATATTGCAACGAATGAAATGAAATTTAATTTAAAACAAAATTAAGATAACTTATTGCTTTAAAGAACTAAGACATTAAAAAATTATTGATCGATTGAAGAAGCAATTGATTAAAGTTAAATAAATATGCAGATATACAGGTTATTCAAAATGAAGAAAGATATTTCAAACATCTTTTTCTTCCAAACGACAAAGGATAGAAACACAATTCCAACGTTCCTTGAAAGAAAAAAAGTTCAATTTTTTTGAATTCATATGACCACTATGTGCAGTGATGGGGAAACTACGGCCCGCGGGCCAAGTCCGGCCCGCGGAAAGGTTTAAGAGTGCCGTCGTGAGAATGTTTGAACGCGTTCTTACTTCGTAATGTGACGACCCGCATAAAAACTACCTACCTACGATTAAGCATTATTCTTTGGCCCGCTACGATTGTCTGGTTATTACAAATGGCCCGTCTTAAAAAAAGTTTCCCCACCACTGACTATGTGTTACACGACAAATATCAAAACGGTGGCTCATTTCTTGCCACACACGAATCAGCTGGTCTCTAGTTATCGAATTTACAGCTTCAACAATTCGATGTCGCATATTTTCAAGAGAGGTTTTTAGGCTCCTTTTCGTAAACTGTACGAATACGCTCGACATTTTTTTTTTTTTGCTTTTCTGTTTATGGATGCAACCCTCGTCTACGAATTATCGATGCCACTGGTAAATCTGCTCATGACGAGGCAATTGTTTATTAAACTGACGGCGAAAATCTCGTTGAGCTTCAATAATGGACTCTAGTTTTGCTAATTGCAGCACTCAACATGAATTTTCTTGTTGTGTCGCCATTTTACTACAGACAATCAACATGACAAATAACAGCGGTCGTGGTTGGACTGTTCAAATTTTAAACTTTTGTCTATCCAGGAACGTTGGAATTATGGTTCAACCTTTTGTAGTTTGAAAGAAATAAACGTTTGAAATCTGTTCCTTGTTTTTTAATAACCCTGTATACTCCTGACGTATAAAACAGTGAAAATCTATATAAAGCCATTTAAGCGGTCAAACTTTTCCATCTTAACGGCCACTCGAATACTAAAAATTACTCCGTCCGCCCGGAAAATTCAAATACCTGGATTGGGATAATCCAGATATTCCGTGCGCGGATTTATCGTAAATTCTCCGGGAAGGCCAAAAAATAATTCGCGCTCAACTGGGTCGCAGTTTGCTGGAAAAAAATTACCGCTTGTTAGCCGAGTAAAATTCGGTGCACAGAAAGGGAGAGAATCCGGCCGGCGTTGCAGCAGGAACAAAAAACGAATACTTCGGTTTCGAATTTAAAGCCGGATAACTCTGTTCTTCTGTAATTAACCGACCGGCATCGTCTGCGGCGGATGCGAGCGGTTTCTTAATTAGAACAAGGGATAACTACTAATTTCGAACCGGTTTTTGCGCGACTCGTGCACCAGGGGATAATAAAACGGCGCTTTGTTTTAAAAGGGATTAAAGGGGAATTGAGCTCTGGCCGTAATTAATAAGCACGACTTTAAATTGTGTTCGGTGATGCAATTAAAAAAATACTATTATTTATAACCGACAAATAGGGACGAAAAAAATATGTAGATTTAAAATATATACATGGATAATAAAAATGCAGTTCTACTTACCGATAATAGCTGTGATATGATAAATAGTCCAAAGCAATACTGTTATTGTTTTAATTAATTATACAGTTTATTTTGTATTGTGGAGGCTTCTACTTCGTTATACATGTTAATTTATTAATAAAATACGGTTTAACTTTGTTTGCATAAAACAATTTATTTTTATGTGACTGCAGTTTCAGCAAATTTAGCTTGCCATTATAAAAATAAATTGTGTTATACAAACAAAGTTAAACCGTTTTTTATTAATATACAGTTTATTATTATCTTTTATGTAAACAGATGTTTGTTGTGTAAATGCAAGTGAAGTGAGGGCAATTAAAACGTAATCAGCAACCAGTCGTTTTAATTGATTATAAATAGGTGTCTCCTGCTCTCTCTCTCTTTGTATCTCTCTCTCGATCTCTGCAATATTAAATTCCTTTGACGAGAATTCCTCTCGAGAGACAAAATGCAGTCTTCCTCGGATCCGGACGATGCAATTAAGGGACGCTTTTGAACGTCTATTACAAGGGATACCAATAGATAAACCGTCCACTCACCACAACAATAATTAAATTCACAATGGATATCAATTAATATCAATCGAGTTACAAACCAAAAGGGACAATATATTAATAAACAAACCGATATTTATAATTAAAATTATTAAAAATTAGATTCAATTAGGTTTAAACATTTGCGTAGAAAATTAAATAGAGTGGTTTATTTCACACAAATTAAAAAGATAAGATAGAAATTTACTCAATGAGAAAAATCATGAATCCCATTCTCAATTTATGTCAAAACTAAAGCATGTACATTTGTGATTTTTATTACTTTTACTTGTATTTTATCGATATTTGTTTTTGAGTTTCGTGAAGAGTATAATCCTAAATAATTAACACTGTTGTATCCTTTCTTCACACTTTATTTTCTAATGGTTAGATATATATTTCAAGCACTCATTTTCAATAACAACTAATTCTTACAACTGTTGCGCGGTTTCTTTATACCTACAGTGGATTAAAGGGAAAAACCCCAGATTAAGGGAAGACCTTTGGGTGGGTTAACAAATTTTATTGCGTGTTGTTTATGGAGGTAACAAATTTAGAAGCGGGTTATTTAAGGGACTAAAATCGCAGTTCAATAAATTATTTTTATTTTTACGCATTTCTATGGCTTCCAACATGTTTAATTGATACTTATTGGACTCTTTTAGGAGTTTCATATTGTTGATGCTGAATTTATGACCTGTTGTAAAGTTATGATGTGCAATTGCAGATTTTTCTGGATTCTGGTTTTTTATGTGATAACTGTGTTCTTTGAATCTAATATTTAAATTGCGGGTTGTTTGGCCGATATACACTTTCTCACAGTTATCACATTTTATTGAATAAATTCCAGATTTTTTCAATGAATTCTCTTTTACTAAATGTGTTTCCTAGAAGTATACCACTTTTTGAATTTGTGTATTGTGCTGCCGTGAGGTTGAATTTTTTAAATAACTTATTTATATGATTATTTAGTCTAGGTACGTAAATGACTCTAGCATATTTAATAGGCTGTTTTTCTTGCTCCTGTAAACTCGTTATTGATTTGATCTTGTGAGATTTTATGCTCTTATTAATTAATTTTTGAATGGTATTAGGGTTATAATCTAAAAATTTTGCTATTTCCAATATAAACTTAATTTCGGCTTTCCTGTTTTCTTCTGAAAGTGGTAATTTAATCGCTCTGTCTATCATACTTTTAAATGCTGAAAGTTGATATTTAATCGGTGTGGAAGAAAGGATACAACAGTGTTAATTATTTGTATTTTATCCCTCACCAATATTTAAAATTAGTCTATGTTGCTTTAATAGCAGTATAATTTGTTAATTCTTATTTATAATATTTATATTTTGATGTTAAAAGGTTTATTGCCGTTAATAAAGGAATTAGAATTTAAATTTTAAAATGTCAACCCTTCCACCTCCACTTTTTAAATTTGTATATGAAAATAGTTTTAACAAATCTGTTAATATTATAAGTTTTTAACCTCAAGAAGCGACAACGTTGCTGTCGTGAAATATACAAAAAAATAGTTGAAAATCATTTTAGGTTTAGGTTTTATATTCATAACAGAGCTGGGCAGGATTCGAATCATTCAGGATTCAAATCCCGGATTTGAATCCTTTTAGAGGATTCAAAAGAGGCATTTGAATACTATAGTTCAACTGGATTCGTGATCTGGATTCGTTACATTTTCTTAGAAGGATTCGTATTCGAATCCAAATGTGGGTGATTCGAATCCTTATAAAAGGATTCGAATACTTACAAAAGGATTTGAATCGTCGAAAATAATTCGAATTAATTGTGAGAATGTCTTTTGTGTGTTTTTAAATTTCTAGTTAAATCACTGTTTTATACGCGTGGCGCATGAAGTAAAATTTCGAGTTTAGAAAAGCCCAGAAAATTTGTCTCGGGTCGCTGCGCGACCCTCGACAAATTTTCACGGGGCTTTTCTAAACTCGAAATTTTACTTCATGCTTAGCCTGGGAGTGGAAAACACTCGTTTATAGCTTAAAATTGAACTCTTCTAAAAAAAAACGTGAACATTTTCTTTTAGGTAGACATATGCATAAGCTGTAAATTTTGCGACCTCCGTTGTTTTTCAAAAGAGCTTAATTTGAAAATTCTAACGAGTGTTTTCCACTCCCAGACTAAGCATGAAGTAAAATTTCGAGTTTAGAAAAGCCCCGTGAAAATTTGTCGAGGGTCGCGCAGCGACCCGAGACAAATTTTCTGGGCTTTTCTAAACTCGAAATTTTACTTCATGCGCCACGCGTATAAAACACTGATTTCAAGTGAGGTTCAAATATACATAAATTCACAATATCTTTGTTCTGTACGCGTGGCGCATGAAGTAAAATTTCGAGTTTAGAAAAGCCCAGAAAATTTGTCTCGGGTCGCTGCGCGACCCTCGACAAATTTTCACAGGGCTTTTCTAAACTCGAAATTTTTCTTCATGCTTAGCCTGGGAGTGGAAGACACTCGTTAGAATTTTCAAATTAAGCTCTTTTGAAAAACAACGGAGGTCGCAAAATTTACAGCTTATGCATATGTCTACCTAAAAGAAAATGTTCACGTTTTTTTTTAGAAGAGTTCAATTTTAAGCTATAAACGAGTGTTTTCCACTCCCAGGCTAAGCATGAAGTAAAATTTCGAGTTTAGAAAAGCCCCGTGAAAATTTGTCGAGGGTCGCGCAGCGACCCGAGACAAATTTTCTGGGCTTTTCTAAACTCGAAATTTTACTTCATGCGCCACGCGTATAAAACAGTGATTTAACTAGAAATTTAAAAACACACAAAAGACATTCTCACAATTAATTCGAATTATTTTCGACGATTCAAATCCTTTTGTAAGTATTCGAATCCTTTTATAAGGATTCGAATCACCCACATTTGGATTCGAATATGAATCCTTTTAAGAAAATGTAACGAATCCAGATCACGAATCCAGTTGAATCCAGCCCAGAAAATTTGTCTCGGGTCGCTGCGCGACCCTCGACAAATTTTCACGGGGCTTTTCTAAACTCGAAATTTTTCTTCATGCTTACCCTGGGAGTGGAAAACACTCGTTTATAGCTTTAAATTGAACTCTTCTAAAAAAAAAACGTGAACATTTTCTTTTAGGTAGACATAAAAGCTATTAAAATAGTAAAGCACCGAAAACCTTGGATTACAAACAAAATAATTGAAATGATTAAACAAAGAGACCAATTACACAAAATGTATCTAAAAAATGATCATGATCCAGAACTATATTCTGGTTATAAAACTACAAGAAATGTTGTAACTAGCGCTATACGCGAAGCAAAAAACGTATATTACCAAAACAAAATAAATGAATGTAATACCAATAGAGAATTATGGAAGCTCATCAAACACTCCGCAAACCTAGATGTACCAAAAACTACACCAAAACATCTAAAACACGAACAAAACGAAGAAATACATGATTCCTTGGAAATGGCAAATGAATTTAATGACTATTTTGCAAATATTGGTAAAACTATGGCACAAAAAATTATTACAAATGGGAAGGATTACGAACACAATATTACAAAAAATGCACAATCATTGTTTTTAAATCCAGTTTTAGAAACTGACATAATTGATACAATCAAATCTATGAAAAATAGTAAGAGCACCAGCCTAGATGATATAAATGGTGAATTACTCAAACACATTGCTAATGAAATAGCAAACCCATTATCCTCACTACTAAATAGATGTATCGAACTTGGCGTATACCCAAAATCGTTAAAACACGCAGTTATAACTCCAGTTCACAAGAACGGTAGTAAAGAACTTGCAAAACACTACAGACCAATTGCTATTACGCCATGTATATCAAAGATATATGAAAAACTGATAAAAAAACATTTAAGTGCTTTCTTAAAAAAATGCAACATACTCGCTTCAAATCAGTTCGGGTTCCGTGAAGGATGCGGTACGGAGGATGCCTTGGTTCACTTTATCACCACAGTATATGACGCAATGGATAAAGGAAAACCATCCATGGCCATAGCACTAGACTTGTCGAAGGCGTTCGATACCCTGTCTCACGACATACTATACGAGAAACTAGAGCTATATGGGATACGTGGAAAGCCACTGGAACTAATCAAGTCATATCTGCATAAGAGAATGCAATATGTCAAAATCAATAATATTATCAGCGAAGCCAAGGAAGTAAGTATGGGTGTCCCACAAGGCAGTGTGCTGGGTCCCCTCCTTTTTATTATATATACCAACGACTTAATAAAAAAGTGACGATAAGGAAAATATACATATAACATCCTACGCAGACGACACAATGATCCATGTAGTAGCGAGCACTTGGAATGAAGTGTACAATAAGGTAACGGAAACCATAAACAAATTAAAAAAAGTCTATGATCACAATTTACTTACCTTAAATTTAGAAAAAACCAAATGCATCTCCTTCACCTCATACAAGAATACATTACCTAGTTTTAACGAAATCATAATTCACAAACCGCAGTGTGAAAAAAACTGTAATTGCTCACGAATTAACAGAGTACAAACAATTGATTATCTGGGGATACGAATTGACCAACACTTAAGATGGGATTCCCAAACGGCACATGTCACTAAAAAAATAAGAAGCTTCGTTTACTTATTTAATACAATAAAAAACGTGACTAGAGGGGACACACTAAAGATGGTATACTATGGGTTTGTGCAATCTACTATCACCTACGGCATATCAGTATGGGGAGGCTGCTTAAAAACACATCGAGACCAAGTTGAAATAGCGCAAAAATTGATATTAAAAATTATGCTAAAAAAACCATACAGGTACCCAAGTGCTAAAGTGTTTGAGGATTCTGGTGTTCCGGACCTAAATAAACTATATATCACTGCGATTGCAAAATACATATTTAAAAACAAAACTAACCCATCAATATTATACATGCATACACATAACTACCAGACCAGAATTGCAGAAAATAACTTTGCATATAATAAAAAAATTAAAAAGACGATAGGAAGATCAGACATATTATATTACACTGCCAAAGTCTATAATTACTTAACAAAAGAATTGAATATCAAAAACATTCATAACTACAACGAATTTAAATGCAAGTTGAAGAGACTATTGAAAGATGTTGATCCCGATGTTGCCTTAAAAATTTTGGGAAGGGAAGCGTAATAGTTAGGTTAATTTTATTATTATATTACTGTGCTAGCAAAATAATTTTGTTTTTTCATTTTTCTTCTTATTTCTTTTCTATTTTTTCTCTTCTTGGATTTTTATATGTTATCTTATTTACTAGTTAATAAGAAAAATAATAATGAAGTATCCTCCGCCTCTACAAGCTATTAGCTTCGAGACAAGGAAACTACTAAACTACAATACTTTGGAATAAGCGTTTATTTTATTTTAATTACCATACTCTGTTATATAATTGTATAAGTTATTGGGAAAATAAATGTTTATAAATAAAAAAAAAATATATGCATAAGCTGTACTTTTTGCGACCTCCGTTGTTTTTCAAAAGAGCTTAATTTGAAACTTCTAACGAGTGTTTTCCACTCCCAGACTAAGCATGAAGTAAAATTTCCGGTTTAGAAAAGCCCTGTGAACATTTTCTGGGCTTTATAAACTTGAAATTTTACTTCATGCGCCACGCGTATAAAGCACTGATTTCAAGTGAGGTTCAAATATACATAAATTCACAATATCTTTGTTTTGTACGCGTGGCGCATGAAGTAAAATTTCGAGTTTAGAAAAGCCCAGAAAATTTGTCTCGGGTCGCTGAGCGACCCTCGACAAATTTTCACGAGGCTTTTCTAAACTCGAAATTTTACTTCATGCTTAGTCTGGGAGTAGAAACGCTCGTTCGAAACATCAAACTGAATGCTTTAATAAGAACATTAAATGACTGAAAACGTTTTTAAAGATAATAATCAAGTTTTCAAAATTTTGTTTAATATTATTTGAAGTAAAACTGATTCAAGATTGTTTTCCCTGGCCTTTTAATATAACTTCCTTTTGTAGGAAACCCCATTTTGTTAAATTGTTTTTATTGTTTTAGTGAATATTTAGGTTAATTTTATACATTTTTACGTGTTTTGTATTTTGCCTGCTGATTTTGACAAATTTAATAATATCATATGGCTTGTTTGTTAGTGTTTTATTCAATTTGAATATAATTCCATGACTTTTCTCCGACTGTCCCGCTTTTAATGATACTCAGTAATTTTTTTATTTATGTAATTTTTAGGCATTCGCGATATTATAATAGAGCTCAATTCGAAGTTTTGAACGAAAATTTGTCTCGGGTGGCTGCGCGACCCTCGACAAATTTTCACGGGGCTTTTCTAAACTCGAAATTTTACTTCATCCTTAGCCTCATGAAGTAAAATTTCGAGTTTAGAAAAGCCCCGTGAAAATTTGTCGAGGGTCGCGCAGCGACCCGAGACAAATTTTCGGGCTTTTCTAAACTCGAAATTTTACTTCATGCGCCAAGCGTACAAAACACTGATTTGAAGTGAAGTTCAGAAACACACAAATACATCTTTAATCAGAGTAACACGGAATCAGATATATAGTCTGTTATCAACGATGTCCAGTGTTTATAATAAATAATTAGGTTTTGAATAGTTTTGTTAAAACAACTGGTAACGATATTTATATGTTAATGGTTGCAAAAAAAATATAAAATTAAATTTATTCTTAAAGGATTTCTATTCGTGATTCGAAAAAGCAGGATTCGAATCTTTGATTCGAATCATATTTATCTCTTACGAATCCTTCATATTAGATGATTCGGATTCGTGATTCGAGTCCTTTTACGAGGATTCGTCCCAGCTCTGATTCATAATATAAAATGCTTAAATTGACAGGATTATAATAAATATGAATAATTCAAACCTTTAACAATCATACATTTTATTTACAGTTTAGAACTTCATG
Organism: Philonthus cognatus; assembly: GCA_932526585.2. Taxonomy (NCBI): domain Eukaryota; kingdom Metazoa; phylum Arthropoda; class Insecta; order Coleoptera; family Staphylinidae; genus Philonthus; species Philonthus cognatus. The sequence goes on from OW052242.1 coordinate 144,466,240, forward strand.
AAGAAATTCCAACTTGAAAAGAGATTTTTATTTCTTCGTTGTCGTTTTTATTTTTATTTCCGGAGCGTGCCAGTGCACAACACGAAAACTTTTCCGGCGTTTCCGCACAGACAAAAATATCGAGCCATCGAGTAACATCCACGCGAATAAGGGGCATGTTAAACTTTGAGGAAACTCGAGTTATAACTTATAATTATATTGATATTACATAATATATTTATATTACCGATAATAGGTTTAAAAGTTTTCGTATACGATATACAAAATATTTGCCGATGTATAATATTTGTGGTGATACTAATATAAAATTAGGACCAAAATATATCAACAGAAAAAATACATATTGGATGTTTTGCTTCAAATAAAAAGAGGATTAACTTTCTATTCTAATTCCCACACCATTAAGATACAATAAACTGAATAAACTTGCTGCCGGTAACAAAAAAATCTTGAACGGTCAAGTGAATTTCTATTAAAATTTTTCAACGTTTTCCTCTCCCAATGTGGAAAATGTTCACATGCAAATAAGTCCCAGGACTCTTCTGGATGTTGGGATTAAAACCCTTCGGGCCGGACATACCACGCACTCTTTGAATAAATTCCTCGCTCGCCAACTGTATTAATTTAATCCAGCATGTTTTCGGCAACTTTTCAAATGCCCAGTGATAAAACTGGACGGTAGTCCAATGTTAAATAGTTTTACATAAGAATAGTTTTTTCGTAATTTTATATATTATGTTTAAAGTGTGCAAACTATAAGAAGCGTAAGCTTATTTCTCGAATTCAAATAGTTTTGAATTTGAATTTATCTTGTTTGAACTGTACCGTAAGGTAAATAATAAGGTCTCACATTCTTCATACCTGCTAATGACATAATCCCCTTTTTTACCTATAAATACCGACCATCATTTTCACTCATTCCATTTCTGTGTACCTGTTCATTTCACACCCACCACTTTTTCCAAGTAAGTTTGTTTTAATTTTATTCCTATTTTCTTAAACGTCATAAGCAAAGCTATACTGCAGAGAGATAAATCTCGAAACGCGTCTATAGATGGCCTAAGACATTAGTTTTAATCCAAGTCCTTTCACTTCTAATTTGTTGCTATCTCTCCTTTCATTTTAAATTTGTATTGTTATTTGGTTTGAAGAGAATTTGACCTAAACGTTACATATACTTTAATAGAGCGTTGTAACAAATCAAATTAAATAAGATTTTAAATATTTCATTGTATAATTCAATATCCGGAGGTGTATTTGCACGGGAAGTAGTTGTTTCAATGGATATTTATCGTCATAAGTTGTCTTATTAATTAAGACATTGTTTGCATTTTCACGAATAGTTTTTTCGTAATTTTATATATTAGTTTTACATATACACATAAACAAAAAAATAAATCCAACGTTAACTAATGCATAAGTTTCACATTTTTTAAAGCAGTATAAAAGTATAACAATGTTTCGCACAGAAATGAAAATAAATACATAAAAAGGCAATTTCAGTATAGAAAAAATGAGGATAAATCGATAACACTATTAAATGAATTCGATAGCTAACGCCATCTACTGCCCCATAGTGGCATCGTCAATGACGTCAATGACGATTCCACTATGGGGCAGTAGATGGCGTTAGCTATCGAATTCATTTAATAGTGTTCACATATTGGCTTGATATAGTCAGAAATGTTTAGTATTCCTCAGCACTGGATCGGGACCACACTGAAGAGGACTTTGAAGTCCGAAACGCGTCTGTGGGTATCTAGTGCGGAATACTGAACTCAAATTCAATTTTGATAAATCGATAAGTTTTAAAGTTAAATTATGTCAGGATACATTTAGAATGCCAACGCCCTCTATTGCTCTAATGTTATAATAGGTAATATTTTGCTAGGTTTATAGGCTGTTAGCAAAGCCTAGCAAAATCTAACCTATTATAAGGCTGTTAGATAGCCTATAAACCTAGCAAAATCTAACCTATTATAAGCTTAGAGCAATAGATGGCGTTGGTATTTTAAATGTATCCTGACATAATTAACTTTAAAACTCTAAGTTTTGCTCTAAGGTTATAATAGGTTAGATTTTGCTAGATTTATAGGCTGTTAAATAGCCTATAAAACTAGTAAAATCTAACTTATTACAACCTTAGAGCAATAGATGGCGTTGTCATTTTAAATGTATCCTGACATAATTTAACTTTAAAACTTAATGTAACCCAACCTTCAAACACAAAGTTCAGTATTATTTCATAATGGGCTCAATTACTTTTAACGCGTTTGGTCTAAGCCGATCTTAAGTTAATGAAAGCTCTGGAGGAATTTCCTAATTCTACGTTTCTACTAGTTCAACAACGGTCATTACCGGCCCTAATCGAAAGTTCGCACGGAAATATTTGTGAGCACAGACCGGCCGAACTACGGCGATTTATCAAAGGGAAGACCAAAGCCTGCTGTTATTTGCGAGGTGTTGAAGGGACGGCAGAGTTATGTTCATAGTTAGTTGTTAGTTTAACACAAACAAATGAAAAAAGAACGATAACCCTGCTACAATTTATTAAAATTTATCATTTGTTATACAAACAAAATAACATTGACAATAGTAATTAAGGTACCGAGGGCGTTAGTAAGGAAATAATGCCTGCCGTCGACAGTGTACAGCCCGAGGGCCTCTGGCCCGAGGGTTGTACGTCGGCGAAGGGCATTATTTCCTACTCACGCTCTGTGGTGCCTTCAACGTTTTATGTCCTACCTGTTTATTAATTTAAAACGAGAAATATGATCAGTATTTTATTCCACATGGATCGTAGTATCAGCTGTCATGTTGACACTGAAATATTTGTAATATTTCACGGAGTAAATACGCCTGGTCTCTTCCTCGCCGCGCGACTCGAGCGCCGCTCTGGCGGCAGCGCCGCTAAGTTGTTGACTGGGGCCGTTTAAATGTCGTGATTAAACCTGTTACGGCAGATCGTGGTTTTTTATCGTTACATACCGTTTTGACGGCAAAACATGCCAACTATTGTGCAGTGCGGATTTCGAGCTGTCGATTTATCTATATTTCGCGAGAAAAGCTTAAATAAAGGGCGAAAATTGCTACATAGCTTCCACGTCAGCCGAGTTCACACTTTTCTTCTCGTTGCGAAGGGCAAGTCTCTGTCTGCGAGCTTCACAGGATTCCTTTGCCGGTTTCCATGGGCATATTGTCGGGTTAAAATTTTCTTCTGTGGGATTATTTGATTTCACACCGCCAACAAAGTGTTCAGCGCAAATTCTTGTGTGCTTCGTTGGCACCCAGAGTCCATTTTCATCTCTGAAATAAGGACACTTCAATTAAAAGATGACTTTTTATTCGCATTGTTGCATTCAAATTATTTTTCTTCAAGCATTATCACTGTTACTTTTATAGGTTTGGAATACTGCTGGCAACATGAGGTTTGTTTTCATTTTAATATTGCAGTTTGATTGAATAGTTCTATTCAGGTGAAATAGGAATGTTAAATTTATTACTTACCCTTCTCGTCGTACACGCGCAATCCACAACTTCTTCCGCTGTACTTTATAATCACGATTCGGGAACGTATAAAATGTCAAACCGACATTTTTCAACTGCGCGTTGGGACAGCCAGGCACGCAACACACTTTTCCCTCCGATTTCCTGCTCATTTCGTCGCTTATTAATAACAAAAACACGCGTTTCACAGCTGTGCGGCATGCGAACCGCTTGCGCCTGTCAAGGTGACTCCCAGTCAACAACTTACAGCTTTGGCCACATGAGGGCGCATCGGGCGTGAGAGACCAGGCGTATAGTTTACTTGAAACGTGTAATGGCTACAAGCAATTTACCAGAAGATGTGTTGCATCGAGTAAATAAAGCCAGAGAGGCGTTAGTGCCGATAAAATCAAAAGAAGCCTACGAAAAGGAATTTGATAATTTTAAAGAATGGTCCGATATTCACGATGTAGCGGAAATTAATGAAATGGTCTTATTGGGATATTTCCAAGAATTATCCGAGAACTTTGCTCCTAATTCGTTGTGGACCAAGTATTCGATGCTGAAGAAGCAAATGATGGCTAAGAAATTGGTAAATATTTCTGAAAAATTATTGGAATTAGAGGCGTTTTTAAAACAAAATTCAAAAAATTATGTACCTAAAAAATCAAAAGTTTTGTCGCGGGAACAGGTAGTGTTATTTTTAAAAACTGCCCCTGTTGATGAATATCTTTTGGATATGGTAATTTTGGTGATAGGCATTTTCGGCGCATGTAGGCGTCATGAATTTCTACAAATGAAAGTTGGAAATGTTAAAGATATGGTTTCAAACATTGAAATTACAATTCCCTGTAGTAAAAATGGTCAACCAAGGAGCTTTGTAGTTATACAGGATAATGAAATTAATGCCGTTAGTCTCATAAGAAAGTACATGTTTCTGAGACCCAAGAATTGCAATATAAATATTTTTTTCTTAATTACCAGAAGAAAAAATGTGCACTACAGTCCGTTGGCAAAAATAAATTTGTTAGTATACCAGCAAAAATTGCAAAATATTTAGGTTTGCCAGAAGCGTCTAAATATACTGGGCATTGCTTTAGGCGTACTGCTGCAAAATTTGACGTTTAGGAGGCTGGAAGAGCAGAAGCATTGCACAAAGCTATGTAGATGCTAATATGCAATCGAAAATCAATAATGCGACATTGATTGCTGGATCATCGAGAGATGAATTTCTTGCACCGACATCGACGATGTCCAATATACAAACTAATAAATCGGTTAATGTTTCAAGTTCAGTTGCCCCTCTTATTTTGGGTTCTTTTACGAATTGTACGTTTAATATTGGCTATGATAAATAGTCATGTAGAATTTTTCGTTTAAATAAATTAAATTTTCATTCTGTCTGGCATTTCATTTTTTGTCATTTCGAACCATATTACCATGACAACGAAGAAGTAAATAAAATAATTACCGGTCCATTATGGCCTACTACTAACGTAGTATTCCATTATATGTCCAGTAACGTTACAAAAAGGAGGTCTATTAATTGCAAATAATGCAGTGGTAGGACATAAATTAAATAATTCACGAGCGAAATGGTAAACATTACTAATTTGACAGTGACGAAAGCAACCTAATATACAGATGACAGCAGCAGCCCAATAGCAGGATGACAGCAGCATTCATAGTTGTTAGTTGAAAACAAACGAAAAATAATAATGACCCTGCTACAATTCAACAAAGTTAATCATTTGTTATACAAATAAAATAACATTGACGAACAAATTAATTCACGAGCGAATTTTTAAACATTACTAATTTGATTGTGAGACAGCAACCCAATACATAGATGACAGCAGCAACCCAATACACAGATGACAGCAGCAACCTAATACACAGATAACAGCAGCAACCCAATACACAGATAACAGCAGCAACCCAATACACACATGACAGCAGCAACCTAATACACAGATAACAGCAGCAACCCAATACACACATGACAGCAGCAACCTAATACACAGATAACAGCAGCAACCCAATACACATTCATGATATTGCGCAACGTCATTGCATGGTATACATACAGAGAGTTTTATGTAACACCGAACATTTTCATCCAATACAATTTGACACCTTTCATTAAAAATAATGTGTAAATTCTGTTGCCTATATGACCATTACAAATTGTAGCCAATCAATCGCAATTAATGCTTCAACTTGTACATACAGGGAGTTCTCCTTTCAAGTATACATGTCCCATTTACAGCGTATATGCCGTAAATCTTTAGATACTCGTTTTTTTTAAAGAGTTCAATTTTAAACTTAAAATGAGAGTGTTCCACTCCCAGACTAAGCATGAAGTAAAATTTCGAGTTTAGAAAAGCCTGAAAATTTGGTTCGGTCGCGTAGCGCGAAGCGCGGAGCGGCCAAACCAAATTTTTAGGCTTTTCTAAACTCTAAATTTTACTTCATGCGCCGCCGGTACAAAACACTGACATTACGAAGTTTAAAACACACCGCTAAACTTTACATTGCATCAGTGTTTTGTACCGGTGGCGCATGAAGTAAAATTTCGAGTTTAGAAAAGCCTGAAAATTTGGTTTGGCCGCTCCGCGCTTCGCGCTACGCGACCAAACCAAATTTTCAGGCTTTTCTAAACTCGAAATTTTACTTCATGCTTAGTCTGGGAGTGGAAAACACTGGTTTAAAGCTTCAAATTACATTCTTTTAATAAACCGAGCGTCGGCAAATGTACAACGTATGCTAATGTATACTTAAACGAAAAATTCTCATTCTGAAAATGTTCGGTGTTACATAAAACTCTCTGTATGTGTATCATCCAATTACCTTGGCCTATAGTTATTGTTTTAAACAATTGGTCTAAAGGGTTTGACTTCCCTTTTATTCAATTATACAAAGGGAATATGTATACAGATAAAAAAGCTCCATGTATATGCAGCTAGTACAAAACTAGCTTAGAATGATTATATTGATTATATAAGAGAAATGTAAATTGCATCATTACATAAAAGTAATTATTTCCCAACAATACAAAAAAAAACATCAAAAATCAGATAAATAATTCATTTCCAATTCCAGAGAAACATCCTGAAATTCTGCAGGAAACGCAACCCCAATATTCATAATATTCCACTGTCGCGTCTACCTATCTATCTGCCAATCTGCATATCTCATTAAATTCATTTTCTACTAGTTAAAATCGATTTTGCTCGCTCGCTAAAAAATACAAAAATCTTAAAGAAAAATGAAAACGGCGCGCTCCAGTCAGACGTTATTAAAAGTTCTCTCCGGGTCTTGCATTGTCCGCGCTCGCTACGCCAACTTAAATTGAATTAATTGTTAAGCTAGGGGCTTTTTCTTCAATTGTGTTTAGTTTAATTGCGGAGCTCGCCGAAATTTTTAGACGTATTGTGTTCGGTTTCTCGTTGTAGCTCCCGATTAATAATTTCAAGTTTTTCGTTGTTTGGCCTGAATAATTTCAACAGTTGAAAGCGTCAGTTAAATTAAATAATTTCCACAAATCAAGCCATGTGCACTACAAGACACGCATCTAAGATACGTTCACTATAACGAATCTATGAGACGCCTACTATAACGTTTGTAAGACACGCCTACTTTAATGCATCTAAGACACGCCCATTGTAATGCATCTAATACTTATCCACTATAATGCATCTAAGACACGCCCAGTATAATACATCCAAGATACGCCCATTATAATGCATCTAAGATACGACGACTAAAAAATGCTTTTAATAAAATTAATCAAATTTCAGAGCTTGATAAAACTAACCGAGATTATTTATAAATTAGTTAACTTGGTTTTTGAGTTGAAAGGAATCAAAACTTGAAGATGATTGTTTTCCACCAACATTTCAAATAATTTTCTCACTAACTGATTTTTTACTCCTTAGTAAATTTCAGTCGTTTACTAAAATGATAATATAGATAGTCTTTCGACAAAAAACGATCGACCCTTTTCCACCCCAAATACCTGCTGTAGACAATTAGTTACCCAAAAGCGTTCCAGCTGTATAAACCCATATATCGCACCTCGATACAACACGTTCAGCCCGTCAAAACGTCACTCATTCAGACGTTCGACGTGTTTATATTAATTATTCATACACACCGCCAAATATTTTACGTGCGGCATTATTCAAATGACGATCCTGACACCTTCCCTCATTTCCTCCTCACGAAAATACATAATAATTAGCCTATTTCCTCGTTTCCTCCCAAAACTTAAAAAACACTCTCAACCATTCATAACTAACTATTTTTTATACATGTTCGTTCTTTTCTGAATGAAGACATTGCGGGATAGTGAAGAAAAGTGAAAGAGTTACAAATATGAATTCAATTCTACTTCGCATTGTTGCAATCTGGTTGAAATCCGACATTGTTTACTATATTTTATCGGTTTTTGAAAAAAAAATAGCTTCTAACCGGGTAACAGTAACGCCCTGTTAGAGGCTATATTTTTTCAAAAACTGATAAAATATAGTAAACAACGTCAGATTTTAACCAGGTTGCAATCTGGTTAAAATCCGACGTTGTTTACTATATTATATCAGTTTTTGAAAAAATATAGCCTCTAACAGGGTGTTTCTGTTACCAGGTTAGAAGTTATAGTTTTTTAAAAACCGATCAAATATAGTAAACGATGTCGGATTTTGGCCAGATTGCAACAATGCTAAGTATTATTTGTTTGTAACTCTTTCATTTTACTTCACTATCCCGCAATGTCTTCATTGCGATATTGCGTTTTTGCATCCCTCTAAAATAACGAGGGAAGCAAGAAAATGCATAAACATGGTTTTACATGTTAAATTCTTAGCCTATTTCATACCATATTAAGGGGATTTATACAAAAATTATACAAGAGGATGTTTGAGGACATCTCCTGCTCCTTTTCGTCTCTCGGTTATTAATTAACCCCACCAAGGACGTGAAATTCAATCATTCTCGAAGCCTAGACATGTCTGAATTATATTACGCGATATACTAGTGTGTAGTGTGTATGGAATTACAGTTTGACACTTGACATTGTTTCAAAGCACAAGACGAAGGGTGAAGTTATTGGGGGGTGAAACTGGGAAAGGGGAAAATATGATGATTGCGTGGAAACGTCGAGGGGGGATTGTTCTAAATTAATAACGGCCAGAATTCGATCTTGCGGTTATTGATTGGTGCTCAAGATATTCTGGTTATTAATTCCGGTTTACCAAAATATAAATTAGTTGCATAATTCATGGTTAAACTGATTAAAATTACCTTATTCTTTATTTGTTTTTAACTTATAATTTACAATGGATAAAATATGATAAAGTCCGGATTACTGTGCGTGAAGATATTCCTCCTTTTCGGCGGCCGCCTGTCGTGTTCGAGATTGTACAGAACGTTCGTTCTCGTGTAATTTCTCGGGGTGTCGTTCCCGTCCAGGTTCAGAGGAATCACGCGGACGTACGGGGCCGGGACGGCCCTTAACCCTTGGTGGAAGGTGAAGGAGTCGCCCTCGCCATCGTTCGGATTCTCGTTGAAATCCGCGTCGAAGACGCCCTCGTCCTGGGCCTCCATCAACGCGTATTCTAAATTATTCAAAATTGTGATAAATAACGTGAACAATAATTTAGTCATTGTTTGTTTTTAAAAATAGAATATTGTGGGAGAAGTAAGTGTAAGGGGTGATTATAGTAGGTGTGTCTTATATACTAGAATCTAGTAACTAGATAGAGCGGTGGGGTTAAAATGTTAGTTTTAGAGGTTATAGTGGGCGTGTCTTTGATACTAGGTAGAGTGGAGGGTTTAGAACAGTGATGGGGAAACTACGGCCCGCGGGCCAAGTCCGGCCCGCGGAAAGGTTTAATCCGGCCCGTTTAAGAGTGCCGTCGTGAGAATATTTGAACGCGTTCTTACTTCGTAATGTGACGACCCGCATAAAAACTACCTACCTACGATTAAGCATTATTCTTTGGCTATTTGGTTATTACAAATGGCCCGTCTTAAAAAAAGTTTAACCACCACTGGTTTAGAAGATCACTAGAGTTCTTTGGAGGCAATAGTGGGCGTGTCTTGGATACTAGATAGAGTGGAGGGGTTAGAATATTAGTGGAGGGGGGTTTTAAAGACTATAGTGGGCCTCATGAATACTAGGCAGAGTAGAGGGGTTAAAATATTAGTGGAGGAGGGCTCTGGAGAGAATAATGGGCGTGTTTTGGATACTAGATGAAGTAGAGATTAAGAGATTATAATGAGTGTGTCTTGCATGCTCGATAGAGTAGAGGGGTTATAAAGTTATTGGAGGGAAATTATTGCAGTAGGTGTATCTTTGAGTAGAGAGGTTAGAACGTTAGTGTAGAGGGACTTTAGAGACTATACTGGGCGTGTCTTGGATACTAGATAGAGTGAAGAGGTTAAAAAATTAGTAGAGGGGGGCTTTGAAGACAACAGTGGGCGTGTCATGGATACTGGATAAGGTGGAGGGGTTAGAATGTTAGTGATAGGAAGGCTTTGGAGACGATAGTAGGCGTGTCTTGGCTAATAGATAGAGTGAAAGGGTTAGAATGTTAGTGGAGGGCGTATGAGAGGCTAGTAGGCGTGTCTTAGACTGTAATTAAGGGGTTAGCTATTGATAATGGTTACATAGTACCCGAAATGTACATCTAGTCTCGAAAAATAAAAGCGGAGAAAGGAATATAACTGCGTTTTAATTAAATTAAGGGGTAGTTAGTGGAGGGGGTAGTTAGTGGAGGGGGTTCCTGAGAGACTTTAGAAGCCATATTTTAGATATAAGGTACACTAGAGGTGGTTTAGACTATGAATTCGATTTTACATACTAAATATTAGACATGTTTTAGGTACTGTGTTACACACAATAGATCTGCAAAGTCGCGGTGGTACAGGCCAAGAGGCCACCCTTATAAATATCTAGGTACGGTGTTGAAAGCATCTCATAGAAGTTATGTAGTAAATTTTAAAAAATTAGGAGCCAGAGCATTTATCATAAACTAATCTCCACAATGTCTTCTTTAAATTCAAACCTTATTCTCATTCTTTCTACTTATATCACACAACAACAACAAACAACAATTATTTTAGAACAATACCACTTTAGATTTTGTCCTAACGTATTTGTAATTACTGTTAACAAGGTTTTTACCATCTACCATGGGCAATCCGTCTCCGATCTGATTGTACGCCTCCATCTCTTCAAAATTGTCGAAATTCTGCACTCGCCTGCGGGGGCGGTTCCTGTGGTTGTTACGTAGCGCCCTTTGGAGGAGGTAGACGAGGCCGGCACCGACTCCGGCCGAAGCCGCGACGTAATCCATGGATTTCGCTGATGGTGTTAAAATCGCCACGGCCAGAGAACATAATCCACCTTGGGGAAAGGGAGGAAACGAAAAATTTTGCACGTAGAAATGTCACACGTCAAACATCACTAATTGAAAATTATTGAAATTCGATACCACTATGATAAAAATAACTGACCCGATTCAAAGCATTTTTATAACGAATATATTTTGCTCCCACTTAATCCGTAGTGATCCGCCTACACATCTACTAATATTGAATAGCCACGCCTTAGTTTATGTTTCATATGAAAAATTAAGATCTTAGGATTTAATCTCCAACATTACTTGTTTGATGTTGATAAGATAGGAGCTAGTTTTACAGGGATTAATTTTTAATCTAACACAGTTTTTTATTATTTGTATTAATAATAAAACAACTGTGTTAGTTTAAAAATTAATCACTTTAAAACTAAATCCTAAGATAATAATATTAATAATAAAAAACTGTGATACTTTAGAAATTAATCCCTTTAAAACTTAATCCTGTTTTCGAATCAAACATAAACTAAGGCGTATCTAACCAACGCGGAATCAAGCTGGTATACTGACGGGGCTCGAAGACAGAGGAAGGAGTCGGAGCCGGAATATACAGCACAAAACCGGAGACAAAGATTTCAGTCAGTCTGGCGAGGGACACTACCGTGTTCCAGGCAGAGGCGATCGCGGTCTACCTCTGCATTGGAGAAATAGCAAAGCAAGACAACAAAAGTCGATCAGTAGCTATTTTCTCGGATAGCCAAGTGCTTCTAAGTGCCCTTAGCAGCACTAGGCTATCCGAGAAAATAGCTACTGATCGACTCCAAGCTAGTGTGGGATTGTGTAAGCGCTCTCAACGAAATGGGCGGTCGCAAAAAAGTGACAATGGTATGGGTCCCAGGACACAAGGGTCATCAAGGGAACAAAAAAGCAGACGAACTGGCCAAACAAGGCTTGTCAAGCGCATTCATTAGCCCGGAACCCTCCTGCGGTATCGCAAAAACCACAGTCAGACAATCCATAAAAAAATGGACGGAGACACAAACTCAAACCTGGCGGACGATCACACCAGGGCAGAGGCAGGCGAAACAGTTCCTCAAAAAACAATCGCCGGCTTTCACGACCGATCTTCTCAACCAAGAGAGAAAAACGGTTAAAGCTATAGTACGTGTACTAACAGGACACTGTAGGCTCAACAAACACATGAGCAAAAAAGGTCTGGCAGAGGATCAATATGTAGATTCTGCCAGGAAGAAGAGGAAGATCCTCTCCACATCTTGTGCCAATGTGAGGCCCTAGCGCGGGTTAGATACCTAAAGCTGGGCAACACTAAACCAAGCGCAGAGAGCTACACCCAAGGCTCACTGTCAGGGTTTATAGGGCTAATCAAAGAGGTGAAGCTCGAGCACGTTTAGGATAATAGGGATCCACAATAGATCTGCAAAGGTCGCGTTGGTACAAGCCAATGAGGCCACCCCTACGAATATCTAATCTAATCTAAGGCGTATCTATTTCACATTAGTAGACGTGTAGGCGTGACGCCTACTAATGTGGAATAGACACGCCTACTTTAACAAAGAAGACAAAACGATTTCCCAAACATCAAATCTCCCATGCTACCCAAGCGTGCCCTTACCAATGTGGATTTATATAAATATTCGAAAAATATAAAAAAAATCCGCGTGGAATTTATGCGAGATACATTACCACAGAAACCCCTTTACAATGAATCAGCAATTGTAAATTTGTATAGTAAATGGGGGCGCGGAACACATTGGGTAGCCTATAAAAAACGAGGGTCAATAGTTAAATAATAGGTGTAGTAAAAAAAATCCATTATTTTTCCAATAGATGGATTTAGTAACCTGTATCTTGGGTTGCAGAAGTCCAATCGGGTTACACTTTATGGCATTAAAAAGACAAGATCTCGTACAAATAAATATCTGTGACAGTTTTGTAATTGGTTAAATTAGTTTTGTATGAGCTCGTGTTAAGGATGGAGACCAGCAAAGAAAAAATACGCCATATTTTACAGTTTTTCTTCGATAAAGGCGAAAACGCAGGCCAGGCGGCTGAAAATGTGAATATTGTTTTTGGTCCCGATACTGTAACAGCCAATCACTCGTAATTTTGGTTTCGTCGATTCCGTTCCGATAATTTCGATGTCGAAATTACACCATGCTCTGTAAGGCTAACTGTCGAAAATGTCGATAAAGTCATGGAAATCTTCATGTCCGACCGTCATTTAAGCACTGTTAAGCTAAACATTGCACAAAAAATAGTTTGTAACCATTTGCATACGGGTGGATACAAAATAAAGGTCGATGAATCGGTGCCACACGAGTTAACGCAAAAAAAATCCATGGAGTAGCTGAATCGCAACAAAAACGACCTATTTCTGAAGATGACTGGTGATGGAAAATGGATCACTTAAGATAACGTCAACACTGTCAACGTCAACAATTGACCGTCTGAAGGATGCAATCACCCAGAAGCGGCCAGCCTCGGCCAATAGGGGGGGGATTTTGTTACATCAGGACAATGCCAGGCCACACACTTCGATAATGACTTGGTCCTTTGAAAATGGTCTAACAAACCGAAACTAGTCGGAATAAAGATTTAATTGTGAAACAATACCAAGTGCCTTTCCTATAATTAACTTTACATAATGCTAAAAATTCCTTGAGCTTGGTTGAGAGGTTCTTTTGCATCCACCTTCTAGTCCGGACATGGCACCAAGTGATTACCACCTGTTCCTGTCCATGGCGAACGTTTTGCTGGTGAAAAATTTGCCTTGAGAGAGGCTTGTGAAAATTGACTGTCCCAGTTTTATGCCAATAGGGACGAGGACTTCTATCAGAGAGATTCAATGAAATTAGCTTCAAAATGGCAACAAGTTATATTTAATCTAAATCGCATCATTGTAACTATGATAAATGAAGGCTTTAATTTCATGCGAAAATAATGGATTTTTTTTTACTTCACCTACTGCTTTGATAGTTATAGTATTTAATAAGTTTAGAAGGCGGTGGTCATCAAAACTATCAAAATATTTAACTGTGTAATATTATGTAATTGTTAAATGGACTCCGTTGAATGAATAAATAAATAAATAAACTATTGACCCTCGCTTTTTATAGACTACCCAACTTATTCCGCGCCCCCATTTACTATCCAAATTTACAATCAAAATATTTAACAAGTTTAGGAGGTGGTGAAACGTCACCAAAACTATCAAAATATTTAATCTACTTCTATTAATAAGATACGCCTACTTTTGCGAAGAAGACACGCCTACTTTCATGGATACGAACAGTTTACTTCTATAAACAAGACACGCCTACTTTTGGTAACGTTGGTCACGCCTACTTCTGTGAAGTAGGCGTGTCCTATTGATAGCGGAATATTCAGATACATTGCTAATTTCCTGCAAAACATTTTTTCTGCTATTGTAATCTTTCCTTATTTTATGACAAAGTGTATAAGGACCCCTGCCATTTTTCCAATTACCAGAAAGCCCGGTTCACCCTTCTTCTTAAATTAATAACGCCCGCCCGGACTTTGATTTAATTTGAAAATCCGCATCACTGATTAAGGGACGAGGGTGGTGACCTTGGGACGGCGGCTGTCATAACTTTATCCAGGGGGGCGGTGGGGGGAGCGAAACACGCGCCGAATTACGCAAAGAAGGGACCCGCAATCGGGGTGGAAATAACGCTGAAAGGGTGATAATGTGAGAAACGGAAAAATTCCTTTCTCTTTGAGCGTTTTTGCATATCTCCCAAGATTACAAACCTACAGCACTCTTTCTCGGATTGTTTATACTCGTTCTGGCAGAAATTAGTTAAGAAAAACGAAAAAATCCTAAAATGTGTAATTTTATATTTTTACAAGATAAATTCAAATTCAAAACTATTTGAATTCGAGAAAATAAGCTTACGCTTCTTATAGTTTGCACACTTTAAACATAATATATAAAATTACGAAAAAACTATTCGTGAAAATGCAAACAGTGTCTTAATTAATAAGACAATTTAAGACGATAAATATCCATTGAAACAACTACTTCCCGTGCAAATACACCTCCGGATATTAAATTATACAATGAAATATTTAAAATCTTATTTAATTTGATTTGTTACAACGCTCTATTCAAGTATATGTAACATTTAGGTCAAATTCTCTTCAAACCAACTAACAGTACAATTTAAAATGAAAGGAGAGATTGCAATCTCTCCTTTCATTTTTTTTTCATACAGTGCATTTTTTAAATGAGTTTAATTTGAAGCATTAAACGAATGTTTTCCACTCCCAGACTAAGCATGAAGTAAAATTTCGAGTTTAGAAAAGCCCCGTGAAAATTTGTCGAGGGTCGCGCAGCGACCCGAGACAAATTTTCAGGGCTTTTCTAAACTCGAAATTTTACTTTATGCGCCACGCGTGTAAAACACTAAAATATTGTGGAATTTATATATATTCGAACTTTATTTGAACTCGTGTTTTATACGCGTGGCGCATGAAGTAAAATTTCTAGTTTAGAAAGTAAAATTTACATAAAATAGGCTGAATTTGGTATACGTATTCCAAATTTAGAATACTAAGCATGAAGTAAAATTTCGAGTTTAGAAAAGCCCCGTGAAAATTTGCCTCGGGTCGCGCAGCCCCGTGAAAATTTGCCTCGGGTCGCGCAGCGACCCGAGACAAATTTTCGGGCTTTTCTAAACTCGAAATTTTACTTCATGCGCCACGCGTGTAAAACACTAAAATATTGTGGAATTTATGTATATTCGAACTTTATTTGAAATCTGTGTTTTATACGCGTGG
The DNA here is from genome assembly GCA_932526585.2 of Philonthus cognatus. Taxonomy (NCBI): domain Eukaryota; kingdom Metazoa; phylum Arthropoda; class Insecta; order Coleoptera; family Staphylinidae; genus Philonthus; species Philonthus cognatus. The sequence goes on from OW052242.1 coordinate 144,481,908, forward strand.
CGCATGAAGTAAAATTTCTAGTTTAGAAAGTAAAATTTACATAAAATAGGCTGAATTTGGTATACGTATTCTAAATTTGGAATACTAAGCATGAAGTAACATTTCGAGTTTAGAAAAGCCCCGTGAAAATTTGTCGAGGGTCGCTCAGCGACCCGAGACAAATTTTCGGGCTTTTCTAAACTCGAAATTTTACTTCATGCGCCACGCGTATAAAACAGATTTCAACTGAAGTTCGAATGTACATAAATTTTACAATAATTTAGTGTTTTATGCGCGTGGCGCATGAAGTAAAATTTCGAGTTTAGAAAAGCCCAGAAAATTTGTCTCGGGTCGCTGCGCGACCCTCGACAAATTTTCTGGGCTTTTTTAAACTCGAAATTTTACTTCATGCTTAGTCTGGGAATGGAAAACACTCGTTTAAAGCTACAAATTAAACTTAAAACAAAATACAAGGAGTATCTAAAGATTTACAGAAAATAGGCTGAATTTGGAATACGTAACGTATAGGCACGACGCTGCCCCTATTTATTGAAAGTATAATCAAAATTTACATTGCTCTTATGGATATTTCTTAGCAACGGTTAATTTTATTTATCATTTATTTTAGATCAATCTACTTAATACAACATGTTTATAATAATTACCTCAACAAATTAAAGCAATATGAAGAAGCAATTATGTTTTCTATGGAAGTAATACATGGATTTATGTAATTATTTAACTGTGTTCCATTATTTAATTTATATTTAATCTAAGAAACATTTTTTTGGTAAAAGAATACTGTCAATTTATTCGCAAAGCTTCAATGTATAATATGTATAAGTTTGAATGCCCCATTTCCATTATTGTGGAAGATCAATCGTGGTTCGTTCTTATGGCCAAATAACTTGTAAATTTCTGACCTTAAAAGAAAAACTACTTGTATATGGTTATGAATTGTGCAGACTTTTCATCTTTTATATTTCACAAGCGTGTAGATGTCTGTGGTTTGAAGGCACACATGTATGAATACAGCCACATAGGGATATTTATCGAACAAGGTGGGTGAATAATGTGCGTTGTGCATGCACGGCGTGATGTTCCTTGTTCCTTGTGCCTTGCACCAGCTGCGCATTAATTACCCCCTTTCCACTCCCGGCAGAAATCCTTGTGTGGCCATATATTCAACCCGCTTATTATTTTCCTTTGCGCCAAAATCCGAAACGGTTTCGCTATGATAGTCACAAACGATTCATCACCTGAGGTTTTTTTTTTAGATTAAAGTCTTATCAAGAGTTTTTGTTGCAAGATTTTCAAAGTGTACTGCACTTGTTGCCGCTAATTTAGCACGGGGCCGATTTTGTAAATAAAAGGTTCGCGGGTAGGCGCGGGTTCTTTACCTGCGAGGGACGAGGCCCTCATTATCCACGCGGCCGGACACCTAGAGAAAAAACAGATGTTTTAAACCATTCGCTTGAGATGGACATCCGGGCCGGAATTTGTATATTCGCAGAAGATTATGCCAGAGCACGTTTTTTGGGAACAAAAAGGCAATAAAACGGACACTTTTAGCGGCAACAGGCAAACAACCCTTATTCCCCGAAAAACTTTCCACCACCACCACCAGCCTCAAGAGCTTCATGGGAAAGGAAAAAAGAGACACTCACTCTCCAAAATTCGATTAAGAAACATCGATCTTTTTGTAAAACATTTTTTAGTCCGCGATAGAGAATTTTATTTTGTTGTTGTTTACATAGTTAATAAATAGTGTGAAAGTCATTTTCTTTTATAATTAATGGGAGCTTCCCATTTGGTCCTTCGAGTATTTAAAGGTTTAAGGTTTAAACAGCACTTAACGAGTTCAATTGCACAAAGCGTGCATTTTCTACACCAGAGCTATGACAGTCATAAACGATTCATCACTTGAGAATTTTGAAATAAATGTCTTATCAAGAGTCTTTGTTGCAGGATTTTCTTAGTGTTTGTTACATGTACTACAGCGTTGCACTATAGGAGTTCAATTGCACTGAGCGTGCATTTTCAACACAAGACATCTGCGATGTCAATCACAAGTTCAGTTTATTTGCATTAATATGAACTCAATGGTCTTTTAATGTTCTGAATCTGAAACTGTTGCACTGTACGTGTTCAGATGCATTGAACGTGCATTTTGTTTAACTTAGTGCAGCGTAAACGAAAAAACCTACTTATTATATTAATTACCTCAGGCGCGCACCCAGAAATAGATTTTAAGGGACCTCTTAGATGGGCGTTTTAAACGCGAGGCGGAACGTGAGCGGGCGCAAGCGTTTGCGTTTTAACACATAGGTTTATATGAGAGTCCGTTGACGAACGGGTGCGAGGCGGAGAAAACGCCAGCAGTCGCGTCTGTTTAAATTTGAGCGGAGCGGGACGGACGCGTTTTTCAGTTTTAACACATGGTTTCTTATGCGCCTTCTTATACGGGCGGATGAAACGCGTTTTTAAAACGGGCGTTCGGGGCCTCGGTGGCCGAGTGGGTAGAGACCCTGCCCACAGACCAATGGGTCGCGGGTTCGAATCCCGTCCGGTGGAATAATTTATGAATAATAAATTATTCCATCCGGGTCCATGGATGTAGTGTGAATGTATTGTGGCGTTAAAACGAATTGAATAAATGTGAGCATTAGTTAATTAATTAAAATTAAAAAATAATAATACAATGGTAGATGGCTGTATGGAGAAATCCGAGGCCAATGAAACAAAAAAAAAAGCGGGCGTTTTTTGCAATATTTTTATAAAAAATCGGCCAAAGCGAGTTAAATTCGTAATATTTTCCTTACAATATTTATTTATTTTTGCTTTTAGATAAGTGTCCAAAATTTATAAATAAATAAACAAAAAATATAAATTATAAATTTTTAGGTAAACTTCCATCTCTAAGATATGAATATCATTTTATTTAATATTTAAAAAATCTTTGATATTTTCTATAAATTGCGAAAAATAAAATAACTAACAATTTAAAATCGCCCCCAATCTCTTGTAAAAATAGTGTGATGAGAACAAAATAATTAAAAGAATTAATAATCATTTTTTTGAGAGCGGTCTCTGTGCTCGGAAATTTTGTACCGCCAGCAGCTTGTCTTTTCCCTGACTCTGCAATTGGCCAACTTACTAGGGAAATGCCCATTTCACAGTCTATTTTTAATATGCAGGTTATTACTAATCAAAGTGTGTGAAATTTTTGACAGAAATTTGTATACCGGTTACGGATAAAATAAAAGGAAAAAAAGTGATTGTCTATATCAGAGATCCGCAACCTTTTTGATATTTCGACCCCAAAATTAAAAAAAGAGTTATGAGCGACCCCAGAAAAAAAAAACACTAAGTTAACAAGTGCAAAGCTTGGTTCAGGTAACGAAGTTAGCTGTTTTTATTTCGTAAATTATTTATATTGAAGAGTTTATTTATTTTGGAAAGTAATATTAGAGCAAACTAGAAAATATGCATTTAACATACGAGTAATATTTATGATGGCATTAAATGAGACAAGCAATTATTTTAATATTTTATTTAAAAAAAAGGTACATATACGTAACTTTACAAACTAATGTGAACCTTGTGCTTGCACACTTGCAGTCAGTATATTAATTCTTGGTGATATATTATCAGAAACAGACACCCTCAAATCAGGTTCTACGTTAAGTCTGGAGCGATATTTTGTTTTTATAGCAGTTAATGTGGAGAAAGCTGTCTCGCAAAGGTATGTAGATGCGAATGGCAGCAATTTCAGCAGAGATGTTTTGAATAACAGTGGATATTCCTTTTCCGTCATTATCCAGAACTTGGATAGATCCGTGGTTTTGAAAATAGATCGAAGGCTTTCATCGGACATTAAATCGATCAGCTGCTCCTTTTCTTTTAAGTTCATCTTCACAGTGTTAAGATCACAAGTGAATGGATTAATTATCCATTGGTCGCCGTGTGACGTATCTGGGAATCTTATTTCCAAGTCTTGCTTAAGGTTTGTAAGATGCATCATGATTTTGGTTTTAAGTTCTTCTTCGAGCCTTATATGGTTTTCTTCAGAAAATTTCTCCAAACATGCAAACATCTCGTAGTTTTCAGCACTGACTTCGTCTATCCACAAACTTGTTTTCCTACAAAAAGCTTTTATTTTGTTAGCTAAAATCAATACATTTGTACTCTTCCCTTGCAACGATTGATTTAAATCGTTAAGTTTTTCAAAAATATCCGAAAGATAGCCAACTGTTGCCAGCCAATTTTCATTCAAGAAATATTCCGCTAGCTTTGGTTCCCGTTCAAGTAGAAATATTCTGATTTCATCTTTGAGATCAAATACACGTCGGAGTATTTTTCCTCGCGATAACCACCTGACCTCCGTATGTAACAGTAGATTTTCGTATTCTGATCCCATTTCACGACACATTATTTTGAAAAGGCGACTGTTTAATGCGCGAGCTTTAATAAAATTTATTATTGTTACGACTTGTTCCAACACTTTATTTACATCTGGTTGCAAATGTTTTGCTGCAAGGGCTTCACGGTGAATCATACAGTGAACAAAGCCTACGTGAGGTGCAATCTCGGTTACTTTTGCTTTGAATCCTGTTTTGGAGCCGGTCAATGCAGCTGCGCCGTCTGTACACACAGATACACAATATTCCCACTTTATGTCATGGAGTTCAAAACAGGTTTAACTGCATTAAAAATTGCTTCACCGCTTGTTCTTCCTTCTAATCCCTGACAAAATAACAAATCTTCGCATATGTCGTTTTCATATCGGTATCGGATAAATATCAGAAGTTGAGCTACATTAGCTACATCAGTGCTTTCATCCAGCTGAATAGCATAATAGGGACTCGCTTTCACGCGATCTATAAGTTGTATTTTGATATCATCTGCAAGTAGATTGATACGACGATGAACAGTGTCACTTGATAATGGAATTGTTTTCAGTACATTGGCATACTTTTCTCCTTGCATGATCGAAACCATTTTCATTGCAGCTGGCAAAATGAGCGTCGCGCCAATGTTGTGAGGTTTTTTAGTTTTGGCAATCAAAAAGGAAACCTCGAAAGATGCTTGTAACGCTTTTTGGTTAACTGTTGTGTATTTTTGGAAATCAACCTGCTGTGACGTTAGTTTGGTGGCAAGTCGTTTAAAATAAGATTCATCTTTATTCTTTAACTGTGGATGCTTAGTTTCTAGGTGCCTTTTCAGTTTGGCCGGCTTCATGCTCTCATTTGCCAAAACCTCCAAACAAACAACGCACTGTGGACGTTGTTCAAAATTCAACACTGTACATTTAAAACCAAACTGGATGTACGATTCTTTAAAAATGCGTTGACGCTTCCCAGTTGTCTCCGATGTAACTGTTGCTTGTTTAGTTGAAGTTGAAGCGTCACTCTCTGTATCGATGTGTAAGGTGATGTGGCTGTTGAACTACAATCATCGCGGTTATAACTAATAGTTACAGTAGTGGAACTAGATGTTGCTCTGCTGTCATCGATAGTAATAACACTACTAGTACTTGAAGTGGCGGCATTGTTTTCACGACTTATATTACTCGTAACAGTAGTTGTCATTGTAGAATCTGAGGCGACACTGTTGTAAAGAACTACGTGTTTAATTCTTTTGATTTGTGATGCGTTATTAGGACTTCCGCCACCTGCATCTTTAGATGTGCGTTTTATTAGCCACTTATCCATTGTTAACTGCAATAATAAATACGCATTAATAAATAAAAAATGTATTCCAAACGATTAATATTAGATTTTTCGTCATATGCTCGCGTGGTAACAGGATTTACTTCAAATTTATTTTCAACGAAGCACAAATAGACAAGCAAAAAAATACATAAGTTAAGCGTAAAAAATATTTTTATTGACAGTTGCTGAGTACACTTTATAATAAAAAATAAATTTTATTTCTAAAATATTGGCCATTGTTAAAATAATATGTATAATGAATTATAATTTAAAAGTATAGAAGTTATAAATTCGCGCTGGTTTTGTTATTGAACCCACGCGTCCAACATGGCCGCGCCGCGATGACGCCTCACTTTATTATCTAAGTATGAGTGCACAGTTACTTACCGTGTGCGTGGTTATCCACGAGGACACTAATCATCCAAATAAAACTTTCTATAGAAGTAATCTTTCGTGTTTTGACATCAATTTAGTATGTATTTGCAATCGACAAAGCGGCGATGAGTACGCACGTTCGGATAGAACTGACTTAACGAAGAAAGAGAGATCGGTATGGGGGCGCGGCGCGGGAGCGGTGAGGTTGTGACGGGCGGGACTGGACAGGTTGTACAGTCGTAATTATTTTCGATTCTCTCCGTTTTAAGGACATAGTGTAATTGTGTATGTAAAGAGAGATTATATTTTATGCATAAACCTTAATAAAATTCGATGTACAGGACCTTGTTGACTTTTTTGGCGACCCCATAAATATCTTTCGCGACCCCACATGGGGTCGCGACCCCAGGGTTGCGGACCGCTGGTCTATATCCTAGCACTAAAACGTGATTTTATAAGTATGTTTGATACAGAAAGTTTTATCTTAGAAATTCAGACACCGCCCAAGATCAAATCCATTAATGTTTCATCAACATTAAAACAACGTTTAATGTTGCTGCACTGTTGATATCACGTTATTTGTTTGTTTTTTGCTCAGTGGGATAAGAGCTAAAAGCGGAGCGGAAAAAACGATCCGTCCCGCTCCGCTATCGCGCTAAAAACGTCCATCTAAGACCGCCCTAAGGGGGGTTACGCGATTTGGTGGCGCTCATCCCGGTCTTAGGGGGGGACTTACGAATATAAAACTTCAAATACTACAATTTATTAGGGGTGAGTGCGCGTCTGAATTTCTTTCAAATTTTGTTAAATTTTATTATCATTTATACGAGCTTATATCTATTTTTCACTTGAATAAATTTTCAGTTTGCCTTTATTCTGTTAAAATACTTGAATTTTTTTACCGAACAAGGCGGCAATAAGCGAGAAATAAAAAAAAAATGTCAACGAGTTTACGTAAAATCCAATTTTCCCCTTCAACGTCGACGCTCGCTTAATTGAATTATCGAGTTTTTGTTTTGTTTGTCTCGTCTGACGCACACTGTATGCATTATCCGTCAGTTTTGAAATGAGCCGTAAAGTGTCGTTAATCTTCCGCGTGGAAAACTAGCTGCAGAAGTTCCATAGTAACAATCGAGTTGTTGAATTTTTGACTTGTTAATTCAGGTAGTTTCCATATAATAAATATTATACATCAAGTGAATTAAACACGATTTTATTCACGAAAAGATTTTTGATTTCACGAGCGCCTCGGCGCGAGTGAAATCATTTCTTTGAGTGAATAAAGGTGTTTAATTCACGTGGCGTATATATGTTTTTATTCAATTTTGACGAAATTGTAAAGAAAATGTACTTTACATTTATTTTTAAATACATTTTTTAACTCACTAGTGACCTAACAAAATTTTAGTTCACTAGTGAATAAAACCTTGTTTATTACGGTTGTTATGGAGTTATTAATGTCGATTTAAATTAACAAAATTGAATAATAAATAATATAACAAATTTTTTAACTCACTAGTGACCTAAAAAAAATTTAGTTCGCTAGTGAATAAAACCTTGTTTATTACGGTTGTTATGGAGTTAATAATGTCGATTTAAATTAACAAAATTGAATAAATATATGAATATATAGATATAGATATAGATACAGGGAGTTTTATGGATATTTATATATTATTTATAGATACAGGGAGTTTTATGTAACACCGAAGATTTTCATAACGAGAATTTTCTTTTAAGTATTCATATGCATACGTTGCACATTTGTCGATGCTCGGTTTATTAAAAGAATTTAATTTGAAGTTTTAAGCGAGTGTTTTCCACTCCCAGGCTAAGCATGAAGTAAAATTTCGAGTTTAGAAAAGCCTGAAAATTTGGTTTGGTCGCGTAGCGCGAAGCGCGGAGCGGCCAAACCAAATTTTCAGGCTTTTCTAAACTCGAAATTTTACTTCATGCGCCACCGGTACAAAACACTGACATATTACGAAGTTTAAAACACCGCTAAACTTTACTTTAAAACAGTGTTTTGTACCGGTGGCGCATTTTTAATTTTCAGACATTCGTCTTAATTTGAAGTTTTGAACGAGTATTTCCACTCCCAGGCTAAGCATGAAGTAAAATTTCGAGTTTAGAAAAGCCCCATGAAAATTTGTCTCGGGTCGCGCAGCGACCCGAGACAAATTTTCTGGGCTTTTCTAAACTCGAAATTTTATTTCATGCGCCACGCGTATTAAACACTGAAAGCACTGACATATTGTGGAGGTGTAAACTTCGCTTGAAATAAGTGTCTTGTACGCGTGGCGCATGAAGTAAAATTTCGAGTTTAGAAAAGCCTGAAAATTTGGTTTGGCCGCTCCGCGCTTCGCGCTACGCGACCAAACCAAATTTTCAGGCTTTTCTTAACTCGAAATTTTACTTCATGCTTAGCCTGGGAGTGGAGAACACTCGCTTAGATCTTCAAATTGAATTCTTTTAATAAACCGAGCATCGGAAAATGTGCAACGTATGCATATGGATACTTCAAAGAAAAATTCTCGTTATGAAAATGTTCGGTGTTAAATAAACTCTCTGTATATTTTTTAATTATGTTTACCTTTAAACTAAACCTATTTAAACTTTGAATGTTATTTATCGCATCTGAAAAAACTTAGCCTATAAAAAACACACGTGCTCTCTTTTCCTTTTCTTTTGTTTTCGTGTGTATCCACATCTAGCCCAAAAAGAAAATGAGGGCCATTACGAATCCCCCACGTTTGGATAAATGTATACAGCACATCAAGTTAATACACACCCGGCTTTCGCTTGTATTTTTTTTTCTTCGGCTTTTTTCTCTTTCCTGTATTTATGTCCGAAATTCGGCGTGAAATATGAATGGAATTGATCCGACCCTTTTGCGGCCTCGTGTAATTGGAGGACCGCAATTTTCCGGTTTAGTGGAAAAGTCGCTGGTAATAAAAATCTGAGGAAACGAGAATTGTGATGAATTAACAGGAAGTTAATTGAATCACTTGATGTTTTTTTATATATTAAAATCGGCTGCAAAAAATGGAGAGTTTGAGAAGAATACGAATAATAATTAATTCAGAAGTTAGGGGAAGGTAATCGTCGGTGCTCTACGCGGCATCAATGGCTCAATGCTGAACAACCTTAAGGCCATACCAGCATGTCGCGACACCGCACACTTCCTTATCGGAGGGATGCAGAAGGCCGTGATACTGGGTTCACTACGTCTACTGAGATGACACACCGTTAGGCACCACTAGTTACCCCACTTCCAGGCTTGGAGGAGGTAACTAGGGGATACATTTGGCACCCTCTCCACATGAAATCAGAGGCATGTGGGTGTAGATGGTGACCATTCATTAAAAAAAAAAAATAATAATAATAATAATAATCATTCATCACAGGAGGTACCAGAACAGGCACAAACACAACAACAAAAGATGGAAAAATGGTCGAAAAAAACACTACATGGTAAACACTTATACATAATAAACAACAACAGTATAGACAAACTAGACTCGTACGCCTGGTTACAAAGAGGACAACTGCACCCTGAATCTGAAGGTTTCCTACTAGCCATCCAGGATCAAGTGATAGCCACAAAAAACTATCAAAAATTCATAATAAAAAACCCATCCATAACTAATGATTCCTGCAGAAAATGCCAGCTACAACCAGAAACAATTGACCATATTATAGGAGGGTGCAAAATGTTGGCAGGAACAGAATATACCGACCGCCATAACACTGCAGTGAAAATTATTCACCAAGCTATAGCTCTAAAATACAACCTCACTAAAGAGCAAGTACCATACTACAACTATGTGCCGACCACTGTAATAGACAATGACAAATACAAATTGTACTATGACATAACCATACAGACTGATAAGACCATCGTGTGCAATAGACCGGACATCACATTCCAAGATAAAACAAACAAAACGACATATATTATAGATATTGCTATACCGGTAGACAACAACACTATCAAAAAATACACGGAGAAAATCGAAAAATATACAGCGCTAGCCATTGAGATAGACAGAATATGGAAACAAGATCGTACACATATACTACCATTTATTATATCCACCACCGGTATTACTCATAAAGAATTTAAACCAAATCTGAAAAGACTACATATACAGCCATTCATGCATACCAACATCCAAAAGGCAATTATTTTAAAAACCTGCAGTATTACGCGAAAATTCCTACGATAGAGCACTTGCGAGACTTGGTATAATCCGTCAGCAAGGAAGACCCCGGCTGATTAATCCCCGAGAAAACAAGAAATATAATACTAATAAAAATAATAATTATAATTATATGTTAAGTTGGTGGTATTAGTCGTCGGTGCTCCAGGCGGCATCAATGGCTCAATGCTGAACAACCTTAAGGCCATACCAGCATGTCGCGACACCGCACACTTCCTTATCGGAGGGATGCAGAAGGCCGTGATACTGGGTTCGCTGCGTCTGCTGAGATCGCACACCGTTAGGCACCACTAGTTACCCCACTTCCAGGCTTGGAGGAGGTAACTAGGGGATATATTTGGCACCCTCTCCACATGAAAGCAGAGGCATGTGGGTGTAGAGGGTGACCATTCAATAAAAAAAAAAAAACAATAATAATAATAATAATAATATATATTGGAACTTCTCATTCCCAACGCTCAGGCAAATACGAGCAAACAAGCCTGACGTAGTCCTCCTCGACCACCATCTAAAAACGATGTTTGTCATCGAATTCTCTGCAGCAGCAGAGACAAACATCGTTTTAAAAGAGGAGGAAAAATGGACGAAATATCAGGATCTTTTGTACGACATGAGCAGACTCTACCCAGGCCACACTGTTAAGTTGGTGGTATTAATCGTCGGTGCTCTAGGCGGCATCAATGGCTCAATGCTGAACAACCTTAAGGCCATACCAGCATGTCGCGACACCGCACACTTCCTTATCGAAGGGATGCAGAAGGCCGTGATACTGGGTTCACTACGTCTACTGAGATCACACACCGTTAGGCACCACTAGTTACCCACTTCCAGGCTTGGAGGAGGTAACTAGGGGATATATTTGGCACCCTCTCCACATGAAATCAGAGGCATGTGGGTGTAGAGGGTGACTATTAAATTAAAAAAAAAATAATAATAATAATAGTTATTTCCCTTACAGGCCGAAAGCTTAATTACAAAGGAACATACAAAAATAACAATATTAATTATAACATAAAACAACTAAGTAAACTTAAAACTAAATTAAATGAGTAGAGTGGAAAAAACGATAAACAAAATGTAATATGAGCTAGAATTGTAATTACAGTAAACATGATTTTAATGATACAATGAAGTCTGATTTCGATGGATTAAATATATCGACAGCATACTGTACCTCATGGTATCTACGTAACATATAAACTAGAGGCGAAAATGAATAATGCGTGGTACGAGGGGTTGAAAAATGAAACGATTGATTATTACGACTGGATAGCCGTGGAACCGCAAAATTAAGTTGATAAAGAAACTCACTATTATCGGTGTTATAATGAATAGTGTTTTCCACTTGTTTCTTCTACTTTCGTTACAGTATATATTTGGATTTGCAGAGGCACTCGTTTTCTCACACAAAGTAATTTACGTATTTTCCTCGGCAGTTTTACATGCCGGATTTTTTGTTTTTCTAAATATTTCAATTCAACGCTGAAAAAAGACCTCTCTTTCAATTTGACCGGAGTTTTAATTAATTCGTGAAATACAAGCGCGCTCGCGCTCGATTGTTGCCTTTTGTCGAAACTTGTATTTTTCACCCTTTTTGTGGAGAATTTATTTCCGGTCAGATTTCCCCCCCTCGGTTTTGTTGCGGTTTATTGTATTAAGCAAGCGGTGCGTTCATTCGGCTCGGAATAATCTAACGGTGATGTGTGAATGGGAAAAGTAGAATCGTGCTTTGGATTAATGTGAGTCGTATATTCCGATCGGCGCTTGTTAGTTTCCCGAGAGATTCCTTGTTAGGCAACGCTTTCAGGCATGAGGAGATCTTGTTAAACCGATTGGGAATATTATAAATAAGTTTGGAATATATTGAAAATATAGAATTTGAAATAACACGACAAATTTTTTTTTTTTTTTCTTGAATTAATTTCTCATCTGGCACTTGGTGAAACATATTACACTATGTAAAGTTAATTAAAGGAAAGGCACTTGGTATTGTTTCACAATTAAATCTTTATTCCGACTAGTTTCGGTTTGTTAGACCATTTTCAAAGGAATGTGACATACAGTATTTGTCTAGGTGTTTATTCCATATGCTCATGTTATGTTGCAGTTTTCTTTCATTTTCTGCAATCACTACCTCATCGTCTGCAAACGCACCTTCTGATATTTTAATCATTTTCATGTTTTTGTATCCTATATTCGTTTTAATTATTTATTGTTTCATGCTCTTCATTATTTCATTTATATATAGTATGAATAAAGTTGGGCTGAGTCCACCTCTTTGTCTTAATCCAGTATTTGTCTTAAATGCATGCAGGGAAAAACCCTTATATATTATTTCGTTACTGTTATTGTTATATATGTTTTGTATTATTTTGATTACTTTGTTTTCTATCCCTCTCTTCTCCAGTATTTTCCATAGTTTCTTTCTTGGTATCATATCGAAAGCTTTTTTGAGGTCTATAAATCCTAAGTATGTAGCTTTGTTATTTTCCATCCTTTTTTCTATGATTTGTTTTATTGTGAATATGTTGTTTTGTATGGATCTTCCTTTCCTAAAACCACTTTGCGAATCTTCTAACGTCTGTTCTATTTTTTCTTTTATCCTCCTGCTAATTGTCTTTTCTAGGATTTTCATTCCTATACTAATTAGTGTTATGCTTCTATAGTTTTCGCATTTTGTCTTGTCACCTTTTTTGTATATTGGCACAATTTGTGCTGTTTGCCAGTCTTTTGGTATCTTATTGGTCTTCCAAATTTCGTTCAGTATCTTCAGTAATTTATCCATTCTCTTTTCTCCAAGGTTCTTAATCATTTCTGTTATAATTTGGTCATTGTGATCTATACGTTTCATTAATTTATAACTCAGAAAAGAAAACATATAATAGTTTGTAAATTAAATTCACTTGGTTTTGTTTCACTTATATGTATTTTATTTTCTACTAGTTTCGGCTTAATGCCATTATCAAGAATGATGATTCTAAGCACTGTATCACATCTAATCACCATTTTTCTTCAAACGATTTAAAAATTCTGCATACAGGTAATAAGGGATTAACGCTTAACTACCGGGAGGGTTTAGAAATTTCAAAAGCCATAAAAGCAAGTAAAAATGTGGTCAACGACAACGAAGACCTTTGGAATTCCACGATATTAAATGCCCTTATTACCCAATAAAACCTAAAACTCGAAACTGTATATATTCCCAAACAAATCCATTTGTACATCATTCTTGATAATGGCATTAAGCCCAAACTAGTAGAAAATAAAATACATATAAGTGAAACAAAACCAAGTGAATTTAATTTACAAACCATTATATTTTAAAATGTTTTACCAAGTGATTAATGAGAAAAAAATGTCCGATATAAAGAAAACATATGTATGTTTAACTTAATTAAACTTTGAACAGAATTAAATTAAGCCTTAAATTACAAATCCCAACAGTTGAAAGAAAGCAAAAGGAGTACGACCTAGTTGTAGAATTAAATCTCCTGATTGAAAAATCCAGCGCGGATTTTCCGCCTGTGGACAAATTTATAGATCAAGCACGTACGGACAATAAAACCCGGTTTTCATTTAATTAACGACGGCGTTTCTTTTACTGCCGTTCGGAGTTTTATTTATATTTTTATTTTTCATCAACCCTTCTCACCTCTATCACCTCCACACCTTTCCCCTTCCAATATCGGCAAACGGGCAATAAAATCCTAACTCGCTCAATTTTATACTCACTTGAATCACAAGAAAAACACACAAATTTACTATAATTACTGCTATAACTTCCTTACATAAAAAACAAAAAAAAACTGTTAAATATTCCTTGTACTATCAGTAATTTACAGATATAAAAAACAACCATCATATGTGGTAATAACGGCCACTTTGAAATCATTTAAGCTACGCCTAGAATAGGCGTATCTATAACACTATAGTAGGAGTAGCTTGAGAGATACCAGAGTGGGCGTGTCTTTAATACTACATTAAAGACACGCACGCCCACTCTGTATCTCTCAAGCTACGCCTACTATAGTGTTATAGATACGCCCAGGGACGTAGCCATGGGGGGGGGTTGGGGGGGGGACGCCCCCCCCCAAAGCTAAGGCAGTTCTCAAATTTTACTTTATAATGAAAAATTGCTAAACCAGTTGGCAAATCTAAAAAAATTATATGATATAATTGGATATGTTCCCAGATAATGGGTTAGGGCTTAATGCAGTTGGCAAATCTCGGACGAAACAAATTGATGAACATTAATAAGTTTTACTAAAAGAAAATTTCAATTGGAATTAAAACAAATGAATCTAATTCTCAAATTGTAAAACTCCATGTTTTATTAGGTATTGCTTAAATGTAATTAAGTACATATGTTATAAAATATATTAGGAAGTACAAAGCACTATATTATTGGATAATAAATTAGGCTTAATTAAGTTTGAAAATTATAGGTGTTTCCCCCCCCCCCCAAAAGTTAAGGCTTCGCTACGCCCCTGGATACGCCCATTCTGGTAAAGAAGACTCGCCTACACTAGTAGCTCTTAGGATACGCTTATTAAAGTGTTAAAATAACGCCTGCTTAGGTAAAGAAGGCACGCCTAGTCTGGTACCTCTTAGGACATGTTGAAAACAAGCCAATGGAATGAAGAAGGCACGTACATTCTGGTATTTCTTAAGCTTGTAACGGTTTTAACCCTCCTTTAGGGTACACCTCGGGTTAGTCTAGGTTCAGGTTTAATCAGAGTTTCTGTTAGTGCAGAAATAATGTAACAATATTTTGTAAAAATAAAATTTATTCGTGAAATAATATAAAATAAAAATAATGTTAATATATGCTATTAAATAAACAAAACGCAACCCTATGTACAGATAAATTCCAACTCTGGCTCGGTCTTCTCCTCGTACCGCTCCGGGTTCGGTTTTGGACCGTCAGGTGTCTCTATTAGGAGAAAATAAACCAATAATTAATTATGCTGGTTTAAGTTTAGATAAACACAAGAAGTAAATATCTACAATATATTTATATACAATTACAGGCCTCCTTACTGTAGCACTTATGCGTAGCAGCAGTAGTAGGAAGGTCTGCCAGCTTCCAGTGTTGGTTAGCGGTCGCTTATGCGTAGCAGACGCGCAAACTAACACGTTTCCGCTGCGGTAACAGTAGCACACATATACGGGTAATACAGCTCAGAGTGGGATCCGGAGAGCGCTTACACGTAACTGAACTCCGGCCGCTTCTGATTCAAACGGGATAGAGAGAGAACGCTTATACGTAGCTGAACTCCTCTACTACAGGTATTTGAATTCAACAGAGAGAGAACGCTTATGCATAGCAGAACTCCTCTGTCATTCAGCGGAACAGGTACGGGTATTTGAATTCAACAGAGAGAGAACGCTTATACGTAGCAGGACTCTCCTGGAATTCAACGGAACGGGTACAGGTAATGCTATGTTCTAACGGGGAGGAATCGCTTATACATAGCAGAAACCTCTCGGTACTCTAGCCGGTCTAAATTCAATTTGCTTATGCATAGCAGAGATGCAATTAGGAGGCTACTCTGGAAGATCGCTTATGCTTAGCTGAAATCCCAGCGCAGTCTGATTTCTGAGCGCTCCGGCAACTATTTTGATAGCCAGACTCATAAATCTATTGAATTAAAGACAGGCAACAAAGTGTTGCCAACTTATTGTAAATTTCAGGCATTATCTGTGAAATAGATAAATTAAAATAAAGACGTACACTTTCATAAAGTTAATAATATATAGATGGACTAGCATCGATTGCCAACCCATAAATCTCACATTTATCAGCTGTGACAATCGATGCAAGTAAAGTTCGTTACAAGCTACTCCTATTATAGCGTTAAAGAGATGCCCATTCAGGTAAAGAAGTTACGACCACTTTAGCAGCTCTTAAGATACTCCTACTATAGTATTGAAAATAAGCTGATTCAGGTTAGTAAAGACGCTCAGTCCCAGAGTTGTTAAGACTACAAAACTGAAAGCAACCTGAAAGATACCAGAGTAAGTGTGTCTTTCTAATCAGAGTGGGCGTGTCTACAACACTTTGGTAGGCGTAGCTTAAGAGACACCAGAGAAAATAAGCTGATTCAGGTAAATAGAGACACTCAGTCCCACAGTTGTTAAGACTACAGAACTGAAAGCAACCTGAAAGATACCAGAGTAAGTGTGTCTTTCTTATCAGAGTGGGCGTGTCTACAACACTTTGGTAGGCGTGTCTTCTTCACCTGCGTGAATATAGTAATAAAAACAAGCCCACTCAGGTGAAGAAGACACGCCTACTCTGGTACTTCCTAAGCTATGCCTACCATAGTATTGTAGACACGCCCACTCTGATAAGGAAGACACACTTACTCTGGTGTCTTTCAGGTTACTTTCAGTTTTGTAGACACGCCTATTTCAATATCCCTTAAGCTGCGCTTACTGTAGTGTTAAAAGCTCTTCTACTTTGCTAGCTCTATAAGAAAAACAAGCCCAAGCAAGTGAAGAAGATACGCCTACTCTGGAATCTCCTAATCTGAGCATATAATAATAATAATAATAATAATCGTCTTAATTTATACAAAAAAAGATACAAGGTGTAGAATGTATAGCAAAATTACAAAGGCGAAGTTCAGTCGATCTGATAGTCAGATCAACCTATAACTTATTACTAACTAACCTAACACTAATATTTTAAAATGTCTGCTTGTTATTTGTGTTAAAATTTATTTTTTAATTAAATTTCTAGTTTGGATATCGTAACCGAAAAAAACTTACAAAACTATGCGGGCATATTTGTTTGAAAGCACAAACAATCGTATATTCACAAAATTTCAAATCCGACCCTCCCGTGTAAAAGGATTTAAGCTCGAAACTACGCTCCACGACAAGCTGGACTCGAAAGCGCGATTTCCGGTTTCCGGTTTTCGGTTTTCGGTTTCGCAAAAGCGGGATGGAATTAATTAGACCGTAAACTCGTCGGTCATCGGACCTTTGTGCCTTTTCAATCCGGCGGAGGCGGATTTCTATGCGCGCCGAATTGCGATTTTTATTCGTGTGCGCGGGGCGTTTGCGGTATTATTGTAAGATTGATGGCGACATGTCAGCGATGATGGTATCTATTGAGTGAGAAACGGGGGCTGAGTGATGGAGGCCGACACGCGAATTATATACAGAAAAAATATTGTGTACATGAATGGAAAGAAGTAGACAAAAAAAAAACTGTGTGTATACAAAGGAAAGAAGGGATGAAAGACACAAAAAACAATCCTTGAAAATTGTGTTTCAAAAGTATTTATGTGTAATAATCAAGAAACGTTTAAATAAATGAATTAATTGATTAAGTTATGTAAAGATCAAATTAAATTATTCTAGTATTGAAATCACGTCTACATTTTTGTGGAAGTCTACTGATTAAGAAGACACGCCTACTAACATAGAATAAACACGCCTACTTTAATAAAGAAGACACGAAGATTTATTTAACGCGACCCTCGACAAATTTTCACGGGGCTTTTCTAAACTCGAAATGTTACTTCATGCTTAGTCTGGGAGTGGAAAACACTCGTTTAAAGCTTTAATTTGAACTTAAAAAAAAACAAGAAATATCTAAAGATTTAGGCTGAATTTGGAATACGTATACTTAAAAGAAAAATTCCCTGTATACTTGTATGCATGAGCTGTAACTGTACGATAATCGTTTGTTTTTTAAAATAGTTTAATTTGAAACTTTAAACGAGCGTTTTCCACTCCCAGACTAAGCATGAAGTAAAATTTCGAGTTTAGAAAAGCCCCGTGAAAATTTGTCGAGGGTCGCGCAGCGACCCGAGACAAATTTTCTGGGCTTTTCTAAACTCGAAATTTTACTTTATGCGCCACGCGTATAAAACACAGATTTCAAGTGAAGTTCAAATATATATACATTTCACAATATTTTAGTGTTTTAAATGCGTGGCGCATGAAGTAAAATTTCGAGTTTAGAAAAGCCCAGAAAATTTGTCTCGGGTCGCTGCGCGACCCTCGACAAATTTTCACGGGGCTTTTCTAAACTCGAAATTTTACTTCATGCTTAGTCTGGGAGTGGAAAACACTCGTTTAGGGCTTTAAATTGAACTTAAAAAAAAAGAAGAAATATCTAAAGATTTACAGAAAATAGGCTGAATTTGGAATACGTATACTTAAAAGAAAAATTCCCTGTATACTTGTATGCATGAGCTGTAACTGTACGATAATCGTTTGTTTTTTTAAAATAGTTTAATTTGAAGCTTTAAACGAGCGTTTTCCACTTCCAGACTAAGCATGAAGTAAAATTTCGAGTTTAGAAAAGCCCCGTGAAAATTTGTCGAGGGTCGCGCAGCGACCCGAGACAAATTTTCTGGGCTTTTCTAAACTCGAAATTTTACTTTATGCGCCACGCGTATAAAACACCGATTTCAAGTGAGGTTCAAATATACATAAATTTCACAATATTTTAGTTTTAGCGTGGCGCATGAAAATTGCGCCAATAAAAACATATTTCAGTTTTTATTATATATATATATATATATACATATATATATATATATATATATATATATTCTTTATTTACGGATACCAGTTAACTACATTTAAAATGATAAGATGAAATACAATATTGTCACATTAAAATTAAATTACAATAAATATTAATTAAAATAAATGTGTTCGCAAATTATGTTTAAAAGATCGCTTAGATATATCGAAAAAATCTATGTTAGCGTGCAATGAGTTAGTATGTGTAATCATTCTGTTTAAAGAACTATTAAATGTTACATTAGTTCGTCTCCACATAGGAGCTAGCAATAGCTTATCACGAGTGTTGTACCGAGGTACATAAATATTGATAAATAAATTGGTTAATTTTTGTGGAAGTCTACTGATTAAGAAGACACGCCTACTAACATAGAATAGACACGCCTACTTTAATAAAGAAGACACGAAGATTTATTTAACGAGTGTTTTCCACTCCCAGACCAAACATGAAGTAAAATTTCGAGTTTAGAAAAGCTCCGTGAACATTTGTCCCGAGACTGTAACTGTGACTTCATTTTCCTTAAAGAACCAGGGACCAATAATTCCAACTGGGGAAATTGCACACCACACTGTGACTTTAGGTGAATATAAAGGCCTTCAATGCAGTTCTCGAGAATTGGTGTCAGCCCAGAAGCGCATGTTTTGTTTTTTGACGGATCCACACAATAGAAAATGGGCTTCATCACAAAAAAGAACAATAGCATCCTCAGAAACGACTACGAGAAGAACCTCGCATGCGTTTCTCCAAAAATTGAAGTCACGTTCATCACAAAAAAGAACAATAGCATCCTCAGAAACGACTACGAGAAGAACCTCGCATGCGTTTCTCCAAAAATTGAAGTCACGTTCAGAAGTTCCTGCATAATCGCCATCTCGTAAGGATGGAAATAAAGATGATCATGAAGAATTCTCCCCACAGAACGATCGGAACGTCCAAGGATAGACGCATGTTTGGGCGCAGAACGCCGTGGTGATTGCAACTGTCTCAATGTTCTCAGGTGATGTAATAACCCCAGGGACTTCAGTTCTTCGTCTTGTCGCACTTGCAGTTTGTCCGAACGTAGTGACCCACGTACCAATTGATTTGCGGTCCGGGACAGAGGCCAACAAGGCTAAATTAAAGCGATTTCAAAAGGCGCGCTTACAGAACATCCGCTCGAAAAGTAAGCCTCAACGGCAAAAGCACGCTTTTCACTGTTCCAATGCATGATGGCGAATGAACTGTGTCGGGACAAAACTTTATAGTCCCGCCTCTCGAACGAGACCACTAGCGCTCCGCTACGACATCAACCGACTCAATGGCGCGCATTTTAAAACCAACTGTATGGTGCGCACAAAACCGAATGGGAAGAGGGCAAGATTGTTCAGGGAAATGAAGTCTGGCTCTTCACGGATGGCTCCAAGTCCGAAAACAGAGTAGGGGGTGGAATTTTCTCACATGAGTTCAACCTCAAAAAATCTTTTCGACTTCCAAACCACTGCAGCGTCCTACAGGCGGAAGTCATGGCTATCCGAGTGGCAGTGGACTGGATAGGTAAAACTGGCCTTCAGGTAAACCATATCAGGTTCGTCACCGATAGCCAGGCCGCCATTAGGACATTAAATAGTCCCTACTGCACCTCCAAGGTGGTCAGAGACTGCAGAAAAGTGCTTAACAAGCTCGCTAACAGCTGTGATGTGGGGCTCATCTGGGTACCAGGTCACAGTGATATCAAGGGAAACTCAACTGCCGACGGCCTCGCAAGGAAAGGGGCAAGGATGAGAGACCTATCTACTGAACTTTCCGCCGACATTCCTCTTGGGGAATGCAAGAGATTATTAAGGGACCAAATGACATCATGGGTTAACCTTAGGTGGAAGGAAGAAGACACGTGTCACATAACAAGGCAGCTATGGCCTATGTGTGACACTATAAACAGTAAAAGATTAATTGCACTTAGCAGAATCGACATAAGGAAGGCAGTAGGCATCATCACGGGTCACTGTTTTCTGGGTGGACACGCACAAAAGGTGGGTCTCAAATACAATCACTACTGCAGAGAATGCCTAGATGAGGAGGAGGAAGAAACAGTACTCCACTATCTAGGTCAATGTCCTGCTCTTGAGGGGAAACGAATGAAGTACCTCGGTCTGCACCGCGCAAGTGAACTGGCGGAGCTCTCACCTATAAAGGTGGGAGATTTGATCGGATTCATTAGGTGCTCAAATTGGGTTGTATAGGGGAAGGATCTCTCATGGTATCACAACGGGCCCTATGGGCCTAAGTGAACAGCCTCGGCTGTTGCCATATAAACCTAACCTAACCTATGGTGCGCACTAACTGAATGGCGCGCATTTTTTTTATTTTGGGTTTTACGTCATCTATTTCCGCTGGTAAGGCCAATCATGACGCCGAAGATTAGGTCTACAGCTATCCGGGAATTTTGCCGAACCCGGTGGGAGTTCCAACCCACCGGTAGGGATCTTTAACGTGCACGCAACATCCAGGCAGTACACGGGTCCTACATGCATTTAACGTCATATCCGAGAAGACGGAGTGTTTGGCATTTTTATCCTAACCTATATAAATGCAGACAACTTGTTAGGCCGGTATTTGAACCCCGGTCCGTGGCGTGGCAGTAAAACATTCTAACCACTACACCACCAAGCTGCCCTGGCGCGCATTTTAAAAGGAAGTTATGCTACTGCACCCTGTGTATCTAATATCTAAGACACGCCCTCTGTAATCTCTTATCCAACTAAGAGAAAAATAATAGAAAGAGACAGTAATGTGACTACTGGTCACGATATAAGTTTTAACTGTTAAAAATTCTTTGTCCACGTGCAAGATATTTCAATTTATGTAATCATTTTGTTTAATTTTAACTTTATTTTTTATTAATACAAATAATTAATTAACAATAAGTTTTGATTTTATTTCGTAACTTTTTTACACTTCTGTACACACAAAATGCAACAATTAAACTGCATCCTCATTACGAAATCAAGAAGAAAAGAAAAAACAAAATAACCAACGCTTAAACTCTTTATTACAAACTCGAGAATTCCTTACAAAAACAAAAACGAATAACCGACGCTTCAAGCATTTCACCAGAACAACGCATAAATAATAATTAACACTTGAAATCGCCCACTACTTTCAAACTTTAAAAAACAAAGAAATAAGTTAATAATTACAGTCTTCCGCCAACAGTTTCTAAGATTTCAGAAGCAGGCGGACAAAAGATACTCGTTCGCGCTAGTTTTCCCTTGAGGGACGCTTAAGGGACGGAGGGCACTTGTTTATGTGCGGCGAATTTTTTGAATGGACGTAATTTCGCGGAAGGGTTGGATTTTTTTTATTTTTTCGGAGTTCAGGGACGGGAATTAAGTTCTCTTTTCGCCTTCTGCGAGGAAGCGTCGAGGAGTTAATTAAAGCCCGCTTGCCGCAACTTTTCGTCCCAGGAAATGAAACTTGAATACTAAAATTTCAACACTTTATTTTGAAAGCGTTTGTATCTAGCGTGTTCATCTACGTTAGGAAAGGTTGATGAAAATACGGATTTTACTAATCGTAAAGGGCAGGTGGTGGCCGAGCGGTAACGTCGCCGGGCTGTATCGCTCGGCGAGCCACAAGTTCGGGTTCGATTCCCGTGCACGGGGAGACTTTATTTGAAAAATAATGTCTCGTCGTGACCCTGGGTGTGGTATGAATGTGTGTGATTGTCCGAATGAATAGTTATTAATACAAATTGTAATAAATTACTTGATACAAAAATAAACATTGATGATGGCTAATGGGCAAGTTCCCAAAGCCAGGCAAAAGCCAAAACAAAAAAAAAACTATTCGTAAAGGTGATGATTAAAAAATATTTCAATTTGTATATTAAAATAACTAAAGGTGATGATTGAAAAATATTTTTTGAGGAATTCCAATTTGTATATTAAAATTACTGCATGCATTATTGTTTCTTGTGAAAGTTATGTTTTGTATAGAATGGCGAGTAATTTCAACTTCAATGGTGAAGTGGAGTTGAATACGTGTGTAGTTTTCATTGTAAATAGAAGGGCGCAAGTTTTAGCAACACAACACGTCCTTTATTATGCCGCGAAAACTTTCCACACATGAACGCTCTTTGGGAAAGTAAGTGAAAGGGGGCTGCGAGAAGAGCATTTGTTCTTAGAATAAAAGCACTCGCATTTGAAATATGCCTACAGAAATAGAAGGAAATAATAGAAAATAGAGCTTGTATAACGCACTATACAGAGTGTCCGTATTTCGACAGAATGTATGAGGGTCTCAGTTATTTGAAGAGATAGAGAGTCGGTTAAATTAGGGCAAAGTTGCGTATTTTAGGGCTTAACAATAATCTGAAAACAATTTTGAAATATCTTTTGAAATCTGTGTTTTATACGCGTGGCGCATGAAGTAAAATTTCGAGTTTAGAAAAGCCCAGAAAATTTGTCGAGGGTCGCTACGCGACTCTCGACAAATTTTCACGGGGCTTTTCTAAACTCGAAATTTTACTTCATGCTTAGTCTGGGAGTGGAAAACACTCGTTTAAAGCTTTAATTTGAACTTAAGAAGAAAAACAAGAAATATCTAAAGATTTAGGCTGAATTTGGAATACGTATACTTAAATGAAAAATTCCCTGTATACTTGAATGCCTGAGCTGTAACTACGATAATCGTTTGTTTTTTAAAATAGTTTAATTTGAAGCTTTAAACGAGCGTTTTCCACTCCCAGACTAAGCATGAAGTAAAATTTCGAGTTTAGAAAAGCCCCGTGAAAATTTGTCGAGGGTCGCGCAGCGACCCGAGACAAATTTTCACGGGGCTTTTCTAAACTCGAAATTTTACTTCATGCGCCACGCGTATAAAACACAGATTTCAAGTGAAGTTCGAATATACATACATTTCACAATATTTTAGTGTTTTAAATGCGTGGCGCATGAAGTAAAATTTCGAGTTTAGAAAAGCCCAGAAAATTTGTCTCGGGTCGCTGCGCGACCCTCGACAAATTTTCACGGGGCTTTTCTAAACTCGAAATTTTACTTCATGCTTAGTCTGGGAGTGGAAAACACTCGTTTAAAGCTTTAATTTGAACTTAATAAAAAAAAAAACAAGAAATATCTAAAGATTTAGGCTGAATTTGGAATACGTATACTTAAATGAAAAATTCCCTGTATACTTGAATGCCTGAGCTGTAACTACGATAATCGTTTGTTTTTTAAAATAGTTTAATTTGAAGCTTTAAACGAGCGTTTTCCACTCCCAGACTAAGCATGAAGTAAAATTTCGAGTTTAGAAAAGCCCCGTAAAAATTTGTCGAGGGTCGCGCAGCGACCCGAGACAAATTTTCTGGGCTTTTCTAAACTCGAAATTTTACTTCATGCGCCACGCGTATAAAACACAGATTTCAAGTGAAGTTCGGATATACATACATTTCACAATATTTTAGTGTTTTAAATGCGTGGCGCATGAAGTAAAATTTCGAGTTTAGAAAAGCCCAGAAAATTTGTCTCGGGTCGCTGCGCGACCCTCGACAAATTTTCACCGGGCTTTTCTAAACTCGAAATTTTACTTCATGCTTAGTCTGGGAGTGGAAAACACTCGTTTAAGGCTTTAAATTGAACTTAAAAAAAAAGAAGAAATATCTAAAGATTTACAGAAAATAGGCTGAATTTGGAATACGTATACTTAAAAGAAAAATTCCCTGTATACTTGCATGCATGAGCTGTAACTTTACGATAATCGTTTGTTTTTTAAAATAGTTTAATTTGAAGCTTTAAACGAGCGTTTTCCACTCCCAGACTAAGCATGAAGTAAAATTTCGAGTTTAGAAAAGCCCCGTGAAAATTTGTCGAGGGTCGCGCAGCGACCCGAGACAAATTTTCAGGCTTTTCTAAACTCGAAATTTTACTTCATGCTCAGTCTGGGAGTGGAAGACACTCATTTCAAGTTTCAAATTGATTTTTTTTAGCAACGAGTATCTAAAGATTTACGACATATAGGGGGAAGTGGGGCAGATTCATACAAGGGGCACCGTCATACACTAGATATATCTGATGTTAGGCGCACATCAACTAAATGACTTATACATGTACGCGTAGCTTACTTATGTGTGTGGTTGCTGGCGGAGTTTGACAGCAGTCGGTGTGAAACGTGCGTCGGTGTGACACGGAACGTGATTCGGCCACGTGTAAGTAATTTAATAACCTCACTTTTAACATCTTTTTTATAATGAAAGCTGCTCTCTAGATTATTCAGTTCTATTTTATTTGAAAGGTAATAGGGTCAAGTTTGTAAATTGATCTGTGAATAATTCTATATATGGTTGCCTTTTTTGAACAATATTTTTATTTTATATCTTGTGATGGGGTAGGTCCATACAGAAGTATGGGGGTGCATTCATACTGTATGAATGTGCCCCACTTTTCTATTTTACGATGGAACTCAGGAAATATTTTAGTTTGTAGAATTGAAGTGATGTCATAATTTTGTTTTGCAGAACAATTATGGTCAGAAATTACAAGATAAAGGGAACTAGGAGTGGAGAGGTAGACGAACAGGCAATGTTAAAAGCCATGGATAAAGTTTTGGAAAACAAGCTCTCTTTTCGGAAATCAGCAGCCAAATATGGAGTTAATGCACAAACACTACAAAGCCGTATACAAAAATTACGCAAAACACAAGATCTTGGTAACGAAACTGGTGTATTCGAATCTAAATTTGCATCGCAGCAAGTTTTTACAAAAACAGAAGAGGATCTTTTGAATAAATATATCTTAGAGTGTTCTAAGATGCACTATGGATTGACGTGTGTCCAAGTTAAAAAACTTGCATATGAATTTGCTAAGGCCAATGAGATTAAATATCCTGCAAGTTGGAATGATAATAAGATGGCGGGAGCAGACTGGTTAACAAGTTTCCGAAAACGCAATAAAAATTTAAGTTTGCGTAAACCTGAAAATACTAGTGCTGCCAGATCATTCGGTTTCAACAAAACGGCAGTGAATGATTTCTTCCAGAACCTGGAGAATATATACCGCAAATACAATTTTACTGCCGATCGGATTTTCTGGTACTTCAACTGTGCTGAGCACACCTAAAATTTTTGCTGAAAAGTGACAAAAACAGGTTGGTCAAATAGTGTCTGCCGAAAGAGGAGAGCTGGTCACATTTGGTGGTATTATATCAGCAAGTGGAAACACCATACCGCCCTTATTCATCTTCCCTCGAGTACATTTTAAGAACCACTTTATAGAAGGTGCTCCAGAAGGCTCTTTGGGTGTAGCCACGAGAAGTGGTTGGATAAACTCGAGCATTTTTGTTGATGTTCTAAAGCACATCCAGAAACACACCTTATGTTCGAAAGAAAATCCAATATTGCTTTTATGTGACAATCATGAAAGTCACATTTCTATTGATGCAATCCACTACTGCCGTGACAATGGGATTGTGTGCCTTTCATTTCCACCACACACGACTCACCGTCTTCAACCATTAGATTTTGGCGTATTTGGACCATTAAAGTCGAAATTAAAAACGGCATTTAATGACTGGCACGTTTCCAATCCAGGAAAGGCACTTAATATTTATAATATCCCAAAACTTACAAAGATACCTTATTTACAGTCATTCAGTGGTAGGAATATTACCAGTGCTTATGAAAAAACCGGAATATGGCCTTTTAATAAGTTGATTTTCAATGATGATGATTCTGCGCCGGTTCAGGTGTATCATTCAAATCCTGTAACAATTCCCAATATAAGCACAAGTGGTGATGAGCTTGCAATAGCTGGTGATGAGCTTGCTACAGTTGGTGTTGAACTTGGTGATGTTACTGCTCGAACACCGCCGACTTTGTCCAGAGATGTCTCGCCTATATTGCTTTCACAACAGCTTGCATCAACAGTGATAGATCTTGATAACCCTGCACCATCTACTTCCAAAGTATTGAAGACGCCAGAAATGATAAGGGCTTTCCCGAAAGTAAAGTAAAGTAAAGTAAAGTAAATTTATTTACGGTAAACACCATTTGTACATAAAATTACAACGTAATATAATTAATTGAAAAAAAATATATAAAAATCAAATATAACAGCTAATCGACGTAATTGTGCGTGTATATATAGTAATTATAGAAATAACATAAATTGAATAACATAAATCATAGAAATAACATAAATTGCACAAACTAGAAATGAAGTTTTAGCCTAAACTTTAAATTAGATAGAGTTGTGTTGAAAAGGTCAAACCATGGATGGGCACAATATTCATTCGCAAGAGCCATTAAGCGAGTCATCGAATTGTGAGATCCGGAAACTGTCCTGTGAGACTCAAGATAAAATAATTGTTTTGACCTTGTTGTCCTGCGTGGGACCAACAAATTTATTTGCTCCAAGAGGAGAGGTGATTCCAAAGATCCATTAATTATCGTTAGTAGTGTACATAAGTCAGATGTTATCCGGCGATCATGAAGTGTTGAAAGGTTTAGTTCGTTCAAGATGATCCCGTAGTCACCGGGGACACCGAAAGTTCAAAAACGCACACAAACAAAAAAAAGGTCGATCACTTGGAAAATCGAGAATTTATACGGACACGCCCGAAAAGAATAGAATTGAAGAATTGGAAAACATCAAAGAGATGAAGAGATTAGAAAAAGAACGAAAAAGTAAAGCAAGAGAAATAAAGAGAGCGTTGTGTTTATTAAATAAAGATTATGTCAAATCGAGTAAACCAAAAAGAAATAAAACCAAAGAGATTAAAACAATTTGTAGCGACAGTGAAACAGATATCAGCCTAAGAGAATGTTCTGCTTCACCTTTCGACGTGTTTGAAGAAAACGAAGAAGAAGATGATCAAGAAGTGCCTGTTGACCCTGAAAATGTCAAAGATGGTGACTATGTGCTTGTAAAATTTGAAAAAAAGAAGTCCGTTATTTACTATGTCGGACAAATCATCAAACACTACAGTTTGACAGAAGTAATGGTTTCATTTTTGAAGAAGGAACCAGGATTTTCTATGAATTTTGTCTTTCCAGGCGTCAAAGATGAAGGCTCAGTAGATCTATCAGATATTATTAATGATTTCGATAGCTAATGCCATCTTATGCTTCATAGTGGCATCGTCAGTGACACGAATGCACAAAGTGCACATACAGGTCACTGTTTCGTCCACGAGCGAGCAGAACTCTGCTCGCTCGTGGACGAAACAGTGACCTGTATGTGCACTTTGTGCATTCGTGTCACTGACGATGCCACTATGAAGCATAAGATGGCATTAGCTATCGAAATCATTAATAGTTTTCACATATTGGCTTGAAATAGTCAGAAATGTTCAGTATTCCTCAGCACTGGGTCGGGACCACACTGAAGAGGACCTTGAAGTCCGAAACGCGTCTGTGGGTACCTGGTGCCGGAATACTGAACACAAATTCAATTTTTCTATCAGATATTGTTTTGATATTACCGGATCCTAAATCAGCTAAGACAGCTAGGACCGCCAACATTTTTAGTTTCAACAAAGATCTCTCTTTTTATAACGTACATTAATATTATTGTTGCAAAGATAATTCCCTTCAAAATAATTAGTGTTTAACATTTAAGATTCCTCATGTTGACTGTGATATTTTTTTAATTGTTCATTATTGACAGTATTAGTAAATAAGAATTAAGCAATACGTCGCAGATATTTAAATAGTGATATGAATGATTAGAAAGACTGTTAGGTTAACTTAGTTCCCTCTGTGCCATAAAAAAACTACCTATATTTATGTTATTCTCTCTTTATTATATGATTACTTAGTGTTATTTGGTTATAGATACTATTATTGCTTTTGTTTTCATGAAAGTTGTGTTTTGATATTTTGATAAATAAATAAACATATCATGCTCAACTTGTGTATTTTCTCACATGTATGAATCTGTCCCATAGCCTGTATGAAAGTGCCCCGTATGTGGGGTACATACATACATTTTTATTTATTCTTTTAAACTGTTACAAAATGCCTTACAAGTGTATTTACACAATTTACATGTTTTTGATATAAAGTCAGATAGTAAGAGTATTGATTTTTGATGAATCGATATAGATATCGATTACCGAGAAAATTCTATAAGACAAAATATAAAAACTGTATGAAGCTGCCCCACCTCTCCCTACGGTGTAATTGGGAACTGTATACTTGAAAGAAAAACTCCCTGTGTGTACAAGTTGAGGCATTAATTGCGATTGATTGGCTACAATTTTTAATGGTCATATATTCAACCCAATTTACACATAACTTAAACAATAAAGGAGTAAAATTGTATTGGCTGAAAATGTTCGGTGTTACATAAAACTCTCTGTATATTTAGATTGAAATCGAAATCGAGATTATAAATATCACGGCAGTAGATATTGTATAAAATGGGTGATAAGGGGGAGCCTTGTGGGACACCTTGCTGTAGGTTAAAAGCGTGGGATAAGGATTGGTGGATTTTTACTTGGCAGGAGCGGTCGGTTAAGAATTGTTGGATTAGGTTTATTAGGTGTTGTGGTATATTGAGTAGGGAACATTTGTAAAGGAGACCTCGATGCCATACAGAATCGAAGGCTTTCCTTATATCAAGGAAGGCCACGGCAGAAGAATGTACTTCCAGGTGTTTTGTTTGAAGGTTTCAGGTTAGGATGGTAGTAATTAGTTAATGTAAACACTCTAATTTATAATTTCCTAGTGCTATGTTATTTATGTGTTATTTATGTTATTTATGTTATTTATGTTATTTATGTACTATATTGACATTGTTATACCATTTGGTGCTAAACAATAAATTTAAATCAACTGGTAGTACTGTAGATTTTTGGGGTAAAAAAGCAAATTGGTAGTCAGGAATCGAGTTTTTACTTTAGTTTAGGATTTTTTGTTTGGTGAGGGATTCTACTAATTTTGCTATAACTGGGAGAAGTGTGATAGGACGGTAGTTTGTGATAAATGAGGGATTATTTTCGGGTTTGGGAATACATACGAATATATCATATGTTCAATTAAAAAAACCTCTAGAGTGCCATGGAAAATATTCTAGGTTGGCATATACCTTTTTCATATTAAACATATGATGAAATGATTGAATGTTAACGAGTGAGTAGTGTTTTGTGTGCGCTCCGTCTTTTCGCCGGTTTCCTGTGGTTTTTCAAGCAATTTAAATTGTTTCTGTGAGCATAAAAGGACAGGGTCTGTATTACTTTACGTTAACTATAAGTTTTACATCATGCCGTTTACCCGTGAACAAATATCAGATATGAAAGTTATAATCAAGGAGGCCGTCGCCGACATTTTCGCCGATGAACAATTTCTGGCTAAGATATTCGAAAAAATTATCGCCAAGGACAATGCTGAAATACGAGAACAATGCGACAAATTGGATTTAGAAATAAATCAAATCCACAAGGAAAGCAATGATCTTAAAAAAAGACGCAGAATTGGAACAATCCTCCCGCAATAATAATATTAGAATTATTGGCCTGCCAGAGGAAACCAATGAAAACTTAGATAATAAACTTAAGCACATAATTAAAACTACAATGTTAATAAATGATGATATTAATATTACTAATTGCTATCGGGGCCCGCCGTGGCCGAACGGTTGAGCCGCTGGTTTCGTCAATCGTTCACGGCGGTGATCTGGGTTCGATTCCCAGCCGGGGTGAGTAATTTTTCTAACGAATAATATTCGTCCCGGAGTCCATGGGTGTGTGTGAATGTGTTGTGACGTCCAAATATATAGTAATAGGTAATTAGCAATAAGTTATAGAAATAAAACCAATACAAATATAAATAAAATGATGTTGGCTAATGGGCAAGTTCCCAAGGCCAGGCAAAAGCCAAACCCAATAAAAAAAATAAAATAAAAATTGCTATCGTATTGGTAAATCTGGTAAAAAACCTCGCACGGTTATCGCTTCATTCGCAAACCGACCAACGGTCGATACATTAATGAGAAAGCGCCCGCTGTTAAAAAGTAAAAACATTATTTTCGCGGACGACTTAACACCGCAACGATATCGATTACTGAAGCTATGCCGAGAAAAATTGGGAAATCGCAATGCATGGTCTTATCATGGACAAATCTTTGGAAAAAACACACAACATGGAGAAGGAGTGAAACACAAGATATCCACAGAATCTGAAGTCGAATTATTATTTCAAACTCATGCATGAATGTATTCTTAGTACTTCTTATTAATAATGCTGATATTCTATTTCAATTATTTATTATTTTTGAGTTACATTTTAATATACTAAGGAATAAGAGAAGAATCTAATTTAATTCGGGCCCGCCGTGGCCGAGCGGTTGAGCCGCTGGTTTCGCCAATCGTTCACGGTGGTGATCTGGGTTCGATTCCCAACCGGGGCGAGTAATTTTTCCAACGAAAAATATTCGTCCCGGAGTCTATGGATGTGTGTGAATGTGTTGTGACGTCCAAATATATAGTTATATGTACTTTGTAATAAGTTAAAATAAACAAATGTATACAAATAATAAAAATTGATGATGGCTAATAGTCTAGTAACTAAGGCCAGGCAAAAGCCAAAACCCAAAAAAAAAAAAATGTAATTCAATATTATTATTATCATTTCTGTACCCTCTCAACCACAAGATTATTTTTGTTATTATTATTATTACTTATGATAGCGCTATACAACTTAGTTTAAGTTCATTTATATATATTTATCAACAACAAAAAATAGTTATTTATATAGTTTAATGCATTTCTCATTGTGTCATTTAAATGTCCGTTCTTTGGTTTCTAACTTTATTAATCTCAGGGCTCATGTAATAGCCAATAATTATGACTTAGTTGCGCTAACTGAGACGTGGCTTAGCAACTCCAATAATGATTCCTCTTTACACATTAATGGTTACACATTTGTTCATAAAGGCAGGGCTGTTGGTCGAGGTGGTGGTGTAGCACTTTATATAAAGAATAATTTGAAATTTGACATTATATCCGATTTTGGAACTAGTATTAGTTTTGAAGAATTGTTTATCATAGGTAAACTAGGCACTAAACGTTATTGCATAGGAGTTATATATAGGCCACCAACGTTAAATATAAATTCGTTTATTGAATCTTTTGATATAATTGCCAGCTATATTCTTCCAATCTGCGATGATAAACTTTTCTTAGGCGATTTAAATATTAATCTACTAAATATTGATTCTAATCTTACTACTGAATTTAACACCTTATTGAGACTTATGGATTACATCAGATTATAGAAGAGCCAACAAGAGGTACTGCCAACTCGGCAACTCTACTCGATTTAATTGTAGTTTTAAACAAATCACATATTGTACAATGCGGCGTAAAAAAAAATCATGATATTGCGGATCATGACTTAATCTATTGTAAGATTGCTATTGATTCAAGAAAACCTGTTTCTTTCATAACTTATCGAACCTTCAACGATATAGATAATCATTTGTTTTTACACGACCTATATTCATCTCAACTAAACGAATTATTCTATTTACACAGTATTGATGAAAAAGTAGCATATCCTAATGATTCCCTAATATCTTTATTTGACATTCATGCTCCTATAATAACATCTCGAATAACCAAAAAACCGGCCCCGTGGTTAACTCCTACAATTAAATCGATGATGGTGGACAGAGATCGTGCCTATGGGAAATTTAAAAATAGTCGTACACATGAGGATTATAACACTTATAAATTATTCAGAAATATGGTAAATTCTGCTATAGTAAGAGAAAATAATACATATTTAAGTAACAAGATATCGAGAGATCCAAACTTCCTATGGAAATATATAAAAACAAATAAAAAAAAAATAACACTGTGATATACCTGCTAGGTTTAATGATGCAGAGGCTGCTAATGCATACCTAATTATATCAGTAAAAAGTATTGCTGACCCTAACTTAATAATTTTTTTTGTTTGTTTTATTGGCCTTGGTAACTATGACCATTAGCCATCAATCTATATTTTATTGTTTTAACTAATTCTATATCGAAATTACATCTAGGACGCCACAACACATTCACACTACAACCATGGACCCGTATGGAATAATTTATTATTCATAAATGATTCCACCGGACGGGACTCGAACCCGCGACCTCTGGGTCTGTGGGCAGGGTCTCTGCCCACTCGGCCACCGAGGCCCCTAACTTAATATCTTTTTATGAAAACAATGTTCATCCAAACTCTAAATCTAAATTTAGCTTTTCATTAATAACTAATGACATAGTGTCAAATCTGCTACTAAAAGTTAATACAAATGCAGTGGGTACGGAAGGCCTTAGCGCAGCAATGGTGAAATTATGTTACCCTTACATTACCCAATATTTAACGCACATAGTTAATTGTTGTCTTGAAAAGGGAATTTTTCCTCATGCGTGGAAGTTAGCAACAATAACATTAATTCCGAAAAAGGATAATCCTGATACATTTAAGGATTTCAGACCAATTAGTATTTTACCGGTACTTTCTAAAATCCTTGAAACTGTAATGAAGGATCAGTTGACTAGTTTTATAGAGAATAATAATCTCCTTCCTACCAACCAGTCTGGTTTCAGATCTGCATATAGCTGCTCAACTGCTTTATTGAAGGTAACTGATGACTTAATTAATGCTACTGATAGAGGATTACTGTCTTGTCTATTACTAATTGATTACAGTAAGGCATTTGATACGCTTAATCACGATCTCTTATTAGCAAAGTTAAAATACATCGGCATTGATGCACATTCTTTAGACTTGGTCAGAAGTTTTATTTTTGATCGTCGACAGCAGGTTAGAATAAATCGTATCACATCCAGCCAACTAAGTATTAATGCGGGTGTGCCTCAGGGGTCAATTTTAGGTCCACTTTTATTCTCTATTTACTCATCGTTTATTCCCTCTACATTTAACTTTTGCTCTTGCGTTCAGTATGCTGATGATACACAAATTTTTAATACATTTTCCTATAGTAACTTGATCGAGGCTAATCGTAATATAAACCACGACTTTTATAATCTTTCTCTGATATCAGAAAAGCACTTTTTAATAATAAATCCAACTAAAACATCTGTCATTCTATTCGGGATCAAATTTTATATACATTTTCCTATAGTAACTTGATCGAGGCTAATCGTAATATGAACCACGACCTTTATAATCTTTCTCTGATATCAGAAAAGCACTCTTTAATAATAAATCCAACTAAAACATCTGTCATTCTATTCGGCCCTAAGAAACTTCTTACAAACACTAGACTGTCATTAAATATTCAACTCGATAACATCTCGATACCTATTGTTAAATCGGTACGGAACCTAGGATTAATCCTAGACTGTGATTTGCGTTTTAAGAGTCATATCAATCAATGTATTACGCGAGCTTACAACAGTTTAAGAATGATATACTTATACAGGAAAATTTTAAATAAAAACACTAAACGTACCCTTTGCGATACGCTAGTATTAAGTCACTTCAATTTTTCTGATGTAGTTTACAGCGCTTGCCTGGACAAGGTGACGAAAGATCGTATACAAAAAGTCCAAAATTCTTGTATACGATTAATTTTAGGGATAAGAAAGTATGAACACATCAGTGGCAAGTGTTCTGAACTGAATTGGTTGAATATGGCTGATCGAATAAAACTTCACTCTTACACATTATATCATAAGATAATCATTCTTCAAAAGCCTCCCTACTTGTACCGCAGAATTGTCTTTAGAACCGACATTCACAATATTAACGTCAGGTCTCGGGGGCTAATATCACCTCCGAAATATAAAACTGCCTTCTTTCTAAGTAGTTATACTTAATACTGGATATTTAATTAAAACACTTGGTTTGTTTCACTAATTTATATTTTCTCCGACTAGTTTCGACCAATTTCGACTAATATTGTTCTTAATTGTTTAGTTGGTATAGACGTAAAGAGACTTTTTACGTCGAATGATAAAAGTTTTGCATTTGGCGGGACATTCACACTTTTTAATTTCTTTACAAGTTCTATTGAATTTTTAATTGAGTACGGTGAAAAAAAGTTGATAAATCCCGGCAATAAAGTGCCAGAATTTAATACCAAAATCAGATCTTTATAAATTCATAAAAATGAATCCTAGAGCCCCGGTTTTATACGGTTTACCGAAATTGCACAAGGACGGGATTCCGATGAGACCGGTGGTCTCATATCTATATGCACCAACATACAAACTATGTAAATATTTAACTAAAATATTGCCGGGATTTATCAACTTTTCTTCACCGTACTCAATTAAAAATTCAATAGAACTTGTAAAGAAATTAAAAAGTGTGAATGTCCCGCCAAATGCAAAACTTTTATCATTCGACGTAAAAAGTCTCTTTACGTCTATACCAACTAAACAATTAAAAACAATATTAGTCGAATTAATTGATAATACAAATCAACCTGATACACACAGATTAGAGATGAAAACTCTTGTCAACATTTGTATAGACCAAAATTATTTTGAATTTAACAGCAAAATATTTTGCCAAACAGACGGTCTGCCGATGGGTTCGCCTTTATCGCCTCTATTAACGGAAATTTTCATGTCTAATTTTGAAGAACACTTATTTAAAGATAACAGGTGTAAAAATATTGTTTATTGGGCGAGATACGTAGATGATGTGTTTTGCATTTGGGATGGTACAACACGACAATTAAACGCTTTCACAAAATTTTTAAATTCCATAAATAATAATATTGAGTTTACCATAGAAATGGAACTCAACAATAGCCTAAATTTTCTAGATTTGACCATTTTTAAAACAATAGATAACGCCCTAGAGTTTAAAATTTACAGAAAAGACAGCTTTACTGATGTAATTATCCCTAGTAGCTCCAATACTCACCACAAAATAAAAAACAGTACCTTTCACTCTTTAATTCACCGGCTTATACATATTCCACTTAACGAAAATAACTTTAATTTAGAATTAAATACAATAAAAACTATAGCTACTAATAATGGCTACAATGAGCAACTAATTAATAACTTAGTAAAAAAGAAAAAATTAAAACAATTCAAAAAATATTTTTATTGCGAAACAAAATTAGTTAAAACAATTTGGCATAGATTGGATTTTGTTAATAATCTTTCCGAAAAAATCACACAAAATTTTAAGGGGTATGATTTTAATGTTATAATGACTAATCCAATAAACCTACAAAGACTTCTAGTTAATAACAAATCAGCGGTCGATAAACTTGACAAGTGCGGCGTTTATGAAATTAAGTGTGGTGATTGTGATAACATATACGTAGGTCAGACTGGAAGAAATTTTAGAACACGCTTAGAAGAACATAAAAAATCAATAATTAATAAAAAATGTTCAACCGGATTCCGATAGCGTCCGCTCTTATTGCCGATATTTTATGATAGCCTGTATTTGTATATAAATAGTTGTTTAGATATTTCTTGTACATTCCTCCCCGAAGATGACCAATGGTCGAAACTAGTCGGAGAAAATATAAATTAGTGAAACAAACCAAGTGTTTTAATTAAATATCCAGTATTATATTCAAAAATGTTTCACCACGGGTTAAGTGAGAAATTAATTAAAGATATAGTTATACTTATATTTACAAGTTATACAACATGCCAATATTAACGTCAGGTCTCGGGGGCTAATATCACCTCCGAAATATAAAACTGCCTTCTTTCTAAGTAGTTATACTTATATTTACAAGTTATACAACATGATAGAGGATTACTGTCCCTCATACCTGAAATCTGCGACATTATTAACATCAAAAAAGAGATGCGCAAATTAATATTCCAAAATGAGCTCTGAGATTGATAGGGTATAGAAACCAAAGAGACTATAAGATTTTTTTATACATGCTTATAAATACTCACTTTATAACCTTTATATATTTTAACTGGCATAATTATAATAGGTTAAGTGGAAGAACAGTAACAGATAATGCTGACTGAACTTCGCTTATACTTGTTACACATTTTGTTTTGTAAAATTACTCTTAATTTGAATAAAGACGTGTATTATTATTATTATTATACCTTTTTCACATTCCGGAGATACGCATGAATGTTTATACCAGTAGTTTAGAATTTTGAGGATTAATTGGTGGGCTTCAATGAATAGTTTTTTTAGGATAAATCGGGGGACTTTATCATAACCTGGTGCAGAATTTTTACCAGAATGTAACATCGAGAAGTAGTCTCGTCAAATGAATCGTTTGGGGGAGATAATAATTCTTCAAGTACCTATAAATGTAAAATGGCTATTTGTATTTATATTTCAACTATTCTTATTTTTAGTTTTTATAATATTAATGTACTTAAATGGACTTCCGTTAATAAATAAATAAATAAATAAAATAAAATTAAGTGAAGTTCATACATAAAAAATTATAGTTGTGTAACTCTACTTTAGAATATCATAGTTACACATTTCACTAATTTTATTCTTTGCTACATTTTTTTTTTCTTAGTTGAACTCTTAGTTTGCTATTCTTCAGTACCTAATTTTAATTTGAGGACACTTTATTCAACCGTACATAATTTTCTTTTTTTTCTTTATAAAATATGCTGTCTCGGTTTAATCTCGACACGAGTGGAGATTAATTGGCGACGGGCGAAAAGGGGGCGAGATTAAAATATCATCTTTCACCTCCACGGCTGGATGTGAAGAGACGAGCAGATGCTGGACCTTCCTGGGGGGTAAACGACCGAGAGGTGGATTAATTTTAGATGGGGAATTTCTACAAGAGAACTGAGACGAGCACGCGGCTAGGAAGTGCGCGATGGTCTTCTATAAATAAGGTTTCTAATTATTTTTCGTGGTGACTAAGCTCCATAAATCCACAACTATATAACTAGATACATTCACAAAATCAGCATAATATTAATAAATAATACAGGGTGTCCCGTTAATGTGAGGAAATGGCTCAACTATAGATTCCTGGGATCAAAATATACAGCGTGTAAACGAACTACTGTACAGGCTCTCTACCACATAAGGGGCAGCGTTTAAATAAACAATACCTGCATTTGAAATTACCATACCTTTAGTAGATAGCTCACAAATAATTATTAAAAATAATTAATAATAATAGGCCACATGTTTGTGGTATCTGGTACACGCGCACATTCCGTATTTTAAGAGAGATTCCACATAGACTGGTAGTTTTTAAACGATTTGGATATCGAATTACACCATCCAGAGAAAAGTGGGTCAGATTGTGAAGAATTATGTCTATGTTGTTATTGTGATTTTTTTTATACGTGACCCAGTTTCATCTAGTAATTCTAGACAGTGTGTGTGTGTGTAGTGCGTGCTAAGTGATTTATACGTCTCGATAATGCGTGCGAAGTGATTTATGCGCCTCGCAGTAGTAAAAGTAAATAAAAAATACAACAACTTACACATCCACGAAAAATATCATGAACACAGGTAACCAGAAGTTCTCAAAAAGTAAAAAATGCATGAAAAATTATGAAAAATCCAATATTTTTTTTCCGATTTTATTTTTGCTGCAATTGGTGTCAAAATATTTTGTGTATACGCCCTTAAGAGGATGTACATTAGTTCGATTACACGCTGTATTTATTTAACATAACTTTTCTATATCCAAGAGTTTGCGGTTAACCCGGAATTAAGTTCAAAAAAATATTATTAATTTTATTTATAACAATTGAACGCTATATTCGATCCGCCTAAAATTTATTATGGTTGATTATCATAATATAACTATAAAGCGCACTTAAATATCGAAACGGAGTGCGATTTTACGAAAAGTCAAAACTGACAGTTGTTGATGACGCAAAATTTTGTTTTAAAATCATGGCTATTGTTATTTTTTTTCAAATTATTACTAATTTATATCTTTGTTTTTTTCTACTTTTAGTCCTATTTTGAAAATAAATACGGACCTATCATATAGCATTTTAAATTCTGGACAACTTTGATCTCTTATGCTTTTGCTCTAAAATAATTAGGGGAGCGGAAACTGCAAGAGTGTGATTTTACATGTAAATTGCTATTACCGAGCGGTTGGATCAACGCCCGGTATATACATACACTGAACTTAACACTTAACATGAAAAGTTACAGTTCTCTTAAAAGGCGATTTAATAATGAAAAAGATCCATTAAAAATGCCAAATTTTAAAATATTGGCGTGATGCAAAAAAAGTTTTCAAAGTTTCGATTATTTTTAATGATTTTCCAACATGATAGTTAATCTTTAAAGCTTTTCGTAACTTTTCCAAGATATCCTTAAATTTTGAAGATGTATGTTGATACGTTTCGTCAATTTTTCAGTTTTTGTGAATTTCCTCAAGATTTTTATTTTGACGAACAAAGACAATCTGCAACAATGTTGTTAGATATACAGAGAGTTTTATGTAACACCGAACATTTTCATAATGAGAAATGTTCTTTTAAATATACATAAGCATACGTTGTATATTTGCCGATGCTAGGTTTAATAAAAGAATTTAATTTGAAGCTTTAACGAGTGTTTTCCACTCCTAGGCTAAGCATGAAGTAAAATTTCGAGTTTAGAAAAGCCTGAAAATTTGGTTTGGTCGCGTAGCGCGAAGCGCGGAGCGGCCAAACCAAATTTTCAGGCTTTTCTAAACTCGAAATTTTACTTCATGCGCCACCGATACGAAACACTGATGCA
Organism: Philonthus cognatus; assembly: GCA_932526585.2. NCBI lineage: Eukaryota > Metazoa > Arthropoda > Insecta > Coleoptera > Staphylinidae > Philonthus > Philonthus cognatus. The sequence goes on from OW052242.1 coordinate 144,521,409, forward strand.
ATGTAAACTTTAGCGGTGTGTTTTAAACTTCGTAATATGTCAGTGTTTTGTACCGGTGGCGCATAAAGTAAAATTACGAAATTCTCGAAAGCCGTCAGAATTTGAAATTTTCGTCAGGTTTTCAAACCTTAATTTTCATGAATTTTAGTTCATTTTCAAAATCTCATTTTTCTGGGATTTTCAATGTTTGAGTCGATTTTAAAAATCTAAACGTTTTTTTTGTAAATTCCCCAAGATTTTCGTTAATTTTCGAAAAATCTCTGGATTTCACGGAAACCGTCGGAATTTTGAAAATTAACGGAAATCTTGGAAATTTACAAAAAACGTTTAGATTTTTAAAATCGACTCAAACATTGAAAATCCCAGAAAAATGAGATTTTGAAAATGAACTAAAATTCATGAAAATTAAGGTTTGAAAACCTGACGAAAATTTCAAATTCTGACGGCTTTCGAGAATTTCGTAATGTTACTTCATGCGCCACCGGTACAAAACACTGACATATTACGAAGTTTAAAACACACCGCTAAAGTTTACATTGCATCAGTGTTTCGTATCGGTGGCGCATGAAGTAAAATTTCGAGTTTAGAAAAGCCTGAAAATTTGGTTTGGCCGCTCCGCGCTTCGCGCTACGCGACCAAACCAAATTTTCAGGCTTTTCTAAACTCGAAATTTTACTTCATGCTTAGCCTGGGAGTGGAAAACACTCGTTAAAGCTTCAAATTAAATTCTTTTAATAAACCTAGCATCGGCAAATATACAACGTATGCGTATGTATATTTAAAAGAACATTTCTCGTTATGAAAATGTTCGGTGTTACATAAAACTCTCTGTATATCTAACAACATTGTTTCAGATTGTCTTTGTTTAAGAATATGTCCAAAGGGTTAAGTGAAGTATAAATGAAATTGCCAATTCTTGGTTGTAGAATACTTCAAACATTAAAAGTGCCGAGATTCTTTTCGCAATCTACAACAAGTTAGTCTTACAAAGACTATATCAAACACTCATTGAAACAACTACTTCCCGGGTTAAGTGAAGTTTATTTCAACAGCATTTAGCGTCCTCAAAACCTTTTAATGTCAATATAAATGATGGATATTTATATTGATATAGAGATATTGAGACAGTTGCTATCAAAATCGTCCTGACAGTGCTACCAACTGCGCGCCACTCGAAATGGATCACCCGAAAGCGCGCGCGATTACCGGCGAATCGTCTTATAAATCGCAGAGACCGGCGAGATCGATTACTGTAGTGGGGGATGTTACTTCAGTGGGTGGGGGGTGTTAGTTACATCTTTGGGAAGGAGGGGGGGTTATTTCTGTGGGTGAGGGGAGTTACTTTTATAAGGAGGGAGTATTTCTGCGGGTATGAGTAGGGAGAGTTACTTTTGCGGGTGGGGGAATTATTTCAGTAGGTTGGGGAAGCTATTTGTGGGTGGGGGGAGTTATAGCCCCTGGTGAGTGGGGGGAGAGCTATTAAATATCCGGACGGCGATACATAAAAGTCATCCGCAACAGATGCGACCTGTGCTGATGATTTATATCGCGCGATGGGGAGATTTTCTCAGGCAGTTAGTAGTTTAGGTAAATACGGAAAAGTGCGGTGAATTTTCCGAGGTTGAGGGGGAAAAATAAGGCGGGTTATCAAATGCACATCTTCTTTGTTCGGCTGGGAAAGCCACGTTTTTTTTTGCCAGATGTAATAGTTATTTACAAAACAAGTGCGGGAAAACAATTTTCCCGAGTCACCATATTTTTGATGCACGAGCGATGAAGGAGTGCCTTCAAATACGTGAACTCGGGAAAATTGTTTACGCAATATTTTTTGAAACGAGCAAACTCATCAAATTAAATTATTTGATATTTTATTGTTTTAGCGGCAATAACAAAGAGAGCTCAGATCCCTTTTTCTTATTGACTTCCTGCAGCTATAGCTGCTCCAACTCCTGTATCTTCACTTGTTCATTTTTCTACTCTAGTAACTGCTGGGGTGTATTTATTAATTCGGTTTAATTACTATTTATAAGTTATTAATAATTAATGAATAAGAAAGGATAGAACATTAATACCTCCCGGTTATAAATTATTCCCATTTCTTTCTTATTTTTTTTCCTCTATATTCAGTTAATGAGATTGATTCTCTAAATTTCTTTTTAATTTTAATTAATTAATAATGCTGTCATAGAAAATGTGCAAGATCACTTCTATAAATAATTTTAGATAGAGCTACATAAGACAACAGTTATCAAAATTAAGAATTATTTTGATAACTGTTGGAGCTCAATCTAAAATTATCCTCAATGCAAAAATTATCCACAATGCAAACGGGTGTAAAGCAAGCATTTTTTTTTTTTTTTTTGGGTTTGGCTTTTGCCTGGCCTTGGGAACTTGCCCATTAGCCAACATCATTTATTTATATTTGTATTAATTCTTAAGATTACAATTTTTAGTATGTTATTACATACGGACAAACACTCACATTCATACCACACCCAGGGTCACGACGAGAAATTATTTTTAAATAAAGTCTCGCCGTGCACGGGAATCGAACCCGAATTGTGGCTCGCCGAGCGATACAGCCCGGCGACGTTACCGCTCGGCCACCACCTGCCCAAAGCAAGCATTGAATATCAATTCAAACGGGTATCAAGGGTGCAAGGTGCGTCAAAATTGCGACTGCATCAAAATCGGTCTGAAAATGGATTTTTTGGCGATTTTTTGAAGATTTCGAAAAACGAAATGTTCGGTACAAACAAGCGGTTTTTCTAATCGGCTGGCAACATGCTCGCTCTTTCGTATTTCACCCTTTTATTTTATTTTTATTTTAAGATGTTACCAGTCAATACAAAGAAGAATTATTTATGGTTTGATAAAAATATCGCAAAATAAATGTTTTAATTGAACATAAAAAGGAATTAATTACGAAAATATCGTATAATATTTAAATTACTGTAATAGTTGGCATTCGTGATTTTCCTCAATGTGAAATGCCAACAATATCTTCAATTTAAATTAGTGTTTTGTACGCGTGGCGCATAAACTCAAATTTCAAGTTGAGGAAAGCCCGAATTTGGATTTTCGGTAAACCCGAAGGAAAGCCCGAAAATCCAAATTCGGGCTTTCCTGAACTCGAAATTTGTATTTATTTATTTGTAAAAAAACAACCTAACCTAACCTAACCTAACGTCAGAGCTTATCAGCCTCGACGCAAGGCTCGCTGCTCTACTATATTTCGACCCTAAGAATTCTGTTTGTAATATAAATTAAAAATGTTACAATAAAACAGAGGTTTGTATTTGTAAATAAACAACTTAACCCCTGTAACCAGGCGAAATGTGTCTTCTATCCTAACTTTTTAGGCAGTTACTCGGTCAAGATTAGGTTAGATTCCAGTTTCTAATACACCAACTTTTACTACAGTTTGTTATTTAATCTAACCCAACCACATAACTTAACTTTTTATCTAGCCTAATTGCACAAATACTTCTCTAACCTAACTCACAAGCTGCGATTATCAAAAAAAAAAAAATCAAAACATTATTTTACAATAAAACGGAGATTTGTGGTTGTAGAAAAACTACAACCCCCTAATAAAGAAAAGGAGATTTGTGTGTATTTTAGGAAACAAAAATGCCGGCCCAGACTCGAAATTTCACAATTACTTCCCTAACCTAACTTCACAACCTGTCATTCTCGACTATAGGCTCGCTGCTCTGTTATGTTTTGATCCAAACATTTCTGTTTGTAAACGATTAAAAAATAATCTCTAACAATAAAACGGTGGTTTATGTTTGTAAAGAAAGAAACTAACCTAACTGCACAGCTTGTCATACTCGACTATAGACTGCTTTCATTCTAACGTTTCTGTTTGTAAAAGGTTTAAAAATAATCTCTAGCAATGATTTAATAAAGAAAACACTTGGTTAAATTTCACTAATATTATATTAGTGAAATTTAACCAAGTGTTTTCTTTATTAAATCATAGTTAAATATGTTTCACCACGTGAAAGATGAGAAACTTGTTCAAGATATAATCTCTAGCAATAAAGCGGAGGTTTGTGTTTGTAAAAAAAAAGAATTACCCTAACTTCACAGCTTGTCATGCTCGACTAGAGACTCGCTGCTCTGCTATGTTTGGATCCTAAAATTTCTGTTTGTAAACGAATTAAAAATAATCTCTAACTATAATGCGGAGGTTTGTGTTTTTTAAAAAACGGACCTAACCTAACTTCACAGCTTGTCATTCTTGACGCTAGGCTCGTTGCTCTGCTATGTTTCGACCCTAAGCTTTGTGTTTGTCGAAAAAAAAATCCAAAACAATTTCTTACAATAAAACGAAGACTCGTGTTTGTATAAAAACAACAACCCTCTAACAATGAAAATAAGATTTGTGTGTATTCCAAGGAAACATAAAAATGTCGGAAGAGATGTTAATGCACCCCGGCTTATTCCTTGTTACCGTGTACATTATCGAGGAAAACGGAGGTAATTAAAGGGCGTCGCATTCCCTTTCAGAGACAGCGAAGAGGGTGAACTAAGGAGGGGGGTAATGTCAGGTTAGTACGCGAAGATGGTAATAAGTAAATGAAAAGTGGGTGGGAAGTAGGGGTTAGTAAAAGGCAATATTTGTCCTCTGCGCGAAATTATGCATTACACGAGTCGATTCCAAAGACAAACTCCACGCGGTCTTGAGAAAAAGTCGGAGACGAGTTGTGTAACGTGTGTGTATGGGGAATATGTTTGAAGACGGGATTAGCGATAGGGGGGTTGGAATAAAAGTAAATGGAGTTTGCTCGAGCTCTTTGCTCATTCCGGTAGGATGAAGTTTGTAAAGTTAAACCGATGCAGTGTAGCGATATAGCACTATTTATGGGAAATATGATTAAGGGACAACACCACTGTGACCCCCTGTTTTTTTGCCGTTTTTCAAGAATTTTTTTTTGTGGGAAAAAAAAGAGATATTCAAATTTTTGTTGTTGTTTTGTTCGTTGTTTATTAAAGATACATAAAAAAAATCAAATTTTTCACGCCTCATGGTGGCGCTGGGGAAGCTCCCGCGTCAGGTGCTGTTACCTTTGCAGTGATCCGCGGCACGCAGCAGAACTGTCTTCAAAGTCGATCTGGAAAAAATATCGAGTGTTTTCGTTAATAATATGATATTTTGAAGAGAAGTACATAGGGATTTGAAAAAATATTGATTTTTCAAAAATAGGAACGCTTTCGAAATTTAATGTCGATTTTCGAGCAAAGTTTCTCGTTGAAAATAGGCTATAATTTTTTTATTTATTGAGATATCGAAAAAATCCTATGTGCTTCTTTAGATAAAGTAGTTTTATTGATTCAGTCCAAATTTAAAGTCGATCGGATAAAAATTGCTCGAGTTCTGCTGCGTGCCGCACTCAAAAAAGTGGTTTTGAAAAAAACGCATTCAAAGTTTGAAGTTTGTTAATTTATGTGATAAATTGGAAAACAATTTTTTTACCTAATCAGCGATTCCGGCACCATATAGCTGGCCTTCAAGAAGCAAATCAAGGTCCCCAGCATCTTTTCTCGAACTTGTAGAGGCATTTCTTGCCTCTTTTGCAGCATCCGTTATTCGTTATTGTTTTGCGTAAAGCCGCCCAAACAACGCTGCAGCAAATCGTCTCTGCTCAAATTTTCATACACTGGCGTAATTGCCTCCAATACTACCTTACCTACCGCTATCCCTATACCGGCCTTGAAATTTTTTTAACTATCGCCACCTGAGGCGGCGCGGGACCCCGAGCGTCACGGAGCGCTGCACCGCTCCACAAAATATTTAATATCTCCGAAAATAATAATTTTTTCGACCTGGAACCAACGGCATTCTATTCTTAAATGTATTTTAGATTTTTCTAGATGGTTTTCAAAAAATCGATTTTTTGAAGCCGTCACAGTGGTGTTGTCCCTTAAAGGAAATGAAACTGGTGGTCATAAGATTTTTTTACAGAGGAGAATAAATATCTAATATTAAATTTAATGAAAAAACGTATTAAACTTTAAGCGATTGTATTAAACGCAATTTCTCAATCACAAAAACGCATGAAAGCTTATTTCAAAGCTCATTTAATTCAAAATACTATACTTTAACGTACATTTTCCTATTATTTTATTGTCTGTGAATGGAAGTACAAAAAGTTAGGAGTGGTTTCTAATTTAAAAATACTTGCATAAGTTATATTTTATTATCTGTAAAGGTTTACAACAAAGTTCTAATAAGTAGCTTCTGGGGTTCCTCAGGGAACCCGCTCTGGGCCAATTTTGTTTATACTTTTTGTGAACGCAACTTCTAACAAGTGTTTCCACTCCCTGGTTAGGCATGAAGTAAAATTTCGAGTTTAGAAAAGCCTGAAAATTTGGATTTCCTAGGGCGCGCGAGCGAAGAGAGTCGCGCCTCGGCAAATCAACATTTTCAGGCTTTTCTAAACTAGAAATTTTACTTCATGCGTCACGCATACAAAACACTGATTTATTGCAATTGGGTGTGTGTGTGTACCTTTACTTTTGCAGATAGATAAAATTTTTGTAATATTTAAATTGTATATTTACCAGAGCTGGGATGAATCCTCAAAAACAGGATTCGAATCACGAATCCGAATCACCTAATATGATTCGAATCACGAATACTCGAATAAAGGATTCGTAAGTGAAAAATATGATTCTAATCAAAGATTCGAATCCTCATTTTTGAATCACGGATACAAATCCTTTAAACATAAATTTGAATCTATTATTTGCAACCAGTAATATTTTATTCCATCAGTTTCTATTAACAAAAATGTACATTTACCGACTAAATATCTGATTATATAATGATTTTAATTAATGATGATATATGTGTTATTGAACTTCATTTTAAATCTGTGTTTTATACGCGTGGCGCATGAAGTAAAATTTCGAGTTTAGAAAAGCCCCGTGAAAATTTGTCGAGGGTCGCTGCGCGACCCTCGACAAATTTTCTACGCGGGGCTTTTCTAAACTCGAAATTTTACTTCATGCTTAGTCTGGGAGTGGACCGTCAAGATTTTCTACATGTCAAGATTTTCGATATTTCTAGATTTATGTCGATTTATTTACAGTTTGTTATTGTCTTAAATGCAACTTTAATATTAAATAAAAACGGTTTTTTTAGGAATAGAATATTCACCCATTAAGAGCCGAGCAAATTATAAAGTTAACTCTAAAAGTTAATTTTAGGTAAAATTTTGAATCTTTTTCTATGATTTCAATAAATGATTTATTATATTACATACGTCGATTTTTTAAAAGAGTTAAATTTAAAATTCAAACGAGTGTTGTCCACTCTCAGACTAAGCATGAAGTAAAATTTCGAGTTTAGAAAAGCCCTGCGTAGAAAATTTGTCGAGGCTCGCGCAGCGACCCGAGACAAATTTTCGCGGGGCTTTTCTAAACTCGAAATTTTACTTCATGCGCCACGCGTATAAAACACTGATTTAAAGTGAAGTTAAAAATGCACTGAAAACCAACTCAACTTCGATATTTTTTCTAAATTAGATGTTTTCTTTCCTATCCATGCTGTAAACCTTCAGTTATTCGTTGTTTTCTTGTAAAAAAACTTCGATTCCCTGCAGTCCTTCGGTCTCCGAAGACCATGGTTCGTCCTTCGAGCTGTAGCCTTTGTAAAATGGTAATAAACTTAGTAATCTAGAGTGATCCTTCAATTTGAAACTTCTAAGAACCAGTGTTGTCCATTCCCAGACTAAGCATGAAGTAAAATTTCGAGTTTAGAAAAGCCCCGCGTAGAAAATTTGTCGAGGGTCGCGCAGCGACCCTCGACAAATTTTCACGGGGCTTTTCTAAACTCGAAATTTTACTTCATGCGCCACGCGTATAAAACACTGATTTCAAGTGAAGGTAAAAATATACTATTAACGTTGGATATTTTTCATGGTTAAGTTACCAAATATGCATTCACAAATATATAAATTATTCGAAAATTTAAATATTTATATTCAAATATGAATAATTTAGTGATTTAAATATTCATATTAGAATATTTAACTATTTGAATTAATCGAATTCGAATCCCAGCCTGAATAGCGATGATTCGAATTATTTAGGAGGATTTGAATCCGTGTATGAGGATTCGAATCCTTTTATAAGGATTCGATTCCTTTCATAAGGATTCGAATCCTTTTATAAGAATTCGAATCCCTTTATAAGGATTCGAATCATCTACGTCTGGATTCGAATACGAATCCTTTTAAAAAAATGTAACGAATCCGGATCACGAATTCGTTTTTACTAAAGTATTCGAATGCCTTTTTTGAATCCTCTAAAAGGATTCGAATCCGGGAATCGAATCCTGAATGATTGGAATCCTGCCCAGCTCTGATATTTACTACTATTATTTAGGACTTAATTGTTTCCACTTGTAATACAAACAATTTTCTTTCTTTAATCACCTTTTTTTTGCGCAGCCAGTCCTCCTTCTGGCTGCGCCCCTGCTTTGAAGAGTTCAAAATCAAAGAACGAAAAGTTAAAACCAGTTTCTTATTTAAAAATGATTCTACAACTCCTATTTCATTATCTTTAAAGCATTATAACAAAGGCCTAATATTTCCTTAACTTGTTTTTTTTGAGTTAAACGATCCCTTTATGTTTGACAAACTTTCCCGATGATAAATCCGCTCGCTTTTCTAATCCAGTTTGTCAATGGAGCCCAGAGTTCCGTCAATTAATGCGGGCTTTCCGCGCGTTTAACCCCTAATTAAGCCGCCTGTGTCCCTTCGGTCCCTCCGATCCTTTTAAATCGCTCGCCCTTTTGTGTCCGCAATCCGCGATCAAACCGCCGCACGAGAGAAAGACGAATGCTGATAGATCGACGCACTTCCCGTCCAACACATATAATTTTCAGTGAAATTTCTATTGATTTGCGCTTGCCATCTAGGGTTTTGTATTTAGAACTGTAATGGGCGAATAAGGGTCATGTGCAGTATTTTATTTTTGACAAAAATTAACGTACAGGGCCCATTTGACTGAAAAGCGAGGGGATCGTCGCACTAGTTGATAATATTTTGCTCCCACGAGTAGAGTCATGCAATTTTGGAGTTTAACTAAAATGCACTTGGCTTCTAAGCATACACGTTTGATAACATGTTTTGTGAATATTGATAATTCAATAAACACTAAGTCATTTGAACAGTGATAATGAAGTCAATATATTCTGCATTTTATACGAATGCAAAATATATTGACTTCTTTATCACTCTTCTAATGACTTAGTATTTATTGAACGTCTTGAATTATATTTATTGTCCACACACTCAACAAACCTAATAAACAAATTAAAATTCAGTAATAAAAACACAACACAGCGTAAACAATAATACGAATTAAAAATTTGAATAATACGAAAAGTCGGATTATTACAGAACCAGTGCGTTTTTTTTTTAAATTTTTGTATACTTAAAAGAAACATGTCTTGTATATTGACTCTGTCCATCAAATCCACCTTTCTGATTCGTTTCCCCCGTCTTGTAACTTTCCGCCGTAAAGACGGTTTCAATTAAAAACCGAAGAGAATCGCTGGGAACTCTCAGCGAAATCCGGGTTATTGGAAAAGTTTTTGCGGAGGAGAAAAATGTATAACAGATAATCATTTCAATATGAGAAAACTTTACGAAACGAGACGCGCGTCGCTTGACGGACGCAACAAGTAAAAAAGACGATTTCGCATTCCATGTGTGTGTGTGATCTGAGAGCGAGAAAAAAAAAGAAGTATCCAGGAAGTTTACAGACTGATTTTTGAATAATCCGGATTCGTTCAATGATTTAACCGGATAAAAATAAAAATCATATGTTATTGTGCGAAGTACAAAATCCATTTTTTTTAACGTCACAAATTATTTCTAAAAGAACGTTTCTGTTGATAGAACAAAATAGTATAGTTTGGTGTCTAAGCGTCTAAGGACCGGCGGATCACTGCCATATCTGCGAACCACTGCCCGCCGGGGACCAACCGAGTAGTCACCGCTGGGCTTTTCAAGGTCCACCCCCCGACTCCTCATTTAGCGGCAACAAGCACCAGGGCTGAGTCAACCCTGCCGTGTGTAAGTTAGCCTTATCCAAGATATGGGCCCAGAGGCTACTTCAAGTAGGTCTACAGCTACGACTTGGACAATCGTCCCCTTCAAACATCCATCATCCGAAGACTCAGGTCTGCCCCAGACGCCTCCTGTTTAGGTGCTATGCTGGACCTCCGCAATGTTTTTTTATTTTTTTTTATTTTGGGTTTTACGTCATCTATTTCCGCTGCTAAGGCCAATCACGACGCCGGAGATTAGGTCTATAGCTATCCGGGAATTTTGCCGAACCCGGTGGGAGTTCCAACCCACCGGTAGGGATCTTTAACGTGCAGGCAGTACACGGGTCCTACATGCATTTAACGTCATATCCGAGAAGACGGAGAGTTTGGCATTTTTATCCTAACCTATATAAATGCAGACAACTTGTTAGGCCGGTATTTGAACCCCGGTCCGTGGCGTGGCAGTACAACACTCTAACCACTACACCACCAAGCTGACCCTCCGCAATGTTGAGACTGTGAAAAAATAGTTCGTGGTCAGCATTTAAAAACGTAGTCTAATTAAAGTTGTGTGTAATCATAATGAACTAATAACGAGTGTCGCCATCTATTGCTAATATTGCATAACTACAATTAAAATAGTTTGCCTTAAAAAATTACAAATTTGTGATTTACAAAAAAAATCCATGATGATTGTAAAATTTAGCGTATCCAAGTTAAAGTTCAATATTCACAGTAAGGATACGATTGTTACCTTCCATACAAATTCCATCATCAATATCCTTACTTAATTATGTGTATGCATACAAATTTCATCATAATTTCATCAATTATTTGTATTTTTTTATTTCAATAAAAGAAGGATTTCACCCAGAAGGGAGTTTCTTCCAGTTTCTTGATTGGATAATGTCCCACCCATTTTCAATTCACCCTCCTTATCGCGATTCAATTTCCTCTGTCCGTTATTTTTTTGTTCTCTTTTCATGCTGTCTGGGAATAACACGTTTCCTCCACTTATCAAAAACGGGAACATTGAAATCCAAGACTGAATTATTAATATTTTTATTACTGCACATTTATACAATATACAATATTAAATAAGATTTCATTTATCGTGAAATTAACTGCATTTCTTAGATTAGAATTTTCATCTATTCGATATTCATTTGTCTTATATTTTAGAGTCCTCGTTTCTCATCAGGACAAATAATCTAGGAATGTACTCCTAGATTATTTGTCCTGATGAGAAACAAGGATTTTAAAATATATTAATTAATACATCATAAAGAAGAACGTGAACTCAATTTATGATCATTCGTAATGAAGAGAACCGTGAACTTTAAAACATGTTGAATTTATCATCATTGGTGATGAAGAGAACCGTAAACTTTAACATAAATAGTCGTAGAAAAACGTGAACTCTAAAATTCCAAGAACTCTAAAATGTACAGACTTTTACATCGTGCAGATCAGCGTAAATGAGACACGTAAATTCTAAGTTCCGAGATCTTGCGTTAAAAAGAGTAACGTGAATTTTGAAATATATTAATGTAAAGTAAAGTAAAATAAATTTATTTACGGTAAACACCATTTGTACATAAAATTACAACGTAATATAATTAATTAAAAAAATATATATAAAAATCAAATATAACAGCTAATCGACGTAATTGTGCGTGTATATATAGTAATTATAGAAATAACATAAATTGAATAACATAAATCATAGAAATAACATAAATTGCACAAACTAGAAATGACGTTTTAGCCTAAACTTTAAATTAGATAGAGTTGTGTTGAAAAGGTCAAACCATGGATGGGCACAATATTCAGTCGCAAGAGCCATTAAGCGAGTCATCGAATTGTGAGATCCGGAAACTGTCCTGTGAGACTCAAGATAAAATAATTGTTTTGATCTTGTTGTCCTGCATGGGACCAACAAATTTATTTGCTCCAAGAGGAAAGGTGATTCCAAAGATCCATTAATTATCGTTAGTAGTGTACATAAGTCAGATGTTATCCGGCGATCATGAAGTGTTGAAAGGTTTAGTTTAGTTCATTGTTACGTAACTGCCGTGCAGTAGTACTAAGAGAAAACGTTAAACTAGTCAAATGAATGCGTGGGATTTTGTCGATTAACTAATGAGATTGTAGCACTAGTTAACTGAGCGAATGGAACTAATGGGGTTGCCCAATTAGTTAATTGTGTTCGTGGAACTAACGTAAGGGACTGACTTGAGCGTAGAAAACGAGCGATTATCCCTCTAGTTGATTACTTAAAGTAATTGCCGTGCAGTAGTACTAAGAAAAAACGTCCCACTAGTCAAATGAATGCGTGTGTGATTTTGTTTTGACATATTTCACACACTCTACGTTTTACGTCCTTTTCAACATTTCAATATTACAAATTTGATAGTTTATATCATAATTTTTGCAAATTGATTGGTGTTTTGTCCGATTGTGTACTGTCTCCTAGTTTCTAAACACAACCGGTAGTTTCGTAAATGGCGTTTAAATAAAATATGAGTTTCTTCCATTTTCATTTTACATATTTGGCAGTTGATATCCCAATGTTTGCAAATTAATTGGTATACTTTTAGAAAAGTACAAACTTCGTGCTTGTCTTTTAGCTTGAACTAATGGGATTGCCCCGCTAGTTAATTGAGTAAGTTGAACTAACGTCCTGCGCGTTACCGATATGAGTGTGAAAAATGAGGTATCGTCCCACTAGTTGATTATCTAGAGTGCAGTACTACCTAAAGTGCAGTACTAGAGGGTGTTCCGGTTTATACCTCGCGGTGTGTACCGATTGAGCGTCCTTGCCAAGAACGGTGCATCACCGCCATACCTGCGAACCACTGCCCGTCAGAGACCAACCCATATTTGGACCGGAGGGGCAGATAGACACCCCTGGGTTTTTCAAGGCTCAACCCCTACTCCTCATTTATAGCTATCGCCAGGTCTGAGTCGACCCCATCGTGCCCACAGAAGGTGCCTCGAGATGAGCTGGGACTCCGACTTGGAATGCTCCCCTTCAAACATCCACGATCCGCCTGCCGTGGTATGACCCTGATAAATCAGGCCCTCCAAAACGTGCAGTACTGTGAGAAACTGTTCCACTAGTTAATCGAATGAATGCGTGCGTAATTTCGTTTTGACATATTTAAATCCTACGAATGAAATAATTAAGGAAACTTACTTAAATCAGAAGAAAATCACACAAAAATTAATAAAAAATACCAAACTACGATATTTCAAAAACATATTCCAAAAACACATCAACTGTCCACATAAGCTATGGAAAAATATAAACGAACAAATAAATAAAAAGCAAAAACAACAAAATACTATAAAAGAAATACTCACAGAAAATGGCACTTATACAGAAAACAAAAACGAAATTGCTAACGAAATAAACACATATTTTGCAAATATAGGAAAAATACTGGCAGAGACTCAAATTAATAACGCTATAATAAAACCAAATTCAACAACTACAACATTACCAAACATTCAGCATATGAAGTTCAAACCAACAACAAATTGTGAAATAAACCAAATAATAAATAATTTGAAAGACCGAAAAGCCCCCGGGTTCGATAATATTACGAACGACATACTAAAACAAAATAAAGAAACCTTAACACCGATTCTAACCAAATTAACAAACAACGTGTTGAATAAAGGAACATACCCAGAATATATGAAGAATACTATAATAATACCGATATATAAGAAAGGCGACAAAAGAAAACCCGAAAATTACAGACCCATATCTCTCTTATCTTCATTAAATAAAATATTAGAAAAGGTGATTCAAACCCAACTATGTGACCATCTAAACAAACATAAAATAATCCATCAACAACAATACGCATTCCAACAGAACTCCGGAACTCTATCAGCAGCGTACGAACTAATCGATACCATAAAAACAAACCTAGACAAAAAGAAATTAGTAGTAACCATATTTGTTGACATGAAAAAGGCATTTGATACGGTATCAAAATCAATGCTAGTCGACAAACTAAAAGCCATAGGAATAAAAGACACAGAGCTGAAACTGATACAGACATACCTAAGAGAGAGACCACAAATAACGAAAATAAAAGATACTAAAAGCCTACCATGCTATGCAGAATATGGAATACCCCAAGGAGGCAATCTTCCACCAATATTATATATAACCTATATCAACGATATAATAGAACTAAATTTGAAAGGAACCCCCTTCATATATGCTGACGATACATGCCTGGTATACACGGGAACAGACCAACAAGAAATAGAACATAAAATAAAAGCAGATATACTACAATTAGAAAAGTGGTTTTACAACAATCTGTTAACAATAAATGAACAAAAAACTACCTACATGATATTCAACAGACAGAAACGACCAATTAACTTGAACATCAAAATCCATGGAACACTCATAAAAGAAGTGAAAGAAACAGAATACCTAGGATTAAAAATAAAAAACACCCTAAAGTGGGACGACCACATACAGAAACTAATAATGAAAAACTCAAAAATTATAGGTGCATTATGGAAAATAAGCAAATATATACCCATATCAAAAAAACGAACGGTATATCATGCACTATTCACGTCAAATATAAATTATCTAACGCCAATTTGGGGAGACACAAACAAAAAGAATATTGGAAAATTACAAAGACAACAAAATAAAGTATTGAAGATATTATATAAGATAAATAGAAGAACACATTCTAAAGAACTGTATACAATCACCAAAGAACTAGATATACAAAAAATTATTACATATAACAATTTATTATTCTTATACAAGATACAAAACAATCTAATAAAAACACGCATCAAAATACAACCCAACAAGAAGACACACAACTATACAACAAGAAGAAGATCGGACCTACGAACAGTAAAATATAATACAAAAAAATACACGCAATACCTGATGACAAAGATAATAGAAACATACAACAATATACCACAATACATAAAATGTCTAAAATACACCCCATATAAGTTAAAAATAAAAAACAAACTACTAAACAACGATATCAACTGAACAGAATACACAAATACATTAACACACAGACATCCTTTAATACCGCTAGCCCGAGATCGGATCTCTCATCCTGGAATCACGAGGCGAGGAAAAAAGGAAGGAACCTCATCAACCACAATTACAAATTATATACCTACATGCATACTATAAAAAAAAAAAAAAAAACATGTAATTTTATATGTAATTGTTTTTGAAATAAAATTCTAAATTCTCAAAAAAAAAAAAAACTCATTCTATGTTTTACGTTTCTTTCAACATTTCAATTTTACATATTTAAAAGTTTATATCATATTTTTTGCAAATTAATTGGTACACTTTAAGGGTGTATTTCCCTTCGTGCTTGTCTCTTGGCTTGAAATAATGGGATTGTCCCACTAGAAGTGAGTTGAACTAACGTGCAGAACCGACTTGAGTGTGGAAAACGAGGATTCATCTCACTAGTTGATTACCTAGAGTAATTGACATGCAGGACTGTGAGAAATCGTCCCACTAGTTAATACAATGAATGCGTGTGTGATTTTTTACGTCCCTTTGAACATTTTAAGTTTACATATTTGAGAGGTTATATTATAATTTTGCAAATTGATTGGTGTATTTCGTGCTTGTCTATTGGCTTGAACTAATGGGATTGTCAAACTAGTTAATTGAGTGAGTGGAACCAACGTGATTGCTTAAAGCCTGGGTCTCCAAACTATCTTCTTCGCGGGCCACAAATACAATTCTACATAATAAAGTCGGCCAAGATCCGATTAATTTTATAAAATTATGAAAAATTTAAGGAACAATTGTTACAATATTTCAAAATATGACATTTACAAAAAAAATTACAAACAATCGCGGGCCGGATTCATGCAAGTCGCGGGCCGGATTTGGCCCGCGGGCCGTAATTTGGAGACCACTGGCTTAAAGTAATTGACGTGCAGTGCTGTGAGAAACCGTTCCACTAGTTATTCGAATGAATGCGTATGTGGTTTTGTTTTAATATCTTTGAGTAAGTTGAAATAATGTCCTGCACGTTACTGATATGAGTGTGAAAACGAGGTATCGTCATACTAAATTGTCCAATTTTTTTGCAAACACAAATCTCCAATCTATTTTAGTTCGTTGTATTCGATTTTGCACGCACGAATCTCTTTTTTTTTCTTGTTTCTGTGCGCCCGAATGAATGTAATCCAGTGAGCATAGATTTAAGTTGTCGTTTCCCCTCCCCTCGAAACGAATTGGGAGGGGGAGGGGAGGGTAATAAAAAAGTGAATAAAACAGGAAAATGTAGGGAGATAATGTTAATACACTTTAAAAACCGGAAACTCTTATCAAATTATATCTTTCTTGCATCCCTTGAAATTCGTCAGGATTTTACGAGTTTGAAATTACGTAAGATAAATACAATTTGATTAGACTTTTGCGTTACGTTTTCAGATAGCTCCTCCAGACCTTGTATTTTTTTTTTTTTTATTAAATCACAGCGTTTTAAATACCGTTATATCGCACAGTTTAATAAAGCTTGACTGGTCTTTTCAATTAATAAAAAAAAAACGAATGTCTCTAATAATCAGAGGTTTAATCAATGATTAGTGAATGATTAAAACAAATAGACCCGAACAATCCTAATTTTATAAAAGAAACTGGTTAATTTCATAAGTTTCCGAGATAAATATTCTAGTAATAATTAGAGGCATCTGGTCATCATCCCCTTACCCACAAGTAATTATACGAAAGGGTTAATTATTCATAACCCACCGCCTTCTCTCCCAGACCACATAGCATCCCACTAAATTTTCGGTTTCTCCGCGGGTTTTCTCCGATTGTCCCCCGAGGGCGTGAGTTAACTTTCCACAGAAACTTTGCGCCCCAAAAGTCGAAATTGGCTTTTCGGTAGTTTCGGCCCGGCGCGTTGATAATTGACTGCGGGATCCTAGTTTAATTAAGGCGTCTTCGGTAAGAGAAACCCTTTTCAGAATAAAAAAATCTGAAATACTCCGTAAAACTCACAAAAAGAAGAATCCAAACTGATCATTTACACTTGTTACTGTTAAATTGTATACAAAAGAAGATATACTGCGTAAAATATAATTAGGAGTTTAAATTATAGACAAGATAGTTGTCTGTGTGTATAATAAAATGCCTAAAACTAAGATCACATGAATTCTGAATCACAACCTTTAATATTAAATTAAATTAAAATAAAATCACAGACATAATAGTTGTATGTGTTATTACTACCAGTGTGTATAATAAGTTACCTAAAACAAAAATCCCAAACATGCGATATGATACCTTTACTTTATATTTCAATGAAATAACATATGTGTAATTACTACCAGTGTGTATATTAAGTTGCCTAAAACTCAACTACCGCGCGTTAAAAATCAAACTTTAGCACTTTATATTATTTCAAAATAATTACATTTATATTCGGTTTTATTTTTAATTGGCCAACCAAATTTGAGGATTATTGTTCTTACGTTCTTTAATTATTTGGGTATCCCTACTGTTTGGTGTATAATTGGCATAAATGAAATTGCCAATTCTTGGTTGCAGAATACTTCAAATATTAAAAGTGCGATTCTTTTCGCAATCTACAACAAGTTAGTCTTACAAAGACTATACCAAACACTCATTGAAACAACTACTTCCCGGGCGAATGCCCCGACGGACATTGAATTATACAACAAGTGTTTGCTGTTACATACAGTAACCTACTGCAAATGTAACAATTTGGGTCAAATTATTCAGGCCATCTATAGACGCGTTTCGAGATTTATCTCTCATCAGTATAGCTTTGCCATTCCCTCTAAACAATTTGACACCTTAGACTGGCGGTCACGTTACCGTTCAAACATAAGCATAAATGAAATTGCCAATTCTTGGTTGCAGAATACTTCAAACATTAAATGTGCGATTCTTTTCGCAATCTACAACAAGTTAGTCTTACAAAGACTATATCAAACACTCATTGAAACAACTACTTACCGAGCTAGTACCCCGACGGACATTGAATTATACTACAAGAAGTAGTTGAAATTTGGCAATTTCATTTATGCTTATGTTTGAACGGTAACGTGACCGCCAGTCTAAGGTGTCAAATTGTTTAGAGAGAATGGCAAAGCTATACTGATGAGAGATAAATCTCGAAACGCGTCTATAGATGGCCTGAATAATTTGACCCAAATTGTTACATTTGCAGTAGGTTACTGTATGTAACAGCAAACACTTGTTGTATAATTCAATGTCCGTCGGGGTATTAGCTCGGGAAGTAGTTGTTTCAATGAGTGTTTGATATAGTCTTTGTAAGACTAACTTGTTGTAGATTGCGAAAAGAATCGCACTTATTTAGTGTTAATCCATTGATAATAGTCACTGGTGGGAGTGCAAAAAGGGAAAATTAAGAGGTGAGCCGAGGGAATGAGGGTGGCGGTACAACCAGGTAAAGTGGATTAGGGGAAAAACACAGATTAAGGTGGTGCAATTAAATCTAATAATGTATTGTGAAGTGGACTTAAATCAAAATTCAATAATTTATTTTCCTGTTTTTTTCATTTCAATGGCTTCTAACATGTTTAATCGATATTTTGATGATTGTTTTAATAATTTCATGTTCTTTATTGTGATTTTGTGTCCGGTTTCTAGTAAATGGTTAACCACTGCAGATTTTTCATAATTAAGATATTTGGCGTGTGCTAAGTGTTCTTTGAATCTGGTATTTAGATTACGCTGTGTTTGACCAATATAAACTTTATCACAATTACAACAATCGATTGAATAAATACCAGATTGGTCTAGTTCATCTGGTTTGTTGAATGTGTTCCACAGAAGTTGCCGTAGTTTAGAATTAACATAAAACGCGGGGGTTAGGTTGAATTTTTTGTATAATTTGTTAAAGTGGTTTTCTGAATTGGGGGAATAAATTAATCGAATGAATTTTGTATCTGTGTTGGGGTTAATCGGTTCCAGATGGAGGATATCATTAATGATATTGACATCGCTTCAGCTCGACTACCACCTGATCAAGCTGTAGAATTCCGGTCAGCAGCTAAGGAAATTTTGAAGAAAAACAAGAACAGGAACACCCAAAAACAGGAAGGAAACAGTGCACACAATGTAGTGAAAAAGTTAAAGGAAAAAGAGTGTTTTTATTTAAAATCTGATAAAGGCAATAGTGTAGTGATTATCCATAAAACCGATTATGCAAATAGTATTAACGAATTATTAAAGTCAGGCCCTTATATAGTTCAACAAAAGAACCCACTCAAAACATACATTCGAAAAATCAACGAAACTTTGAAGTGCTCAACATGTTTAATTGATAAAAACCTCAATTTGAAATAAATATGTGCCAAGAATATGCAGCCGGAATGCAGAAACTTTTTCGTGTAATAGAGCCAATTCTAACACTTACTATAACCACAGTTCATATATATCCAGTTAGCTAGTCCCCATATAAAATTTGGGAACACGCGAATGGGAGCAGAGCGGTGGATGCCAAAATAGTGTATATGTTTGCCTATATACACCAGTACGGCCTCCTGCGGTCGGCCGGCTACGACTATTTTGATCCAGATGTCGCGAAATCAAGTCTCAGAGAGAGAGTGAGAGAGAGAGACAATTGCTTTCTCCCTTTATTCCGCGCTTCTCGTTGTATCATATTCCAGATGTTGATTTTTCAATCTTGAAAACACGTTTTTTCTTTCTTTTAACTAGCTAAGGATGCGTGTTATATTCATTCATGCGTTTCCGTCTACAATTTTATTTTCTGCGTTATTAGAGAATAGATTTTATGAAATTATATGTGAACGTTGTAAAATTCATTAAGTATTATTTATTTTATACAAAAAACGAAAAATACTTAACTATTTAACTTTTAAGGCCTTTTAAAACTCGAAATTTTACTTTATGCTTAACCTGGGAGAGAAAACCCTGTTTAGACGATCAATCATGTATGAATTTTGCAGTTTCCTTTATTGTCAAAATTATGACAGTAAATAAAAAGAGTTGATGTTATTTTTTTAGTTCAAATTTAGAACAAAAACAAATTTGTGTGTATTATTTATGTTACTAAACGTTGACAAGTAAATGGGAAAATCTTAAATTATACCGAAATTATGTAAAATAAAGCTTAATAAATAAGCTACCAAAGAACCAATTTCAATTAAAAATCAAACAGATTAATTAATTATTTACAGAACGTAAAATAAAGTATCAAATTCAAGTTTTAGATCTGTAGAATTATCTACTTAAGATTGTGTTAAATTAAATTATTTTCAACTTTTATTATTCGAGATTTTTACGCTCAGAGCGGTACCACACCGAAGCGATCGGGGCGTGATGAGTGCCAAATGTTTTAACGATTCTGGCATCTTGTCGCATTTTCATATGTTATTATCGATTTTGTATTTATTTGTTTATTTAAAAAAAGAATAAGCAGAAATATTTTTCGATATTCTCAATACTTCCCGAGATACACGAAATGTTATATAGAGAAAGTACAAAATATATAAAAATCATAAAACTTTAAAATTGAGAATATTATCAAAAACTGCGTAACAAACACACTTTTTAAATCAAGTAATTAGTCACATTAATAAAATCATAAATTTTACATTTTAATGATTTTCACCGACTTCATTGCTATATTTTTTGTACGGAAATATACCTTTTTGGGTCATAGGAATCAGAACCAAGTGTTATCCCTAATATTTGAGATAATTGGCTTAAATATTTAAAAATGTTGAAAAGTCTTGTTAAGTGATGATAATCAAAAACATCTAGAAAACACCAAGATATCTTTTATTTTAATAATTCAACACACAAAAAGTATAATACATTTTCTCTGACAAGTGTAATTGCAAAAATAATTAAAAATTATTGAATACGCTATTTCAAGTATACAGTGTTTTGTATGTCAGGTTAATTCAATTATTTGAATGGTTTTATTTTTGGTCGGATTACATTTACAAAAAGTACCGATGGGATTATGTTACTGACTAAATAGGTAAGTAAAAAAGATTCAAACTGATTTAAGATAACCCGATCAAAAGGTGTATAACTAAAATACCGATTAGTGAACAACATGATAAGGAATTATCGAATTGGATTCTGCGGATACGGATTAAATGTGTCAACAGTAAATAATCTTTTTAAATCCCAAAATATTTATGGTTTTTAGAAGGTTGCGGATTATCTGTAAGTTGCAGTCGTATTGTTCTGGTCACGTAATACTTGAGGGTAAACACCATAAAAACATGGGCGAAAAAATACCTACAAATAGGTAAAAACGGATGGATTATTTCGAAGTATTTGATTTGTCATCCCTTCTATAAAGCTATCCCCACTAAAATAATGAATATTGTCCAATAAGAAAATTCTCTGCCAAATGGTTTCCTTATATATTTTAATCAGCTTTTATTACTAATCATTATTTTTGTAAATTCATCCGTTAAGCATCTATTATTGAACTTAAACCTATTCTCAATACACATTTGTAGTAAAGTGTAACATTCCCCAAATTAATTTTTTGATTGTAAAAAGATTTTTTTATTTATGAATAAAAAATGTTTAATAACATAAATATATTAAAAATCTATTAATTTTTAAATACGTTTTTATTAAAAATATATATAATAACTAAAAATGTTGGAAATATATTTTAGATTTTTTTATTGTAAAATAACTTTGTTTATGTAAATTTTGAATATTTGAAACAATAATCTATTAATCTAATAATTTTAACAACGATTTTTTTCTAAATATATAGAATAACAAAAACGTTGAATATATATTTTAGAATTGTTAATTTCAATGTAAATTTAAGTTTTTATAAAATATAACTAATTACCAAAGTTCATAATTTGAAACACGCTTGAAATCCAAAATTAAAAGAAATATTTTCGAATAGACTTTTTGTGGTGATAATAAATGTATATAGCGCATAAAGTTAATTTTTCAGGCTTTTCTAAACTCGAAATTTCACTTCATGCACTAAACACTCGTTTAAAGGTTAGATTTAAACTTTTTTTAAAAACGACGAATATCTGAAAATGTTGTGTATTCAGCACATCAATAATATAAATTATTTTCCAAATTTGGTTTTATTTGTTTTTATTGAATTTATGAAGAAAAAAACTAATTAAAATAAATATAATATCAAATGAATTCTGGCAAAGTGAGATAGATTTCATTTACTTTTGTGTAAACTCATTGAATTTTATTCTTTTATTTTTAGTTTAATTTTAGGTTTATTTAGCTTTTTTTAAATATATCTGATTCCTAAAGTCCATAATTTCGAGCACGATGAAATTAAAAGAAGTGTTTCGGAATAGTTTAATTTTTCTGAAGGTCATCCAATTTATCATCGTACAAGTGGTGTAGACGGGATCAAATTACACGAGAAAATAAGAGCTAGCGCGTTTGTGTATGTGCATGTGTGTAGACGGAACCGGAGCATTGTTTTCTCTAGAATATTTTCACGTTTACTCTGTTCATAAATAGATGGACCCACTTCCCGACCACAGTCTCTCCTTTTCTATCCTCGAAAACTCAGACTCCAGTTCTCCCATAAGCATTGTCTACCCTTGCTATAACTCGCCGTTAAACAAAATGTTTAGAGTACACTCTAGTGTGCAATATAATATTGACATATTTAATTGCAACTCTAAGCAATTTGTAAGGTCAATAAGTGATATTTTGTGATTCAACACGTTGTAATTTAATTTATTTTGTATAATTTTAATTTAATTTAATCTTTTTTAAATCTGTAAAATTTTGTTTAATATTGTATTGTATTAATGTATATTGTTCACCATAAACGCATATATTGGTATATTGATGTTTTCCGTGTAAAAAAAGTGTAAATTTTGTTGGGAAATAAACATATTATTATTATTATTAATATTATTTGAAGTAAAACTGACATAGTAGCCACAATCTGAAATGTTACATTTTTCAGGCATCTTCCTGATTCAAGATTTTTTCCCCTGACCTTTTAATATAACTTTCTTCTGTGGGAAACCCCTATTTTGTTAAATTGTTTTTATGGTTTTTGTCAATATTTACGTTAATTTTATACATTTTTACATGTTTTGTATTTTGTCTGTTGATTTTGACAAATTTAATAATATCATATGACTTTTTTGTTAGTGTTTTGGTCAATTTGAATATAATTCCATGACTTTTCTCTGACTGTCCCGGTCTTAATGATATTCAGTGAATTTTTTATTTACGTCATTTTCAGGCATTCGTCGATTTTATAATAGAGTTTAATTTGAACTTTTCAACGGGTGTTTCCACTCCCAGGCTAAGCATGAAGTAAAATTTCGAGTTTTGAAAAGCCCCGTGAAAATTTGTCGAGGGTCGCGCAGCGACCCGAGACAAATTTTCGGGCTTTTCTAAACTCGAAATTTTACTTCATGCGCCACGCGTTTAAAACACTAAAATATTGTGAAATTTATGTATAATCGAACTTCACTCGAAATCTGTGTTTTATACGCGTGGCGCATGAAGTAAAATTTCGAGTTTAGAAAAGCCCAGAAAATTTGTCTCGGGTCGCTGCGCGACCCTCGACAAATTTTCACGGGGCTTTTCTAAACTCGAAATTTTACTTCATGCTTAGTCTGGGCGTGGAAAACCCTCGTTTAAAGCTTCAAATTAAACTATTTTAAAAAACAAAAAATTATCGTAAAGTTACAGCTCATGGAAACAAGTATACAGGGAATTTTTCTTTTAAGTATACGTATTCCAAATTTAGCGTATTTTCTGTAAATCTTTAGATACTCCTTGTTTTTTTTTTAAAGTTCAATTTAAAGTTTTAAACGAGTGTTTTTCACTCCTAGACTAAGCATGAAGTAAAATTTCGAGTTTAGAAAAGCCCCGTGAAAATTTGTCGAGGGTCGCGCAGCGACCCGAGACAAATTTTCGGGCTTTTCTAAACTCGAAATTTTACTTCATGCGCCACGCGTACATAACACTGATTTGAAGTAAAGTTCAAAAACACACAAATACATCCTTAATCAGAGTAACAGGGAATCACATATTTAGTCTGTTATCAACGATGTTCAGTGTTAATAATAAATAATTAGGTTTTGAATATTTTTGTTAAAACAACTGGTAACGATATTCATATATTAATGGTTGCAAAAAAATAACAAAATCAAATTTATTCTTAAAGGATTTGTATTCGTAGTTCGAAAAAACAGGATTCGAATCTTTGATTCGAATCATATTTATCTCTTACGAATCCTTTATTCGAGTATTCGTGATATTAGGTGATTCGGATTCGTGATTCGAATCCTTTTTACAAGGATTCATCCCAGCTCTGATGGCAACTATGTGGGAAACATAACCTTAAACTTAGTTTGAAGGCAAAAGTCAGAATTACAACCAGATCTGGTTGGGCAACAAAAACAAAAACAAATATATGTATCGATTTTCACAAACAGGAAAATCATTTTAATTTATAAAATGATTCAATATTAATTCATTGAACGTTAAAACCTAATATAAATTCGTATATATGGAGAGCAGGGACGCAAAAACACGAAATATGAATCAAACCCCAACGCGCGCACACACACACAAACCGACCAACCCCGTTCTGAATATAGGCCGAAAATAAAATAAATAAACCAGGCAATGCATAACTGATCGAGAGTCCATAAATAAATAATGTTCGCCATCCAATTCGAAATACATTTTTATGGAGATTGCCTCGGATTTTTCAATCGGACGTCAATTCCATTAAACAGATTAACGCGAACTGCTTCATCCTCTTTATTATACACACAAAAAAATCCTTTATTCTTTGATAAAAAAAATATAATAAAACAAACTTAGGTCTAACCTAACCTAAGTTTAAGGGTTAGGTTAGACCTTGATTTGATATTGTGATTAGACATAGATTTATGGGTTAGATTAGACCTGGATTTAAAAGTTGGGTTAGTCCTGGGTTTAGAAGTTACGTTAGACCTAGATTTAATGGATAGTTTAGACCTGGATTCTAGAGTTAGGTTAAACCTCGATCTAAGGGTTAGCTTAGATTATTGGCGGCCGGTGGCCAACTTCATGTGAAACAAATATGCATCTCGGAATTAAAAGATGCGCTCGTTGTGCGTTTGTTTCACATGAAGTTGGCCACCGGCCGCCACTGACACCTTGATTTGGGAGTTAGGTTGGACCCAGATTTGATGGATAGGTTAGATCTGGACTTCAGAGTTAGGTTAGTCCTCAATTTGAGAGTTAAGTTAGATCTAGATTTGATGGGTAGGTCACATCTGGATTTCAGAGTTAGGTTAGACCTTTAGACCTTTAGTTATGTTAGACCTCGATTTATGAGTTAGGTTAGATCTAGATTTGATGAAGAGGTTAGATCTTTATTTTAGAGTTAGGTTAGACCAAAATTAAATGGATATAAGTATAAATGAAATTGCCAATTCTTGGTTGCAGAATACTTCAAACATTAAAAGTGCGATTCTTTTCACAATCTACAACAAGTTAGTCTTACAAAGACTATATCAAACACTCATTGAGTCAACTACTTCCCGAGCTAATACCCCGACGGACATTGAACTATACAACAAGTGTTTGCTGTTACATACAGTAACCTACTGCAAATGCAACAATCTGGGTCAAATTATTCAGGCCATCTATAGACGCGTTTCGAGATTTATCTCTCATCAGTATAGCTTTGCCATTCCCTCTAAACAATTTGACACCTTAGACTGGCGGTTACGTTACCGTTCAAACATAAGTATAAATGAAATTGCCAATTCTTGGTTGCAGAATACTTCAAACATTAAAAGTGCGATTCTTTTCACAATGGATATGGATATGTTAAATCTGGATTTCAGAGTTTGATTAGACCTCAATTTGATTGTTATCTTAGATTTGAATAAATGTTCATATGTTTATTTTGTGGATAACCATTTTATATAAATAAAAACAAATTGTCTATAAAAAAGCATTCTGATTCTTCATTAAAAATATCTTTAAAACCGGTGTTTTTATTGTCTTTACATAAATAAAAACGAATTGTACCTATATAACATTTTTAATTCAGAGCCTTCATTAAATATAAATTAAACTGAATTGCTTTGATGTATAAATTTAAATTGTTGGTAATTAAAAACAAATAAAAGGAGAAGACCGTTTAATTTTGTTGGGTAAAACATCCTGAATAATAAACAAGGATGTTTTCACGTTTTGTGTATCGAAGAGTCTGCTCGCTTTCGGAAAAGGTGGATGCGGAAGTAACTTCAATTTCATGCGGATCTATTCCGTAGTTTAATCACGCATTTCCATTTATATGACTTGAAATACACGTCTTCTAGGCACAGATTGCATAATGCATCACAAATGGGAACTTGATTGCATACATTCAGTTTAAATAAATATATGTGTATAATGTAATCTACAGGGGATTTTTCTTTTAGGTCTAGATAAAAAAAATGAAGCTTCGAACGAGTGTTTCCACTCCCAGATTAAGCATGAAGTAAAATTTCGAGTTTAGAGAAGCCTGAAAATTTGGTTTGGTCGTGTAGCGCGTAAAAAACGAAACAAATGTGAAGAAACGAAACTCGCACCGATTGAAGGTTCCACGATAAACAAAAACGAAGCGGTGATTTTTTTGAAATGCCTCGGTGCTTGATTCGATTTAAAATAAAACCAAAAAAAATCGTAATTTTCACGGATTGGATTGTTTTACTGTTGTGTGGTCAATGTGGAGCAGCACTCGGCTATCACCTCGTACTGCTGTTGCTGGACCCTGTTACTGTATGTACTCGTAGTATGTAGTCTGACTTTGATTGAGCTCGCTTCTCTCGCAAGTTTGTCGGGGGTGATGTAGTCTGACTTATTTTATATTATTATTATTTATTTTATATAATTTATTTTTGTCGATGAAAACGGTCTAGGACAGAGGTAAGCAAATAGTGCCCCGCGGGCACTAGCGAGCTCGAAGGCTTCCCCCACTCGCGGCGCCAGCCGGCCGAGGAGAGTAAGAGAGAGAGCTCTGACGCACGTGATTGGTTCAATACGTACCAATCACATGCGCCCGAACAGCGGGCGATTCAAACTGGTTTCTTTCGATGAATCTAACCAATTATTAAAATGTGTTAAATTTATGAACTAAATTTCCTGATTTTGGTTAAAATAATTTTAAGTAATCAATTATTTTTACGTTTACGTTTGATTATGTTATTAAATAATATCTAACGGGTTCAAAATTCAAAATGAAATACTTTTTCTTTGCGGTTTCCATGGCAACTGTCAAACGACAGTGGGTGGGACAAAATTCAACCGTCAAGTCAAGAAAATTCCACGTTGCAATGAATTCGGAAAATAAAGTTGCCGCGAAGAAAAAATCACCGGGGAAGTCATCAGGAACCCCGAAGGCGAAATCTCCCGGCAAAACACCACGCACCCCGAAGACTCCCACCCCGAAATCTCCCCAATATGCCTCAACCCCGAAATCAAAATCTGTTGGAACACCGGACAGTTCGTCGAGGAAAAGAAAACCTGTTTCTGAATCGGTTGAGGAATGGGAGTATAAATACTTCTTTATTTTAAATGAAAAAAAAATTCTCGTATGCATAATTTGTGGTAGCGAAATTAAAGTATTAAAAAAATATAATGTTGAAAGACATTACCAGTCGATACATGCTGAACAGTACGCATCGACTAGTACTGAGGAACGCCTCAAAATGGTCAGTAATTACAAACAATTTTTGTTAAATGCAGTTCCTCCAAAAATCACAGATATTGACCTTAAATATAAACAAAATGT
This sequence comes from Philonthus cognatus, assembly GCA_932526585.2. Taxonomy (NCBI): domain Eukaryota; kingdom Metazoa; phylum Arthropoda; class Insecta; order Coleoptera; family Staphylinidae; genus Philonthus; species Philonthus cognatus. The sequence continues at coordinate 144,549,312 of OW052242.1, forward strand.
GGCGTCTTACGTAATATCCAGCGAAATAATTCGCGCGCAATATAATTTGTCATGTGGTACATTTATACAAAAATGTGCCGTGCAAATATTAGAGCTGTTTGATTTTAAAGACGCTGCTAACATTATCAAGTCCATTCCTTTATCACGACGTACCATTTCTCGTCGTATAACAGATATTACTGACTATATTGAGCAGAGATTGATGAAGTTGTTTGATTTCTGTTCATACTATTCGATTTGTCTGGATGAGAGCACAGATATTTCGGATACCAATCAATTGCTTATTTTTGCCGGGATAGTTCAGAATGATTTCACAGTGCATGAAGAATTGGTGCAAATGTGCCCAATGCAGGACACTACGACAGGCGAAAAAATATTCAATGCCGTAAAAACCTCGATTGAGAAATTTGCAAAGACGTTTGCTAAATGCTCTTGTGTCGTAACAGATGGTGCTCCGGCTATGGTGGGAAAAGTAAATGGTTTTATTGGTCAACTGAAAAAAAATAACATCGATGTATTATCATTTCATTGCATTATCCACCAAGAAGCGCTTTGTGGGAGGTCAGCACGCATGTCTAGTATAATGAGTTTGGTTATAAAAATCACAAACACTCTTCGTGGGGGTCACCATTCTCTGTTACATAGACAACTAAAAAACTTCTCAACCGAAGTAAATGCTGAATACAGAGATATCTTACTTCATTCAAATGTGCGTTGGTTAAGTGCAGGGAAATGTTTGCAACGTTTTTTTTCAGTTCGACATGAAATAGTTGAATTTATGGAGAAAAACAACGATAAATTTAAAATACAAAAATTGCTAGACGAAATTAATTCTCGCGATTTTTTTGTCGAACTAGCTTTTTTGACCGACTTAACAAAACATCTAAATAATTTGAATTTGTTACTCCAAGGAAATTTCAAATCCATAACTGAGTTGTATACGCACATTACATCGTTTCGCAAACAACTGCAATTATTTGCAAACCAACTCCAGAAAAATATTGTGTGTCATTTTCCATCTTGCGAAACGGTGTTAAAGGAAAATTCAAAATCAAATTTTCGACCATTTGTTGTAATTTTGTTACAGATACAAGAGCAATTTAACGAACGATTTGCAGATTTTGATGCAATTCGAGATAAAATATTATTATTCTCCAACCCAATGAATATTGACATCCAAAATTGCGAGCCAAAATATCAACTAGAATTGGCTTCTGTACAGTCAAGTTTAGAGTTGTCTCACTTAAATGGACTTGATTTGTATAAAAAGTTATCTAAAGACCAGTATCCAAATCTAGTTGATTTTGCTTTGTACGTACACTCATTTTTTTGTTCATCCTATATTTGTGAAAGTACGTTTTCCAACATGAAAAATATAAAATGCAAAAAACGATCCGTTTTAACGGACGACAATTTACAAAACGCCTTAAGATTGTGCACAACAAACATCGAAATTGACTACGACGACATTGTGCGACAGAGAATCACAACTTCATCAACATCTGAGGTTCCGTAAAATAAAAGGTTTCTTCAGTAATTCAAAATACGATTCATTAATAAAAATATCAATAAATCGTATTTCGAATTATTGTCTTTTCCTAAAAAAAAGTAACCCCTACATTATTCGCAGCCTTGACGTTGGCGTGGGGGCTTCCATTTAGAAATAAATGGAAGTTCACGAAATTTAAAATTCAACAATTTAAAGTTTAAATTATTAAATTTTAAACTTAGAACATAAAATCCAAGTAAACTTCCATTTATAAATAAATAAATGGACTAATGCGAATAAATCTAACAATGAAGAAGTAAACTTTATATAAACGTTAATATTTCTTCATTGTAAGAATATAAAATTATAAACGAAATTATTAAAATTAAAAAAAACATTTTAATAAAACTTTCCAGTCTTTGAAGCATTTCAAATTTCCCGCGGCGCGGTCGTGTCCGATTGGCTTATCTAGAAGAGTCGACGTTTCCCTCCTCGGCCGGCTGACGCCGTGAGTGGGGGAAGCCGGCGAGCGCAGGGCCCCTACCGTGCCCACCTCTGGTCTAGGACTTTATTTTTGCGATATGTGACGGAAAAGCAAAAAAAATCGACGAAAACACCATTTTGCACAGGTGCCTCAAATAAAAAAGTTGGGACCCCGCGTGTCCCCCCCCCCCCCCCCGAATACGCCACTGGACTACGGTTATCATTTTCGAATTTCCCGTCGTCGGTAAATTGTCGATCAAATACATTTTTTTTTAATTGGTTGGGCTTGGCTCGGCTTCGCCTCGGATTAATAGTTACAGCTCACTAAAATAGATAAAAGGGTCGGATTTTAACGCCGAATAGCCTACGGGACCCGCGACGGTCTGTTCTCGGCCCAGTAAAAATTTCGAGTTGCTAAAATGAATATTTCGATATTACATGCCCCGGTGATTTTCTCAATCGCATTTTTTCGAGGAAAGAAAAAAGTCTGAATTTCAATATTTTTTTTTTTTTAAATAGAAAACGTGGTCGGATTTTAACGCCGTATAGCCAGTTCCACGCGGGATGTTTAGTTCTCTGCCCAGTAAAAATGGGTTCCACAATCGTGTTTTTTTGAGTAAAAAAATTGAAAGAAGGTATATTCTTTGGTCAAAAATTTCGATTTTTGATTTTGTATTTTTCTCAGTCGCGGATAATCAGACGAAATCCTAATCTGAAATCCAAATTTCTCTATCGCAATTTTTCGCGAAATAACATCAAAATGAAAATTTCAAAAATTATTTTTTTGTTTTCATTGTTTTGTTTCGTCTTGTTTCATCTTATCGGTTGCGGCTAATTATTCGAAATCGAAATGTTAAAACCAAACTCCTCTATCGCAATTTTTCGACCGAAAACGTGCTGACAGCCCGTGAAAAAAATGTAGATTTTTGATTTTGTATTTTTCGAAATCCAAATCTGAAATCCAAATTTCACTATCGCAATTTTTCGCAAAAAAACATCAAAATGAAAATTTCAAATTTTTTTTTTGTTTTAATTGTTTTGTTTCGTCTTGTTTCATCTTGTCGGTTGCGGATAATTATTCGAAATCGAAATGTGAAAACCAAACTCCTCTATCGCAATTTTTCGACCGAAAATGTGCTGACAGCCCGTGAAAAAAATGTAAATTTTTAATTTTGTATTTTTCTCAGTCGCGGATAAATAGTCGAAATTTTTCTTTAAGGTCTAGATAAAAAAAATGAAGCTTCGAACGAGTGTTTCCACTCCCAGACTAAGCATGAAGTAAAATTTCGAGTTTAGAAAAGCCTGAAAATTTGGTTTGGTCGCTCCGCGAAGCGGAGCGGCCAAACCAAATTTTCAGGCTTTTCTAAACTCGAAATTTTACTTCATGCGCCACGCGTATAAAACACTGATTTCAATTAAAGTTCAAAATACACGACTTAGTAAAATCTTTCAAAATTTGGGGGCCTGAAGCAAGTTGCTTTGAGAAATACATACCATGCGATCATTTAAATTATTATATATACAGGGTGATTCACCTAACACTGCCCATACTAATTAAGAAGAAACTAAAAATGTTATTGAAGTTTCGTTTGTTGTAATCAATAGATGTCATTGAAGTCTTTAGATTAAAATAGAATTTATATCACTCGGAATCAGAGCCGGGCAGGATTCGAATCATTCAGGATTCGATTCCGGGATTCGAATCCTTTTAGAGGATTTAAAAGAGGTATTCGAATACTTTAGTGAAAACGGATTCGTGATCCGGATTCGTTACATTTTTTGAAAAGGATTCGTATTCGAATCCAGACGTAGATGATTCGAATCCTTATACAAGGATTCGAATTCTTATAAAAGGACTCGAATCCTTATAAAAGGATTCGAATCCTTACAAAAGGAATCGAATCCTTATAAAAGGATTGGAATCCTTATAAAAGGATTCGAATCCTCATACACGGATTCAAATCTTCCTAAATAATTCGAATCATCGCTATTAAGGCTGGGATTCGAATTCGATTAATTAAAATAGTTAAATATTCTAATATGAATATTTAAATCACTAAATTATTCATATTTGAATATAAATATTTAAATTTTCGAATAATTCAAATATTTGTGAATGCATATTCGGTTACTTAACCATGAAAAATATCCAACGTTAATAGTATATTTTTAACTTCACTTGAAATCAGTGTTTTATACGCGAAAATAAGAAAAGCCCTGTGAAAATTTGCCTCGGGTCGCTGCGCGACCCTCGACAAATTTTCTACGCGGGGCTTTTCTAAACTCGAAATTTTACTTCATGCTTAGTCTGGGAGTGGACAACACTCGTTCTTTGAAGTTTCAAATTGAAGGATCACTCTAGATTACTAAGTTTATTACCATTTTACAAAGGCTACAGCTCGAAGGAACAACCATGGTCTTCGGAGACCTAAGGACTACAGGGAATCGAAGTTTTTTTATAAGATAACAACGAATATCTGAAGGTTTACAGCATGGATAGGAAAGAAAACATCTAATTTTGAAAAAATATCGAAGTTGGGTTGGTTTTCAGTGCATTTTTAACTTCACTTTAAATCAGTGTTTTATACGCGTGGCGCATGAAGTAAAATTTCGAGTTTAGAAAAGCCCCGTGAAAATTTGTCTCGGGTCGCTGCGCGATCCTCAACAAATTTTCTACGCGGGGCTTTTCTAAACTCGAAATTTTACTTCATGCTTAGTCTGGGAGTGGACAACACTAAATTTTAAATTTAACTCTTTTAAAAAATCGACGTATGTAATATAATAAATCATTCATTGAAATCATAGAAAAAGATGCAAAATTTTACCTAAAATTAACTTTTAGAGTTAACTTTATAATTTGCTCGGCTCTTAATGGGTGAATATTCTATTCCTAAAAAAACCGTTTTTATTTAATATTAAAGTTGCATTTAAGACAATAACAAACTGTAAATAAATCGACATAAATCTAGAAATATCGAAAATCTCGACATGTAGAAAATCTTGACGGTCCACTCCCAGACTAAGCATGAAGTAAAATTTCGAGTTTAGAAAAGCCCCGCGTAGAAAATTTGTCGAGGGTCGCGCAGCGACCCGAGACAAATTTTCACGCGGCTTTTCTAAACTCGAAATTTTACTTCATGCGCCACGCGTATAAAACACAGATTTAAAGTGAAGTTCAATAACACATATATCATCATTAATTAAAATCATTATATAATCAGATATTTAGTCGGTAAATGAACATTTTTGTTAATAGAAACTGATGGAATAAAATATTACTGGTTGCAAATAATAGATTCAAATTTATTTTTAAAGGATTTGTATCCGTGAATAAAAAATGAGGATTCGAATCTTTGATTCGAATCATATTTTTCACTTACGAATCGTTTATTCGAGTATTCGTGATTCGAATCATATTAGGTGATTCGGATTCGTGATTCGAATCCTGTTTTTGAGGATTCATCCCAGCTCTGCTCGGAATTACGGTTTCGCTGTCAGAGGCGTGGGAAAATGTCATTCGATGATCAGAACATTAGAAGTGACTTTTTCTAAAAGAATATGTATACATATATTTATTGTCGAAGATGATAATTGTGCATTCGTGTGTCCCACAAGGGTCGCACATAGGCCCAATTTTATTTAATATTTTTATCAATGATATTGTTGATCGTATAAATTATTCGCGTATTTTACTCTATGCCGATGATATCAAAATATTCCGTGTTATAGATGATAATACAGACACAACATTTTTACAGCAAGATTTAAATGCTATCTCGGATTGGTGTGAAGTGAATAATTTATATTTAAATATTAAAAAATGCAAATATTTGTCATTCTCAAAAAACAAAACAGCCGTTGATTTTAATTACACCATAATTAATAGTCCATTAGAATGTGTAACTCAAATAAAAAAAATTGACGTAACGCTTAATTCAAAAATGCATTTCTATACTCACATCAATAACATTGCTCAGAAAGCTTTCAGAATGCTGGGTTTCATATACAGAGTAGGAGGAGATTTTTCAGTCAATACAATTAAGTTACTATATTTCTCTTTTGTCCGGTCCACCTTAGAATACGCTTCCATTATATGGAATCCGAATCAACAATATTTAATTAAAAAACTAGATAGAATACAACACAAATTTCTACGATTCGTTGCCTACAAGTACGGAATACCTTCATTTGCAGTAAATTATGATTATTTATTAAGTCGCCTTAACATCCAAACACTTGCGCATAGACGTTTCATTGCAGATGTTTGTTTTTTATACAACCTGTTAAACAGTCGCATTATTTGTCATGAATTATTAGAATCAATTAATTTTTGAGCAACAAATGATCATACTAGAACGAAGTTTATATTTAAATCTAAGTTTTCTAGAACGAACCATGGCCAAAATAACCCCATTGGCAGGATTATGCGATTGGGTAATAAACTAAATTCTACGGTATCATTCCCAATTTTTTCATTTAATTATTTACGTTTTAGAAGTTTCCTATTAAGTTTGAATGTAACTGATTTTTTGTATATTTTTTAAAAGTATGTGAATGGCATCTGTAGTTATTATTGTTTTCAGCATGTTTTTGTTTTTGTTTTTGGTTTGTTTTAGGATAGTAACTTGTTCTATGCTATTATGTATATCTTTTAAGTTTCTATTTATAGGATTGTGTATTTTTTGGTGTTTTTGGTTTTATTTCATATTGATACATTATGCACTATACATTTAGGTTATATTTCTTTTCACTTATGCAATTTATTTTATTCCTGTTCACATTATTAATTTTTTTGTATAGTTAATGTAAAAATAGGTTAACCCGTGTATAAATAAATAAATAAATATATATAAATGAACGTACATGGATTTTTTTTCTTCAGTTATCCAGTATGTATATCTAAATAAAACGTGAGTTGTACGCGTTGAACCAATTGCCTAAAGCATTGATTATAGGCAACCCAATACTGTGTAATGTATATTGGGTTGCCTAAATTACCCACAGCGCCTTTTGCACTTCTTTTTATCTGTCATTTCTGCCTTCATACATTTTGTTTCTCTCTATATTTCCATGCAAAATCCTCTCTTCTAACTTTTCGTTTGTTTATTTATCCTCCTTTCTTTTTTCTGTGTATAAAAAACTCCCTTTTTTGTTTAATCTACATCTTTATACACGTATTTTGTTACTTCTATCATTTGTACTTTTATTCTCCTCTCTTTATCCGTGTAGAAATAACTCTATTTTGTTTTTTTTTGTGTTGTCTGTATCCTTATATACGTATTTCGTTACTTTCTGTCTTTATCCGTGTGGAAATCCCCCGGGGCGGTTCGTTGCGTTACAAGGCCGTAAAGTAGTTAGCAGACGGTGGCGACCTCTTTCCGTTATTTACCCGCCCGGAGTGGATTGCCGTTCTCAAAAACGATCTACTCGACTTGAGAGAGCGCGCGTCGGCTCCAATTCGACGCCTCCTAACAGGTAATTAGATGTGCTTCCCTTAAGAGATTACCGCACTAGCGTGTAAAGTGTCAGTGGTAATCAAACTTGAAACGTAATACGAGGTGAGGATGTTTGTTCTCTGTATTTATAAATATATAATAACGCAGGAAAACATGTTATCGTGAGGTGGGTGATTATTTCAACAGGGTGTTAAATAGCATGTATTATAACAGAAGGAGTTACTTTAGGAATTAAAGCGGGTGTTAAGTAACATATATGTATAATAACAGAAGGAGTTACTTTAGGAATTAAAGATACTTCCCTTATTAAGCCTATTTAATGCCCAAAGCAACTCATTCTGTTATATACAAATATCTTTATTCAAGGAATTTATGTACATTATTCTTTAATATAATACGATCTTGTATTCTTATATCATAGGCTATCGACCCGAGGTCTTTCTGCCATTGTTTTAGTGAGTGCTTGTGCTTTTAAAGTATGTAAGAATAGATGATGGTAATGAATGAATAATATGAATAAATGTCGTTCTAGTTAGTAGGTGTTTCTAAGATGAAGTCAGCAATGGTGGAATGGGGAAATTTAAATTTGGGGATTGTGTTGGGGTTTCTGTGTAGGTAAAGGTGGTTTATAGGATCATGATTAGTGGGTCTGGATGCAAATTTATGGGCTAGGTGGATAATTCGAGTTTCTATAGGAGTCACTTTTGTTTTTTGATAAAGGAGGTTGTTGGAGGGGTTGTGGAGGGGGTTGTTGGGACTTATTCTGTTATTTTCTTGAAAACTATATATTTTACAAGAAGAAACTGAAATGAGACTCTTTAACAGTCATTTGAGAATTGACTTAGTGCTGACAATCAACAAGAATCTTTTCTACAAGAGACAGAAGTAATTGAAAAAATACTACTAAAAGATAATATTGGAGATACGGAAACACATATAGGATAACAAATTTGCAGAAAAAAAGCTAAAGTAGGTACTTAAAAGAATCAACCTTTAAAAGAAACTGAGAAGATACACTTTGAGAAATGACCATGGGGTCAGTCTAACTTAAGACTTAGGGAAGAAGTTAGAGAAGAATCATTTGGAAAGGCGATATTACAATTAACCGTCAGTCTTAGAAAGAGAGTTTTTTTTCCAGTGTTCGTTTAAGTTTTCTTCTCCTGCATCTTCTTTCAGGCTCTTCTTAAAATTTCTTCTTTCATTTTCATTCCAAACTTCAAAAGGTGTTCTCTAAATCAACAACCTGTGGCTGCTCAACAGAGTTGTGAATCTGAAGCAATAAAGCGTATTAGAAGAAGACACTTAAAGAAGCTATTGAAGAAACGACTCTCAAATGATTCTAAAAAATAAATACTTAGGAAAATAAAACACTTTAACTTTGTTTGTAAAAGGTGATCCAAGTAGAGATACTTTTTTCAATAGCCTTTTTTTGACAGATCACGTGTGAGTCATGTCATGCTGTCATGTTATTTTTGTTTAGTATTGTTTGGCATTTCATAATGGAAAGACTTACGCCTGAACAACGCTTACAAATCGTTCAACTTTATTACGAAAAGTCATGTTCTGTGAGGAATGTGTTTCGTGCGCTTCGCATAACTTATGGTCAACATAATCGGCCTACTAAGCGTACTATTCGCAACACCATCACCCATTTTGAGACCCAGCATTCATTATTGGATAATATTCGACCGAATAGACCACGTCCAGCACGCTGTGAAGAAAATATAGCGGCCGTAGCTGAGAGTGTACACGAAGACCGTGGAGAGTCGATTCGGCGCCGTTCGCAGAAACTCGGACTGACGTATGGAGCGACTTGGCGCATTTTACGTCGAGATCTTAAATTGAAAGCGTACAAAATACAGCTTGTGCAACAACTGAAGCCGCTCGACCTTCCCAAGCGACATCGCTTCGCTCTATGGGCTCTTGAAAAGTTCCAAGAAGATCCGACGTTTTCGAGGCAAATTTTGTTTAGCGATGAGGCCCATTTCTGGCTCAATGGGTATGTAAACAAACAAAATTGCCGCATTTGGGACGAAGAGCAACCTGAAGAGATTCAAAAACTGCCACTTCATCCAGAAAAAACAACGGTTTGGTGTGGTTTGTGGGCCGGTGGAATCATCGGTCCATATTTCTTTAAAAATGATGCCGGTGCGAACGTAACCGTCAATTGCGACCGTTATCGTGCCATGATAACCGACTATTTGTTGCCTGAAATTGAAGCTCGTAATCTCGGCGACATTTGGTTTCAGCATAACGGCGCCACTTCCCACACATCGCATCAATCAATGGATTTATTGAGAGAACATTTCGGTGAGCACATAATTTCACGTTTTGGGCCGGTCGATTGGCCACCAAGATCGTGTGATATCACTCCGTTAGACTTTTTCCTGTGGGGATATGTAGTCTAAAGTTTATGCGGACAAACCCGCTTCGATTCAGGCCTTGAAGGTAAACATCACGCGTATCATTCGCCAGTTACCAGTCGAAATGCTCGAACGAGTCATCGAAAATTGCACTCAACGGATGGACCATCTGCGACGTAGCAACGGCCAACATTTGATAGACATAATCTTCAAAAAATAAATGCCAAAGAATGTTCTTTCAAATGATAATAAACATTCTCCAATAAATTTGAATTATCTGTGTTTTTTTTTCTTTAAAAAAGTATGAACCTCGAAATGGATCACCCAGTATAACACAATATAACACACAGATGTTGTGGGCACTTCTAATAAAGAATCAAATACCCTACCTAAAACGAATAATGTTCCTCAACAGGCTAATGATTTAAATCTTTATTTTAAGGAAGCGTCATCAAATGCAATATACAATAGATTACCCAAAATCAAGTGGCTATGACACCACCCCAATATCACTAATAAAACCAACGATACATGTCATTGTACATCCGCTCACTGATATTGTTAATAGTTCCTTTTCAAAGGGTGTATATCCAGATAAGCTAAAATATTCTATTGTTACGCCAATCTACAAGAAGGGAAATGCAAATGACTTCGATAATTATAGGCTAATTTCCATTCAAAGTACATTTTCCAAAATTTTGGAATTGGTCATGGCAAAACGACTAAAAACTTTTTTTCAATGTAACAACTTGTTTGCTGAAAACCAGCGCGGATATACATCTGGTAAGAGTATAGACACAGCCCTTTCAATACATAAATTCGATCCTATTTGCTTTAGAGAAAAGATAATTTGTATGTGGTGTGCTGTTAGATCTTTCAAAAGCATTCGACACCATTGATCATCACATACTGATCTCTAAATTAGACCACTACGGCGAAAGAGAGATTGCCATGAAACCATATCGGATATATTGAACATTACAGTAGCAGTTCCGCAGGGGAGTATACTTGGCCCACTGCTATTCAATATATACTTGAATGATATATCAAGTATTATAAATAATGACATCAGACTTGTTTGTTACGCCGATGACACAAATTTGCTCTTGCTTGGTAAAACTTTCGGCCACATAATTGGCACGGGTGATACTGTAATGGCACATATTAACGAATGGTTTGTTAAGAATAGACTAATTCTTAATACAGATAAGACTAAGGTAATCTTATTTAAACCATCTCTTGCCACAATAACCCCTAGTAACATAACATTAAATAACTACTTATTTGAATTTACAGCCAATGCGAAACTACTAGGAATCACACTTGACACTACATTGAGTTATAAACACCACATTGCTAATTTATCAGTAAAGCTTAGTAAATCTTGCTACGGCTTAAAAATTTTAACAAAAAATACGAATATCGACATCGCAAAGACATTTTATTATGCAAACTTCTATTCCCATCTGAAATATGGGATTATGTTTTGGGGGAATAGTATTCATAATAATGTAGTTTTTAAAGCTCAAAAGCGCGCTGTTTGAATCATTTGTAAAATGAAAATCAACGATAGTTGTAGGGGACTATTTAAAAGAATGGGTATTTTGACAACTTCATCAATCTATATATACGAAAAACAGAAGGCTCTTTTCTCAATATACCTTAAGCAGCACTCATAATACAAGGCATGGTACTACCTATGTGTATCCAATACATAGATTAACAATGTTTGAACAAGGCCCATTATACAATTGTATTAAATTTTATAATCATCTTCCTTTGTATATAAATAATGAACAAAATGTTTATAAAATGAAGCGTATGGTCTATGAGTTTTTATGTACGTTAGAACCTTACAGTATAGATGCGTATTTAAACCATTCATGTAGCAATTAGTTTTAACTTAATGTATTGATTCTTTGTTATTTTCGGGACGTATTTCCGTGTTGTCTTGTATATATCTATATGTAACAGTATATGTGTATACACTCTCTACATTGGAAATAAATATTATTATTATTATTATTATAACGAATTAGAAGCCTCCACCGTTCATAATTTAAATACTTAGTATTAAGTACTTTAAATATTGAATAACAAACATTGGAAAGATTCGGTTATCAATGACTTACTTTCTTTTAATATTTCTAGAAATGTTCTTGTAATGAACTGAATCGTCCCATAAAATAAAAAAATAAATCATCCTCCTTTCAGGCACACTTTAAGAAATATCCTTCCTTCTTCGGTAATAAGTAAAGGATAATCCGGAAATAATCCACCCCCTAGACTTCCGGAAACAGCACGCAATCCAGCCGACACGCCTCGGAGATTTAGTTCTCCGCTGCGGAGCGCGCCAGTGTTATTCCGGAAGTGTAAAAACAAAATAACCGCCGCTTCTTTCTTATTCTTATAACTCGCTCTGCATTCCATTGTTTCAACTTTTAAATTAATGTCTGTCTCTGCATATATGATGCACGTACACTTTGCATGTACATAGACAGAATTATTTGTACATTAAAAGTGCCGAGATTCTTTTCGCAATCTACAACAAGCTAGTCTTACAAAGACTATATCAAACACTCATTGAGTCAACTACTTCCCGAGCTAATACCCCGACGGACATTGAACTATACAACAAATGTTTGCTGTTACATACAGTAACCTACTGCAAATGCAACAATCTGGGTCAAATTATTCAGGCCATCTATAGACGCGTTTCGAGATTTATCTCTCATCAGTATAGCTTTGCCATTCCCTCTAAACAATTTGACACCTTAGACTGGCGGTCATTATTTGTGTTTTTGCCTACTATTTTTGTCTGACTTTCTTAAATACACGTACACTCTGCATGTACATAGACAGAATTATTTGTTTTTGTCTACTATTTTTGTCTGACTTTCTCAATTTTTGTCTTTTTATGTTTCGTAGATTTCTTGTTGTCTGCATTCTAAATTTACATCTGTGACTTTATTTGCGTGTATATCTAGATGTGTGTTTGTGTGTGTGATGGTGTGATGGTATGTGTATGTGTGTATGCCTGTGTGTATTGAAGGCGTCCGTTGGATGCGAATTTACAAGTCTAAGCCACGCGCGCCCCATTAATCTTAATATATTTTTTCCGGTTCCGTTTCCGGTCTGTCGTAAATCAACTGCGGGGGCGGCGGAATCCCAAAGTGCGTTTTTTCCCTCCCTCGGCCAGCGCACGGCTTTGTCGTTTGTTTTTATTTATAGGAGAAAGAAAAAAGAAGGCCTGTGTGCGCGGAATTTCAGGATTGTTATGAAAATTAACGACTTTGAAATAAATGAAATCAGATAAATAAATAAAGAATCAAATAACTGTTAAATTTTATATTTCTTTAAGCAAACAAAACTAGCCATTTCCAAGTGGTGGAAAACACGTTAACGTCCGGTGAAATTACAGAATCACAATTAAAATACGGGAGGAGGGGCGGGAAGCCGGAAGTTGCCGCGCGCTTAATTGCTCCGCCCGGATCGGAATTATCTCGTCGCCTCGGCGATTATACAGCGCCATCTAGTGGAGCAATTAACTCGGCCATAACCGCTACGTAAACGTTTGCGGCGACATCTACACGGCGACTAACAATTAAGTACCCGGAAGTACATCTAGAGGGCGAATACAAAACAATGCCCTGCGTTTTAAAACTGACCGCGCTCTAGCGATAACACTTAAATTTAATAGGGGGGTATTAATTATGTTCAGCCTCGCGCTATTGCGGGATTTTAATGAAAATAACGAAAATACCGGGGGATTTTTTTGTTGTACTTGACACGAGTGCGGATTTTCCGGAAGGTTGTATCGATCCTGCCCTAAATGCTTTTTTTGTTGGTTTAATGGAAATGGAAGGATGCAGAAAAAATACTTGAGGTTTTTATATCCTCTTCATCCTCGTTTAATAAAGCAATGATTATACAGTTGTCACATAAAATACTATTATCTAACTTCAAATTTTCCAGTTTCTAAATTTATTGGGAAAGAAATTAGAATTATAATTAATTTATTATCCTCTCCATCCGTGTTTAATAAAGCCACGATTAAATGCTTTTTTTGTTGGTTTATTAAAAATGGAAGGATGTAGAAAAAATACTTGAGGCTTTTATATTCTCTCCATCGTCATTTAATAAAGCAATGATAAATATGGTTGTCACATAAAATACTATTATCTAACTTAAAATGTTTCGGTTTTTAAATTTATCGGAAAAGAAATCAGAATTCTAATTGATTTATTGCTTTTCTCTTAAATAAGTTTATGAAGAAACATAGAATTAAAAAATTGAAAAGATGCAAAAGTAACTTGAGATTTTTATATCATCTCCGTTCTCGTTTAATAAAGCCACGATTATATGGTTGTCGTATAAAATACTATTGTGTAACTTCCGGTTTTTAAGTTGATTGAAAATAAATCACAATTCAAATTGATTAATCTATTTTTCTAAGAAGTTTAGTAACCCATTAAGCGCCATTGATGCAATAATGCAACATTATTAATTTTTCGTCGATTAAATTACGAATGGCCGGTTTCCCCAACGTTACTTGAGTCCTAGTCGTGTCTAAAACCGTATCTTAGGTCATAACCGTGTTGCACGAACTGATTTAAATCAAAAACTCGCTTAAGTCATGCTCAAGTCTTAAGTCACCGCTTGCCAGGACTTAGGACACGGATTCTAACCTAAAAATGGTGACAACGGTAAAATTATTATCTTATTCAAAAAATACTTCTCTTTTATTCTCTACAATATGTTTATATTTGTCTACAAGAGAAGAAGATTAAGATTTCTTCTGCGGTATAGTTTGCTCTGCGTTTTTCGCTCATTTTTAAATGTAGCTTTGCGAAATTAGATATGTTGTGGCAGAATTCGGATGACAGATTATAAACAATAAATTATTTTCTTTATAAATGACGTACATTTTTCCACGAATCAGGTGGGAGGCATTTAAAATAAAAATTCCCGCCTAATCAACAGCCAATACAGATTGTGTAAATCGCTACATTGCCACTTATTCACACAACTAAGAATGACTCTTTGATTCTTTTCTTTATAAATGGCGTACATATTTCCACGAATCAGGTGAGAGATATTTAAAATAAAAATTCCCGCCAAATCAACAGCCAATACGGTTTGTGTAAATTCGCTACGTTGCCACTTATTAAGAATGAGTTACACAAGCCATTGTTGCCACTACTACTTGCTACGTTGCCACTTTTTCGCGCAACTAAGAATGAGTTACACAAGCCATTGCTTAAATCTGTTGGTGCAACGCATTTCAATTATAAACCCTACTTAAAGTTTGGCCCTGCTTACATAAGCAACGTCCTAAGTCATGTTAGAGAAACCGACCATAAATAAGTGAATTTGATACATTGTTTTATTTGACCTGTGTGTAGGAAAATGTAAATATTTTGTTATTCAAACATTCTTATTATTACTCATTTAAAAAAAATCATATTAAGTGTATTTCCAACTTCACAATCCTTTAGTGTTTTATACGCATGGCGCATGAAGTAAAATTTCGAGTTTAGAAAAGCCTGAAAATTTGGTTTGGCCGCTCCGCGCTTCGCGCTACGCGACCAAACCAAATTTTCAGGCTTTTCTAAACTCGAAATTTTACTTCATGCTTAGTCTGGGAGTGGAAACACTCGTTCGAAATTTCAAATTGAGCACTTTTAAAAATCGACGAATGCCTGAAAATTTACAGCGTAAACATTATGTTTATTTAAGAGAAGAAGAAAACGTTGCCTATCTAAGGCCAAAACTGGTCAAAGATATTACGGAATCAAATCTTTTAACTTGTTACTAGATAATATCCAGCTACTAGAAGTAAAAAAACACTAAAATGTGGAGTAAAAATTACCTTGTAAAACAAGCTTTCTATTCTTTTGATGAATATTTTGCAAGTAAAACTTACTAGTCTTATTCTATGCTGTGATATTTAATCTGCTCTTTTAATGTGTTTATTTCTTTCGTCCTTCTTTCGTTTTAACAACTTTTAACAATGTACAGGTGCAGTTATGTTAGTCGGAATTATGTATACTCTATGATTTAATAAAGAAACCACTTGGTTAAATTTCACTAATATAGTGAAAATATTAGTGAAATTTACCCAAGTGTTTTCTTTATTAAATCATAGTTAAATATGCTTCACCACGTGAAAGATGAGAAACTTGTTCAAGATATACAAGGTGGAAACCTTAACTGGAATAAATTCGGTATTTATGAAACGAGAAGTTCCAGAAAAAAATTCTCGGACAGGTCGATTTTTGTTCTTTATTGCGCAGTTTTTAGCGTGTTAAAATCAAGTATGACGTCACTAGCCTTTTAGGTATGACGTCATAGGCAATTTTTTTAAATGTAAACAATTTTTTCTTATTTCACTAAATTTGTAGCCCTTTTCATTCTCTTTGCGACTATCTAAAAATATTTTGTTTTTTCTATTTTTTCATTTTAAAAATTAAACAATTTTTTTTAATAAATTAATTTAATGTACCAAATTTTCAAAATGTTTTTCTCTTGGCAAATAGCCAATCGGTTATAAAACCCATCCCTTACATTTTGAAACATTTGCGGTGAAATATTTTTCATTTCATGCCTGATACGTTCCTTCAGATCCTCCATTTTTGTTTAATTTTTGAAATAAAAAAAATAAATAAATCAACATATTTTTGCATGATCGTAAAGAGAATTAAAAGGGCTACAAATTTGGTGGAAAGAGAATTAAAAGGGCTACAAATTTGGTGGAATAAAAAAATATGTTTCCATTTAAAAAAATTGCCTATGACGTCATACCTAAAAGGCTAGTGACGTCATACTTGATTTTAACACGCTAAAAAGTGCGCAATAAAGAACAAAAATCGACCTGTCCGAGAATTTTTTTCTGGAACTTCTCGTTTCATAAATACCGAATTTATTCCAGTTAAGGTTTCCACCTTGTATATCTTGAACAAGTTTCTCATCTTTCACGTGGTGAAGCATATTTAACTATGATTTAATAAAGAAAACACTTGGGTAAATTTCACTAATATTTTCACTATATTAGTGAAATTTAACCAAGTGGTTTCTTTATTAAATCATAGAGTATACATAATTCCGACTAACATAACTGCACCTGTACATTGTTAAAAGTTGTTAAAACGAAAGAAGGACGAAAGAAATAAACACATTAAAAGAGCAGATTAAATATCACAGCATAGAATAAGACTAGTAAGTTTTACTTGCAAAATATTCATCAAAAGAATAGAAAGCTTGTTTTACAAGGTAATTTTTACTCCACATTTTAGTTTTTTTTTACTTCTAGTAGCTGGATATTATCTAGTAACAAGTTAAAAGATTTGATTCCGTAATATCTTTGACCAGTTTTGGCCTTAGATAGGCAACGTTTTCTTCTTCTCTTAAATAAACATAATGTTTACGCTGTAAATTTTCAGGCATTCGTCGATTTTTAAAAGTGCTCAATTTGAAATTTCGAACGAGTGTTTCCACTCCCAGACTAAGCATGAAGTAAAATTTCGAGTTTAGTAAAGCCTGAAAATTTGGTTTGGTCGCGTAGCGCGAAGCGCGGAGCGGCCAAACCAAATTTTCAGGCTTTTCTAAACTCGAAATTTTACTTCATGCGCCACGCGTATAAAACACTGAACTATTGTAAAGTTAGAAATACACTCTTAACTATTTTTTTTAAATGAGTAATAATAAGAATGTTTGAATAACAAAATATTTACATTTTCCTACACACAGGTCAAATAAAACAATGTATCAAATTCACTTATTTATGGTCGGTTTCTCTAACATGACTTAGGACGTTGCTTATGTAAGCAGGGCCAAACTTTAAGTAGGGTTTATAATTGACCTGTGTGTAGGTCATACGTCAAAAGCTAACGATGTCATACTTGTTTTGAAGACGTTTAAAAGTGCGCAATAAAGAACAAAAATCGACCTGTCCGAGGATTTTTTTCTGGAACTTCTCATTTCATAAATACCGAATTTATTCCAGTTAAGGTTTCCACCCTGTATGTATACTCTATGTTTTATTTTTATATTCTATGTTTTCTTTAAAGATATTGGTTTTGTATTTGTTAATTTGCCTTATAATGATTTTACTTTGTATTTTGTTTATTTTGTTTGTGAAATATCCCTTATAAGACGTACATTTATAATTATAATATGTATAACTATTACTGACTTCTGTAAAACAAACCGTTACTAGCACCAGTAGATATATTCTAAAATAATATATTCTTTTAGGGTTAGCTCTGTAATTGCCCGGCCATTAATGGGTTAAGAAATTCAAACGAAATTAAGTTATGAACGGCGGAGGCTTCTACTTCGTTATATCATATGTACAATAAAAAAAACCTCTAGTGTTCTATGATTTTAACTTTTTTCAAATTTAAGTTGGCTACACACTTCAAGAATTAACATATAAAAAGTCAGACATAATAATTATAATGTATAATATAAAAATTACGAAAAACTATTCGAGAAATTGCAAACAATGTCTTAATTAGTATTATTTAATTTAATAACAAGGATGTATAATATATAAAATTAAAAAATTCTATTCGTGAAAATGCAAACAATGTCTCAATTAATAAGACAATTTAAGACGATAAATATCCACTTCTAATTTTTTTGCTATCTCTCCTTTCATTTTAAATTTGTATTTGTTAGTTGGTTTGAAGAGAATTTGACCTAAACGTTACATATACTTTAATAGAGCGTTGTAACAAATCAAATTAAATAAGATTTTAAATATTTCATTGTATAATTCAATATCCGGAGGTGTATTTGCACGGGAAGTAGTTGTTTCAATGGATATTTATCGTCTTAAGTTGTCTTATTAATTAAGACATTGTTTGCATTTTCTCGAATAGTTTTTCGTAATTTTTATATTATGTTTAAAGTGTGCAAACTATAAGAAGCGTAAGCTTATTTTCTCAAATTCAAATAGTCTTGAAATTGAATTTATCATATTATAATGTATATTTTCAGAGTTGCCAACCTAGAATTTTTTTTTATGGCACTCTAGAGATTTTTTTAATTGAACATACGATACATGTTAATTCAATACATTGAAATTCGTCAGTTTTTTTTTCAAAGCTTTTCTGAGTTTATCACGAACAAATCCTAGACCATAAAATACCTAAAAATACCGTCATACTCTGTAGTGAAAAATAAGGTGAGGATTTCAGATATAGCGTGGGTTTGTGTGTTAGACAGAGAAAAAGGAAAGCGTCTTAAGGCGGTCTTATTACGGGGCTGTAAACTAGTTAGTTCACGACCTCTTGTACCACCCTTATTTACACCGGAAGTGGATTGGCTTTTATCTTGATTTTTATGTAGCGGGCGCTTTCTTTCTTTCTGCCTCACGGATTAAACACGTCGAAATCAGAGAGATAGGTGTTTTATTTTTATTGATTCGTGTTGGTAATTAAATTCCGTTGTAATTCTTGTCTTGGGGGTGAAATCAGAAGGAATTTAATGGAATTATAGCAAGAAATATGATATTTAAGTTTAGAACAAACACCAAAATGGAAAAATGATGACATAGAGGAACTCTCTGCTGAAATTCTCTCGGATTAAACACGTCGAAATTAGAGAGATAGGTGTTCTATTTTTATTGTTTCGTGTTGGTAATTAAATTGCGTTGTATTTCTTGTATTGGGGGTAAAATCAGAAGGAATTAGAAGGAGTTAAAACAAGAATTATAGAATTTTCGCTCAGAATAAACACAGAAACGTCTGATAAAATAGGGGAAATTATAGAGAATTCTTTCTGTTTACTTTTTTTCTTGCAAAATAAAGGTAAGTATTCTATTCGCGAAAATGTTCAAATCCAAAATTTTACTGGATATGTCCATTTTGAGGTCCCCCGAGTTGATTAAGAACATTTTTAAAAAATGTTTGCCTATAATTCTGTCGCCACGATAAAGTATAAACCGACTGAGATGTTAAGATGAAACTATAAACTTAAGCTTTTTATTACAATCAATAACTGAACATTTACTGTGTATACCCTTTTTGACGTAGCGACGCTTTTTTGTAAATAACTCAAAAACTATCTACAGAGAGTGAAAATGGGGAAACCGGAAGTGGTATTTTACTATTACCATTTTTTGGATTTTGCTTTAATATTGATCATATAAAAAAATCTTGTTAAGAAAAGTTATAGATAATCAAAAAATGAGCATTTAATGTGTATACCTTTTTTGTCGTAGCGACGCTTTTTTGTAATTAACTCATAAACTATCTACGGAGAGTTTTAATATATTGATATATCGTAAAAGAGCAATGTTTAGTTGATTTCCACACAAAATTTCATAACAATATCCAGAAAATTTCATAAGTTATAAGTGTCTGAAACAGGAATTGCATTAAAACTAGGATAAAATCACCTTACAAAGTTGTTTTTTTTTTAAATAAGTCAGAAACTATTGTGGTGCACCGCTGGATAATTCGGATAGGCGTTGGCCCGCCAGGCTGGATAAATCGGATAGGCGGTGGCCCGCCAGGCGTAACCATGTAACCAGAAAAATAAAAATTATAAATTACGAAAAATCAGTTTCGACACGACGTTCCGCCTATTTCAAGAAATTCTAGTCCTAAAACAGTAACCTGCGTATAAGTAACCTGCATATGGGCGGGGCCCTTGTAAATTATAAATCTGGAGGAAATAAAAAGTATTTTTTGTACCTTACAACTAATTCCTGTTTTTACCTTTATTGAACGGCGACTACCCAACTCTACACTATCAATGGAGTTTTTTGATAATTTGACATATTGTTAGCGCAATGTTTTATTAAACATATAAAATTTTATAAAGATCTTACTTAAAATGTTAAAGTTATGATGTTTATAAACTTACTATCCATAATATATGATTTAAAAAAACGCATTTTTTGACAATGAGATGAAATAACTTGAAAACCACGAATGGGGTATATTTAAGTTTTTTGTAAATTAGTCAGAAACTATTGATGGAGTATTTGAATAATCTAACATATTTTGAAAGAGCATAGTTTCCTTAACATCCACACAAAATTTCAGGAAGATCTATTGAAAACTATTATAATTAGAATCGTTTTAATTTTTAGAACCAATAAAATTTGATTGAAAAAAAAACTACTTGAGTGACTTTTATGTCATTTTTGACATCATATTTGATATATTTTGCCTTTTTGGCACATTCAATAAGTGTTTTGTACGGGTGGCGTACAAAGTAAAATTTCGAGTTTAGAAAATATAGTCTTTGTAAGACTAAATTGTTGTAGATTGCGAAAAGAATCGCACTTTTAATGTTTAAAGTTACTTTAACTGGGATCTGTCCATCTCCTGAAAACTGGTCATCGGCGGCTTCCGGAATTGGATTAATCTTGGATTAATTCGGGAAAGACTTTTGCTACACCCTGTATATTCAGGTGACTCTCAATTAATTTAATTAATTTTTTAGCTGTCAAAAAAATAATCACGCTTACTTTAAAATTTACCCGTAATAGATTTTACGATGCCGCGAGGGAGTAATAACAAAGAAAGAGCTTTTGGTATATCGAACTTGTGGCATTAATTCGAAAACAATCGCCGTATAAATTCCCCTTCTCCGATCCCGAAACACAAACAATGAAACTTTGCACGTTAATTAAGCAACTTATTTACTCGCTCTTTCTGTCGCGGAAAGTTACACCAGATTTTATTCATGACTTGAGTGTCTACTAATAATATTTGCGCATTAGGCGAGACGTTTTTAAATTTTTTAAGCCGCGATATCTTAAATCCCATCCTTAAGGAAATATACACTTCATGTTTGATAATGGCAAGCTGAATTTGCCGAAACTGCAGTCACATAAAAATAAATTGTGTTATACAAACAAAGTTAAAAGTGTTTTATTGTGTTAAATGAACATGTATAATGAAATAAAAGCCTCCACAATTCAAAATACAGGGAGTTTTTCTTTTTAGTATATAAATCTCAATATATCGTATGGTCAATTAAGAGTGTCATAATTTATAATTTAAAAAAAATAAAGTGTGCCAATGTTAGGAATTGACTTACAAAACTTCAGATCTTATAAAAAGTCACAATGGTTTACATCAACCAGAAAAAAACGTTTTTAGTTGAAAGTTATTTCCGAAATGGGACTAAAGTTGACAGGAATTGGGTATATTTATTAAACGCAGCATTGACAGAATTTCAGGAAGAATTTCCCAACGTTCCGATTATTTATAAAGAATTTACAAATACGTTATCACATTATTTCGTGAAACGGGTAGTTTTCTCCGTAAACCAGGAATTTGTAGACCAGTTAAACTTATTTAAGATGCAATCAACACACCCCAAGAAATGTTGGAAGATAAACCGACTACTTCTCTGCGTAGTTTATCATAGCAAAGTAATTTATTGGTAAGAACATAGCACAAGCTTATTTTATTTTATTTTTATCAGGATGCAGTAACTTCTTATTACACAGTGAACAACTTGACTATTTTTGAGGATTTTTTTGAGGATAAGTCAAAATGCAAGGATTCCCTGGCCGTCGCGTTCATGCAACTTAAGAACATGCGATTTTTATCTTGTGGCCATACCTGATAAAGAAATTGCATATATAGAATTTAATTCTGATAATATGTTTAAATTGATTGGCAGTTTAGTTGGTTTTGTATAGCAATCGATTAAATTGGCCGTTTTGTTTTATTTACTCTGAGGTTCGGACGTGAATAAATAAATGTAAACCGAAACGGCCGGACATTAATATTAATAGAATATTGGCGGAGGCGGCGGGCGTGAAAGGCCGGATCCCAGCGGCGCGTCGTCCGATGATAATCGACCCGGTCTGATAAATAATGGCTTCCTGCGTTATTGGCTCCGGATCCATACCGCCGGATGACAATGCGGTGCTGGTCTCCGGCCCTCGGACAGAAAATCCATACCCGATACACAATTCCACACCCCAACAACTACAAAAAAAACAACAACAATAAACAATCTCGGCTCGATGGGCTATAAAAGTCCAGTCCGAAGGACCATAAAGCGATTCTCCATTAAAATTTAAAAGGGTTTGCATATATACAGAGAGACATATACTCTACATGCACCTGATCTTCTGAATAACAAATAAAAATATATAATCTCAAGGTTTGTAACGAAACAACTGCAAACAGAACAAATAATGCATTCTGTCGTAGAACCAGTATAGAGGATTTGTAGATTTGAATCAAACGTTCCTGCTATAACGTTTGATTTAAACGTTCGCGCTATAACGTTTGATTTAAACGTTCCCGCTATAACGTTTGATTTAAACCGACCAATCAAATTCGTCAAATGTGACATCATACTAAACATTATTGGTTGATTAGCCGATCGCGTCGCGCGTTGATTTGAGTCGACCATTAGAAAACAAATAACTTTTTGAAGTCGATGCTTTGGTCTCTTATTATTATTATAACACTGAATTCTCTCTTTGTTTGTTTTCAGAAATTGCAATCTTACTTCCGGGATCGCTTTCGAAAATGCGCAAGGTGAACGAAACCGTCGACATTAGGAGAAACCTGCGATTGAGCTACCCT
This sequence comes from Philonthus cognatus, assembly GCA_932526585.2. Classification (NCBI taxonomy): domain Eukaryota; kingdom Metazoa; phylum Arthropoda; class Insecta; order Coleoptera; family Staphylinidae; genus Philonthus; species Philonthus cognatus. The sequence continues at coordinate 144,572,674 of OW052242.1, forward strand.
GAAGACCATCCTGAATACGACCCAGCCAAACAGTAAGTTTTATATTTGGTACGCACTTACTTAAAAACAAAAATTTGGCTAGACAACCTGTAATGATTCGACCCTAAGTATTGTACAAATGTATATAACATATTCCATTTGTTTCTGGATCTCGCCTAGCTATGGAAAAGTGACAGTTTAAGTATTGTAAATGGGGCTGGTTGTGTTTTAAATCAGGGTTTTTAAATGTCACTGTCAGATGTTCGATTTTAAGGTTATAATTTCTGACTATTGTGATCTTACACTGTTGCCTGTTTTACAAATTTTCAGATATAAAAGGATAATAATATGCAGTTTTAAGATTAACAAAATTTACTACTTGGTTTTTGTACATACAAACACAGCAATGATATTGTATATAACAAATATAATGAATTCGGCTCTGCAAACTTATTTCGTCATCCATTTGTATTTCTCGCTTGGGTCTTCCCGTTAACACATTTTGATCAACTCCATCCATCCACCTTAATTTTGGTCATTCTCTCTTCTGTTGGCCCTCAGTATTTTTTTGTAGAATTGCAAATTTATTCCCACCCTCTTGTGATACTGATAATTTTCATGTCAAACAATTTTTAAGCCCTCATTCCACTTTTATTATTTAGCATTGCAACACTAGATTAATTTGATTTGATAATAAAATGCTCGAAGAAGCGACCGCGTGGCGAAATAATTGTTGCAAGATTAACAATAAACCTCTTGAAAATTAAAAAGAGAATTACTTATGATATCATAAATTATTGCAACACTGTTAAAATAAGGAATCAGGAGTGGCAATTAATAAAAAATGTAAATGTTGATGCTGCAACATAACAACACGAAAGCATGGCTAGGCGAGATCCAGAAACAAATGGAACGGTGTATAGTTCGTATTATTATTTACGTTGTGTTGTGTATGTATAGTATTTTTAATACCTATTTAGCAGAGCTGGGCAGGATTCGAATCATTCAGGATTCGATTCCCGGATTCGAATCCTTTTAGAGGATTCAAAAGAGGTATTCGAATACTTTAGTGAAAACGGATTCCTGATCCGGATTCGTTACATTTTTTTAAAAGGATTCGTATTCGAATCCAAACGTAGATGATTCGAATCCTTATAAAAGGATTCGAATTCTTATAAAAGGATTCGAATCCTTATAAAAGGATTCGAATTCTCATAAAAGGATTCGAATCCTTATAAAAGGAATCGAATCCTTATAAAATTCGAATCCTGATACATGGATTCAAATCCTCCTAAATAATTCGAATCATCGCTATTAAGGCTGGGATTCGAATTCGATTAATTCAAATAGTTAAATATTCTAATATGAATATTTAAATCACTAAATTATTCATATTTGAATATAAATATTAAAATTTTCGAATAATTCAAATATTTGTGAATGCATATTTGGTTACTTAACCATGAAAAATATCCAACGTTAATAGTATATTTTTAACTTCACTTGAAATCAGTGTTTTATACGCGTGGCGCATGAAGTAAAATTTCGAGTTTAGAAAAGCCCCGTGAAAATTTGTCTCGGGTCGCTGCGCGACCCTCGACAAATTTTCTACGCGGGGCTTTTCTAAACTCGAAATTTTACTTCATGCTTAGTCTGGGAGTGGACAACACTCGTTTGAATTTTAAATGTAACTCTTTTAAAAAATCGACGTATGTAATATAATAAATCATTCATTGAAATCATAGAAAAAGATGCAAAATTTTACATAAAATTAACTTTAAGAGTTAACTTTATAATTTATTCGGCTCTTAATGCGTGAATATTCTATTTCTACAAAAAATCCGTTTTTATTTAATATTAAAGTTGCATTTAATACAATAACAAACTGTGAATAAATCGACATAAATCTAGAAATATCAAAAATCTCGACATGTAGAAAATCTTGACGGTCCACTCCCAGATTAAGCATGAAGTAAAATTTCGAGTTTAGAAAAGCCCCGCGTAGAAAATTTGTCGAGGGTCGCGCAGCGACCCGAGACAAATTTTCACGGGGCTTTTCTAAACTCGAAATTTTACTTCATGCGCCACGCGTATAAAACACTGATTTAAAGTGAAGTTAAAAATGTACTGAAAACCAACCCAACTTCGATATTTTTTTAAAATTGGATGTTTTCTTTCCTATCCATGCTGTAAACCTTCAGATATTCGTTGTTTTCTTGTAAATAAACTTCGATTCCCTGTAGTCCTTCGGTCTCCGAAGACCATGATTGGTCCTTCGAGCTGTAGCCTTTGTAAATTGGTAATAAACTTAGTAATCTAGAGTAATCCTTTAATTTGAAACTTCTAAGAACGAGTGTTGTCCACTCCCAGACTAAGCACGAAGTAAAATTTCGAGTTTAGAAAAGCTCCGCGTAGAAAATTTGTCGAGGGTCGCGCAGCGACCCGAGACAAATTTTCACGGGGCTTTTCTAAACTCGAAATTTTACTTCATGCGCCAGGCGTATAAAACACAGATTCAAAATGAAGTTCAATAACACATATATCATCATTAATTAAAATCATTATATAATCAGATATTTAGTCGGTAAATGAACATGTTTGTTAATAGAAACTGATGGAATAAAATATTACTGGTTGCAAATAATAGATTCAAATTTATATTTAAAGGATTTGTATCCGTGATTCAAAAATGAGGATTCGAATCTTTGATTCGAATCATATTTTTCACTTACGAATCCTTTATTCGAGTATTCGTGATTCGAATCATATTAGGTGATTCGGATTCGTGATTCGAATCATGTTTTTGAGGATTCATCCCAGCTCTGCTATTTAGAAGAAACAGTTGTTTTAGTGACTTAACGTATGCGGATTCTTGAATACACACACAAAATTAGGTTAGGAACTTGTCGTGTCAAATAGCCGACATCTAAACCATTATTCTTAGGGCATTGCTAGAGTAACTTGATATTCAAAACAACCAGTGGCGGCGTAGGATCACACATATTAAATAATTACATAATATGGAATATAATAATTTATATGGACGTTATACTGTTATGTTATTATAATACAACTAAAAGTTTTACAAAACATTATACAAAAGTTCTCTTTGTTAGCAACTTGATACTTATTTTTTTTTTTTAAAATCTTTATTTCCACTATAATGCTTTTTACAATAATTAAATTAACAATACATTACACAAAATACGGCAGCATAGTGAAAAAAGGCGGAGTTCAGCATATACATCTCTAGGAGATATTGCTGATTTTCCACTCAACCTTTAAGAACAAAACAAGAATATTTACTTAATTACTATATTACTATAAGCCTAACAGTACATACGCATTTACATTATTTTTGTATAAATATAAACATACTCTGTGTGACAGATAATGTTAAGCTATTATTTTCAGAGTTACTTTAAATTTATTGTAGCTAGATGTTTGGAACAAGTCATGAGCCGAGTTGTATGCCTGATAGATTTGATACTTGAAAGAGCGTTGAAATAAACAGGTTTTGTGTTTTGGAAGAGATATTCTTCCCCTGAATCTAGTGTTCAGGTGATGAACGTCATTCCTAAAAGTAATTTTGTTAAATAGGTAAGCCGGCATTTTGTTATTAATTATTTTGAAAAATAGACACATAGCTTGAGTCCTCCTTCTAGCTTCCATATCTAACCATTTAGCATCCTTTAATTTAAGCGAGATATGGTCAAATTTCCTGAGACCATAGATGAAACGCAAACAAGCGTTCTGTACCCTTTGAATGCGTATGCGCGTGTTGCAATCAATCGCCGCGTGATATAAGGTTGAGCAGTAGTTAAAGTGGGAGAGAACTAGACTTTCACATAATGTTATTTTAGTATTTATACTAAGATAATGTCTATGCTGGTATAGACATCTTAAGTTGAGGTATGCTCTTGAAATATATTTATTAATTAACGTTCTAAAACGTAATGAGGTATCCATATAAACCCCTAGATTTTTAGCTTCCTCGGCATGGGGAATAGGTATTCCATTTATGCGAAGGTCTAGTTTCTCCGCTGTAATCTTACGAGCCTTACGATTTCCAAATATCAGAAAAGATGATTTTGTAGGATTTATGCATAGGTCTAAAGTTTTTGATATATTAAGAATGCTCATAAGATCCTTATTTATCTGGGTTTCACACATATCTATTGTTTCTGGCGGGAAGGAAAGGTAGATTTGGATATCATCCGCATACATATGACTGGAACAGTACGTTAATTGATTTAAAATTAAAATTCTCCTTAACCTGATTCCAGGCATTTAGAATAAATGTTTTCTTCCGTCCTGCTTTTTGAAGCTAAAACCCATTTTCTTAATTCCCAAATATAAAGAACTTTTCCAGATCTCAATTTCTGATAATTCTTCCATAAATTGTCAGTGAATAGTTTCTAAAGTAATATGTTTCTTTTGGGCATCCATTTTGTAAATCACTTCCCTTCAAAAATGTAGAGTATTCTTCGTAATTCGAGTTTTGCCCAGGGAACCCTTTGCAGACATATTCCTTCTAAATTCGAAATCCGTTGATCTGTTTTTATCTTCTAGGTTGTATAACGTGCTTTGTCGAACTTTTAGGACTTCGGACGCTTTTTCAATTGCCTTAAATCAAGATGCTAATTCATTTTGAAAATAACTTACTACATTAAGTATTAGCTTTTTGGATTCATCGGAATATCGCATTTTAGTAGTGTATTTTTGCATTATTTAATGACATTAACAGACATCAAACTTTTGACGTAACATTTATTTAGTAATCGACGTTCATTTTTGTTGGTAATTTTTTGTTTCATCTGATTCATGATTGATAAATAAGGATGGGGTTATTCCAAATGGGTATTAAAAATACCGGGCTTTCATTAATTCCCGAACCCCACGTGACCAAAAATAATAGGCAACCAAATGTACAAGGTGGTATGGCTCACACAAAAATTCCCTAGATTTAAAAATATTTATTCGCCGGCGTATTTTTATGACGACTGAAAATATTATATTTAAAATGATTAAAAAATAGGCTCATCTTCAAAAATGCTCCGTCTTGCTCCGTTGTAAATACCATTTTCGCAGTATTTGCTTATCCTAGCAAATTGACTCTGCAAAATAAATAGAAATAAAACTTAATGTTTCAGAATAATTAAACAATTTTTGCTTACCTGAAAATTCCGGGCGAATCTTGTAAGATCTCAAAGGTTGGTTTAACGATGCACCGCGCATAAACGTTTATGTCAAATTTGACTTTAGTAACGCTTGGTTACTTTTTTCAAAGCCTCCAACGTACAAATACAATAATTTACGCGGCAATTTTAAATTTAGTCACGTGGGGTTCGAGAATTAATGAAAGCCCTGTACTATAGTAACCCTTTAATTTATTTACCAGATTCGTGCGTCTTTCTTTCTTTTTTTAATTTGACCAGGGGGATGTGTGGGCATTAGCTCGGCCTGGTCGGCCCGATCCCGGGCCATGAATTTTATCAAGCTGGCCGGACCGAGCCGGGCTTCCAATTCAAAATATGAGACCAGGCCGGGTTGGGCCGGGCCCGGCTGTTTTTTTAAAGCTTGTTTTTATTTTTATTTGCAAACTATATCTATAAATAAGTAAATATATATTTACAAGTGATAAACCTTTATTAGCTAGTATTTTGAAACTCCGAGATAATTTTGCAATATTCAATATAGTAAAATATTGGCGGTGCCGGGTCAGGCTTGTTCTATTATTTACCCGGGCTGGGCCAGGTCGGGCTGTGCCGGGTTCAAGTCAATTATTTTATGACATGGCCGGGCCGGGCCGGGCTTGCAAAACTTACCAGCGGGCTGGGCCCAAAAAAATCGGCCCGTGCAGGGCTCTAGTGTGGACAATTAATAAAACAGGATATATGAGCCTAACGTATGCAAAGTTTATTGACTTATTTATTGTATTTCTGATGAATTGGTGTTCTATATTATTTATATTCACAGAATATTTTATCAACCGTTTGTGCTTAGAAGCCATGTGCATTTAGCTAAACTCAAAAATTGTATGACTCTACTTGTGGAAGCAAAATTAACTAGCTCTTGCATTTGGATTACGAGATGGGAAACCCATAAAAACCACCCCGGAGCTAGCATCACACACTTGATACACTTGCGATTAGTTAGTGGGACAATCCCTGCACATCAATCGCACATACATTCTCGATTAGTGAGTGGAACGACCTTTCACCTCGGTCCACTCATATTCGAATTCGTCATTCTTGTGATTAGTTAGCTCAGGTCGGCCTTACATATCAATCAACTGGGTTCATTAGTTAGTAGGACATCCCTCGTTTTCTCGCTCAAGTCGGTCTTACACATCAACCACACATATATTCCGCATTCTTGTGATTAGCTAGTAGGACATCTCTCGCAATACTACTAGCTCAGGTCGGCCTTATATATCAATCGACTGGGTTCATTAGTTAGTAGGACATCCCTCGTTTTCTCGCTCAAGTCGGTCTTACACATCAACAACACATATATTCCGCATTCTTGTGATTAGCTAGTAGGACATCTCTCGCAATACTACTAGCTCAGGTCGGCCTTACATATCAATCGACTGGGTTCATTAGTTAGTAGGACATCCCTCGTTTTCTCGCTCAAGTCGGTCTTACACATCAACCACACATATATTCCGCATTCTTGTGATTAGCTAGTAGGACATCTCTCGCAATACTAAACTCAGGTCGGCTTTACACTACAATCGACTGAGTCGATTAGTTAGTAGTCGCTCGTGCTTTAAATACGCGTTTACTCGGGAAAATTGTTTTCCCGCATTTGTTTTGTGAATAACTTCTACCGACCGCATTTAGTATTGTGCTTTTTGGCGATTTTCCCGGTTTAGGAGACCGGGAAATACGGATTCACGGAGGATGCGAAACTTTCAAGGCGGTGACTTCAGAAAGGGCCTTTAAAATGTTGTTGAAATCACCTTTAAATCACAGAACAATACGATGTTAGTAAATTTTTCGTACTTATTTCACCCTTTAAAATACGAGTCAGTATTCGCATTTGCATGACAAAAGTTCTCGCGAGGATCGGAAAATCCGTTTGGCGAATAAATGAGCGCGCGAATGATAACAAGGGTAATAATAATAGTAATAACAATAATAAAGGGGGTGCACTTTAACGGCGTCGCGTCTCGCATAAATGTCACTAGAGGGGGATGAATTACGCCGCGACGCGAAAAGTTTTTCTTTTTTATTTTTCTTCGTCGCGCATTTGTTTGCTCGGGCGCGCAATCTTTTTTTCTCTCTCTCTTCCCTTCGCTTTTTTTATCGAGCATCAAGGGGTAGTAATTTTCTGCTGTAGTCACACACACGTGCATAAACATGATCGTATCGATTATTGCGTTTTATTTTTATAACAAGGGGTTGTTGAGTTATTATGTGTGAAATATGCTTCTGAGGGTGTTGCAAATATTATGTTAAAAATCAAGATTTAGTAAAATTTTAACGGTGCTTGCAGATTGTATGTGTATTACACAACCACCTTGGCATTTTTTTTTATTTATTTATTTATTTGACGCCAAAACAACATTTTACATCGATTACATTAATACACATATACCTAAAAATAACATTTTATATGGATAGCATTAATGTACATAAACTAAACTTAAATTTAAAAATGACTACGAACAAACAAAATGCCGAGCGACCGATTTAAATCTGATAAGGGATACATCAAAAAAGTTAATTTTATCACAATATTTGTTTACAGAGTTGCACATTCTTACAATCGGGCTAAACATATTATAGGATGTACGACAGAATGGAATATGTAATAACTGCAAGTTACGTGTGGAATACTGTGGTATATTCAATGAAAAACATTCTAAGCACTCAGATGAGGTTATAAAATTATTCAAAACTTTATATGAGAAGCTAATGTCATATAATTCACGTCTTTTAGATAGTCTACTTAAATTTACATAAGATCTCACTTGGTCTACATTCAGAAATATATTATGAAAACATAATTTAAATCTGATGTATTTCAAAAATTTAATTTGTACATATTCCAGTCTGTCTATGTAACAGTTGAAGTGTGGTGACCAAATAATATTACAATATTCTAATATTGACCGAACTAATGTTACGAAGAGAGTAGTTAAACTGCGGATGTTTGTAAAATCTTTAGTGGTTAGTTTAATAAATCCGAGTATTCTGTTTGTTTTTGCAATAACAGTCTCGATGTGGCAAGCAAATGAAAGTTTTGGATCAAAATAAACACCTAGATCTCTAACAGTTTCAACATAATCAAGATATATGCTGTCTAAAAGATAATTGAACTTGAATTTATTAATTTTTCGACTAAATAACATTACATGACATTTATTTATATTAAGTTTCAGATCATTTTTTAAACACCAGGTGTTTATTTTTTCCAGATCAGATTGTAATATTAAAGCGTCAGTTTCTCACTTAATTTGTCTGAAGAGTTTCAGATCATCCGCAAATAGTAGCAATGGAGAGTTGATTCCGGTGCCGACATCGTTGATAAAGATATTGAATAGAAGGGGGCCAATATGGGAACCTTGTGGAACACCAGATGCTGTGTAATAGATATCAGAAAAAAAATATTTGTACGAACTTGCCGAGTACGATCTGTTAGATATGACGCTATCCATTTAAGAATAGGACCACAAATTCCGTACCTGCCAAGTTTCACTATCAGGAGTTCAATGTTAACTTTGTCGAAGGCTTTGTTAAAGTCCATGTATACGGAATGAACTTCGTATCCAGTTTCAAATGATTGTAATATAAAATTACTGTACAAAAAAAGATTAGTTTCCGATGAGTGTCCACTCATGAAACCATGCTGCTGTGAGATAATGACATTTTTGAATATGCTGGACAGGTAATTGGCAATAAGTGATTCAAACATTTTCGGAATAGCTGACAGAATACAAATTGGACGATAATTTTTTATATCGTTTTTGTTACCAGATTTAAAGATGGGCTGAACATAAGATGACTTCGAAATAGAAGGAAATTCGCCCTGAGACAATGACATGGAGAACAGAATATGCAATGGCATAAACATTGAATAATGACAAGATTGAAGTAATTTTGGTGGTATTTGATCAGGACCAGTACTACCTTTAACATCAATATTCAGTAACGCTGACTGTACTTCAGATGGAGAAATATTTATTTCTGCTAAGTGTATATGTGATTGAATATCTGACCCTAGCGGTAGCATACGTTGATTATTATAGACAGACGAAAAATGTTTTGCGAATGCATTAGTTATGCTTCTACCATTGTTTATTTAACTGAATGTCATCCAAAAACATAGAGGATGGAAGTTTATCCGAGTCTGATTTAGGTTTTACAAATTTCCAAAAATGTGCTGGTTTTTCAAGTATTGCTTGTTCATTGTAAGAAATGTAATTAGCATAGCAGCATTTTGTAGCCAATCTACATCTTTTACGCAGTTGAGAAAACTGCACATAGTCTGAATGTAGTTTTGATAATTTAAATGCTTTATGAGCCAGTCGTTATTCCTGTATGAGTGAACGGAGTTTGAACAATATAGCAATTACTCAAGGGCCAGATCATATTTCTTAAGTTTAGTTGTTGTTTTTTCTTTTTAATAATCTTTTTGATAATTCAGACAAGATGTATTTGAACATCGTAAGATGTATTTATTCTGATATTATTGTGATCTTATTTTGAAATAAAGACAGCAAAAAAGAAAACGATAAAAGTATATATTATAAGTGTGTAAAATTATAATTAAAATAATATAAACAGGTTTATTCTGTAAATAAAGTATTAATATTATTATTATTATTATAAATTTATCTTATTTTAAACATTTAGAAGGTTCAATAATTTTTGAGAACATTATTAATTAATTACAAAAGCTTTAGTTTCCTATGAAAGTAAACATACACATCTATTTAATATATTTCGAACTTCACATTAAACCAGTGTTTTATACGCGGGGCGCATGAAGTAAAATTTCGAGTTTAGAAAAGCCTGAAAATTTGGTTTGGCCGCGTAGCGCTACGCGCTACGTGGCCAAACCAAATTTTCAGGCTTTTCTAAACTCGAAATTTTACTTCATGCTTAGTCTGGGAGTGGAAACACTTGGGAGAGGTTCCATTTGTAAAAAAAAAAGAAATAATATTGACCCAAATTGGGTTCCTTGAGGAACCCCTGAAGTTACAGAAACCGGTTCTGAAATAATAGTGCATTTTTTCACGATTTGGAAGATAATCCTACTAATTAATAAACTTCAAAATTGAATTTGAGTTCAGTATTCCGCACTAGATACCCACAGACGCGTTTCGGACTTCAAGGTCCTTTTCAGTGTGGTCCCGATCCAGTGCTGAGGAATACTGAACATTTCTGACTATATCAAGCCAATATGTGAACACTATTAAATGAATTCGATAGTGTTCACATATTGGCTTGATATAGTTAGAAATGTTCAGTACTCCTCAGCACTGGATCGGGACCACACTGAAGAGGACCTTGAAGTCCGAAACGCGTCTGTGGGTATCTAGTGCGGAATACTGAACTCAAATTCAATTTTAATATTTGTTTTCTGGTTTCACAAACAGAGTATAGTTCCGTGGACGAAACAGTGACCTGTATATGCACTTTGTGCACTGTGTCATTGACGATGCCACTATGGGGCAGTAGATGGCGTTAGCTATCGAATTCATTTAATAGAATTAATAAACTTATTTAAATTTATAGAACCTATAGGATTTTTGGTTTATACATTTTCGAATGTGAAAAGAATTTTTAATTTTTTTTGTTTAAAGAAAACACAATTTCAATGTGTAAAGTTTTAAAAACAACCCTTTTATAAATAAAAACAACGATCTTGAATTGCAAGGGTTGAGGTAGGTAAACTCTCACCGTTTGTGTAAGCTTTTAAACCATTAGTGCGATATCTCTCGCATCCCTCTTGGGCATTCCCACACCGGAAAAGAAAAACAGCTCTTCCATGTAAATCCATCCTGAGGGTTTGATTCTACACCCGCTCCCCTTCAAATTCACAGGAATAAACCCTTAGCGTGTTTACTCAACAATTGTTAATTCCGATTTCTCGTAGGAGATTAAGCCCACCTAATTTCCCGTGAAAATTACACAAAACTGCGGATAGTGTAACAAGGGTGGAAAGTCAAATGTGTAAATTGTTAATTCACCTGGTGTGTAACTTGAGTGGAGTTTGTTGTTTTTTTTTGTGTGTGTAAAGGGGGTTATAATAGGGATGGAGGAAAAGGGTGGACAGTTGGGAATTAAATTCTGATGATTAATAAATAGAGGGTAGAAAGTTGCTTTAAACATTTATTTAAACGCCAAGTTTGGATATTTTTTGTATTTACTTTAAATTTTAAACGTTTATCAAGATTTTCTCATCTTGTGACATCGTTTTAAAGACACAGATAATTGTTTATCTGTATGCAATGGTAACCTAATACACATGAACGATATTGTGTTGCCTATATACATTGTTTAAAAGAATTGGTTTTATGCATTTGACTCGCGTTTTATTTATGGGGGTGTGGTTATAGGCGGCCTATTATCGTTCATGTATATTGCTACTGTCGATCTATCAGTGTTAAAATAATTATGTTTATTTCCCAATTGAAATTTCTATACATGAACGATATTATGTTGCCTATAATAATTGTTTAAAACAATTGGTTTTATGCATTTGACTCGCGTTTTATTCATGGGGGTGTGGTTTTAGGTGACCTACAGTCTATTTCATGAATGTTTACACTCACGTCATCAATTATAAAATTCCGAATCAATCTGTTCAAGGTCATATGTAATTGCGCTCATTGGCGTAACGTTAAAAAGGGGTTTGGTGTTTATTTTTTACTGAATCCTGCATTGAAACCAGAGCTGGGACGAATCCTCGTAAAAAGGATTCGAATCACGAATCCGAATCACTTAATATGATTCGACTCACGAATACTCGAATAAAGGATTCGTAAGAGATAAATATGAATCCTGTTTTTTCGAATCACGAATACAAATCCTTTAAGAATAAATTGGATTTTATTATTTTTTTATTATATAAATATCGTTACCAGTTGTTTTAACAAAAATATTCAAAACCTAATTATTTATTATTAACACCGAACATCGTTCATAAAAGACTAAATATCTGACTCCCTGTTAATCTGATTAAAGATGTATTTGTGTGTTTCTGAACTTCACTTCAAATCAATGTTCTGTACGCGTGGCGCATGAAGTAAAATTTCGAGTTTAGAAAAGCCCGAAAATTTGTCTCGGGTCGCTGCGCGACCCTCGACAAATGTTCACAGGGCTTTTCTAAACTCGAAATTTTACTTCATGTTTAGCCTGGGTGTGGAAAACTCTCGCTTAAAGCTTCAAATTGAACTTAAAAAGAAACGAGAAATATCTAATGATTTACAGAAATTTGGAATACGTATACTTAAAAGAAAAACTCCCTGTATCTGTTTGCTCCAAAGAAATATAAAAAATCATAAACCATAATGAAGATAACAATAATTTCTCAAAAAACACTCGTTAATTAGTATTATACACAAATGGCGTTTGTTACACAATGGCGGCGACCAAGAAAAAACATGTATTTTTAATCTTCTAGTAGAAATGCGTTTTATGTTAAAAGAAATAAACTATCTATCTTTCAGCTAGTAGTACAAGTTCTTTCTGCTAGCAGCAATCGTCCTTTTAGTAGTAGATGAAATAACTACTATTTTGTTCCTTCTACTATTACTAGGACTTTCTGCAACTAATTGTAATACAGGCTCCGTCTGCTGGTGGCAAGCCGCGATAAGCCAAAACCATCTGAACTAGGAGCTCTGGTAATAGCAGTAGTTCTTTCTGCTAGTAGAAATTGTGTTTTTTTGCTATAAAAAAACGACTGCTAGGTCTTTCTGCTACTAATAGTAGTACAGGCTCCATCTGCCGGTGGCAAGATTTGAAGCTAGAACCATCTGAACTAGAAGCTCCGTTAATAGTTCTTTCTGCTGTAGTAATTATTTTAGCTAGTAACAGTTGTTCTCAAGACCGTAGCCGGAGGTATGGGGGATTTGGGGGTTCAAACCCCCCCTGAAATTTTCAAAATTATAATTTTTTCTATGTAAACGCGGGACTGTAAGAGCAAAACAATATTTTTCCCTAAGCCCCCCCCCCCATAAAATGTTTATAACCCCCTCCGATTCTCTTTTCTGGCTGCGGCCTTAGTCGTTCTTTCAGCTTAATAGTAGTTTTTTATTCTATCACCACTAGTTTTTTCTGTTACTAGTAAAAGTAGTAGTACAGGCTCCGTCTGCGGAACTAGAAGCTCTGTCTGCTAATAGCGGCAGTTCTTTCTGCTACTGGACAAATCGTTTATAACTGAACAAAAGTAAACGTTACATTTTGTAGTATTGGTTCTTTCGGCTAATAGTACTTAGTTATACTAGTACAAGCCTCGTCTGCTGGTAACAAGATATCTGAAGCTACAACCATCTGAGCTAGAAGTTCTAGCTGGTAATAGTGCTAATTGTTTCTGCTAGTAGAAATAGTGTTTTCCGCAAAACAGCCCATTTTTTGTAAATCTTTAGATATTCCTTGTTTTTTGTTAAGTTCAATTCGAAGCTTTGAAAGAGTGTTTTCCACTCCCAGACTAAGCATGAAGTAAAATTTCGAGTTTAGAAAAGCCCCGTGAAAATTTGTCGAGGGTCGCGCACCGACCCGAGACAAATTTTCTGGGCTTTTCTAAACTCGAAATTTTACTTCATGCGCCACGCGTATAAAACAGTGATTTAACGAGAAATTTTAAAATACGAAAGACATTTTTCATGTTAATCCTCACAATTAATTCGAATTATTTTTAACGATTCAAATCCTTTTGTAAGTATTCGAATCCTTTTATAAATATTCGAATCCTTTTATAAGGTTTCGAATCACCCACAAATAGATTCGAATACGAATCCTCCTAAAAATACGGAACGAATCCAGTTGAACTAAAGTATTTGAATGCCTCTTTCGAATCCTCTAAAAGGATTCGAATCCAGGATCGAATCCTAAATGATTCGAATCCTGCCCAGCTCTGATTGAAACCCTAGAAATTGCATTCCAACATGTAATCTTAGGAAGAACTCATGCCAATGAATAGGTTATTGGAATGCACTTACGAAAAAAAATCCCGAAAGAATGATTACTGTTATGAGATTGACATTATTCTATGTACAATAATAACAAAATGCAATACAATTAATTTTAATATAAAAATATTTATTTTCACTTCTATCGCGTCCATTTCAAAAACTATGAATCTTCATTCATGAAACTTAAAATGGACGCGATAGAAATCTTGTTTGTGTGGGTGTTCATGAGGCTATTTATTTTAAATTATCAAATTTTCAAACCACGATTAAAACTAGTTAACGACGTTGGATATTAACCAAATAGCAACCTTTACTCTAAAATTAACGGAGAAGCAGAAAAATGCATAAATGTGGTATTACATGATAAACCCCTACGTATATTTGATCGAATCAACACCCGTTAATTTGGTGGTAGTTGATTTAATCATTATCACTGTCTGTTACATCATCGTCTGAGCTACTTCCATCTCCAATACGAATAATTAATTCTGGCACATCATCCAGAACCTTTTGGCTGATGTACCATCTGTCGATAATTGATTCTGTGTGTCTAACAACAGAGCCCCACCTTTCCGGAGTACATTTTTCTAATGATTTGTGCCACATGACCAACACTTCATTGTCTCTATATCCTTTTTCGCCTGTATGAGCATCATAATATTGTTTTGCCTGTGCCCATATTAGTTCTATGGCGTTAAATTCGTAGTGATACGGTGGAAGTCGCAATATTTCATGGCCATGTTCGAGCAGATATTCGCCTACCACATATCTGTTAGGTCTAGCATATCGTTTGGCTAGGGCTAACAGTTTCGCCTTGAACTTGTTACTTCTACAGGTTTATTGGTATATTGTAGCCAATGTGTGATTTGTGCCTTCGTCTAAGAAATTTTGGGCTGATTTTCTACAAATACGCTGTGGTAAGGTGCATCCATAACCAGTCTGCAAGTGTTGAAGTTGTTGCATAAATAAGGAAAGCATTCTCCACGAAACTTGTACTCTGACCAGCATGCAAAATAACTAAGCGCTTTCCCTCACCGATAGCTCTCCTTATTTTAACAATCCACCTCATGGACTGCATCTACAGGTAAAAGGGGACCTCAATTGTTTCTTTCCTGGTTTCCTGACTACTTCAGTAAGTCTTTTTTCAGGCATTTTGAGTTTATGGTTATAAAAAACTAGATCTAATCACAAAACAATTAATTCTACACTATCACTATGAAAAAACACGAAAAACTTACAAAAAAACTAAAACAAACAGAAATACTTAGAAACTTGAAAGCTTGGAACTTATAGTGACGCTACTGACGTTTCTGGGAAGCGTTGTGCTAAAATTAAAATTAAAATTTCTACACATGAACGATGTTGTGTTGCCTATAATAATTGTTTAAAACAGTTGGTTTTATGCATTCGACCCGCGTGTTATGCATGGGGGTGTAGTTATAGGCGACCTATTATCGTTCATGTGTATTGGGTTGCCACTGTCGACTTGTCAATGTCAAATAAGTAATATTTTTTCCCAATTGACATTTCTACAAATTAACTAAATTTCACTCCTTAGAATAAACACACATCAGTCAGTTTAATACTGTTTAATAC
Source organism: Philonthus cognatus (assembly GCA_932526585.2). Classification (NCBI taxonomy): domain Eukaryota; kingdom Metazoa; phylum Arthropoda; class Insecta; order Coleoptera; family Staphylinidae; genus Philonthus; species Philonthus cognatus. Next base: position 144,588,401 of record OW052242.1, read on the forward strand.
ATGTAGAGACACATTTCACCCCCCGTTTGAGGGGGTTGGAAATTAATTTGATAGACGCGAACATGCGCCGCTCTGAGATATTTAGCATATGCGGTCGTATTTCGTTCTCGTCTCGCATCTAATCAAGAGTTTCCACCCCCTCAGGGTTAATTAAACCTCGAGTTTAATGCGTGTCACGGGGAATTTTTCACAATTTCCGATCGCGCTTAATCGAATCGCACTCGCGCGGTTTTCGGGATAATTACGCAAATTTCGCGCATACTTTAAACACGCGGGTGTGTTTTGCATACTTTGTTTCGTATGTGCGACATACTTTGAATTGTATGCAAATTATTCCACGTTTATTTTATATAGAGGCTCTCATTACAGTAATCGAGTTTTGAAGAGTGTCTCGTTATGTGCATGCGCGAATTTCCCCGTAGCCCTTGTAGATGAGCCGCCACTGATTTATAATATACAGGGTGTCCCACTTTAAAGTATCACCTGGAATATGTTCAGAGCTACGAAAGAGAAATGAGAGAGAAAAGACGAAAGAGAAAAAAATGTTTCAAACAAAAGTTTAATGATTTGGAAAGGGGCATTTAATTAATTCTGTAAGAAAATGTACCCCCCACCTCTAGGGGACGGTGGGGAGGGGGTACCTTTAAAATCTTAAATGGGAACCCCTAGTTTTTATCAAAGATTTGGATAGAGCGTGGAAAAGTAAGTAAGTTTTATCTAAACATATTTTTGGTTACTTTGATAGATGCCGCTGCAATCAACAAAATTGAACAATTGATAATTGACACACTAAATTTATTTTACTCTAACCAATTAGTTGAAGATTTCACTTATAGTCAGTGATTTATACGCGTGGCGCATGAAGTAAAATTTCGAGTTTAGAAAAGCCTGAAAATTTGGTTTGGTCGCTCCGCTTCGCGGAGCGACCAAACCAAATTTTCAGGCTTTTCTAAACTCGAAATTTTACTTCATGCTTAGTCTGGGAGTGGAAACACTCGTTAGACGATCAATCAGGAACTTAGTTTGCAATTTCCTTAATTGTCAAATTTATACCGTAAAATAAATAGAGTTGATGTTATTTCTCACGTCAAATTTAGAACGAAAACAAATTCCTGTGCATTATTTGTGCGCTACTAAACTTCGACGAACAAATTGGAAAAGCTTAAATTATGCAAAATGAACCTTAATCAATAATTGCAATTGTTCAAAATAATCAGAAATGATTCAAAATAAATAAAATTTAATTCATTAACAAAAATATTTATAAATATTTTGAATCAATTTTTTTTTATTTGATATTTTGAAATACCCCGTGACGATATATAAATTTCAATTATAGCCAATCAAAATGCGTTCATTTCTGTGTAGATTCTATAATTTTTATTTATTTTTATTTTTACAAAAAACACGCGCACACACAGCTTTAATCGGTTTCAAGAAATTTACATAATAAAAACAATTTCGTCGATTCCAGTGGCATCTATCTAAGTAACAGAAAATGTTTTTAGATAAAAGTTACTTACTTCTTTACGCTCTATCCAAATCTCTAATAAAACATATGAGTTCCCATTTAAGATTTCTTAGTCTTCCCCCTCTAGTCTCCCCTGGGGGTGAGGGGTTGAATTTTTGTGCAGGATTGGATCTCCCTCTCCAAATCAGTAAATTTTTTGAATTGTGGAGGCTTCTACTTCGTTATACATGTTAATTTAACACAATAAAACACTTTTAACTTTGTTTGTATAACACAATTTATTTTTTATGTGACTGCAGTTTCGGCAAATTCAGCTTGCCATTATCAAACATGAAGTGTCTAAAACTGGAAACAATACGGGTATATATACAAAAGGTGATTACACGAAAACGGATTACAAAACGGCTTTAAAAATGGGGGTATACAGTAGGTCAACCTGGTCGTTAATTAGGGGGATTCCCGGATTAGCGCTAGCTTTATGTATTTCTAGGGATTCAAGGAGATTCATCTTCCGACCCTTTTCGGCACAATGAATAATAGTAAGTACATCTTTTCCAAAAGTATGGTTTTCATCTAAGAGATGTTTTGCAATTAATAATTATATTTTTAATAGTAAAACCAAAATTGATAAAGGTAATAGATCATTTTTAAAGCCGTTTTGTAATCCGTTTTCATGTAATCACCTTTTGTATATATACCCGTATTGTTTCCAGTTTTAGACACTTCATGTTTGCTAATGGCAAGCTGAATTTGCCGAAACTGCAGTCACATAAAAAATAAATTGTGTTATACAAACAAAGTTAAAAGTATAAATGAAATTGCCAATTCTTGGTTGCAGAATACTTCAAACATTAAAAGTGCGATTCTTTTCGCAATTTACAACAAGTTAGTCTTACAAAGACTATATCAAACTATATGTTTGTTTGATATAGTCTTTGTAAGACTAACTTGTTGTAAATTGCGAAAAGAATCGCACTTTTAATGTTTGAAGTATTCTGCAACCAAGAATTGGCAATTTCTTTTATACTTATGTTTGAACGGTAACGTGACCGCCAGTCTAAGGTGTTAAATTGTTTAGAGGGAATGGCAAAGCTATACTGATGGGAGATAAATCTCGAAACGCGTCTATAGATGGCCTGAATAATTTGACCCAAATTGTTACATTTACAGTAGGTTACTGTATGTAACAGCAAACACTTGTTGTATAATTCAATGTCCGTCGGGGTATTAGCCCGGGAAGTAGTTGTTTCAATGAGTGTTTGATATAGTCTTTGTAAGACTAACTTGTTGTAAATTGCGAAAAGAATCGCACTTTTAATGTTTAAAGTTAAAAGTGTTTTATTGCAGTAAATTTTTATTTAAAACATTTTTTCATTCGGTGCATGGTTCTGAAGATATTCCAGATGGTACTTTAAAATGAGACACCCTTTATATATACAGAGTGCCCGTTTTTCGAGTGGCACTATGGGGATCTCGCTTATTTGAGGAGATAGTGAATCGATTAAATGGGGGCAAAGTTGCGTAATTTAATGCTTACTTATAATCTGCTTTCACATATTAAATATTTTCAATTGTTTCGATGCAATTTAGAAAAAACTGTAATTTTTTATATTTTAAATTTGCCTATATCTCCGTTATTTTTGATCTTATTTCAAATTTATAAAAACATTTATAAAGCAACTTTTTATGATTCGAATTATGGAATAAGTTATAAAACTGCAAAGGGATTCGTTTTTGCTTTTCCGGGAACAACTTTTGTTTTTCTTATGGGCGCATATAAAGATATGCACATCACTAAACAACATTTTTTATGCTGAGTTCAATGGTATGTTGCCATGGAAACAATCGGACAAAGTCCACAAAAACAATTTATTTGCGCAAAAAAAGACAATCAATCACTAATAGTCTTTCTGTCAAATAATATTTCAACTGTTACATAGCAACTTGGTATTGTTTATTTGCCATGGCAACATGAATAATAATAATAATTAAACAAACACCTACATGTTGAAATCAGAATTAAAAATGCATTTCAATGATGTGCATAAATTTCTATGTTTCCATTAGAAAAACAAAAGTTAAGTGTATAAAACAAAAACGAATCGCTTTGAATATTTTAAACATAAACATTTCGATTTTTTACATTGTCCATATCTCCGCTATTTAAATTTGTTGTCATATTCTGTAAAAACTTTCTTATGGCAACTTTTAATGACTTATCGAATGGTTAGATATGTCATTAACCCATTAACGGCCAAGCAATTATAGACATAACTCTAAAAGTTGATTTTAGGTAAAATTTTGCACTTTTTTTTATAATATTTATGAATAACTTATTGTATTACAAACTGTGAATTTTTCTTTTAAATATACCGGGCTTTCATTAATTCCCGAACCCGACGTGACCAAAAATAATAGGCAACCAAATGTACAAGGTGGTATGGCTCACACGAAAATTCCCTAGATTTAAAAATATTTATTCGCCGGCGTATTTTTATGACAATATTACGTGAAGCACTACGAAAATGTGCCATCAAAATAAACGCGTCTTGCTCCGTTGGAAATACCATTTTCGCAGTATTTGCTTATCCTAGCAAATTGACTCTGCAAAATAAATAGAAATAAAACTCAATGTTTCAGAATAATTAAACAATTTTTGCTTACCTGAAAATTCCGGGAGAATCTTGTAAGATCTCAAAGGTTGGTTTAACGATGCACCGCGCATAAACGTTTATGTCAAATTTGACTTTAGTAACGTTTGGTTACTTTTCTCAAAGCCTCCAACGTACAAATACAATAATTTACGCGGCAATTTTAAATTTTGTCACGTGGGGTTCGGGAATTAATGAAAGCCCTGTACATAATGTATATGCTGTAAAATTTAAGGATTTCGTCGATTTTATATAAAAACGTGCAGTATGAAGTTTAGAACGAGTGATTCCACTCCCAGACTAAGCATGAAGTAAAATTTCGAGTTTAGAAAAGCCTGAAAATTTGGTTTGGTCGCTCCGCGAAGCGGAGCGGCCAAACCAAATTTTCAGGCTTTTCTAAACTCGAAATTTTACTTCATGCGTCACGCGCATAAAACACTAAAATATTGTGAAGTTAGAAATGCACTCACATTATTTTTTTTTTGAATGGGTAATAATCGAAATATTGAAATAACAAATTATCTACATTTTTCTTCATATATTTTCAAGTCAGGTCAAATAATATAGTATATTAAATTAACTTATTTAGTAATTTAATTAACCAAAAATTAATAATGCTCCGTGTATGCATCAATGGCGCTTAATGAGTTAATAGTTATCATAAGAAAGTTATTACAGAATATGACAAAAAATTAAAAATAGCGAAGATATGGACAATATTAAAAAATCGATTTTTTGTTTTTTTTTTAAATACAACGATACAATTGAAGATATTTCAAATCTGAAAGCAGATTATTAATAACCACTAAAATTCGCAACTTTGCCCCTATTTAAAGGATTGTCTATCTCGAGATCCTCATTGTGCCGCTCGAAAAGTAGGCACCGTGTATATATTTGTTTGTAATAGATAAATCATCCGCATGATTAAACCAGATTACACTGAAGGAAAAAATAGTTTCCTTCTTTCCTCGAAAATTTATTGCTTTCATTATTAAGGCACTTTAGTTTTTGCCCTGTCAATAACAGGAACACTCCGTCATCGCAAGAAAGACGTATTGGCCAATAGCTTTCCTTCGATCGCCCGTGAAAATCATGGAAAAAGCAATTAATTTCCCAGAGTCCGGCCTTTATTTATAAACAATGTAATATACTCGTTTTTTTTTGTTCACTTCCTCTTCTTCCCTTATTACATCGCCGGATCTGTTGATTCGTCTGCAGGAGGGATGATTGATCGAAAAGGGGTGCTTGTAATAATCCTCGAGGGACGTGAGAGGAGGAAGGGAGATTTATCTTCATTTCCGCTGAAATATTCAGGTGTTTTATAAATATAAGTTAAGTAAGATTTTTTATAGTGAAAGAACTTTTGTTTGCAGATATTAAAAACACATCAAGAACATAACTTGATAAGTTTGTAATAGAGAAAATTATGAAATATTCTAGTAATGACGTAATGTATTATTACTCAATTGCTGTCAGTCAATACTATCTAGAGTTTTTTATTACTCAATTGCTGTCAGTCAATACCATCTAGAGTTTTTCATTACTCAATTGCTGTCGACCAATTACACTGCACCACAAAAAAATATTTTGTTCGTGTTTCCCCCACCATATTAGTGAAATTATATTCATTTTATGCTAAAGAAAAATGAAAATGACAATGAAAATGTTTTATTAGCTCTAGTTTCTGTGATACATTGTAGGTATAACGTTATCGTGATCTTTTTACTTTTCTCTTGTATGCGAGTTCCGGAGCACAAACCAACAGTAATCCGCTAGCATAGCTTCATTCCAACGACCCTGATATCTTCGTTCCATTACAGAATTATCCTGGTGGAACCTTTCCCCATGTTCATCACTAACAGCACCACAATTGCGAGGAAAGAAGTCTAGGTGGGAGTGGAGTAAATGGATCTTTAGGGACATGTTACATCCGAGTTGATGGTATTTTTCCAGGAGTATTTTCACTAACTGACTGTAGTTTTCATCTCTTTTGTTTCCTAATAATCCACGAATCACTCCCTTCAGAGCTTCCCAGGCTTCCTTTTCTTTCCCCTCCAAAACTTCGTCAAACGCAGGATCCCTAATAAGTTGACGAATTTGTGGCCCGACAAAAATACCCTCTTTAACCTTTGCATCACTTAGTTTCGGGAATTTGTCTCTCAAATACCTAAAAGCCTGTCCATCTTGGTTCATACTTTTGACAAAATTCTTCATTAAACCCAATTTAATATGTAAGGGTGGAAGAAGAATATCTTTTGGGTCCACAAGTGGCTCAGCAACGATATTTTTTTCGTAAGTATTGAGATTTCTTGCAGGCCAGTCTGCTCTTATGTAATGTGAACTTCTGTCTCTACTATCCCACATACACAAAAAGCAGCAGTATTTAGTGTACCCTAATTGCATTCCTAAAAGTATAGCAATGACTTTTAGATCACCACAAATTTTCCACTTGTGTTCATTGTAATTGATTGATTCGAAGAGAGTTTTCATGTTAATGTAAGTCTCTTTCATGTGAACTGCATGGCCAATAGGAATAGAAGGAAGACGGTTTCCGTTGTGCAGTAATACAGTTTTTAAGCTTAGCTTAGATGAGTCGATGAATAACCTCCATTCTATTGGATCATAGTTCATTTTGAGACAATTCATTAATCCATAGACGTCGATACAAACAACAAGATTGGTATTCTTCTCAAATAAAGAGAGCCGGTTTCGCTGACGTTTTCTATACTGTGAAACTCTGACATCGTGTTGGAGAAGATTCCACTGCTGTAGGCTTGATCCTAGAAGTTCTGCCTTCTCCTGTGACAAGTCTAGATCTCGAATGAGATCACTTAATTCTGCTTGACTCAATCTGTGTGGTGTTACTAGTGTATCATCTCTTACCTCAAAATCAGGGTCATTTAATGTGAAACGCTTATTTGCTTCTTCTTCTTCTTCCATTTCTACCTCATTTCTACCTTCATTTTCCAAATCATAAATTTGTGGTGGGGTAGGAACTGGTAAACTATCCGAATGAGGAATAGGTCGAATGGCAGATGGAAGATTCGGATATTTAACTGTTCCCCTTTTTTTCATTGACAATCTTGCTTTTATGGACGGAGTTGACCAGAAATAGCAGTCATTTTTATGGTTTTTAGGCTTCCTCCATACCATAGGCACAGCAAAAGCAAAAGATCTTTTTTTATTTTTCAGCCATTCTCTTAGTATAACCGAACATTGGTTACAGCATATGTGTGGAACCCATGACTTATCCTGGTCCCCTACCTTCATACCAAAGTAATGTTGGTAAGCAGTTTTCACAAGAGGCGTGACATTTCGCTTCTGTGATGAAAATGTTATTTCACCACATATGTAACAAAAATTGTCTACTGAATTTACACAATTCCTTGGCATTTTGATTTATAATAATAATTCCGCACTAGTTAAACAATAGGAAACTCACATAAATCACTTCACTAGTTATAAACATAACCTACAAACATTATGGAATGTTAGTTTTGTCAGTTTACAGGTATGCCAAATGTCATATACAAAATTTTCCAAAAAATTAAAATGTACACCCTTAAGAAACAACATACAACTTTATCTCCTAAACAAGAGCTAATATGTAATTTTTAATGTATTTTCGAATTCAGCGGGTGAAAATTAGCTAATTTTGAGTCCGAAACATTTTCAATGTTGCGCAGTGTTATATTCAGAATTTTTCATGAATTCGCATATGTTGTTTTTCATTACTCAATTATTATCAGATAATTATATGTAGATTTTTTTTAAATAATATTCTAACCAGATGGCTATGAATATGTTTCGTTTCTTATCATACTGCATTTATTTCTGAGAAGTTATGGCGAGTGCGCCGGGTGTGCAGCTTTAGTAAATTTATTAAAATATTTATTTGAAGCATTTAACTGATAAAAACCATCAATTATATTTTAAATCGCAATAAAAAACGTATTTTTTGGAAAGATCAGCACGTTTACTCTATGATCAAGCACTTTTTGCTACACGTTATCGATGTAAATGGGGGGTGTAATTAAGACGAGACCCGCAGAATTTCCTGTTCATCGCTTAGGGGATTCTAGTTTAACTTTTTTTCACCCCAATTTTTTTGAGACCGGGATTGATGTCTCCATCGCGATCTCAATATCCCAATCCGAGCCTGATTTATAATTTCCCAGCGGGGCGCCCTCGCCTTGTCCCCCTTTTCTCTCTTCTCTGTAAGGGATTTATTGTTGCCGATTGAGTGTTTGCTGTGTAGATATACGCAATTTCTCGTTTTCAGCCGGAGGAAGAAGTGCAGGAGATAACGGGGGGTGCGCGCGGGGGTGGTTTTTCTCTTTTTCCAAGATGGATGGACGCGGAGTTGTCCCGCGGTGAGATTACGATTATTTATTGCTCTGATGGGGAAAATAGCGGGAATTTCTACGTATACGAGACTGTGTGTTTGTGTTATAGTATAAATGTGTGTGTATGTGTGTGTCTAGGTACCTGGAAATCCGGAAACGGAGGAATTTAAATAACTGAGGGGCAGAGTCTGGGGGATTTATGGAGAAGTGGGAAATAAGGGTGGAAACCGCCGAATCAAAATTCATGGAAATGCTGAATGTACGCACTTCCGCTTCTGACACTTACAAAATACCGGATGTAAATTTGCGGATTTGCAGTTGTGAACATTTTTCATTTTTTGGGGAGAAATTATGGTTTTATTGGGGCGTCAAGTTAAAATCCTAAGGTATTTTTTGTACATTCATCTACAGCCACATTCAAAACCCCCAGTTTTTTTGAATTATTGTTAACAGATTAGTGAATGACTGTCTTCTTATAGTATTCAACTTCATTTTCGAAATATTGTTTACAGGTTAGTTAATTACTGTTTTTTATGGTATTCAACTTAATAACAAGTTTTAATAATACGGCATAATTCTATTATCATACATTTACGACTTTAGAAACTTTATAGTCGCAATTTCACGACTCTGTTCTTGTATTCTTTCATTAAGCATGGAATAACTTATGCGAGGACTTGATTGCCGTCCTGAGCACAGACGAGATGGAAATATTTTCATGTAAATTTGCCAGGACTTCCAAAGACTTTTCCGTGTTTTCTACATGCGCGTAAAATTAAATACTCTAATTTGTAAGCATTATTTTTGTTGATACACACAAAATTTACTCGTAAACCAACAAACGGCAAATAGGGCTGATTTTCTTGAAGGGAATTATATCTATTATACCAAGATTGACAATTTTAAGTTATAAAATTTTTCACAATCTACAACTAATTTGTTTTACAAAGACTAATTCAAACACTCATTGGAACAACTGAGTCGCCTATTTCCAAAAACCCCTAAATCCATGGTTTTCAAATGGATTTGGGGGTTTTTGGAAATAAGCGACTCATTACTACACTAAAAAAGACTGTTATTCTTTACTTTACTTTTTATTACTCATTACCAGTTATGAGGTATTCTACAACGCAAAATTGGTAATTTCATTCATATTTAATTTTTTCTTCACGAAAACATCATACTGAAAATTGTGAATTGGCGATACTGCTTGTTTTTCAAAAATTATCATCACAAAAATGTTCATATATTAAAATAATACAACACACGTTTTCACTTTTTTATCAGTGATTACATTTTTCAAACGGTTATAATTCACACATTCGCTTTTTATCAACGATTCCATTTACATTTTTTTAAACGATAACTCATCAGCTTACCTTTTTTTTTATCAATCGTGTGTGTGTGTGTGTTTGTTTTTTTTTGTAGTGATTTGTGTGAAAGTATTTGTTTGTTTTATTCTGCGTATATGTGTGTTAAATTTTTTTTATATCAGTGGAGGAATTAGGATAAATTCTGTGGTGGAAAATAAATCGTGTTTTTGATTTAATTACGCGATCGCGATGAGAACAAACGACCCGGGGGGCCGGATTGGAATTAAACGGATTACAAAGGGGGAAAGGAATGCGAAGGAGTCATCCACTATTTCGGCGAGAAAGGGGCTGTGGGGTTGATTCATTGCCGGAGTTGAGGGGTAATTAATCACTGGAATGTTTTAAAAGACGACAGGATTTTAAAAAGAAATATAGGTATAGTATGTACGAGTGTGTGTGTGACGATATTTCCTGTGATTTATTTGAAAAATCGTGTTGGTTGTTTTATTTTTAAACCATTAAAGGCCAAAACATTAAAGAGGTAACTCTAAAAATTGATTTTAGCTAATATTTTGCGCTTTTATTTATGATTTCTATAAATATCTACATTTTGGAATCGCTATTGCATGTAAGATAGCATCCAAGCCAATATATTACCTCTACACACCACCATCAGAAGACTAGATATAAGACGAACTTATACCATAAGAAAATGAGGATAGGCAAATATTATACTAGCATAAACTATTTTCCATTAAAATTCTACAACAAATTACCTACAAATCTTAAACAAATGCGACTTAATGATTGAAGCGAAAATTAAAAACCTTCCTGATTAACTCTACCTTCTGTTCCTACGTTATATTTCTGACCTGTGATATAGGTTTCTACCAGAGCTAGGACGAATCCTCATAAAAAGGATTCGAATCACGAATCCGAATCACCTAATATGATTCGAACCACGAATACTCGAATAAAGGATTTGTAAGAGATAAATATGATTCGAATCAAAGTGCTTTTTCGAATGATTAATACATAAATTTGATTTTTTAATTTTTTTGCAACTATTAACACATAAATATCGTTACCAGCTATTTTAACAAAAATATTCAAAACCTAATTATTTATTATTAACACTGGACATCGTTGATAACCGACTAAACATCTGATTCCCTGTTACTCTGATTAAAGTAGTATTTGTGTGCTTCTGAACTTCACTTCAAATCAGTGTTTTGTGTGCGTGGCGCATGAAGTAAAATTTCGAGTTTAGAAAAGCCCGAAAATTTGTCTCGGGTCGCTGCGCGACCCTCGACAAATTTTCACGGGGCTTTTCTAAACTCGAAATTTTACTTCATGCTTTGTCTGGGAGTGGAAAATACTCGTCAGAAGTTTCAAATTAAGCTCTTTAGAAAAACAACGGAGGTAGCAAAATTTACAGCTTATGCATATGTTTACATAAAAGAAATTGTTCACGTTGTTTTTTTTTTTTAGAAGAGTTTAATTTGAAGCTTTAAACGAGTGTTTTCCACTCCCAGGCTAAGCATGAAGTAAAATTTCGAGTTTAGAAAAGCCCCGTGAAAATTTGTCGAGGGTCGCGCAGCGACCCGAGACAAATTTTCGGGCTTTTCTAAACTCGAAATTTTACTTCATGCGCCACGCACACAAAACACTGATTTGAAGTGAAGTTCAGAAGCACACAAATACTACTTTAATCAGAGTAACAGGGAATCAGATGTTTAGTCGGTTATCAACGCGTAGAAAATTTGTCGAGGGTCGCGCACCGACCCGACACAAATTTTCTGGGCTTTCTAAACTCGAAATTTTACTTCATGCGCCACGCGTATAAAACAGTGATTTAACTAGAAATTTAAAAACACACAAAAGATTATGTTAATCCTCACAATTAATTCGAATTATTTTCGACGATTCAAATCCTTTTGTAAGTATTCGAATCCTTTTATAAATATTCGAATCCTTTTATTAGGATTCGAATCACCCACATTTGGATTCGAATACGAATCCTTTTAAGAAAATGTAACGAATCCGGATCACGAATCCAGTTGAACTAAAGTATTCGAATGCCTCTTTTGAATCCTCTAAAAGCATTCGAATCCGGGATTCGAATCCTGAATGATTCGAATCCTGCCCAGCTCTGGTTTCTAGTCATTTATTTATTCGTTTACAATATTTTCTTAACTTTATACTATTCATTATTTAAATTAAATTTTAATTTGTGTGTACTTTTCCTGAAAAATGATATCTACAGGGTGGGCCATCTAGTGGTTTCTTTTTAAGTCATAGGTTATTTTGACACTGGCATCTTTTTCCCGCTCGAAATCTTGACAGAAAGTCGGTATCGTTCCTCCGCGGTACGAAATGAGTCGGTTTACGCTTGAACAACGTTGGGAAATATTGCAAACTTATTTCGAAAGTGAGTGCTGTGTAGCCCAAACAGTGCGTTTGTTGAAAAGAAGTTTTAGCCGAAATGAATCACCCACCGCGCCTGCTGTACGCAAGTTTGTGCAAAAAGTTCGCGAGACTGGCATGCCAGTGGACAACACTCATGGTCCTCGTTCTCGTACGGTGCGCACAGACGAGAATGTGGCTGCTGTAACCGAGAGTGTGAGACTCAATTCACGAACATCAACTCTCTGCCTGAGCCTGAGGAGAATTCTGCACAAATATCTCGGATTATTCGCTTACAAGGTCCAATTGACTCAGCAATTGAAGGCGCATGACCATCCGCTTCGTTATCGCTTCGCAATTTGGGTCTTAGAGCAGCTTGAATTGGACAACGATTTTGGACAAAAAATCATCTGACGAGGCTCATTTTCATCTTGGCGGCTACGTTAACAAACAAAATTGCCGCATCTGGGGCTCAGAAAACCCGCACGTTATTGTCGAGAAGCCAATGCATCCTCGGAGAGTGACAGTTTAGTGCGGATTGTGGAGTGGTGGCATCATTGGACCATTTTTCTTCGAAAATGAGGCTGGAATCAACGTTTCGGTCAACGGCGAGCGTTACAGAGCCATGTTATCCGACTTTTTTTTTTAATGAAATTGAAGACATGGATTTGGACGACCTCTGGTTCATGCAGGATGGCGCGCCATGCCACACAGCCCATGCCACAATCGATCTTTTGCGCACCAAATTCCCAAATCGTGTTATCAGCTGTCTTGGCGATGTCAATTGGCCGCCTCGGAGCTGCGATTTAACCCCTTTGGTTATTTTTTTTGTGGGGAACCGTGAAAGACCGATGTTATGCCAACAATCCAGAAACGATTCAAGCACTTCAAGCCAATATCATCCAAGCAATCCGTGAGCTACAGCTCGAAACCATCAACAAAGTCTTGAAAAATTGGAGTGACAGAATACGCTACTGCTAAGCCAGCCGAGGCAGCCACTTGAACGAAGTTGTATTCCATAATTAATGGGACTGCTCTTACTAATAAAGCCATAATACATGGAAAAAAATAATGTTGTTCATTTTATTGCATTTTTAAAAAGAAACCACAAGATAGCCCGCCCTTTATATCAACTGTATTTATACAAATTTACATTAACTTTTTAACGTGTTTTGTAGTTGTATTTTTGTCTTCTTTTTTGCTTATTTACTTTACATTTTAGGGTGTTTATAATCGTCTTTTTAGCTTTACACTAAAAGTTATTTATTACTCATTCTAAATATAGTTTTGTATATTTATAAAATAAGAAAGTGCTGAGATACCTAGCATAGAATTACAACATGTGTACCAATTTAACCAAACTTGTTTTGTGTAGTTTTTTTCCTATTCATTATTGTATCTTTAAATTCTTGTATGACTTATCTAAGACTTGTCCGTAACATCAATAAAAAAATAAATAAATAAAAATAACTTATTACATTAGATACTGGGAATTTGTATTTTAAATATATACCCTGTAAATGTTCAGGCATTAGTCGATTTTATAAAAGCGTTTAATTTGATGTTTCAAAAGAGTGTCTCCACTTCCAGATTAAGCATGAAGTGAAATTTCGAGTTTAGATAAGCCTGAAAATTTAGATTTGCGACTCGTTTCGCTCGCGCGCCCCGGCAAATCCAAATTTTCAGGCTTTTCTAAACTCGAAATTTCATGCGCTACGCGTAAAAACACTGAAATATTATAAAGTTAAAAATACACCCAAAAATACTTATGAGTATTAATACAAGTATTAAAATAAAAAAATATTTACATTTTTAAACATTAAAAGTGCGATTCTTTTCGCAATCTACAACAAGTTAGTCTTACAAAGACTATATCAAACACTCATTGAAACAACTACTTCCCGGGCTAATACCCCGACGGACATTGAATTATACAACAAGTCTGTGGCTGACCGCAAAAACCTCATAACTCGTATTTTCTTGATTTCGAGATATTTGAGTTTAAAGTTTTGAAAGCTACTTTTGCTTATTGATTAAATAACATCAATTGAGCGATCAATACGTGTCCAGTGGATGACAATAAACGTAGAAATTATGTGCTGAAGGTATTTTGTCTGCAGGAAGGCCCGTGATCCAAGAAAAAATGAGTTATGTGGTTTTTACGGGAAACGCACTTACGGTCATGATTATAAATTATTAATATTTCTAGAATAAACTGTTTTACAGTAAGTAAATTAACCAATTAAATAATTTAATTAATCATCAACACATTATTAATTACTACTTTTAAACAGATGCATTGTTTCCGCCTTGTATGCATCAATTGTACCTATGAAGCTAACCTTACATAAGTAGGCGTGAAAAAGGCGTGAAAAATACAACCAAATGACCAAAACATAACTCAATTCATAAAAAGTTGAGATATGATGTTGAAAACTACAGATTTATATACCCTTATCTTTTTTTTATGGGAACTGGCCGAATCAAGTGGTTGTTACAAGAATTGGTCGAGTTAAGTGGTTTTTACGGGAAATGGTTGAGTTATGTGGTTTTTACGGGAAATGCCCACTTTGTTGCTTTTTTCTCTTGGCGATTTCTCGTCAAATAACGAGCAAATATGTGAAATAGGTATTATAAATGAAACTAGGGACCAACACAATACCGAAAATGCAACTAACTCAATTTCGACAAAAATTCGAGTTATGAGGTTTTTGCGGTCAGCCACAGAAGTGTTTGCTGTTACATACAGTAACCTACTGCAAATGTAACAATTTGGGTCAAATTATTCCGGCCATCTATAGACGCGTTTCGAGATTTATCGCTCATCAGTATAGCTTTGCCATTCCCTCTAAACAATTTGACACCTTAGACTGGCGGTCACGTTACCGTTCAAACATAAGTATAAATGAAATTGCCAATTCTTGGTTGCAGAATACTTCAAACATTAAAAGTGCGATTCTTTTCGCAATCTACAACAAGTTAGTCTTACAAAGACTATATCAAACACTCATTGAAACAACTACTTCCCAAATTGTTACATTTGCAGTAGGTTACTGTATGTAACAGCAAACACTTGTTGTATAATTCAATGTCCGTCGGGGTATTAGCCCGGGAAGTAGTTGTTTCAATGAGTGTTTGATATAGTCTTTGTAAGACTAACTTGTTGTAAATTGCGAAAAGAATCGCACTTTTAATGTTTGAAGTATTCTGCAACCAAGAATTGGCAATTTCATTTATACTTATTTACATTTTTTATACACATTGTCAAGTCAAAGTAAAGTAAAGTAATTTATTCATGTTAACAACATTTACAGTCTGTCAAGAAGAAAGAAACAAAAATCATTAAAAAAATAAATACAAATATACCTGATGCACATACTACCAGCTGCTATAGTAACAATACAATACATCAAATTAACTTTTTTAGTATTTAATTAACAAAAAAATAATAATGTTGCGTTACTGCGTTAATAGCGCTTAATTAAAGTTATTTCAAACTCATCTTAGAAAATAGAATTTTGTTTATTTTAAAATCGAAAATCGGGTTGAGTACTTTCATTTTATCTTATTTCAAACTAAATATGAACTAAACGTTTCTTGCTGTAAGATTCAATGTTTTTAATATTGATCATTCAATATTGTAAACATCCTTCATCTAGATAGATATTAAATAGATAGATATAAAATGTTCTTCTTTAATAAAATTATATGATTATTGTATGTTTTGTATTGTTTTTAATAACTAATGTAATCTCCTGTACTAGCATAAATAAACCATTATTATTTGTTCATTTATTTATGATGATGCAATATGTCTCTTTTTTTTTAAATATTCAAAATATTCAATTTTCCAATATAATACTACATTATGGTTAGTATTAGGTTTTAAACAATTTATGAAAGTTTGTTATTATTTCATAAAACGCTATAGTTTAAATATAATAATGGCGGGTATTGTTTAGTTAATTTAATGCGAGCGTGTATGGAAATGTCGCGGGTATTTGCATGTGATTACGATGTACAAAACTGAAAATTGCGGTTCGCAACAAATGCATCTGACGGATCATTCGGTTAAAACTAATTTCAATTTATAAATCGTGCATAATTAAAATCAGTTAATATACACAATAATGTTAACTTTGTCTATTATTATTATACAAGGATTTGCTTCTTTTAACAGTGGTCTGAAATTTAATGTTAGGTTTATTTAAAAACTAAAGGTCCTAGAAAGTTGAAATTTTGACAGCGTATATTAAGCCCAATTATCTAGTAAAATATCGAAGTACTTTTTTTTTAAACAATTTGCTTTCAGAGGTATGAAAAAAATAATGTTAAATTTTTCAAAATTAAAAAAAATATTCCCATATCTTACTAGTTTATACTATAAGGAATATAATGTGAACATTTCATAAGGATGCGATAGCTCATGCCCGAGTCAGGTTAAAATAAAAATCTTGAAAAATAAGACCGTAAAATACCGCCGCCTTGCGGATCTTCTCTTAGTTGAACGCGTTGTACACTCATCTGTACAATTATTGGAGGGACGAGCAGCATGCGGCCAGCGTTTATCTCTGGGCCGGTGAACGCTGTGCGGCTTCGCGCGTGTTTTTCTTTTCTTGTTTCAATCATAGTTAACAAAAACGGCTCGCGTCGTTAGCATTTATTCTCGTAAAATTAATATTTCACAATTATAATCTATATTTTATTGTACTAGTGTTTTATTTTCATGCTTTCTGACTACTAATGGAATAAGTATTTTTTTATACTGCATGTTCACTAATATAGAAAACACGAAATGTTTCACTAATTTAAATAAAGATGTGTAATATACCTTTAATATTGGCTTTCCTTATTATTTGACAGTGTCGGTATTATTAAATTATTTTTAAAGTTTTTTAAGCTGATTAATAAGCCAGAAGCAATCGAATAACAATCAGTCTTGTTCAAATCATTATTTCGTCTTAAATCTTTCGTTATTAAAGCAGTTGTTAAATGCCATTAAACTTCTCGCAATAAAACTATTAAAGTAAATTGTAAAGTTTCTAGCAATCGGACCTATTTGAACCAACTGCGACTTCATCAACGAATCAATGATATAAAAACTATAAGAATAGTAAGAATAACACCAATATGACGTTGTCGTAGATTAATGTTACAAATCAACTATTTTTTACTGAGCACAGGTAATATTTGTTTGACGAATGTTTAAAAAAATGTAGGGTTTAACTGCGTGCATATTCATTGTTAATTATTTTAGAAAAAATAGAACTATAATAATAATAAGGTAGTTATTATAATGCATTTCAAATAATAAGCTTCTTGCTCAACATTGCACCGAGCCCAATATATTTTTTTCAAATTTGGCTGATTTATGATGAGTCATATTTTGATAGTAAGTAAATAAGGAATAAATGAATTGAAATTGAATGTTATTGCAATCCTCTATTTATACGGCTCAGTCAACTTAGCCCCCCGAAGTTCGACTTTTTAAAAAATAACTGTTGCGCTAGACGGGCCTTAGCTAGCGCTAGCTAGCGCCACAAAAATTAGAGCTAGCGCCGTTTAGACAAGAAAGTTACGGGGGTTTGAACTTTCGGGGGGCTAGGTTGATGCTGGATGTTTCAAGTTTTCTTACAGTATTCGGATTCCTCAGAGCTAGCGCTACCAATTTAAAAGCTAGCGCCACCCCCACAACCCCAAAAGATTATACAACATTTTAAACCCTAGCCCCCCGAAATGAGATTTTTTTAATCAAATTGGGTGCAAAAGTTCAATTCAAGGCTTTAAACGAGTGTTCTCCACTCCCAGACTAAGCATGAAGTAAAATTTCGAGTTAAGAAAAGCCCCGTGAAAATTTGTCGAGGGTCGCGCAGCGACCCGAGACAAATTTTCTGGGCTTTTCTAAACTCGAAATTTTACTTCATGCGCCACGCCTATAAAACGCTGATTTCAAGTAAGGTTCAAATATACACAAATTTCATAAAATTTTAGTGTTCTATACGCGTGGCGCATGAAGTAAAATTTCGAGTTTAGAAAAGCCCAGAAAATTTGTCTCGGGTCGCTGCGCGACCCTCGACAAATTTTCACGGGGCTTTTCTAAACTCGAAATTTTACTTCATGCTTAGTCTGGGAGTGGAAAACACTCGCTTAAAGCTTCAAATTGAATTCCTGTAAAAACAACATATATCTAAGGATTTAAACAAAATAAAGTGAATCTGGATGACGTCTACTTTAAAGAAAAACTCCCTGTATATCGTAGAATCAGGATATTGAGATAGATTGTGTTAGAATGAAAATAAAGTCAATTGAATAGCAACGAAAGGAGCTTAATCACAATTTTGTAGCATCGAAAAGATACCCATGTTTTGATTAGGTACATACATAACCCGATGTGTACTAGGTAAATTTTCAGGCATTCATTGTTTTTGAAAAGCGTTCAGTTTGAAACTCCCAACGAGTGTTTTCCACCGAGTAGTAATGATTTAAGTTATCATAAAAAAAACAACCGTGAGGTACGCCACTGTCTTGCTAGCACTAGCTATCTCTTGAATAACTTTCTCATTTATCACTTGGTGAAACATTTTGAAATAATAATAAAGGATAAATTAAAAACACTTGGTTTGTTTCACTATTTGTTTCTATTTACTTGACTAGTTTCGCTTTTTACGGCATTATCAAGAGTGAATCAAGAGTGAACTTTGATAATGCCGTAAAAAGCGAAACTAGTCGAGTAAATAGAAACAAATAGTGAAACAAAGCAAGTGATTTTAATTTATCCTTTAATATCACTAGCTATGTCGTTGTTAGTGTTTATAGACTTCAGTATAGCAATTACAATGCCAAAAAAAAAATTGAAATCGTACGGTTAGTTTCCGAGTTATAACGATTTCAATTATCAAAAGCAATCGTCAGTTACGCCACTGTCTTACTAGTGCAAGCTATCTCGTTGTCAGTGTTTATAAATATTAGTATAGTAATTACAATGCCAAAAGAGTTTCTTAAATCGTACGGTAAGTTCTTGCGTAATAACGATTTAAATTAGCTAGGAGTGAAAACACAATTGTCAGTTACGCTACTGTCTACTAGGCATCATGTTTCTAATAGCCAGTGTCTATGAACATAAATAAAGTAATTACAACGCCGAACTATTTGTTGAAAGCGGTATATTATATGCCAAACATCATTTTGTATTAAAATTCAGGAAGTAAATGGTAATACGCATACAGGATCTGAAAGCTCTTGCATCAAAATTTGGACGTGAACTTTTTTTTACTTGATATTTTTGAGAGAATATTTTTGTCATATTCTGTTGGCGCTAGCTCTAAGTTATATTTTCCACCCAATTTGATTAAAAACATCTCATTTTAGGGGGCCAGGGTTAAAAATGTTTTATCATTTTTTGGGGCTGTGGGAGTGGCGTTGGCTTTTAAATTGGTAGCGCTAGCTCTGAGGAATCCGAATAGTAAAAAAAACTTAAAAAATCCAAACTCGGGGGGCTAGCATCAACCTAGCCCCCCGAAAGTTCAAATCCCCGTAGTTTTCTTGTCTAAATGGCGCTAGCTCTAATTTTTGTGGCGCTAGCTAAGGCCGGTCTAGCGCAATCGCTTTTTTCAAAAAAGTCGAACTTCGGGGGGCTAAGTTGACTGAACCTATTTATACACATCATCATTTTGTAAACCCTGTACTAAACATAAAAAAAAACAGGGCAGCTTTCCGTTTAATTTTTTTCAATCTATTATTTATTTGTTGCATTCATAAAAACTAGAATATTTGACCGAATATAAATTGAAATTCTCCCCAAAATTGGGGGTATTTACCCAATTGGGCAGAGGCCAAATTAATACACATTATTTTCATGACAATAGCAGTTAGAGAAGATAATATTCCCATTTAAAAAATATCATTGAAAATCCTATGTTCCGTTTTTTTCATATATGTCCGGCATATAAATATTCACAATGAGCTTATGAACATGAATTATTTTATTATTATATTTTTAAGAAATAATCTATAATTTAATAAAATAAAACACATAGTTTGTTCGGCTGTCGAAACTGGAGTCTTAAAAGTAAAAATAATGTGTTATAATGACAAGAATAAGAATCATCAGTTTTGTAAATACCGAAAAATAACACAGGATCCGATAACGCTTTCTAACGAATTGAAAACAATACATAGCTTGTATGTATTATCAGCGTGTTTAAATAATACGAATCGACACTTTCGTTCGATCCGTCTTTTTTATACGCTTTGTTTTTTTCGTCTACTCCACGCGACGCGAGACCCCATCCGTTCATGCCAAGGAGCAATGCACAAATGCACAGCGAACTGCCGCTTTTCTCTCTGACTGTATTCTCCCCACTTGTGCTGTAAATTTGGCATCGGATGAACTACTCTAAACTATGTGGGTCTTTCCAACACGATCGGCGTGTTACACTGCAATAATCCCCTTAAGTATACATTTCTCCATATACCGTGCGATCGTTTAAATGATAATTTAAAGTAGGCGGCGTTTTTTTTGTGCGGTTGCCCAGAATGTTAATTGGATGATGGAATAAATTGGAGGTTATAGTAAACTATGTGTTAACGGTCAGCAGTGCCAATCTAATTTTATATTCAAACCGTACTCTTAATCACGTTTTAAATGATCGCATGTTACCATATACACGTTAAATGTCAAGCTTCTAACGGAATGATTCCACTCCTTGATTAGGCCTGAAGTAAAATTTTTACTTTAGAAAGGCCTAAACATTTGGTTTGGTCGCGTAGTGAAGTCATTATTTTTGATATATTTAATGCTTCACAAATGTTCTTGTTTTGCATCAATTTAGAGCCCTTGTAAATCTGTTTCTAGTTGTGAAATGTTGTTTCATTTATGCAAACGTTTAGTTCATTCTTTTCTCTGATAATACCTATACATTTACTAAAAATATGTCGCTTCAGCAATTTTGTTTAATACATCATGCGTTTTATAAGATTATTTGATTATTTTTTTCTAATTATTTGATTTTCACAAACTTCAAGCGTCTGTAATTTTGTTTCTACTTTTGAAATTTTGTTCGCATTTATATAAAACAACAAAATTCATTATTTTCATAGTCCGTGCATTTTTCATGATTTTACAACCACTCCACTGGACGCACATTCATTATTCTAACGGAATGATTCCACTCCTTGATTAGGCCTGAAGTAAAATTTTTACTTAGAAAGGCCTAAACATTTGGTTTGGTCGCGTAGTGAAGTCATTATTTATGATATATTTAATGCTTCACAAATGTTCTTGTTTTGCATCAATTTAGAGCCCTCGTAAATCTGTTTCTATTTGTGAAATGTTGTTTCATTTATGCAAACGTTTAGTTCATTCTTTTCTCTGATAATACCTATACATTTACTAAAAATCTGTCGCTTCAGCAATTTTGTTTAATACATCATGCGTTTTGTAAGATTGTTTGATTATTTTTTTCTGATTATTTGATTTTCACAAACTTCAAGCCTCTGTAATTTTGTTTCCACTTTTGAAATTTTGTTCGCATTTATATAAAACAACAAAATTCATTATTTTCATAGTCCGTGCATTTTTCATGATTTTACAACCACTCCACTGGACGCACATTTATTATTTTGAAAACTGCACGCTTTATATTTTTCCACTAAATTAAAATAATGATTGATCGGCTTTTGCAATATTTACCACACATTATTTTTACAAAACTGTCTCGTTTTAAATGATACACGCCCCACGCACACACGGAATATAAACTACACCTACAGCGTCAACATCCGATCGGGGAGATAATTTCAAAAATTGAATCCGTGACTGGATTCATATTAAACTACCGCCCACACACACGACAGAAATTGCCATCGAACAAAAAAAATCAACGAGGAAAAAATGTGATTATGCAGTATCAAGATCGCACGTGACTTTTTCACGTAAACAGCCTTTGTGTTTGTGAAATTAACAATAGGTTAAATGGCACCTATTTAGGTTCATAACCTTGCGTTTATGTTATGAGAATGTACATAAATGAAAAAATACATGAGATTTATGAAAATATCATATAAGAAAATGGCAGCTGTGACTTGTCGATACAGCATTAAAGCCAGGCCTATTAATTTCGCAAACGCAGGAGTGAAAAAAGATTTATTTTTGAGATGTATTAACAAGGGCATACGCTTTTTTTTAATGAGTTTAATTTGAAGCTTTAAACGAGTGTTTCCACTCCCAGACTAAGCATGAAGTAAAATTTCGAGTTTAGAAAAGCCTGAAAATTTGGTTTGGTCGCGTAGCGCGAAGCGCGGAGCGGCCAAACCAAATTTTCAGGCTTTTCTAAACTCGAAATTTTACTTCATGCGCCACGCGCATTTAACACTGAAAGAACTGAAGTATTGTGAACGAGTAAACTTCGCTTGAAATCAGTGTCTTGTACGCGTGGCGCTTGAAGTAAAATTTCGAGTTTAGAAAAGCCTGAAAATTTGGTTTGGCCGCTCCGCGCTTCGCGCTACGCGACCAAACCAAATTTTCAGGCTCTTCTAAACTCGAAATTTTACTTCATGCTTAGTCTGGGATTGGAAAACACTCGTGTAAACTTCAAATTGACTTCTTAAAAAAAAAAAAACAACGAATTTTCAAAAATCTACAACACGTAATTGGGATGTGTAAACTCAAAAGAAACAAAATACGCTTTCTTTTTTAAAGAGTTTAATTCGAAGCTTAAAACGAGTGTTTTCCACTCCCAGACTGAGCATGAAGTAAAATTTCGAGTTTAGAAAAGCCTGAAAATTTGGTTTGGTCGCGTAGCGCGAAGCGCGGAGCGGCCAAACCAAATTTTCAGGCTTTTCTAAACTCGAAATTTTACTTCATGCGCCACGCGCATTTAACACTGAAAGAACTGAAGTATTGTGAACGAGTAAACTTCGCTTGAAATCAGTGTCTTGTACGCGTGGCGCTTGAAGTAAAATTTCGAGTTTAGAAAAGCCTGAAAATTTGGTTTGGTCGCGTAGCGCGAAGCGCGGAGCGGCCAAACCAAATTTTCAGGCTTTTCTAAACTCGAAATGTTACTTCATGCGCCACGCGCATTTAACACTGAAAGAACTGAAGTATTGTGAACGAGTAAACTTCGCTTGAAATCAGTGTCTTGTACGCGTGGCGCTTGAAGTAAAATTTCGAGTTTAGAAAAGCCTAAAAATTTGGTTTGGTCGCTCCGCGCTTCGCGCTACGCGACCAAACCAAATTTTCAGGCTTTTCTAAACTCGAAATTTTACTTCATGCTTAACCTGGAAGTGAAAAACACTCTTAACTTCAAATTGACCTCTTTTAAGGGGGAGTATTTTTATATCTTTTTCAAAAAATCGATTTTTTTTTTATTACATAAATCTAATGCTACATATCTGAAGAATATTTGGTTAAAATTATATGGTGGTCCGTGCATTAGTTCCGTCGCTATACGGCTTTCAATGAACCATTGTCCTGAGCGCGGACCGGCCGCTCAGGTAGCAATTCCGCCGCAGTTGTCAAACTTCAAACGCGTTTATCTCGAAACAAGATTTTTCAAATCTGCGGGAATTCTAGCTTGCGAACCGTTCAACCAATCGACTTCTAGTTTTGACTGCCTAAAAGGAAATTGAATTTATGGGCCCCTGAACCTTTAAAATCGCAACATTTGGACGACTAACGATTTTTAACGGCATGCCAAAGTTGAAAAAATCATGCGAAAATTCGTACCTTTTTTTCAAACGGCCGCCATTTTGTTTCTATAAGGAATTTTTTCATGTTTCTTAGGTTCAGATGCCTCTTTGGAGTTTAAACTTTACTTATTTTTTGGTTTCATGCTTCTCGGTGACGTATTGCGGCTTCTATCCATCCCGCAGATAACACATATTTTCAAAACATGACTTCTCGAAGAAAATTCCATTTTTGTAGACAAGAGATGAATAAACATTGTGCCAAAAACCGCAAGTGTCTAAGTCTTTTCAGTTTCCCCAAAAAAATTGCCAAACATCAGGTAGTTTTGGCACAATTATAAAAATACTCCCCCTTAAGAAAACAACGAATATTTAAAAATCTACAACACGTAATTGGGATATGTATACGTAAAAGAAAAAAATCACAGAAAATATTGATTTAAAGCTTTTCTAAAAGAAAAAACACTAAAATAATCGCGACGTAAACAGTATGACATTGTCATGTAACGTGAAAATTTGATACAACTAGGCAAAATCGTTGCCGATACAACTGTATCTACCGAAACCATATATTTCGGCCATAAAAATCGGGCCGAAACGACGACTTAGCGTATCTAGGGCCGAAAAAATAATACGCATAATCTAGACAGCCTTTCGCGGAAGGCTATGCAAAAATCCGACAGTGACATTTCAATTTCAATAGTGCAACGTATGTAATATTAATTAGTAGCAGAAGTTATTAGTGAATTAAAAATAAGAAATCAATTCGTGTAGAATGTCAGAAAAGGGCGACAGCAATGATCTAATGGGAAGTACACTCCATTAGGCAGTAGATTGTCGCTGACACTGGATGCGATGTTTTGTAATTCTGGAAAGTCAGAAAAGGGCGACAGCGATGATGCCCTTTTCTGACATTCCAGAATTACAAAACATCGCATCCAGTGTCAGCGACAATCTACCGCCGGATAAATCAAGGCAACGATGTGAACAAAACTATGCCGTATTTTGCAAGTGGAAACTACGTAAAAAGGCAAAAAACACATCAGAAAATGTAATTCTGGCATATTTATCGGAAAGAAGCAAGGTAGTAGATAGTGCAACTTTATGGTCAGAATTTTTAATTCTAAAATCAGTTATCAAAATCAAAGAAGACTATTTAACAAAGCATATGCATTAATAAAGAAAAACTCTATCAACTATCAACCAAAAAAATCAAAAATATTGGACAATGTGCAGTGTATTCAGTTTTTAAAAGAAGCCCCTGACGAGTCCTTGATGTTGAAGGTAATGTACAGTATTTTTTTTAATGCTTCAATACATCTATGACTTGTGTTTCTTGTAGGTTGCTCTTATCATAGGCATTTACGGTGCTTGTCGCAGGCGAAAAAATATCGAGTGTAACTCATGCCAAAATGTTTTAGCAGCTCTTCACTTTTAGCAGCCCTCGTTCGCCTCGCTCGCCGAGCTGCTAAAAGCGGCGGGCTGCTAAAGCTTATTTTCGGCCCTTGATACACTATATACTATTGAACTATACATTCCACATCAATGAGTCATATGACATCTCCACTATATGAACTGTGCTATTACTAGATTTTGATCGATTTAATTAATGTTGGTGAAATGCGGCATAAATCTGTTATGTAACTATTACTAGACAAATAAGACAATTAACTTTGTTTGCATAGCTGAGGATTTTATTGTGACTATAGTTTTGACAACTTTAACTTGTCATTATCAAACATAAAGTGTTATAAGTATAAATGAAATTGCCAATTCTTGGTTGCAGAATACTTCAAACATTAAAAGTGCCGAGATTCTTTTCGCAATCTACAACAAGTTAGTCTTACAAAGACTATATCAAACACTCATTGAAACAACTACTTCCCGGGCTAATACCCCGACGGACATTGAATTATACAACAAGTGTTTGCTGTTACATACAGTAACCTACTGCAAATGTAACAATTTGGGTCAAATTATTCAGGCCATCTATAGACGCGTTTCGAGATTTATCTCTCATCAGTATAGCTTTGCCATTCCCTCTAAACAATTTGACACCTTAGACTGGCGGTCACGTTACCGTTCAAACAAGTATAAATGAAATTGCCAATTCTTGGTTGCAGAATACTTCAAACACTAAAAGTGCGATTCTTTTCGCAATCTACAACTGATGAGAGATAAATCTCGAAACGCGTCTATAGATGGCCTGAATAATTTGACCCAAATTGTTACATTTGCAGTAAGTTACTGTATGTAACAGCAAACACTTGTTGTATAATTCAATGTCCGTCGGGGTATTAGCCCGGGAAGTAGTTGTTTCAATGAGTGTTTGATATGGTCTTTGTAAGACTAACTTGTTGTAGATTGCGAAAAGAATCTCGGCACTTTTAATGTTTGAAGTATTCTGCAACCAAGAATTGGCAATTTCATTTATACTTATAACACTTTATGTTTGATAATGACAAGTTAAAGTTGTCAAAATTATAATCACAATAAAATCCTCAGTTATACAAACAAAGTTAACTGTCTTATTTGTGTAAATAATGATGTATAAGGGCAGCTTGGTGGTGTAGTGGTTAGAGTGTTTACTGCCACGCCACTGACCGGGGTTCAAATACCGGCCTAACAAGTTGTCTGGTTTTATATAGGTTAGGATAAAAATGCCAAACACTCCGTCTTCTCGGATATGACGTTAAATGCATGTAGGACCCGTGTACTGCCTGGATGTTGCGTGCACGTTAAAGATCCCTACCGGTGGGTTGGAACTCCCACCGGGTTCGGCAAAATTCCCGGATAGCTGTAGACCTAATCTCCGGCGTCATGATTGGCCTTAGCAGCGGAAATAGATGACGTAAAACCCAAAATAAAAAAAAAGATGCATAACGAAGTAGAAGCCTCCACAGGGAACTATTACTAGATTTTAATCGATGAATAACCATCGGTTGATTTAATTAATGTTAGTGAAACTCCGCATAAATCTGTTAAACTGTAACTATTACTAGATTTTAATCGATGAATAACTATTTATCGATTTAATTGACGTTGGTGAAACTCGGCATAAATCTGTTAAATTTAATTAAACGCCAACTCGATTCGTTGCACGTCTCTCTGTTGTATGTGTCGATTTTCAATTAAAATCGCTTAAGACTTACAATACACCACGATTGAAAATATTGATACACGCGTCTGGAAAACCTCGAGCATTGTCCCTTTTCGCCTTTTTTTTTCTCACTCGCGAAAAGCTGCAGACGTCTCGATAAGAAGGCCCCGCGTTTAAAATTGAATTTCCTGCAGGAGAGTCAGGCGTGCGCGCGACACCCATTGTCACCTTCCAGCGTCCGGTTTTTGTTCCTGGAAAAACGAATCCCCCTTACCCCAGCTCGGAAAATCCCGTGGAGAAAACACCACCGCTTCCACTTCCACTTCGTTTATTTCTCATTGTTTTCAAAATCCACAAGGAAAATGTCTAGATAGTACAGAAACTGATCTGAAATTCTTCTGTATACAATAAAATCAACCAAAAAACTCTCTCACTGAGCAAACACATTTAAGTAATGTTTTGTCAACATTAAAACAACGTTTAATGTTGCTACAGTGTTGAAATAACGTTATTTGTTTGTTTTTTGCTCAGTGGGCTAATTTGATTGATATACCTACATACAAACAAAAAATGGTGTGTAATATTTGTGGGGTCTATATTTTCTTTATAAAATAATCAACATACTTGCAGAACTCTAGACAGATAGCTATATAGACTACAGTTCTAAAATGAATATATTCGAATGATTATTTTAGTTTATAGTTGTTACTCTGTAATTGGGTTTTTGCCTGTTGGGTAATAAAGATTATTATTATTATTATTATTAAAAGTGTGTTATTAATTCTACAAACAAATAGTAATGTGTCCATCATAGCACTTTCCCCATTACCTAAACAATTGATAACAGACATAATAAACTAATTTCACTTATAAATTGGTTAAAGACAATTTCACAATAAATCAGCGTTTTATACGCGTGGCGCATGAAGTAAAATTTCGAGTTTAGAAAAGCCTAATTTGGCTCGGTCGCTCCGCTTCGCTACGCGCCCGAGCCAAATTTTCAGGCTTTTCTAAACTCGAAATTTTACTTCATGCTTAGTCTGGGAGTGGAAGACACTCGTTTGTTTCATCATTAAATAATATTTGACATTTTGATAGTATTTAGTAGTATTTTGATAGTATTGTAAGATTTAGACGGTAATTTCGCTATTTCTATTTCATCATAGTCTACTGTATTTTTTTTATAATTATGGCAATTTGAGTTCAATTTGAAGCTCAAAACGAGTGTTTTCCACTCCCAGACTAAGCATGAAGTAAAATTTCGAGTTTAGAAAAGCCTGAAAATTTGGCTCGGGCGCGTAGCGAAGCGAAGCGACCGAGCCAAATTAGGCTTTTCTAAACTCGAAATTTTACTTCATGCGCCACGCGTATTAATCACTGAAAGTGCTGAAGTATTGTAAACGGGTGAACTTTGCTTGTAATCAGTGTCTATTGCTTTTTCATCATAGTCGGCTGTATTCACTATTATGGCATTTTAAACATTAAAAGTGCGATTCTTTTCGCAATCTACAACAAGTTAGTCTTACAAAGACTATATCAAACACTCATTGAAACAACTACTTCCCGGGCTAATACCCCGACGGACATTGAATTATACAACAAGTGTTTGCTGTTACATACAGTAACGTTTGAAGTATTCTGCAACCAAGAATTGGCAATTTCATTTATACTTATGTTTGAACGGTAACGTGACCGCCAGTCTAAGGTGTCAAATTGTTTGGAGGTAATGGCAAAGCTATACTGATGAGAGATAAATCTCGAAACGCGTCTATAGATGGCCTGAATAATTTGACCCAAATTGTTACATTTGCAGTAGGTTACTGTATGTAACAGCAAACACTTGTTGTATAATTCAATGTCCGTCGGGGTATTAGCCCGGGAAGTAGTTGTTTCAATGAGTGTTTGATATAGTCTTTGTAAGACTAACTTGTTGTAGATTGCGAAAAGAATCGCACTTTTAATGTTTGAAGTATTCTGCAACCAAGAATTGGCAATTTCATTTATACTTATGGCATTTTAATAGTATTTCATCATTAAATGACTATTGTAACATTTTGACGGTAATTTCGCTACTAGGACATTTTAATAGTATTTCATCATAGTCGTCTGTATTCGAAATTTTTCATATTGATAGTCAAAATAGGCTTTATTCTGACTAAAGATTATTATAATAGCCATATTTTCACTTAAAAAAGATTGCAATAGTCAAATTTTCTTTGAAATGTGACGATAATAGTCATTTAATGATAAAACACTATCAAAATGCCATTTTAATGAAATTACGGTTAAAATGTTAGAGTAATGACTGTTACTAAAGTTATTTTAACGGTAATTTCACTATTTCTGTTTCAGCATAGTCGACTGTATTTTCACTATTATGGCTTATTGATAGTATTTCATCATAAAATGACTATTGTAACATTTTGACGGTAATTTCGCTATTTCTACTTCATCATAATCGACTGTATTTTCACTATTATGGCATTATGAGTTCAATTTGAAGCTTAAAACGAGTGTTTTCCACTTCCAGACGAAGAATGAAGTAAAATTTCGAGTTTAGAAAAGCCCCGCGTAGAAAATTTGTCGACAAGTTTTCCCTGGGCTTTTCTAAACTCGAAATTTTACTTCATGCGCCACGCGTATTAAACACTGAAAGTGCTGAAATATAAACATACAAAAAAAATGTATGTTATCAACCCTACTGTTTAGAGTTCTGAAAGTGTGTTGATAATTCTACAAAAAAAATATACACCACTCAAATTGTTTCCTATACAACTATCTATCTATATATT
Organism: Philonthus cognatus; assembly: GCA_932526585.2. NCBI lineage: Eukaryota > Metazoa > Arthropoda > Insecta > Coleoptera > Staphylinidae > Philonthus > Philonthus cognatus. The sequence goes on from OW052242.1 coordinate 144,618,165, forward strand.
TTTTTGGGGGTGGTTGGGGAATTACTGGGGGGTTTGAGAATTTCCTACTTCTGCGTCAGTTTTGATTGACAATCAAAGTTTTGTATTTCCAAAGCAATTCCCTTGCCCACAGCACAGACACAAATAGAATTCCCCTTGCTATTCTCTTTCGCGTGACTTCCATCCCTTAACTGGAGCTTTTTGGGGTTTGTTAGAGGAATGGGGCAAGGGGCGGTTGTCTCTCGTCATCACCCTTTCCCTTTAAAAAGGGTTGAGGATTCCCTTTCGGTCCGGTTTAATTAGGACGTATATAACTGATGATTCCGCACGCAAACCGTCCGGAAATTGATTGATACAAATCGCTTGGCCTTTCACTTGGATTTTGGAGAAGTTTCTGAAATGTTAATGTTTTGTTTTTTCTTGCAGATACTGCGTGGAGTTTCAAGTGGTCAAGGCGTCGAAGGCTTGCAAAAAGGAGCCCACGTTCAGTAATTTAAAAGAAGGTAAGTTTAAAAGAGTTACAAAAATGTTAACCCTTTCAAACCCACTTTTGGTGAACGCGCCGGGTTTTTGCATAATTATTTCTGCGCGCGCTTAACTTTTCAATATTTTAGCTTTTATTTTCCAACACTCATTCTCAATCCCGTAGGAACTTGTTTGAATAATTATTTAACATGTACAACCAAATATTCATGTCGACGTCGACTAAACGAATAAATTCAAACGAAATTCCACCGAATAGAATAATCGAATTACTCATTCCCCTATTGTTCGACTGCGCGCACTAATTGTCATTCCCTATTTTTTGCAATTCCTCTCTCTCTCTCTCTCTCTCTCTGTTAATCTCTCTTGCCCCTTTTTGTTAATGTATGCCTATTTTGTCATCGGCACAACACACAAAGAGAGATAGATCGGATACCGCAGACGTCGACAGAAGCATACAAACTTCTCATACGTTCATCAAAATGTCCCAAAATCATCATTCTAAGAATATGTAGTACAGTATAATTATACTAACAATATGTAGTATAGTATCATTATATACACCGTTCCATTTGTTTCTGGATCTCGCCTAGCCATGCTTTCGTGTTGTTATGTTGCAGTATCAACATTTACATTTTTTATTAATTGGCACTCCTGATTCCTTATTTTAACAGTGTTGCAATAATTTATGATATCATAAGTAATCCTCTTTTTAATTTTCAAGAGGTTTATTGTTAATCTTGCAACAATTATTTCGCCACGCGGTCGCTTCTTCGAGCATTTTATTATTAAATCAAATTAATCTAGTGTTGCAATGCTGTGTCAATGTCAAAGTGAAAAATAATTTCAGGCACATATTAAATATTAACATGCCAAAGATTATCTCTGAATCAAAAAGGTTACAAATTCGGATGACTGGACAAAACACATGGGGAACCTTTCTTTTGAAACCATTCCTCCTTTTATTATTTCGCTTGGGGAATCTGGCTCAGAAGAAACATCAGAAGATTCAGATGCAGGTTCTCTTGACTAAATAATAAAAGTGGAATGAGGGCTTAAAAATTGTTTGACATGAAAATTATCAGTATCACAAGAGGGTGGGAATAAATTTACAATTCTACAAAAAAATACTGAGGGCCAACAGAAGAGAGAATGACCAAAATTAAGGTGGATGGATGGAGTTGATCAAAATGTGTTAACGGGAAGACCCAAGCGAGAAATACAAATGGATGACGAAATAAGTTTGCAGAGCCGAATTCATTATATTTGTTATATACAATATTATTGCTGTGTTTGTTTGTACAAAAACCAAGTAGTAAATTTTGTTAATCTTAAAACTGCATATTATTATCCTTTTATATCTGAAAATTTGTAAAACAGGCAACAGTGTAAGATCACAATAGTCAGAAATTATAACCTTAAAATCGAACATCTGACAGTGACTTTAAAAACCCTGATTTAAAACACAACCAGCCCCATTTACAATACTTAAACTGTCACTTTTCCATAGCTGGGCGAGATCCAGAAACAAATGGAATATATTATATGTACATAAGAATATATAGTATAGTGTCATTATACTAAAACTATGTAGTATAGTATGTAGTACTATATATCTAGTATGGGGTGGATATTACAGTTTCGTTCATTACAATTTCACAAAATCCTCGTTATAAAGCCGCAATGCAATGGCTTCCGAAAATCCTCATTATGTTAACGATGCCGCTTCGCAATGTGGAAATACACAATTTATGTATACGTGTGCTTTTCTTTTCCTTGTTCTTGTTTCGTTCGCGTCCGGGAATTTGTGTTTACGTGTTCGTTTCTTTGTATTATTTTTCGACCCTTAATTTAATGAAAAGAATGAAAAGATAGAGATCTTGATTTTGTTGCATGGTATTCCATGCAACTTATTAGCTTATTAAGGAAGAATCCACTCCAATTATTATTGGAGTGGGTTTTCTTTTAATAAGGGTAGAATATTGAAGTGTTCTTCATACACACACGTAAACAAAATACTAATACTCTTTGTTCTCTGTTGATTCAGGGGTGATAAGTTATTTAAAAAATAAACAACCGATAGAATTGCTCCATTTTCGTCTCACAGAGCATTCTACAAAAACTTAGAACATCAATTCCCCAAGGGCAATTATCGCTGCTGATAATCCTCCTGCTTAAAATTGACTCCAAGTAAAAAGAGGCCTGCTTCCAATTAACTCAAATTGAAAATACCGCTGCTTTTCAATGCTTTCAGTTGGCTCACATGATTTTTCAATGTCTGCCAACTTACGATACATCAAAAATGTCATTGCGTTTTGAAACAAAAATATTACAGAAAGAAATTAATGAATTGAAGAAACAACGTTCACATACACAACAGCAGGTATTTTGAACATTTCTGAGGACATTTACGGGGTAAGAAATTATGAATTAATTGTACATTCAATTAATAATTTGTGTTATAAGTTATAACAATACATAACTAAATTGTACTTCCATATAATCAATAACATTTCATCTGTCACATTCTTTTATAAAATGTTTATAATAATAATAACGTTGACTTTAATGTTACTTAAAAATAAACTTTTGACGTCATGATTTTATGTTTTTTTTTATATAATCTTTTACAAAATATTTCACTCTGATTTATATGTCGACTTTCATTTGATGTGGAATTAAAAATCTTGTATTATTATAATTTCTTTAAAATCAGGAAAGTACAAAATATTTCACTTTGATTTCTATGTCGACTTTCATTTGATCTGGAGTAAACTTACTGAACAAAAAACAAACAAATAACGTTATATCAACATTGTAGCAACATTAAACGTTGTTTTAATGTTAATGAAACATTACTTAATTGTGTTTGCTCAGTGGGAACAATCTTGTATTATTACAATTTCTTCAAAATTAAAATAATTATTTTGAAATCAGTGTTCTTCTTTGAAAATCTGCATAGAAATTGCCTTATCTTGTTTGATTCTTTTAAAATATTATGTATAAATAGAATATGAAAAGAGAAATGCCCGGCGCATCCACCGAGATTCGCATCCATTGAATTTCTGTTTGAAAAGTTGTAAAATAATAATAATACAGTTGATAAACATGAATATAATTAATAAATTATATTTATTTGTTAACTATATTAGTTAATAAATAATTTGTGTAACGAATTAAATAACATTATTTTTCTTGTGAAATATAAAATGCTAGTTAAATGAACATATTTCTTTGATCTTTCAGGTGAAACGGTCTGTGTGAGGTGCGAAGCTGAGGCCCTGCGGAAAAACCTAGGCTACAGGTGTCAGGGACACGGGGTGACGGGCCTTTTCACGAGATGGTCGGCCCTTTCGGCCCCCCACTGTCACGGAAAATGGGTGCGCGTCCAGAAGCGCGAAGCCGACACTTGCACGGAAAAAACGTGCCAAAACGACGCGGCTTTCATCTTTGTTTAAACAAGAAACCTATTGTTTGAATCCCTTTAATACACATTTTAATTACTCTCAAAAATCTGTAATGGAATTATGTTAAATTCTAAACCTAATGTAAAATTCTTATTATTTAAAAAAACTCCAATTGAGTAAGGTATGTATTTTTTTCTAAATTAAACTTAAATAAATTGATTGTGAGTTACGTGAAGATCAAATTAATTTAACGAATGAAGCACTAATAACCTTTCTTCACACTTTTATTTGAATTACAAAATGTACATTTTGGACACAAAGTGACCATTATCAATGGATTAACAGTGTTAATCCATTGATAATGGTCACTTTGTGTCCGAAATGTATATTTGGTAATTCAAATAAAAGTGTGAAGAAAGGTTATTAGTGCTTCATTCGTTAAATTAATTAAACTTGATTAAAAAAAGTGTGAACGCTCTTGGATGTTGAATAGAAAGGATTTTACATAAAAAAAGGTTTTAAAATGATATTTTTCCACTTACTTTCTAATACCTCTAATAGAGGTTATCCCAGTATCTTCCAATAGGGATTTAATTTTTGAAAACCTGAACAACTTTTAAAATAGGGTTAAAAATTAATTGCATCGCTTCTACTTATTTACTTAATTTTATTCCTATCCCTAGACTGAGCATTCATTTTTTATATACACAAATATAAAAACCATTTTTTACACCTTCTTTTATATACTTTCTTTAATGTTAGAAAGCGTTGACTTTATAAACTTATAAATTGTTAGACCTTGTAATTTCATAAACACACTTTCTAGTGAATAATTTAGACGCCTTGTTTTACCCACTGAGCAAAAAACAAACAAATAACGTGATATCAACATTGTAGCAACATTAAACGTTCAAGAATATGAATTTGTGTTCAGTACTCATTCATTCACCGGATAACTATATACACGTTTCAGGCTTCAACGTCATCATCAGTATAGTCCCGAGCCAGTGCTTGAAGAATACTGAACATCTTTGACCATTCATTACGGCCTGTGCAATTTGCATATGTTTCGAAAGCGTAAACGCCATCTAATGCCACTTAGCTCAAGTAGCATCATCAACAACATTAAACGTTGTTTTAATATTGATAAAATATTACTTAAATGGATTTGCTCTGTGGGTAGTTATCTATGGTGAGCAATTATTAAATTTATAAACGACTGTTTTACTTATCTATCGTTAGAAATTATTAAATTTATACACGCCTTTTTTTACTTGCGTATTTATTAAAAGGCATTGATTTTATAGATGCCTTTTTAACTTACTTATTACTAGAACGCGTTAATTTTATAAAAATAAATACGTTTTTTTTTACTTATTGTTAGTAGTAAGGAAATTTAAATTTATAACAATGAGAAAGAAAGAAAAAAATGTTAATTATTATATATTGTTACTAATTTTAACTAGACTGAGACTTTTATTCAGTTGAATTTATATAAAAAAAGTATATATGGACCCCAAGTTTCTTATTACATTAATTAATCGATTAGTTAACCCATAATTAAATAAATAATCATTAATTTTAATTATTGTAACGTATGAACTATAAAATCATGTTTCAGAAAATTTGATCTTGAGAGAAACATAATTGTTTTAAGTATACATATCCAGCAAAATTTCAAGAATTCGTCGTTTTTTTATATAAAAAGCGTTCAATTTGAAGCTTCAACGAGTGTTTTCCACTCCCAGACTAAGCATGAAGTAAGATTTCGAGTTTAGAAAAGCCCCGTAAAAATTTGTCGAGGGTCGCGCAGCGACCCGAGACAAATTTTCTGGGCTTTTCTAAACTCGAAATTTTACTTTATGCGCCACGCGTATAAATCACTAAAATATTGTGAACTCTATGTATATTTGAACCTCACCTGAAATCAGTGTTTTATACGCGTGGCGCATGAAGTAAAATTTCGAGTTTAGAAAAGCCCAGAAAATTTGTCTCGGGTCGCTGCGCGACCCTCGACAAATTTTCAAGGGGCTTTTCTAAACTCGAAATTTTACTCCATGCTTAGTCTGGGAGTGAAAAACACTCGTTTAAAGTTTCAAATCGAATAAAAAAAAAAAACAATGAATATCTAAAGATTTACAGAAAATAGGCTAAATTTAGAATACGTTTACCAAATTCAGCCTATTTTCTGTAAATCTTTAGATATTCCTTGTTTTTTTTTTAAGTTCAATCTAAAGCTTTAAACGAGTGTTTTCCACTCCCAGACTAAGCATGAAGTAAAATTTCGAGTTTAGAAAAGCCCCGTGAAAATTTGTCGAGGGTCGCGCAGCGACCCGAGACAAATTTTCTGGGCTTTTCTAAACTCGAAATTTTACTTCATGCGCCACGCGTATAAAATAATGATTTTTATTGAAATGTAAAACAAACAAAACGTAATTTTAAAATCATTTCTGATCAATTCTGAAAGAAAATTTTATAGTCCACCCTTTATAAAACCACGAGGCCAATTTATTATTATTAACGGTGATGATCTTTATTGATTGATTATTAAATTTTTGGAATTTGTAGTGTGAATGTTGAGGAAGAAGTGAGTTGGCGTTTTTTACTAACACTGACATAAAACAGAAAAAAGATTGATTATATCGAATGTTCAATTACAAAAAAAAACTCTAGAGAGCCATCATTACTTCTTTTTTCAAATTTAAGTTGGCTAGATGCTTTAAGAATTGACATATAAAACGTCACATATATAAAACGTCTACACGCTTTAATAATTGACATATAAAACTACAAACATAATAATTAAGTGGAACTACAACACTCGTATTCTCCACTTAGTAAAAAGTTTGGCAAATCGCAAAAGCACGTGTACTTTAACACATATAAAACATAAACAAGACCATCATGTTTAACGCTTAAAGAATTCACACATAAAAAGTTTAAAAAAACGTGGCTACACGCTTTAATAATTGATATAAAAAACTTCAAATATAATAATCAAGTGGAATTACAAAATACACATTCTCCACTTTTTAAAACTTTTGGCGAAATTGCAAAAAAACACGTGTACTTTAATACATACCGGGTGTTGATTCGATCAGGTATACATAGGGATTTAACATGTAAAACCACATTAATGCGTTTTCCTGCTTCCCGGGTCATTATAGAGGAAAAATACAAGAGTAAACAAAAATTTATGAAGAAATCCTACGTATTTTGGTTGCTATTTAATTAAAATCCAACGTTGTTTACTATTTTTTATCTAATTTTAAAAATCACAATAATTTAAAATAAATAGCCTCATCAACACCCGTCTTCACTCATTATTTTTGATATGGAGGCGCTAGAATCTTCAATGGGGCATTAAATGAAAGCTACGAATGTAGCGTTGTTGATTTTAGGCATAAAAGTTAGACCTCTAAATTACGACAATTTAGAGGTCTAATACTTGACTTTTATGCCTAAAATCATCAACGCCGCATTCGGCAAATACCCATAACATTTTCTTCTACCCGGCTTAAGGCTAGTTTATAAAATTTTCGTTCATTTCAAAAATTGCTTAAAAATAGCAAATGACATCGGATTTTAACCCAATAGCAACCAAAATAAATGGGGTTTTCTTATTTTTTCTTTACTCTTGTACGTTTCCTCTTAAATGATCCTGGAAGCAAAAAAATACATACATGTGATTTTACATGTTAAATCCCTATGTATACCTGATCAAATCAACACTCTGTATAAAAAATAAACAAAACCTCAAAAACACAAAATCAATTTTGACAAAAAACGGAAAGTATGTGAGTTTTACTCAATTATAATATATAATTTCAGAGTTGCCAACTTAATACATCTTCCATGTGACTCTATAGGTTTTTCTTTTATTGAACATACGATATTATTATTATTATTATATATTATATGATTAAACAAAATAATAAAAATGTATGTGTACATGTATATACTGGTTAGATTTTTTCGGTTTTGACTGTCTATTTTGTCAAAGACATATCAAATATCAAACAAAGTTTTATTGACGGTGAAGGGAACGCAGTGAGAAAATGGATGAGAGAGATTTAAAAAAATACCCACCCAAGTGAATATATTATTATATAATTGATATATTGTAACAATAAATGAAGATGAAGAAAAAAATAAAACGTTGTAATTTGTTATGAAGCAGGAAATATAACATACACTTGTAGTTTTCTTGTTTTTGTGTTTTGTTTTAACCTATCTCTCATTTTTTGTTTATAAATAATCATCATAAAATTAGATTATACAATAAAAAAAATAAATAAACATTGTATTTATGTTGATTAAACATTACTTCAATGTGTTTGCTCAGTGGGATACTTTTATTCTTAAAATAAAACTTACCTTTAATGTCCGGATATCTTATTTAGAATCCAAGTAAATTCCTATTTTTGTTGTAAATCAATTTTTTTTAATTGCGATAATAAAAACAGGTATCTAAGATTATGTACATGTAATTAAATTATTCATTCAAGTGTTCGTGTACAACATCGCTATTTACAAAAATTTCCATTTTTATTTTCTTGATGTAAACAACGAAATTCATTACAAAAAAGAAGTAATTTCATTTAAGTCAAAACAAATTACTTAATCAATAATCATAATACTTGGTTCAATGCTTAAGACCTAAACATAATACCACCTTAATATTAATCAATGTATATAAAGCCCATAACACACAAAACAATTTTATAATTAAACTTCTTGGTTGCACTTTATGTATAATCTGTTTTTTTTTATATGACCAATCAAATTTGACATTTCAAGAATTGATGCAGGTTGTGTGTTTCAGGTTAGGACAAGATTAATCACATGTTATGTTGTAAATCAATTTTTAATTTGTAGTATATTTAAAGAGAAATCTGACATCAATAGACAATTTAATTTAAATTAAAATAAATAAATAAATAAGACAGGGAAAACACATCGTTAACGAGTACGAAGACATCTGGAACTTCCCAATTCTTAAAGCCCTTATTACCTGACCTTCAAAAAATATATATATCTTGTAAAACATTTTTCTGTATTACTCCTTGAGAATGCCGATAAAAAAAACAGAGTTTACTTGATGAATTTTAAGTTTATTATCATTATTATTAATAATCTCAGCTGATCGAAGAGTGCATCACAGGCCTCAGAAAACAAATCCTTTCAAAGAAATCAAAAATAAATCAATTGTTTTTTTTATTTGTTACTCGAATGCGTCTTTTGTTGGGTAATGTTTGTGATAGATAAAGCCTGCTCCGCACTAACCAATTCCTTAAAGCGGTTCGATCCGCTAGGTAAAATCGAATTGTGTGTCACGGGCTTAACAACGAATACGTTTCGATTTATAAAATTTTACTTAACGCCGTCCGGACTGAGATTCCTCCCGAAACCCCTGACGCTCTTCACTTTTCTCAGCTCCCTTTTGTTATAAGTGAAGTTGATATCACAGTTGCTCAAGGGATGATTATCGCCCATCCTGCTGTTATTGTTCAGATTATCATCCCCTGTTTCCATTGGGGAGATGTGAGATAAAGGGGATGTATGAGGTAAAGGGGATGTGTTAGACAAAGGGGATGTGTGAGATAAAGGTGTGCACACACCGGAATCAACTGAATGTGTTGGAGAGGGCGTTTCTGAACACTCCAAAATGTAATCATCGATGATTTTATTGGAGTTGATGTTCTGATTGATTATGTTTTGAACCTGTAGTTTTTGATCAGCGATGTGCAGCTTTTGATCCAAGATATCTTTGTGTGTGTTGGAGAAAAACGGTGTTCGTTTTTCGTTATTGTTATTGTTATTATTGCTCAGCATAATCCGCCCTGTGCTTAAAGACTTCACCAGCAGTTTATTAGGATTCATCCTACCTTCCTTTTTGAACATGTTAAACAAATTATTCCCATTCGACTTCCTCCGCTCGTTCAAGCTCAACTGAGAGACAATCCTCCTGACATCACCAGGAATTTCGATATCCACCTTTTCGTCAATCAAATTATTTACAAATCCGCCCAGAGTGGATATTGTTACTTCTAAAGCGCGGATTTGCGTTTCCAATTTTGTGATTGCAGATTGTTGGGAGTTGCGGTTTTTATCCATTCGATGGACATTAGCGAGGGCGATTTCCAATTGCGCCATCAACGCTTTGTTTTGTTCGATAAGTTGCTTGTTTTGGGATTCGAGTTTGTTGAAAGCTTCGACTTGCGGTTGGACTGATTGGATTTCCTCCTGCAGGACGAAGTACTCGACACTGTATTCGTTTAGTTGTTTTGATATGTCCACTGTGTAGACCTGGATTTAATAGAAATATTGTTTAGATTTTATTTGTCCTGCTTATAAATCCCAATTCAGTTTACACTCACCTCTTTCATGATCATGTCGAGCATCTTCTTGTCAATTGCCGGAAGTTTAACTTTGAAGTAGTTCATAATGTCTTCAAAGGAATCACAGGCCAGAATTGAGTCCTTGTGAAGAGTGAGGAGGCCGAGGACCACGCGGAATATCACGTCGGTGTTTTCCAAAAATATCAAATCTACAACAACAACAAACATAACGTTATTTTCTCGTGTTGTTAATAATTGTTGTTGTTAGGTAAATACCGAAGACACGAGTGACGAATCCTAATGGGAATTGTGATGCAAATATTGTTAAAAGCCATGGGGCTGCGTATAAAGTTGGTGCGACTTCATGGGCGTCCAGATGTTCGTATAATTCTGGTAGATGGTCGTGTAAGAGTCTTGAGAGTTGGTAGAGCTTTACTTGAAGACCAACCATGTCCGGTAAGTATTGTTTGCGGAGGCCTCGACGATACATCAAATGTCTCAAGAGAAAGAACGCTTGAGATTCTTCCATCTAAAATAATACATTGTCCTATGTAGGTAAACATAAATAAATCTTATTTTTCATTTTAATAAGAATAAATCAATAATAATAAAGTGTATGAGGGAAAATTTAACAAGACAATCAGAGAGCGCATGTAACGCGCACGGAACGTGGTGAACAAATGGTGTACTAGAGAAGGACTTAAAGTCACCCTCTAAGGCCATCCTTGTACCATTTACACGCAGGAGGAAACTGGAGGGCCTAGGACTTCTCTTTCTAAATGGTGTTACCCTAGAAATGTCGGGAGAGGCGAAGTACTTAAGAGTAATCTTTGACTCCAAGCTCATCTGGACCTTGCACATCTTAAAAATCTAACGTAAATCGGAAATTACATTTGCGGTAATTAGACGAACGTACGACAAACAATGGAGGCTCAGACCAGGGATGGTACTGGCTGTATACAGAGTGGTCAGACCCACAATCATGTATGCTGCTTTGGTGTGGTGGCTTAAAGTCACGCAACACACAACCATACTAACCCTGAGCAAGATTCAAAGGCTTGTTTGTGTCAGCATAACGGGGGCTATGAGAGCCACGTCCACTGCAGCCATGGAAACGCTCCTAGACCTCACACCACTTCATATTCTGATAGTGAGGGAGGCAAGATTGGCATTTCACAGGCTGCAGCTATCATCAGTCAACGTAAGAGTTGACACGCCACACAGGGGCCAGACATCTTCTGTGTGTCGTGTCAACTCTTACGTTGACTGATGATAGCTGCACACAAAAGATGTGTGGCCCCTGTGTGGCGTGTCAACTCTTACGTTGACTGATGATAGCTGCAGCCTGTGGAATCCCAATCTTGCCTCCCTCACTATCAGAATATGAAGTGGTGTGAGGTCTAGGAGCGTCTCCATGTCTTGACAGACCTCTCTTGCAGATGTGGTCGGACCATATGACAGTCAGATATCTTGAAAACGCACTCTTTAAAGTCGCTATTCTAGACCGTAATGAATGGAAAAACTTTAGGAAAGGCATTCACAAACATAGCATAATCTGGTATACGGATGGTTCTAAATCAGACACAGGTACTGGATCAGGAATCTACAATGAAAACATGCTGCCTGGCATTAGTCGAAATATTCGCAGTTATAGAATGTGCGAGAACCAACATAGAGGACTGTCGTGACTGAAGGCTCTAAAGAGCCAAAAGACTTTATAGAAACTGGTGTTGGACTGCTTCGACACACTGAATCACCTGGCGAGACAGAACCAGGTCACACTAGTCCCGACGCCGGGTCATTCAGATATCGAGGGAAATGAAAAAGCTGACGAGCTAGCAAGGCAGGGAGCTAGCATATAATTTATGGGACCTGAACCTGTCTTGAGCATCACAAAAAAGTCGAGTCTCCTAGAAGTCAGAAAGTGGATTCGCAACAAACACAAGAAATACTGGATAAACAGACCAGCCCTTAATCTCAGTAAGGCCATTATAAATGGACCTAACACTAACCAAGCTGCAGAACTACTGACACTAAGTAGGGCACAGCTAAAAACAACCATAGGACTACTAACAGGCCACATGTCTGTTAAAGAGCACCTAAGGAAAATCGGTCTATACAACGGCGACACCAGTTGTCGGTTCTGTGATATGGCATCGGAAACAACAATGCACATTCTGTGTAGCTGCAATGCGCTGGAAAACAAAAGACAGCTCGTATTTGGAAACAGTCAAATGATACCAAATCATTTCCACACGCAACCCCTAAAGGACCTACACAGGCCAGTGCAGGGGACGAGTTTGGAATAATTGCGTGAGTAAGACAATATGGGGTACTACAATAAGCTACCTAGGCTACAAAGAAGGCGGCCCCCACAGGAAAGAAAAAAAGTGTATGGTAGAAATAGTAAGATATCGAAAAGTGAAGAGTACTGGCTGGTTCAGAGTCAGAATTAAGAATGTTAACTTGAAATTGATCGCAATTACTCACATGAAGAAGTAAAACTCCAGCAACAAAGCTCAACCCTTGGCAGTAACCAACTTCAGGATCTAGAAGAGAATAAGCTTTCAGCAGATTGAAGAGCGCCAGCTGGCCTGGTCCCAATGGGCTGCTGAAATATGAATGTTGCGGGAAAGTGCGCCCTGAAAAAAAAATCAATTAAAATCACTCATATAACACGCAAGCATATGAAATTTGTTATTATTAATTATTTATTGAAAATTATTTTACAGGTGTTCAACTTACCTAAGTCAATTAAAATGGCGTGTTGATGAGAAGTGAGCTGTTTTAACAAAGTTTCGTAGGGAACCATGTAATTGGGGTATTTCACTAAATCTATAGGAGGCACTTTTGCACAATACTGCTCCGCTAGGAATTGCCAGACTTCGCCGCGTTTACCTCTTGGAACACCTATATGAAAAAAGGACATATTTAACTTTAAAAATTAAGCCGAAACAAACCATCAAAGATTCGTAATTGGCAATAAATTATTTTAGTTACTGTAAACCAGGGTTGTTATGTTTAAAATACTTTGTTTTAAAACAGTGTTTTTAACATGTTTAAAAACAGCCATCGTGTTTTAAACGGTTCCCACTGAGCAAATACATTCAACTAATGTTTCATCAACATTAATACAACGTTTAATGTTGCTACAGTGTTGATACAACCATATTTGTTTGTTTTCTGCTCAGTGGGTTTTGTTTTAAACATGTTTTAAATCTTAAATTTGTTTAACAGTGTTTTATACGTTCAATTTGTTTAAAAAAAAATTATTATCTATTTTTGTTTTTGTTTGTTTGGCATAGGTTTTTTACCATTCAGCCACTAACGTTGATTTATATTAACTATATTAACATATATTTCGACTAATTTGGACGTCACAACACATTCACACACATCCATGTTTTATTATCTTAATTTTACTAAATTATATTTTATACTACTTCACTAAGATTTTTTGTTTACGTTTTTAAATGTTAGCTAAATTATTGAAGATATTTCGTATAAATTATTAAACATAACATTTTATTAAAACAAAATATCACAACTGTGTGTGCATAAATGTGATTTTAAAATACAGCGAATTTTTCTTTCAGGTATACATATGCATACACTGTAAATATTACGACATTCGTTGTTTTTTTAAAAGATTTCATTTTGAATCTTTAAACGAGGGTTTTCCACTCCCAGGCTAAGCATGAAGTAAAATTTCGAGTTTAGAAAAGCCTGAAAATTTGGATTGGCCGCGTAGCGAAGCGGAGCGGCCAATCCAAATTAGGCTTTTCTAAACTCGAAATTTTACTTCATGCGCCACACGTGTAAAACACTGGAATATCGTATAGTTTATAATATACGGCTTTAGCAATCTAATATGTAGATATGAATAGAACGTGAGTCAAATTCTGTGCTGAACAAATTGTTTAAAACAGTGATTATAGGCAACCCAATAACTATAACGTATATTAGGTTGCCTATAATCGTTGTTGTAAGTGAATGTTTTTTGAACTTCACTGTAAATCGATGTTTTCAAGCGTGGCGCATGAAGTAAAATTTCGAGTTTAGAAAAGCCTAATTTGGATTGGCCGCTCCGCTTCGCTACGCGGCCAATCCAAATTCTTAGGCTTTTGTAAACTCGAAATTTTACTTCATGCTTAGTCTGGGAGTGGAAAACACTCGTTTAAAGCCTAAAATTAAACTCTAAAAAAAATATATAAATCTAAAGATTTGCAGCAGGTAGTTGGAATATGTCTTGTTAAAAGAAAAACTCCCTGCATAAATATTTATTACCGGAAAAAATGTCAATCAAAACTCAGTCTTCTCTAAACTCGAAATTTTACTTCATGCGCAACGCGTATAAAACACTGGTTTTAAGCGAAGTTCAAAGCATACGTCTTTAGCATACTGCTTCAGTAGCATACTATGAACTTTATAATTAGTAAAGTTCATAGCATGCTACTGAAGTAGTATGTTTTATACGCGTGGCGCATAAAGTAAAATTTCGAGTTTAGAAAAGCCCCGCGTAGAAAATTTGTCGAGGGTCGCGCAGCGACCCGAGACAAATTTTCTACGCGGGGCTTTTCTAAACTCGAAATTTCACTTCATGCTTAAGTCTGAGAGTGGAAAACACTCGGTAAAAGCCTTAAATTAACCGCTTTGAAACTACCATTTCCCGCAAATTTAAAAAACGCTGTAATTCTCGGGATATGTATACTCAAAAGAAAAATGCCCTGTATGTTGTTTTAAACACGTTTTAAACGCGTTTTAAACATGTTTCAATTGTTAATGTTTTAAACGCTGTTTCAGTGAAAAAAAACACGTTTTGTAAAAAAAAACTGTTTGTTACATTAAAATAAAGAAAAAAACGTTTTTTAAACAACCCTGTAGTAAACTCTAATTATTTATCATATATTTTGCCATGATTTCATAATTATCAAGGTATATTAATGTTGGGTTTAAAAAGAAATGCAAAATAAATCAACGATATATCAGACTTTGTTCAAATTTCAGAGATTGTTGGGAACTGAATAATTTACTACTTTCGAGTTTGAAAACCACAAAAAATTGAAATGTAACTTTATTCTTTACTTAATTCTAATGATATCTAGAAGTTTATTTTATCAAAGAGTGTTGATAGTTCTATTTTCTTGTACCTTGTCTGATGGCGTGTGATAACATTTTACTGTCACATCCAACTTTAGGATCTTTGCCGGTGATCAAATCCCAGACCTCCATTTCGCTGTTACTTCCACGCATTTCCTCGTACTCCAATTTTATACGTTTCACTGCTGATTCTTCTTGTTTTGCTATTGGTCGATAAAATTTAAAATTTCATTAACCCATTAACGCCCGAGCAATTATAGTTAACTTTAAAAGTTGATTTTTGGTAAAATTCTGCACTTCTCTTTATGATTTCCATGAATAACTTATTATTTATTTTTTCGATTATTACTCATTAAAAAAATACATTAGTGTGTTTCTAACTTCACAATATTTCAGTGTTTTATACGCGTGGCGCATGAAGTAAAATTTCGAGTTTAGAAAAGCCCCGTGAAAATTTGTCTCGGGTCGCTGCGCGACCCTCGACAAATTTTCTACGCGGGGCTTTTCTAAACTCGAAATTTTACTTCATGCTTAGTCTGGGAGTGGAAACACTCGTTCTAAACTTCATATGTACGTTTTTATAAAAAATCGATTAATGACATTTTGCATGTTTAAAAGAAAAATTCACAGTGTGTAGAATTTTTCTTATAAATATGCAAAATTTTTACTCTGTAAATTTTCAGGGATTAATCGATTTTTTATAAAAACGTGCAATATGAAGTTTAAAACGAGCGTTTCCACTCCCAGGCTAAGCATGAAGTAAAATTTCGAGTTTAGAAAAGCCCCGCGTAGAAAATTTGTCGAGGGTCGCGCAGCGACCCGAGACAAATTTTCACGGGGCTTTTCTAAACTCGAAATTTTACTTCATGCGCCACGCGTATAAAACACTGAAATATTGTGAAGTTAGAAACACACTAATGTATTTTTTTAATGAGTAATAATCGAAAAAATAAATAATAAGTTATTCATGGAAATCATAAAGAGAAGTGCAGCGACCCGAGACAAATTTTCACGGGGCTTTTCCAAACTCGAAATTTTACTTCATGCGCCACGCGTATAAAACGCTCAAATATTGTGAAGTTAGAAATACACTGATGTTTATTTTTTAATGAGTAATAAAAGAAAAATTTAAATAACAAAATATTTACATTTTTCTTCATAAATTTTCAAGTCTGGTCAAATAATATAATATATAAAATTATAAATGACTTAATTTTTTATATTATATTATTTGACCAGACTTGAAAATGTATGAAGAAAAATGTGAATATTTTGTTTTTAATTTAAATAACAAAAAACTGTATAATGTTGCGTGTATGCACCAATGGCGCTCAATGGGTTAATGTATTATTTACCCTTTTGCCCGTTTAGACCCAAGTCGATTAATCAGTGATTTATACTCATTAAATACACAGCAATTTCATGTATAAATTATTTACAAAATCGCATACCGATAAAAAAAAGACGTGTTTAGGATATCTAACAAATTTAAAACATTCTTATATTCTAGAACAGTCGTCTCCAAACTACGGCCCGCGACTTGCATGAATCCGGCCCGCGACTTGCATGAATCCGGCCCGCGATTGTTTGTAATTTTTTGTTGTAAATGTCATATTTTGAAATATTGTAACAATTGTTCCTTAAATTTTTCATAATTTTATAAAATTATTCGGATCTTGGCCGACTTTATTATGTAGAATTGTATTTGTGGCCCGCGAAGAAGATAGTTTGGAGACCCAGGTTCTAGAATTATGACTTAATCAGAGGTTCAATCAATAATTAGTGGTTGATTAAAGTTAATCAGTCGGGGTGCAAATGGGCCTTTGTGGTTTTAAAAATGAACAAATTTAAAATCTCACCTCTTATCCTGGCGTTTTCCTTCTCCATCCTGACTAATAAAATGGCTTGGTGTATGGCTTTCTTCCACAATTCTCGAAGCTCCTCCTTGGTCAATTCCCGACCTTCTTTGGCGGGTTTTCCCGGGGTCACGACACGTTTGAAGATGGCTTGCCTCCATGACCCAGGATCGACTTTTGGTGATGTCGGAGTCTCCGGATATACATATTTTGGAGTACTACCTACTTTGAAGAACCTACAAATAACCATAAGAAGTATTTAAAAACAGTGAATTTATGGGCCCGTTCATCAGAGACAACAGTTGGGAGTTTACTGCCAACTGTTGGGGAATTCTCTGATGACTGGATTGTTAATCATGAACGTGTTTGCGATTTTTGCAATCGTACAAAATAGACCGACTGGAGTACTGTTCATTAGATGCCAACATACATCACAAACAAATTCAAACATAACTGTATGTTTTTGAGTTTACGTGAAGTGATTATTACACTAAAAAAGACTGTTATTCCTTACTTAGCTTTTTATTTGTAAAGTTAGATGTACATTTCGAGACACAAGGTGCTCGTTATCAATAACAAACTAGTTTGATACAAATAAAAAGTGAAGTAAGGAATAACAGTCTTTTTTAGAGAAATCCAAACATGTTGAATGCTGAACATTTTGATGGACGGGCTGAATATAAAATTGGTTTACATTTATTGAATGGCGTAGGTTTCATATTAAACTATTTTTGTATCTTTAATATTTTCGCAGATATGAGATCGACAATGAGAAAATCCTCAATGTTCTAATGTTAATAACAAATCACAGGTGTCTCACACTTCAAACAAGACATCTGCAAACCAAAATGATAAACATGCACCTGGCGAGGCATTGATTTCAATGAAAAATCACCAGATGTCAGATATATGTCCGAGCAATTTAAAGCCTTCAAATTTAAATCGAAATCGAATTAATTCCGTAGAACACGGAAAAACTGACATTCTACAATCGGTGCCTGATAAGAGCGGAGTCGATTCCCATCGCTCGCGCCTCAAAACCAATAAAAACAAACACCGAGTTATTGGTAGCAACACAAAAACATCTTTTACTGCTGAAACAAAAAAGGCATGGATCTTTATTGGGAACGCTCATAAATCAACTAATGTCAATGATATTCACGATCATGTGGCAAATTTAATTAATAAAACAGACTTCATTTGTGAAAAACTTGATACAATTTCTACAAATAAATCTAGTTTCAAGTTAGGTATTGAACTATCTGACTATGATATAGTTAATTCGCCATCAAATTGGCCAGAAAACATTATTCTTGATAGATATTTTTTTCGTAAGAGACACCAAAAAACTGCAATCCCACAAAACGTCTAAACAAATTAAATTAAAATTATTATTCTTAAATTTACGCTCTATTAGAAACAAAATTTTGCAATAGAAGCACATATTATTAATGAAAACATCCCATTTAATCTTATTGCTATTCAAGAACACTGGTTACAAAAATTTGAGATGGACTCACTAGTTATTACTAACTATAAGGTAGCTGATAGTTTCTATCGATCAACACCATATGGAGGCTCCGCAATCCTTGCAAATCAAATAGAAACCAATCAGAATGTGCTGGATAATTTAAAAATATTTAGTATTGAACATGTCTGCGAGTTATCAATGACAAAGCTATATCTGAATAATATAATCATCATCAATGTTTATCGTCCACCATCAGGTGATTATAACAGATTTATTGAAAATGTGGAACTTCTGTTAAACAGTAATTGTATTAAAACCTGCAAAATCATCATAGGGGGTGATTTTAACGTGCATTTTAATTCAACTTACGATAATCAAGCGATTTTACTTACTGGACTTATGAAAAGCCATGGACTTACTTCTATAGTATCATTCAATACACGAAATACTAATCAATTGGACAATGTCTTTACAAACATCGCTGTCGACGACATTTATGTATACCCAGTACACTGGGGACTAGCTGATCATACAGGAATAGGTATTGAAGTGACCTGTAACCTAAACCACGATACAACTACACAAAAAATGCACGTTAGACCAATCACACAAATCGGCAAATTTCACTTATATAAAATGGTAGAGGCGTATAAATGGGATTTTCTGGATAATGGAAGATTGTCAGTTTCCGAAAAATGTAATTCATTTTTAAAATAAATAACGACTGCAATGGAATCTGCTTTTCCGATTAAATCGTATGTGATGAAACCAAAGTCGCTATCAATAAATTGGTTCAACAAAAACCTTCAAGATCTTAGGCAAACGCTGCAGTTCCTAGATGAAGTTCACCAACGAAATCCTAACAGTGCTTATGTAAATTGTGAAATCAAGCGATTACGGAAAGTGTATAGTGCTCAACTGAAACAAGCTAAAATTAGTGCAACAGACAATTTCATTCGGTCATCTGGTTGCAGTCCCAAAGCGATGTGGCAAATTGTAAATTCGTACAGACCTCAAACTCAACATAGTATCTGTGATATTGAACCCTGTGAATTTAATATTTTTTTCACTGCTGTAGCGGAAAACATTGTGTCAGCAATTCCAAAATGTGGAACTGATCCATTGTCATATTTTAACAATATTAACATGTCGTGTTCAGTCCCTGTTTTTAATTTTAAATATGTGTCGGAAGCGAAGCTTCGAAATTTAATTGTAAATCTAAAAAAATCAAAAGCAAAAGACATTTATGGTCTGTCACTAGACATTGTTATCTGCATCGAGGACCTTATAATTCCTCCTCTTTGCAAACTATTGAATGAATGTATCAAAAGCAACATTTTTCCAGACTGCCTAAAGACTACTAAGGTTATTCCCATTCTCAAAAATGGCAATAAAAATAATCCAGATAATTATCGTCCTATTGCTCTATTGCCAATAATATCGAAAGTATTTGAGAAGATTATGCACGATCAACTGTCTGAGCATTTCGATAAGCATAACTTATTTCATGACTCACAGTATGGATTTAGAACTGGACGGTCTACGGCACATGCAATCGAGGATTTATTAGGTACTTGTATGAACAGTATGGATGAAAAGAAGTACCAGAATGTAACGTTCTTAGACCTGTCGAAGGCTTTCGATTGTGTATCTCATACTATTTTGCTGAGAAAGCTATATATGTACAATATCCATCCCGAAAGCTGCAGGTTATTATTATCATATTTGTCAGGCAGAAAGCAATGTGTATCAATAAATGGTCGAACATCTGATCATCTTGATACACAAATTGGGGTGCCCCAGGGTTCCATTTTGGGGCCACTATTATTTTTAATATTTTTTAACGATTTTCCCCATTGTTTTACTGACAGTAAAGTCGTGTTATATGCCGATGACTCCACCATATTAACATCTGATGATAATCTGCAGACAACTCTACACCTCAGTGAGGATGCACGGTCGAAGGCCAGTAAATGGTTCCAGTCAAACTTACTGAAACTAAATGAATCTAAGACAACTAACCTAATGTTCAGTCTACGGAATCTTGATTTGAATGAGAGCTTACATTTTGGTAGTTCCACTAAATTCTTGGGGGTGTATGTAGACAATAAATTGTTATGGCACGAACATGGGCATAATTTAAGATCAAAATTAAACAAAAATATTTTTCTGCTTCGAAACCTCAGTAATAATATATCTACAACAGTTCTAAGAACCGTATACTTCGCAGTAATTCAAAGTCATATATCATACGGCATTCTATCATGGGGCCATTCCTCCATCAGACATGATATCTTTGCACTCCAGAGACGAGCTGTTCGTATTATTGCTGGGGCTAGTTATACAGCCGATTGCAGAGAAATATTTTCACAATTTAAAATACTTACACTCCCTTGTATTTATATTTACGAATGTTTAATCCATACACATAAACATAAAGATCAATACCTTATGTATAAAGACAGACATACCTATAATACGCGGAATAAAATGAATATATGTCCAGATTATGTACGACTATCCATTACCAGAAGCGGCACAAAATATTATGCCAGCAGATTTTATAATCATCTACCAATGCATTATCGTGAACTGGATCTTAGCCATTTTAAGCAGAAAATTAAAACTGTGCTAGTAACATCAGCTTTTTATTCACACGATGAGTTCTTAAATAGCTCAATGCTATAATCAGTTGAACATATTTCAATTTACTGCTCATATTTTGTAGTGTTTTTATGTATTTAGATATTTAAGTATTATTATCCGTTTTTAGATTTTTTGATATTAATGCATTTTATTACTTTTATATGTTTCTTTTTTTTTTTGACTTGTGTAAACATTTTTGTATTGGCACGTAACAAATAAATAAATAAATAAATAAAATTGGATTTTCTCATTGTCGATCTCATATCTGCTAAAATAAAAACAAAGTTAATTGGCTAACACTGATTATATAAAATATATAACTACTTACATATCCATCATCGGTGACTTTGGTGCTTTCTCAGCTGCAAGCACATTAGATTCAGAAACACACAATTGCGATTTTAGTTCCTTTAAATCCAACGAAGACACAGTGCTCGATCGCGATCGAAAACCCTCGATTCGTTTTTCGATATTCCTCGGTGTACTCGGTGAAGTCTCCTTAACAATCAAAATACGCAATAAGTATACATTAAAATAGTCACAATAATATGCAATACTCACTCTGCTCGCGCATAACGGCAACGTCATATCCTTGAGTATCGGACTGAAATCATCTTTACTGGCCCTGCGTTTCAGGATATGGTCGAAGGAACTCGTCAGCGAACGCTTCGCTTTCATGAATATCGTGTTGCCTCCCAAATATTGGTTCAAAAACTCTGATCTGCAAATTATAATAATAATAAGTCTTTATTGCACAACAGGAACTTTCCCAATTACAAGACAATGTAATATAATATAATAAACAATTAACGTATGTACAGTTGCGAGAGAAAAAAACTAGTACAGCAGGGAGCATTAGCCACTTCTAAAATATCGTTTTTTTTTTCTTGTAAAACAAAATTATCATGTACAGGTTAACAATAATTTTTTTCTTGGCCAACAAGCTAGTGCTTGTGTTGACACGCACTTCATTAGCAATGTCTCTAATACTAATACCGTCTCCAAACGGGTCGTTATTATCGCTTTTTGCGTTTCAGTCAGTTGAAGTTATGTAAAGTTAATTAAAGGAAAGGCACTTGGTATTGTTTCACAATTAAATCTTTATTCCGACTAGTTTCGGTTTGTTAGACCATTTTCAAAGGAAAGGATTCCTTTGAAAATGGTCTAACAAACCGAAACTAGTCGGAATAAAGATTTAATTGTGAAACAATACCAAGTGCCTTTCCTTTAATTAACTTTACATAGTGTAATATGTTTCACCAAGTGCCAGATGAGAAATTAATTCAAGAAATTATCAGTTGAAGTTAATTAAATTTCGTTTGACATTTCCAATTGGATTGACAATTTAAAAAATCAAAGTGAGTCCAGTTCACATAGCCAAATATTTTGTTGTACTAGTTTTTTTGTCTCGCAAATGTACACACAAATTTAAGTTTAAACAATATGAAGACGCTAGTGTGTACGACAGATATGTAAAAGATTATTCATTAAACATTTCGCAAGGTTGTGAAAAATATCACAACAGGGTGGTAACTTATTAGATTATTTTTTATTAACAAGAATATACAAAATCGAACCACTTTTGTAAGCGGAATGTTAAATTCAACATAATATATAAAATTACGAAAAAACTATTCGTGAAAATGCAAACAGTGTCTTAATTAATAAGACAATTTAAGACGATAAATATCCATTGAAACAACTACTTCCCGTGCAAATACACCTCCGGATATTGAATTATACAATGAAATAGTTTTCTCGTAATTTTATATATTATGTTTAAAGTGTGCAAACTATAAGAAGCGTAAGCTTATTTTCTCGAATTCAAATAGTTTTGAATTTGAATTTATCTTGTTAAATTCAACGTATACGCTGTTAACTAACTTCGCCTTTGAAGTGAATAAGATCAGATTTGCTATTTGTATTTTTGTACTTGTGTTTCACCTGTGACTTACCTATTTTCAGCAGTATCGTGAGCATGCCTTCCTTGTTTCATCTCGCAGTGTGCTCTCAAGAGCATCATCAAGAACTCGTTCTGTTCGCGCAGAGAATCCGTTTCTGCACCACGGAATTTCGTCAGGATGGTACTCTGTTCGTCTTCTTCCAATTGGTCTATCCTGGAAGCAACAAACGCACTCAAAACTAAATAACACAAAATAGTGTTGAATAAAATGATATATTAAATCAATTAATTATTTTAATGAAAACACGCTAAAATAAAGACTGTGTTGTGTCTAGGAGAAGAGTAAAATCAAATATTTTAAAGACCGTGTTGTTTCTGAGAGAATAGGTAAATCAAATATTTTAAACTAAGAACCCAACTGCACAATGTTTCTTTGACAACAAAAAATATCAGCGAAAAAACTATTCGTGAAAATGCAAACAGTGTCTTAATTAATAAGACAATTTAAGAAGATAAATATCCATTGAAACAACTACTTCCCGTGCAAATACACCTCCGGATATTGAATTATACACTGAAATATTTAAAATCTTATTTAATTTGATTTGTTACAACGCTATTAAAGTATATGTAACGTTTAGGTCAAATTCTCTTTAAACCAACTAACAATACAATTTAAAATGAAAGGAGAGATAGCAACAAATTAGAAGTGAAAGGACTTGGATTAAAACTAATGTCTTAGGCCATCTATAGACGCGTTTCGAGATTTATCTCTCTTCAGTATAGCTTTGCTTGTGACGTTTAAAAAAATTAGGAATAAAATTTTATATATTATGTTTTAATTTTATATATTATGTTTAAAGTGTGCAAACTATAAGAAGCGTAAGCTTATTTTCTCGAATTCAAATAGTTTTGAATTTAAATTTATCTTGTTTGAAAAAATATCAGTCTTTCTTGTTGTCAAAGAAACATTGTGGTGCAGTTGGGTTCTTAGTTTAAAATATTTGACTTGGCTATTCTCTCAGAAACAACACGGTCTTTAAAATATTTGATTTTACGCTTAATTTTATTGCACACAAGTGTACATTACTTGTGTGCAATAAAATTAAGCACACAAAATATGTTATACTTTAAAACGGACATGATGAGTTTCTTAGTCACGAAAATATGTAAATATGTCATTTTCCTTGATATCAAAATGCTGCGTCATTTAAAAAACAGTTCAAAAATTCGAATTCAAACAAAAATTGAGGATTGTTTTTCTATTTCGGCTTTGTTGTATTTATTACGAGCGTTTTTTTCAAAACAACTGGAATATTGTGAAAAATAGTTATGAGACTTGTACTTAATTTTATTGCACATTGTACATTCTAATTAAAGTAAAAAAAAAAATCGAGTTTTTTTGTTTGTTTCATGCAACAATTCAATTTTTAACAAGTCGATTTTTTGCAATCACAATTTAATTTTAATTTGTCCACTCTCAGACTAAGCATGAAGTAAAATTTCGAGTTTAGAAAAGCCTGAACGTTTGGATTTGGACGCGAAGCGTCCAAATCCAAACGTTCAGGTTTTTCTAAACTCGAAATTTTACTTCATGCGCCACGCGTATAAAACACTGATTTCAAGTGAACTTCAAAATATACCGCTTTAGCACATTACTTTAGCAATACATTCAACATCACGATGCGTCAGTGTTTTATACGCGTGGCGCATGAAGTAAAATTTCGAGTTTAGAAAAGCCCCGTGAAAATTTGTCTCGGGTCGCTGCGCGACCCTCGACAAATTTTCTACGCGGGGCTTTTCTAAACTCGAAATTTTACTTCATGCTTAGTCTGGGAGTGGACAACACTCGGTCTCAGAAATTTCAACTTAAAGGAACACTCTAGATTACTAAGTTTATTACTCAAAGGACCATTTAACAAAGGCAACAGCTCGAAGGACCAATCATGGTCTTCGGAGACCGATGGACTACAGGGAATTGAAGTTTTTGACAAAAAACAACGAATATCTGAATGTTGTTTATTGACGGATAATCTCCTATTACAAAAATATACACAAAAGAAAGAATATGAATTAGCCCTTTAATTAATTCAATTTTTAAGAAGTTTAACAAGTCGCAATCACAATTAGCCCTTTAATTTGAAAAGATGCACCCAAAAATTACTAATATTTTCCAGATAATAAGCAAAAACCTTTTAACTATTTACAATAAACAAAACTCACAAATAATTAGTACTTCTTTGCACGTCTGGGATATAACTTAAAATGAAACAACTATTCAAATTGATAGCAAGTAATGACAATACGTGATTAAGCTCACGTACCTTACCTCATTTAATAACAAAGCTAAGTCAACAGATAGATAACGATCTCACCTTCAAAAAATTACAACGATCCGCAGAGTCATTTGCACAGGTATTGGAAAAATGTGCGGCTAAATTGCAAATTAATACACATACAACGACTTAACATTTAATGTGTTTATAATTAATGGAAACTTGGACACCCAAGCTATCAAATTAGATAGTGTAATAATATTGGTTAGCATAATGTAGACGAAATTAATTATAGTGCTGGAAAATTTTAAGAAATAATAACAAAAATATGACATATGACTCTTTTTAATACAGGGTGTTCCATTCAGTTTTTGTGGTGTTTTTCTGGTGTTCTTGTATGTGAATATGTATATGTATATACATATACGTGTATCTGTTCTATCATTTAGGAATGTATTGTACTGTCTTTTATTTTTTTTTTTCTTTTTAATTTGTCCTGTAATTGGCCTTCGTGGCTGTTGGGTAATATACAAATAAATAAATAAATAAATAAATAAATAAGAATAATAATGTGATCTCGAAATGCAGCCCAATCATTCTCGTCCATAATGGCTTCTATACAGGGTGGCCATCCAAAAACGAACCGCTACGAGCCACCCAAAACAATGTACAATTTTATCACTTACCTTCTGAAGATGGCGGCTTGTGTTTTTCTATCGGTCAAATTTTCGATTTCGCAGCAGAGCTTGTGATACCAGACCATCGGACATTGTTCGCAAGAAGTGATTACAGGTCTTAACGGTTTGATTTCTGAATTATTGAAGGCTTGACTGATTGCTACAAAAAAATAGAAGAAACATAATGTACATTTACACAATTTATCATAAATATATAAAAACAAATTCAATCATCACGATTCTCATGGGATTATAAACAAATTCTCCCGACTAACCCGCGACCGCTTCATTTGCAATTGACGCAGATTCGCACTTGAAGACAAAACCGATGAAAGTATTTACACTGTTGCCTTCTCTGCAGATGAAACCAAAATGTTCGGCATTTGTAATACCCTAAAATAATAATACGACATTAATGATCAAATTATGGCTTATTCAACTAAACTGGATTGAATCCAAATTTAATACAATTTAACGTACATGAACACAAGTTGTTACATCCTTATGCTGCTTATGCAACAAAATCACCTTCCTGTCAGGACTAATCAACCTTAAATCAGTCCTATCAACTTGCAAAACCATCGTCCTGTTGTGGTCATCGACTTCTTTTAAACTCCTCATCTCTAATTTAGACAAATCGAGATCTTCACTTCTGCTATCTTCTTCAGTAGGCGTGGCCGGGGATTCCTCAGTGGGCGTAGCCGGAGAATCATCATCAGCATCAACATCATCAGAGTACTCGCTGATGCGTTCGATGCAGACTGGGATTTTTCTGTCGATATCGGGGGATTTTATCGCGAGGTTTGCGAGTAGGGAGTGCGAACGTTGCAATTTTGGTCTAGTGTTGATTTCACCAGAGCTGTTTGAACCAATAGAATCCTGAAAAAATGTCAAGATTCGTTCTTTCGTTTGATTAGTTCTCAGGTAAATTATCAGAATGTATCGTATGTTCAATAAAATAAAACCTCTAGTTCTTGAATTTTGGAGGCGTTCACTTCGTGGTACATTTTCAATTTTGACATAAAGAAAACACTTAACTTTTTTATACCACTTTTATTTTACTTTCGTGACTAGTTTCAATTACACGGTAATCATTTTGAAACTAAGTTTAAAAATGATTACCATGTAATTGAAACTGGTCACGAAAGTAAAATAAAAGTGGTCTAATAAAGTTAAGTGTTTTCTTTATATTAAAACCTCTAGAGTGCCATGGAAAATATTGTAGGTTAGCAACACTGAAATTATACATTATAATTATTATGTCTGACGTTTTATATGTCAATTTATAAAGCGTGTAGCCAACTTAAATTTAAAAAAGATAAAATAATGGCACTCTAGAGGTTTTTTATTGAACATACCATATTAGTTATCGAATTGCGCGTTTAATACTTATCAAATTTGATAAGCTTTCTATATAATTTTGTTAAGTATTTTGTTTAGTGTTGCCACAGACAATTATACAGATAAACAGTTCAATGCAATTATTTGGAAGCCAATAAATGGAATCAAGGAGTCTTTTACTTTCTTGAATTAATTTCTCATCTGGCACTCGGTGAAACATATTAGAATATGTAAAGTTATTTAAATTAAAAACACTTGGTCAATACCAAGTGTTTTTAATTTAAATAACAAAATTAAAAACTTTGCTCTGACTAGTTTCGGTTTGTTAGACAATTTTCAAAGGAAGTCCTTTGAAAATGGTCTAACAAACCGAAACTAGTCGGAATAAAGTTTTAATTTGTGAAACAATAGTGTTTTTAATTTAAATAACTTTACGAAGTTTTTTACGTTTAAATAAAATATTATTACATCTGAATAATAATAAATAGCGAATGAAATGTTGTTTAACCAAATTCGGTTTCCTGGATTCCCTATCCCATGGACCGTCTGTATAATTTTCTGTGGTATAGCCTTCATGGGAAGAAATTAACGAAGTTCATTAATTCTCAATTTATGATTGATTTTGGCTAGTGTTGTTTTAAAATGACTACATTATCTTTGTTCTTAATGTTATATGCGCAGAATACTTACAGCTGATCCTCTGCGCAAGTCGATTTCGCTCTTTAGTCTGGCCAACTTTCTTCTGTTTTTATCTAAGTCGTGCTGCTTGAATTTTTGTAAAGCGTCGTCGATGAACGAGTCGGGGACCTTTTTGTGCCACACCTTGATTTTGCCAATGTACAGCACTTCGAAGAAATTGCTCGAGCTGGGGGATATGTCGACGCAGAGCGAGGTCAGGTTGGCAGTGCTGCTGAGAGAGCGCACGGGCGCCGCCGGCGTCGTGGCGTTGCTGTTATCCTTCATTTGTTGATACAAATCAGAAACCTGAAAATAGAAATATAGAAAGATACGTTCAGAATAATAAGTTGTATATGTATAATATTTAGTTGCATGAATATTACACTAGGAAGTATGTTAGGTTGAAAACTGCCTGGAAAAAACAACCCGTCACAGGGGCTGCCGAACAATCTAGTGGAACAAGAACCTTGAAAAGCTAAGAGCCCAGGTTCGAAGACTATTCAATAGGGCCAAAAATACACAGAATTGGGACACCTATAAGGAAAAGCTTACGTAATACAACAAAGAAATCCGAAAAGCCAAATAAGACTCGTAAAGGAAGTTCTGCAAAGAGTTAATTGACACTTCGGCATGTTCGAGAATCCACAAAGTCCTGGCAAAGGATGGAAGTGCTGCAAAAGAGGTAGATTTCCTCAAAAAATCTGACGTCTACTGAAACAAAGGAGAAAAGTCTCAAGTAACTATTAAAAGTCCACTTTGCCTCAACAATCCTGTCAGAAGGGGGCATACACGACAATCTTGGCCAAAGGCAAAAAAAGCTAGACTGAAATGATTGGAGGCTTGCCACAGAGGTCACAAGACCAAGCAGAATCAGATGGGCCATAAGCAGGTTCCAACCTTATAAGTCCGCTGGGATGGATGGGATCTATCCCATACTACTGCAGAGAGGCATTGAGGAGCTGGCGCCGCATCTGTCAAAGATCTTCAAAGCCTGTCTGACACGGGGACACGTACCAAGGGCGTGGCGAAGTGTAAGGATAATTTACTTGCCTAAGGTAGGTAGAATAGCAGATATAACACCGAAGTCTTACAGGCCCATCAGCCTATCTTCATTGCTACTGAAAACAATTGAGAGACTGGTCGACAGATACCTACGAGACGATATACTCTGGAAAGATCTCCATATAACAGTTAACAGATTTTGAGTAATTTCCAGTTAAAAGCAAAAAAGTGTGATATTTTTTCTAAATATTTTTATGAAATTCTGCGTTCATATTAATGAAATATTGCTCTTTCAAAATATGTAAAATTTGTAAATACCCCTTTAACAGATTTTGTGTAATTTCCAGTTGAATACTAAAACGGTGTGATTTTCTTCGTCTTTTTAGGGTAATTATTACTTTAACAAAATCCCAACTTAAAAATTCTCTTATAATTTATGAAACTTCGTGCAAACATTAATCAAATATTGCTTTTTTAAAATATACCAAAATCCAAAAGTACCACATCAACAGATTTTGAGTAATTTATAGTTAAATGCTAAAAAAAGTAATTTTCTTCGTTTTTTTGGGAAAATTACTACTTTAAAAAAATCATAGCTTAAGAATTCTTAAATCTATTTTCAAAAAATTTCGTGTGAACATTATTCTCACGAATATAAAAACTCGGGGTATTTTAGAGTTTTTATATATTTTAAGAGATTAAAACAGATTTTGAGCAATTTCCAGTTGAAGTATAAAAAGTCTGATTTTCTTCGTATATTTAGGGAAAATATTACAAAAAACCATAACTTTAAAATTTGTTGACATATTCTCATGAAATTCTGTGTGATTGTTTATGAAATTCTGACATTAATAAAAAGTTCCCCATTTGAAATATGCCAAAATCCGTAAATACCCCATTAACAGATTTTGAGTAATTTCCAGTTTAATGCAAAAAAGGTTTGATTTTCGTCATCTTTTTGGGGAAAATTGTAATTTCAGCAAATTAATTCCAAGTAAAATTTTTAAAAAACTATGTGTGGATATTGACCAAATATTGCTCTTTCAAAATATACCAAAAATACCCCTTCAGTTGATTTTATGTAATTTTCCATTGAATGTTAAAACAGTTTGATTTTCTTCGTTTTATTAGGGAAATTATTACTTAAAAAAAATCATAACTTAAAACATCTTTGATATATTTTTATAAAATTTTGTGTGAACATTAATAAAATACTGCTCTTTTGAAATATATGAAAATCAAAAAATTTCCTATCAACAGGTTTTGGTAATATCCAGTTGTTCTGAAAAGTGTGATTTTCTTCGTATTTGTAGGGAAATTATTACATCAAAAAAATCATAATTTAAAAATTCTCTAATATATTTTTATAAAATTTCGTGTGAACATTATTCAAATATTGCGCTATTAAAATATACCAAAATCCTAAAATATTCCATAAACAGATTTTGGGTAATATCTAGCTGAATGCTAAAAAGTGGGATTTTCTTTGTTTTTTTTAGGGAAATTATTACTTCAAAAAATTCATAAATTAAAAATTCTTTGATATATTTTTGTGAAACTTAGTATAAACATTATTTAAATTTTGCTCTTTTAAAATATACAAAAATCCAAAAATACCCCAACAGATTTTCAGTAATTTCCAGTTGAATGCTAAAAAGTGTGATTTTCTTCGTCTTTTAGGAGAATGATTACTTGAAAATTCTTTGATACAATTTTATGAAATTTAGTGTCAATATTAATTAGGTATTGATCTTTTAAAATACATTAAAATCTGACAATACCCCGTCGATGGATTTTAAGAAATTTTCAGTTGAATGCTAAAAAGTGAAATTTTCTTCGTATTTATAGGGAAATTATTACCTCAAAAAAATCATAACTTGAAAATTCTTTGATATATTTTAATGAAATTTACTATGAACATTATTTAAACATTGCCCTTTCAAAATATAACAAAACACGAAAATATTCCACAAACTGATTTTGAGTAATATCCAGTTGAATGCTAAAAAGTTGGATTTTCTTCGTTTTTTTAGAGAAATTATTACTTCAAAAAATTCATAAATTAAAAATTCTTGGATATATTTTTATAAAACTTTGTATAAACATTATTCAAATATTGTTCTTTCGAAATATACAAATATCCAAAAATACCCCATCAACAGATTTTGAGTAATTTCCAGTTAAATGCTAAAAAGTGTGAATTTCTTCGTCTTTTTAGGAGAATGATTACTTTAAAAAAATCACAACTTGAAAATTCTTTGATACAATTTTATGAAATTTCGTGTGAACATTAATAAAGTATTTTTCTTTCAAAATATATTAAAATCCGATAATACCCCATCGATAGATTTTGAGTAATTTCTAGTTGAATGCTAAAAAGTGAGATTTCCTTCGTATTTATAGGGAAATTATTACCTCAAAAAAATCATAACTTAAAAATTCTTTAATATATTTTAATAAAGTTTACTATAAACATTATTTAGACATTGTTCTTTCAAAATATATAAAAATTCATAACACCCCATCAACAGATTTTAAGTAATATATAGTTAAATATTAAAAAGTGTGATTTTCTTCTTGTTAAATTATTACTTTAAATCATCGTAACTCAAAAATTCGTTGATATATTTTTATGAAACATCGTCTGAACATTAAACAGTTTCAAAATCGAAAATCCGAGAATACGCCATCAACGGATTTTGAGTAATTTCCAGTTGATTGCAAAAAAGATGTGAGTTTACAGTTTTTTTTTGTAACTGGCACATACTTGTGTATAAAATGTTGTCATTTATAAAAATGTAGATGGGATTCTACAAAACAAAAATCTCTTTGTTCGTAAAATAAACATAACAAACTGTGTAATTAAATTAGTCCTATTTTGATACTAATCTCAAAGCATTCCTACTAATATCCTTAAAATGCTGAACACAAAAAGTAGGATTTTTATCAGGGCAATAAAACTGTTCGAAAAATTAGGTCGTGCAGTAAAACAGGAAGTAAAAACTCGGAAGTCGGAATTGCCAACATAAATTTTGCAAAGCCACCTTTTTTCCTTAAAAATAGTGGCGCAGCACATATTTAACCGGTGGCAATATATAGGGGTTGTTTTATTCAGCTTTAAAAAGCAGCAACGGCTTGGGGCACATTAATGTCTCAAGATGGGTTGAAATATACTTACAGCCTTCTTTTCGAAATACGAGGCGTCGCTCTTACTGGCGTTGTAAGGACTTATCACAGGCACAGAAATCATGTTCACTAATATTTAGGATGATATTTAAAAGAAATAGAAAAATCTAATCACTTAATTTTAGGACCATATTTGAGAAAAAAGAAAAATCTAATCACCGATTTTTAGAACTATATTTAAAACAAATAGAAAAATAAAATCACTGATTTTTAATTGTTTATTAATAAAATTATACATTCATAGTAAACAAAACAGTAGCATTTCTGTTCACTAAATTTTGAAATTGAAATCACTGAAATAAATATAAACGTGTTTGATTTGGAGTTTGAAATGCTAAAGCACACAAGTTTTTCAGCACTAGCGATTTATAATCCATTTGTTTATCCAGAACACAACACAGTTCGTTACGCAAACCGTTACAAAAATAAACGTCCTTAGTTTGTGTGTAACATCAATTTTAATTTAATTACATTCAGTGTGAGTGTGTGGAATAAATTTCTGCACTAAACAACTTTTTGTTTCGCGTGACGTCAAAGGGGAATTTCTGGAAATAATTACTTGTGTCTGTTTACATTTAAAATAAAATAATAAACAGTGTTTTTGTATTTCTTGAAACAAATCTATACTAAACAATTTCTTCAACTTAATAATTGTCAAGAGTCAAATTTTATAACAAATTCAGTTGAAAATTAATGAAATATCAATGTCAAATAACGTAGGTTAAGTGGAAGATCAGTAACAGGCTAAGCTGACTGAACTTCGCCTACAATTATACGATAATTTTTTCAGTATTTTTTTCTCTATGATAAATAAAGACATTTATTATTACCCACTGAGCAAATCCATTTAGGTAATGTTTCATAAACATTAAAACAACGTTTAATGTTGCTACAATGTTCACATAACGTTATTTGTTTGTTTTTTGCTCAGTGGGTATTATTATTAATCGTGTTTAGGTGTCACTTCCAAAATTTACGATTTCTTGGAGATAACTCTCTCCAACTTAAAACAAATCCGTATTTTTTTATCAATCCTGCTTTTTCCGTTTCAGTTTTTCTTAGTAATATTAAATGTTGTTCACTATCAAATGTTGTTATTCATTTATTGTCTATTTCACGCACTACAACACTTTACTTATTAAGTATGCAAAAGAATTATAAAAACTGCAGTGAATGTAAATAACTTTTGGAAACTTCGATTATTTTGATCTCGTTTTTACTCGAGACGGTTAGACGCGCGTCGCGACGCCAACTGTGAGGGCGTAATGACTTTCGGGCGACGCTCATCCCCACCTCCCACCAACCCCCTCCGGTATTTAAACGCGGAAACGGCGTCGCTAAAAATACGCTTCGCAACACAATTATTCATTGTACGTACCGTATTTTTGCCCAATGATCGCATTTGTCATACTTTTGTATATATTGAGTGTATTTGCGATGCAAATGATGCGTATAAATTTAAACTTCTTAAAAATAAATTCGGTTTTCGTTGTTGGACGTGATGTTTTGCGAGTGAGAGTGTTTCTTTTATTTTCCGTACGGTGCGTGACGAGAAATATTCAGATATATTTTTCAAGGGTGAGATCCGCTTATAAATAGTGAATTATATTTGAAAACTGTAACTATCCAAATTCTACAATTTCCAAATAACGAAAGACTTAAAAGATTAAGGAGAAAATCAAGAACAACAAGAAGGTATAGTCTAGAGACTCGATAGAATCTATAGAGTCCCACCCCACGACTCTCTAGAAATGGAAGACTTAACCTGGGAGAAGACATGGGAAAGACAAGAAATTCAAGAAAAAACTCAATTGAAACTTAAGAGATTTAAGATTCAAGATTACCTTAGAAGATTAAAGAAAAACTCAGGAGATAATATAGAGGCTGGAGACCAAGGGCGTAGCCAGGGGGAGATATGGGGTTCAAACCTCCTCCGAAATTTTGAAAATGCTTTTGCAGTAAACACCCCTCCCCAAAATATCTCAACTGGGGGGCGCGCCACATTAGAGGGGTGCGGCAAGTTATCAGGGAGGGCGCGACAGATTTCCTAAAGAGTAGGTGAAGTGAAATAAGGCTATAATACTGTTTCAATCTAACTAAAAAAAACCCAAATTAAATCAAGGAGGGGGGCGTGGATGTTGAGAACCCCTGCTGTAAAGACTTTGTAGAGACTCAAAACATTCAATAGTTAAGATAGTTAAGAAAATGTAGAAACTCTAGAGAGTCGGGAAGCTGTGGGGAGAACACAATAGATTTAACAGAAATTCAAGAGATACCCGAAAGACAAACAGAAGCTGTAGACGGAAGCAAAGAGTACAGAGACTCTAGAGGAACTTTATCTCTCTGTAGCTAGAGAGATAAAGTTGCAGGAACACTCTTCAGACTCCGTAGAGATTCAAAATATTCAGGAGAAACTCAAAAGAGATTTTAAAGAGATCATTGAGAGGATATAAAGTTGTCTCCAGAAATTCAATATATTCAATAGTCTCTTGAAACTTAAAAGGTTCAATAGATCCGATAGAGGAATAGAAAATGCAGATGGAAGCTCTAAAGAGTAGAGATACTCTAGAGAGTAATGAAACTGCAGGAACACTCTAAAGACTCTTTAGTGACTCAAGAGATTCAAGAGAAACTCAAAGGATATTTTAAAGAAACAATTAAGAGGATATAAAAACTCTAGAGGGACGCGAAGTTGTCTCTAGAAAGTCAATAGATTCAATGGAAACTCAAGAGATACCCGAAAGCTGCAGATGGAAGCCCTAAAGAGTGACTCTAGACACTTATAAGGTATTCTATCAATCCTTTCCTAAAATCTCCTTTGAGGAATTTTAGGAAAGGATTGATAAAATATAAAAACTTTTAAAGAAGCTCAATAGATTCAATAGAAATTCAAGTTATTCAAGAGATACCCGAAAGAGAAACAGAAGCTTTGGATGGAAGCTCTTAAGAGTAGAGAGACTCTAGAGAGTTATGAAGCTGCAGGAGTACTCTAAAGACTCTGCAGAGACCCAAAAGATTCAAGAAAAACTCAAAGGAGACTTTAAAGAGATAATTAACAGTTGTAAAGTTATTTCTACAAACTCAATAGATTCATTAGTAATTCTAGAGACGTCCGAAAGAAAACTATAAGCTGTAAACTGTAAACAAAAGCTCTAAAGAGTACATAGAGTACATGGAGTTATAAAGTTACAGGAACACTAAACACTATAGATATTGAAAATATTCAAGAGAAAATCAAAGAAGCCTCCTTTGAGTTTCTCCTGAATGATTTGAGTATCTATAAAGTAAATTATCTCTTGATTTAGAGGATATAGAAACGCCAGAGAGTCGTGACGTTGTCTCTGGAAACTCGATAGATTTAACAGAAATACAAGAGATACCCGAAAGAGAAACAGAAACTGAAGTCGGAAGCTCTAAAAAGTAAAGAGTCTATACAGTTATTGAAATTTCAGGAACACTGAAAAGATTTAAGAGAACCTAAAATGACACTTTAAAAAGATAATTGATGATATATAAACTCTAGAGTCGTGAAGTTGTCTCTGGAAACAATAGATTCAACAGAAATTAAAGAGAGACTCTAGAGATGAGTAGAAGTTTGAGAATTGAATGGAAGTTTTAGAGGTTGGAGATTTTAGAGAATAGAAAGACTGTACAAGTTCTATTCGTGATATAGGGATTAGGAAAGATCTGAAATATTTTAGGGACTGGAGATAGACATTTATAGAGTAGAAATACCATGCAAGTGTTAATCTCAGAAGAGATCCAATAGACTCAACGGGAATTCTAGAGAGTTACAAGGATGTATAAAGACTCAATCAAGCAAGCGAGTAAAGACTCAAAACATTCAAGAGAAACAGGTGATGGAACCACCAGAGTGTTCAGAGACTATATAGAAAGTTGTGAAGTTGTCGAAAGACACAATAGATTCATTAAAAAGACTATCTCGACCCTAAAGCTTTTATTTTTAGTGTCTACAGCATCTCTTGAATACCTGAGACTTTGTAGAACTTCTATCTTCAGTCTAAAGCTGTAGATATACAGATCTACAGCTTTAGAGTGGAGATAGAATAGATACAAAGTCTCAGGTAGTTAACAGATGCTGTAGATCTGTATATCTAGAGCTTTAGAGTGGAGATAGAATAGATACAAAGTCTTAGGTATTTAAGAGATGCTGTAGACACTAAAAATAAAAGCTTTAGGGTCGAGATAGTCTTTTTAATGAATCTATCAGGTCTTTAGACAACTTTTTCTATATAGTCTGTGAACACTCTGGTGGTTTCATCACCAGCCTCTCTTGAATCTTTTGAGTCTCTACTACAAACATGTCTAACTCCAGTCTTAATTATATGAGCTTCTATCTCGACCCTAAAGCTTTTATTGGCATCTCTTGCATACCTGAGACTTTGTAGAACTTCTATCTCCACTCTAAACCCGTGTTCTATTTATTCCATGATGAAACCTCCAGAGTGTTCAGAGACTATATAGAAAGTCATAAAGCCAGTAGAGACTCCAAAGATTCAAGAGAGACTGGTGATGAAACCACCAGAGTGTTCAGAGACTATATAGAAAGTCGTGAAGTTGTCTAATGACCTGATAGATTCATTAAAAAGACTATCTCGACCCTAAAGCTTTCATTTTTAGTGACTACAGCATCTCTTGAACACCTGAGACTATATAGAACTTCTATCTCCACTCTAAAGCTGTAGATATACAGATCTACAGCTTTAGAGTGGAAATAGAATAAATACAAAGTCTCAGGTATTTAACAGATGCTGTAGATCTGTATATCTAGAGCTTTAGAGTGAAGATAGAATAGATACAAAGTCTTAGGTATTTAAGAAATGCTGTAGACACTAAAAATAAAAGCTTTAGGGTGAAGATAGTTTTTTTAATGAATCTATCGAGTCTTTAGACAACTTCTCGACTTTCTATATAGTCTCTATACACTCTGGTGGTTTTATCACCAGTCTCTCTTGAATCTTTTGAGTCTCTACTGGCTTTACGACTTTCTATATAGTCTCTGAACACTCTGGTGGTTTCTTTATGCAATAGATAGAACACGGCTTTAGAGTGGAGATAGAAGTTCTACAAAATCTCAGGTATGCAAGAGATGCCATAGACACTAGAAATAAAAGCTTTAGGGTCGAGATAGAAGCTCATATAATTAAGACTGGAGTTAGACATGTTTGTGAGTCCAAAGATTACAAAAAAAACGTGTCATGTTATTGTAGGAAGGTCAAATTTTTATCTATATTTGATGTAATTCAATTTTATTTAAAAAGTGGCACTTATTAAGATCTCATTACACGTATAGAGACATTTCCTCAATTATCACGAATTCCGCGTCTGGAATGCTGGATCGCTTAACAGCGGCAAATGGCTGAGTTATGATAATGGATGCCCGCTTCCGTTCCTTTGTTTCGTAATGAGTAGTGCGGATGATTGGAGCAAGTGCGAGATGGAAGAGTGGGCACGCCAATTGATGTCCTCTGTCCTGGTTGTACTTTATGAGCGGGGAATAAATCAATTGAGGCGCGCGGGCACGAGCCGGATTAATTGGCGTGCGCGCAAAACCGAAACATCGCCCGAATGGAAAATTGGCGAAAGTTTCGCGCCGGTGGATTTTGGACGTTGAGTTTCCGTTGGTTGGTATTTTTTTTGCGAGGATGCCAAGAATTATTTTAGTTTCGTTTACAGAGTTTGATTTTAACTACAAACATTTTCGACCTTGGGTGTTAACCTGATTACGCACCTCTTTGAAGATTTGGTGAATAAAAGTGGGATCGTTGCTTCTCATATATTTTTAGTTGCGTACGTTGACCGTAAACCTTTAATGACTTTGCCTCCACTCTTGAAAAATCATACAGGGCTTTCATTAATTCCCGAACCCCACGTGACTAAATTTAAAATTGCCGCGTAAATTATTGTATTTGTACGTTGGAGGCTTTGAAAAAAGTAACCAAACGTTACTAAAGTCAAATTTGACATAAACGTTTATGCGCGGTGCATCGTTAAACCAACCTTTGAGATCTTACAAGATTCACACGGAATTTTCAGGTAAGCAAAAATTGTTTAATTATTCTGAAACATTGAGTTTTATTTCTATTTATTTTGCAGAGTCAATTTGTTAGGATAAGCAAATACTGCGAAAATGGTAGCAAGACGCGTTTATTCCAAAGCATTCGACACAGTGAATCAAGTGTTGCTTTTGAATAAGATAAAACTTCTAGGTTTCAATACCATTACAATCTCTTGGATCGAGTCATTCATAACAAATCGACGACTTAGTGTGAAAATAGATAACTACCAGGCTGAGTACTTTTTTGCTACATCGGGTGTCCCTCAGGGCTCTCATTGTGGCCCAATACTATTCTTGTTGTTTATCAACGATATACAACATAATATTAAACATTCAAAGTTTTCGCTTTTTGCGGACGACCTCAACATTTTTAAAATTATTACGTCACCGAATGATTGCATGGACTTACAAGATGATTTGTGCAGTGTTGATGAATGGTGTCATAATAATTTATTGCTCTTGAACGTCAAAAAGTGTAACTCCATATCTTTTTCCAGAGGTAGATCTACTATTGATTATACATATAGACTTAATGTCAACAATTTAAATAAACAATGTGTGGTAAAAGATCTGGGGGTACTCTTTGACACTCAATTAAATTTTAAGAATCACATTTCTGCAATATGTATTAAAGCAAATAAAATGTGGGGTTTTGTCTATCATGCTTGCAAAGATTTTTTGATAGTCACTGTTTAAAGTTATTATTTTGTTCTCTTGTACGCTGTAACCTGGAGTACGCATCACCAATTTGGACACCGAAATCACAGACGGACATTTACAAGATCGAACGGATCCAAAATAGATTTCTCCGTACCATAGAATGGAAGATGGGCAGACAACATATAAAGGGCTCGTATACAGAAATAAAAGCGGATCTTCATATTCACTCCCTGGAGGACAGAAGAACCTTCTCTGATTTATGCACATTATTCAGACTAGTCAATAATTTCAGTGACTGCCCGGAACTACTCTCTCAGCTCAATTTTTATATTTCATCATCCACCCGCAGCCTCCGACACACACCGCTTTTCCGGATCCGCACTCATAATTCGGATTTCGCCTCTCACAACAGCATTACACGACTAACGAGTACAGCCAACGATTACAACAAGTTCTATTGGTTTCAACTATTTTCTGGCTCTTTACATTCATTCAAACGAAATTTATGTATACACACAAATTATTCTTTGTTCTATTGGTTACTTTATGGGTATTATTATTATTATTATTAATGTTTATTTAGTTGTACACTTTATGGTGATATTTTTCTTTTTTATAAATCTATTGTGTATAAAAGGGGGTTCCCGTCAATAAAATATTATTATTATTATTATTATTTTGATGGCATCAAGACGCGTTTATTTTGATGGCACATTTTCGTAGTGCTTCACGTAATAAAAATACGCCGGCGAATAAATATTTTTAAATCTAGGGAATTTTTGTGTGAGCCATACCACCTTGTACATTTGGTTGCCTATTATTTTTGGTCACGTGGGGTTCGGGAATTAATGAAAGCCCGGTTTAAAATTATATATAGATATTTAACTGCAATGTAAGAATGTTATTATATTGCAGTTAAATATCTTGAATCTTAACTTAGGCTAGCGGTGGCTCGCAGCCTAACTTCAGGGTAGGCCAGACACCCAAGATAACATGTATTCGTTATTGAAAGGTGACTTTGTTGTGCAATTTCTTGTATTTATAAAGCGCGATTCTAACCTCAAATTGTGTGTGCCTTAGCGCTGTGGTCTATCCTGAAGTTAGGCTGCAAGCCGTCACTGACTTAGCACAATGTCGTTGTGATAAAATTCGGCAGGCACTATGAACCAATACATAGTCAAAACCAGAGCTGGGCAGGATTCGAATCCTTTTAGAGGATTCAAAAGAGGTATTCGAATACTTTAGTATTTTTTTTAAATGATTCGTATTCGAATCCAGACGTAGATGATTCGAATCCTTATAAAAGGATTCGAATTCTTATAAAAAGATTCGAATCCTTATAAAAAGATTTCTATCCTTGTAAAAGGATTCGAATCCTTGTAAAAGGATTCGAATCCTCATACACGGATTCAAATCCTCCCGAATCATCGCTATTAAGGCTGGGATTCGAATTCGATTAATTCAAATAGTTAAATATTCTAATATGAATATTTAAATCACTAAATTATTCATATTTAAATTTTCATATAATTCAAATATTTGTGAATGCATATTTGGTTATTTAACATTAAACATTTCTAACCTTAATAGTATATTTTTAACTTTACTTGAAATCAGTGTTTTATACGCGTGGCGCATGAAGTAAAATTTCGAGTTTAGAAAAGCCCCGTGAAAATTTGTCTCGGGTCGCTGCGCGACCCTCGACAAATTTTCTACGCGGGGCTTTTCTAAACTCGAAATTTTACTTCATGCTTAGTCTGGGAGTGGACAACACTAGTTTGAATTTTAAATTTAACTCTTTTATAAAATCGACGTATGTAATATAAAAAATCATTCGTTGAAATCATAGAAAAAGATGCAAAATTTTACCTAAAATTAACTTTATAATTTGCTCGGCTCTTAATGGGTGAATATTCTATTCCTAAGAAAAACCGTATTTATTTAATATTAAAGTTGCATTTAATATAATAACAAATGTGAATAAATCGACAAAAATCTGGAAATATCGAAAATCTCGACATGTAGAAAATCTTGACGGTCCACTCCCAGACTAAGCATGAAGTAAAATTTCGAGTTTAGAAAAGCCCCGTGAAAATTTGTCGAGGGTCGCGCAGCGACCCCAGACAAATTTTCACGGGGCTTTTCTAAACTCGAAATTTTACTTTATGCGCCACGCGTATAAAACACTGATTTAAAGTGAAGTTAAAAACGCACTGAAAACCAACCCAACTTCGTTATTTTCTTTTTAAATTGGATGTTTTCTTTCGTATCCATGCTGTAAACCTTCAGATATTCGTTGTTTTCTTGTAAAGAAACTTCAATTCCCTGTAGTCCTTCGGTCTCCGAAGACCATGATTGGACCTTCAAGCTGTAGCCTTTGTAAAATGGTAGTAAACTTAGTAATCTAGAGTGATCCTTTAATTTAAAACTCCTAAGAACGAGTGATGTCCACTCCCAGACTAAGCATGAAGTAAAATTTCGAGTTTAGAAAAGCCCCGCGTAGAAAATTTGTAGAGGGTCGCGCAGCGACCCTCGACAAATTTTCACGGGGCTTTTCTAAACTCGAAATTTTACTTCATGCGCCACGCGTACAAAACACTGATTTAAAATGAAGTTTAATAACACATATATCATCATTAATTAAATCATTATTTAATCAGATATTTAGTCGGTAAATGAACATTTTTGTTAAGAGAAACTGATGGAATAAAATGTTACTGGTTGCAAATAATAGATTCAAATTTATTTTTAAAGGATTTGTATCCGTGATTCAATAATGAGGATTCGAATCTTTGATTCGAATCATATTTTTCACTTACGAATCCTTTATTCGAGTATTCGTGACTCGAATCATATTAGGTGATTCGGATTCGTGATTCGAATCCTGTTTTTGAGGATTTATCCCAGCTCTGGTCAAAACTACTTTCAACAATTTTGCCATCTCTGCGCTATCTCGTAGAACAGAAACACACTACCAACAAAAATTGGCCCTCCTAATGAATTGAATCTCTCAAGAAATGTTCTGGAGATTCTTAGATCTCTCAGGACTCGTCAAATGTTTAAGGCCGGTCGTCCACTGGAAGCAACAACACGCGGCTACGCGCTCACGCGCTACGAGCGGCTGCAAGAGTAGCGGCTACACGCGAGAATCCGCATGTCCGCGCACGCTTGCAGTGGACGAGATTCATTGGATTTACACACGTCGGGATCTGTCGCGCGTATACGCATGTTGCCGCTAGGATCGCGTGAGCGCGTAGCCGCGTGTTGTCGCTTCCAGTGGACGACCGGCCTAAGTGTCTTGTATAAATTTCAATTTTATGATTCGATTTCAATCTAAATTCTATCGTTAAATTAATTAAAACATCCCGTGTCACTTTTTTTATTGAAAATCCCAGACATATAATCATCCTCTCACCACCACCAAATGAGGTAATTTCACGTAATCATCTTCTAAGCACGCGCCAATTAGACCGGGAGGAAGAGAAAAAAATACATAGCGGAAACGAGGGGGCGCTAAACTAATAAAACCAGGAGAAATATTTCCACTAGATTGGAGCGTCGCGACAGTGCTTTAACCTTCACCCACTTCATGTCGCGCGCGCGCGCGCTAATTACTTAACAAGACGGCTCAGTAAATAAGTGCTGGTCTGGAGACACCTCCGTGGATGTGGAAATAAATCGCGTGGGTAGCGGCGCTGCGCGCCTCGCGGTCTACCGACAAATTATCTGTACTAGCAGCCGCTCGAAAATAGAAATGTCAGAAAAATGGATTCAGTCGAAAGATTGCGGCGAACAGAGCGGACGCTGCACGCGTTGAGTTTTTTTATAAACCATAGTAGGCGCGGCTAGTGTGTTAAGTATGGTGCGCGCGGTGTGCTTAGTGAATCGGCGTGCGCAGATCGCGTAAAAGTTAAACCGTCTTTTGGATTTCTCACAAAAAGCGCAATTGAAAATAAACAAACAGGACATCAATTTATAACTGTACGTTTACCGGGATTCTAAAGAGTTCTATTGGGTGACTCATGTCTAGAATACATATAGTGGGCGTGGTTTAAGTTTAAAATGCTATAACAGGAGTGATATAGCTCTCAACAGATTAAGTAGGCTTGACTTAAATATGTAATTTCATAGCACGTACAGTGGGCATGGTTTCACGAAAAACTCTAAACTCTGTTTTTTTTTTTTTAGGGCCAGTTGCACCAAACAAGTTAAGCTGGTTTAGCTTTGAACTTTAGTTCAAAGTGACATTAGAACAATTGGAACTGTCATCTTGAACTTGAGTTAAGCTTGAACCTAAGTTCCACATTTCTTTTGAAAGTGACATTAGAACAATTGGTACTGTCATCTTGAACTTGAGTTAAGCTTGAACCTAAGTTCCACATTTCTTTTGAATGTGACATTAGAACAATTGGAACTGTCAT
Organism: Philonthus cognatus; assembly: GCA_932526585.2. NCBI lineage: Eukaryota > Metazoa > Arthropoda > Insecta > Coleoptera > Staphylinidae > Philonthus > Philonthus cognatus. The sequence continues at coordinate 144,661,671 of OW052242.1, forward strand.
CTTGAACTTGAGTTAAGCTTGAACCTAAGTTCCACATTTCTTTTGAAAGTGACATTAGAACAATTGGTACTGTCATCTTGAACTTGAGTTCAGCTTGAACCTGAGTTCAACATTTCTGGTGCAACTGGGCTTTAATATGACCAAACTTAGGGTTACTTCCTGAGAACAGTTGCAGTCCTGCTTTAACAGTAGGGTATTTTAAACATTAAATTTTGAGATGTTGGTAAATGGTTATCAATGTGGCAAATAAATTATAATTTGTCACGATGCAGAGATTTTCAATACAAAGAACGCTACAACTTTACAACACATACAGGGATTTTTTGTTTTAAATACTTTCACACATTCCTTATAAACATTTGTGAAATTAATGAACTAAAGAAAATTAAATCGAAGTATATTTTGAACTTCACTTTAAATCAGTGTTTTATACGCGTGGCGCATGAAGTAAAATTTCGAGTTTAGAAAAGCCCCGTGAAAATTTGTCTCGGGTCGCTGCGCGACCCTCGACAAATTTTCTACGCGGGGCTTTTCTAAACTCGAAATTTTACTTCATGCTTAGTCTGGGATTAGAAACACTCATTAGAATCTTCAAATTGAAAGTTTTTAAAAAGATCACGAATGTTTAAAAATTTACATTAAAAAATCGTAACATGTATACCTAAAAAAAAAAATTCCTTGTATTTAGAACTTTTTCAAAATTTTAACACGTAAATGGGCTTTAACAGTAGGGTATTTTAAGTATTAAATTTTGAGATGTTGGTAAATGGTTATCAATGTGGCAAATAAATTATAATTTGTCACGATGCAGAGATTTTCAATACAAAGAACGCTACAACTTTACAACACATACATGGATTTTTTGTTTTAAATACTTTCACACATTCCTTATAAACATTTGTGAAATTAATGAACTAAAGAAAATTAAATCGAAGTATATTTTGAACTTCACTTTAAATCAGTGTTTTATACGCGTGGCGCATGAAGTAAAATTTCGAGTTTAGAAAAGCCCCGTGAAAATTTGTCTCGGGTCGCTGCGCGACCCTCGACAAATTTTCTACGCGGGGCTTTTCTAAACTCGAAATTTTACTTCATGCTTAGTCTGGGATTAGAAACACTCATTAGAATCTTCAAATTGAAAGTTTTTAAAAAGATCACGAATGTTTAAAAATTTACATTAAAAAATCGTAACATGTATACCTAAAGAAAAAAAATCCTTATATTTAGAACTTTTTCAAAATGTTAACACGTAAATGGGCAGATAATGAGAGCAAGGAGCATTTATTTAATCCTCAGAGACACTTAAATTGGTAGTAGATACAAATAATTTGAGGAGGCGATAGGTACTATCGGTAGAAACAAAATGTTGGGACACGTAAAATTTATTTAGTGTGTGTCAAACTTTCGACCTTTCTTTTCCTCTCATTTAAATATTTTTATTGTCACTTCGTATTATGACCTATCTTCAAAAAACCTGCCTTAACTGGTATAAATTTGGTTATATTTGACATTCTCCAATTTATGATTTGCCCCAACATTTTATGTCCACCGATGGTACATTTGTAATCGTAATCTTTGTTAAATAAATCATTTATGAGTTAATTGAATTGTCATATTTCCCTTCACACAACCTACAAAATTAAAGTTGATTCACAACACAACATATAATTAATCTTGTCCTAATCTTAAACACACAACCTGCATCACACCACTATATTCTTGAATTGTCAAATTTGACTGGCCATATAAAAAAAAAACTGATTATACAGTTATACGTTTAGTAGGCGTGGTTTGGCTCTACAAAGCTCTAGTAGGCGTGACGAGAAGTTAAATTTTATAGTTCCACGTTTAGTCGGCATGATTTGACTCTATAGAACTCCAGTCGGTGTGAAGTGACGTTGCCCTATACAATTTTAAAACTAGGGAGCGTGGTTTAACTGTATCGAGCTCTATTAGGCGTGACGTGGCGTTTAACTTAATAATTCTACATGAAGTGGGCGTGGTTTAACTCTACAAAGCACTAGGGGGCGTATAACGTCACGTTATAAAATTTAATTTTACGTTTAGTGGGCGTGGTTTCATTCTGTAGACCTCTAGTGGGCATGACATGACGTTAAACTCAATAGTTCTATGTTTAAACACGCCTATTTTGTCTCTACACGGTCTTTATTGACCGTGTTGTAACTATTGTGGCTATAAGTGGCTCGATTGACTGTCTTCTGACTATGCTAGGATTTTGTTTGCTTATATCTCTCTATAGACTGTATTTCGGCTATTGTGATGTTATTATAACACTCTGCAAAGCACTAGTGGACGTATAACGTCACGTTATAAAATTTAATTTTACGTTTAGTGGGCGTGGTTTCATTCTGTAGACCTCTAGTGGGCATGACATGACGTTAAACTCAATAATTCTATGTTTAAACACGCCTATTTTGTCTCTACACGGTCTTTATTGACCGTGTTGTAACTATTGTGGCTATAAGTGGCTCGATTGACTGTCTTCTGACTATGCTAGGATTTTGTTTGCTTATATCTCTCTATAGACTGTATTTCGGCTATTGTGATGTTATTATAACACTCTGCAAAGCACTAGTGGACGTATAACGTCACGTTATAAGATTTAATTTTACGTTTAGTGGGCGTGGTTTCATTCTGTAGACCTCTAGTGGGCATGACATGACGTTAAACTCAATAATTCTATGTTTAAACACGCCTATTTTGTCTCTACACGGTCTTCATTGACCGTGTTGTAACTATTGTGGCTATAAGTGGCTCGATTGACTGTCTTCTGACTATGCTAGGATTTTGTTTGCTTATATCTCTCTATAGACTGTATTTCGGCTATTGTGATGTTATTATAACACTCTACAAAGCACTAGTGGACGTATAACGTCACGTTATAAGATTTAATTTTACGTTTAGTGGGCGTGGTTTCATTCTGTAGACCTCTAGTGGGCATGACATGACGTTAAACTCAATAATTCTATGTTTAAACACGCCTATTTTGTCTCTACACGGTCTTTATTGACCGTGTTGTAACTATTGTGGCTATAAGTGGCTCGATTGACTGTCTTCTGACTATGCTAGGATTTTGTTTGCTTATATCTCTCTATAGACTGTATTTCGGCTATTGTGATGTTATTATAACACTCTACAAAGCACTAGTCGACGTATAACGTCACGTTATAAAATTTAATTTTACGTTTAGTGAGCATGGTTGCATTCTGTAGACCTCTAGGGGGCATGACATGACGTTAAACTCAATAATTCTATGTTTAAACACGCCTATTTTGTCTCTACACGGTCTGTATTGACCGTGTTGTGACTATTGTGACTATAAGTGGCTCGATTGGCTGTCTTTTGAGTATGCTAGGATTTTGTTTGATTATATCTCTCTATAGACTGTATTTCGGCTATTGTGATGTCATGATTATGTCACTTAAATCACTACATCAAATACAGTCACTATCTTAATGAAAAAAAAAAAAATAATACGATACATATTTTAACAGTTGTGATGTATTTTACACTAACGAGTGTCTTCCACTCCCAGACTTAGCATGAAATAAAATTTCGAGTTTAGAAAAGCCCCGTGAAAATTTGTCGAGGGTCGCGCAGCGACCCGAGACAAATTTTCAGGGGGCTTTTCTAAACTCGAAATTTTATTTCATGCGCCACGCGTATAAGCCACTGAATTACAGTAAAGTTAAAAATATGTACCGCTTAAATGTGACATTAATCAATATTTACTGAGATGTAGGGAAAAATGCAAAAAAATGCAAAAATGCAGTAAAATAAATTTAGTTTGTGCAACTTTTCTTCTAAAACTTTAAAACACCTACAGTGGGCGTAGTTTTATTTTAAAATGTTTTATTAATACGTTTAATCATTGAATAAGATTTAAGTGAAGTTTTTAAAACCGGACATAGTACAACTAATTTGGGTTATTACTCAAAAATGCTGTAATAGACGTGGTTTGATACTAATTTACAAAAAGTGGACGTGATATAACTCTAAAACACATACAGAGTCATAGCCTTTTGTAAAAATCCTGTAATAGGCGCAGTTTTAGATGACAGTACAATAGTGGATGTGGCTTGCGTTTTGCAACAAAATCAACTGTGCGTGACTTGTAATTAACTTGACTTACTTTTTGTTTCCTTGTGACAATTATATTTAACGTTGTATTACTTAAAAGTGCTGTAAAAGACGCACTAAATTGCAAAAAGTAGACGTGACATAACTCTAAAACACAAACAGTGTGCTTGGCTTTTTGCAAAAGTGGTGCAATGGGCGTCGTTTGACTTGAAAGTGCAATAGTGGGCGTGGCCTTTCGCAAAATTACTACAATAGGCGTGGTCTGACTTAAAAGCGTAATAGTGGGCGTGGCTTACATTTTTTCAACAATCAAATCAAACAAATCAACTTACTTTCTGTTTTTTCGTGTATTTACCCATGTCGACGCCGGTGCGCGTCCGTAACGACACTAAACGAAAGTGCGAGCGTTCAATCGGAATCAGTGAGTTAATTAGGCGGTTGATGGGATCGCGATGAATAAAATTTAACCTTGCCCCGAAATTGACCCGCGCCAATTCCGCGAGTTGGTGTGTTTCTTTTCGTGCGTTTTAAAATCAGAACGAAACGCGCCTGATAAATGAGTTGGACCAAAATGTTGACGAATAATTGTGCTGTCGTCGGTTTCGTCATATTGATGGTTTTAATTAATAGGTAAGTTTAATACGATACGTGATTAACTTTTAGTAAGACTTACGCAATTTAGTCTTACTGAGAGTACTTATTTTAAAGTAAGTGTGCATGTAACAGAGCATAGATCAATTATATACTTGATTTTTAATCACTAATTAATTCTCAGCTAGTTACTTAACCTATCATAATTAAAGCAACCAAACAGAGATGAATGACAAACGATTAATGACTTGTCCGTTAAATAAAGAATTATTGACTAAAGCACACTTCATATAAAATTATATTTTGAGACAAAAAAAATTCATAGAAAACAAAATCATATCAAACTTTAAATAAGGATTATCCATTCTTTAGCCAAGAAAGCTACACATTTTAAACCAACATTTTATCACACTTTTTTTATCTTGAACTTGTGGAAGATTAGAGAAACCCTTTGGTTTCACGTAACCAAATTCCTATTCACCTAATTACATTACTATTGCGCCCTTATTGTTATTATTATCTATGTAGATTTTATGAAATATACAGGGGTCAATAAATTATTAAATTTTTTTTAAAGAATATTAGCTATACTATTAACGAACGTTAGAAGACAGTTTTATTATCTTGAATATTAGCTGCGGTGCTTATAAGATAGAATATATTCTGTATTGCGGAGGCTTCTACTTCGTTATACATGTTAATTACACAATGAAACACTTTTAACTTTGTTTGTATAACACGTTTTATTTAATGTGACTGCAGTTTCGACAAATTTAGCTTGTCATTATCAAACATGGAGTAACTTAAACTAGAGGTTTTACAGGTATAACATATATACACAATTACAAAACAGCGGTAAAAATGGGGGTGTACATTAGGTCAACCTGGTCGTTAATTAAGGGAATTCCCGCGCTAATCCGGGAATTCCCTTAATTAACGACCAGGTTGACCTAATGTACACCCCCATTTTTACCGCTGTTTTGTAATTGTGTATATATACCTGTAAAACCTCTAGTTTAAGTTACTCCATGTTTGATAATGGCAAGCTAAATTTGTCGAAACTGCAGTCACATTAAATAAAACGTGTTATACCGGGCTTTCATTAATTCCCGAACCCCACGTGACCAAAAATAATAGGCAACCAAATGTACAAGGTGGTATGGCTCACACAAAAATTCCCTAGATTTAAAAATATTTATTCGCCGGCGTATTTTATTTTTTTTTTTCCAGTTGCCGTCAATATTACGTGAAGCACTACGAAAATGTGCCATCAAAATAAACGCGTCTTGCTCCGTTGTAAATACCATTTTCGCATTATTTGCTTATCCTAGCAAATTGACTCTGCAAAATAAATAAAAATAAAACTCAATGTTTCAGAATAATTAAACAATTTTTGCTTACCTGAAAATTCCGGGCGAATCTTGTAAGATCTCAAAGGTTGGTTTAACGATGCACCGCGCATAAACGTTTATGTCAAATTTGACTTTAGTAACGTTTGGTTACTTTTTTCAAAGCCTCCAACGTACAAATACAATAATTTACGCGGCAATTTTAAATTTAGTCACGTGGGGTTCGGGAATTAATGAAAGCCCTGTACAAACAAAGTTAAAAGTGTTTCATTGTGTAGATAGAATATAGCTTTAAGAATCCACTAAGCATGTTATTCACTCGTTAAGAGAAGACTAAAACTCTCTACTAATGACTAATAATCAGCCACTACATAAAAGTTCAATTATCCACAAAAAAATTCTTTTAAAAAAAAGGTATGATTGAGACTTGACTGATTTTACTAATTTAGGATACAGGGTTACACATGGCCGACGATGATGCAGAAACTCTCGCAAGAGAAAGACCTGGCCCAATTCTTCGCCCTAATCCAGGGTAACAAAGAAGCAAAATCAGCTTTGATGTCGAGGGAATTGACAATTTTCGCGCCGACAAACGCAGCTTTTGAAGCTTACTCAGGAAGTCTTACAGAAGACTTGATTTTGTATCATCTTGTTCCAATGGCGAGGACCACACAAAATCTCATCGAAACAAACCTAGGTGAGGCAATAATGCTAACCAAAGCCGTAGCTAGAAAAATAATGCGGAGGGGTTTATAAACATTTCTGGGGGAGAGAGAGGTTTAATAATGAAAATATTGTTTTTGCTCTTATACAGAGAGTTTTATGTAACACCGAACATGCTTAAAACAAGCATTTTTCTGTTAGGTATACATAAACATACGTTGTACATTTGCTGATGCTCGGTTTATTAAAAGAATTTAATTTGAACTTTAAACGAGTGTTTTTCACTCCCAGACTAAGCATGAAGTAAAATTTCGAGTTTAGAAAAGCCTGGAAATTTGGTTTGGTTGCGTAGCGCGAAGCGCGGAGCGGCCAAACCAAATTTTCAGGCTTTTCTAAACTCGAAATTTTACTTCATGCGCCACCGGTACACTGATGCTATGTAAAGTTTAGCTGTGTGTTTTAAACTTCGTAATATGTCAGTGTTTTGTACCGGTGGCGCATGAAGTAAAATTTCGAGTTTAGAAAAGCCTGAAAATTTGGTTTGGCCGCTCCGCGCTTCGCGCTACGCGACCAAACCAAATTTTCAGGCTTTTCTAAACTCGAAATTTTACTTCATGCTTAGTCTGGGAGTGGAACACACTCATTTCAAATTGAACTTATTTAAAAAAAAATAACGGTTATCTAAAACTCCCTGTATGTACAAGTTGAGGCATTATTTGCGATTGATTGGCTACAATTTGTAATGGTCATATAGGCAACCCAATTTACACATAACTTCAAAACTAAAGGTGTCTAATTGTATTGGATGAATTTGTTCGGTGTTACATAAAACTCTCTGTATATAATTTTAATTTTTGCTGCAAGAGTTTTATTTTCGATAAATAAATCATGAAATTCTCTTACAGCAGTTACTGATTTAATAAAAAAATATTTTTCAGACACAATTATCGAACAATATCCTCCGATATGGATAAATACAGATGGCACGAATATTTACGTCAATAACGCGCTTTTATTGAAAAATTCCTCGGATTATTTAATTAGAAGTCGGACAGATTATTACGGAAGGACACAGGTAACACACTTTAATTAATTAAATCTCTGAAATTTGCGAAATTGTCCATTTAAAGAATTTGGTGTCGTTGGTTACGCATGAAGTAAAATTTAGAGTTTAGAAAAGCCTTTTAAGTTTTGAACGAATGTTTCCACTCCCAGATTAAGCATAACGTAACATTTCGAGTTTAGAAAGCCTGAAAATTTGGTTTGGTTTGGTTTGATTCTGTCAATACAAATAAAAACTAGACCTAATCTCGCAAACTAACTGTCAAAACAAACGACCTACGGACTAACTGTGCAACGGTGACATTTGTATCAATTGTTTTTGTTGTTTTTCATCTTTTGAGTTTCGCTCTGTTTCAACTTAAAATTACTTGGGTATTTATAAAATGTCAATGCTTAAATTAATATATACTGAATGACATTAGAAATGCAACACCTAGAAATAACGATTTTTTGCAGTTGATTTTATCTTTATTTATTAGGTCTTAATAATAATAATAATAATAATAATAGCCTTTATTGTCCAACAGGATTTCCTACTTACAGGACAATATAATAGAAGGTACAGTGCAAATAAACTTAAGTATTACAAGAAAAAATATACAGAAAATTAAATTACATTTTATAAAAATAAATCGTCGAATGACTTTTCTGCGCAACGACACATTGTGAAAATTGGCGACCGCTGCAGAACACACGTCCTTGGTGTGGGTAGTCGGAATGATGAAGCGAATCTGGTTGATTGTTGAGGAACATTGAAGGGTATCCCGGAAAGTAATTGGGGGCAGTCGATTGTTCCGTGTACCAGTTTCCTGAGAATTGTGGCGCAGTGGTGGTCTCGTCTGGTCGATAATGCCATCATCTTATGCCTTTCAAGTTGATGTTCTTGATTCGCTCCAATAGATGGATAAGTACCGTCAAGTTTGTAAGACAAATATTTTAAAAATCGCCGATGGAGGCGATCTAGTAGAAGGGAGTGACTAATACTTGTCGGATACCAGACTTAAGTTAATTAATACATAATAACAATTTGAATCAAAACAAAAAACAAACAAGTAAATTACACCTAATAATGTGTTTTGCGACCTCCATTTCGAACGCATTCATTAACATGTCTGGGCATCGATTCGATGAGGTGATCGACTTCCTCCTGAGGTAGGTCGTCCCAAGCAACCTGAATATGCTGCTGCAGCTCAGCTAGAGTCTGTAGAGGGTTCGGTAAGCTTGTCAGTCTCCGACCTAGCATATCCCAGACATGTTCTATTGGGTTTAAATCTGGAGATCTGGGCGGACAAGGTAAACATTTATGGCACCAGCTTCCAAGAAGTCCCTCGTTAGATGTGCTATGTGAGGACGTGCGTTATCTTGTTGAAACAACATGTTTCCAAGCCCTTCTAGGTCTGGTACAAGATATGGTTGTAAGACATTGTTAACGTAACGAGCTGCTGTCATATTGCCGTGGATGAATACCAGAGGTGATCGGCTGCCATGGGCAATAGCCCCACAAACCATTACACCTACAGTGCGGTGTACATGTCTTTCAACAGCAAACTCAATAGTGGATCTTTCTCCACGGCGTCTCCTTACCCGTCTACGACCATCATGCATCCCTAAAGTAAATCGCGATTCATCGCTGAAGACGACTCTGTTCCATTCTTCCCTCCACCCTTGGCTTTCCGTGCACCACTCCAATCTTTGACGCCGGTGTGCATAAGTTAAAAGTAGGACTAACAAAGGGCGGTATGAAATGAACCCAAATGACCTGATACGTCAATAAAGAGTTCGTATACTAACTGGTCTACCGTGTTCATTAAACCATTGGTCACCAAGCTGCCTAGTTGTGGAAAATCGGTTCCTAAGAGCCATAAGTCGCAGTCGGCGATCCTGGCGCTCTGTAGTACGCCTTGGTTGTCCACGAGGCCCTATTTTCGACTCTCGACCTTCTTCAGTCCATGCTTGTCACACTCGCGTAACAGTGGTTACGTTCCGGTTTAAACGACGCACAATTTCCCGGAACGAAACACCACCATCGCGCTACCCAACTATTCTACCCCGATCAAAATCACTTAAATGCCGAAATTGTCTAGGCCTTCGTACTCTGGGCATCTTGTCGACGCAGTTAAATTTAAAAACTGATGAAATTAGTGGTTGAATCGTCTATTTAAACGTATTTTAATATGAAACTGATAGATACGATTATTTTTTTTCCAAAAAAATGTTAAAGTTAAAAGGTTGCAACTTTTATCATAGCATTCTTTTTACACATTAAACTTGCACAAAAAAAATTGTTGACGAAGAATGGTTATTTCCAGGTGTTGCATTTCGAATGTCATTCAGTATACTTAGAACGGCATTTTTGACGCACAGAAGCGTTTCGAGGGTAGTCTAGAGAATGTGATAGATTTTATTTAGTTTTTATAATGTTTATGTTGTCCATGTAAGCGTTGAATGACGTTTAGATTGTAACTAAAAATTAACTAGAATCTTCTATAAACCATACATAATTTCTAATTTGCAGGTTCTTCATGTTATAGACGAAGTCCTGACACCGATGAGCAAAACGACGACGTCTCCCTCGGCTTACGACTTCCTAGCCCAGGCAAACTCGTGGAATTTGATCCCATTCACCTACAACATCTTCTATAAGAAAATAATCCTCAACAAAATGCAGTACACCTTCAAGAGCGACAGAAGAAACACCTACTTCATCCCTGCTGACCAATTCATGAACAGAAACTCACCCTCGCAAATCGACAGGGATCTAATCGAAAACAGCATGATTTCAAATCGGGTGATCTTCACCCGCTCAGCCTTCGAAGATTTCGCTTACGTCACAAGAGGAATCGACAGGGATTTTTACAACACGGTTGAATTTCTCGGGGATAAAGTCGTGAGGGTTTCGAGGATTTCTAAAAGGAGTTCGAAGAAAGTTCACGAAAAGCTTGTGCAGATATTACAACCCAATATTCCAGTTAGAAACGGTGTGGTTCATGTTGTTAGGGATATTTTAGGTTTGTTCGAAAGAAAATTAACGAAATTCCCTTACTTGCCGGTTTTAAGTAAAATCGAAACCGATCCCGAGCTAAACATAACGGATCACTTGTTTAGGAAAACCGGGTTAGATAAATTAATAGAGAACGAAAAAACCAATTACACGCTCTTCCTACCGACTAACCTAGCCTGGAAACGCCTAGCAGCAGCGAAATCCTTTAACATCTCCGAGTTAAACTCCACGGAATTCAAAAAGCGCGCGCTGAAACTCCTGCGCAGGCATTTCGTGATTGGCGAATACTACGACTTATCCCGACTGCTTGATCTTTCCGATAATCTCCGATCCAGAGAAATCGTCTTGGATGTTGGTTTTCAGAGTATTATGGTTAGGGTTAAAGAGAGGAGGGGGAGGTATTATTTGAGGTGGGGTTATAAAGAGGTGACTATCCTAAGGCCGGATTTCGAGTGCACTAATGGGGTTATACACTTGATTGATTACCCCCTGATTTTTCATTCTGAGCTGAAAGGAATTGGTTCAGATGATCCTTACAATAGTATGTTGTACAACGCTTGGAATGTTATAAGAAAAGCTATGCATTAATGTCCAAAAGCTAGTGTATTGTGTGTAAATAATTATTTTTAAGTAGATGTACATATTTTTAATTACAATTTTTTGCAATAAGATAATTTGTTTTATTTAAGAAAGTACCAAAGACAACAGTAGACGACAGTAAACGACAGTAGACTACAGCAGACGACAATATACGACAGAAGACGACAGTGGACAACAGTATACAACAGTAAACGACAGTAGAAGACAGTAGATGACAGTAGATTACAGCAGACGAGAGTATACGACAGAAGACGACAATGGACGACAGTATTCGACAGTAGACGACAGTATACCATAGTAAACGACAGTAGTCGACAGTAAACGACAGTAGATGACAGCAGACGGCACTAGACGACATTAGGCAACAGTAGATGACGGTAGAAGACAGTATACGACAGTAAACGACAGTAGACGATACTAGACGACAGTAGATGACAGCAGACGGCACTAGACGACATTAGGCAACAGTAGATGACAGTAGAAGACAGTATACGACAGTAAACGACAGTAGACGACACTAGACGATACTAGTGTCGTCTACTGTCGTTTACTGTCGTATACTGTCTTCTACTGTCATCTACTGTTGCCTATTGTCGTCTAGTGCCGTCTGCTGTCATCTACTGTCGTCTAGTATCGTCTAGTGTCGTCTACTGTCGTTTAATGTCGTATACTGTCGTCTACTGTCGTTTAATGTCGTATACTGTCGTATACTGTCTTCTACTGTCATCTACTGTTGCCCAATGTCGTCTAGTGCCGTCTGCTGTCATCTACTGTCGTTTACTGTGGACTACTGTCGTTTACTGTGGTATACTGTCGTCTACTGTCGTATACTGTCGTCCATTGTCGTCTTCTGTCGTATACTCTCGTCTGCTGTAATCTACTGTCGTCTACTGTCTTCTACTGTCGTTTACTGTTGTATACTGTCGTCCACTAGTATCAGACAGTAAATAACAGTAGACTACAGCAGGCGCGGCTCTTTTCCAACTTCAGGGGATTTTACTAGTACATTGATTAAGCAACTTTTAGATTTTTTCAATATAATATCATAAAACAAATATCCCTAAATTAATTGATTGTATTATTGTTTTTAAAACTTTAAGTTGACCTACAAATTTTAGAAAAACGTAGACGACAGTAGATTATAGCAGACGAGGCTCGTGGCCAACTTCAGAGGAGGCAAATAATCCAAGGTACAAAGAGTGAGGTTGAATTCTCTTTGTGTACATGTTGTTATTCAACGGCTGGTGTGTCATAGAACGTTGCTATGGCCAGATAAATCTTACAGGTAGATCATGCGACCTTTAAATAACGAGAAGCTTGTTGCCTCATCTGAAATGTAGTCACGGGCCGCACCTAGACGACAGTAGACTACAAAAGACGACAGTAGACGACAGGAGACGACAGTAGACAACAGTACACGACAGTAGACAACAGTACACAATAGTAGACGACAGTAGACGATGGTAGACGACAGTAGAGGACAGTAGACGATAGTAGACGACAGTAGAGGACAGTACACGACAGTAGACGACAGTAGACGACAGTAGACGACAGTAGACGTCAGTAGACAAACAGTAAAGTGTCTAGACAGATAGTAAAGTGTCTAAAACTAAATTTATTCTAGTTTTATTTGTAATATTATTTAGAAAACTTTCACAAAAAAGTTATTTTTGCAATTTTTCGCAATATCTATGTAAATACTAATCGATTAGATCTCGTGTATGTGTTTATTTTAAACTTTATTTGAAATCAGTGTTTTATACGCGTGGCGCATGAAGTAAAATTTCGAGTTTAGAAAAGCCTGAAAATTTGGTTTGGTCGCTCCGCGCTTCGCGCTACGCGACCAAACCAAATTTTCAGGCTTTTCTAAACTCGAAATTTTACTTCATGCTTAGCCTGGGCGTGGAAGACACTCGTTAATTTAAAATACATAACTACTGTCAAAATGTGTGTCGTAAGAGTCGCAAAGAAAAACAATAACTTGGCCATCTCGTTACAGTTCAATTGAAACTTGTGCCAAGTTGGCATAGACTACATGTCAGCTAGTGCCGACTACTGTCAACTATCATTATAGTCCAAATGTCGGCTAGCGCCGACTTATGTCAACTGTCATTATAGTCCAAATTTCGGGTGGCGCTGACTTATGTCAACTATTATTATAGTCCAAATGTCGGCTAGCGCCGACTTATGTCAACTGTCATTGTAGTCTTAATATCGACTGGCACCGACTTATGTCAACTGTCATTATAGTCCATGTGTCGGCTGGCGCAACTTATGTTAACTATTATTATAGACCAAACGCCGTCGACTTGTGTCAAGTTGACACGAAGGAGTAAATGTGCGGCTAAGACCGACGAATGTCAAGCTGAGACGATACACTAATGTTAATCAACCTAAAGATTTACAGTCATAAAGTCACAATAGTATGAATACCGTCGATAAAGGGATTTAAAGACAAAATCCCATTAAGTCGAAAGACAAATGAACTAAGTTACTTACAGTCAAAATATAGTCGGTCTCTATCGAGTATATTAATTATAAAAAATCCTAGCATAGTCAAAAGACAGCAACCAAATGAGATATAGTCATAATGTCACAATAGTCGAAATACATCGATACAGGCATATTCGGACAAAATCCTAGCATACTCAAAAGACAGTCAACAAAGCGATTTACAGTTACAATGTCACAATAATCAAAGTACAGTCGATAAAGACGTAGTATGACAAAATCTTATGATAGCCCAAAGACAGTCAATGAAATGACTTACAGTGATAATATTACAATAGTGAAAATACAGTCAATAAAGACAAAATTTTAATATAGTCAAAATACAATCAACTAAGTGATTTCTAGTTATAATAATACAATAGTCAAAATTCAATGGATTAAGATATATTATGACAAAATTCATGATAGCCCAGAGACAGTCAATCAAGTGACTTACAGTCATAATATCACAATAGTGGAAATACAGTCGATAGAGACACAATCAGATAAAATCCTAGCATAGTCAAAAGACAGTCAACCAAGTGGCTTACAGTCATAATGTCACAATAGTCAAAATACAGTAAATTAAGACGTTATATGATAAAATCCTGTAATAGTTCGAAGACAGTCAATCTAGTGACTTACAGTCATAATTCACAATAGTGGAAATACAGTCGATAGAGACATAATCAGACAAAATCATGGCATAGTCAAAAGAGAGGCAACCAAGTAGCTTATAGTCATAATGTCACAATAGTCAAAATACAGTCAAGACTAATATGATAAAATCCTGTAATAGCCCGAAGTCAGTCAATTAGTGTCTTACAGTCATAATATCACAATAGTGGAAATACAGTCGATAGAGACATAATCAGATAAAATCATGGTATAGTCAAAAGAGAGGCAACCAAATAGCTTACGGTCATATTGTCACAATAGTCAAAATACAGTCAAGACTAATATAATAAAATCCTGTAATAGCCCGAAGACAGTCAATCTAGTGACTTACAGTCATAATTTCACAATAGTGGGCATACAGTCGATAGAGATAGACAGTCAATCAAGTAGGTTACAGTCATAATGTCATAATAGTCAAAATACAGTCAAGACGTAATATGATAAAATCCTGTAATAGCCCGAAGACAGTCAATCTAGTGACTTACAGTTATAATATCACAATAGTCGAAATACAGTCGATAGAGCCATAATCAGATAAAATCCTAGCCTAGTCAAAAGACAGTCAACCAAGTGACTTACAGTCAAAATATTATAATAGTTGAAATACAGTCAATAGAGAGATAATCAGCCAAAATCTCAGTCTAGTCAAAAGAGAGTTATCCAAGTGTCTTATAGTCATAATGTCACAATAGTCAAAATACAGTTGATAAAGACATAATACGTTAAAAGACAAGTCAACCAAGTAACTTACAGTTATAATATTACGATAGCCGAAATATAGTCGATAGAGACATAATCAGACAAAATCATGGCATAGTCAAAAGAGAGGCAACCAAGTAGCTTACAGTCATAATGTCACAATAGTCAAAATACAGTCAAGACTAATATGATAAAATCCGGTAATAGCCTGAAGACAGTCAATCTAGTGACTTACAGTCATAATATCACAATAGTGAAAATACAGTCGATAGAGACATAATCAGACAAAATCATGGCATAGTCAAAAGAGAGGCAACCAAGTAGCTTACAGTCATAATGTCACAATAGTCAAAATACAGTCAAGACTAATATGATAAAATCCGGTAATAGCCTGAAGACAGTCAATCTAGTGACTTACAGTCATAATATCACAATAGTGGAAATACAGTCGATAGAGACAAAATCAGATAAAATCATGGCATAGTCAAAAGAGAGGCAACCAAGTAGCTTACAGTCATATTGTCACAATAGTCAAAATACAGTCAAGACTAATATGATAAAATCCGGTAATAGCCTGAAGACAGTCAATCTAGTGACTTACAGTCATAATATCACAATAGTGAAAATACAGTCGATAGAGACATAATCAGACAAAATCATGGCATAGTCAAAAGAGAGGCAACCAAGTAGCTTACAGTCATAATGTCACAATAGTCAAAATACAGTCAAGACTAATATGATAAAATCCGGTAATAGCCTGAAGACAGTCAATCTAGTGACTTACAGTCATAATATCACAATAGTGGAAATACAGTCGATAGAGACAAAATCAGATAAAATCATGGCATAGTCAAAAGAGAGGCAACCAAGTAGCTTACAGTCATATTGTCACAATAGTCAAAATACAGTCAAGACTAATATGATAAAATCCTGTAATAGCCCGAAGACAGTCAATCTAGTGACTTACAGTCATAATATCATCATAGTGGGCATACAGTCGATAGAGATAGACAGTCAACCAAGTAGGTTACAGTCATAATAGTCAAAATACAGTCAAGCCGTAATATGATAAAATACTGTAATAGCCCGAAGACAGCCAATCTAGTGACTTACAGTCATAATATCACAATAGTGGAAATACAGTCGATAGAGACATAATCAGACAAAATCATGGCATAGTCAAAAGAGAGGCAACCAAGTAACTTACAGTCATAATATCACAATAGTCGAAATACAGTCGATAGAGACATAATCAGATAAAATCCTAGCATAGTCAAAAGACAGTCAACCAAGTGACTTACAGTCAAAATATTATAATAGTCGAAATACAGTCAATAGAGAGATGATCAGCCAAAATCTCAGTCTAGTCAAAAGAGAGTTATCCAAGTGTCTTATAGTCATAATGTCACAATAGTCAAAATACAGTTGATAAAGACATAATACGTTAAAAGACAAGTCAACCAAGTAACTTACAGTTATAATATTACGATAGCCGAAATATAGTCGATAGAGACATAATCAGACAAAATCCCAGCATAGTTTAAAGATAATAAGCCAAGTGACTTACAGTCATAATATCACAGTGCAAATTTCTATGATAGCCCAAAGTCATTGTTGCTTACAGTCAAAATATCACAAATGTCGACAAAGCAATTCAGTGACAAAATCCTAACATAATTAGAGACGTATAGTCAATGTTGCACCTTTATTTGGAACCGTAGAGTTAGGTTAGAGAACGGATTTTAGAGTTAGGTTATGTTAGAAGTCGGTTTCTAGAGTTAGTTTAGGTTAGATGGCATTGTAGACAAGTGTATAGAATTGTAGACAAGTATATAGAGCCTCCAACTCTATAAACGTGTCTACAATGCCATCTAACCTAAACTGACTCTAGAAACCGACTTCTAACCTAACCTTACTCTAAAATCCGTGCTCTAACCTAACTCTAGTAATTTCGTATTCTGTTGTTGAATGCGGTATTGTAATGTCCTTATGTTGTATCCCAACTTTTACATTTTTAGTAATTCTTACAGTGTATTCAAACGCCATTTACAGTTTATTAATCTGGATATTGTTAATTAGTGTATTTTTGTTTGTTGTATTATATTTCTCACTCTATTTATATGTTTTTCAAAGTAATATTATGTTTATCTTATATCACTATTTTTAATTGTGTATTGATGTATAAAGGAGATTTCCGTTGATAAATAAAATAAAAATACATCTTTTTTCTCACAACAGTAAAATAGAGTTGCCGATTTCTAAACAATAACTTTAATTTCGAAAGCCTTTTTAGTCTTAACGTTAAGTGACTGCTCATTCGTTTCCAGCCAACCAATTTTGTTTTATTTCAACATCAGAACAAATTTTATTGATAACTTAACAATCTGTGAAACGTATTAAAACACAGTTTTGGGCAGGTGGTGGCCGAGCGGTAACGTCGTCGGGCTGTATCGCTCGGCGAGCCACAAACTCGGGTTCGATTCCCGTGCACGGGGAGACTTTATTTAAAAAATAATTTCTCGTCGTGTCCCTGGGTATGGTGTGAATGTGTCGTGACGTCTAAATATATGTTAAATTAATTCATAAAAATCATCGTTAGTGGCTGAATGGCTAGAACCTATGCCAAACAAACAAAAAAAAAACACAGTTTTAGCAAATAATAAATTTTAATATTTTAAAACCAAAAGTCGACTTTGCACGGCTGTATTTTCGCTCTCCGGGAAGCGATTTTTTGTTTTTTACTGACAAAACTAAATGTATTTATTTCTTAATAAGTTTTAATGTTCAAAACAGATCATTCAATTTATTTATTTATTTATTTATTTATTTATTTCAATCAACGGACGAATCCAGTTACAGATTGATTAAAAGATATGAAACAATATAAAATAAAGATTGACACTAAACAGTAAAGGAAAAAACAGTATACGCAAAATACAATACAATATGAGCGCAAATTATTCGAAATACTCAACAATCAAGTCGAAGAACGCCTTAGAAGATATGCAATTAAAAATGTCAATATCCGGATGAAGTGATAACACATTATTATACAGGGTGGGCCACGAATAACGCCCATTAAAAGTTTTCGGGATTCCTGACTGAGGAAAAATTTGAAAAAATTCTACATTGCACGGTTGAATGCGATCACCTCATGGAAAATATTTCGACTTTCTATCACTTCCGGTTGTACCGGAAATGGCTACCAACTTTGTTATTTTAAATAGAACATCCTATATATTAATTTTTTTTTAGATTCCCCGTTCAATTGTCTACCCTCTCATATGAATTTATGTCCACTTAACTCTTACAGTTTTTGAGTTAAAAATTTATTTGTCAAATATTGACCTCAAATAGACGTTTTGAAAATTGCCTATAACTTCTAGTAAGAACAAGATAGACAGACGAGCGGCATCTTGAATTGTTACTCATAGATCCCTCTAGAAATAAAAAAATTGACATCTGTCAATTTTGACAATAGGTATTTCAAAAATGTCAATATTTCAGTGCCCACTTAAAAACATCATAATTCAATGTTTTCAAATGGAATGACCAATATTTTATCTCATATGGTGATTGGCAAGACAATTTGCAAAATAAAAGTATTATGTCTCCCTATATCTAGAGCAAATAGTTTTTGAGTTATTTCGAAATTTCTTTCCTCCCAGAATGCTTGCACAATTGAATAATTCCTGTACTATTCAAAATTGACAGATGTCAATTTTTTTTTAATTCTAGAGGGATCTATGAGTAACAATTCAAGATGCCGCTCGTCTGTCTATCTTGTCCCTACTAAAAGTTATAGGCATTTTTCAAAACGTCTATTTGAGGTCAATATTTCACAAATAAATTTTTAACTCAAAAACTGTAAGAGTTAAGTGGACATAAATTCATATGAGAGGGTAGACAATTGAACGGGGAATCTAAAAAAAATTAATATATAGGATGTTCTATTTAAAATAATAAAGTTAGTAGCCATTTCCGGTACAACCGGAAGTGATAGAAAGTCGAAATATTTTCCATGAGGTGGTCGCATTCAACCGTGCAATGTAGAATTTTTTCAAATTTTTCCTCTGTCGGGAATCCCGAAAACTTTTAATTGGCGTTATTCGTGGCCCACCCTGTATAATGAACACATTGAACACACTGGTGTCTTGAGCATAATATTTGTATTTGGGATTGATAACTGGAAAAGACGTTTGTTCCTTATATTAACAGGCACATTAATATTAATTCGTGCAAGTAGGTCAGAGCAATCCATACGATTGTTGAGTATTTTATACAAGGTGGTCACTGCATGCGATTTTCGGCGACTTTCTAAGGAGTGTAAGTTGAGTTCACGCAATAGTTCAATATAATTATAATCAGTTCCAGGATATGAACCAAACTTCTTAGAGTGAAGATATTTGACAAATTTCTTCTGGATGGCCTCGACCATCAAAGAATATTTTGCGTAGTATGGATCCCAAACGCAACAGGCATATTCAAGTTTAGATCTTACAAACGAATAGTATAGTATTTTAATGGCATCGATATTCTTAAAAGGTTTAGTATTTCGTATTATGAAGCCCAACGAACGATTTGCGGTCGATACTACTTTCATGACATGACTATTAAAAGATAGTGTCTTGTCAAATAACACTCCTAAGTCTTTGAAAGTCTCAACATGGGATAATACAGAGCCATTAATCATATAATCGAACGTTATTTGTGACTTATTCCTAGTATAAGACAATGTCTTACATTTTAAAACATTTAAAGTGATGCTGTTGTTCTTGCACCACGTTACTATCAGGTCGAGATTATGCTGAAGATACACACAATCGTCTAAAGTATTTATAGGATGATCAATTTTCAAATCGTCAGCAAACATTAACATGTTATGATTAACTACATCAGCAATATCATTAATAAAGCAATTAAACAGTACCGGTCCGAGGTTGGAGCCTTGGGGGACACCCGAGGAAGCAATAAATTGATGAGACTTAAACCCTTTGTATTCTACAAATAACAGTCTGTTGGTAAGGTAATTGTAAAGTAAATTACATAGGTTTGTTGAGAGCCCAAGTAGGCTTAGCTTATTTACAAGTATACCGTGATCGATTCTATCAAAAGCTTTTGATATATCGGTGTAAATTACGTCGACTTGGATTCGGTTGTCTAAATAATCCGAGAGAGTTTGCGTCATTTGCAAAATGTTGTTTATTGTGTAATTTTTAAAGAATTAGAGGAATTGTCTCTACTTAAATATTGTTATTGTTTTACTTACGTCTGATTGTTTGGATGCCTGGAACAAATAGCAGTAAAGCAGCTGTTCTCCATCATCCCTTAATAAATAGAGGAAAGTGCACGGATCCAAGTCGGCTTGGGAAAACCTCGTCATCTGGACCACTCGATGGGAAAACTGGACTTCGAAATCCGAGTTGTACGCTTGAAGGTATCCATCTTCTACACAAACACTCAACTGTAATAAAAAAAAAAGATTTCATTAAAATTAAATCATTAGTTTTAATTATGGAACAATTGAAGCTACCTTTAAAAAGCAATTAAAATGCAGCTATTCAGAGGTATTCATAAAGGATAAGTAATTACATTTTCTGCAAAATTGGACAATGACTAACAGAAAATAATTTTCAGAATAATTCAATTTTTTAATAATAGTATAATTCCTTATAATTATGGAGAATCACCGTGGAATAGGGCAGAATTACACAGAACAAGAAAAAGAAAGCTTATTAAAAATTATAAAAGACTTAAACCAGTGTTTTCCACTCCCAGGCTAAGCATGAAGTAAAATTTCGAGTTTAGAAAAGCCTGAAAATTTGGTGTGGTCGCGCAGCGCGAAGCGCGGAGCGGCCAAACCAAATTTTCAGGCTTTTCTAAACTCGAAATTTTACTTCATGCGTCACGCATACAAGACACTGATTTCAAGTGAAGTTCACTTGTTCACAATATTTCAATGTTTTTGGTGTCTAATACGCGTGGCGCATGAAGTAAAATTTCGAGTTTAGAAAAGCCTGAAAATTTGGTTTAGTCGCTCCGCGCTTCGCGCTACGCGACTAAACCAAATTTTCAGGCTTTTCTAAACTCGAAATTTTACTTCATGCTTAGTCTGGGAGTGGAAAACACTCGTTTAAAACTTTAAAAAGCGTATGCATAAGTATAAAAATCCCTGGTTATGTCTAATTTGAAAAACTGTAGGTCTTCGGCTTCTTAGAATGTCTTGTGGTTCGAATTTAATTAGTTTTAATTATGAAACAATTGAAGCTACCTTTAGAAAGCAATTAAAATGCAGCTATTCAGAGGTATTCATAAAGGATAAGAAATTACATTTTCTGCTGCTCAATTTTGCAAAATTGGACAATGACTAACAGAAAATAATTTTCAGAATAATTCAATTTTTTAATAATAGTATAATTCCTTATAATTATGGAGAATTGCCGTGGAATAGGGCAGAATTACACAGAACAAGAAAAAGAAAGCTTATTAAAAATTATAAAAGACTTAAACGAGTGTTTTCCACTCCCAGGCTAAGCATGAAGTAAAATTTCGAGTTTAGAAAAGCCTGAAAATTTGGTTTGGTCGCGCAGCGCGAAGCGCGGAGCGGCCAAACCAAATTTTCAGGCTTTTCTAAACTCGAAATTTTACTTCATGCGCTACGCATACAAGACACTGATTTCAAGTGAAGTTCACTTGTTCGCAATATTTCAATGTTTTTAGTGTCTAATACGCGTGGCGCATGAAGTAAAATTTCGAGTTTAGAAAAGCCCAGAAAATTTGTCTCGGGTCGCTGCGCGACCCTCGACAAATTTTCACGGGGCTTTTCTAAACTCGAAATTTTACTTCATGCTTAGTCTGGGAGTGGAAAACACTCGTTTAAAACTTTAAAAAGCGTATGCATAAGTATAAAAATCCCTGGTTATGTCTGATTTGAAAAACTGTAAGTCTTCGACTTCTTAGAATGTCTTGTGGTTCCAATTTAATTAGTTTCAATTATGGAACAATTGAAGCTACCTTTAAAAAGCAATTAAAATACAGCTATTCAGAGGTATTCATAAAGGATAAGAAATTACATTTTCTGCTGGTAAATTTTGCAAAATTGGACAATGACTAACAGAAAATACTTTTCAGAATAATTCAATTTAATTGTGAAATTAACTTCATGGCAACATTTTTTTGCATGCCTTATGTTAACGCCGTTATTCTTCAGAACATTTTATTGCTCGCCCTTTATAAAGGGTGATTCATTTTGGATTTCCACATTAAAAATAATAAAAAGAATGGTGATGTGTCCATCATAGTACTTTCCCCCGTAAATTGCGTATTAAATCACTTTTAAAATATTTGTAGCATTATTATTTTCAAAATATCTTCAACTTTTTGATAACTACAACTTTTATTTGAAACATTTTTCAATTGGATCAACACATACTGACACAAACCAATGACTAGATAAAAAACACTATTTATTGAATATCTTAAAAACTAAGAGTGCTATGACAAAAAGTGAATATACAAAATACCTCTAATTCTTTATTGCCGACAACTTTTATTTGAAACATTTGTCAATTGTATCAACACATACACTGAGACAAACCAATGACTAGATAAAAGAACATTATTTATTAATTATCTCAAAAACTAAGCGTGCTATGACAAAAAGTGAATATACAAAATACCTCTAATTCTTTATTACCGACAACATTTATTTGAAACATTTTTCAATTGTATCAACACATACACTGAGACAAACCAATGACTAGATAATAGAACATTATTTATTAATTATCTCAAAAACTAAGAGTGGTATGACAAAAAGTGAAGATACAAAAAATCTTTAATATTTTATTACCTACAACTTTTATTTAAAACATTTTTCAATTGTATCAACACATACACTGACACAAATCAATGACTAGATAAAAAACACTATTTATTAAATATATCAAAAACTAAGAGTGCTATGACAAAAAGTGAGTCCACAAAAAATCTTTAGTTTTTCATTTCCTACAACTTTCATTTGAAACATTTTTCAATAGTATCGACACATACACTGTCACACACCAATAACTAGATAAAACACACAACTTTTGAAATATCTCAACAACTAAGAGTGCTATGACAAAAAGTAAGTGAACAATACATCTTCATTTTGTTATTATCTACAACTTTTATTTGAAAGAATTTTTTGTTTGATGAACATTAATTGAAAAAATCAGAAAAAACTGAAAAACGCTAAGAGTAAAGTACCACTTCCGGTTTTCCGATGTTCACCAAAAGCTTTTCAGTTCTTCCGATTGTAAGATTCAAGTTTCATCTCGATATCTTTAGCGGTTTTTGCGGTACAGCGCACACAGACAGACAGACAGACAGACATTTTTCAAAAATGGTCTTATTCGACTCAGGGGACCTCAAAACGGATATTTCCGCTAAAATTTTTGATTCGAAAATTTTCACGAAAACAATACTTTCCCTTTGTATTACATACGGGGGAAAGTAAAAAAAAAATCATCATGAGTTCAAAGTAATATGAAGCATTTCATTCCAGGAAGAAGACGGTGCTTCACCAATAGAAGATTTGTTCAGACTCTACGAAAAGCATCCTCCTGAAAAGGTAAGGCACTTTAAAATAACAAACGAATAAATTATGTTCAGTTCTTCCGATTGTAACAAAAAGCTTAAGTTTCAAGTTTCATCTCGATATCTTTAGCGGTTTTTGCGGTACAGCGCACACAGACACACAGACAGACAGACAGACAGACATTTTTCAAAAATGGTCTTATTCGACTCAGGGGACCTCAAAACGGATATTTCCGCAAAAATTTTTGATTTGAAAATGTTCACGAAAACAAAGTATTACATACGGGGGAAAGTAAAAACACGTAGAAGTTGAAAAATATAGAAAAAAATTATTTGACCTTTAAGGTTAGTTCATTACAATTATGTGTGAAAGATGATATCATGTAAATGACCGCCGCGGCTCATGAGACATGACGTAATTCGTTTGTTAAAATTTTCGACTACTCTGCGACACAAATCAGGTTCTATGCCGGCTATTTCGCGTCTGATCTCCTGTTTCAGCTCTGCGATGGTGTTCGGTTTATTCTTGTATACTCTGCTCTTCAGATACCCCCAAAGGAAAAAATCTGCGGGAGTTAAATCACACGATCGCGGCGGCCAATTGAAGTCACCGTTACGTGAAATAATGCGACCGGGAAACTTGCCGCGCAGTAATTGTATCGTTTCTCCTGCTGTGTGGCAGGTGGCACCGTCCTGTTGAAACCATAAATCTTCGATATCCATATCTTCTAACTGCTCCCAAAGAAAATCTGTTATCATGTTCCGATAACGAACGCCATTAACCGTAACAGAGTTCTCCGCATGATCCTTGAAAAAAAATGGGCCAATTACGCCTCCGGACCAAAAGGCACACCAAACAGTGACCTTTTGAGGATGCATTTTGGTTTGAACAATCTCTCTTGGATTTTCAAATCCCCAAATACGACAATTGTGCTTATTTACGAAGCCATCAACGTGGAAATGTGCCTCATCGCTAATTGAAAATTTTACCCCTTGTTCTCTTATCCATTCGGCAAACACACGGCGCTGTTGATGCTCTCGAGGCTTCAATTCCTGTGTTATTTGGAGTTTGTACGGGTGTAACTTCAAATCTTTTGTAAAAATTCGCTGTGTAGTGGAATACGTAAGGCCCACTTGCTGCGATCGATGACGAATCGATGTGCTTGGATTTCCGGCCACGCTTTCGCGAACAATGGGAATATTTTGTTCCGAACGACCTCTACGAGCACGCTGAGGGGTTTTGATGTTAGCTACGGATCCAGTTTGTTCGAATTTTTGGACCACATTCCAAATTGTCCTCTCACAAGGTAGATTTTGCGCACCACAAACTTCACGTAAAGCACGAAATGCACTTTTCCTCGATCGGCCATTTTCATAATATGCTTGGATAATTTTAACACGTTGTTCTTGCGTATATTGCTCCATGACTACTTTTGTTTAACTTTTTTCAAATTCAAATTCCTTTATTGACGGCAAAAAACCATTTAAAAACAAAATAACATACATATTACAATTACAAATAATATTACATATAAAGTAATAATAAATTAATATACAAAAAATAAGCTAACATAACTAAATAAAAGTAACATAAAAAACACCAAGCAAGCTATCATCAAACATTTCCGAGAGTCACATAATTCCGAAATTTGTCTGCTTTAATTTTGACATAAATTCAGAATAAGATTCAGTAAACAAATCGAAATTATGATCCAAAGATAGTGCGTTGGAAATGCGCATGCACCTGGAGAGTGGATTATTGTAGGCGTAGTTTGACCTATGGAAGGGAATGCGAAACAGTGGTCTATGACGCGTAGTACGATCTGATACGGTTACATAAAAATTGATTTGTACCAATAAATACGGACATTGTATTTGGTTACTCAGCAGTTTGTAAAACATAGACAAGTCTGAGAGAATCCTGCGTCTCTTGAGTGTATCAATGCAAAATGCCGACATAACGGTGTTAACGTTTAAATGAGTCTTGAAAGCAAGCTTCTTCAGAAACTTATTCTGAATTCTCTCAAGAGCAAGACTGTGAGTAATAGTGTTAGGAGACCAGACACATGATACGTATTCCATATTAGAGCATACGTAAGCAAAATAAACTAATTTGAATGATTGAGCCGATAAATCCTTTGCTATCCTATGTACATATCCCAACATTTTTGATGCTTTGTTGCATATTAAATTTATATGGCTATCAAAAGTTAATTTTGTATCCAATAACACTCCCAGATCTCTTATTTCACACAATTTTTCAAGGGGAACATTGTTGATGCTGTACTTGAAATTAATTACATTAGACTTTCTGGAAAATGAAATCGCCTTACATTTTTGAACATTGAAGAATAAAGAGTTATCGCAGCACCATTTATGGACAGACGAGATATCACATTGCAGCAGGTCGCAATCAACAATTGTTGTTATTCTTTTATATATCTTAAGATCGTCGGCAAAGAGTAAAAATGAAGAATGTCTTATCACTTGTGAGATGTCATTTATAAATAACAGAAATAACAAGGGACCACAGTGTGATCCTTGAGGTACACCAGATGGTACAGATATGACTTTAGATAAGAAATTCTTCACTTTTACACATTGCGTTCGATTAGTTAGAAAACTATTAAACCAACTCACAATATTAGTATGAAGTCCATAGGCAGATAGTTTTGCAACTAAAACATCGTGGTTTACACGATCGAATGCCTTGGCAAAATCTGTGAAAATAGCATCCACAGATTGATTACATTCAAAAGCATTAATTACGTAAGTGGTAAACGATAAAATATTGGTAGCTGTTGATTTGCCCGTTTGGAAACCATGCTGCTCATCTAGAAGAACATTTTTGCAAACCCACCTTAATTTAATGGAAACAAGACTGTCCAATAGCTTAGGTATAGATGATTGTATTGAAATGCTGCGATAGTTCGTTATGTTATCCTTCTTGCCGGACTTAAAAAGCGGTGTTATATAATTTCTTTTCCAGAACGTCGGAAATATGCTCTGAGACATTGAAGCCTCGAATAATAAGTGTAGTGGTATGGTGATGGAGTATATACAGTTTCTTAGAAAACTTGATGGTATACCATCAGGACCTGTATTATTGGAATTATCCAATTTACTAACTGCATCAAATATTTCACCTTGAGAAAATGTAAACGGTAAATAAGCTGCATTTGAGTTATACTTGAAGCTTGGAATATGCGCAGGATTATCCGCACAATAAACAGTCGAAAAGTAATCCGCAAATAGATTAACGCACTCAACACCATTAGTACTACGATCGTTATTATAATGCATGATATTTGGAAACATTGAGTGTGATTCTTTAGCATTAACGAAATTCCAAAAATGTTTAGGATTTCTAGAAATATTATTATTAACTGATTGTATGTATTGATCATATAAAGTATTTCTTAGATGTGTACATTTTGAACGTAAATCGTGAAATTTGCTATAATTTATAGAGTTTTGACATTCTTTATACTTTTTATGAGCAATTCTTTTAAGTTTTATGAAGTTAATAAGTTCAGCATTGAACCAAACAGGATAATTTGACGATCTTAAACGTTTTATAGGAACAAACCTATCCAAGGCTTCATATAAAATCTTATAAAAATGTTCAACCATAGAATCAACAGTGCCAGTTAGAGTTTTGTGCCAATCGATAGATACCAAATAGTCGTTAATAGCTGAGTAGTTGGCATGTGAAAAATCATAAATAAATTCATCGAAATGGAGTGTTTCAATAGGTTGCGTAACATTATGTGAAATCGAATAAGGTATATGATGATGACTGATCTTAAATAATACGTCACATGCATTTGTAACATTAAAGCAGTCGTTTGCAAACATTAAATCAAGAAAGGTATTATTCTCATTTGGTATATTACAAATCTGCTTAAGATTATAAAAACTGAATGTGTCTGAAATAATTTGAGCAGAGCACTCAACAGTATTAGTGTTTATAACACCGAGCTCATCATTAAGCCATATAGCTGAAGGTATATTATAGTCCCCACAGATAAGATACTTATAATTAGGATATTTTTCAGCAATGTTTTCAAAAGTTTCACAATGATCCAAATATTTGGCTGATGATGAGCTTGGTGGTATATACACCACTCCGAAAATTAGATATAAATTAGGAATAGTTACAAATAATTGCTCAACCGTATTTAACTCAATATCAATAATGTTACCCCCTAATCTATTATGGATAGCAATCAACACCCCGCCGCCGCGATTCTTTGTACTATTAGTGCTGCTACGGTCACATCTGAAAATATCGTAATTCATAAGTTTCAATTCTGCATTCACAATGTTAGTATCCAACCACGTTTCTACTAAAATTATAATATCATACACGCAGCAACTAGTATTTAATTTAAAATCACTTAATTTAGTGCGCATTCCGCCTACGTTGTGGTAATAAATGTTTAGTTTTTTGTCACAGGACCCGATTTATTTAGCTTTTCCGATTTCTTGATTATATTTGGCACCCCTGAAATATATTTGATGATCAGATCTTCTTCTCCGTCTTTCTTTCGTTGGTCCAATATAGTTATAAGAGACTTGAATTCTTCTCTTTGGATTTTTGTTCGATCATAGCTAAATTTGATAAGGTTATCTCTTAGTTTTGAAGTTTTAATTATAATATTTTTAACCAGATCACTACTATCAAGTACTAGTTTTATTGGTCTAGGTTTAGCTAGAGAACGTGTACGACCAAGACGCATCATATTAACTGGCTCGATTACCAATGATAATGGTGTTAAAGTTGAACGAATCGCATCGAGATCCTCGTTCAATTGAACATGAACTTCAGATGCTTTCGATTCAGGCACATTATAAACGATGATGTTGCAGCTTCTTTTCCGACGATCTTCCAGTTCGTGTAAAATATCGAAGTTGTCGCCTGGAGATTTCACTGACCCCGCCGCGCTGTTCAAGCGTTTCTCTACTTTTGCAATATTATGCTCTAATGATTTTATTTTATCATCGAAAACATTAATTTTTTCGCCGAACTTATTTAACAATTGATCAATTTCTAATTTAAAGGGTTGAAAGTATTTTTGAAATAAATTATCAATTATTGATTCAATTTGAGATAACTGGTTTCTGTTGAAAGCCCCTGACGAGCTACATTTATTGCAGACCCAATTAGTATTACGATTTTTCCTTAAAATCGCAATTTCATCATCAGACAAACCGGAGCATTTAGCATGGAACCATTTGTCACATAATCCGTTGCATTTTAAATAAAAAGAGTTAGGGCTTATATTGTTTGAACAACCATCACACGTAAATCCCATTATATAATAGCAACTTAATCGTTAAGGAAATATTAGGAAAAATAAACAGGGATACAATTTTTTCACACTGACCCCGCCTGTGGTAGTGACTAACAATAATAAACAAACAAGACAAGGCGACGGAAAGGTGAACAAAATAATGCACAGGTAAAGGAACTCGATTAAAATTGAAACACAAAAAATGTATAAGTTCAAATCAAATGTTCACGGTCACGGTCACCTTTCGTGGATTCGGATATTAATAAGAACCAATACATTAATTCGTTGCTATATAATAAACAATTGAGGTTAATTTGATTAAAACTTATTAAATCACTACTATATGAAATACACGCTAATTTTTATAGAGTATAGACATGAGATACTGAGTACCACTTGCCCATAACAATTAAAAATAATAAAGTTCGTAAAAACTCACGATAATTAGCCAGCGTATAAATGCGTGTACACTCTCCACTCTAAAAAAAAAATTTTCTTTTTTTAGGTTAGAAATCACACGCTGCCCTTGACAAATACAGTGGCGTGTCAAAAATATTTTAGATTGTAATGTGGAAATTCAAATTGAATCACCCTTTAGTAGACCATATTTGCATCAAATTTGACATTTATTTTTTTAGAAATGAATTGTCAAATATGACAAAAAGGTATTTACAGTTTTATTCATGTGAAATAAGCAATTTTGCGAGTAAATACAAATATGTCCTTCTCGTCTGAATCAACTTCCAAAAATTGTGCATTTACTACAGTTCGCGACGATGCTTACTGGGCGAATAAAAATGTCGAAAAACTTCTGTTCAGCAATGTGAACCGTGCTGATTACGAAGACGTTCCAGTTTTAAAAAAGTTAATTTCACCGAATACTATGTTGATGTTTAACACGGAAGACGTTTTAGATAAAATGTATGTTTAAAGTATTCATTTACATTTTTTAGTTTTTATCATATTTGTAATTAACATATTTAATTACTAAGGCTCGTTTCTACAATCATATTAATTAATTGATTAAACCTCTGTACAAGTCATAATTATAAAATTTGAAAATGTTGTAAATTTGTAAGATATCCCATGCATTACCAGTTATGAAGACTCGGAATGCTTTCTTTAATCAATATGTGATTGTGTAAACAATTTCTTATTAAAATTGTTATATTTTAAAGAATTACTAACCGCTGATTAAGTTAGCCGATTGGTGGGCAAAAAGCCATAAGTTTGATTATAAAGATAAAAATATATCAATTATTCTAGACATACTTCTGCTGTGAGTTACATAATAAAAAACCAAGAGGGAAGAATTGTGGCTGGAATTTGTATGACCGACTATCCAAATATTCCAGCATTGCCTTACGATGATTGGGTGACTTGGGTTCAGCGACTTTACGGCATTCATGGTAAAACAAAGATTTTTTTTTTAAATATAAGTTATTTATCCTACTGAGCAAAAAACAAACAAATAACATTGTAGCAACATTAAACGTTGTTTTAATCTTAATGAAACATTACTTAATTGTGTTTGCTCAGTGGGATAGCTCCTTAATTTGTACTTTTATATAAATAAAATAAAATAATTTAAAACTTTCAAATATATATATTATAAACTCGCTACAATTGTTTCGCCACACTGTGGCTTCTTCAGGCGAAGAAATGATAAATTACATTTGTCAGTACAGGTATATATACAATGTTTATGGGGGGGTGGGTTTTTCAGCGAAATTTAAATTTAGGAGTGGTGAGTTTGTTAAGTCTAATTGGTCGTTCAAAAGTTGTCCTGTGTATTTTCTTTTATTAATTTCCATGCTCTCCAAGATGTTAAGTTTCCGGCCTTTTTCTTCTCTGTGAAGCACTTTGGTCGTTCAAAGAAAGAATCAAAGAGCACAAAACCTCTTATGAACAAAGGAAAACCAACTCCACATACTCCAACCACCTCATCGAAGAAAACCACCACTTCGACGAAAACTTCAAAGTGCTTCACAGAGAAGAAAAAGGCCGGAAACTTAACATCTTGGAGAGCATGGAAATTAATAAAAGAAAATACACAGGACAACTTTTGAACGACCAATTAGACTTAACAAACTCACCACTCCTAAATTTAAATTTCGCTGAAAAACCCACCCCCCCCATAAACATTGTATATATACCTGTACTGACAAATGTAATTTATCATTTCTTCGCCTGAAGAAGCCACAGTGTGGCGAAACAATTGTAGCGAGTTTACAATATATATTTGAAAGTTTTAAATTATTTTATTTTATTTATATAAAAGTGAAGATGAACTTTCAACATTTATCAGCCTTATCAATCAATTACCTTAATTTGTAATTTTAGAGTTGAATGGATATAATACTTATTTTGTGCATCTGGTCGTTTTCGACGAACTCTATGAAAACACTTTTATGGAACCAATACTGCAGCAATTTTTTTTGAAAAACACAAAAGACTATGTGCTGTTCGTCGTGCCTCCGAATTGCCATCACAAAGTCGGTTTTTTGAAAGATATTTCAACATTGATTTTACCCAATGGTATGTAACGCTTTAAATATTGAATGTTCAATTAAAAAAACCTCTAGTGTCATGGAAAATATTGTAGGTTGGCAACTCTGAAATATTGTATTATAATTATTATGTCTGACGTTTTAAATGTCAATTTCTAAAGCGTGTAGCCAACTTTTTAAAAAAGATAAAATCATGACACTCTTGGGTTTCTTTTATTGAACATACGATATAATTCAAATTTAAATAAAAAATCAATTCTAAACATTCCAAATTTGGTGATCGTTTATAAAAATCTAAATTATCAACAACTTTTTCGAACTGTTTTTTCAATTGACGATATACATTTTCTGCCACAAGATATTAATCACTTAAGTGAATGGTGTGCAGACAACGATCTTTCATTAAACTATAGCAAATGTTCAGTCATGTCATTTTGCAGAAGTAAGAACCCTATACTACATAATTATATCCTAAATAACTGTATTCTATCTCGTGTTGGTTCCGTTAGAGATCTTGGAGTGATTTTTGATACGAAGCTCACATTTATGAGTCACATAAACCATATTACAAATTTAGCTCTACAATCACTTGGATTTATAAAACGTTTTGGCTACAAATTTTCAATTAACACTAAACGAACATTGTATTTGTCATTAGTAAGATCTAAACTAGAATATGCGTCGAATATTTGGTCGCCATATTATAAAAATTCTGTGAACAGCATTGAAAGAGTACAAAACAAATTTTTATTAAATATTTCATTCACTCCGGGCATATCTCGCGTTAATTACAGCAGATCACAAATGTTAGCACTTTTAAATTTAAAATCACTCCATGAAAGAAGGATTTATTTGGATTTATGTCTCTTATACAAAATAGTAAATGGTTTATGCGATTGTGTTGAGCTTCTTAACATGATTAATTTTAGTATCCCTACCAATACTAGATCCAAACTAACTTTTAGAATTAAAATGTTTTAATCAAATTATGGGAACAATGAACCACTTTCTAGAATGTGTCGATATTGGAACAAAATATGTGATAGTAGAAACATTTGTATCTTTGGTGACACATTTAATAAATTCAAAAAATTATTATAAAATACTGATGTATACGTCTGTTTATAATGTTATGTATTCTTATTATTTTTTTTAGACTTAGATTCATATGAATGTATTGTTATGTATTTCTTTTTGGTTCACTGCCTACATTTGTATCTATTCACTGACTATAGAGGCTTCTACTTCGTTATACATTGTTGAACTAACGGTTTGATAATGATACGTGTAGTATCGAAACTATAGTCACCAAATAAACCAATTGTTATACAAACAAAGTGATAAACAGTGTTTTATTTATATTTGTATCTATTTTCTATTTGTTTTTTTATATCATTAAATATCATGAATTAAATTTATATTGTATTATTGTAAAATGGTGATAAGCCGTCAATAAAGTAAATTAAATTAAATTAAACAGTTTATTTAATCCTAATCAACCTGAAAATTAATGTACATACAGGGAATTTTTCAATTTAAAGCTTTACCCCTCTAACTACCGGTGTCGTCAATAAGCGACTTGACAGAAATAAATAAGTCACTTGTAAGTTTTCATTATTTTATTACAATAAGCGACTTTGAAGCGACATATATCACAATATGTTTATTTCACTATGATTCATCGGACGCTCGTTAACTGTAAAAAATAATTTGGTGTCTGTCTTAATTGAAATCAAAAAAATAACGGTAGTTAAAGGGTTAAACAAGTGTTTTCTACTTCCAGATTAAACTTGAAATGCCAAATTTTCAGTCTTTTCTAAGCTCGAAAATTTACTCCATGCGCCACGCGTATTTAATACTCAAAACACTGAAATATTGTGAACAAGTGAACGTCACGTGAATTCAGTGTTTTATACGCGTGGCGCATGAAGTAAAATTTCGAGTTTAAAAAAGCCTGAAAATTTGGTTTGGTCGCTCCGCGCTTCGCGCTACGCAACCAAACCAAATTTTCAGGCTTTTTTAAACTCGAAATTTTACTTCATGCTTAGTCTGGGAGTGAAAAACACTCGTTTAAAGCTTCAATTTAAACTTTTACAAGAATAACGAATCCATCAATTCAACGATTTTAGGAGAATGTTTATTTTGAGAGAATTGTAAAAATTCAACGAATTATCAAATCAACCTAAAATTCATAAAATCTACACAAAATTGAATAAACTTTAATTGGCCGTACTAAAAATGTAAATATCTCTACTGGTTTTTTCAAAATATCAAGCCAAAGTTAAAATTATGCGATAAAATTGACAATTTTGGGAGAATGTTTTCTTTGAAAAAATTGTAAAAAATTAAAATTTTATACCACAAACGTGAAATTTGCACAACTTACTAAGGATTGATTGGACTTACATCTTATAGAAAGAAAAAATAATTATTTTGGCGTATTTTCCGAAAATATTGAACCAAAGTTGAAATTATGCAATGAAATTAACAATTTTGTGGCAACGTTTTCTTTGAAAAAATCGTAAAAAAATAAAATTTTATACTATCAACGTGAAATTCACAGAATTTAGTTAGAATTGATTGCACCTATATATTATTAGAAGCAAATAAAATTATCTCGCCATGTTTTCTTAAAACATTCAGCGAAAGTTTAAATTATGCAATAAAATTAACAATATTGGGGCAACGTTTTCTTTGAAAAAATTGTAAAAAATTAAAATTTTATACTATTAACGTAAAATTCACAGAATTTACATAAAATTAATTGTACTTATATATTATAAACAGCAAATTAAATTATCTTGCCACGTTTTCTTAAAACATTCAGCGAAAGTTGAAATTATGCAATAAAATTAACAATTGTGTGGCAACGTTTTCTTTGAAAAAATCGTAAAAAAATAAAATTTTATACTATCAACGTGAAATTCACAGAATTTACTTAGTATTGATTGCACCTATATATTATTAGAAGCAAATAAAATTATCTCACCAT
This sequence comes from Philonthus cognatus, assembly GCA_932526585.2. NCBI lineage: Eukaryota > Metazoa > Arthropoda > Insecta > Coleoptera > Staphylinidae > Philonthus > Philonthus cognatus. Next base: position 144,696,284 of record OW052242.1, read on the forward strand.
GTTTTCTTAAAACATTCAGCGAAAGTTAAAATTATGCAATAAAATTAACAATTTTGGGGCAACGTTTTCTTTGAAAAAATTGTAAAAAATTAAAATGTTATACTATTAACGTAAAATTCACAGAATTTACATAAAATTAATTGTACTTATATATTATAAACAGCAAATTAAATTATCTTTCCACGTTTTCTTAAAACATTCAGCGAAAGTTGAAGTTATGCAATAAAATTAACAATTTTGTGGCAACGTTTTCTTTGAAAAAAAAAATGTAAAAAATAATAATTGCATACTATCAACATGAAATTCACAGAATTTACTTAGAATTAATTGCACTTATATATTATAAAAAGCAAATTAAATTATCATGTCACGTTTTCTTAAAAAATTCAGCGGAATTTGAAATTATGCAATAAACTTAACTATTTTGGGGCATCGTTTTCTTTGAAAAAAATTTAAAAAAATTAAAATTTTACAGTATTAACGTAAAATTCACAGAATTTACTAAGAATTGACTGCACTTATATATTATAAGAAGCAAATTAAATTATCACACCACGTTTTCTTAAAACATACAGAGAAAGTTGAAATTATGCAATAAAAGTAACAATTTGGGAGCACCGTTTTCTTTGAAAAAATTGTAAAAAATTAAAATGTTATGCTATCAACGTGAAATTTACAGAATTTATTTAGAATTGATTGCACTTACATATTATTAAAAGAAAATTAAATTTTCGCGCCACGTTTTCTTTAAACATTCAGCGAAAGTTAAAATTCTGTAATAAAATTAACAATTGTGGCGCAACGTTATCTTTGAAAAGAATTGTATTAAAACCTAATACTATCAACGTGAAATTAACAGAATTTACTGAGAATCGATTTTACTTATATATTATAAGAAGCACATTAAATTATCTCGCCACGTTTTCTTAAAACATTCAGCGAAAGTTAAAATTATGCAATAAAATTAACAATTTCTGGAGAATGTTTTATTTAAAAACATTGTAAAAAATTAAAATTTTACATTATCAACATTCACATTCATTCACAGAATTCACTTAGAATTAATTGCACTTATATATTATAAAAAGAAAATTAAATTATCTTGCCACGTCTTCTTAAAATGTTCAGCCAAAGTTAAAGTAATGCAATAAAATTGACAATTTTTGGAGAATGTTTTCTTTGAAAAAATTGTAAAAATTAATATTTTATACTATCAACATGAAATTCACAGAATTGACTTAGAATTGATTGCACTTATATCATATAAAAAAAAATTAAATTATCTCGCCAAGTTTTCTTAAAATATTCAGCGAAAGTTGAAATTATGCAATAAAATTAACAATTTTGTGACAACGTTTTCTTTGAAAAAAATTGTAAAAAATAATAATTGCATACTATCAACATGAAATTCACAGAATTTACTTAGAATTAATTGCACTTATATATTATAAAAAGCAAATTAAATTATCATGTCACGTTTTCTTAAAAAATTCAGCGGAATTTGAAATTATGCAATAAACTTAACTATTTTGTGGCATCGTTTTCTTTGAAAAAATATTAAAAAAATTAAAATTTTACAGTATTAACGTAAAATTCACAGAATTTACTAAGAATTGACTGCACTTACATATTATAAGAAGCAAATTAAATTATCACGCCACGTTTTCTTAAAACATTCAGAGAAAGTTGAAATTATGCAATAAAATTAACAATTTCGGAGCACCGTTTTCTTTGAAAAAATTGTAAAAAATTAAAATGTTATGCTATCAACGTGAAATTTATAGAATTTATTTAGAATTGATTGCACTTACATATTATTAGAAGAAAATTAAATTTTCGCGCCACGTTTTCTTTAAACATTCAGCGAAAGTTAAAATTCTGCAATAAAATTAACAATTGTGGCGCAACGTTATCTTTGAAAAAAATTGTAAAAAATTAAAACTTAATACTATCAACGTGAAATTCACAAAATTTACTGAGAATCGATTGTACTTATATATTATAAGAAGCACATTAAATTATCTCGACACGTTTTCTTAGTACATTCAGCGAAAGTTGAAATTATGTAATAAAATTAACAATTTTTGGAGAATGATTTCTTTAAAAACATTGTAAAAAATTAAAATTTTACATCATCAACGTAAAATTCACAGAATTCACTTAGAATTAATTGCACTTATATATTATAAAAAGAAAATTAAATTATCTTGCCACGTTTTCTTAAAATGTTCAGCCAAAGTTAAAGTTATGCAATAAAATTGACAATTTTTGGAGAATGCTTTCTTTGAAAAAATTGTAAAAAATTAATATTTTATACTATCAACGTGAAATTCACAGAATTAACTTAGAATTAATTGCACTTATATCTTATGAAACAAAAATTAAATTAAGTCGCTAAGTTTTCTTAAAATATTCAGTGAAAGTTGAAATTATGCAATAAAATTAACAATTTTAGGGCAACATTTTCTTTGAAAAAAATGTTAAAAATTAAAATTTTATACTCTCAACGTGAAATTCACAAAATTTACCTAGAGTCGATTGCACTTATATATTATAAAAAGAAAATTAAATTATCTCAGGACGTGTTCTTAAAACATTTTGAAAAAATTGAAATTATGCAATAAAATTAACAATTTTAGGGCAACGCTTTCTTTGAAAAAATTGTAAAAAATATCAAAATTTTATACTATCAACGTGAAATTTACAGAATTTACTAAAAATTGTTGGCACTTATATATTATAATACGAAAATATATTTATCTTGCCAAGGTTTCATAAAACATTTAGCGAAAGTTGAAATTATGCAATAAAATTGACAATTTTTAGAGAATGTTTTCTTTAAAAAAAATTGTAAAAAAATAAAATTTTACACGATCAACGTAAAATTCACATAATTTACTCAGAATTAATTGCACTTATATATTATAAAAAGAAAATTAAATTATCCTGCCACGTTTACTTAAAATATTCAACTAAAGATAAAATTATGCAAAAAATTGACAATTTTTGGAGAATGCTTAATGAAAAACATTGTAAAAACTTAAATTTTTACTCCACTAACGTAAAATTCACACAATTTACTTAAAACTAATTGCACTTACATCCTATAGAAAGAAAATTATATTATCTCACCAGATTTTCTAAAAATATTCAGCCAAAGTTAAAATTATGCAATAAAATTAACAATTTTGAGACAATGTTTTCTTTAAAAAAAAATAAAAAAATTTGAAACCTATACTATCAATATCAAATTAACTGAATTTACTTAGAATCGATTACACTTACATCTTATAGAAAGAAAATTAAATTATCTCGCCCCGTTTTAAGAAAATATTCAGCAAAGTTAAAATTGTGCAATAAAATCAACTAAAATCGTTGATTTTATTGCATAATTTTAACTTTGGTGAATGTTTTTTATTCAAACAATTGTAAAAAATTAACAGATTATCAAATTAACATAACATTCTAAAAATATACACAGAAACGAATAAACTACGATTGGTTATAATTGAAATTTGAATAAGTTTTAAGTCAAAATCCGTGTTTTAATGATTAATACATTCTCAAGAAATAGTCGCTCAAATAATTAAGCGCAACTTTTTTCACGAACTTAATATTTTCTCAAAACAAAAGGCGAACGACAGCCGAAGAATGTGTCTTTGAAGTGACGTAATGCTCTATTGATTTTAAACTTAAATTAAGGGTTACATTTTAAGTCCAAGTCCGTGCTTTAATAATAAGTAAATAAAAAAAAGCTTGCTTAAATAATTAAGCGTAACTTTGTCCTTGGATTTGATATCGTATGTTCAATAAAAAAAAATGTATATTATAATTCTCATGTTTGACAATATAAAATGTCAAATATGAGAATTATAATATACATTTTTTTATAGTTCTTAAAGGTGGTAGCCTACATAAATTTAAAAAAATAATAAATAATGGCACTCTAGAAGTTTTTTTTTATTGAACATATGATATTTTTATTAAACAAAAGGCAGATGATAGCCGAAGAATGTGGCTTGGAATTGTGGTAAAACTCAGATGTTTTTACGATTAAGCCAAAGCTGAAATTGTAAGTCAAATTCTATGTTTTATTGGTTAGTAAATTAAACAATGCTTGCTCGAATAATTAAGCGCAACTTTGTCCACGAAATTGATATTTTCATTAAACAAAAGGCAGACGACAGCCGAAGAATGTGGCTTTGAATTGTGGTAAAGTTCAGTTGTTTTTACGCTTGAAACAAGGCTGAAATTTTCAGTCAAAGTCTATGTTTTAATAATTCGTAAATTAAACAATGCTTGCTCAAATAATTAAGCGCAACTTTGTCTATGAAATTGTTATTTTTAATAATAATAATAATAATAATAATAATAATTTTATTTCCCAACAGAAATTAACATCCATTTACAGGGAAAATATATAAGACTACTTAGACTAAGTGTAAATTTAAACAAACAAAAAAAAACAATGTTTACATACATACACAAACATACATAAAATTAAGGAGACGTATTATAATATATTTTTGATACATTTTATAAATTATTTTGGACTAAGCATAAATATATCTGCATATTGTTGATTTTTATTAAACAAAAGACGAACGACAGCCGAAGAACGTGGCTTTCAAGTAACGTAATGCTCAATTGTTTTCACACTTAAGCCGATGCTTAAATTTTAAAGTAAAATCAGTGATATTTCGCTCTGTGTTTTAATAATTGTTAAATAAATAAAATGCTCGCTCAAATAATTAAGCGTAACATTGTTCACGGATTTGATATTTTCATGAAACAAAAGGCAGATGACAGCCGAAGAATGTGGCTTTGAATTGTGGTAAAGCTCAATTGTTTTTACGCTTAACCCAAGGCTGAAATTTTAAGTCAAAGTTTATATTTTAATAATTAGTAAATTAAACGATGCTTGCTGAAATAATTAACCGCAACTTTGTCCACGAAATTGGTATTTTCATTAAACAAAAGACGAACGACAGCCGAAGAACGTGGCTTTCAAGTGACGTAACGCTGAATTGTTTTCACACTTAAGCCGACGCTAAAATTTCAAGTTAAAATCAGTGCAATTTCACTCCGAGTTTTAATAATTGTTAGATAGAAAAATGCTTGTTCCAATAATTAAGCGTAACTTTGTCCACGGGTTTGATATTTTCATGAAACAAAAGGCAGACGACAGCCGAAGACTATGGCTTTGAATTGAAGTAAAGCTTAATTATTTTCACGCTTAAATCGTTTATTTTAACAAATATACTATCTATGCTGTACGATAGAACGACATAAATTTACGTTTGAAAATGTTCAACTCAATATCATTAAGATGATTCCAAGATTTTATTTTATTTAGATTGTTCTAAAGGACTATACAATCCTCTACAGTTTTTATATTATAGAAAATCTTGACGTCATCAGCATAAATGAGAATATGAGAATCTATTATTTATTATTCACTGTATCATTCAAAAAAAAAGAATAGCAAGGGCCCTAGGTTCGAACCTTGAGGCACCCCGCTGGAAGGGTGGAAATATTTAGACCGGTGGTTCAGATATTCAACGTACTGTGATCTATCTGTAACATAAGATGAAACCAAGCGTAGGAATTTATCAGAGCTGGGCAGGATTCGAATCGTTCAGGATTCGAATCCTGGATTCGAATCCTTTTAGAGGATTCAAAAGAGGTATTCGAATACTTTAGTTAAACTGGATTCGTGATCCGGATTCGTTACACTTTTTTAAAAGGATTCGTATTCGAATCCAAATGCTGGTGATTCGAATCCTCATAACAGGATTCGAATCCACATAAAAGGATTCGAATCCTCGTAAAAGGATTCGAATCCTCATAAAAGGATTGGAATCCTCATAAAAGGATTCGAATATTTATAAAAGGATTCGAATAGTTACAAAAGGATACGAATCGTCAAATATAATACGAATTAATCGTAAGGATTAACATGAAAAATTTGTTTTGTATGTTTTTAAATTTCTCGTTAAATCACTGTTTTATACGCGTGGCGCATGAGGTAAAATTTCGAGTTTAGAAAAGCCCCGTGAAAATTTGTCTCGGGTCGCTGCGCGACCCTCGACAAATTTTCTACGCGGGGCTTTTCTAAACTCGAAATTTTACTTCATGCTTAGTCTGGGAGTGGACGACACTCGTTTGTAAGTGATAAAATCAATTAAATTAATGATTTGTGTCAAATTTGACATTTTGATGATTTTTGCCAGATTTGAGATTTTTAATTGTTTTTCGGTAATTTCGCCAAATATAACATTTTGATGAATATGAATTACCATTCCCATTTTGAGATATGTCGTTTATGAACAATAAGAACAGTAACGGTCCACAGTGCGAGCCCTGGGGTACAACTGAAGGTACAGAAATGGTATTAGATAATAAGTTCTTGATGTTAACACACTGCGTACGGTTAGTGAGGTAACTAGTAATCCATTTATTGAACAAAAACAAAAGAGCTGAGGTGAAAAAAACTCGAAATTTTACTTCATGCGCCACGCGTATAAACCATTGATTTGAAGTGTAGTTCAAAAACACACAAATACATTTTTAATCAGAGTAACACAGAAATTTAGTCTGTTATCAACGATGTTCAGTGTTAATAATGAATAATTAGGTTGTGAATATTTTTGTTAAAACAGCTGATAACGATATTTATATGTTAATGGTTGTAAAAAAATAATAAAATCAAATTTATTCTTGAAGGATTTGTATTCGTGATTCGAAAAAACAGGGTTTATGTAAAAGTGGTTTATTTTTTCGTTGGCTACAAGTTTTGTTTGAAACATTTTTTGATTTAGACGTCGAAAGCCATAATCGGCGAGTTGTTAATGTCCACTAGATTTCTTAGTATCTAATTCAAAAGCAAAAGAGCTGAGGTGAAAAGTGTTTAGGTAAAAGAGGTATATTTTTTCGTTGGCTACAACTTTTGCTTCAAACATTTTTTGACTTAGACGTCGAAAGCCGTAGTGAAATTCGTTTAATAAAAAAACATCTAATGATTTCTGGTGATTTTTAACGCAAAACTTTTAGACATTTGATGGTATAATTAATATTGTATTACTGAAATAAGTATTTATTTTTAATTTATTCGTAAATATACGGTAAACAATGTAAAATATTTATTTAATTAAAATATTTAGAAAATAACAATACAATACATTTTATATTATTATTATTGTTATACTGGGTGTCCATATTTCAACAGAATGTATGGGGATCTCGGTTATTTAAAGAGATAGAGAGTCGGTTAAATTAGGGCAAAGTTGCATAATTTAGGGCCCAATAATAACCCAAAAACAAGTTGGAAATATCTTATTTCCTTAATGAGATATTGTCAAAAAAAGCATTTTTGAAAATTCGTTTTTATTTTTTTATTCAAAAACTATTGAATCCAGACATTTACAACTTTGACATTATAGGCACTTTTTAACGATAAATCTAGTAACATATTTTATTTTAAGATAACTATAACATTTACCTAGGGACCGTAGCTAACTTTTGTTTTTCTTATGGGCGCCATTTTGGATTTTGATATTTTTTGGAAGAATATTTTTTACTGAATTCAATGATGTATCACACTTATAGTTTATTGTACATTTTATATGTAAAATTTTATTTTTTTGTTTTTTCAAAGAGTGCCTTGGAAACAGTTGACTAACTCACTTATTTGGCAACTCATAGGACCCATAATTAGCTTACATATCACCCCTGAAGACGGGCATCCGACGATACATACTTTAATAGTTGTGACATATTTTAAAGTAACGAGTGTCTTCCACTCCCAGACTAAGCATGAAGTAAAATTTCGAGTTTAGAAAAGCCCCGCGTAGAAAATTTGTCGAGGGTCGCGCAGCGACCCGAGACAAATTTTCACGGGGCTTTTCTAAACTCGAAATTTTACTTCATGCGCCACGCGTATAAACCATTGATTTGAAGTGTAGTTCAAAAACACACAAATACATCTTTAATCGGAGTAACACAGAAATTTAGTCTGTTATCAACGATGTTCAGTGTTAATAATAAATAATTAGGTTGTGAATATTTTTGTTAAAACAACTGATAACGATATTTATATGTTAATGGTTGTAAAAAAATAATAAAATCAAATTTATTCTTGAAGGATTTGTATTTGTGATTCGAAAAAACAGGATTCGAATCTTTGATTCGAATCATATTTATCTCTTACGAATCCTTTATTCGAGTATTCCTGATTCGAATCATATTAGGTGATTCGGATTCGTGATTCGAATCCTTTTAACGAGAATTCGTCCCAGCTCTGGAATTTATCAAGAAAACCCCAAAATTTTAATTTATCTACAAGAATATGCACTCCTGATAATGCTGTAAAACGCGAAACTAGTCGAGTAAATAGTAAAGTAAAAAATTGTGAAACAAACCAAGTGTAATTTAATTTAAACTTTCATTATCAATATTTAAAAATGTTTCACCAAGTGATAAGTAAGAAAATTATTCAAGAAATAAATGAATATTGTAATTGATGGAGTCGAAAGCTTTGCTAAAATTAGTGTGGATCGTATCAACTTGATCACGCCGAAATAATAATCATTAACAAAATTATGTTTTTAACAAACCAAGTGTTTTAATTAAATATCCAAATTTAGATTCAAAAATGTTTCACTAAACCCGTGAAAAATTAATTAAACTTATGTTTACAGATTATAAAATTCCTAACAAGGTGCAAACTTTGAGGATGTTGAGGAGGCAAAATTTTTCGTTGGCTTACAAAATCAGGCGCGCAGTCGAAGAAGATAACGACGATTTGATCCCCATGATCAACTGCTTTTCTAAAAGGCTCAAAGATCTATACGGTGAATTTTACATTGCCGAAATCTTAACTAGGTAATCCATATCTATATTAATTATTAAGTAAAACTATAATATAAACATATCAGTAATAAGCTTTTGAATAAAATAATCCATTCATGAACAGATGGTTGAAAAAAACATATGAACACATACGAATTTAACACAATAAAACACTTTTAACTTTGTTTGTATAACACAATTTATTTTTTATGTGACTGCAGTTTCGGCAAATTCAGCTTGCCATTATCAAACATGAAGTACTTCATGTTTGATAATGGCAAGCTGAATTTGCCGAAACTGCAGTCACATAAAAAATAAATTGTGTTATACAAACAAAGTTAAAAGTGTTTTATTGTGTTAAATTAACATGTATAACGAAGTAGAAGCCTCCACAATTCAAAATACATACGAATTTAGTTTTCAAGAACTAAAAAATGTATAGCGAATAGAGGCTATATATTTTTTAGTTCTTGAAAACTAAATTCATTTGTGTTCATATGTTTTTTTTAACATCTAGGAATATCTACTGTAAAATGTTTTTTTTTAAGACATCCAGATTCTGGTAGACAAATAATCGTAGCCGAACACAAAGGCCTGGCCGCGAGCGTCCTGTGCCTAAACAACAACATCAATTACGACGATCTGAACCAATCTTTCGACCTCCACATCTTCACCGGTCTCTTCAAACCGAAAAGTTACCATCAGGAGGTATCATCAGACCTGGAATCGATCCATACCGTATACACATTGTAAGTTACATAAGAACTCATCAAATAAAACCACAAATTAATTTGAATTACCTAAAATTTAAAAATCGTAGTAGGTTGAATTTAAAAGATATTTTGTTTAATAGCAAAACCAGCGTAATTTCAACAGATCAAACAGAACCGAAACAAATGTCAACCGTAGAAGACGGAGGGGAAGAGGAAGAAAGTCCTAGCTCGAATAACGACTTAAGTTTATCATTTATTGAACTTCCAACAGAAAGTAAATATGAACTTAAAATAATAACTGTTTTGTGTTTTAGGCGTTCACTTTGTGGTACATCTTAAATACACTTGTAAATAAAACACTTTTTACTTTGTTTAACCACTGTATTTTGCACTTAATTTGTGACTATAGTTCGACTCTCTAGTAGTCAGTATTAAACTAAAAGTGGTATTTTTAGTTTGATAATGACTACTAGATACTCTAAACTAAACTCACAAATTAAGTTAAAATATAATAATAATAATAATAATAATAATCTTTATTCAAAATGGAGACAGTACATGATACATACAATAATTACTAGGATAATTACAACCGTAACATATTCCGTTGTCAATCGAATGCGTCAAAAAAGAAGAAACTATACAATTCCTAAAATAATACTTGACTAAATAGAAAAACTATTAATACATGTAGCTATGTACATATACTTATGTATGCATTCATTCACTTATTCATATAATCTAAAATAGAGTAATTTTCCTGTTCGATCAAATAATCTTTCAAATCTGTTTTAAATCTATTCTCATGTTTAATAATTTTTAGGTAGGTAGGTAATTTATTGAACACCCTCAACGCGGCATATATAGGTGATGTCTCAAAGAGAGAAAGTCTGTGAGTAGGGTATGCATACATTTCTGTATTACGTGTATTATACGTATGTATTGCATTGAACATCTCAAACTTATGTTTATATTTAAAATTAAAAAGTAAGATTTCGTACAGATAGAGATCACAGATAGTAAGTAAACGGTTGTTTCTAAATATTCCACGACAAGTTTCGTTATAGTTCATATTAAATATGATTCTTATTGCTCGTTTCTGAGTGATAAATATTTGTTTTGCTGCACTTGACCATCCATAATGTACTAGGCCATATCTGACCAAACTTTCAAAATTGGATCTGTAAAGTATAAGTAACGTATCAGTGTTGACTACTTGACGCAATATTCGAAGGGTGTAACATACAACATTCAAATTATTTTCTAATTGCTGACAATGTGAATCCCAATTTATGTTTTTATCAATTACAACACCTAATAATTTTGTTTTATCATTGACATCAAATGATTGGTTGTTCAGTGTTATCTTAGTTAGCATATTTTCTTTCCGTTTTGTTTGAAATAATACTAGATTGGTTTTCGTTTCGTTCATTAGTAATTTGTTTTTCCTCAACCATTCCTGGGTAATTCTTAGAACATTACTTGCTTTGTTTACAAGTTCTGTTTCATTCGCCCTAGAAATGAGGAGATTCGTGTCGTCTGCATATGTAGTTACAAAGACGTTTTCTTTTTCAATTATTGATGGCAAGTCATTAACATAGATAACAAATAGAATGAGGCCTAATATGCTACCCTGTGGTATCTCTATATTAATTGTCATACTATCTGAAACTGTCTCATTTATTTTTGTTCGATATGTTCTGTTTGTTAAGTACGAATAAATTAAGCTTTTTCCAACGCCTCTGACCCCGTAATGCTTCAATTTTTCTAACAAAATTTCGTGGCTTACTGTGTCAAATGCTTTGGATAAGTCAAGAAATATACCAAGTGGCATTTCCGAGTTCTCCAGAGCTTTCATAATTTCTGTTAAATAATCAAAAATTGCTGTGTTTGTTGATTTTTTCTTTATAAAGCCATTTTGGGCACTAACTAGTATGTCATATTTTTTTAAGATAGTCTGTAATCCGTTCAGCTATACACATTTCAATAATTTTAGAAAAGACGGATAGAAGTGTGACAGGTCTATAATTTCCAAAATTAGTCGGATCGCCCTTTTTATATATTGGTGTTATAACGCCTTCTTTTAGGCATTTTGGAAAAATTCCGTTTTCAAAACTGATATTAATTAAATGAGTTAAAGGGCCAACAAGAGCATCTGTACTGCATTTTATTAATTTGGCTGTAATTTCATCAAAACCATATGATTTTTTATTTTTTAAAGACCATATTTTATTAAAGATTTCCGTTTCCGTCACCGGTTTAAAAAATAAAGTACTTGATTGCCTTACTATGTTACAATTGAATGAACAATTTGGAATTTTTTTTGCTTCTTCTGTAGCTATATTATTAAAATAATAATTTAATTCATTCTCTCTGCCCCGCAAATGTATGTATTTATCACTTTTGTTATTATTCTTACCCAGCGTTTTGTTAATTATGCTCCAAGTTGTTTTAATTTTATTATCACTGGTTAATATTTCCATTTTAATATTATTTTTCTTTTGTTGACGAAGTAATTCATCGTAATGTTTTTAAACTTGTGAATATATAATTTTAGCATCAGGATTAAAGTGTTTTGTAATTGATAAATAGTCTAATAAATGTTTAGCGTTTATTATATCCGGGTTATTTCTATGATATATATGTTTTCTTTTATTTGTATGATAACGAACTAACGGACAAGACGAGTTTAATGCCGCGTTAATTGTGTTCAAAAACTTACCCCATGCACTGTTAACATCCCTGTCCAGATATATGATATTCCAATCTACAGATACATTCAATGAACTTGCAAATCTATTAATATTGTAGTCTGTGATTTTGCGTACTTTGTTATTACATTTTTTACCATCCTTTATATTTAAGGGCCATAGTATTTTCTGAGCTAGATGATCAGAAAAATGGGTGTCAAAAACAAAGGACTCATAATCAAATGCCATGTTTGTTATGGTATTATCCAGTCTAGTTTAAGAAGTGCTTGTAATTATATTTTTAAAGTTATTGGATGCCATTGTATCACCATTCAAATCTATATTAAAGTCTCCTGCAATGTAGTAAGTTACATTTTCAGATAGAAGTTTTTCTAGTAATAATTCAAATTTAATTAAAAAACTATAGTGGTTAAACAAAGTAAAACTTGTTTTATTTACAAGTTATAATAATCATTTATTATTTAAGAATAATAAATAACGATTTTTATTCCAGTTGAAAAATGCAATCATGTACGTATGCCCAGTGCTGAGACCGATGAAAACGCTGATAAAAGTGACAAGGATCTGCAAATCGGATTGGATTTTATGGAGGGACTTTTGGAAAGCGAGTCTTCGGAGGATTCGCTTTCTTTAGACAGAAGTGAGTGATCATTTTTAATAATCTTCTTACTTTTTACAAGGTAACAACTGAACCGAAATCAGAAAACATTTAATCGGAAATCGAAAACCTGAAAAAAAGAAACCGGAAACAGGAAATTGGAAACCGGAAACCAAAAACAGGAATCAGAAAACAGGAAATAGGAAAAACTGTTATGTTTGTCGAAATGAAAACCGAAACTGAACCGAAATAAATTGTATTTTGTTTCGATTCAGTTTTGCTTTTCAGACAAACGTAACGGTTTCCAGTTTCCTGTTTCCGGTTTAAAGTTATCGGTTTTAAAAAATAAAATATCCGTTTATTTTAGTTGTGTTAGCATTTTAAAATGTTCTTGCATTTCGCAATTATTCAATGTTTAATACGCGTGGCGCATGAAGTAAAATTTCGAGTTTAGAAAAGCCCCGTGAAAATTTGTCTCGGGTCGCTGCGCGACCCTCGACAAATTTTTTACGCGGGGCTTTTCTAAACTCGAAATTTTACTTCATGCTTAGTCTGGGAGTGGAAACACTCGTTAAAGTTAATTTAGAAGTGCAATTAATTACTCGTGTATTGAATGACTTTTACCCCAAGTTTTTTTTAGATTTCTAAAGTGTTCTAAAGATCTCTTATGTCCTTAAAAGTTATTTAAAGTTCTTTAGTTAGGTATTTAGTTATTTTAGATCTCTTTAGAGTTTTCCAGATTTAGATGTTACTAAACCTTATAAATATTTGTATAAATGAAATTGCCAATTCTTGGTTGCAGAATACTTCAAACATTAAAAGTGCCGAGATTCTTTTCGCAATCTACAACAAGTTGTTCTTACAAAGACTATATCAAACACTCATTGATTTAATTCAATGTCCGTCGGGGTATTAGCTCGGGAAGTAGTTGTTTCAATGAGTGTTTGATATAGTCTTTGTAAGACTAACTTTTTGTAGATTGCGAAAAGAATCGCACTTTTAATGTTTGAAGTATTCTGCAACCAAGAATTGGCAATTTCATTTATACTTATGTTTGAACGGTAACGTGACCGCCAGTCTAAGGTGTCAAATTGTTTAGAGGGAATGGCAAAGCTATACTGATGAGAGATAAATCTCGAAACGCGTCTATAGATGGCCTGAATAATTTGACCCAAATTGTTACATTTGCAGTAGGTTACTGTATGTAACAGCAAACACTTGTTGTATAATTCAATGTCCGTCGGGGTATTAGCCCGGGACGTAGTTGTTTCAATGAGTGTTTGATATAGTCTTTGTAAGACTAACTTGTTGTAGATTGCGAAAAGAATCGCACTTTTAATGTTTGAAGTATTCTGCAACCAAGAATTGGCAATTTCATTTATACAAATATTTATAAGGTTTAGTAACATCTAAATCTGGAGAACTCTAAAGAGATCTAAAATAACTAAATACCTAACTAAAGAACTTTAAATAACTTTTAAGGACTTAAGAGATCTTTAGAACACTTTAGAAATCTAAGAAAACTTGGGGTAAAAGTCATTAAATACACGAGTAATTATTTGCGCTTCTAAATTAATTTTAACGAGTGTTTCCACTCCCAGACTAAGCATGAAGTAAAATTTCGAGTTTAGAAAAGCCCCGCGTAGAAAATTTGTCGAGGGTCGCTGCGCGACCCTCGACAAATTTTCACGGGGCTTTTCTAAACTCGAAATTTTACTTCATGCGCCACGCGTATTAAACATTGAATAATTGCGGAATGCAAGAACATTTTGGCAATTTCATTTATACTTATGTTTGAACGGTAACGTGACCGCCAGTCTAAGGTGTCAAATAACTTAGAGGGAATGGCAAAGCTATACTGATGAGAGATAAATCTCGAAACGCGTCTATAGATGGCCTGAATAATTTGACCCAAATTGTTACATTTGCAGTAGGTTACTGTATGTAACAGCAAACACTTGTTGTATAATTCAATGTCCGTCGGGGTATTAGCCCGGGAAGTAGTTGTTTCAATGAGTGTTTGATATAGTCTTTGTAAGACTAACTTGTTGTAGATTGCGAAAAGAATCTCGGCACTTTTAATGTTTATAAATATTTAGTAAATTGTTAAGTTTACTGAAGATCTCTTAGGTTTTCAAGAGTTATTTAAAGTTCCCTGAAGTTCTTTGAGATCTCTTAAGAGTTTTCTGACTATCTCTTAGGTTCTAAAGGGTTGTCTAAAGCTCTCTGGAGTTTACTTTTGGATCTCTTGTGTTTTCTAAAGATCTCTTAAGTTCTCAAGAATTGTCTTAGGCTCTCTAGAGTTTTCTTGAGATCTCTTAGGAGTTTTCTGATGATCTCTTAAGTTCTCAAGAGTTGTCTAAAGCACTCTAGAATTTTCTTCTAGGTCTCTTAAGTCTTCTAAAGGTTTCTCAAGCTCTTAACAGTTGTCTTGAGCTTTTTAGTTTTTTGTTAATCTCGTTTTCTAACGATATCTTAAGTTTTCTAAAGATCTCTTCGGTTTTTTAAAGATCTCTCAAAAGTCTTAGGATCTTTTTTGGATCTTTTAAGTTTTCTGAAGATCTGTGCGGTTTTCTAAAGATCTCTTGGGTTCTCAAAAGTTGTCTTAAGCTCTTTTTTAGATCTTTTAAGTTTTCTAAAGATCTCCTAATTTCTCAAGAGTTGACTAAAGTACTATAGAGTTGTCTCTTAGATCTTTGATTTTTTCTGAAGATCACTTGTCTAAAGCTCTCTGGAGATTTCTTTTAGACCTCTTAAGTTTTCTAATGATCTCTTAACTTTTCAAGAGCTGTCTTAAGCTCTCTAGAGTTTTTTTGAGATCTCTTAAGAGTTTTCTGAAGATCTCTTAACTTCTCAAGAGTTGTCTAAAGCACTCTAGAATTTTCTTCTAGATCTCAGAAGTTTTCTATAGATTTCTCAAGTTCTTAACAGTTGTTTTAAGCTTTTTAGAGGTTTCTTAAACTCGTAAGTTGTCTGAAGATAACTTAAGTTTAAGATCTCTTCGGTTTTTTAAAGATCTCTTAAGTTCTCAAAAGTTGTCTGTTTTAGATCTTTAGTTTTCTGAAGATCTTTTCGGTTCTCAAAAGATGTCTTGGGCTCTTTTTTGAGATCTTTTAAGTTTTCTAAAGATCTCCTAATTTCTTAAGAGTTGACTAAAGTACTCTAGAGTTTTCTCTTAGATCTTTGATGTTTTCTGGAGATCACTTGTCTGAAGCTCTCTGGAGTTTTGTTTTAGACCTCTTAAGTATCCTAATGATCTCTTAAGTTCTCAAGAGTTGTCTTAGGCTCTCTAGAGTTTTTTTGAGATCTCTTAAGAGATTTCTGAAGATCTCTTAAGTTCTCAAGAGTTGTCTAAGGCACTAAAATTTTTTTCTGGGTCTCTCAAGTTTTCTATAGATTTCTCAAGTTCTTAACAGTTGTTTTAAGCTTTTTAGAGGTTTTTTAAAATTTCGTAAGTTTTCTGAAGATTACTTAAGTTTAAGATCTCTTCGGTTATTTAAAGATCTATTAAGTTCTCAAAAGTTGTCTGTTTTAGATCTTTAGTTTTCTGAAGATCTCTTCGGTTTTCTAAAGATCTCTTGGGTTCTAAAAAGATGTCTTAGGCTCTTTTTTGAGATCTTTTAAGTTTTCTAAAGATCTAATTTCTTAAGAGTTGACTAAAGTACTCTAGAGTTTTCTCTTAGATCTTTATGTTTTCTGGAGATCACTTGTCTGAAGCTCTCTGGAGAGTTGTTTTAAACCTCTTAAGTATCCTAATGATCTTTTAAGTTCTCAAGAGTTGTCTTAGGCTCTCTAGAGTTTTTTTTGAGATCTCTTAAGAGATTTCTGAAGATCTCTTAAGTTCTCAAGAGTTGTCTAAGGCACTCTAAAATTTTCTTCTGGATCTCTGAAGTTTTCTATAGATTTCTCAAGTTCTTAACAGTTGTTTTAAGCTTTTTAGAGGTTTTTTAAAATTTCGTAAGTTTTCTGAAGATAACTTAAGTTTAAGATCTCTTCGGTTTTTTAAAGATCTCTTAAGTTCTCAAAAGTTGTCTGTTTTAGATCTTTAGTTTTCTGAAGATCTCTTCGGTTTTCTAAAGATCTCTTGGGTTCTCAAAAGATGTCTTAGGCTCTTTTTTGAGATCTTTTGAGTTTTCTGAAGATCTCCTAATTTCTTAAGAGTTGACTAAAGTACTCTAGAGTTTTCACTTAGATCTTTGATGTTTTCTGGAGATCACTTGTCTAAAGCTCTCTCGAGATTTCTTTTAGAGCTCTTAAGTTCTCTAATGATCTCTTAACTTTTCAAGAGCTGTCTTAAGCTCTCTAGAGTTTTTTTGAGATCTCTTAAAAGTTTTCTGAAGATCTTTTAACTTCTCAAGAGTTGTCTAAAGCACTCTAGAATTTTCTTCTAGATCTCAGAAGTTTTCTATAGATTTCTCAAGTTCTTAACAGTTGTTTTAAGCTTTTTAGAGGTTTTTTAAAATCTCGTAAGTTTTCTGAAGATAACTTAAGTTTAAGATCTCTTCGGTTTTTTAAAGATCTCTTAAGTTCTCAAAAGTTGTCTGTTTTAGATCTTTAGTTTTCTGTAGATCTCTTCGGTTTTCTAAACCCAAGAGTTCTCAAAAGATGTCTTGGGCTCTTTTTTGAGATCTTTTGAGTTTTCTGAAGATCTCCTAATTTCTTAAGAGTTGACTAAAGTACTCTAGAGTTTTCTCTTAGATCTTTGATGTTTTCTGGAGATCACTTGTCTGAAGCTCTCTGGAGTTTTGTTTTAGACCTCTTAAGTATCCTAATGATCTCTTAAGTTCTCAAGAGTTGTCTTAGGCTCTCTAGAGTTATTTTTGAGATCTCTTAAGAGATTTCTGAAGATCTCTTAACTTCTCAAGAGTTGTCTAAGGCACTCTAAAATTTTCTTCTAGGTCTCTGAAGTTTTATATAGATTTCTCAAGTTCTTAACAGTTGTTTTAAGCTTTCTAGAGTTTTTCTCAAATCTCGTAAGCTTTCTGAAGATATCTTGAGTTTTCGGAAAATCTCTTCGGTTTTCTAAAGACCTCTTAAGTTCTCAAAAGTTGTCTTAAGCTCTTTTTTAGATTATTTAAGTTTTCTGAAGAACTCTTAAGTTCTCAAAAGCTGTCTTAGGCTCTTTTCTTAGATCTTTTAAGTTTCCTGAAGATCTCCTAATTTCTCAAGAGTTAACTAAAGTACTCTAGAGTTTTTTCTTAGATATTTGATGTTTTCTAAAGATTTCTCAAGTTCTCAAGAGTTGTCTTAGGCTGTCTGCAGTTTTTTTTAAATCTCGTAAGTTTTCTGACGATATCTTAAGCTTTCTGAAGATCTCTTAAGTTTTCTAAAGATCTTTTAATTTTGTTGTCTAAAAGTATCTGGATTTTTGCAGATCTTTTATTTTGTTCTCTAAAAATCTCTGGATTTTTACAGATCTCTTAAGTTTTCTATATATTACTTAACCTCTTAAGAGTTATGTAAACTTCAGGGCTTCGAACCGTTAGTCTTTTTTCTAGCGTTTTCTAGCCTAAAAATAGAAAGCTTCGTGGTTTTTTCACCTTTTTCCATTAAATCGTCCTGTTGTACAAATGTTTAAATAATTTGATTTCTTGTAAAAGTAAGCTTAAATTTGATAGCTCAAATTAATTTGGTTCGTTAATAAGTATCTGATAGCCTTATTAGGGATTGTAAATTTACCAAATTTTCCAATTACCAATAGCTCAGTAAATTTATAACCAAAACAAGCTTACACATAATTTACTAGGGGATCACAATATCGTTGTTTTGAGGGTAAAAGTCATTAAATACACGAGTAATTAATTGCGTTTCAAAATTACCTTTAACGAGTGTTTCCACTCCCAGACTCGGGTCGCTGCGCGACCCTCGACAAATTTTCTACGCGGGGCTTTTCTAAACTCGAAATTTTACTTCATGCGCCACGCGTATAAAACCCTGATTTAAAGTGAAGTTAAAAATGCACCGAAAACCAACCCAACTTCGATTTTTTTCATAATTTGATGTTTTCTTTCCTATCCATGCGGTAAACCTTAAGATATTCGTTGTTTTCATGTAAAAAAACTTCGATTCCCTGTAGTCCTTCGGTCTCCGAAGACCATGATTGGTCCTTCGAGCTGTAGCCTTTGTAAAATGGTAATAAACTTAGTAATATAGAGGGATCCTTCAATTTGAAACTCCTAAGAACGAGTGTTGTCCACTCCCAGACTAAGCATAAAGTAAAATTTCGAGTTTAGAAAAGCCCCGCGTAGAAAATTTGTCGAGGGTCGCGCAGCGACCCTCGACAAATTTTCTACGCGGGGCTTTTCTAAACTCGAAATTTTACTTTATGCGCCACGCGTGTAAACCACTGACCTTAAGTGAAATCTTCAACCAATTGCTTAGAGTGAAATTAAGTTTGCATGTCAATTATCAATTGTTTAAATGATGAGGAAAGTCCTACCTTTTTTTTAATTTGGGAAACAATTATTATTTGCTATTTGGCTGCCCCCTCAGTGATGACACCCGGGGCGGTCCGCACCCCCGCAAACCTCTTGTTACGCCTCTGCTATCGTACGTTTAATAAAAAAAAAACCTTTAGAGTGCCATGATTTCATCTTTTTTACAATTTAAGTTGGCTACACGCTTTGGGAATTGACATATAAAACGTCAGACATGATAATTGTAATATATAATTTCACAGTTGCCAACCTACAATTTTTCCATGGCACTCTAGAGGTTCTTTTTAATTGAACATACGTTATAAGCTGATTAATGTTTGTTTTATTTGCTTATTATTATTATTTTGTTTCTGTTTATAGCGAGCAAGCATATTTATAATGGAAAGGAGAATGCATTCGTTGTTGAAATCGCCGCTTCGCATATCGCACATGAACACAGTCTAGAAATGCTTTTGGAAGCAGCTTTTGAGTGCTATCCCAACAGGGATTATTGCATTATAACATTGCCATCGAACAAACCCTACTTCAACTTTCTAAGACAATTTGTAAGATATATTATTAACTTGTTTCTCATTATTCACTTGGTAAAACATTTCTACTAAAAATAGGTGTTTAATTAAATTCACTTGGTTTGTTTTACTAAAAATATTTTATTTCAACTAGTTTCGGCTTAATGCCATTTTCAAGAATAATAACATTAGGCCGAAACTAGTTGAAATAAAGTATTTTTAGTAAAACAAACCAAGTGAATTCAATTAAACACCTATATTTTGTAAAATATATTGAAAAATTAAATTAGGACAGTTGACTCTTTCAGCAAAATATGTTGTCACATAGTAATAAGACAGTTGTTAAAGTATTCTAGCGTTCCAGCGCTTTTAAGAGAGTTATGGTCAAAACATAGTAAAGCGACAAGCCTAAAGGAGAGATAAGAGCTGTATCGTGGAGAAAATATTGAAATATTCTTCACCACTCTTTGTAATATTTACTCCATGGCTGGATTGCCGTGGCAGCATTTCCCAGCTGATAAATATGACTAGTGCGTGACGGTGAAAACCCTACCGGTTACCACTCTTTGTAATATTTACTCCATGGCTGTATTGTCGGCTGGGAAATGCTGCCACGGCGGATACGGTGGATACGGTGGAGAAATATTTAAATATTCTCCACCACTGTTTGTAATATTTACTCCATGGCTGGATTTTCGGCTGAGAAATGCTGCCACGGCGGTTACGATGGATACGGTGGAGAAATATTTATATATTCTCCACCGTATCCACCGCATCCGCCGTGGCAGCATTTCGCAGTTGATAAATATGGCTAGTGCGTGACGCTGAAAACCCTACCGGTTACCACTCCTTGTAATATTTACTC
This sequence comes from Philonthus cognatus, assembly GCA_932526585.2. Lineage (NCBI taxonomy): Eukaryota > Metazoa > Arthropoda > Insecta > Coleoptera > Staphylinidae > Philonthus > Philonthus cognatus. The sequence goes on from OW052242.1 coordinate 144,716,967, forward strand.
CATGGCTGTATTGTCGGCTGGGAAATACTACCACGGCGGATACGGTGGATACGGTGAAGAAATATTTAAATATTCTCCACCACTCTTTGTAATATTTACTCCATGGCTGGATTTTCGGCTGAGAAATGCTGCCACGGCGGATACGGTGGATACGGTGGAGAAATATTTATATATTCTCCACCGTATCCACCGTATCCGCCGTGGCAGCATTTCCCAGCCGATAAATATGGCTACTGCGTGACGCACTGAAAACCCTACCGGTTACCACTCTTATAATAATTACTTCATTGCTGTGTTTTCGATTTAACGTCTGTTAGGCTCGCCGCTCTGGTACGGGTCTAACCTTAGACGGCTTGTGTGTTTTGTTTTAGATTAGAGTCACGCCTAAAAGGACATCCCTTCATCCCCACGAGCTTTACATCGTTCACAAAATCGTGCTGAACGCCGTTTCTGTCCGCACCGCATTGGCGAACGACTTGGAAGCCCTCAAAGGTTTCGCCGATACGATCGACGGCCCGGGGAATTTGGTGCACAAATTTGAAGCGAGCATCACCGATCCCAAATCAAAGCTACAAACGTTCCTTCTCATAAGTGCACACAAAGTAAACGAACCACTAGGTAAGAAAATTATAATTTCTTCACCCGAAGAAGCAGCGAAACAATTATTAAATCATTAAGTGTTTTATTTAAGTAAGAAAATGTTGATGTTTTATTTCATAAAAAGATAATTCTTAATATCTTGAACTATTTTATCAATCGTGATTTGTCAGGTGTGGTAATGGTCAATGAAATTTCGGATTTGGAACAGTTGCAAGTGTCTTATAGCATTCAGTCGTGGCACGATATGCGCAGAGAGAAAAACGAAGATGTCGGCGTGATAGAGTATTTTGTAATGTCTCCATTGTTTCGCAAGTAAATACAAGTGTTTATTAAGTATTTTAATTGAGATATAAAATAATCTACACATTTTCTCTGAATATCTCCTGGCAATTTAAGACATAGGTTTGAATGATGAATAAATAGGAGTGCAACCGAATGGTAAATTTAGTTAATGCTAAACCTGTGGGACCCAGCATACAATACCATCGTTCCCTTCCAGAAAACAGCTCTCTTTATTTTATTCTACTTTCTCTAGATGGCATATTTTAATGCTTTTTAAATAAGAGCATGTGCATGTTTTTTTCAGACTCTTCTTTATTTTATTCTACTTTTTCTAGATGGCATGTTTGAATCCTTTTTAAATAAGAAGGTGTGCATGTTTTTTTTTCAGACTCTTCTTTATTTTATTCTACTTTCTCTAGATGGCATATTTTAATGCTTTCTAAATAAGAGCATGTGCATGTTTTTTTTCAGACTCTTCTTTATTTTATTCTACTTTTTCTAGATGGCATGTTTGAATCCTTTTTAAATAAGAACGTGTGCATGTTTTTCTTCAGACTCTTCTTTATTTTATACTACTTTCTCTAGATGGCATGTTTGAATCCTTTTTAAATAAGAACGTGTGCATGTTTTTCTTTTCAGACTCTTCTTTATTTTATACTACTTTCTCTAGATGGCATGATTGAATTCTTTCTAAATAAGAGCATGTGCATGTTTTTTTCAGACTCTTCTTTATTTTATTCTACTTTCTCTAGATGGCATGTTTGAATCTATTTTAAATAAGAACATGTGCATGTTTTTTTTAGACTCTTCTTTATTTTATTCTACGTTCTCTAGATGACATATTTCAATGCTTTCTGAATAAGAACATGTGCATGTGTTTTTTTTTCAGACACACGAGATCTTTTTTACGAGAAGTCCACAGAATGAGCTCGTATTTGACGTTATTTTACGCGATGAATCGCTTCGATGCTTCCCCATTAAGGATGAGACCATTACCGACCAGTCTTTGCCATATATTTCCTATAAAACCGAGGAGGATCGTCATCCCGGGAAAAAGTGGGCCGCTTTCCTACAGTGAACCATTTGCCTTGTATATCTCCACGCCGAGATTAACAGGAGTACACAGGTAAGAGGCTAACCTCGCTTCGCCGCGAGCCGCGCCTCAAACCTCGCCTCGAGCCTTGGCGCGAGTCACGACGCTTTACTATAGTTTCATCCATTCTACTTCATAGATAAGAGGCGAGTCTCAAGCCTCGCCTCGAGCCTCGATTTAAACCTCGACGCTCTACTAAAAAAAAGACCTTTATTGGCATAATACTCTATTACATCCATATCTACACTAATCACTGCCCCCTCTCTTCCTTCTGCTTTCTCTCTCGTCCCCCAACTTCTCCAGCGTCCTTACCCCGGCCCCATCCTCTCTAATCCATTCCGTCACTCTTCTATTCCCTCTTATTCCCATCCATTCCTCCTTCACCCCCTCGCACTCCTCTGCCAGATGACTCCACGTATCCCTCCCCCGCTCACACATTACACACCTCCCATACTCTTCCCCCATCCACACCTTCCTTCCTCTCTCCTCTGACCGACACCTCGCCCTCGCCAGCACCACCCTTTCCTCCCTACTCCATCCCCCCTCCATCAAATACCTCGGCATTCTCCCATGTACCTGCCACCTCCCGTACCTATCGTTGTATTCACTCCTCTCTATATACCCTTGCCTTTCCTGTGCTTCCACCTCCTTCTCCTTCTCCTTCTCTTTCACCCACGCATCCATCTTTGCCCCATTCCCCAGCCACTCCATCACCTTCGCCTCCGACAAACCCACCCTCTCATACATTCTCCTTCTCTCGCTCCTCCATATACCCTCTCTCCCATTCACGCACGCCACCCAAACCGCCTTCACCAGTCTCTCTTCCTCCAGGTCCCATAACTTCATCTCATACCTAGCCATTCTAACCATTTCCTCACACTCCTGTAGTACTATGTATCCGGGGTTGGAAAGGTCGACACCTTTCCAACCCCAACATACGCTTTAAGAACCACAACTGCTCCCTCTCTATACACTCATACCCTCTCGTCCCCCATATTTCCACCCCATACATTAACACTGACCTCACACACGCATCCCATACATTACACGCCACTCTTACATTGTTCCCCATCCACTTCCCCCACTTTTCCCACGCTATCCCCCACGCCTTTCTAGCCTTCCCCTGCACCCACCTCATATGCTCCTCATACCCTCCCGTCCCTTTGAACAAAAATCCTAAATACTTGAATTTTTCAACCCTCTCAATCACCTCCATCATCCACTCTAATTCCTTCACCCTCCCCTCCCCCCTCCCTTTATTTCTGAATCTCATCCATTTCGTTTTTCTCACATTGTAACGTTAAATTTTGGCGCTTCGTAATTAAAAAGCGGAATATTGAGTTGCATAGGGGACGGTTCGGTTAATTGGCACGCGTCGCGTATCGTCCGGGTCTTGCGCACATCTCTCGTGACTTTTTGGTTAAACCTAGCATTTGTCGCACGTGCACCACCGATAAGCGTTGTTGTTTGCTGTTTGCGTTTGATACTTTTTAGAGAACAAAACCATCTACAAAAGGTTAGTAGAGTTAATCTGATCATATAATCATAGGGTTTTGCTTTAATCCTTGTGCCCGGTTTTAATTGCTGTCGTTTCGACAGGGTTTTCTTTTCCTGTTTGGTTACTGCTTTTGTACGAATGCTGTCTTGGGAAAATTCCGCGTAAGCGACATCCCATGCAGTGCAGATTTCCGTATTCCCATCCTAACCACTTGGTGGATTCTCTGGCCAGCGTGTCGATAGAGGGCGAGGAGACGGGAACGTGGGATTTAGCCGAAGGATACAAGATAAGCTGTTCTGTTGTTTGTGTATTTTTTTGTTCACGTCGGTAGCCATCGCGGGTGGCGATTTGAAACGAAAGTTGAGTGTAAGAATTCCGCTGTATTCGTTCGCCGGTGTCGTGATTTAAAAGTTTAATTATTGTGCTAATGGGTTAATGACGATACAGGACTTGATCTTTTTTTGCGCTTAAATGAGGGAGATTATGTTTATTTTTGAGTATGAGAACCGATTTATTGGAAACGTTTTATTGTTGAGCATCTCGTGTGAGTTTTATTTACTTGTATTGGAATTGTAATTCCGAGTGCACGCGCGAAAGTATTTTTTTGTTCTATTTTTTCATTACCTTATTTTTCTCTAAGCGAACAAACAAAGATCGTTTTATTGTTTTTTTTGTGGTTCATAGAAATAAATATTCATTTTGTTGGGAAAATGATGATGTAATATTCGGGAGAGTCCCTTCCTAGTATTGTGGTTAGCGGGATTAATTAATTTTCGTAATTTTATACTTGAGGGGGGTATGCCAATAGCCTTCTTAAAATTACGTGGCGCCCTTATTGAATCTAACTTTTGAACCACCCCGTCTCTACTGAGTGACGCTGGGTAGGAGGCAATTTGTGAAAGGTAAGCCTTTTTGTGTTTTTAGAGCTAAATCCCTCTAACCAGGTAGTTTAAATAAAAATTAGCGTCACAACATTCACGCTCAACCCCCTCTTCTCCACAAACCTCTCCGCCCTTTTCAGCATATCCTTCATCCCTTCCCACTCTCTTGCCACCAGCACCATATCATCCGCATATGTTAACATCCACACCTTACTTCTACCAATTACCCCCACCCCCCGCCTGTCATTTCCTCAACACCTCCTCTAACTCACTCGTGTAGAGGTTAAACAACACCGGGCTCAATGGGCACCCCTGTCTAAGCCCCTCCCACGTCCTAAACTTCTCCGACTCTTCCATTCCCACTTTCGCCACAGCCCATGTTTCCTCATACACTCCTCTTACCCACTCTATCATTCCCTCACTCACCCCTCTTCTCCTCAGACACTCTAACAGTCCTACCCTTGGTACCGCGTCGTACGCCGCTTTCAGGTCCACAAACACCGCATACACGCTCCCTTTCTCTTCCATGACCTTCTCTACCATTCTTGCCAGGGTAAAGACCTGCTTCCCCGTCTCCCACCCCTCTTAAAGCCCCCCTCCGGTAGCAGCCCCTTCCTTTCCACCTCCTCCTCTAGCCTATTTTTTACTACCATCATGGCTATTTTGTATCCTGTGCTCATCACCGTTATCCCCCTATAGCAATCCGCATCCTTCTGATCCCCTCCTTTATGTATCGGGCACATCCTCCCCACCCTCCATGCTGCCGGTATGCTCGCTCTACTAAATTCTCACCCTTTCTAGTTCACAGGTAAGAGGCGAGCCTCGAGCCTCGCCTCGAGCCTAGCCTCGAGTATCATCTCGAGACTCGTTTCGAGCCTCGTGTCCTCGTCTCGAGCATCGCCTTAAACCTCGATTTGAACCTCGACACTCTACTAAGTTCTCACCTTTCTAGTTCACAGGTAAGAGGCGAGCCTCGAGCCTTGCCGACGCTTTACTATAGTTTCACCTTTTCTACTTCATTTGTTCAGCGCAGAATTTGACTCACGTTTTGTGCATATCTATACATTAGATTGCTATAGCCGTATATTTTAAACTTTACGATGTTTCAGTGTTTTATACGCGTGGCGCATGAAGTAAAATTTCGAGTTTACAAAAGCCTAATTTGGATTGGCCGCTCCGCTTCGCTACGAGGCCAATCCAAATTTTCAGGCTTTTCTAAACTCGAAATTTTACTTCATGCTTAGTCTGGGAGTGGAAAACCCTCGTTTAAAGTTTAAAATTCCAATCTTTTAAAAAAACAGCGATGTCGTAAAATTTACAGTGTATGCATATGTATACCTGAAAGAAAAATTCCCTGTCGCCTCGACCATCACCTCGACCCTCGCCTCGAGCCTCGCCTTGAGCCTCGCCTTTAGCCTCGCCTTGAGCCTCGCCTCTAGCCTCACCTCGAGCCTCGCCTCTAGTCTCGTCTCTAGCCTCGCCTCTAGCCTCGCCTCGAGCCTCGCCTCGAGCCTCGATTTAAACCTCGACGCTCTACTAAATTCTCGCCCTTCTAGTTCACAGGTAAGAGGCGAGCCTCAAGCCTTGCCTCGGGCCTTGCCGACGCTTTACTATAGTTTCACCCTTTCTACTTCATTTGTTCAGCGCAGAATTTGACTCACGTTTTATGCATATCTACATATTAGATTGCTTTAGCCGTATATTTTAAACTTTACGATGTTTCAGTGTTTTATACGCGTGGCGCATGAAGTAAAATTTCGAGTTTAGAAAAGCCTAATTTGGATTGGCCGCTCCGCTTCGCTACGCGGCCAATCCAAATTTTCAGGCTTTTCTAAACTCGAAATTTTACTTCATGCTTAGTTTGGGAGTTCAAATTCAAATCTTTTAAAAAAACAACGAATGTCGTAAAATGTACAGTGTATGCACCATACCTTTTAAACATATTTAAAACACTGTTTTAAAACAAAGTGTTTTAAACATAACAACCCTGAGTAAGAGGCGGGCCTTGTGCCTCGCCTTGAGCCTCGTCTCGAGCCTCGCCTCTAGCCTCGACTCGAGCCTCGCCTCAAGCCTCGACTCGAACCTCGCCTCGAGCCTCGCCTCAAGCTTTACCTCAATACTCGGCTCGAACCTTGACCAGAACCAGAACATCCATTTTGATAAAACAATTTTATCATTTGCACGTGTTGTTGAACGCTATATCCGTCCATGGTGGTTTGGCAAAACAGACTGAATAAAAGACGGCCAATTCGACAGATGTAGCTTGAACAATATGGCCGCTATCAACTATCAAAGTTCGGAAGTCCCTATTGGAAGACCCTTTAGTTCACAGGTAAGAGGCGAGCCCACCTTCAGCCTCGTCTTGAGCCTCGCCTCAAGCCTCACCTCTTCCTCGGCTCGAACCTTGACGCTCTACTAAATTCTCACCCTTTCTTGTTCACAAGTAAGAGCAGGGTTGTTAAAAAAACGTTTTTTTTTCCTTTTAATTAAAACAAACAGTTTTTTTTACAAAACGTGTTTTTTTTATTGAAACAGCGTTTAAGATATTAACAATTAAAAACATGTTTAAAACGTGTTTAAATCATGTTTCAAACATGTTTAAAACACGTTTAAAACGTGTTTAAAATAGAATATGTAGGGTTTTTTTTTAGGATACATAGCCTGATAATTAGAGCGTTTTTTAAATTTGCGGGAATTCGTTGTTTTAAATTGTTTAATTTGAGGCTTTTAACGAGTGTTTTCCACTCCCAGACTAAGCATGAAGTAAAATTTTGAGTTTAGAAAAGCCTAAGAATTTGGATTGGCCGCGTAGCGAAGCGGAGCGGCCAATCCAAATTAGGCTTTTCTAAACTCGAAATTTTACTTCATGCGCCACGCTTAAAAACACTGATTTACAGTGAAGTTCAAAAGATACACACATACAACAACGATTGTAGGCAACCTAATATACGTTAGTTATTGGGTTGCCTATAATCACTGTTTTAAACAATTTATTCAGCGCAGAATTTGACTCACGTTTTATGCATATCTGCACATTAGATTGCTATAGCCGTATATTTTAAACTACGATGTTTCAGTGTTTTCTACGCGTGGCGCATGAAGTACAATTTCGAGTTTAGAAAAGCCTAATTTGGATTGGCCGCTCCGCTTCGCTACGCGGCCAATCCAAATTTTCAGGCTTTTCTAAACTCGAAATTTTACTTCATGCTTAGTCTGGGAGTGGAAAAACCTCGTTTTTTTTAAATTCAAATCTTTTTAAAAAACAACGAACGTCGTAAAATTTACAGTGTATGCACCATACCTTTTAAACATGTTTAAAACACTGTTTTAAAACAAAGTGTTTTAAACATAACAACCCTGAGTAAGAGGCGAGCCTTGAGCCTCGCCTCGAGCTTCGTCTCGAGCTTCGCCTCCAGCGTCGCCTCAACCCTGGCCTCCAGCATCGCCTCGACCCTGGCCTCCAGCTTAGCCTCGAGCCTCGCCGTGAGCCTTGTCTAGCATCGCCTCTAGCCTCGCCTTGAGCCTAGCCTCGAGCCCTGCCTCGAGCCTCGCCTTGAGCCTCGCCACGAGCCTCGCCTTGAGCCACGGCTCTAGCCTCGCCTCGAGCCTCGCCTTGAGCCTCGGCTCTAGCCTCGAGTCGAGCCTCGTCTCGAGCCTTGCCTTGAACCTCGCCTCTAGCTTCACCTCGAGGCTCGCCTCGAGCGTCGCCTCGAGCCTCGCCTCACCACGCCTCGAGCCTCACCACGCCTCAAGCCTCACTACGCCTCGAGCCTCACCACGCCTTGAGCCTCGGCTCTAGCCTCGAGTCGAGCCTCGTCTCGAGCCTTGCCTTGAACCTCGCCTCTAGCCTCACCTCGAGGCTCGCCTCGAGCCTCGCCTCACCACGCCTCGAGCCTCACCACGCCTCAAGCCTCACTACGCCTCGAGCCTCACCACGCCTCGAGCCTCACTACATCTTGAGCGTTGACGTTTTACTATGTTCCTCACCACGCCTCAAACATTACCACGTCTCGAGCTTCGACGCTCAACTATGTTTTTATCCTCTCTTTTTCTAGATATCAGATTAATATAAAGATTGTCGTCGTCGGTTCGAGTAACGCTGCACTGGCGTTTTTGGAAAACCTGCTATTTTCCGATCATCGAAAACAATATATCATTTTCAACAACGTGACGCTGATTTCGAAGAGTGGGATGTCCTACAGCAAACCTCCGAATCCCGTCATTTCCAAAATGCGCGCCAAATCCTCCGTTTGCGATTTTGAGTACATAGAAAGGCTGAATCTCAGGTCTTACATTAACACTATAACAGGAGTATTAACATCAATCGATCGTAATCGTAAGTAATAAGTGATATTAAGGCCCAGTTGCACCAGAAATTTTGAACTCAGGTTCAAGCTAAACTCAAGTTCAAGATGACAGTTCCTATTGTTCTAATGTCACATTCAACTCAAGTTCAAAGTTGAACCAGTTGAACGTGTTTGGTGCAACTCTCCCTTAGTCGCAATTGACTCTAAAAGTTCATGATTATTTTGCGATTATCACACTTTTGTCATTATCACTCACAGAAAAAACGGTTCAAGCTAAACTCGAGTTCAAGATGACAGTTCCTATTTAAGTTCAAGATGACAGTTCCTATTTAAGTTCAAGATGGCAGTTCCTATTGTTCTAATGTCACTTTCAACTCAAGTTCAGAGTTGAACCAGTTCAACGTGTTTGGTGCAACTGGCCACCGATGTTAATATAGCCATAGATTTTCCAGCCACGGATTTGCCCGGCGCATCCACCATCGATCGTAAATTAAAATAAATGTTTTTCTTAATTTAAGGCATATTATTAATGAAACAAAGAAAACTAAACTAATTCCAGCCCTAAAAATATGGCTCATCCAAACTTAAATTTACTTTCGTACATAGGCTTTATCAAACACAAATAGATAGTCCTCCCAAAAGCATGTAATAAACTGACCAGATTTCAAACTTAAATTAAAAGTATGTAGTTGTGATTAAAATTATTTCTTTTAACTCTGACGTGTAGCTTAGAGCCTAACTAAGCCATTTAAGTAATAAAATTTTGGCAAAAATGTTAAATAAATTGTGGCTTAGTTAGGCTCTAAGGAACACGTCAGAGTTAAAATAAATAATTTTAATCACAACTACATACTTTTAATTCAAGTTTGAAATCTGGTCATTTTATTCGAGTCGTTTGGATGAAAAAATTTATAAAAAATTCATTTAACATTTTTGCTAGAATTTTATAGGTTAAATGGCTTAGTTAGATTTCAAGCTACACGTCAGAGTTAAAATAAATAATTTTAATCACAAGTACATACTTTTAATTTAAGTTTGAAATCTGGTCATTTTATTCGAGTCGTTCGAATGGAAAAAATTTATAAAAAATTCATTTAACATTTTTGCTAAAATTTTATAGCTTAAATGGCTTAGTTAGGCTTTAAGATATACGTCAGAGTTAAAAGAAATAATTTTAATCACAACTACATATTTTTAATTTAAGTTTGAAATCTGGTCATTTTATTCGAGTCGTTCGGATGGAAAAAATTTATAAAAAATTCAATTAACATTTTTGCTAGAATATTATAGCTTAAATGGCTTAGTTAGGTTTCAAGCTACACGTCAGAGTTAAAATAAATAATTTTAATCACAAGTACATACTGTTAATTTAAGTTTGAAATCTGGTCATTTTATTCGAGTCGTTCGAATGGAAAAAAATTATAAAAAATGTATTTAACATTTTTGCTAAAATTTTATAGCTTAAATGGCTTAGTTAGGCTTTAAGATACACGTCAGAGTTAAAAGAAATAATTTTAATCACAACTACATATTTTTAATTTAAGTTTGAAATCTGGTCATTTTATTCGAGTCGTTCGGATGGAAAAAATTTATAAAAAATTCATTTAACATTTTTGCTAGAATTTTATAGCTTAAATGGCTTAGTTAGGTTTCAAGCTACACGTCAGAGTTAAAATAAATAATTTTAATCACAAGTACATACATTTAATTTAAGTTTGAAATCTGGTCATTTTATTCGAGTCGTTCGGATGGAAAAAATTTATAAAAAATTCATTTAACATTTTTGCTAAAATTTTATACCTTAAATGGCTTAGTTAGGCTTTAAGATACACGTCATAGTTAAAAGAAATAATTTTAATCACAACTACATATTTTTAATTTAAGTTTGAAATCTGGTCATTTTATTCGAGTCGTTCGGATGGAAAAAATTTATAAAAAAATTTATTTAACATTTTTGCCAACATTTTATAGCCTTAATGACTTAGTTAGGCTTTAAGCTACAAGTCAGAGTTGAAAGAAATAATTTTAATCACAACTACATATTTTTAATTTAAGTTTGAAATCTGGTCATTTTATTCGAGTCGTTCGGATGGAAAAAATTTATAAAAAAATTTATTTAACATTTTTGCCAACATTTTATAGCCTTAATGGCTTAGTTAGGCTTTAAGCTACACGTCAGAGTTTAAAGAAATTATTTTAATCACAACTACATATTTTTAATTTAAGTTTGAAATCTGGTCATTTTATTCGAGTCGTTCGGATGGAAAAAATTTATAAAAAATTCATTTAACATTTTTGCCAACATTTTATAGCTTTAGTAGCTTAGTTAGGCTCTAAGCTACATGTCAGAGTTAAAAGAAATAATTTTAATCACAACTACATACTTTTAATTCAAGTTGAAATCTGGTCATTTTATTCGAGTCGTTCGGATGGAGAAAATTTATACAAAATTCATTCAACATTTTTGCCAAAATTTTATAGCTTAAATGGCTTAGTTAGGCTCTAAGCTACACGTCAAAGTTAAAAGATATAATTTTAATCACAACTACATACTTTTAGTTTAAGTTTGAAATCTGCTCATTTCATTCGAGTCGTTCGGATGGAAAAAATTTAAAAAAAATTCATTTAACATTTTTGCCAACATTTTATAGTCTAAATGGCTTAGTTTGGCTTTAAGCTACACGTCAGAGTTAAAAGAAATAATTTTAATCACAACTACATATTTTTAATTTAAGTTTGAAATCTGGTCATTTTATTCGAGTCGTTCGGATGGAAACAATTAAAAAAAAATTATTTAACATTTTTGCCAAAATTTTATAGTTTAAATGGCTTAGTTAGGCTTTAAGCTACACGTCAGAGTTAAAAGAAATAATTTTATATACAACTACATATTTTGAATTTAAGTTTGAAATCTGGTCATTTTATTGGAATCGTTCGGATGGAAAAAATTTATAAAAAATTTATATAACATTTTTGCCAAAATTTATATAACATTTTTGCCAAAATGTTATTACTTAAATGGCTTAGTTAGGCTTTAAGCTACACGTCAGAGTTAAAAGAAATAATTTTAATCACAACTACATACTTTTAATTTGAGTTTGAAATCTGGTCATTTTATTACATGCTTTTGGGAGGACTATCTATTTGTGTTTGATAAAGCCTATATACGAAAATAAATTTAAGTTTGGATGAGCTATATTTTTAGGGCTGGAATTAGTTTAGTTTTCTTTGTTTCATTAATAATATGCCTTAAATTAAGAAAAACATTTATTTTAATTTAGGATCGATGGTGGATGTGCCGGGCAAATCCGTGGCTGGAAAATCTATGGCTATCTTAACATCGGTCAACTGGCCCTAAGTCGCAATTGACTCTAAAAGTTCATGATTATTTTGCGATTATCACACTTTTGTCATTATCACTCACAGAAAAGACGGTGACTGTGAATAAAAGGCAAATAATCCCCTACGATCTTCTCTTCTTGATGTGCGGAACTCAATACAACGTGCCGAGAAAGTTAGACGTGAAAGACTATTTGAGCGTGAAACTTTCGCCAAACATGTTCAACATAAACAACGAAACGGACGCAGAAATGGCGCTTTTGTCTTTGAAAAAATTGGTCTCGGATCACAGAAATGAACATTGTAAGTACAAGTACAGGGAACTAGTGAGATATTTAAATTCGATTAACATAAAACGCGACGCTAGGCTTGACGCTCTAGTATGTTGCCACCCTAAATCATAATTTCTTGTGTTTTTTCTTTCTTTTGACACACATCCCAATTACGTGTTATACATTTTTATATATTCTTCGTTTTCTTAAAAGAGGTCAATTTGAAGTTTAAACGAGTGTTTTCCACTCCCAGGTTAAGCATGAAGTAAAATTTTGAGTTTAGAAAAGCCTGAAAATTTGGTTTGTTCGCGTAGCGCGAAGCGCGGAGCGACCAAACCAAGTTTTCAGGCTTTTCTAAACTCAAAATTTTACTTCATGCGCCACGCGTATACGACACTGATTTCAAATGAAGTTTACTCGTTCACAATGTTTCAGTGCTTCAAGTGTTAAATACGCGTGGCGCATGAAGTAAAATTTCGAGTTTAGAAAAGCCTGAAAATTTGGTTTGGCCGCTCCGCGCTTCGCGCTACGCGACCAAACCAAATTTTCAGGCTTTTCTAAACTCGAAATTTTGCTTCATGCTTAGTCTGGGAGTGGAAAACACTCGTTTTAAGCTTCAAATTAAACTCTTTGGAAAAAAGCGTATGCATATGTATACCTAATAGAAAATTCTCTGTATGGGGTTTCTCCAGATCGAAATACGCCGATTTTTGATATAATTTTTAATTGGGCCGAGCGTAAACGCGTGTGGGACGCACAAATGCTAAGATAAAGTTTTTTTTGGACACTTACCATTTAGCCGCAAATCGTATTTTAAGTTCCAATTTTGAGGTTATATACGTTGGTGTTTTTGCGTAAATAAGCACATTACAGGTATAAATTGTACAGCTGATGAAATTATCTCCAAAATCATGACGTAAATAATCCAAATTGTACTATTATCTTTATTTACACAGCCAAAAACACGATATTAATTTCACAAATGTGACATCTACTGACGTTTATTTAAACTAATGGATATACAGAGTAAGTTTTTTTCGATGTTCTCTATGGGGATCTCGGAAACTATAAGAGATAGAAAAACGGTTAAATGGGGAAAGAAGTGTAGTTTTATAGGACGAATAAAATTACACTTTTAAAATATTTGAAAAAGTCAAGGGTAACTAGATATTTTGAATAAAGTAAAATGTGTCAATTTTTTGAAATCAATATATCTCTATTATTATCATAGATAGAAAAATAACTGTAAAGGACAAAGTTGTAGAAAATTTTACACAGATTAATAACAAAAAATCAAAAAAAAAATTCGCCCATATTTTGGGAGATATGACACAAACTTATCTTTTTTTAAATGGAAACAATAGTTGGCTATGGCCTCATTGGAAAGGTTATTTTTTTCCCTTTAATCCGATGTAACATATGCCATAGTTATTTTTAAAATAAAATAAGTTATAGTCGTTTTAATTTTTCCATACACCAAAAAATAGTTAGCCATGAAAAAGACAAAAGTAAAACAATTGCGGTTGTTTATAGCAACGAAATTAATATTTAATTGATTATCTTTCTTTAGATTTGTCAAAAGCAACATAAAGTAAAATAATTCGAAAATTATCAAAATAATAATAGAAGAAAATTTTAAATATTACATAAGATGCTCAAAAAGTCCACCATTATTATTATGGCATAAAGTATATCTTTTTAAAATCGAATTTGTGGCTTTTTTTACTTTTCTTCTGTCAATAGAATTAAATGTTTCAAGTACAGCTAGTCTAAGATCCTCCACGGATTGATATGATCGTTGATACACTTTGTTCTTCACATAACCCCACAGAAAAAAGTCTAAAACGGATAGGTCGGGTGATCTAGGTGGCCATAGGATTGGTCCATTTCTTCCCACCCATGAATTAGGAAAAGCATCATTTAAATAGTTTCGCACAGCCAACTTGCTATGAGGTGGAGCTCCGTCGTGTTGAAACCACTTCAATCTTGCCCGTACTGATAAATTTAAATCATCGAGCATATCTTCAAATGTTTCTTGAAGAAAACGAAGGTCATCATTTCCATTCAATGTGTTATCAAAAATATATGGGCCGAGAATTCTCGATCCGAACAGACCGCACCATACATTAAATCCAAATTTAATTTGTGGTCTACGTTGTGCAACTTCTCGTGGATTCTCCTGACTCCAAACATGTTCATTGTGCCGGTTAAAAATCCCACAATTAGTAAATCGCGTTTCATCTGTCCAAATTATTTTTGTAGGGAACGTATTATCCTCTTGGCACATGTTCTTGTACCACATACAGAAGACCATTCTCTTATTGGTATCACCGTCATGTAAATTTTGTGAAATTGATACCTTATATGGGTGATATTTTTGTTTTTGTGTTTTTTCAAAACTCGTACTACAGTCCGTTGAGATATGCTTGCTTCTGTTGCAATTTGTCTGGTCGATGTGAATGGATCTATCGTCGCCAATGCTAATACGTTTATTTCCGAAACTTCATTAATTTCGTTTTTTCCAAGTTTCGGCTTTGTATAGGATCCGTACTCACCCAAATTGTGGTAAATTCTTCTGAATGTTGGTAAAGATGGCTGCCGACGATCGATATATTGATTATAATATTGTTCTGCGGCATCCGCAGCGTTTTTATTACACTGAATGTAACAAACAAGCATATCACGCCTTTCTTCCTTGGAAAAATTCATTATCACTTTAAAAAACTTTCAACACCAAATAAATACAAAACAAACTTATCGAAACAAACCAAATATGGAAATGAATTAATATGTGTTTAGAATAAACAACTGCAATTGTTTTACTTTTGTCTTTTTCATGGCTAACTATTTTTTGGTGTATGGTAAAATTAAAAACGACTGTAACTTACTTTATTTTAAAAATAACTATGGCATATGTTATATCGAATGGAAGGGAAAAAATACCCCTTTTAATAAAGTCATAGCCAACTATTGTTTCCATTTAAAAAAAGGTAAGTTTGTGTCATATCTCCCAAAATATGGGCGAAATTTTTTTTTGATCTGTATAAAATTTTCTACAACTTTGTCCCTTACAGTTTTTTTCTATCTATGATAATAATAGAGATATATTGATTTCAAAAAATTGACACATTTTACTTTATTCAAAATATCTAGTTACCCTTGACTTTTTCAAATATTTTGAAAGTGTCATTTTATTCGTCCTATAAAACTACACTTCTTTCCCCATTTAACCGTTTTTCTATCTCTTGTAGTTTCCGAGATCCCCATAGAGAACATCGAAAAAAACTCACCCTGTATAATTTAGATTGATTATTATCTATTTTTAAAGTGATTGTTTTAACTTTTGGTGTAAAAAAATAGATGGCGCAAGTTGAATTAAAATTTTAAAAAAAATCCGCTTACTAAAATGTTCTTCCAATGACTACGATTATAACGTGAAACATTCATTTTGTAATTTAAATATTCTAATTTGTCTCTAACTTGTATAACCGTAATTTCTAGTTGCGTTGATGGCCAACAATTTTGTTGTTACTCCACTGCTGCAACCCGAATTGATTTTCGTAAACGGCAAATGTGAATTTATTGAGTGATAATAACACGAAAATATAATATTTTGCTATAATAAACAACAAACAAAAACATTTCAAACTTATCTCTTTCGTTTGGTAAAGTAGGCTGCAAGTTGCTAACGTTAAGTCGGTAAATAAAATTTTAATTTGCTTACATCAGTACATTTTATTTATTATAAATTATTGAATTAAGTATGAATTATTATTTGTGTGGATTAATAAATATTACAGCATGATTTGCTATCATAATATTTTCATTCCCGCGTAAAGGTGGCGCCATCTATTTTTAATATTATAAATTAAAATACTTTTAATTTTCTGATGGATCCAATTTATATATCCATTATTTTAAATAAACGTCAGTAGACGTGAAATTTAGTGTAAAATTAATATCGTGATTTTGGTTGTATAAATAAAGATAATACTACAATTTTGATTAATTACGTTATAATTTTGGAAATATTTTCATGTGTACAATTTATACCTTTAATGTGCACTGTATACAGTGGTTAAACAAAGTAAAACGTGTTTTATTTACAAGTTTATCTAAGATGTACCACAAAGTGAACGCCTACAATACAAAACAGTGTTCTTAAACTTTTGGTGAATGCACCGGGAATGCCAAAGTTAGGCTGATTAAATAAATATGTTCTGGACGCACCAGATTTATTTAATCTACTAAAATTCTGTCGCATTATCTTAAATTTGAGGCAACGTTTTATTTCAAAAGATAATTTTTTGTACTAACCTTGTATTTTTACAGATAAAATATTAATTTATGGCTACACAATCGATGTCTACTGTTGCATTTCGGCGTTGTTGGATTTCGGCGTATCTGCGCACAGTTTGACTTTAGTCGATCAGTTCGGTGTAAATGAACCAAAGCCCAAGCACGACTTTATCTTTCAAGATGGCGATATTTTCGAGACTATTGTGGTAAATATGTCACATTTTCTCTATTTCACTAAGTTGGTTTGACCTAAACGTTACATTTACTTTAATAGAGCGTTGTAACAAATCAAATTAAATAAGATTTTAAATATTTCATTGTATAATTCAATATCCGGAGGTTTATTTGCACGGGAAGTAGTTGTTTCAATGGATATTTATTGTCTTAAATTGTCTTATTAATTAAGACATTGTTTGCATTTTCACGAATAGTTTTTTCGTAATTTTATATAATAAGTTGGTTAAATAAGTATCTTTAATTTTTGTTTAGGAAACTCTAAGAAGTGCCGGTGTAACAATTTTGAGTGGTTACAAACTGATCAATTGGTGGACGGGCAATGATGGAAAACAAACCGTCTTGAAATTCGAATCGCACCTTCGTTTTTTAGAAATTGAAGTGATCGCTGCGTTTTTATACCCGGAAAAATCGGTCAAGTAATTTTTAAACTAAATATCGTATTAAAAAGATTACTCTAATTATATGAGGCGATGAGAGCTAGAGAGGCCTAACCCACAAAAGCATGAAAATGCCAATAATCGTAGATTTAGCACCCCAGTGCAGTTGAGATTCTAAAACTACATTTATTGGGATTTTCATGTTTTTGTGGGTTAGGGCACTCGTAATTTCATTACCTCATATATTGTTGAATTTAAGTGTTGAAGTGTGGAAAGCTATAATTCAAGCTGGACTAGTTTTCGATGGAAGGTTAGTCGTGACTCCGGATTGTAAGACGAACGATCCAAATATTTACGCAGCCGGTAATTTGACTAAATATCCGAGAAGATACATGGCTGAGCATTTAACTCACAGATATTATAATCAGGAAGAACTTGGGTGAGTTTTAACTTGATAAAAAAAAATCCACACCGCTTTAATTTGTAGTTGACCATTTGCTACATTATACATATATCGTATCCAACAGGGTAAGTCGCTTTTAAAATAAATTAAGCCGTTTTAAGAAGAACTTGGGTGAGTTTTAACCCGATAAAAAAATCCACACCGCTTTAAATTGTAATTGACCTTTTGCTACATTATAAAGGGTCCGCCAGTAAGCGCGCTCGATCTTTAAAATAAAATAAAGCAAGTTGTGTGAGAGGTATAAATGAAATTTATTTTTTGTTTGAAAGAGTATTCGAAGGCATTATGTATGGAAAATAATATCGTTCAAATGGCCACCTCGGCTTTGCTTGGTGGCGCGCATACGAGAAGTCCAATTTTCAATGACTCTGGCGCACAAATCGGGCTGTATTTCATCGATGGCGTGGCGTATGTTGACTTTGAGGTCATCAGTGTTTTGTGGTTGGTTTGCGTAGACCTGCGATTTAAGAAAACCCCACAAGAAATAGTCTAGTGGGGTTAAATCGCACGATCTCGGTGGCCAGTTGATGTCGCCTCCGCGCGAGATAACCATTCCTCCGAAGCGCTCGTGCAGAAGATCCATTGTGGCGCGCGCTGTGTGGCTCGTAGCGCCGTCCTGCTGAATCCACATATCCTCGACATCCATATTGTCGATTTCATGCCAGAAAAAGTTCGTTATCATGGATCTGTATCGTTCGCCGTTTACCGTGATGGCCACACCATCGTCGTTCTCGAAGAAATACGGCCCGATGATGCCTCCGGCCCAAAATCCACACCAAACAGTTACCTTTGCTGGGTGCATTGCGACCTGGTGGACCTCCTGTGGATTGTTCTCGGCCCAATAACGGCAATTCTGCTTGTTGACATTCCCATTTATCTAAAAATGTGCCTTATCGCTGAAGATGATTTTGCGACCAAACTCGAGGTCGACTTCCAACTGCTCTAAAGCCCAATCAGCGAAGATACGGCGCTGTCTATGGTCGTTTATTTTGAGCTCTTGTGTCAGCTGGATCTTGTACGGATGCATGCCCAAATCCAGATGCAAGATTCGGCGAAGTGATGTTTCCGAAAGGCTGAGTTCCTGTGCGCGACGTGAAATTGACTGTCGCGGATTTTCACGCACACTATAGCGCACAGCGGCGACATTCGCGGCAGATCGGACGTTTCGACGACGCGTCGGTGTTGGCATATTGTTCACCGAACCGGTTGCCTCGAATTTGTTTATCAAACGACGGATAGTCGACTCAGCAGGACGACCAATTGCACCGTAAAATTGGCGGAGCGCGCGGAACGTTGCCCGAACCGATGAATGATTTTCGTAATACATTTTAATGATTTGCACATGTTGCTCGCGGCTGAATTGGTTCATGGTAATTTGTGAAGATATACTGAATAATAACAACTAGGTTTGACAACTCTACCACAAACAACATGGCCGCCATCAGCTGTCAAAGATCGAGCGCGCTTATTGGCGGACCCGTTACATATATCGTATCCAACAGGCTAAGTCGCTTTTGGAATAAATTGAGCCGTTGAAACTCGAATATGACTTCTGAAACCAAGCTAGTTAAATCGAATAGAATGTCGAACGTCAAGATGTTTAAATCGTATTAGGTCCGCTTCATTTTGTCGAGTGTTTCTTTCTTTTTTTTTTTTAGGGGAACGTTGGGAAGACAAGTACGAGCCTTACTTATCCCTTTCAAAGAAAAACAAATCGAGAAAGACATTTTGGAAATACCTTGCTGGACGAATGTGAAAAACGTCGTGCCCATTTATAAAAAACCCATAATTAATTACTGTCAATTATACCCAGATTTGTACTACCTGAAAGTGAGGAAACCCGGCGTTGTCTGCCCTAGGGAGACACACATGTCTGACGACGATTATGTAAGTGTGTAAATATTTGCAACCAAGTTCAAAATGATATTTTGTATAGCTCTAAGTCCAATTACACCAAAAACGTTGAACTGGTTCATCTCTGGACTCGAGTTCAAGATGACAGTTTCTATTGTTTAACGGGAGGGTAGCAAAGAAGTACTTACAAGAACGGTCGCCTAGATGTAGCTAAACTCGCATTTTCGACCGGCATTGGTGCAATAAATTATAGAGAGATTTGTGGTCTTTCAACAAAACCCATTTATTGTATTATTTATTTATTAACCTTTGCGTTAGCCGTATAGTATTTTTCAAGCTCTAGTGCTGAGCAATAAAAATTATCTCGAGCACCCGCAATAAAAATACAATTGCTTTACAACATTGTAAATTTGTAACTAACTACTGCGCACAGTGCGTGATTTATGGGTATCGCCCAAGAAACATTTTCTACCTGCGGCTGTGCATCAAATATTGGAAACATCGATCTTCTTAGTTTCTACGAATACAGCACGGCGCGGCGCACAGTGTGATCGCACAACTCTTGGTTTAATGAAATACATTTTTTTTTTGGAAAAACTGTACTTAGGTAGGCTTGATGCTTGTACTAATCTGTAAATCCCTATAATTAGAGATCTAGTTCGCCTTACCTCGCGAGCAAATTGGTACTTTATCAACAGTTGCCTTAGTGTATACTTCGCTAGTGTTTTTCTTTTTGGTACTTTTTTGTTTACGACGACTTCGATACTCTTACAGACTTTGATTTTTAATACTGAATTTAGGATTTTTTTGTATATAACGACCTTGCTTCTACTACGGATTTTGATTTTGATTTTTACGACGTCTTCGCTAACTGTACGGATTTTGATTTGTGAATTGTGTGATAACTACAGCTCTGTTTTTTTTTTTACGGTGACTTCGCTCCTACTACGGCTTCTGATTAGAAATTTGTGTGATATTGCAGTGACTTTTAATTTGTGACTTGGGTGATATTAATGTGTTCAAGTAAATAGTTCTGTGATGCTACGAAGTTGGACGTTTGAGATACTAGGATATACTACAGACTTTATAGATTAATCAGAAAACAATGTGGCAGCCTTGGGACCTGAACCAACACCCAAACCAACATATTGATGAGCAAATTAATGCAGTCAATATTACAAAGAAAAATTCAGTAAAAAACCAAGGTAAGTTTTTTAGTTAACGAAAAAGCCTATTAGATCGAGACGGAAAAACATATTCACGCACCTAATATAAACAATTTTTCATCTACAATTGTAATTGGAAATGGTGAATAGAAATTAATGTTAAGAAGACAACGGAAAATGTCAGTCAGAAATAATGCGTAAAGTACGTGCTTCACCAGTAGCGCAGCCAGAATTTTGTCTCGGGGGGGGGGGGGGGGGGGGGGCAAGACAGTAATTATGTGGAGGGGGAAATTTCTGCTAATGAAGATAAAATTAAATTTAATTAAAAGCTATTCAAAAACTTAATTCTTAATTGTAGATTAATTATACGTTTTATCTTATTACTTTTTAGAGTTAAAAATACGCACGAAAATCTGTGCGAAAATCTGTGCGAAAATCTGTGCGAAAATGTTTGCTTTTCGATCAAGTTGTAGACAAATAAATTTAGATAGCACAAAAAACATTTAATATAATTACTTTTACTTTAGTTATAGAATTACCTACTAGCCGTCCTCTTCGACGGAACAACGGAGTAAAACGTCAAATATTTACGTCTGATGCTAAATAAATAATAAAAGACGTATATCGAGGTGTTAAAGACATACTCGGAGTTGCCAATTTTTTGGAGGTGACATCAGCTTTAACTAATACATCCACGAGATCAATTAGCAAGATAGTTAAAGAAACTACCGGCAAGAGAAAAAGTCGCAAGGATAAAGGTGTAAAAAAATTACAAAAACATTTTTCATAAAATAAGAAAAATAACGTATGAATCTATTAAACAACAAAAGGCTCCTACACTAGCAACTATCAATAATATTTTTAAGGAGAGAGAGATCATATCATGCAGTCCAACCAGAGCTGGGCAGGATTCGAATCATTCAGGATTCGAATACTGGATTCGAATACTGGATTCGAACCCTTTTAGAGGATTCAAAAGAGGCATTCGAATACTTTAGTTCAACTGGATTCGTAATCCGGATTCGTTACATTTTCTTAAAAAGATTCGTATTCGAATCCAAATGTGGGTGATTCGAATCCTTATAAAAGGATTCGAATATTTATAAAATGATTCGAATACTTACAAAAGGATTTGAATCGTCAAAAATAATTCGAATTAATTGTAAGGATTACCATGAATGTCTCTTGTGTGTTTTTAAATTTCTCGTTAAATCACTGTTTTATACGCGTGGCGCATGAAGTAAAATTTCGAGTTTAGAAAAGCCCAGAAAATTTGTCTCGGGTCGCTGCGCGACCCTCGACAAATTTTCACGGGGCTTTTCTAAACTCGAAATTTTACTTCATGCTTAGTCTGGGAGTGGAAACGCTCGTTCGAAACTTCATACTGAATGCTTTGATAAGAACATTAAATGACTGAAAATGTTTTTAAAGATAATAATCTAGTTTTCAAAATTTTCTTTAATATTATTTGAAGTAAAACTGACATGGCAGCTAGCCACAATCTGAAATGTTAAATTTTTGAGGCATTTCTCTGATTCAAGATTTTTTTCCTTGACCTTTTAACTTCTGTGGGAAACCCCCATTTTGTTAAATTGTTTTCATTGTTTTTGTCAATATTTAAGTTAATTTTATAAACTTTTACGTGTTTTGTAATTTACCTGCTGATTTTGACATATTTAATAATATCATATGGCTTTTTTGTTAGTGTTTTGTTCAATTTGAATATAATTCCATGACTATTCTCTGAGTTTCCCGGTTATAATGATATTCAGTGAATTTTTTATTTACGTAATTTTTAAGCATTCGTCAAATTTATAATAGAGATCAATTTGAAGTTTCGAACGGGTGTTTCCACTCCCAGGCTAAGCATGAAGTAAAATTTCGAGTTTAGAAAAGCCCCGTGAAAATTTGTCGAGGGTCGCGCAGCGACCCGAGACAAATTTTCGGGCTTTTCTAAACTCGAAATTTTACTTCATGCGCCACGCGTACTAAACACTGATTTGAAGTGAAGTTGAAAAACAGACAAATACATCTTTAATCAGAGTAACAGGGAATCAGATATTTAGTCTGTTATCAACGATGATCAGTGTTAATAATAAATAATTAGGTTTTAAATATTTTTGTTAAAACAACTGGTAACGATATTTATATATTAATGGTTGCAAAAAAATAATAAAATCAAATTTATTCTTAAAGGATTTGTATTCGTGATTCGAAAAACAGGATTCGAATCATATTTATCTCTTACGAATCCTTTATTCGAGTATTCGTGATTCGAATCATATTAGGTGATTCGGATTCGTGATTCGAATCCTTTTTACAAGGATTCGTCCCAGCTCTGAGACCAACAACGTTGTGGAGATCACTAAAATGCAATGGTTTCAAGTTCACTCTTATCGATAAAAGGAAACATCTAATGGAGAAAGAAGAAGTAAGGAAATGGCGGTATGAATATTTACAGAAGATTCAAGATTACAGAAACTCTGGAAGAAGTATTTATTATTTGGACGAAACGTGGTTCGATACCCACGATACATCGAAAAAAATGTGGTCTGACCAGACGGAAAACTGCGTGATGAACGTTCCCCCATCAAGGGGGAAAAGAATAACCATATTACACTGCGGGAATGAAAATGGTTGGGTAAACGATTGTTTACTGCTATCGGGGAAACAAATCTCAAAATGTCATCTTGACTATCATGATGACATGACAGCATCATTATTTGAAAATTGGTTCATAAATAATTTAATACCAAACTTAGCTGCAAAATCAGTAATAGTTTTAGATAACGCTTCTTATCATAGTCGCCAAATTGACAAAGCACCCACAGCGGCAAATAAAAAAGATGAAATAGCAAAATATTTATATAAAAATAATTTGTTTTTTGAAGAACATTATACCAAATCCCAATTAATTGAAGTTCTAAATAGTCGTAGTAAAAAAATAAAAACATATTATATCGATCAATTGGCAGAAGAACACGGACATACAGTGGTACGTTTACCTCCGTACCACTGCATTTTTAATCCAATTGAGTTAATATGGGCTCAATTAAAAGGAAATGTGCGGAAGAATAATGTAACTCCAAATTTAAATAAATCAGTAATAGATTTAGTCAAAAAAGAAATAAAAAATATATCTACCAACCAGTGGTCAAGATGTGTTAAACATACAATACGTATTGAAAAAGAGTATAATACGTTTGATTCAAATTATCAATTTATTATAAATACACAAGACTCTGACAGTGATGACTCGGATTTAGATATAGATATAGATATCGACAATTAAAATATTAATATACACAATTTATAAAAATGTTATAAGACAACGTTGTAGACAATAATAAAGTAATGTTTTTCGTTATTTGACATATAATATTTTTTAACCCTTTGTCTCTGTGATCTAGTTATTTTGTTTAAATTTAAAATGAGATGAACTAAAAAGCGTTGCGAAGAAGTTACGCGTATTCATCCTTGAATAGCTAATTGTAAAGATGAATTTACTTATTAAATATTAGGGAAAATGCTGTGACGGACACATTGCCATTTTTAGAATTATATTTTGTTTAAATTACTTAAGATATTTCCTGTCAGAATACCGAAAATATGGAAACATTTTTCGCAGGTAGAAACCCTCTGAAACCAACCCCCTATAAATCATGCCTAGTGCAGTAGCGGTTACAATTTTGAAGAGGCATTGTATTTTTTATTGGCGGTACTCGAGATTATTATTTATTGCTCAGCACTAGAGCTTGAAAAATACTATAGCTAAACTCGCATTTTCGACCGGCATTGGTGCAATAAATTATAGAGAGATTTGTGGTCTTTCAACAAAACCCATTTATTGTATTATTTATTTATTAACCTTTGCGTTAGCCGTACCTGTTTTCTTTTGACAATTAACTTGAATACCCTCAATAAAATTATAATCATTTTACAACCTTGTAGCTACCGAATCTGCAGGAGAGTAACCCCGCGCTCCAACCCCCGCAGGTTGGAGCGGTGCGACAAAGTCGCTTAATCGTTTCTTCCTCAGCTCGCACAATATGCTAATTATTTATACCTGTTTTCGCTGAAGGGAAAAATAATCTCTTTGCTATATTTTCTTCGAACCGATACTGATCCAGGTTTAGCTGGTTTTTCTATTCGAGTTTCAATTTAATCTCTCTCTTCCACTATCCCACAAGTTGAACAATTTTAAATTATGAGTGGTAAACTTTTGTAGAAAATCGATTCTCAATAATATTCGTATTTTTCAATCTTACCTTTATACAATCAATTCGGTTGTTTCGTTAGTAAAAATAAATATTCAGCTAGTGATTTTTAAAAAAAACGGCGCTCGTTTCGAGAAGCGCTCCCCATAGCGTTGTTACCGGCGTTTTACCGGAAACGCCGCAACTATGATTATTTCGGCGATTTAAATATTTTTATTCTTTCTCGCGATAACAACGGACCCCACATTGTTTTTAATCACTTTATTTTCACCTTCATAATCATTTAGTATCAAATGAATTAAGTTCGCTTACATATACGGAGTGTTCGGGTTTTTGTAAATATTATTTGTAAATATAGGATTATTTTTTTTTTTATATTTAATTGATGAGGCGGATACATGATGAAACTCCATAATACTATTTGAAATAAAACAACACAGTTGGGAGGGTTTCACTTTTATTGTTGAACACTGCAACATGTTTCACCACACAGTGGCTTCATCAGGCAGATGAAATAATGATTATTCATCATTATTTCATCTGCCTGATGAAGCCACTGTGTGGTGAAACATGTTGCAGTGTTCAACAATAAAAGTGAAACCCTCCCAACTGTGTTGTTTTATTTCAAATAATATAGGATTAGTTTATTTTCATATTTTTATTAGGGTTTAGATTTTAGATTTATTACCTTACGTGGCACAAATCCCTTTTGGATCATAAAACGCAAAATTCCAAGCAGCGGCCCTAATCCGGGGAAATTTCACAATTAGGGCATTTCGTGATCACAACAAAAGCACGACAGATTTGCTCCCGAAACGCTCACAGCTAGGCACCGCCCTCCGGATTACGAAAGAGGCTGCATTTACAACCTAGCTGCTTGGAATTCGGATTAAGGGAAAATACCGAATATTTATTCATGTTTATTTTTCTTTTCTTTTCGCGGATTGTTTTATTGATAGCTAAATCAATCACGTCAGACATAGTAGATACGTAAATTATTGTACATATTTTATAACGGCCGATCATTTCACTTATGTAAACATACGATAATTTCTAAACTCACTAACAACAGAAATATGAAAACTTGCACACTTCAAAGTGACAACAACCATAAGATTTAGAACCAGGATATATATGGATATATGTATGTATATATATAATAATAATAATTAGCAGCATTAATTTAATATATAAAAGCTATGATTATTAAACAAATAATTAGCAATTCGGATGCCGATTGCATCATCCGTTTACGCCAAGGCGCGTAATGATCAAGCGCAACTCACTTGCGCACGCCACCCCTAACCGCTGAACCAATCAGAGGCAGGAGCCTTAACCACCTCCAGCTCTCACATCCCTCCATGCGAGAATTACGGGAAGGGAGAAGGTGGTTAACAAAACTGTTGGTTCACGGGGGTGAACAACAATCTTCTTGAGTCTGGTGAATAGTGCGGTAACCAGTAAGTAGTGTTGTATAAATCCTTTTTGTTTACGAAGTGGTCGAACCGTTAAGAAGTAGTCGCGTCGCGTAAGGTGTAGTTTTATTTAATTGTATATATATATTTCTCTGATTGTAAATTCGTTATTTTTATTTGTTTATTTGTAATAAACAACCTTTGTTAATGTTTTCGGAAACCTTAATCTTTCATTTAACGAACCTTTTGCATTTACCTGAAAATACGAAATATATATATGCACAGTGAGTTGTTCCTGTAAATGCTGTTCCAGGACCTGATGTTTAGGGTGAGTTATTTATTATTATATTTTTCTCTTTCATTATATTTAAAGTAACTGTGTGGTACCCCTGCCTACGAGCTACTAGGTAATCGAGGGTGATCCGATTTTGAGAACAAGGTCAATAATTCAATATAAATTTCTCAAAATCGGGGTGATTGTCTCCCAGAAGGCAACACCTTAATTTCCCCCTTTGATAGCGTTATTTGAACAGATATCAATTATTTCTATTTAATTTGAAAGAAATACAGGGTGGAAACCTTAACTGGAATAAATTCGGTATTTATGAAATGAGAAGTTCCAGAAAAAAATCCTCGGACAGGTCGATTTTTGTTCGTTATTTCACACTTTTTAGCCTCTTTATAACAAGTATGACGTCGCTAGCCTTTCACGTATGACGTCATAGGCAAGTTTTTAAAATAGAATTTTTTTTTTTATTTCACTATTGTGTTAGTGCAAAAGCAGAGCATAGTGCTAGTGTACACATTAATTAGTGTAATTAAGTTATTAAAATCTAAGGGAGTAAACCCTTAGTATTAAACCTTTAGTAAATTAAGTTAGCTAAATATTACTCATTGATCCATTTGTGATCAGATTGTAATTATAGTAAAATACAACTAAGTGTTTTGCAAATAAAAAAAAAAACTAAATTAGTAGCCCTTTTCATTCTCTTTACGACCATGTAAAAATATTTAATTTTTTTACATTTTTTTATTTCAAAAATTAAACAAAAAATGATTTTTTATACATTTATTAATGTAACAAATGTTTAAAATGAGTACCGTTTCTCTTTTGGCAAATAGCCAATCGGTGATAAATCCCATCCCTTACATTTTGAAACAGTTCCGGTAAAATATATAAGTTTTTCTTTAAGAATTTTTGTTTAATTGTTTAAATAAACATTTTTTAAAAAATAAAATACTTTTTTTACATGGACGTAAAGAGAATGAAAAGGGCTACAAATTTGGTGAAATTAAAAAAAATGTTTCTATTTAAAAAAATGCCTATGACGTCATACGTGAAAGGCTAGTGACGTCATACTTGTTTGGAAGACGCTAAAAAGTGCGCATTTTTACTGTAGTTAGAGGACACATTGAGCTATTTTTTGGTGGCAGTCCCTACCCTCCGCGATTTGTAATTTTTTATATCACCCTTATTAAAGTTGGAATTACTTATAAAATTATTTTAATTTTTTTTTTATATGAAAGTAAATAAAAATAGGTCAATTGATTCATGTATAGCATTATATTATAGAGAAATATGTTTTTAACAACCTTTGAAAAAAATGTATTGCTAGCATTTTTTAGTGCGATGTAAATAAAAAGTTGAAAATCACAAATATTTTATTTTATACATTAATTTATTAAAGTAATTATGGATTTTCAAAAATTAAGTGCCTGAGTAATCAACGTTATCTAATAACAATTTCTAATTACATTGATAATTCCATTCCAACCTAAAATCATGCATATTTGCTAACAAACAAAATCGCAGAAGTAAAAATGCAAGTGAATATTTTAAAATGATCTTATTTACGTTCTCCATGCCAACGACGGTACGATCGCGCTGAATTAGTGACGTTAAGTTCAATCCGTCAAATCACTACGTAATGCATAATTGTCACACAAATCATTTCGGAACAATTTCCAAGGAGGAAATTATAAGTAATATAAATTTAACAGTGCCGCTAAATACCAAAAAAAGTAAATCGTCAATTTGGACCCAATTTGAACATTTTTGCAAGGAACAAAATTTTGACATAACTACGCCACAGAAAATTGACGACATCGCCAATATTTTGATGAGCTGGAGTTTCAACATGAAAAAAAGGAACGGAGAGGACTACAAGGAGTATGTGGTAAAAACAATGTTCAACACGGTAGCAAAATTACTTCAGCAATTATATTTTGAAAAATTTAAAGTAACTTTTGACCCTTTTTCGCACATTGAATTTAAAAAAGCACGTGATGCTCGTGATTCAAAGCGCAAGCAATTGCAAGCTGTTATTGATAAAAGAAAAGAGAGTTCGGTGGCTCTGACTAAGCTAGAGATTAATAAAATGGCATTATTATGGGACGAAAACACACCAATTGGACTCCAAAAGAAATTTTTTCATATAGTTTCCTACGAATTAGCGTGGTGAGGCGGGGAAGCAGCAACATGTAAAATTACTTTCTTCAAAGAAGAAAAGCTCAATAACAATGTACAAACAGGACGAATAGAATACAACACTATTTTTTCAAAGACATCTCAGGGAGGCTCAAAAAAATGCAGTGATAAATGGATCATTGAAAATAAAGAAAATAAAGATTTATGCCCTGTCAGATTGTTCAACAAAATCTTAAGTAAGAGAACCCCAAACATAAAGAGTGAGAGATTATTTTTGACGCCTAATCTAGTTTGGGACCGAGATCATTCGAGACCATGGTTTAAAAATATGCCCATAGATGTTAATGAAATAATGAAGTGGACAAAAATATCGGCGGATAAAATTGGACTTAACAAAAAGAAAAGAAAATTACAAATCATTCACACCGCTCTAGTGCTGTGTCTAATTTATGTAAAGCAGGAGTTAGCGAACAAGAACTAATTAAAATAACAGGACACAGCACGGCCACTTCAATAAAACCATATCTGCAACTAGATCAAGAGCATCATTCAAATATCCAAAACTTGCGGACAGAAACTCCCTCCTTAGCTATGCAGTCAACTTCATCAGCTACGAGTTCCTCAACGGGGCAAAATGTTTTCAATAATTGTGTTTTTCATAATTGTTAAACAAATAATTATATTAATAGTTCCTAATAATATATAATTTCAATGTCATTTTTGTAAGAAATATGTTATAAAATTATAGACCTGTTTTATAGTATTTTGAGGAAATTATGCCGTTCCCAATAAAGAGAAAAAATAATCCTCACTTTCTAATAGCGGTTTGCTGTTTAATTTAAAAGTGCGTAACTGATTAATTATTACTAATGCATTGAATATAAATTATTCTTGCGCGAAACGTTTCTACAAATCAAAAGAAATTTAATAGGACATTGGCAACGCTGCAAGAGCGGATGACAGAATTTAGAATGACAATACACCTTTGTCATGGAATTATCTTATCAAATACCACTCGAGGTTTGGTTTTGGGAGGATATTTTTTCATTTAATAACTCGTGCGTGGTTTTCCAATTTTACTCGAGAAAACTTGTATAGACAAAAACACTCGAGCTTCGCTCTCGTGTTTTTGTTATCCAAGTTTTCTCTCGTTAAAATTGCTAGGCAACCACGCACTCGTCTAAATAAAAAAATATCCGGCCAAAACCAACCTCTTGTGGTATTACATACGAATATTTTTCTAGTTGCCGAGAAAAAAGTTTAATGCCGAAAATTAAAATATCCAGAATTCTAATTGATAAACGCACTATAATATGACCATTTCAAATAGCACACCATGCTTTTTTGTAATCATAAAATTCTGTTTAAAATTCTCTATGCAATTATGTATTGCAAATTGATATTAATTAAAAACTTGGCCATATTAGAATTTCTAATAGTTTGCACTAAGTAGGCTTTATAATAATAATGGCTTACAAATTAGTTCTTAGATAAAACAAGTATCAACTTATCTATAAACCGTCAGGCAAGAATATATTTTAATAAGCATTCGGTTTCTCGTCGATGGTGAAAATCGTTAGTTATTTGAGAAAAGAAAAACCATTATTCAGCCCAAAGAAGCCAAGCCATCTCATTTATGGCCTTCAATAAATCTTCGGTCCTTCGGACAAGTGACCGTTATATGACGAACGTATAAATGCCAACACAGAAACATCTTTTAATAAAATTGTTTATTAATATGCAAAGAATCTCAAGTATTTATTAAAGGATTGCGATAAAATTGGCGTCAATTAAAGCGTAATTATTCTGTTTATGCTACTACAAAAAATGAACAATCTGTTATAAAAATAAATTAGAAAAAGGTGGCAAAATGGTGAAAAACAATATATTTTTTTTAATTAAGAGCAAATAACTTCTTTATACATGATGTAAATTTTATCAAATTAACTCATGACATGTAACAATGCCATTGCTACTACTTTGTAAAATTTCGGTGTTTTATAAAAGTAATTACTCAAAATTCTTTGCATTAACCTTATTTCTTTGTTTAAAGTCAGAACTAATATTTTTTTGAATATACATAATTCTTATGATTAGGATAATAATATATGTTGCAGTCGTTAATTTATTTATTCAAATAAAGTGTAAGGGATTGATTAAACAATGCAAGAAATGCAGTGCTACCCTCCCCTTAATATCACTGAACCAGCGAAGGATCGCAGCGTAATTTCAAGGTAGGCCACAGCGCCAAGGCACACAAAATTTGAAGTTGGGATCACGCTTTATAAACAAAAGGAATTGCACAAGAAAGTCACCTTTCAATAACGGATACATATTACCTTTTGTCTCTGGCCTACCCTGAAGTTAGACTGCGAGCCGCCGCTGCTTTAACCCATTAACGGCCGACCAATTATAGAGGTAACTCTAAAAGTTAATTTTAGGTAAAATTCTGCATTTCTTTTTATGATTTCTATGGATGACTTAATGTATTACATATTGTGAGTTTTTCTATTAAATATACATAAAGAATACTCAGTAAATTTATATAAAAACGTGCAATATAAAGTTTAGAACGAGTGTTTCCACTCCCAGACTAAGCATGAAGTAAAATTTCGAGTTTAGAAGAGCCTGAAAATTTGGTTTGGTCGCTCCGCGAAGCGGAGCGGCCAAACCAAATTTTCAGGCTTTTCTAAACTCGAAATTTTACTTCATGCGCCACGCGTATAAAACACTGATTTCAAGCGAAGTTTACACCCTCACAATATGTTAGTGCTTTCAGTGTTTAATACGCGTGGCGCATGGAGTAAAATTTCGAGTTTAGAAAAGCCCGAAAATTTGTCTCGGGTCGCTGCGCGACCCTTGACAAATTTTCACGGGGCTTTTCTAAACTCGAAATTTTACTTCATGCTTAGTCTGGGAGTGGAAAACACTCGTTTAAAGCTTCCCATATTTTTCCCCCATTCGCACCTTTCTTCCTAGCTCCCCTGACCCACACCCCGCCCTCGCCAGCATCACCTTTTCCTCCCTACTTCATCCCCCCTCTACCAAATATGTATACATTTTTCTTTTAAGTATACATATCCCAATCACGTGTTGTAGATTTTTAAATATTCGTTGTTTTCTTAAAAGAGGCCAATTCGAAGTTGAACGAGTGTTTTCCACTCCCAGGTTAGGCATGAAGTAAAATTTCGAGTTTAGAAAAGCCTGAAAATTTGGTTTGGTTGCTCCGCGAAGCGGAGCGGCCAAACCAAATTTTCAGGCTTTTCTAAACTCAAAATTTTACTTTATGCGCCACGCGTACAAAGCACAAAAAATATTGTGAAGTTAGAAATACACTGACATTATTATTTTTTTTAATGAGTAATAATCGTAATTTTTAAATAACAAAATATTTACATTTTTCTTTATGCATTTTCAATTGAGATCAAATAAAATAATATACCAAATTAACTTATTAAGTAATTTAATTAACAAAAAATGTATAATGTTGCGTGTATGCATCAACGGCGCTTAATGGGTTAAACTCGAGTTCAGAGATGGAACGTGTTTGGGATAACTGGCCCCCAGTGTAATTTTGAACTTGCCAGTTCAAATTTGAAATCTAATAAATTAATGAGACAGTGACGTCAACGAATGATCGTAGCAATAGGCGTGCGTCATTGGTCTTTTGGTAATGGACTCAGTGACGTAAGCGCGTGATCAAGGCGATAAACGTATCCTATTGGTCGATTCGTGGGAACTCAGTAACGTAAACGCGTGAACGCAGCGATAGGCTCATAGGGTCGTTCGGTAGTATTCATTGCCATACGACTAATGGCTGCGTGTATCGCTTGAATCGCGTACTGACGTCATATACGTCTCTATAAATTGATCAAAATATAATTTTGAAAATATAATTTTGAAGGCTGAAACTTCATTTTACGACGTATCCTATTGGTCGATTCGAGGGAACTCAGTAACGTAAACGCGTGAACGCAGCGATAGGCTCATACCATTGGTCGTTCGGTAGTATTCATTGCCGTACGACTAATGGCAGCGTGTATCGCTTAAATCGCGTACTGACGTCATATACGTCTCTATAAATTGATCAAAATATAATTTTGAAGGCTGAAACTTCATGTTTACAACTCGAATAAATAATTTGATTAAATACGTCTTTAAACGACTGATCGTCGATAGCCCGTTTATAGACGTATTTAATCAAATTATTTATTCGAGTTGTAAAAATTAAATTGTTAAAAGTCAATGAATAAAGATATTATATATATATATATAATTTTGTATATTTAAAGGGATCCGTGTTGAGCACGGGAAATTGCAAGAATCTGGAGAACCAGGGTTACTTTCGAGTGCATTTTACTACCAACAAACTTATTGCAAGTATAACATGCTTGTCCAAAAAGGTAATCTCCTGGCATTATACCGGAAGTCTTTTTTAAGTATTCTTTATTTTACAATATAAATTAAGTTTACCGATGAGAAGTTGGCCATAGATTTCCAGCCACGAATCCGGCGCCTCCACCATTTATAAAACTATAATTTTACCAACGTATTACAACGAATACAATAAAATTTCATAGAAACAATTGATAATTTAATTAAACGTAATGCTGAGATAGCTCTTACAACTTTTAAAAGTTATGATTTAGCATCTGGCATTAAAATTTGTATCTGTGATAAAAGAGGACATTTCAAACATTTTAAAAATGCTGTTTGGGGAGGTTTAGAAACGATTGTAATAGCCACAAATGTCCTCAGTAGTGTTATTACCAATATAAAACAATAATTGGAGGACCATCTTTCTTCAATTTTTTTTAACATGTTTTTCTAAAACGCCCACTTGAAGACATTGCTTCTTTTTCGAAAAATAAAAAGTTGGTGTTTGGGGCCTTTTAGAAATGATTTTGTTGGCCACAAATGTTCTCCATAGTATTATTAACCATATTAAACAACAATTGGAGGACCATCTTTCTTCAATTTTTTTTAAACAATTTTTTTCCAAACCGCTCACCTGAAAACATGGCTTATTTTTCGAAAAATAAAAAGTTGGTGTTTGGGGCCTTTTAGAAATGATTTCGTTGGCCACAAATGTTCTCTATAGTATTAGTAACAATATTAAATAACAATTGGAGGACCATCTTTCTTAATTTTTTTTTTTATTATTTTTTTCCATACCGCTCACCTGATGACATGGCTTATTTTTCGAAAAATAAAAAGTTGGTGTTGGGGGCCTTTTAGAAATGATTTTGTTGGCCACAAATGTTCTCCATAGTATTAGTAACCATATTAAATAACAATTGGAGGACCATCTTTCTTCATTTTTTTAAAACATTTTTTTTCCAAACCGCTCACCCATGTATTCAGGTGAGCGGTTCGGAAAAAAATTGTTTAAAAAAATTAAAGAAAGATGGTCCTCTAATTGTTGTTCAATATGGTTACTAATACTATTAAGAACATTTTTGGCCAATAAAATCATTTCTAAAAGACCCCAAACACCAACTTTTTATTTTTCTAAAAATAAGCCATGTCTTCAGGTGAGTGCTTTGTGAAAAAATTGTTTAAAGAAAATTGAAAAAAAATGGTCCTCCAATTGTTATTTGATATGGCTACTAATACTATGGAGAACATTTGTGGCCATCAAAATCATTTCTAAAAGGCCCCAAACACCAACTTTTTATTTTTCTAAAAATAAGCCATGTCTTCACGTGAGCGCTTTGTAAAAAATTGTTTAAAAAAAATTGAAGAAAGATGGTCCTCCAATTGTTGTTTGATATGGCTACAAATACTATGAAGAACATTTTTGGCCAACAAAATCATTTCTAAAAGGCCCCAAATATCAACTTTTTATTTTTCGAAAAATTAGCTATGTCTTCAGGTGAGCGGTATGGAAAAAAATTGTTTAAAAAAAATTGAAGAAAGATGGTCCTCCAATTGTTGTTTAATATGGTTACTAATACTATAGAGAACATTTGTGGCCAACAAAATCATTTCTAAAAGGCCCCAAATATCAACTTTTTATTTTTTGAAAAATTAGCCATGTCTTCAGGTGAGCGGTTTGGAAAAAAAATGTTTAAAAAAAATAAAAGAAAGATGGTCCTCCAATTGTTGTTTAATATGGTTACTAATACTATGGAGAACATTTGTGGCCAACAAAATCATTTCTAAAAGGTCCCAAACACCAACTTTTTATTTTTCAAAAAATAAGCCATGTCTTCAGATGAGCGGTTTGGAAAAAAATAGTTTAAAAAAAAATTGAAGAAAGATGGTCCTCCAATTGTTGTTTAATATGTTTACTAATACTATGGAGAACATTTGTGGCCAACAAAATCATTTCTAAAACGCCCCAAACACCAACTTCTTATTTTCTTTAAAATAAGCCATGTCTTCAGATAAGCGGTATGGAAAAAAATAGTTTAAAAAAAATTGAAAAAAGATGGTCCTCCAATTGTTGTTTAATATGGTTACAAATACTATGGAGAACATTTGTGGCCAACAAAATCATTTCTAAAAGACCCCAAACACCAACTTTTTATTTTTCAAAAAATAAGCCATGTCTTCAGATGAGCGGTTTGGAAAAAAATAGTTTAAAAAAAAATGAAGTAAGATGGTCTTCCAATTGTTATTTAATATGGGTTCTAATACTATGGAGAACATTTGTGGCCAACAAAATCATTTCTAAAAGACCCCAAACACCAATTTTGTATTTTTCAAAAAATAAGCCATGTCATCAGATGAGCGGTTTGGAAAAAAATAGTTTAAAAAAAAATAAAGAAAGATGGTCCTGCAATTGTTGTTTAATATGGTTACTTATACTATAGAGAACATTTGTGGCCAACAAAATCATTTCTAAAAGACCCCAAACACCAACTATTTATATTTCAAAAAATATGCCATGTCTTCAGATGAGCGGTTTGGACAATAATAGTTTAAAAAAGATTGAAGAAAGATGGTCCTCCAATTGTTGTTTAATATGGTTACTAATACTATGGAGAACATTTGTGGCCAACAAAATCCTTTCTAAAAGGCCCCAAATACCAACTTTTTATTTTCGAAAAATAAGCCATGTCTTCAGATGAGCGGTTTGGAAAAAAATAGTTTAAAAAAATTGAAGAAAGATGGTCCTCCAATTGTTATTTAATATGGTTACTAATACTATGGAGAACATTTGTGGCCAACAAAATCATTTCTAAAAGGCCCCAAACACCAACTTTTTATTATTCAAAAAATAAGCCATGTCATCAGATGAGCGGTTTGGAAAAAAATAGTTTAAAAATAATTAAAGAAAGATGGTCCTCCAATTGTTGTTTAATATGGTTACTTATACTATGGAGAACATTTGTGGCCAACAAAATCATTTCTAAAAAACCCCAAACACCAACTTTTTATTTTTCAAAAAATAAGCCTTGTCTTCAGATGAGCGGTTTGGACAATAATAGTTTAAAAAAGATTGAAGAAAGATGGTCCTCCAATTGTTGTTTAATATGGTTACTAATACTATGGAGAACATGTGTGGCCAACAAAATCATTTCTAAAAGGCCCCAAACACCAACTTTTTATTTTCGAAAAATAAGCCATGTCTTCAGATGAGCGGTTTGAAAAAAAATAGTTTAAAAAAATTGAAGAAAAATGGTCCTCCAATTGTTGTTTAATATGGTTACTAATACTATGGAGAACATTTGTGGCCAACAAAATCATTTCTAAAAGGCCCCAAACACCAACTTTTTATTTTTCTAAAAAGAAGCCATGTCTTCAGGTGAGAGCTTTGTAAAAAAATTGTTTAAAAAAAATTGATGAAAGATGGTCCTCCAATTATTGTTTGATATGGCTACTAATACTATGGAGAACATTTGTGGCCAACAAAATCATTTCTAAAAGGCCCCAAACACCAAATTTTTATTTTTCGAAAAATTAGCCATGTCTTCAGGTGAGCGGTATGGAAAAAAATTGTTTAAAAAAAAATTAAGAAAGATGGTCCTCCAATTGTTATTTATTATTGTTACTAATACTATAGAGAACATTTGTGGTCAACAAAATCATTTCTAAAAGGCCCCAAACACCAACTTTTTATTTTCCGAAAAATTAGCTATGTCTTTAGGTGAGCGGTTTGGAAAAATATTGTTTAAAAAGATTAAAGAAAGATGGTCCTCCAATTGTTGTTTAATATGGTTACTAATACTATGGAGAACATTTGTGGCCAACAAAATCATTTCTAAAAGGCCCCAAACACCAACTTTTTATTTTTCGAAAAATAAGCCTTGTCTTCAGGTGGGCGATTTAGAAAAACATGTTAAAGAAAATTGAAGAAAGATGGTCCTCCAATTATTGTTTTATATTGGTAATAACACTACTGAGGACATTTGTGGCTATTAAAATCGTTTCTAAACCTCCCCAAACAGCATTTTTAAAATGTTTGAAATGTCCTCTTTTATCACAGATACACATTTTAATGCCAGATGCTAAATCATAACTTTTAAAAGTTGTAAGAGCTATCTCAGCATTACATTTAATTAAATTATCAATTGTTTCTATGAAATTTTATTGTATTCCTTGTAATACGTTGGTAAAATTATAGTTTTATAAATGGTGGAGGCGCCGGATTCGTGGCTGGAAATCTATGGCCAACTTCTCATCGGTATTAAGTTTACACATCATATTGTAAAATGTAATCATTTGTTCCTCCTTTTTTCCTCACCATGGGATTTGTGGGCGTTGATTCCCATCTCGGGCTAATGGTATACCTATCCTAATTACCCAGTAAATGTTTAGATGTTCGTAGCTTTTTAAAAAAAAAAGCGTTGTCCACTCCCAGACAAAGCATGAAGAAACATTTTGAATTTAGAAAAGCCTTAAATTTTGGTTTGGTCGCATAACCGCGTAACCAAATGTCAAGGCTTATCTAAACTCGAAATATTTGTTCATGCGAACGCTCATTCCAAATGACGTTCTAAATATGCTACTAAGCCAAGTTGCACCATAAAAGTTGAACTTGAGTTCAAGCTGACCTTGAGTTCAAGATGACAGTTCTCATTGTTCTAATGTCACTTTGAACTAGAGTTCAGAGTTGAACCAGTTCAACGTGTTTGGTGCAACTGGCCCTAAATCATTTTGCTAAAGATGTTTATTGCGAACTTAACATCAAATCAGTGTTTAATACGCGTGGCGCATGAAGAAAAATTTCGAGTTTAGAAAAGCATGAAAATTTGGTTTGGCCGCGTAGCGCTACGCGCTACGCAACCAAACCAAATTTTCAGGCTTTTCTAAACTCGAAATTTTAGTCTGGGAGTGGAAAACCCTCGTTAAAAGCTTCAAATTGACTTCATTGGAGAAAAGCAACGAATGTCTGAAGATTTACAGCACATACGCTGAAATAAAGATATGCATACTTAAATTCTTTTAAGTATGCATATCTTTATTTTAGCGTATGTGCTGTAAATCTTCAGACATACGTCGCTTTTTTCCAAAGAACTAAATTTGAAGCTTTAAACGAGGGTTTTCCACTCCCAGACTAAGCATGAAGAAAAATTTCGAGTTTAGAAAAGCCTGAAAATTTGGTGGTCGCGTAGCGCGTAGCGCTACGCGGCCAAACCAAATTTTCAGGCTTTTCTAAACTCGAAATTTTTCTTCATGCGCCACGCGTATTAAACTCCCTGTATATAGAATTATTGTTTATTCAATTTCTATTTAATCCTTGTGCATTTTTTTTTAATGTAAAGCTATTTGCCTAGCTCTATGCGGCCAAACCAAATTTTCAGGCTTTTCCAAACTCGAAATTTTTCTTCATGCGCCACGCGTATTAAACTCCCTGTATATAGAATTATTGCTTATTCAATTTCTATTTAATATTTGTGCATTTTTTTTTAAATGTAAAGCTATTTGCCTAGCGCTACGCGGCCAAGCCAAATTTTCAGGCTTTTCTAAACTCGAAATTTTTCTTCATGCGCCACGCGTATTAAACTCCCCGTATATAGAATTATTGCTTATTCAATTTCTATTTAATATTTGTGCATTTTTTTTAAATGTAAAGCTATTTGCCTAGCGCTACGCGGCCAAGCCAAATTTTCAGGCTTTTCTAAACTCGAAATTTTTCTTCATGCGCCACGCGTATTAAACTCCCCGTATATAGAATTATTGCTTATTCAATTTCTATTTAATATTTGTGCATTTTTTTTAAAATGTAAAGCTATTTGCCTAGCGCTACGCGGCCAAGCCAAATTTTCAGGCTTTTCTAAACTCGAAATTTTTCTTCATGCGCCACGCGTATTAAACTCCCTGTATATAGAATTATTGTTTATTCAATTTCTATTTAATATTTGTGCATTTTTTTTTTAATGTAAAGCTATTTGCCTAGCTCTATGCGGCCAAACCAAATTTTCAGGCTTTTCCAAACTCGAAATTTTTCTTCATGCGCCACGCGTATTAAACTCCCTGTATATAGAATTATTGCTTATTCAATTTCTATTTAATCTTTGTGCATTTTTTTTTTAAATGTAAAGCTATTTGAATGCGAAAAATTGGTTCTGTCTGAATAAATACGCAGTCATAACTAATTTCTCGCAATCAAAAGGCTGAACAATTTTTTCATATTTAAACTTTTGATTAGAATTGCTTACACTTGGTTCTGCCTTAAAGCAATTGTTGTTTGATTAGAAGAAATTGGTTGTTTCGTTTTTGTTTAGCCTTTTGATTACAAAAAATTGGTTCTGCTCTGGGGAAAACACGAGACGATCTTGAACAACTTGATGAAGCGCTTCGAGTTCGCCTACGTCACCGATCTCTACACTTTCTTTGAGAGCCCCTGGGCCACGGCGATTTACCACGACGATTTCGCTGTGTTCGAAAGGCAGATGATGGAAATCATGATGGCAAAATCCGTAAGTGAAACAATTAATAATCAGCAGAGGGATTTAATTTTTTCTGTCACAAACCAAAATGAAAAATGAAAAATGGTGATGTGTCCATCATAGTACTTTCCCCCGTAAATTGCGTATTAAATCACTTTTAAAATATTTGTAGCATTATTATTTTCAAAATGTCTTCAACTTTTTGATAACTACAACTTTTATTTGAAACATTTTTCAATTGGATCAACACATACTGACACAAACCAATGACTAGATAAAAAACACTATTTATTGAATATCTCAAAAACTAAGAGTGCTATGACAAAAAGTGAAGATACAAAAAATCTTTGATATTTTATTACCTACAACTTTTATTTGAAACATTTTCCAATTGTATCAACACACACACTGACACAAATCAGTGACTAGATAAAAAACACTATTTATTAAATATCTCAAAAACTAAGAGTGCTATGATAAAAAGTGAGTCCACAAAAAATCTTTAGTTTTTCATTTCCTACAACTTTTATTTGAAACATTTTTCAATTGTATCGACACATACACTGTCACACACCAATAATTAGATAAAACACACAACTTTTGAAATATCTCAAAAACTAAGAGTGCTATGACAAAAAGTAAGTGAACAATACATCTTCATTTTGTTATTATCTACAACTTTTATTTGAAAGAATTTTTTGTTTAATGAACATTTATTGAAAAAATCTGAAAAAACTGAAAAACGCTAGGAGTAAAGTACCACTTCCGGTTTTCCGATTTTCACCAAAAGCTTTTCAGTTCTTCCGATTGTAACAAAAAGCTTAAGTTTCAAGTTTCATCTCGATATCTTTAGCGGTTTTTGCGGTACAGCGCACACAGACAGACATTTTTCAAAAATGGTCTTATTCGACTCAGGGGACCTCAAAACGGATATTTCCGCTAACATTTTTGATTCGAAAATGTTCACGAAAACAATACTTTCCCTTTGTATTACATACGGGGGAAAGTAAAAAAAAATCATCATGGGTTCAAAGTAATATGAAGCATTTCATTCCAGGAAGAAGACGGTGCTTCACCAATAGAAGATTTGTTTAGACTCTACGAAAAGCATCCTCCTGAAAAGGTAAGGCACTTTAAAATAACAAACGAATAAATTATGTGATACAGTAATGCAACAGATGCAAAGGCAAAACAGTAGGCTAGAACTAAGTTAGATAGGGTGACTCCATACCGAGGGTGAGTCTGATAGAGTGCTTGAGGAGGAGAGGGGTGAGTGAGGAGATGGTTGAGTGGGTGAGGAGAGTGTATGAGGAGACATGTGTGATGGCGAAAGTGGGGACGGATGAGTCAGAATGTTTCAGGCCTTGGGAGGAATTAAGGCAGCGGTGCCCGTTGAGCCTGATGTTGTTTAACCCATTAACGGCCAAGCAGTGATAAAGTTAACTCTAAAATTCGAATTTAGGTCCAATTCCGCACTTTTTTATGATTTCTATGAATGACTTATTGTATTACATACTGTAAATTTTTCTTTTAAATTTACATAATGTATACGCTGTAAAATTTCAGGCATTCGTCGATTTTATACAAAAATGTGCAATATGAAGTTAAGAACGAGTGACTTCCACTCCTAGACTAAGCATGAAGTAAAATTTCGAGTTTAGAAAAGCCCCGCGTAGAAAATTTGTCGAGGGTCGCGCAGCGACCCGAGATAAATTTTCACGGGGCTTTTCTAAACTCGAAATTTTACTTTATGCGCCACGCGTATTAAACACTGAAATATTGTGAAGTTAAAAATACACTGAAATATTTTTTCTTTTAATGAGTAATAAGCGAAATATTTATATAACAAAATATTCACCTCTTTCTTCATACATTTTCAAGTTAGGGCAAATAATATAACATATCAAATTAACCTATTTAATAATTTAATAAACAAAAAAAATATAATGTTGCGTGCCTGCATCAATGGCGCTTAATGGGTTAATATACAGGGTCCTGCAACAGTGTGTCGGGCTTTCCTAGCGCCATTCCCGTGAAAAAAACAAAAAAATGTTTCGTACAAAAAATTATTGATTTAAAAATATTTATGGCGTAAAATTATTTTCAAACATACAGGGTGTACCAATTTTGCAGTATAACAAAAATATTTGTTTTTTTTAATGGAACACCCTGTATTTATTCAACTTTTCTAATGACATTTTTCAACCTCTACATTGTTGTCCATTTAGTTTTTTATTATGTTACAGTGTTGCCAATGTACAATTTTTTTCTTCAAGTATCATGCATAAGCAAGCTCAACTTTAAAAAATCGTAGCGACCTCGTTTTTTGAAGGTAAGAATAACTTTTAGCAAATATATCAGTGTGGTTAATAAGCAACGTTTTATTAATGAGCAATTTAAATTTAGTAGTACAGGGTGTTCAGAGAAACATGCCAAACTTTGCAAATTTTAAAGCGGTATAACCCATTTTTTTTAAATGGAATGCTCCCTATTTTATGTAATTATTCGATAGGTCTTTTTCTTCTCTTCAATTTGATGGGGCATATCTTATGTCTAAACCCCATAGTTGTTGAGATATTGAATATTTTTCACAAAGGTATCCATTTAATTACATTTCTATGCACTCTAGTAGGCCATGCTGCGACGAAACAACTGTCAAAATGTAATGTAAGTGTCAGCGTGACATTTGATTATGTCGAAATTCGAAACGTTAATTTGTGATTTGTAAAGTGATTCTTCGTTTCGTGGTAAAAGTAGACAGCATATAATTACGATGAATTTCGAAAAAGACGACCTAGTCGATATGATTTTTGTATTAGTGGAGACTGATAGAAATTGTTTATTGGCGGCTAGAATTTACGCGACACGTTATCCCGACAGAAGACATCCGGAAGAGAAAAGTTTTAGGAACCTGCTCAATAGATTTATTGAAATGGGAAGTGTACATTACAGAAAACAAGAAAGAACAAAACCTATCACCAATGAGGAAAACCAATTTTCAGTGCTCTTAACAGCAACTGAGCATCCCAACTTGAGCCAAAAAGACATCTGTGAAGCAACCAGCATAAGCGAGAGGTCAGTGCAACGCATTCTGAAGAAAAATCGATATCATGCATATCATATTCAGTTACATCAAGAACTGAGTAATACTGATTTTCAGTTTCGTTCCGAATTTTATATCTGGGCAAGACTAAAAATACAGGAGGATCCTGCGTTTTTCCAGTATGTTTTATTCACGGATGAGGCGACGTTCCATAACAGCGGATCTGTCAACAGGCACAATTTTCATTATTATTCAACTGAAAATCCGCATGTTATGAGACAAGTTGATCATCAGCATCGATGGCCATTGAATATCTGGGGAGGAATTATTGGAAACCATGTGGTAGGTCCACATTTCTTCGAAGGCCATCTAAATGGGCATATGTATTTGCACTTTATGCGAAATGTATTACCCGGGTTATTAGCTCATATACCTCAACATACAAGAAACAGGCTGTGGTTTCAACAAGACGGGGCACCTGCGCACTTCTCGCGAGATGTGAGGACATTTCTTGATGGTATTTTCCCCAACCAATGGATTGGTAGGAATGGAGCCACTAGATGGCCTGCTAGATCTCCGGATCTAACAAAAATTGATTTTTTCTTGTGGGGATATGTAAAAGAAATTGTTTATAAGGAAGCATCAACAACCCCAATGAATATGCAGCAACGAATTGTTAATGCTTTTGCAAGTATTTCACCTGAAATGTTAGGAAGAGTGAATAGGTCTTTTCGGCGGCGAATTAATTTGTGCCTAAATGAAAAAGGAAAACATTTTGAACATTTACTGTAGTATCGTTTCTCTTTTGTATTAATAATTTTGAAGTATTATCTGTATTTATTCATCTCACATTGACTTTTACTTACATTTTGACAGTTGTTTCGTCTCAGCATGGCCTACTAGAGTGCATAGAAATGTAATTAAATGGATACTTTTGTGAAAAATATTGAATATCTCAACAACTATGGGGTTTAGACATAAGATATGCCCCATCAAATTGAAGAGAAGAAATAGACCTTTCGAATAATGACATAAAATAGGGAGCATTCCATTTAAAAAAAATGGGTTATACTGCTTTGAAATTTGCAAAGTTTGGCATGTTTCTCTGAACACCCTGTATTACTAAATTTAAATTGCTCATTAATAAAACGTTGCTTATTAACTACACTGAAATATTTGCTAAAAGTTATTCTTAAAAAACGAGGTCACTACGGTTTTTTAAAGTTGAGCTTGCTTATGCATGATACTTGGAGAAAAAAATTGTTAATTGGCAACACTGTAACATAATAAAAAAACTAAATGGATAACAATGTAGAGCTTGAAAAATGTCATTAGAAAAGTTGAATAAATACAGGGTGTTCCATTAAAAAAAACAAATATTTTTGTTATACCGCAAAATTGGGACACCCTGTATGTTTGAAAATAATTTTACGCCATAAAGATTTTTAAATCAATAACTTTTTGTACGAAACATTTTTTTGTTTTTTTCACGGGAAAGGCGCTAGGAAAGCCCGGCGCACTGTTGCAGGACCCTGTATTCATAATTAAATTCGAAGAGGTGATGAGGAAAGGGCAAGCGGAGGGGTGGTGATGGGTAAGAGGAAAGTTTGGATGTTAGCGTATGCTGAAGACATGGTGTTAATGGCAAGAGAGCATGAAGGGATGAAAGACATGTTGAAAAGAGCGGAGAGGTTCATAGATAAGAGAGGGATGAGTGTGAATGTGGAAAAAACGAAGTGGGTGAAGTTCATAAATAGAAGGAGGGAGGGGAAGGTAAAAGAATTGGAGTGGAAGGGGGTGGTTATTGAGAGGGTAAAAAGTTTCAAGTATTCAGGGTTTATGTTCAAAGGGACGGGAGGGTATGAGGAGCATGTGAAATGGGTTCAGAGTAAGGCTAGGAAAGCGTGGGGCA
Organism: Philonthus cognatus; assembly: GCA_932526585.2. Lineage (NCBI taxonomy): Eukaryota > Metazoa > Arthropoda > Insecta > Coleoptera > Staphylinidae > Philonthus > Philonthus cognatus. Next base: position 144,761,491 of record OW052242.1, read on the forward strand.
TGACTTGGGGAAAGTGGGGGATGTGGATGGGGAATAATGTGTAATGATTCGAACCTAGGTATTGTACAAATTTATAATTTGTATAATTGTTTACGTTGTGTTGTGTATGTAGTAACCCTTTTATTTATTTACCAGGTTCGTTGCTTGTGTCAATATGCGTTATCGTAAATACTGTGTCTTTCTTCCCTTTTAATTTGACTAGGAGGATGTGTGGACAATAAATAAAACAGGATATGAGCTTAACGACCTTTCATGACATTTCTAATGAATTGGTATGTCTTATATTATTTATATTCACAAAATATATTATCCAACGTTTATGCTTAGAAGTCATGTGCATTTGGTTAAACTAAAAAAAAAAATGAATGACTCTACTTGTGGGAGCAAAATTAACTAACCCCTGCATTCGTATTACGAGACGGGAAACCCACAAAAACCATCTCGGAGTTAGCATCACACACTCGACACACTTGCGATTAGTTAGTGGGACAATCTCTCACATCGGCCCTACACATCAATCGCCATTCATTTCCGATTAATGAGCGGAACGACCTTTCACCTCGTTCCACTCATAATCGAATTATTTTTTCTTGTGGTTAGTTAGTAGGACACTTAGCGCAATACTAACTCGGATTGGCCTAACACATCAATCGACTGTTTCGATTAGTTAGTAGGACATACCTCGTTTTCCCGCTCAATTCGGCCTTATACATCAACCACCATACATCCCTCATTCTCATCCCCCCCCCCCTCATCTTCCCCCTTTTCTCAGATGTTTAAATTATTTCGCTAGTTTTGTTTCTTTCATTTCAACTTAGTTGGTTTGATATAGAATTAATTTTACTCTTACGTGATAGTCTCTCCAACGTTGTTATTCTTAACTCCATTCTCCATTCTCTAACTCCATTCTCAATACTTAACTATTTTTATCAACATTACTTCACTAACTCACATCCCACTGAAACTTCCTATTCTCAACTGTACCCATTTACATTCAGATACTGACTGTCCCCGTCCCGATCCCAAAACTAACTCACATCCCACTGAAACTTCCCATTGTCAACTGTCCCCATTTACATTCAAATACTGATTGTCCTAGTCCCTGTCCCAAAACTAACTCCTCTTTAGAATCGTTTCTTTGCTGCTCTTAAAGTTCTCCCCTCCCTGATTTTGATGCGTAGACTTTATCTATTACCATATTTGGTCACAAAACCCATCTCTCTCTGACGTCAACGTAATTTCCCTGACTTTGCACACTTGTTGTGTTTGCTTTCGTTAAACCCTGAACTGAATCTTTCTGTATATCTTAGCATTTCTCCACGCGCCGGTACTTGTTTATTATTTTAAGGCGATGCTGCATTTGTTATTTCTTTCACATAAAAAATTTTGATCGACTAATGTTATTCTCGTATTTACTGGATGTTGAATTTTCTTTATTATTTTCTTGGGTGATTTTTGTAATAATATTTTAATTTAATTTCGTCAAAAATAATATTTGCACATGACCCCTACTGACCTATTACAAATGTGCGAGTGGCATGTAAAATATGGGATGCGTGTGTGAGATCGGTGCTTATGTATGGAGTAGAAGTGTGGGGGAAGAAAGGGTATGAATGCATAGAGAGGGAACAGATTTGGTTCCGGAAGCACATGTTGAGGGTGGAAAGATCTACGCACAGCTACATAGTGCTTCAGGAGACTAATAGGGAGAGTTTAGAGTGCGAGGCAATGGTGAGAGTGGTGAGGTATGAGATGAGATTGTGGGAACTGGAGAAAGTGAGATTGGTGAAGGAGGTATGGGTGACGAGCGTGTGTGGGGGTGAGGGCAGATGGAGGGAGGAGAGGAGGAAAGTGTATGAGAGAGTAGGGTTGTCGGAGGCGAAAGTAACGGATGATTATTTTGCTGCGCGCAAACACCAAATCCTCCCGAAATAGAAACACACACACACGTATATAAACCGCTCAATCTGGCAATTCCGACAAATAAACATGTAACTATAACCGCATTCGCACACAATGCCCAACCACCCCTTATTACCTTGATCTACCCCTGCTCGAGGGCCGCAATCCTAATAGTCCTCCGTGTTTATAAGGGCCCCGGTGCGGATTAACACGCATGTTTAATAAATAGCCAGATTGGCAGCTGGTTTGAATGCTCGAGTGTCAAAAAAGTTACCCAGTTAAATATTGCTGGGAAACTAGGGGTTGCGCGTCGTTAAGTTGTTCGGGCGTTTGGATTGTATTGTTGTTGCAAACAATTTGTAATAATATCGATGCTCTTTTGCGGCCTGTGTAAATAGCTAGGGGTAATGTGGATTTTTGAAAGTGGGAGGGCAGGAAAGGCAAGAGCGTATCGAGAGAAGTGAGTACAATGATATGTATGGAAAGTGGCAGGTGTATGAAAGGGTGCCGAGATATCTGTTAGAGAGGGGATGAAGTAGAGAGGAGATGGTGATTGTGGCAAGGGCGAGGTGTGGATCGGAGGAGAGAGGAAGGAAAGTGTGGATGGGGGAAGAATACGGAAGGTGTGTATTGTATGAGCATGGGAAGAATACCACTTGGCGAAGGAATGTGAGGGTGTGGGAGCGAAAGGGAGTATAAAGGTGATGGAGTGGATGAGAGAGGATGGGGTAGGGGTAAGGACGTTGGAAAAGCTAGGGAGAGAGAAGAAAAATAGAAGGGAGGGGATTTAAATATTTAATTGATGAGGCGGATACATGATGAAACTCCATAATACTATTTGAAATAAAACAACACAGTTGGGAGGGTTTCACTTTAATTGTTGAACACATTATTTCATCTGCCTGATGAAGCCACTGTGTGGTGAAACATGTTGCAGTGTTCAACAATTAAAGTGAAACCCTCCCAACTGTGTTGTTTTATTTCAAATAGGAGGGGATTTAGTTTTAGAATAGAATGTAAAGTTTTGTTTGTAATAAAGAATGCCAATAATGGTCTTTTTTTAAGTTAGATAGTTGTTTCTTAGGTTAGGTTAAGATAGGTACCAAAATGAGATATACTGATGAATCAGAATAAATAAATAAATAGAATATTTTGCATTCGTTCGAAAGCGTTAACGCTATCTAATGCCCAAACACATTTAAATTGAACAGGCCATAATAAATGGTCAAAGATGTTCAGTATTCTTCAAGCACTGGTTCAAGATAATACTGATGATGGCGTTGGAGCCTGAAACGCGTATATAGTTATACGGTGAATGAATGAGTACTAAACACTAATTCATATTCTTGAAAATATTCTGCATTCGCACATCAGCATATAAAATGTCCTGAACTTCCAAACGATTTAATTCTTATTTTTCTAGTTGTCGACTGCGTTGAATAAAATCATAATCGAAAAATTCAAGAAATCCCCGTACGAGGATAAGATCAAGAAGAGGCTGATGAAGTTCATTAAAGATAATATTAATTCTTTGGACATGTACGCACATCCTATCCTCATCAGGGCAATCCTTCAAGGATATGAAGAAAGCTTCCTGTTCAATGATTTATAAACGACACATCAAAGAAAGAAAAATCAAACTACACAGTTTTTGTATAGATAGACAAATTATTTACTTTAATAAAAAAATGAGAAAGATATCGTATGTTCAATAAAAAAAAACCTCTAGAGTGCCATGATTTCATCTATTTTTAAATTTAAGTTGGCTACACGCTTTGGGAATTGACATATAAATGGTCAGACGTAATAATTTTGAAATATAGGGAATTTTTCATTTAAGTATATACACAGGGAATTTTCTATTAGGTATACATATGCATACTTTTTTTTAAAGAGTTCAATCAGAAGCTTAAAACGAGTGTTTTCTACTCCCAGACTAAGCATGAAGTAAAATTTCGAGTTTAGAAAAGCCTGAAAATTTGGTTTGGTCGCGTAGCGCGAAGCGCGGAGCGGCCAAACCAAATTTTCAGGCTTTTCTAAACTCGAAATTTTACTTCATGCGCCACGCGTACTAAACACTGAAATCACTGAAATATTGTGAACGAGTAAACTTCGTTTGAAATCAGTGTCTTATACGCGGGGCGCATGAAGTAAAATTTCGAGTTTAGAAAAGCCTGAAAATTTGGTTTGGTCGCTCCGCGCTTCGCGCTACACGACCAAACCAAATTTTTAGGCTTTTCTAAACTCGAAATTTTACTTCATGCTTAACCTGGGAGTGGAAAGCACTCGTTTAAACTTTAAATTGACCACTTTTAAGAAAACAACGAATATTTAAAAGTATAAATGAAATTGCCAATTCTTGGTTGCAGAATACTTCAAACATTAAAAGTGCGATTCTTCTCGCAATCTACAACAAGTTAGTCTTACAAAGACTATAACAAACACTCATTGAAACAACTACTTCCCGGGCTAATACCCCGACGGACATTGAATTATACAACACGTGTTTGCTGTTACAAACAGTAACCTACTGCAAATGTAACAATTTGGGTCAAATTGTTACATTTGCAGTAGGTTACTATATGTAACAGCAAACACTTGTTGTATAATTCAATGTCCGTCGGGGTATTAGCCCGGGAAGTAGTTGTTTCAATGAGTGTTTGATATAGTCTTTGTAAGACTAACTTGTTGTAGATTGCGAAAAGAATCGCACTATTAATGTTTGAATATTTAAAAATTTACAACACATTATTGGGATATGTATACTTAAAAGAAAAACTCCCTGTATAATTTCAGAGTTACCAACCTACAATTTTTTCCATGACACTCTAGAGATTTTTTTTTAATTGAACACATGATAGTATAATTACGTAAAATTAGGAAATCTAACGAGTGTCCATAAACTGTCGGCATCTCAGTTGATTTGAAAAACAAATTACTTATCTTAGATTATGCCATACGAAACGGTCAATCTTGGGAACGTCAAATACATTAAATTATATGTCATTCGGTACTGTCACAGTGCTGAATTTACAACGTATGTTTCTGAAGTCAAAACCTACTGGGATGCCCACAGTTTATAGACACTCGTTATATCCAGAGGAAAAACATTTCTATCTAAAGATATCAAAGCCAACTATGGTTTCGATTATTAAAAAAAATGTATGTGTTATAATTCCAAAAGAAATGTCGATATTTTTCACCGCTTTTTATTTTTTTTTTAAATACCTAGTTACCATGGATTCTTTCGAAAACATTACAAGTGTAATTTTTGCTCAACTTGTCAAACTACACTACTTTAAACATTAAAAGTGCCGAGATTCTTTTCGCAATCTACAACAAGTCAGTCTTACAAAGACTATATCAAACACTCATTGAAACAACTACTTCCCGAGCTAATACCCCGACGGACATTGAATTATACAAGTGTTTGCTGTTACATACGGGAAGTATGTTGTAAGACTAACTTGTTGTAGATTGCGAAGAGAATCTCGGCATTTTTAATGTTTGAAGTATTCTGCAACCAAGAATTGGCAATTTCATTTATACTTACACTACTTTACTAAAAATCTTTCAGGTCGAAGTACTATCGGAAGGCTCAAAGGTCACACGACCCACCGACTCTATAACATAACAACATAATATAAAGAAACGGTTAAATGTTTCTCTATATTATATTGTTATGTTATGGGACACGCCGCAATGGGATCAACGGTAGAAGCTTTAAATGAATATCTAACTAGTAAATATCCGGATGAAAAATTCATTGTTGAGAAACTTGATTCTAAAGGCAATAGTTGTAGCTTTAAAGTGGGAGCTAATTTAAAATTGCTGAATCAATTAAATGATATGTCGTCCTGGCCTAAAGATATCACTGTTAATAGATTTAATTTTTTTCGAGGACGACCTTCCAACGCAAACAATAATTTATCACAAAACACCACAAATGAATGATAAAATTATTATATGCAGCATTAACGTTCAGTGCTTAACAAATAAAATCGATAATTTAGAAATATTCACAAACCAGCATTCACCTGACGTAATATGTGTTTCGGAACATTGGTGTAATGCTAATAATATCGATTTGATGAATTTCAAATACTATCAAGTTAAATCATTTTATTGTAGGCAATCCTATGAACATGGCGGTTCGCTTATTCATACTAAATCAAATAGCAAGATTACAACTAAAGAAATTAAATACTGTAAAGACATTAGTGTCGATATCCATTTTGAAAGCGTGGCGGTAAAATTAGAATATGACGGTTTTAAATGTTGTATAATTAATATCTATAGATCACCAAGTGGTGAATTTAATACATTTTTATTAAAACTAGGAGAAGTAATACAATACTGTAATCATATATCCCCTAATATTTATGTATGTGGAGACCTTAATGTCGATCTCTTTAAAACTAATTTACATAAACTACTGTTACCGGCGTTTTATCGAAAACGTCGTAACTTGATTATTTTATTCACATTCGCGAAAACATCGGACTCCATTTGTTTTGCTCATTTCATTTCATAATCATTTTAATTCCAAATAACTCAAGTTCGTAACCATTCATTCGATGTTCTTTTGTATATATTTTTTTCTTGTAAATATGTAAATTAGTCCAACATTGAATTCCCCCGAACGTGATCAACAATGACGACTTGCAAACCACCCCATCATTAACCGCGCGACCAGCACTGGCCGATGTTTACAACCCCGAGGAAGGTCATAAAATTCCGCACCTCCGAGGAACAGCGCCATAAAACCCACGGCGCGCTGTAGATGTTTACGACTATGAAAACAAAGCCTTTGGGAATTTCTCAAAATTTCGAAAAAACAGCGAGAACAAAGGTTTATGGTCGTAACATCTGCAGCACAAACTTCGACACGCCGGAGCAGTCGAAAACCAGAGGCCCAAAACTTTTTGGCCTCAGGTAAATATGAAAACTCCACCCTCTGCTTCTTCCACCACGTTCTCGACCAATCACCGTCACCCCCAAGATACATGGCGGGGGTGAAGACAGCGGTGGTTGCGAAGATAAGAGACAGCGGAAGACAGAGGAAGGGCAGTACAGTTCCAAAACTTGATTTGGTCATCACAAGTCAGTCGAACTCCAGACATCAAGTTCAAAAACGCATTCAGGATACATGAAGTGAAGTTCGAAGTTTTATCAAGTGAAGTTTTCATCATTTGTAAGTCGTCGCGTACCTATAAGTTGTCGGTGTCATTATTCATTGAATCGTCACATCACGTTCGTTCAATTTCATTCATTTGTTCATTTCATATATTTTTATCATCGTTCATTTTATCATTGTTTGTTTAGCTTAATCATTGTATTTCTGTGTTCATTTGTTTCATTCATTACATTTTGTTGGTCCTTTTTTTTTCTTGTTAATAAATTTTAAGTGTTGTTTTTTCACAACAATAGTCATTTTAAATTCATACAAAATTCAAACAACCTTTTTTGTATACAATAAAAATGAGTGCCTTTTGACCAAGGATATTTAGGTAAGTCAATTTATTATTATTATTTTGTGTGTGACCAATCCTGAGCCACCGGAGTTGTTACGGAGGAACGTCGTTAGTGCATAACTCATGCTCTTTATAAAAATTAGCACAACAGCAAGCGACGTCCCGCACCCCGATAACACTACTTTTGATGGATCTGTTTGCAGGATATAATTTGCATTGCACATCAACGGATCCAACTAGAATATCGATTAATAAAAATCAGTCAATATCCAGATCTAAGATATACTATATTGCAACGAATGTTAACGAGGTATCAGGCAATACTACAGTCGTGCAACCTAATATAGGGGATCATTTAGCATTATTACATGAAGTAAAAACCACAACCAAAATAACAAAATCGGAGGATAACTGTAGCCGCAGTTATAAACGAAGTATGACTACTGGAACTCTAATGGAACTGTGTGAATTTTTAGGTAAATTAAATTTTAACAATATATGTTATTTAGATGATGTAGATGAATCATTTGAGGAATTAGTTTCAACGCTAATATGGGCCATTGATATAAACTGTCCGGAAAAATCTATCAAGAAAAAACATAATAAAGAATGGATCAATAGAGACATTATAACGGCAAGTAACGAATTGAAAAACATATTTTGGCTACATAAACAGCTGAATGATGGTGTATTTTATCGATCGTATCTTGATAAGAGAGAATATAGGGATCTAATAAAGAAAACAAAGAAAGAATATTTCGGTAATATAATAAACAATGCTGATAACAGGCAACGTAAAGTTTGGAGCATAATAAACAACAATTTAGGGAAATCCAAAAGTACTGAACCCATAATTCTGAAACAAAATGAAATAGAAATACGTGATACAAATGAAACTTCTGAAATATTCGCAAAACAATTTTCAAGTGTTACTGAAACTACTATAAATAATCACTTTAGGCACAATAAATCCAGAGAATGCATAACTTCGAAAGATACTGTAAACAGCTTCTACTTAAAAAAAGTAACTGAAAGCGAAATACTTCAAATTATCCACAATTTAAAAAACAAACCTAACCTTGGCGTTATATATATTTCAACGACTATTTCCTTCAAAAAATGTCTACCAATCATATTACGAGAATTCATTTTCATTGCCCAATCACAATTAAATTTCAGCGAAAATTGCATAGTAGGTGAAAATTCTACGAAAAATTACAGCTAAAATTGCACTGTTGTGACGTCACATGTCAGGTATCAATCAATTTCTCTTAATCTTTCAAAATTAATCGATTCGAAAGTTTTTCTTTTAAAAGAATCTGGAAAGTATTGAGAATAATTTATGCGACTATTTCCAGAACTAAAAATAAGGTTTTTAATTAATCTAACATATTACTAAAATTGGAACCATTTACATTAGTACAATTAAAAACGCAATTATTATAAATTGTGGAATTATTTTTTGATGAAGATGCAGTTGATACAAGCAGTGTTGTGTGTTTCTTGATTAGACAAAGACTCTGAAACATCAACTGCCTTATTGCTGTCCTCCTCTAAATAGCCTTCGCCTCTCATTTTCTTAATTATCTGTTGGTGATGTTCTTTATCCAATTGAAGGTAAGGTTTAATTGAGTTGGTGCTTGAATGACCAGTAATTTTAAGCAACTGTTGTTCACCTACTCCCTCCTTGGCTTAATTAGATACAGCTGATGATCGTAGTGAGTGATTCGTAATTTTTATTGTTACAGTATTGAGACCAATTTGTTTTGCAGTATTTAGAGTCCACTTTGAAATTTCGTTTCTGCCAACTGGGGCATCCTTATACCAATTATTATTTACTTGCCAATATGGATTTGCTGTTAAGAAAAAACGATTGCTTTTTACATGTTGTCGTTTTTCTATAAACTTACTATATAATCTTACAGGACACAAATTCAGATTAGTTTCATTAGGAATTAACCATTTTGATTCGGCACAGCGTTTACTTCCCCCTTGTGCAGTTTTTTCAAAAATTGGGTTATATTCAATCCTTTTGGTTTTGTTTCCCAAATTATCCAATTCTTCATGAAAATAATTTAGTAAGCACTTAACTCCTTCACCTCCCCTCCAAGCTAATTCATATGACAGCATTTAAAAAACCTTTTTTCTGGAGACCGTCTGGGGTATCCTTATCGCAAAAATTTACAAGTTATTTAAATTCATCATGAGTTAGGGAGGCTGAACTCTGCTTGCGTTTTGAAGGCATCACTTGTAACTCCTTTCTTTTTGAATTTCGTGCCTCCCTCGCTTCTTTGTATTCTATTGCTTGAAACGGATCAATCTTGCGCCCATATTGTTTATAATATTTGTCCATTAATATTTTAGCTGTTGTATTCCATATTGTCTTGACTGTCATTTCTTTATAGTCGTCTCCATTTTGCTTCCTCATGTTATATGCCCAGTCTTTGAGCATTTCTGCCAAGAAAGCATCTGAAGTTTTTTGATCTAACTCGTATTTTCTTTCATCACAGAATGTCATAAATTGTCTCCAAACCAACTCTTTACTCTTTCTTGTATTTTCGGATGAATTTTTCTCAATATTTTTCGATATATCTTTCGAAGAAAAACTTCCGAAGCGATTCATGTTGACACATTAAGTGACACTGATTGATAATTAATATTTGAAATAATACGTCAACTTGATTAAAAATCGTATTTTTCAGGAAATAGTCTATTAAATACATTTCGTGCATTAAAAATGCTCTGAAAATTTAGTACTCAAAGCTCGTTGCCTTTAAGAAACTACATTCGTTCATTTTGATTGTGATTTGACTGAAAAAGTGCCCTCGACGCTTCGCATCTCGGGCACTTTTTGTCAAATCACAATCAAAATGGACTCATGCAGTTTCTAGGCAACGGCTTTTCGTGCAAAATTTTCGATCATTTTTAATGCACTTAATATATTACTATTGAAAATACTAAAATTATTGCTCCCGTAATAGTAACTCCACTAACATGTTTAATAAATAAATGCTTTGATAAGGGACAATTTCCCAATATTCTAAAAGACGCACTAGTACTGCCTATACATAAGAATAAATGTAAAAATACTGTTGATAATTACAGACCAGTATCAATCCTTAATCCACTATCAAAAATAATAGAAAAGTGCATCTCAAACAAAATGATTAATTACATAAACAAATTTAAATTACTAGCTGAAGAACAACATGGATTTAGGGAAGGTAGATCAACGGAGATGGCAGCACATGCATACACAAAGCACATCTACAAACATCTAGATAAAGGGGTGCATGTTGCTGGTGTCTTCTTTGATCTAACGAAGGCCTTTGATTGCTTTGAGTTAAACTTTATAATTCAAAAAGTCCAGTCGCTAGGTTTTAGAGGAAGCATGTGTAATTTATTAACATCTTTTTTGAGCAATAGAAGATTATGTGTGAAAGTTTCTGAAAAACGTTCATCTTTTCATAAGATATTATTAGGTGTTCCTCAGTGTTCAATTGTAGGACCACTGTTGTTCTCTATTTTTATCAATGATATTGTTGATTATGTGTGCAATTGTCCAGTTGTGCTATGCGCTGACGACATTTCAGTTGTTGTCTCAGGCACATCCCAAAATGACCTAAAAAATAATATATTAAATGTAACAAGAAAAGTATCGGAATATTGCAAAAAAAACAACTTAATACTAAACCCCAGTAAGACGGAATGCATTTATTTCAAAAATAGTAAGGTTGATAATTATTAATGTTAATACGTTTTATCAATTTTTATATATTATCGTTATTACTTTGTACATATTCTTTGTAAAAGGGGTTTCCCGTGAGAGAATAAATAAATAAATAATCACATATCCGTGACAATAAATAACATTATACTAGAATCCCAAACCCACACAAGATTTCTAGGAATCGATATTGACTATATGCTAAAGTGGGAAGTACACTTGGATAATCTATCAAAAAAACTCAATAAAACTTACTATGCTATATTCAAGTTAAAAAATACAGTGGACACCAGTGCATTACTTAATGTATACTATAGTTTAGCATATTCACATATCGCTGGTAATATTACATTGTGGGGTAGCACGGCAAAATACGAAAGAATATTTGTTGCACAAAAGAGGATATTAAGGCTCATATACAATCTCAAAACGAAAGATACATGCAAGCCAATATTTAAAATAAATAAAATCTTGACATAAGTATAAAAGCTATACTGATGAGAGATAAATCTCGAAACGCGTCTGTATAAATATAAATATTTGACCCAAATTGTTACATTTGCAGTAGGTTACTGTATGTAACAGCAAACACTTGTTGTATAATTCAATGTCCGTCGGGGCATTAGCCCGGGAAGTAGTTGTTTCAATGAGTGTTTGATATAGTCTTTGTAAGACTAACTTGTTGTAGATTGCGAAAAGAATCGCACTTTTAATGTTTAAAATCTTGACAGTTCCGTGTATTTATATATACAAACTACTTCTCTGTACAAAAACTCTTACAACCACATACATAACAAATCAACACCTACATTGCTATAATACCAAAAATGCAAGTAATTTTGTAATTGAGAAACATAATACAACAAAATTTGAAAAGTCGTCCAGTTATATGGGAAAAAAACTTTATTCACATTTGCCATAATGCATTCAAAATCTTAATATTAAGGAATTTAGAACTACCATCAAATTACTGTTGTTTGAAAAAGTGTTTTACAGCACTACCGAATATTTAAACGAAAAAATTGTGTGACTGCTATTATTTTTAATCAGTTTCTGTGACCGCTATATTTCATGTTTAAACAATAAATTGTGTGATTGCTATTATGTTGAATCTGTTCCTGTGACCGTTATATTTTATATTTTATGTGTTAAACAATTTAAATTATTCTTGACTTGTATATCCATTTGTAATGGCGTTAATACCAAATAAACGTATTCTATTCTATTCTATTCTGTGGAGTTGGTGGGTCGTGTGGCCTTTGAGCCTTCCGATAGTACTTCGACCTGAAAGATCTTTAGTAATTATCTCTGATCTACTTGAGTCCCTTAATATCGAGACCTCTTGCGTAGTCTACAATAATTAAGGATTAATGTGTACCACGTCATCAGGCTTTAAAGTGACCGATGACAGGTAGTTCCCTCTTTGAAGGGACAGGGCAGAGCATTCACAAAATAGGTGCTCTTTTGTTTCTTGTGCTCGTTGCAGAATCTGCAATTGGCATCAGTTTTCCGATCCACCTTAGTAAGTTGGTATTTCAGAGGACATTGACCAGTTATGAGCCTTAGGTTGCCCTTGCTTAGCCTGAGAAACTGTTTGGCTCTTACGGCAGAGAAGGCGATAAACCTTTTCGCCTGCCTCAAGCCAGGTGTTTCTCAGGTGAGCACTTTTGGCAGCATCTACTCACTCCTGGATCATCCCCTTGAATTAATTTCTTTAACCCATTAGCGGCCGAGGAACTATAGAGTTAACTTTAAAAGTTTATTTTAGGTAAAATTCTGCACTTATTTTTATGATTTCTATAATTGACTTATTCTACAGGGTGGCGCAGATGGATCGGGTGGTTTTGAAGTGGACTGTACGTCTGGAGGGGGGGAGCCAGGTGTTCGGCGGTCTTCGTCCTGTGGTGGGGGGGCGGGAAGTATCAGTTGCAGACTGACAGTCAGTCGCGATGGCTACGTGGTCCGTTGAGCATCGTGTTTTCGCAGTGGAAGAGTTTATACGCAATAACGAGTCAATTGTTGCTGTGACGCGTGCCTTTCGCCGGCGTTTCAACATCCCACCTCGCGGTAGTGCTCCTAAGCGAGATACGATATTGAGTTGGGTGCATAATTTCCGCACTACTGGTTCATGTGCTCCAAAATGGACGCCTAGACCTCGAACAATAAGAACGCCTGAGAACGTGGAGCGTGTGAGACGCGATGTCTCGACGAGCCCACGTCGATCAACGAGACGTCGTGCTCAAGCTCTTGGAATGTCACGTCGGAGCCTTCAAAGGATTCTTAACAAAGAACTGAAATTCCACCCCTATAAAATCATGGTGGTCCAGAAGATTCTCCCAACAGACCATCTTCAAAGGCTTCAGTGTAGCCAACGGATGTTGGAGTTATTGGAAGATGAAAACCTGATTTTCATGATGTCTGACGAGGCTCACTTTCACATTAACGGCTACGTCAACAAGCAAAATTGCCGTTACTGGGCCGACACTAACCCAAGAGAGCTACACCAACAGCCTCTCCATAGTGACAAAGTGACGGTTTGGTGTGGGGTTTCTAAGGTTGGGATAATTGGGCCTTACTTTTTTGAGAATGAAAGGGAGCAGGCGATTACTGTTAATTCGCAGCGTTATGTGAATATGATTGAAGAATTTCTTCTCCCACAACTTGAAGAGAACAATTACGACATGGAGAATATGTGGTTCCAACAAGACGGGGCAACTGCACATACCGCTAGGATATCAATGCAAGCTGTACGCGCTCTGTTCCCTGGCCGTTTGATTTCTTGTAATGGAGATTTCCATTGGCCCCCTCGCTCACCGGACCTCACGGTATGTGACTTTTTCTTATGGGGCTATTTAAAAGCAAGGGTCTACATGAACAAACCCCGGACCATTCAAGAGTTGAAGGCAGCAATTCACAACGAAATCACATCAATTCCTGGTGATGTGCTTGAGCGGGCAATGCGGAACGTTAAGGACCGACTCCAAGAATGCGAAGGAGGGCATTTGATGGATGTGATTTTTAAAAAGTAACTTTACTAATTTTTTGTTAATAAACTTCCATTGTAACTACACGTTTTGCACCTTATTTCAATCCAATACCTTTAAAATTCACAGTTTGACAAGTATTTTAAAACCACCCGATCCATCTGTGCCACCTTGTATTACATACAATTTGTCTTTTGAATATACATAATGTATACGATTTTGAGGCATTCATCGATTTTATTTAAAAACGAGTATTTCCACTTCCAGACTAAGCATGAAGTAAAATTTCGAGTTTAGAAAATCCTGAAAATTTGGTTTGGTCGCTCCGCGAAGCGGAGCGACCAAACCAAATTTTCAGGATTTTCTAAACTCGAAATTTTACTTCATGCGCCACGCGTGTAGAACACTGAAATATTGTGAAGTAAGAAATACACTGACATTTGTTTTTTTAAATGAGTAATAATCGAAATATTTAAATAACAAAATATTAACATTTTTCTTTATACATTTTTAAGTCAGGTCAAATAATATAACAAATAAAATTAACTTATTTAGTAATTTATTTAATTAATCAACAAAAAATGAATAATGTTGCGTGTATGCATCAATGGCGCTTAATGGGTTAATTAATTCCACTATAGAGTTCTGGTCGAACAAATGGAGTTTTGGAACCTTCTTTGGCAAGACTGTCGGCAATTTCAATTTTAGCTCTGTTGTTCCTGGCCAGCTGCTTTAGGCCGGTCGTACACTGGAAGCGACAACACGCGGCTACGCGCTCACGCGATCCTAGCGGCAACATGCGTATACGCGCGACAGATCCCGACGTGTGTAAATCCAATGAATCTCGTCCACTGCAAGCGTGCGCGTACATGCGGATTCTCGCGTGTAGCCGCTACTCTTGCAGCCGCTCGTAGCGCGTGAGCGCGTAGCCGCGTGTTGTCGCTTCCAGTGGACGACCGGCCTAAGGGATAGTTTGCACTCCCAGACAGATTTGGATGGAAGAACAGTGGGCGTAAGCCTAACTGAATCCCACCTATTGATTCACTTGTTTTTTAATGTATATCTTCTTCATAATTATATGTTTTAAATTGTATTGAGAACATGTGAATAAAGATTATTATTATTTAGACTTACATGTATGACCGTTTCTCAATCTCTTATAGTTTCCGAGATCTCCTAAAAAAACATTTAAAAAACTCACCCTGTATACTCAAATTGATTAAAGTGATTTACAACCTTACATTTTATTTTAACATACTGACAGTTAATCAATCCACACAATAACAAATCTACAACGCACTTTCCCTCAATCTCTCCTCACTCCTCTTCTTTAGCTTCCTTTTAAACAAAAGCGTCAAAAACAACAGAACCATGTGCAAATACATCAGCGGCATCAGGATCAACCACAATCCGATAAAACAAGAAAGAATTATCGTCCCCGTTTTTATCCTGTCATCGTAATTAACAATAATATAAATTGTTCCAATTGATCTGGCAACATCCGCAAGGGTTAAAATCATGAAGGGAATCATGAAGTAGGGATTTTTCAAATGGATCATTCCGTATAAGCAGAAAAGGGATGCAATCAGGGTTGTAAACGTGAAACCCAAAGTGGCGTAAAAAAACCAATCGATTAAGTATACCAGGCATCCAGAAAGGGCTTCGATTGGCACCCAAACGCAGAGTAAAATTGAGACTTCTTCGCAGGTTAAACCGAAACACATTTAGTTTATCGATTTGTCAATGTCAATAATGGTTGGATTCTACTTTGTGTCAACGGCGATTTTTCGCCGGAAAAAAAAAGTTAAATTGATGTTTGGTGGGTTTGGGTGTATTATTTAAGCTTTTAATATGCCCCGGCAAAGTGTTTATTACGAGATCGGACTTACCGTTTGGTCAAAATTTATTGTTGAAAATCACGAAGTGTTAAATTTAGGAATATAATACCTACACCCATATTTATTTTAAGTTGCAAATAAAAATAGGGCCGATATGTAGTTTACGGGAGATTCACGAAAATTATTTTTTTGCTGATTGTGGTAGATGCATGTAGGGAATGGTCGAATATGCCAAAAATAATCCGCGGAAACCACGTTTGGCCCCATTTTGGTGCCCCGAAAGGCTGAAAATCAGTTCTTTTTAAATGGTGTTTTCAACCGGAATCAAATGAAATGTGGTTGTAATATGTATTCGTTTCACAAAACTAAATGGTTTAAATGGTTTTAATAAAGATAGAACTTACGGTTTATATAATACTTCCATTTAAAGATTACAATTTTTGACAGGTTATGTTGACATTTACTTCCATTGTTGATTCATAGATATAGCATAATTATGCAAACAGAATGCGTTTACGATCCAACTTCAAAGTTCAATTTCTGTAAACCAGGTGGCAGCAACGATATTTTAAAAACAAATATAAAAATCAAGCAATAAAAGGAATAAAACAAATGCATTGTATTCTACAAGTACAGCCTGTACATAAATGGTTGTCGTTATGTAACCATGTAAAATATTTTTATGCCGCTCTAGTAAAATGGGTTGAATTGTTATCTAGGCAACTTAATTTACACACTATGAATTTAGCAATTAAAGTTACATTCATGCTACTGCAAATATTATTTGCTTCAAATGCAATGGATGGTTTATTGACCAAAATATAAGACAAAAGCTCGAATTCAAACCTCACATCTAGTGTTTATTGAATACATTTCAGACAAATAAAACAATCAAAATAATAATAAACATAATTATAAGTGCTGAAAATGTTCACCATTCGCTTGTAAACACATTTGAACCCGTCTTCTTTTATTGTCAAAGATATTGATCAGCATTTCAGGTGTTATCGTTTGACATGCAGTTATAATCGCTGCCCTCAATTCTTCCTACGTATGTAGTCGTTGTCGAAAAACTCTGTCTTTCAGGTATTCAAAAATAGAATAGTCCAGCGGACTTAGATCTGGAGAACGTGTAGGCCATAATCCTTGACTAATTAGTCTATCACCAAAAAATTCTCTAAGATAGTCCAATGTTGCTCTAGCTGTATGAGCTGTCGCACTATCTTGTTGAAAATATCCGTTCAGTAATTCTTCATCGTCCAACTGGTTTATAAAAGGATTGATAAGTTGTTGCCGATATCTCTCACCATTTATTGTGCTATCAAAGAATACCGGCCCAAATATTCTACGGCGAGACACTGCTAGCCAAATTCCAACCTTCCGAGGATGTAACGGTGTTTCAATAAAAAGGTGAGGGTTTTCCTCAACCTATAGTTTTGCGAATTAACATATCCCGAGAGAAGAAACCAAGCCTCATCACTGAAAAACGTTAAATCCAGTGTTCGATCTTCATTTAAATTTTCTAAAAACCATCGACAATAATTCATTCGGCGTTCCGGATCAACTGGTAATAATTGATGAACCACAGACAGTTTATAGGGATATAAGTTCAACCTCTTCCTCACAATCTTATGGCACGTACTCGAAGGAATTGCAGTTTGCAAAGCCAATTTGCGAATAGATTTCTGCGGGCTTACAGCGAGTCGTTGTCTGACATCTTCGACAACCTCTTGTGACACAGAGGGCCTGCCTGATGATTTACCTCTCTGCACACTACCAGTTTGCCTGAAACGATTCACTATTCGTAGAATATGTTTTGATAACACCGAATATTCAAATTGGGGATCCGGAAACTTCTGCTGAAATTCTTGAACACACTCTGGTATTGAATAGATCCATGCCCCATTTTCTAATCGCCCATTCCGAAAGTACGACTCGATTATGAAAGCATTATTCTCATCAGAATACATTGCGATAAATTGCTTTATTTTTGTTTGTTTGACAGACGACAGTAACAGTTTAGTTCAGGTGCACAATTTTAAAAAGGCGGCAAAAGTGAATTGAAGTGATTACATAATTCCAACCATTGATGTACACGCTGTATAATCATTGTATTTTTCACAACACAAACATATATAAAATAAATATGGACTATACAAATTATGTGAAAATAAAGTGGAACTTATAAAGCAATTGCAATCTTGGGGCTTAATTCCAAAAGAAGAGAACTATATTTGCAAAAAATGTGGAGGCAATTTGAAGTTAATTTGTGATATTGAAAGGTAAGAACTTGATACTTATATAAAATGTATATAAGTATATCTTTATAAAACCACAGTATAAGGTCTACGTTTTTTATTATTTCACAAAATACCAAATTCTATCTAGTTGGAGGCCGTCAATAGGGCCCGGGATCAGAAGGGTTCAGTGTGACGCATCTTTTTGTACATAGTATCACGCTGCCCTCGATCCTAGGAAAAGAGGGGCACTGGAGATCCAAGCCTGGGGGCCCAAGTCATGCCCCTAAGCCGGGGTCTCAGTATAAACATTACGGTGCAGCGGTGTGAAACAATCTTAAGTATCTAAAGTGTGAATTCCTCCATCTGCTAAGCAACATTTAAACATATAAACCAAGAACACTTGTGCACATTTCTACTAACAAACACTGTAGACACTATTTTTTTTGTTAAATCATCAGTTCACCACACTTACAACACATATTCTTGCACTTGCATTTATCAGCTGATTAGCTTCAACATTTTTGAATCGTTTAATTCAGCGGAAATCGCTGCCAACTTCATTCTACACGTTATAAGCTAAATTTGTGCCACGTAATGGTAATGAAATTACACATCAAAATAAAATGTCATGTAATTTATTTTAATTTCATTTACTAATTCTTATTTATAAATATGATTATAATAAATTATTTTAATAATAAATAAAATCAAAATATAGTATATCCGATTACACAGACCGTTATTCTACCGATTTTAGCAAAATACGCTGACTCAGGTTGCGATCGCAGTTCGCGCAAGTAGACCTCGCAATCACCCAGAGGTGAATCGGAATGGTTTCCCCCGCATTTCCGCATTTTACATCACTAAGTTCAATGAATTAACAATCATACTGTTTTACTTCTAGAAATAACCACCAGGGTGCACCTATTTTTCTATCTAGGCCAATTGTCACCTCAGTTATTGTATTCCGTTAGTGTTATGATATTGTATCTACGAATCAACAATGGAATTAAATGTCAATATAACTTGTCAAAAATCGTAATCTTTAAGTGGAAGTATTAAGCGAACCGTAAGTCCTATCTTTATGAAAACACATTAAAACCATTTAGTTTTGCGAAACGAATACATATTACTACCACATTTTATTTGTTTCCGGCTAAAAACACCGTTTAAAAGTACTGATTTTCGTCCTTTCGGGGCCCCAAAATGGGGCTAAACGTGGTTTCCGCGGATGTTTTTTTGCCATATTCGACTATTCCCTATATGCATCTACAATAATCAGCAAAAAAATAATTTTCGTGAATCTCCCGTAAACTACATATTAGCCAATTACACTTACATTTCACTCACAAATTGTATCGGAAATTGACGCTTATCTAGAAGGTTATTTGAAATAAAACAACACAGTTGGGAGGGTTTCACTTTAATTGTTGAACACTGCAACATGTTTCACCACACAGTGGCTTCATCAGGCAGATGAAATAATTATTATTCATTATTTCATCTGCCTGATGAAGCCACTGTGTGGTGAAACATGTTGCAGTGTTCAACAATTAAAGTGAAACCCTCCCAACTGTGTTGTTTTATTTCAAATAGTATTATGGAGTTTCATCATGTATCCGCCTCATCAATTAAATATCTAGAAGGTTATGTTCGCCGTTCCTTCTTCACTTATTATGTAATAACCACAGAGTTCTTCTTAATTTCACTACTGCTTACATATTTTGAGATAATGCTTTGAATTTGATATAAAATAAGCTTACAAAATCACATCAACACACAACTCAGATTTTAAGGTTATTTCTAAATAAACAATGATGAGTAATAATAATAAGTATTTATTGCCCAACAGGAAATTTCCCAATTACAAGACAATGATAATACAATAAACAATGTATGTATGTACATAAATAAATTTAAATCTAAACAATATGAAGACGCTCGTGAGTGTGACAGCTATTTGACAGATTGTTCATCAACGATTTAACAGAGTCGTGCAGAATATCACAACAGGGTGGTAATTTATTACACATGCATGACATGATAACAATAGGAGATTTTAATCTCACGTTAGTCCTATGGTTTGGGATGCTAAACATAGGTTTTTGCCTGCTGCAAAAAGCTGGAATATGCAGCCCAATCTATGCAATCTTCGTTTATCTTTTTTGTCATGATATAAAATAAAATATGTAACACCAGTGGGCGCTAATGTAAACATGGTGGGAAATTTAAAAAATGTATCTTTTATAACAAAGAATAGGCATCGTGCGCAAAGAGACTTACGCAATTTATTCTATTGCAAACCTTTCTCCTAACCTAACCTATCCTAGAAGTATGTGGAACGTCATCGTACGCAAAGAGATATACGCTATTTATTCTATTACAAACCTTTTCTTTAAACTAACCTAACCTAATTTAGAAGTATGTGAAATATTTCAAGTGCGCAAAAAGACTTACGCAATTTATTCTACATTTCTTAAGTTCTGCATCAGTTTTACTGGTCATTAGTTATTGAGAGATAGTAATAGAACTATAAATCTTGTGTAAATTTTTGATCAGTAAAACTGATGAATTGTAAAACTGATCAGTTTTACAATTCATCAGTTTTACTGATCAAAAATTCTACAATTCATAACTTCTGTAGATCATACGTTATACAATTAATTAGTTCTGCAGTTTTACTAACCAAAAAACCTAACCTAACCTAACTTAAAAGCATATAAAATTGCTAAAACTATAAACTAGTAGAATATGAAATGCATCAAGCCTTTATGGTTTGTTAGTCAGTCTCAAAATCCTTTTAATATTATTCACACCTAAATTCTTTTGTATTAGATTTTTCATCAATTTTCAACAAACAGGTTCTTTTCATAACCACCAATAGTATTTGAGAAACATGCATATACTTAAATAGTCTTGACGTGTACTATTAATTTAATTGTATAGAACCTACAATTGTTTAACGTGTAATAAAATTAATTAGTATGTATTTTAAAGTTACCGCCGTAAAGCGCGACCCCTGGCGCGATTATTGCTTACTGTACGTTTTGTATTATCTATGAAAAAAACAACAACAAAAATAACGCACGCAAATAACAAACATAACCCTTCAGAACCCATCAAAGACGTAATTTTCAACAGCTAATTTCAACCAAACGGTAAGTCCGATCTCTTTGCCGGGGGATATTTTGAGCATAAATAATACACCCTAAACCAGTAGATATCCATTAAACCTTTTTTTCGGTTAAATACCGCCGCTGACACAATCTAGAATTCAGCCGTCAATAATAATTATATACAGGGAGTTTTTCTTATAAGTATCTATAACCCAATTGTATGGCGTAAATTTTCAGATATTCGTTGTTTTTTTAGAAGAATTTAATTTGAGCTTTAAACGAGGGTTTTCCACTCCCAGACTAAGCATGAAGTAAAATTTCGAGTTTAGAAAAGCCTGAAAATTTGGTTTGGTCGCGTAGCGCGAAGCGCGGAGCGGCCGAAATTTTCAGGCTTTTTTAAACTCGAAATTTTACTTCATGCGCCACGCGTATTAAACACTGATTTCAAGTGAAGTTCACTCGTTCACAATATTTCAGTGTTTTAAGTGTTTAATACGCGTGGCGCATGAAGTAAAATTTCGAGTTTAGAAAAGCCTGAAAATTTCGGCCGCTCCGCGCTTCGCGCTACGCGACCAAACCAAATTTTCAGGCTTTTCTAAACTCGAAATTTTACTTCATGCTTAGTCTGGGAGTGGAAAATACTCGTTTAAACCTTCAGATTAAACTCTTTAAAAAAAAAGCGTATGCATATATACTACTAAAAAAACTTGAGAATCACTTGACTTGATTTTAGAGCTACGTGACTTAATTTTTAAGCTATGTGACTCGATTTCCAAGCAACTAGAGTTGATTATTCAATCGATTGCCCTCAATTTTCAGACAATCTCAGTTTCCAAACAATTTAACTTGATTTTCAAGATACTGGACTTGTCTATTAATAGTACTATTTGACTTGGTTTTCAAGCTTAAGTTGTTTTCAGTGCTTAAGTTGTTTTTCAAGTTACTAGCCCTAGTTGTTGAAGCTACTAGCCTCAATTTTTAAACTATTTGACTTGATTTTCAAGTTACGAGTACTAGAGTTGTTTTTCAAGTTACTGGCCTTAATTTTTGAAGCTACTGGCCTCATCTTTCAAACTATTAAAGTTGATTTTTAACCCATTAACTGCCAAGCAATTATAGAGTTAACTCTAACAGTTGGTTTTAGGTAAAACTTTTGCACCTATTTTTATGATTTCTATGAATGACTTATTGTATGACTTACTGTGAACTTTTCTTATAAATATACATAATGTATACGATGGAACGTTTTAGGCATTCGTCGATTTTAGATAAAAAATGGTGATGTGTCCATCATAGTACTTTCCCCCGTAAATTGCGTATTAAATCACTTTTAAAATATTTGTAGCATTATTGTTTTCTTCAACTTTTTAATAACTACAACTTTCATTTGAAAAATTTTCAATTGGATCAACACATACTGACACAAACCAATGACTAGATAAAAAACACTATTTATTAAATATCTCAAAAACTAAGAGTGCTATGACAAAAAGTGAATCTACAAAAATATTTAGTTTTTCATTTCCTACAACTTTTATTTGAAACATTTTTCAATTGTATCGACACATACACTGTCACACACCAATAACTAGATAAAACACACAACTTTTAAAATATCTCAAAAACTAAGAGTGCTATGACAAAAAGTAAGTGAACAATACATCTTCATTTTGTTATTATCTACAACTTTTATTTGAAAGAATTTTTTGTTTGATGAACATTTATTGAAAAAATCTGAAAAAACTGAAAAACGCTAAGAGTAAAGTACCACTTCCGGTTTTCCGATTTTCACCAAAAGCTTTTCAGTTCTTCCGATTGTAACAAAAAGCTTAAGTTTCAAGTTTCATCTCGATATCTTTAGCGGTTTTTGCGGTACAGCGCACACAGACACACAGACAGACAGACAGACATTTTTCAAAAATGGTCTTATTCGACTCAGGGGACCTCAAAACGGATATTTCCGCTAAAATTTTTGATTCGAAAATTTTCACGAAAACAATACTTTCCCTTTGTATTACATACGGGGAAAAGTAAAAACATGGAATGAAGTTTAGAACGAGTGTTTCCACTCCCAGATTAAGCATGAAGTAAAATTTCGAGTTTAGAAAAGCCCCGCGTAGAAAATTTGTCGAGGGTCGCGCAGCGACCCGAGACAAATTTTCACGGGGCTTTTCTAAACTCGAAATTTTACTTCATGCGCCACGCGTATAAAACACTGAAATATTGTGAAGTTAGAAATACACTGCCATTTTGTTTTTATGAGGAATAATCGAAATATTTAAATAACAAAATATTTACAGTTTTCCTTATACACTTTCAAGTCAGGTCAAATAGTATAAAATATCAAGTAAACTTATATAGTAATTGCATTAACAAAAAAATGAAAATTGATGCATACACGCGACATTTTCATGTTTTTGTTAATGCAATTACTATATAAGTTTACTTGATATTTTATACTATTTGACCTGACTTGAAAGTGTATAAGGAAAACTGTAAATATTTTGTTATTTAAATATTTCGATTATTCCTCATAAAAACAAAATGGCAGTGTATTTCCAACTTCACAATATTCCAGTGTTTTATACGCGCATACACGCGACATTTTCATGGGGTAAGTAAGCTACTTGACTTGATTTTTACGCTGTTTGACGTAATTTTCAAGCCCCTAGACTTATGTATTCAAACTACTGTCTATTGTGAATTCAAGTTACTAGCCTTAATTATTGAAACTACTAGACTTAATTTACAAGAACTGATTTTCAAGCTACTTGACTTCACATTTAAATTATTTGACTTGATTTCCTAACTACTGAAATTATTTACTCAAACTTCTGGCCACAATTTTCAAACTTTGACTTGATGTTTTAGCTACGAGTACTACGAGAAAGGCTAATTTTCAGGCTTTTATAAACTCGAAATTTTACTTCATACTTAATTCGGAAATGGAAAACACTCGTTTAAAGTTTCAAATTGAAGTCTTTAAAAAAACGTACACATATCTATACTTAAAAGAAGAATGCCTTGTATGTAAAAATCGTTATACATGTTTAATCGAATTTAGAAATAAACGTACGATTGAAAATAAAACTATTTAATGATCCTCATATGTTTACACAAACAGCAATACTTTCTTAATTAAACTCGATTACCAATCAAGAATCAATTCATTAACGCAAATGCATTATAAATAAATAAGCAACGAGAGAGAGAGGGAAATAATCCTATAATTTTCCAAAACCAGTTTCGCCGCTTTGCGTAAATCGATCAATCATCTCAATTTGTTTCTTTTTTTTTAGTGTTAATATTATTCGGCATTGCCTTAAAATGACCTTTAAATTACGAATTTTTATGACCGTCATCATATAACATATCAACAGTATCAAATAAACAGATTTTATCCAGAAAAAATATGTCATTAGTTTAAATATAATTTATCATCATTAAACAAAACATATACATATTTATTAACTTGTCGCCAGTTTAGTTTACAGATTTCATGGGAAGATAAATATGTTTTCGTTAAAATAATTTTATAAATAAATGAGAATTGTTTTAATTTCGTAAACAAAAAACAAACTTGCTTTTATATTATATACCGGGTGTTTGATTAAGCGTAGCCATCGGCTGTATCTTACATTGTAGCGTGTTGCGGTAAAAAAATTCATTGTAAAAATGGTTAAAAGAAATTGCTGGAAATTATTTTTAAGTTCATAGCTTCGCCGCAAGAGGGGGTTATCTCTACATATACCGGGTGTGGCACTTAAGACGCCTCGGACCATAGCTCCTTTACGATAAAAGCTATCGAAAAAAATCTAAGAGCAAAGTGGTGCATAATTACCGTCGCTATGTTTCAAAAATATTTCAAATCATCAGTGGCGTGCCGTACTCCAGTGGCGTACCAAACTTATGTTTTTTTAAATGGAATGCCCTATTTTTTATTGCAGGTTTGGAAAGTGCTCGAAGAGTACTTATTTTTTTTTCTAATATGTTATACCCTTCACTTTAGCGGTTTCGCTGTTATAACCCCTTCTTTCAAAATTGCGCCCCATTTTTGAGATTGTTTTGTAGAGAAACTAATTGACGCCGGCGCCTAAATTTTGAATTGAGGTACAGGTTAAGACCTCGTATACCTTCACATAATTTTTTTTCGGGTAATTTATGGAAAAAAAATAATTTTTGATTGAACTTCGCATGTTGTCATTTTTTTCGAAAATTTCAAATGGCACCCCCCCTAAAAAATTTACGGCGTTGTACAGCCAAAACTCTAAATTTTTCATTAGTACAAAAAAAATTACACATTGCATAACAAAATTTCGGAGAAAAAAGGAATTTCATCGCAAATGTCGGGAAACGTTTTCCGTTCCCAAGAGTGCCATGAGAAAACAAAAGATTGGTAATTGTCAAAGTAAATTATTAGACGCCAGTAGCAGCCATAAGTCATTTTTGATAAACGTTCTAAAAATGTTCCGAACTCAAGAGGAAATGGTTGACATGATATTTATTCTTGGAGAATGTAACAAGAATTGTTTCTTGGCGTCACGAGTGTACGCTGCGAGATATCCGCACAGGGCACATCCAAATGAACGTGCGTTTCAAAAAGTGTTGGAGAGATTTACTACTACGGGAAGTGTGAAACGGCCAAGGAGAGTTAGAAAGAAGACAGTTTTTACCGAAAATAATGAACTGCAGGTTCTGGAGGCAGTTATTGAAGATCCTCATACCAGTATCCGTGATATTAGTAGGAATCACGATATTTCAACGCGATCCGTACATCGTGTTCTTCAAAAGTACAAATTCCGTCCATTTAAGATTCAACTGCACCAAGAATTGCAACCTCAAGATTTTCATGCGAGGCAAGATTTCTGCTTGTGGGCTATCAACAAAATTGAGCAGGAGAAATCATTTCTTATGCGCGTATTATTTTCTGATGAAGCGACGTTCCATAGAAATGGACATGTCAATCGTCACAACTACCATTATTACGCCGATGAAAACCCACACGCCATGCGAATGATAAACCACCAGCAAAGATGGTCGCTGAATGTTTGGGGAGGCATACTTGGAGAACACCTTTTGGGTCCTTATTTCATCGAGGGGCACCTGAACGGCAACAGTTATTTGAGGTTCCTTCGCGACGACTTGGATGATCTCTTAGAAAATGTCCCTCTAGCTGCTCTACGACAGATAGTTTTCCAGCACGATGGAGCTCTTGCACATAATAGCCGTGTCGTTCGGGAATTTCTCGATGAAACGTTTCCGGACTCCTGGATTGGTCGTGGGGGTCCTGTGAGGTGGCCGCCAAGATCACCAGACCTCACTCCCCTTGACTTCTTCCTTTGGGGCCATATCAAAGACGAGGTTTACAGGACGGTACCAACTACTGTCGAGGATATGAGGGAGAGAATCCGCGCGGCTTTCCGCGGTATATCACCAGAAGTCCTTAGGGCAGTATCTAGAGCCTGTGAGTCGAAGTTGCGGTTATGCCTCCAGCAGAAAGGTCGTCATTTCGAACATTTAGTTTAAGTTGTTAAATTTTCTTTATCTGCATTTTTCATATCATGTTGAATAAATAGGTACATACTATTATGTTGACCGTATTTGTGTTTTTGTTTTCTCATAGCACTCTTTTGAACGGAAAACGTTTCCCGACATTTGCGATGAAATTCCTTTTTTCTCCGAAATTTTGTTATGCAATATGTAATTTTTTTTGTACCAATGAAAAATTTAGAGTTTTGGCTGTACAACGCCGTATTTTTTTAGGGGGGTGCCATTTGAAATTTTCGAATAAAATGACAACATGCGAAGTTCATTCAAAAATTATTTTTTTTCCATAAATTACCCGAAAAAAAATTATGTGGAGGTATACGAGGTCTTAACCTGTACCTCAATTCAAAATTTAGGCGCCGGCGTCAATTAGTTTCTCTACAAAACAATCTCAAAAATGGGGCGCAATTTTTAAAGAAGCGGTTATAACAGCGAAACCGCTAAAGTGAAGGGTATAACATGTTAGATAAAAAAATAAGTACTCTTTGAGCACTTTCCAAATCTGCAATAAAAAATAGGACAGTCCATCTAAAAAAACATAAGTTTGGTACGCCACTGGAGTACGGCACGCCACTGATGATTAGAAATATTTTTGAAACATAGCGACGGTAATTATGCACCACTTTGCTCTTAGATTTTTTTCGATAGCTTTTATCGTAAAGGAGCTATGGTCCGAGGCGTCTTAAGTGCCACACCCGGTATATATATATATATACAGGGTGTCCGTATTTCGAGGAAATGCATGGGGATCTCGGTTATTTGAAGAGTTAGAGAGTTGGTTAACTTAGGGCAAATATGTGAAATTTGTAGCCCAACAATAATCCGAAAACAGATTTAAAATATCTTTTTTTGTTTTCGAGATATTGCCAAAAAACTATTTTTTTCAAATTTCGTTTTTATTTTTTTATTCAAAAACTATTGGATCTAGGAATTTGCAACTTTTACATTATACAGGCACTTTTTAATCAGGAATTTAGTAGTGTACTTACATTTAAAATAACTTTAATATCTTCCCCGGAACCATAGCCAACTTTTGTTTTTCTTATGGGCGCCATATTGGATTTTCATATTTTTAGAAAGAACTTTTTTTTCTGAATTAAACGGTATATCACACTTATAATTTATTCTGCGTTTCATTTGAAACATAGCAACCTTTTGTTTTTTGTAAAGAGTGCCTTGGAAACAATAATATTGATACGTTATTCAGTTATTGATGTGTCAATAAGATACGATCATTATACATAATACATAAAATAAAGTTAAAAATGGTGTTTTCGAACCAAGAAAAACGAGATATGATCGAAGTTTATTATACTTCAAACAAAAATGTACGTATTTCATCCGAAGTCTATCTACAGCGCTATCCAGAAAGGCAACAGCCAAGTGAAAGTCATTTCATAAAACTACATACAAATTTATTGGAATATGGTTCCTTCGTAAAGCCACGACAAAGATATGGATATCACCAACCCCATGAAAATGAAAACCAAATTTTGCAAGCGGTAAAATGATTTCATTTTAATTACAATAAGATAATATTTATTCCCCTAGATTCAAGATAACCCTTCTTCCTCAACGAGAGAACTTGCGAACCAGTTTGGTGTGACGCGTGACGTTTCAATACGTATGGAGAATTTTGAAAAAAAATAAATATCGCCCATTCAAAATTAAAGTTACTCAAGCTCTCCATCCTGGAGATGCTAGACGAAGGATGGACTTTTGTCGTATTTTATTGGGAAAATTAAACGAAAATCCGAATTTCTTGTCAAATGTGATATGGTCTGACGAATGCCGTTTTACCAACACAGGGATATTCAATAGGCATAATAAACATGTGTGGAGTATAAATAATCCTAGACAACATGAAGAAAGGCGACGACAAGTGCGATTCGGACTAAATGTATGGGTCGGTATTTTGGGAGACAATATTGTAGGTCCATACATTTACGAAGATACATTAAATTCACAGAGATATCACGATTTTTTAAGAACATTTTTAAGTGATTACGTAGACAATAACATCCCCTTAAATATGTTAAGAAATGTATGGTTTCAACAAGATGGTGCACCACCTCACAACAGCCAAATTGTCGCTAATTGTCTGTCCGAAATGTTTCCAAATAAAGTTATGGCAAATAATGGTGATATACGTTGGCCAGCTCGCTCACCTGATTTGTCACCTTTAGATTATTTTCTTTGGGGAGCTATAAAAGAAAAAGTTTATAAAACTATTCCAGAGGACAAAGACGATTTAAGAAGAATTATAATAGTTACCATTCAGCAATTAAGAAGAAGAGACATTTTTCGGGCAGTCCAATATTTAAGGAAAAGACTAGAATTATGTTTGGAGGTCAATGGTGATATATTCGAACACTTACTCTAAGTTTGTGATAATTTTAGTTCAAAAGATATTTAATTAATTTGTTTATTATTATTTAATATTATGAAAAACTTCATCAAGCAGCAGAGTGATTATTCTGGTTCCTTCCCTAAAAAAATATAGTTGTAGGTCTCAGGAATTTTAAAATGTGCACCTGTTTTCAAGGTACTCTTAAAAAAAAAACAAAAGGTTGCTTTGTTTCAAATGAAACGCAAAATAAATTATAAGTGTGATATACCGTTGAATTCAGAAAAAAAAGTTCTTTCCAAAAATATGAATATCCAATATGGCGCCCATAAGAAAAACAAAAGTTGGCTATGGTTCTGGAGAAGATATTAAAGTTATTTTAAATGTAAGTACACTACTAAATTCCTGATTAAAATGTATAATGTAAAACTTGCAAATGCCTAGATCCAATAGTTTTTGAATAAAAAAATAAAAACGAAATTTGAAAAAAATAGTTTTTTGGCAATATCTCGAAAACAAAAAAAGATATTTCAAATCTGTTTTCGGATTATTGTTGGGCCTAATTTAACCAACTCTCTAACTCTTCAAATAACCGAGATCCCCATGCATTTCCTCGAAATACGGACACCCTGTATATATATATATATATATATATATATATTTAACTTGTCTCTTATTGATTGCTTGATGAAACATGGTTAAATATTTAAAAAAATTAATTAAAATAAAATCACTTGATATGTTTCACTTAATATAATAAGTAAAACATATCAAGTGATTTTTTTTAATTATTTTGTTTAAATATTTAATCTATTTATAACCAAGAAACCAATGAATATCCCGTCAAGGATGAACCGGTGAAACCGCGAAGGAGGAAAAATTTAATTACAATAAAAAATGAAAAACGTGTCAAGGTCTGCTTCTCATTCATCACTCGGGATCGATCGTGTGAATTTTGACCAGCTTTATAAATAATTTCGCTTTCTGGGAAAAAAAAATAAGTAAATATGCAAAGGAAGAACGTAAACATAAACAGAAACGCAGGAAAGTTGTGTAAATAAATGATGGAATGATACATTAAAAGGGTATGAAACCGCCTGGCTTTGAATAAATAAATAAGGAAATGGAAAATCGTTATTTTTGTTTTCTAAAAAATCGGATTTTCTAAAAAAATAACCACCATGAAAGTATCTTTTTGTTTGTTTTATTGGCAAAGGGTTAACCATTCAGAGCTTTGAAAACTTAAAATTAGGCAGAGTTTAAGATGATATAAGCAACGAATTAAATGGGGGAAACTGAGTTATTCAGAGTTTAAGATGATCTAAGCAACGAATTAAATCCGGGAAATTGAGTTAATCAGAGATGATATAAGCAACGAATTAAATCCAAGAAAATTGAAAATACATTTATTAGTATTTTAATCAGAGTTTAAGATGATATAAGCAACGAATTAAATCCGGGAAATTGAGTTAATCAGAGATGATATAAGCAACGAATTAAATCCAAGAAAATTGAAAATACATTTATTAGTATTTTAATCAGAGTTTAAGATGATATAAGCAACGAATTAAATCCGGGAAATCGAAAACACATTTATTAGTATATTTGTCCAATTTTCAGTGCAACGGTTATACTCTGCACTGCCGCTGTTTAATCGTAGGAAAAGCAGAGTGTTAAACACGTGTTGAAAGCTGCATTGCATGCTCATACCTTGCAAGTACTCGCCCTGCCACCTCGTAAATGCAATTTGGTATTCGCATGCAATACGAAACTTTCAAAACTTATCAAACAATCTACTATTACAGCTGTTCACATTGGGATTGGTATTAAGTTTGAAAATTGATAAAAAATACACATTTACCTCTAGAGCTTTCAAAACTTTTATTTTTAGTATTAATGTTTATTTTTAGTTAGTATATTTAAAAAAAATGTATTTTTTTTTTATTTATTTTTTTTTTTTTTTGGCTTTTTGCCTGGCCTTAGTTACTGGACTATTAGCCATCATCAATTGTTATTTTTGTATACATTTGTTAATTAACTTATTATTAGTATAACATACAACTATATATTTGGACGTCACAACACATTCACACACATCCATGGAACCGGAGACGAGTATTTTTCGTTAGAAAAATTACTCGCCTCCGCTGGGAATCGAACCCAGATCACCTCCGTGACCGATTGGCGAAACCAGCGGCTCAACCGCTCGGCCACGGCGGGCCCAAAATGTATTTTTCTCTGTAAATAGAATTTATTCTGCTGAGAAATAAATGCATATTATTATTATTATAAAACTTGGAATTACGCGTACAATTAATCAGAGTTTAAGGTGATATAAGTAGAAATTAAACTCGGAAATTTTAAATAGATTTACATTCATTCACATTGAGATTTTAAGTGGAATTATTATTTTTGTTGGATTAATGTTTGAACATTTTCAAAAAATAAAATGTTTGCCATAGAGCTTTAGAAGCTTTGGAATTAGGCGTAGAATTAATCAGAGCTAAGGATAATAAAAGCAGAAATTAAATCCGGGAACTAGAAATACATTTACAGCCACATTATAAGATTGTGAACAAATAACTTTATCCAATGAGTTTTTTCAAGTAACAATGGATTTGTTTTTGTAAAGGATTATGAAATTAGGTCACATTTAAAAACACTACAATAAACTATCTTTTTAAAATCATTATAACATTAAATCACGTATAAAGACGCTACAATAAACTATCGTTTGACTGAAGTTGACAAATGTTGGTGAATAAAGTCATTAATCTGTTGTTATTTGAATATAATTCTAACGAGTGTCTTCCACTCCCAGATTAAGCATGAAGTAAAATTTCGAGTTTAGAAAAGCCTGAAAATTTGGATTGGCCGCGTAGCGAAGCGGAGCGGCCAATCCAAATTAGGCTTTTCTAAACTCGAAATTTTACTTCATGCGCCACACGTATAAAACACTGAAATATCGCAAAGTTTAAAATATACGGCTTTAGCAATCCAATATGTAGTATTGAATAAAACGTGAGTCAAATTCTGCGTTGACAAATTGTTTAAAACAGTAATTGTAAGCTACCCAATAACTCTAACATATATTAGGTTGCCTATAATCGTTGTTGTATTTGTGTATCTTTTGAAATTCACTGTAAATCAGTGTTTTTAAGCGTGGCGCATGAAGTAAAATTTCGAGTTTAGAAAAGCCTAATTTGGATTGGCCGCTCCGCTTCGCTACGCGGCCAATCCAAATTCTTAGGCTTTTCTAAACTCGAAATTTTACTTCATGCTTAGTCTGGGAGTGGAAAACACTCGTTGAAAGCCTCAAATTAACCGCTTTTAAACAACGAATTCCCGCAAATTTAAAAAACGCTGAAACTATCAGGATATGTATACTCAAAAGAAAAATACCCTGTATGTTCTGTTTTAAACGTGTTTTAAACATGTTTTAAATACGTTTTAAACATGTTTTGAATTGTTAATGTTTGAAACGCTGTTTCAATGAAAAAAACACGTTTTATTAAAAAAGCTGTTTGTTTTAATTAAAATGAAAAAAACGAAAAATAGATTTATGAAACTAAATATTAAGCCAAATCCCCCCATCGCAAAAAAGTGTTTGCGCCACTGCTACTTGTAAATTAAAAACAAAACTCACCACATTTTTAATTAATCCTGTTACCTAAACGTTTCCCTCTGCAATTGATTTTTTATTAATCCAAATGCAAAAATATTTCACTCTGCAATGGATTTTTTATTAATCCCTATGCACAAACATTTCACTCAGCAATGATTTTTAATTAATCCCCATGGACAAACATTTTACTCTACACTAATTTTTAATTAATCAAAATGCACAAACAGTTCACACACTCGACGATTCACTCACTACTAAAATCAAAATCAAACCGGTTTCGTAGATTCATCAAGGGCGCAAATAAACGTGCGCCGAATTGGAATACTGATAAGAATAAAATAAAATTGCATTCCTGTGTGGCTTTTGTACACACTATTTCTCAATCGGATCTCAGTTGAGATTAATAATTCGCATTGCGCAGTTCGCGTTTTCGGTTTTTTAAATATATGTTTTGATTTTCAAGTATTTTAATTTTTAAACTTGGGTTTTTTTTAAATACGTGAGTGTTGTGTTATGGACAGCGGAAATTATTTATGAAAATTAAACCAGGATTTAAAGAATCCTCGTAATTTTGCAAATAGTTTAGTGATGGTTTTCTTCCTTTTAATTTGGGCATCATTTTGCAATTATCCATTGATTAATTGTAGTTTTTATTCAAAATTAATGACATACGTGTTTCTTTTTTTTTCAAGCATTGCAATTGATTTTTGCAGTATTTTATTTTATGTGGAAATAAAAATAAGAAATTAAGCTATTTCTCGATGTAACTAGTTTATATATTTATTTATTTAACGAATTCACCTTTTTACAATTGCTTACAAAAATATATACAGGGTGTCCCATTAGTGCGGTCTCGGAAGATATCTCAGCTCTCGTTAAAGATAGAAAAAAAATGTTTTCACGAAATTTGCTTGATTTTAAGAGCTGCATAACCTAAAATTATTTTTAAATATACAGGGTGTCCCATTATCCCATACTTAATACCAACTTTGTTATTTTAAATGGAACACCCTATATATTATTTTTTTATTTGATCCGCCTTTAAATAACCTACACAAAGATATATCATTATCGGTACTTTAGGTAATTCGTTACTTAAAAAAAAAAATATTTTTTGAAAATTTTGGCAGTTTTAGTACTTTACTTAAAAATTCACTGTGTTCGTATTTTTTAAGATACCAGTCTGAAATTTTACACACATATGCAGTAAAGAATGCTCTATCCATTGACTATAACACATTTTAATATTACTTATAAAACCTAGTAAAAAACTACCCTCGAATATTTAATATTTAAAATGTACATTACTTCATTTTTTTAAATGGGACATCCTATATTTTTTTATTTTATCAAATCCGCAATAAAAAATGCTTTATTTCTTGTATAACATACCCTATATCTATTTTCATTAGTTTTGGAGATATTAACATTTTTCTGTCAAATATGGGAAATTAGGTCACAATCAGCATTAAATTAGTCTTTAAAGGTTGTCTAACTTTAATGGTATTTAGATATTTCAGTTTTACTTTAGTTTATTTATTTATGACATATTATAATTACATTTATAATATCAAAGTAAACAATATAAACAAATTTTGTCATTTTTTAATATATCATGAATGCAATAAAGGAGGCCATGAAAAACAATTGATAAAGTAAACAAACGTATTTATTTGACATACAGATAAATAAAGTGCTGTTAACACTATTATTAATATTATTGAATTTTTGATAACGCAATAATGAATTTTTCAAAAGAAGAATTAATAAAAATGACATACGTTTTGGGTGCAAGTGAAGAAAATAGTTTTCTTGCAAGTCGAATATATGCACAAAAGTATCCAAATGCGGAACGGCATCCTAATGCAGCAGCGTTTGTGAGATTGAAGAACCGATTTGAAAGCACAGGAAGTATCATGTACCCTCTAAAATTAAAGGGAAAGAAAAGGACAACGAAAGAAGAGAATGAACATTTGGTAATTCAGTCCATTGTTGAGAACCCTCAAATTTCTTCCCGCCAGTTAGAAAAACAACTTGATATTCCCAAATCAACAATAAACAAAATAACAAAGAGATTCAAATTTCATCCCTATCACGTTCAGTTGTTCAGTTGGTGCAGGAATTAGGTGAGAATGATTTTTTAAAAAGATTGGATTTTTGTAATTGGGCGTTACAAAAACATCAAGTTGAACCGAACTTTTTTAACAATATTTTGTTTACCGACGAAGCGATATTCCATAGAAATGGTTTCGTTAATAGACATAATTATCATTATTACGATGACCATAACCCGAACCATATTGTTTGTATAGACCATCAACATAAATGGTCTCTTAATGTTTGGGCTGGAATTATTGGGAATAGGATTATTGGTCCGTATTTCTTTAATGGAAATGTTACTGGTGATACGTTTTTAAATTTTCTTCAAAATCAGTTCGAAACCTGGTTGGATGAATTGCCGTTAAGAACGTTACAAAATGCATGGTTACAATTAGATGGCGCACCACCACACTATAGTCGACAAGTTAAACAATATTTAGACCAAACTTTTCCTAACAAATGGATTGGAAGAGGAGGACCAATTCCATGGCCAGCGAGGTCACCCGATTTAACAAAACTGGACTTTTTTTTATGGGGTGTTGTGAAGGAAGAAGTTTATAAAATACCTGCAACAACACAAGAGGATATGAAAAATAGAATTAGTAATGTTATGCGTGCCATTACTGTAGACAACTTAGTAAGTGTCAATCAAAGCTTCATACGGAGGCTTCAAGTGTGCCAAAACCAAAATGGAGGCCATATCGAACACTTAATATAATTATCAAATTCATTATATGCTAATCTGTTTACTTGTTTCCATTTGTCGTTATATTGTTTACTTTGATATTATAAATGTAATTATATTATGTCATAAATAAATGATTTGAAGTAAAACTGAAATATCTAAATACCATTAAAGTTAGACGTCCATTAGAGATTAATTAAATGCTGATTGTGGCCTAATTTCCCATATATGACAGGAAAATGTTAATATCTCTAAAACTAATAAAAATAGATATAGGGTATGTTATACAAAAAATAAAGCATTTTTCATTGCGGATCTGATAAAGTAAAGAAATATAGGGTGTCCCATTTAAGAAAATGAAGTTATGTACATTTTAAATATTAAATATTAGAAGGTAGTTTTTTATTAGGTTTTATAAGTAATATTATAATGTGCTATAGTCAATAGATAGAGCATTCTTTACTGCATATGTGTGTAAAATTACAGACTGATATCTTAAAAAATAAGGACACAGTGAATTTTTAAGTAAAGTACTAAAATTGCCAACATTTTCAAAAAATATTTTTTTCTGAAGTAACAAATAACCTAAAGTGCCAATAATGTAATGTAACCTTTGTGTAGGTTATTTAAAGGCGGATCAAATAAAAAAATAATATATAGGGTGTTCTATTTAAAATAACAAAGTTGGTATTAAGTATGGAATAATGGGACACCCTGTATATTTGAAAATAATTTTAGGTTATGCAGCTCTTAAAATCA
The DNA here is from genome assembly GCA_932526585.2 of Philonthus cognatus. NCBI lineage: Eukaryota > Metazoa > Arthropoda > Insecta > Coleoptera > Staphylinidae > Philonthus > Philonthus cognatus. Next base: position 144,797,835 of record OW052242.1, read on the forward strand.
AGCAAATTTGGTGAAAACATTTTTTTTCTATCTTTAACGAGAGCTGAGATATCTTCCGAGACCGCACTAATGGGACACCCTGTATATACAACTTTCCAAAAATAGAATAAATAAAATGATCTAATCTAGAAATACATTTAATATTTCACATTAAGGGGTGATACCTACCTACCAATGGTTCAAAAAATCGATTTTTTGTTTATTGCGGAATTCGAAAGTGTACACATTGAAGAATATTTTCCCAAAGTTTCATGTCGATTGGAAACAAATTGTCGAAGTTATGCGAGATTATGTAAAGGTAGTCGACACCCCTGCCGGAGCAGGTAGCTCGCGCCAGCTGTGCGCGGAACAAAGCGTACGTACTGCTGCCCAAATAGAAAAGAGGCATCGGCATTCTTCCCATGCGCACTGGGATGCGCATGACCGTGTTTACATTTAGTGACATAACCTCAAAAACTGAGTCCGTGAAAATGCCAACAATTAATCACTTATAACACCGAAAACACATCTCAAACGCGATTATCTCGAAACCACTTTTTCAAAGTCGGTGACCGCGATAACTCAACGTGTATTCATTTAATTTGAACGAGCCTTTGCGTCTTCTATCAGAAACCTTTTTTTCTAGTCGTTGATCGTTCGGATTTTGCCTATTATTTATTTTCGATTTTTTACAGCCGATCAAAGACACTTTTATGCCTCGAAAAAATTACTTTTTCATTCAGGAGGCCGCCATTTTCTCAAAAAAAAATTTTTTTCAAAACCCAACGATCAATGACCGCTTTTACTCATTCTCAATGCAGCGCCATTGAAAATTTTGATTTCAGATGATTTTTACACATGCAAGCGCGGTCACCGCCAAACGCCTTTTGAAAAAGGTCTTCTGCAGGGAGCTGCGACACGGGCCCCCAGGTGGTCTAAAGAGGTGGAAAAAATTCTTAATTAAAGACCAATGTACAACCAATAAACTGGTATAATTGCAGTTTCCTATCGTGTTTCGTTTTCGAGAAAAAAAATCCCGAAATTCCGCATTTTTTCAGCCTCGCAAGTAGGTATCACCCCTTAAGGGGATTATTGCAGTGTAACACGCCGATCGTGTTGGAAAGACCCACATAGTTTAGAGTACCTCATCCGATGCCAAATTTACAGCAAAAGTGGGGAGAATACAGTCAGAGAGAAAAGCGGCAGTTCGCTGTGCATTTGTGCATTGCTCCTTGGCATGAACGGATGGGGTCTCGCGTCGCGTGGAATAGACGAAAAAAACAAAGCGTATAAAAAAGACGGATCGAACGAAAGTGTCGATTCGTATTATTTAAACACGCTGATAATACATACAAGCTATGTATTGTTTTCAATTCGTTAGAAAGCGTTATCGGATCCTGTGTTATTTTTCGGTATTTATAAAACTGATGATTCTTATTCTTGTCATTATAACACATTATTTTTACTTTTAAGACTCCAGTTTCGACAGCCGAACAAACTATGTGTTTTATTTTATTAAATTATAGATTATTTCTTAAAAATATAATAATAAAATAATTCATGTTCATAAGCTCATTGTGAATATTTATATGCCGCACATATATGAAAAAAAAACATAGGATTTTCAATCATATTTTTTAAATGGAAATATTATCTTCCCTAACTGCTATTGCCATGAAAATAATGTGTATTAATTTGGCCTCTGCCCAATTGGGTAAATACCCCCAATTTTGGGGAGAATTTCAATTTATATTCGGTCAAATATTCTAGTTTTTATGAATGCAACAAATAAATAATAGATTGAAAAAAATTAAACGGAAAGCTGCCCTGTTTTTTTTATGTTTAGTACAGGGTTTACAAAATGATGATGTGTATAAATAGGCTCAGTCAACTTAGCCCCCCGAAGTTCGACTTTTTTGAAAAAAGCGATTGCGCTAGACCGGCCTTAGCTAGCGCCACAAAAATTAGAGCTAGCGCCATTTAGACAAGAAAACTACGGGGATTTGAACTTTCGGGGGGCTAGGTTGATGCTAGCCCCCCGAGTTTGGATTTTTTAAGTTTTTTTACACTATTCGGATTCCTCAGAGCTAGCGCTACCAATTTAAAAGCCAACGCCACTCCCACAGCCCCAAAAAATGATAAAACATTTTTAACCCTGGCCCCCTAAAATGAGATGTTTTTAATCAAATTGGGTGGAAAATATAACTTAGAGCTAGCGCCAACAGAATATGACAAAAATATTCTCTCAAAAATATCAGGTAAAAAAAAGTTCACGTCCAAATTTTGATGCAAGAGCTTTCAGATCCTGTATGCGTATTACCATTTACTTCCTGAATTTTAATACAAAATGATGTTTGGCATATAATATACCGCTTTCAACAAATAGTTCGGCGTTGTAATTACTTTATTTATGTTTATAGACACTGGCTATTAGAAACATGATGCCTAGTAGACAGTAGCGTAACCGACAATTGTGTTTTCACTCCTAGCTAATTTAAATCGTTATTACGCAAGAACTTACCGTACGATTTAAGAAACTCTTTTGGCATTGTAATTACTATACTAATATTTATAAACACTGGCAACGAGATAGCTTGCACTAGTAAGACAGTGGCGTAACTGACGATTGTTTTTGATAATTGAAATCGTTATAACTCGGAAACTAACCGTACGATTTCAATTTTTTTTTTTGGCATTGTAATTGCTATACTGAAGTCTATAAACACTAACAACGACATAGCTAGTGATATTAAAGGATACATTAAAATCACTTGCTTTGTTTCACTATTTGTTTCTATTTACTCGACTAGTTTCGCTTTTTACGGCATTATCAAAGTTCACTCTTGATTCACTCTTGATTCACTCTTGATAATGCCGTAAAAAGCGAAACTAGTCAAGTAAATAGAAACAAATAGTGAAACAAACCAAGTGTTTTTAATTTATCCTTTATTATTATTTCAAAATGTTTCACCAAGTGATAAATGAGAAAGTTATTCAAGAGATAGCTAGTGCTAGCAAGACAGTGGCGTACCTCACGGTTGTTTTTTTTATGATAACTTAAATCATTATTACTCGGTGGAAAACACTCGTTGGGAGTTTCAAACTGAACGCTTTTCAAAAACAATGAATGCCTGAAAAATTACCTAGTACACATCGGGTTATGTATGTACCTAATCAAAACATGGGTATCTTTTCGATGCTACAAAATTGTGATTAAGCTCCTTTCGTTGCTATTCAATTGACTTTATTTTCATTCTAACACAATCTATCTCAATATCCTGATTCTACGATATACAGGGAGTTTTTCTTTAAAGTAGACGTATTCCAGATTCACTTTATTTTGTTTAAATCTTTAGATATATGTTGTTTTTACAGGAATTCAATTTGAAGCTTTAAGCGAGTGTTTTCCACTCCCAGACTAAGCATGAAGTAAAATTTCGAGTTTAGAAAAGCCCCGTGAAAATTTGTCGAGGGTCACGCAGCGACCCGAGACAAATTTTCTGGGCTTTTCTAAACTCGAAATTTTACTTCATGCGCCACGCGTATAGAACACTAAAATTTTGTGAAATTTGTGTATATTTGAACCTTACTTGAAATCAGCGTTTTATACGCGTGGCGCATGAAGTAAAATTTCGAGTTTAGAAAAGCCCAGAAAATTTGTCTCGGGTCGCTGCGCGACCCTCGACAAATTTTCACGGGGCTTTTCTAAACTCGAAATTTTACTTCATGCTTAGTCTGGGAGTGGAGAACACTCGTTTAAAGCCTTGAATTGAACTTTTGCACCCAATTTGATTAAAAAAATCTCATTTCGGGGGGCTAGGGTTTAAAATGTTGTATAATCTTTTGGGGTTGTGGGGGTGGCGCTAGCTTTTAAATTGGTAGCGCTAGCTCTGAGGAATCCGAATACTGTAAGAAAACTTGAAACATTCAGCATCAACCTAGCCCCCCGAAAGTTCAAACCCCCGTAACTTTCTTGTCTAAACGGCGCTAGCTCTAATTTTTGTGGCGCTAGCTAAGGCCCGTCTAGCGCAACAGTTATTTTTTAAAAAGTCGAACTTCGGGGGGCTAAGTTGACTGAGCCGTATAAATAGAGGATTGCAATAACATTTAATTTCAATTCATTTATTCCTTATTTACTTACTATCAAAATATGACTCATCATAAATCAGCCAAATTTGAAAAAAATATATTGGGCTCGGTGCAATGTTGAGCAAGAAGCTTATTATTTGAAATGCATTATAATAACTACCTTATTATTATTATAGTTCTATTTTTTCTAAAATAATTAACAATGAATATGCACGCAGTTAAACCCTACATTTTTTTAAACATTCGTCAAACAAATATTACCTGTGCTCAGTAAAAAATAGTTGATTTGTAACATTAATCTACGACAACGTCATATTGGTGTTATTCTTACTATTCTTATAGTTTTGATATCATTGATTCGTTGATGAAGTCGCAGTTGGTTTAAATAGGTCCGATTGCTAGAAACTTTACAATTTACTTTAATAGTTTTATTGCGAGAAGTTTAATGGCATTTAACAACTGCTTTAATAACGAAAGATTTAAGACGAAATAATGATTTGAACAAGACTGATTGTTATTCGATTGCTTCTGGCTTATTAATCAGCTTAAAAAACTTTAAAAATAATTTAATAATACCGACACTGTCAAATAATAAGGAAAGACAATATTAAAGGTATATTACACATCTTTATTTAAATTAGTGAAACATTTCGTGTTTTCTATATTAGTGAACATGCAATATAAAAAAATACTTATTCCATTAGTAGTCAGAAAGCATGAAAATAAAACACTAGTACAATAAAATATCGATTATAATTGCGAAATATTAATTTTACGAGAATAAATGCTAACGACGCGAGCCGTTTTTGTTAACTATGATTGAAAAAAGAAAATAAAAACAAACGCGAAGCCGCACAGCGTTCACCGGCCCAGAGATAAACGCTGGCCGCATGCTGCTCGCCCCTCCAATAATTGTGCAGATGAGTGTACAACGCGTTCAACTAAGAGAAGATCCGCAAGGCGGCGGTATTTTACGGTCTTATTTTTCAAGATTTTTATTTTAACCTGACTCGGGCATGAGCTATCGCATCCTTATGAAATGTTCACATTATATTCCTTATAGTATAAACTAGTAAGATATTTTTTTTAATTTTGAAAAATTTAACATTATTTTTTTCATACCTCTGAAAGCAAATTGTTTAAAAAAAAAAGTACTTCGATATTTTACTAGATAATTGGGATTAATATACGCTGTCAAAATTTCAACTTTCTAGGACCTTTAGTTTTTAAATAAACCTAACATTAAATTTCAGACCACTGTTATATTCCCCTTAACGGCATGCAATCTTTGTAAATGAATAATAATATATACCATATGAAAAATTACAAATTGAACGTTAAATTGATAGAATTGAACAATCATTTTAAAAATTCTGAAAATTAGGTGCCCATTTTAATGAAATTGTGAACTAATTAACTGTGTACATGAACGTAGGGACATATGAAACAAATCAAAATCGGGATCACAATATAAAGTATTTAAGTTTGTAACAATTATTTCAAGTGGTGAAAAATATTCATAATTAGTCCGATGAAAATTGACTTGAAATAAATGTTGATATTCCAAATTTATGACTTTCTAAATAACTTGAAATAAAATAAAGCTGCAAAACCCTAAAGTGTAATTTCAAATAATACAAACATTTTTTCTATCAATATATTTTTATGTGTGATTTTTATTATTGTCATAAATAAGACACTTAAACTTTGTTTGTATAACTGAGGTTTTTTTTATTGTGACTATAGTTTCGACAACTTTAACTTGTCATTATCAGACTACAAGTACACACTTGTAGTCTGATAATGACAAGTTAAAGTTGTCGAAACTATAGTCACAATAAAAAAAACCTCAGTTATACAAACAAAGTTTAAGTGTCTTATTTATGTTAATAATGATGTATAACGAAGTAGAAGCCTCAACAGGTAACAGTTTTATTATTGTTATTATTTAACAGAATTATTGATTGTTCTATATGAGATAGTAATACGCTGAACCGTTCATTAAAAGTTTAGCGGTTGCAGAGTTCAAGCTGCCTTTTAGAGGTCAAAATTGTTGGATTTTTTTTTCTTAGTAAATAAAAAAGATAAGTATACATACGTTCTTAGAAAATATGTTGCAATTTAAATGAGGAATCCAAAAATATATTATTATAAAGGGTCAAACCCACAAACGCGTTTCGAACTTCAATGTCCTCTTCAGTGTGGTCCCGACCCAGTGCTGAGGAATACTGAACATTTCTGACTATTTCAAGCCAATATGTGAAAACAATTAATGGATTTGATAGCTAACGCCATCTAATGCTCCATAGTGGCATCGTCAATGACACGAATGCACAAAGTGCATATACAGGTCATTGTTTCGCTCGTTCGTGGACGAAACAGTGTTCTGTATATGCACGTTGTGCATTCGTGTCATTGACGATGCCACTATGGAGCATTAGATGGCGTTAGCTATCGAATCCATTATTATACAGAGTGTTTCATTTAAAGTAACAAATTTGGTGCTACATCCCGTGGCGCCGAAGGTTATAGAAAGTTACAAATATTTGACATGACGAGAACTGATTCAACCAACCGTGTGACGAGGATTTTTGTTTTTCAAATTTTTAGTACAACGGCAACCCTATAACTGTTAACGAACGGTTTAGCGTAGCCACCCTGTATGAGGTAATTTACCCCTTAGTGTATGCGAACAAAAGAACTGGGATTCCTAGAAGTGGCTGATTCGTTTGTTTTGTGTAAATGTGGGGGAGTGATTTCGACAGGTATCGACCTGTTTGACCTAATTTCAACCCCCACCCCTTTTCACAGCTATCGAATGTTTTCATTGTTGCCTTGTTCATTCAACTCCAATTTTTGCATACGATTTTTGAATAGAAAAGGGAAAATGTGAGATTATTTTAACAGAAAAAATATTCATAATTTTTATCAACAACATTTATATTATAGTTTGTAACTGGACAGTCTCTAAACAAATCTATGTTGAATAACAAAAGAATAACTTTTATATTGTATTATTTATCTAACAATCCAGAAACTTTTGGTATTCATAGATTAAATATTGTTAAACAAATACAAAACTAATGTTTAAAAACACATTTATCTAGGATTTAAATCGAACTGATCAAATCTAAATCCAGATTAGTTTAATCCATTAAAGGCTGAGCAATTATAGAGATAACTCTAAAAGTTCATTTTAGGTAAAATTCTGCACTTTTGTTTTATGATATCTATGAATGACTTATTGTAATACAAACTGTGAATTTTTCTTTTAAATATACATATGTATGTGCTGTAAAATTTTAGGCATTCGTCGATGTTATATAAAAACGTGCAGTATAAAGTTTAGAACGAGTGATTCCACTCCCAGACTAAGCATGAAGTAAAATTTCGAGTTTAGAAAAGCCTAAAAATTTGGTTTGGTCGCTCCGCGAAGCGGAGCGGCCAAACCAAATTTTTAGGCTTTTCTAAACTCGAAATTTTACTTCATGCGCCACGCGCATAAAACACTTAAATATTGTGAAGTTAGAAATACACCCACATTATTTTTTTTAAAAAGAGTTTTAAATCGAAATATTTAAATAACAAAAGATTTACATTTTTTATACATTTTCAAATCAGGTCTAATAATTTAATATCTGAAATTAACTTATTTAGTAATTTAATGAACAAAAAATGAATAATGTTGCGTGTATGCATTAATGGCGCTTAATGGGTTAAGTATAAAATCTGGATTTATTTGAGTATTTAGTACCTAACTTTATTAAGGTTAGGTTAGGTAATAGATACTTTAACTAACAATCTAAACGTCACTAAACAAGTCTACGTTAAATTACAAGAGGATAACTTTATATTGTTATGTAAAAATCCAGAAGCTGTTGATATTCATAGATGAAAAATTGTTAAATAAATACAAAACTAAACTTAAAATATTCTAGTGAATATTTAAAACCACATTTTACTAAGATTTTAACTAATTACATCTAGATCCAGATTAGTTTAAATATCAAGTATCTATCAAGTATTCTCGTTAAGATTAGGTTAGATAATAGATACTTAAATTTATCTGGATCTAGCTTCGCCGTTTTAAAAATATTAAGTAGGATATTTTAGTTTTAGTTTTGTATTTGTTTTATAAAATTCCATTTATGAATATCTAAACATTTCTGGATTACTACATAATAAAATAAAGAAGATACTCTACTTTTGTATACCATTTTTATATATATACATATAAATCTTTATTGGCAAATTTTGGTAATAGTAATAATACAAAAATATAAAACAGTTAAATAAAGTAAAAATTAAATAATTTGCCAATTGGCTATCGACCGTTGGTCTTTCTGCCTGGAATTATAGAGTTTTGTTCTTGTCAGTTATTGTGTAGGAAATGTCTTTATTGCTAATGTCGTCCATTGTGTAGTCAAATGAATTTAATTGTCGTGATCAATTGGGTTATGAAATGATGAAATGAAATCATGAATTGTAGAGGTAAAACGTTTACGTTTGGGAGTGATATTAGGGTTTCGAGAAATGCATAAAGGGTGGAGGAGATTATAAAGGGTGGGGTTTGAGGCGAATTTATCAGCTAAATAGGATAGGCGGCTTTCGATGGGAGTAACTTTTGTTAGTTTGTACAGCAGGCGGTTGGAGGGGTTGTGCAGTGGGTTTTGGGAGTGACGGATTTTGGTAAGCACTCTCAGGGCCGATCTTTCGGCGACTTGTAAATGTTTGAGTGTAGTAGAATGGGGATTGTGGAAGAGGATAGCGGCATAGTCAAGTAAGGGGCGGCATATCATTTTATATATATATGAACGACTGTTTTTGTGGTAATTCCTTGTTGTTTGAAGGTCAAACCTTTAAAATGAGCCGCCCGATTCTTGATTTTTGCTTTGAGGATTGTGGAGTGAGCTTTGAAAGTAAGGTTGGGGTCAAAGAGGATACCTAAATATTTTCAAGTGGTTGAAGGGCGGATAACTTGATTGTTTAAAGAAATTGAGAATGGGGAGTGGTTTGCTCGGTGAAAAGGGATTAGTAGCTGGGTTTTATTGGGGTTTATAGAAATACCACTTTTATTTTACTATTTTGATTAGTTTTAATTATACCGTGTAATTGAAATTCATTATCAAACTAAGAAAAAATGTGTAATTAAAACTAGTCACAGTGTGACTCAACAATAAAATAATAGTGGTATACACAACGCCGTAACTAGGGGGGGATATGGGGGTCCAAACAATCGCCGGAATTCTCAAAATGTGACATTTTTGTATGTAGCGGACCTGAAAGAGCAAAAACAATATTTTTACCAGTACACCCCGCTCCCCCAAAATTTGCATATCGCCTCCGCCTATTTTTTTTTCTAGCTACAGCCATAGGTATACAAAACTTAAATGTTTTGTTTATATCAAAATTGAAAATGTGGCGAACGCCTCCAAAATTGGAGAACTAACAAAATAAAGCTCTTTCTTTTTATAAAGTAACTTTAATATTCGACATAAAATATTCACATGACTCACTGAATCGCAGAGTCAACACGCAACCCCTTCATCAATCTCAATCCTTACATTTTCCACCCCCTCGGGGTGTATAATATATAAAACGTTTTCTACACTTCAATTGGAGTCACTGACCTTTTTCATTTCTGAACCAAAGAAATATATATTAAATTAAATAACTCATTTATAAATTAACTTAAACAAAAGCATTAAATAATTATTTACAAGTGCATTAAATAATATTTGAAAAATGCTTTTTCAGGCAGTTTAACCATCAATTAAATATGCATTATAAAGTTAATGCATATTACCACTATCAGTCTGTAGTGGGGTACCGCAGGGTTCTATTTTAGGCCCTTTGTTATATATAATATATACATCAGTTTTACCCGAAATTCTGAAATATTGTTCAGCACAATATTACGCTGATGATACACAGGTATATTTTTCTTTCAAAAAAGATGACGCCGGCCTGGCATGCGAATATGTAAATATAGACCTGCAAGGGTTATATGAAAATTGTTATAAGCATTCCTTATTTTTAAATCCGAATAAATCTTGCGCTATTTTGTTTGGAAGAAATAAGACGAGAGAATTAACTTTAGGCAATGTTAATGGGAAAATTGTTATTAACAATGTCCCCCATAAAAATGGAAAATGAAGTTAAAATTCTTGGTATTACTGTGGATACTGATCTTCGTTTTAAAAAGTACATATCTAAATGTTGCCAAAGAGCTTTTTATCAACTAAAATTACTATATAGTTCCAGGAATGTGTATTCCAAAAAATATAAAATAATTTTGTGTAATTCTCTTGTGCTTTCAATTTTTTCATATTGTGACACCGTATATGCACCATGCTTGGATACCGTAACCGCGAGGAAAATACAGAAAATACAAAATAGCTGCATAAGATTTATTTTTGGAATACCTAGAAGACAACATGTATCAGCAAAAAGGAATGAAATAGGTTGGTTGGACATGGATGAGAGGAGAAAGTTACACCAAGCGGTATTATTTAATAAAATAGTTACGAATAAGTGCCCAAAGTACCTACATGACAAAATTTCATACAGAGGGGACGTGCATAATATTAATATTAGATTTAAGGGTACTCTATCACCACCTGCACATAAGACGGCTTTATTCTTGCGATCTTTTACGTACCAAATAGCGAAAGTTTTAAATCATTGCTCACGGAATATTTTAGGTTTGGCGAAAAATACATTCAAAAAAGCATATAAAGTAATTAATATAAAAAAACAATAAATAATTGTATTTAATTACTAAATTGTGTTAACAAAATTGTAAAACAAAATTTTCTTTTCTTTATTTTTATTTTTAGGATGTTATTTTTATGTTAACGATTTCTTTTTTTTACGTAATTCTATGGTCAAGTTGAAAAACAGCAAACATATTATGTTATGCTGAACTTCGCCATATTCAATAATGATGTGATTGTAAAATAGATGTAATTTATTGATGTATGTTTGATTATTGAATGAAAGACGTTTATTATTATTATTATTATTTAATTTAAGTATAGTAAATATCTACTTTTTCCATTGCTTAAAATATGAAGATTATATATATTGTATACTCTCAGAGTTTTCTAAATAAAAGTAGAAAATTAATTTACTTTATTTTGATTTCTATTTCAACCGATTGGCCCTTTTTGAGACAACAATTAATTTTTTTGTAAATGAGTTCAAGTACTAAATATAAAGAAATTTAACTTTATATTTTCTTTTAATTTTTGAATTCTAGCTAATGGGTTAAATTTAATTTTGTTCTTATTGATCACTTGATGAAACTAGCCATAAGACTAAAACAACTCAACTTTTGAATTAGAACATTAACCCTTTATTAAATTTGAATTAAAGGCACTTGATTTGGTTTACTTAAATCTAGTTGGAAGAAATAAAGATTTAAGTGAAAGAAACCAAGTGCCTTTAATTCATATTCAATAATGGATTAATGTTCTAATTCAAAAGTTGAGTTATTTTAGTCTTATGGCTGATTCTTCAATAGTGCCTTACCTTAATCTAAGCTTAAATTACATATATGCTGTGATTAAAACTAAGCTTAAGTTTAACCACTACTGAATAACTGAGCCTTAGTTTTTTTGTAAAAACTTTAAATGTGTATCATGCTATTAAGAATTTAAATCATATTTTTTATTAAAATCGGACACCTTTTCACCCTTAAACGTGTTTTAAATTAAACTTAAGTGACTGACCTTTTCCGTAGACTCCCTCTTCCTGATTTCCGACACAATCCAGGGCAACATGGGGCTGCTGAACCTCCTGTCCATGGCGGTGAAGCCGAAATAATTCACAGGGATCAGCTTCATTTTGCCAACCCCTATTTTATTTTCCAGCCACCAATTTTATTTGCAACTCTCAGCAAAAACTGAACAATTTATTACGGTCTCGTTCGAAAATCAATCAATCCACAAACACTTTAACAACAATAACAAAAGTGTACACTCACGCGCCGCGCGCTTTCCACTGGATAAACTGAAAAACGCGCCGGTGCGAATTCCGTCGGAATCACCGCTGACGTCATTGGGGGTAGCGGTGGGGGGTGCGTATTGATTGGTTCAGCCGGTCGATTAGCGAGGGTGGGGGGTGCCTGAAAGACAGATGGCGCTTTAGATCGAGAAGGGCTGATTCAGAGTGATTAACTCAAAACTTGGTGATTATGATGATTAAATGGTGATTATGTTGTGTATTAATTATTCTGTCTTCTAGAAATTGCATCTAAATTAATTACAATTAAATATGTATTAGGTTAGTTCACTTAAATCGATCGGTTTTGAGTTGATGAACAGAGAAAACTCTGTGTGTGATGCGATGACACTTCATAAAATTCGTTACTTTTCTTTTTCTGTACAGGGTGTCAATTTGAAAACAAGCCAGGCAGAACATCTTTGGAACCGTAACAGTTAGAGAAAATTTTTCAAAACCGTTTCTAGGGTATGGAGGCGGAACCATTTTGACCCACATAACAATTTTCTGCAACCAACCCCTTACGCTGTAGCCACACTTGCCCATTTTTTTAAATGGCACGACCCTACTTTGAATCTATTATTTGCAACCAGTAATATTTTATTCCATCAGTTTCTATTAACAAAAATGTTCATTTTCAGACTAAATATTTGATTATATAATGATTTTAATTAATGATGATATATGTGTTATTGAACTTCATTTTAAATTTGTGTTTTATACGCGTGGCGCATGAAGTAAAATTTCGAGTTTAGAAAAGCCCCGTGAAAATTTGTCTCGGGTCGCTGCGCGACCCTCGACAAATTTTCTACGCGGGGCTTTTCTAAACTCGAAATTTTACTTCATGCTTAATCTGGGAGTGGACCGTCAAGATTTTCTACATGTCGAGATTTTCGATTTTCTAGATTTATGTCGATTTAATATTAAATAAAAACGTTTTTTTTTTAGGAATAGAATATTCACCCATTAAGAGCCGAGCAAATTATAAAGTTAACTCTAAAAGTTAATTTTAGGTAAAATTTTGCATCTTTTTCTATGATTTCAATGAATGATTTATTATATTACATACGTCGATTTTTTAATAGATTTAAATTTAAAATTCAAACGAGTGTTGTCCACTCCCAGACTAAGCATGAAGTAAAATTTCGAGTTTAGAAAAGCCCCGCGTAGAAAATTTGTCGAGGGTCGCGCAGCGACCCGAGACAAATTTTCACGGGGCTTTTCTAAACTCGAAATTTTACTTCATGCGCCACGCGTATAAAACACTGATTTAAAGTGAAGTTAAAAATGCACTGAAAACCAACCCAACTTCGATATTTTTTCAAAATTAGATGTTTTCTTTCCTATCCATTCTGTAAACCTTCAGATATTCGTTGTTTTCTTGTAAAAAAACTTCGATTCCCTGTAGTCCTTCGGTCTCCGAAGACTATGGTTGGTCCTTCGAGCTGTAGCCTTTGTAAAATGGTAATAAACTTAGTAATCTAGAGTGATTCTTCAATTTGAAACTTCTAAGAACGAGTGTTGTCCACTCCCAGACTAAGCATGAAGTAAAATTTCGAGTTTAGAAAAGCCCCGCGTAGAAAATTTGTCGAGGGTCGCGCAGCGACCCGAGACATATTTTCACGGGGCTTTTCTAAACTCGAAATTTTACTTTATGCGCCACGCGTATAAAACACTGATCTCAAGTGAAGTTAAAAATATATTATTAACGTTGGATATTTTTCATGGTTAAGTAACCAAATATGCATTCATTTGAATTATTCGAAAATTTAAATATTTATATTCAAATATGAATAATTTAGTGATTTAAATATTCATTTTAGAATATTTAACTATTTGAATTAATCGAATTCGAATCCCAGCCTTAATAGCGATGATTCGAATTATTTAGGAGGATTTGAATCCGTGTATGAGGATTCGAATCCTTTTATAAGGATTCGATTCGTTTTATAAGGATTCAAATCCTTTTATAAGAATTCGAATCCTTTTATACGGATTCGAATCCTTTTATAAGAATTCGAATCCTTTTATAAGGATTCGAATCATTTTATAAGAATTCGAATCCTTTTATAAGGATTCGAATCATCTACGTCTAGATTCGAGGACGAATCCTTTAAAAAAAATGTAACGAACCCGGATCACGAATCTGTTTTCACTAAAGTATTCGAACACATCTTTTGAATCCTCTAAAAGGATTCGAATACGGGAATCGAATCCTGAATGATTCGAGTCCTGCCCAGCTCTGCTCTGTATACACACAGTAAGTGCACAAAATTTAAAAAAATCTAAAATTGCAGGTGTGTTTTTTTGACAGAATCATTCATGTTGTTTCCAACTCAAAATCCAATCTTTGAACACTTTAATTCTAAAATGTCCTAACTCGATGTATTCAGTACAAAAGAACAATCGATTCAGAATTAAATTGGCTTTAATTTAACATGTAATACATTTTTGTAACTTCAAAGTTGTGTCTAGAGCAAACGCTCAAAGATTGAATGTAATATATATTAACATTAATTTTGTTTTCGTTTTTGTGTCCCAACAAAACTAAACGTAGATTTTATGATACAAACCAGAAACTAATTAACACCTTGAACCACATTTTTAACAACCAATAAAAGAAATGATCTCGTACTGACTTTGAATATTTTTATCAACAAACAACTGGCCATGAATTTAAAATAAAACATAATTAATTGAATACGATTATTAAAAAAAATTAAAAAACAAAAAATGTGTCTAACTTTGTAAAATGGTGTATATAATTTTATTGTACCAATAATTATTACTTGCTCTGCTTAACCACCGTTTATTGCACTTAATTCTGTGAATATAGTTTCGACTATCTAGTAGTCATTCTTAAACCAAAAGTTTGAGAATTAGTAGTCATTCTCAAACTTTTGTCGAAACTAAGTCATAGAATTAAGTGATATAAACAGTAGTTAAATAAAGTATAAAGTGTTTTATTTACAAGTGTATTTAAGATGTACAAAATACATGTTATAGTACAACTAAAAATATAAAATCGACACATTAAAACATAATTAAAACTATAAATATAAAATACAGTTAAAAAATATGATCCATGCATAATGACAGTTTAAAATAAATAAACATACGCAATCGATTTTACTTTCAATTGACTTTTCGTAGTCTTTTGTTTTCATAAATATAATTTGATAATACTTTGAGTAGGTGGAAAACTATTTTCGTTGTCTTTTGTTTGTTTACAAATTCCTTTCAATTGGTTTTAGTGTAAATGTTTTGTTTATCAAGGACGGTGTTTTTAAAATTATTCGTCGCAAACTCGCTTACTATAATAGAATTCAATTCGTTTGTACCAACCAACCAGCAAGGTCAATCTGAAATCGTCTGCCAGCATTTTATAAAACCGATCGAAAATATAGGAATTATTACTCAACACCCGCAGGCTATAATTATCATGTTCTTGAAAATAATAAAGATAATAAAAAGCGACAGGTGAAACCATGGGCGTAGCTACGCCCGTTAAACCATGAAGGGGCACGAGCCAAAAAAAACGTATGCCGAATTTGGTTTAAATCTTCAAAAATCTCGGCTGCGAATCATACGCGTAAATAGCTGAACTTAATTCGAAATCAGTGTTTTGTACGCGTGGCGCATGAAGTAAAATTTCGAGTTTAGCAAAGCCCGTAAATTTGGATTTTGGCGCTGCGCTCTTCTTAGATATTATTTCAACTTTTAACGAGTGTCTTCCTCCTTGATTAAGCATGAAGGAGTGAAAGACACTCGTTAAAAGTTGAAATAATATCTCAAAAAAAAATACTCTGTATTAGATACTGAAATAAAACAAATGAAACTTGGAAATCGATGAATAACAACTTAATACCGAGAATTAATTTTGAAATACAATGTATCGAAATTGAATAACAATTCAATTTAATAAATTGCAGCGTGTGGATAGAACAAGTTTTGCGGTTTTCCTGGTCATTAAATAACATGATATTTTTTTCACTTTTTAGTTTTACTGCAGAGATTTAATGTTTATAGACGATCAGCCATGAGAGAATAATACAAACAACGGAAATATTCCTTTGATTTTGAGTTATTTTTGCTCAAGCTTCAAAGATGTTTTGTTTAAACCGGATTTGAAAGAATATTCAAATTTAACAAACTATAACTGGGAAAATTCTCATTGCACTTTTATTAAATTAAATTAAATTGTATAGAAGTTGAGTAAACGTAGCTCTTTAAGTATAGCTCAAAATCTATACACTCAAAAACTGCGAATAGGGTCAGTTTTTGAGTTATTTTGATTTGAACGCTTTATGATTTTTTATTATGATTTAAGAGGGCTAATTTTTGCTGGTTGTGTGTTTCTGGGATACGAGATGGCGCAGAAATAGCAAAATTGCAGAAAGTAGTTTTGACTATGTATTGGTTAATAGTGCCTGTCGAATTTTATTACAACGAATAATAAAAATGCGCCGTGCGAATGAATGAATAGGTATTGAATTACAGAAGACACAAGAAAACTGGATAAATATTTACGTTTTTAATTTCATACAACTGTATAACGAAACAGATGCCTTTTTAGTTTGATATTCCATATAAGTATATACAGGGAGTTTTTCTTTAAAGTATACGTATTCTAAATTCAGATTGCGGATCGGCACCGATGGGTAGCGCTAATGTAGACTATTGAAAATGTGTGTGGGCGATAAGGAAACTTTGAAATTAGTGAAAAATACCCATTGTTTTTTGAGTTATTTTTATATGTGCATACACAAAAACTTTATTTGTTATTTGCCTTTGTTGTAGCGTAATTTTAGAAATTAAAACAAATTATAACTCAAATCTTTGATTTGGTTGGCGGTCACTTTGTGGTACATCTTTATAAAATAATATTAAAACACTTAACTTTGTTTTACCACTTTTAATTAATTAAAGTGGTAAAACAAAGTTAAGTGTTTTAATATTATTAAATAATAGCTCGATATCCACTGAATTGATTTTTATAAAATTTTGCGTAGATGTTAAGTAAACGATCCTCTTTAAAAATATGTAAAAATCCAAAAGTATCCCGTTTAAATGTTTAAGTCATTTCCATTTAAACTCACAATCATACATCTGTTTTAATTGCGAAAAATGTGCATTCGTTTAACGATAAAAAAAACGCTTGCACAAACAAACTTATTTATAAATACTGCTGCATTTTCTCCATTTTCCCCGTCATTGACATTGAAACGTGCAAAATCGCATCACACAAGCGCGCACAAACAAGTGCAGGGGTTAATTAATTAATTAAACGCCATCTCCAATCAATAACGACTGACAAAAAAAACTAGTTCGTTTAATTGAGCGAATGAAAACGAATTTTCTCTCTCATGAAGTAATTTTGCTCGAACGTAATTAATTACCGGAAAATATGATGATTTAAAAGTAAAAGTCATCACGTGCTGTTGATTTCCTAGGCGCTTGGTGATTTTTACTTCTGAACCAACAGTAATTTCTCCTGGAAATATCTTTAATTAAAATATAATTGATAGAAATATTTTCTCCTGGGATCATTTTATAAATCGTCAATTTAACAGTAAAAATCATTATTGGATGCATAGCACTTAAGGGCCATTTCACATTGAGAAATATCACGAATGCCAACTGTCATAATAATCTAAATACAGAAATATAAATAACTGAATTAGCTTAATGGTAAAACTCGTTGAGACCCATGAGAGAATCGTCAAGCATAAATCATCAGCATAATGGTAAAACTCTTTAAAGGGTTAGGCCAGTGGTGGGGAAACTTTTTTTAAGACGGGCCATTTGTAATAACCAGACAATCGTAGCGGGCCAAAGAATAATGCTTAATCGTAGGTAGGTAGTTTTTATGCGGGACGTCACATTACGAAGTAAGAACGCGTTCAAACATTCTCACGACGGTACTCTTAAACGGGCCGGATTAAACCTTTCCGCGGGCCGTAGTTTCCCCATCACTGGGTTAGGCGGTTGGGGCCTTGACGTGGTGAGGAGGCTCGTCGGCCTCAGGAGGGGGGCTACTTGCTCTGGTCCCCCTCCTGAGGCTGGGGCTAAATACCAACCCCACGTGATGAGCCGCGCGTGGCGCCCTGTGTCGTCGAGTGAAGGTGCCTGGTGATTGAGGTGAAGCGTCGCTTGCGAGGGCGTGGAAGCAACGCATCACTTTGGCCCGGAACAACGCTAGACAGGAGTTTGGAGAACACCCAGCTCCAACCAATCGGCTAGGCCGTCCCGTCAGAGGGCCGGCAGGGGAGTCCTTGGTGGTGGCAGGCGCGTAGGGCGTCCGGGTGGTGGCGTTCGGTTGGTAGCTGGGCGTCGTGATTTGGACCCACCCTCATGCTGCAGGCCACCTCAGGGGACTATATCGGATCGGTAGCCCTGGGTGTCAAGTTGACACTCCCCTAGTTGGACTCCGTGGTGGGTGGGGAGCCGTGAAGATGAAGTTTTTGGACCCGGTAAATGGATACTAAATCTACCAAAAACCCAGAGGGGAGAATGTGTGTGCCTCGTGCACACAGCACGCCTGATGAGAAAGGGGCTGTGCCCATGAGCACGCCGCAACCTCAGGAGAAAACGAGTTGTGCGGCTGTGCCCACGAGCACGCTGCCAACTCGTGGGGGTCAAACCGAGGACGGCCCATCAGGTTCGCCTCGGATAGACGGTGAGGGATATGTCCTTGTGCAGAGAAACCCAAGGAAGCATATCTGTGGGGCCGAAGCTAAGCGAAGGAAGAAGGCCCGCGAAGGAAGAAGGCCCGCGAAGCTAAGGCAAAAGGCATCGCTGCTGTGAGGCCGGCGGCCACCGGGCCTGCTTGTCACGGGCCTGGATCCACTGGACTCACAAGTGACACGCGGGCTAGAGATTGCGCTCAGCTGACTCCGCCGAACCAACCCCCAAACGCATCACTGCTGGCGGGGGATGGAAGCAGAGATCTTTGGAGAAGGTGAGGGGCAAACCCTCATACAAGGATGTTGCATCTAGTAACCTGAGGCTGGTGGTCGTAGACGGCTCTAACCCCCTGGGAAAGCTCGACAGAGACAGGGCCACCTTAACAAGGAGAGCACTGTGTCGGGAGCTGGAGAGGGTAGTGATGGGACCATCCGCCACAGGCAGGCAGCCACCGATATTCAAAGCTTGGTCCTACGTAGGGGAGACCCTTAAGGTCGACTGTGAGGACCAGCGCTCTGCAGAGTGGCTGGTGATGACGGTGGCCAAACTGACACCATGGCCAGAGGCTAGACTGTCTGCGGTGACAATGGACAGGCTTCCGAAGATCTCGAAGGTCCGAATTCGGATTCCAAAGGAGGACTTCGAGGATTTGGAGGATGTGTCCTGCGTCACACGCAGATTGGCTGGTCAAAACCCGGACCTTCGAATAGCCGAATGGCCTGTCTTCAACAGGGAGGTTTGCGACGACCCCCCTGGACAGGTACTTGTTCTTGGAGCAGGAGAGGAGGACAGGAAAGCTCTTGGAAGGAAGGGTGACAGGGTGAACTACAGGTTCAGTTTACTAGCTGTGAGGGTCAAAGCACCCACTCAGGTAGAGGCGGAGATGGGTGAGATGCGGGGGGAGGCAGCCGCAGCTCTCCCTCTGTATCCCGGCTGGAGCGGGAATGGTTCAAGGACCAAGACCCGCATCACCTGCAAAAAAGGGGCTCACGGCTCACAACTTGATAATGTTGTGAAAGCTAGTTTTATAGTTAGCTCAAAATTGGCAAAGGCATTAAAACCATTTGCCGAAGGAGAATTTATCAAGGAGTGTATGTTAGAAGTTTGCGGTATTATGTGTCCTGAACAGAAAAAAGAATTTGAAAAAATTAGTTTGTCAAGGCTAACTGTTGCTCGACGTATAGAAATGATGGCTAATGATATAAAAACAACATTGACTGACCGTATGGCTGGTTTTGAATCATTTTCCATAGCATTAGACGAGAGCACCGATTTGTCTGACACAGCTCAACTGGCTATATTTATTCGAGGTGTTGATAAGGAGTTCACTGTTACTGAGGAATTGCTTGCTTTACAGCCGCTAAAAGGAACCACTACAGGAGAGGATATTTTTATTAAAGTTTAAAAGGTGTTCACAAGTTTTGGCTTGCCATGGTCAAAATTAATTGGAGGA
Organism: Philonthus cognatus; assembly: GCA_932526585.2. Lineage (NCBI taxonomy): Eukaryota > Metazoa > Arthropoda > Insecta > Coleoptera > Staphylinidae > Philonthus > Philonthus cognatus. Next base: position 144,818,047 of record OW052242.1, read on the forward strand.
TGCACTGATGGTGCACCTTCTATGGTCGGCTTACGTAAAGGTTTCATCGGAATTTTGAATGAAAAAGCAACAGAATTAAATGCGCAAAAAGATGATTTGATAGTCCTTCATTGCATTATCCACCAACAGAACTTGTGTTCTAAGTCCATTCGACTCCAGAATGTTATGAATGTGGTAGTAAAAACCATCAACTTTATTCGATCCCGAGGGCTTAACCATTGTCAGTTCAAGGCGTTTTTGGATGAAATATCACCCAGGTCTGAAACCACCACGACCCCTACCAGAGACTCGGATGAGATTACGCTCACAGAGTCGGAGAGTGAGGGTGCTTTTGGGGCCACCAACGTGTATAAATGACTGGCGATCAGGTAATCAAATATATTCAATGTAATCTGTGCCATGCGAGAACGGCGACATCTAACCTGTGCCGCCGCTAACTGGCATTCTTCATTATAGGCCAGGAACAAGGCCTAGGAGTGCCATATACACTCCTAGGCGACTAGCAGCCCTCTTGCTTCCCGCCCTGTCCAACGAAGACCTAACCGTCATCAGGACGAGGGAAGCGTTAGGGAAAGGGAAGGATGTCATCGTGGCATCGATGTACCTTCCGGGTGACTCGGATCAACCCCCACCGACGAGGGAGGTGGAGAGGCTGATCGAGTATTGCAGGATGGAAGGAGTGCCATTGATCCTGGGTGGTGACTCCAACGCTCATCACGTGGCGTGGGGAAGCAGAACTACAGACAAAAGAGGTTAGTCTTTACATGACTTTTTAGCTAGTAGCGATTTGGAGATACTAAACCGTGGTGCAGAGCCAACATTTGCATGCACGAGGGGGCAATCAGTAATCGACATTACAGTTGCCAGCATTAGTATATCGAGCAGCATAAGTAACTGGTATGTGAGTAGAGAGGTGTCCATGTCTGATCACAGATGGATTACCTTTGAGATGGGACTCAAAAAGAATCCAAAGAAACCGTACAAAGACCCGAGGCTGACGGACAAGGAGGCGTACACCACGCACCTTAGAAGTATCATGCGGGAGGTAAGTACAGAGACACCAACAGACTGCGCTGGCATAGACCTGCTAGCAGGGGCGGTGCAGACGCAGATACTGAGTGCATACAAAGCCTCCTGTCCTTCTCCTAAAAACAATGGAGAGACTGTGTGAGTGATATATAAGAGGCAAAACGCTTCAGGAATTACCACTGGAGAAGGCGCAACATACATTCACAAAGGGTAGATCAACTAACTCGGCACTACACAGTGTTGTAGGCGAGATAGATAAATCGTTGGATTCACGCGAATCCACCCTGGGTGTATTTGTTAACATTGAAGGCGCTTTTGACAAAACAACCTTACCAAAGATACGGAACGCCCTGGATAAACGCGGAGTCCCAGTATCAATAGCTGACTGGACTAGCAATGCGCTTGCTAACAGGACAGTCAGCGCAGAGGCAGGGGGACAACGTATCTCCTGCAACATAAACCGTGGATGCCCGCAGGGAGGTGTATTATCCCCCCTGCTGTGGAACATGGTGCTTGATAGCCTATTGAAAGAACTGCGCACGCAAGGTTTTACGGTCACAGCCTATGCTGATGACCTAGCCATCCTAGTAAGTGGAAAATTTGAAGATGCCATATGCAGCAGGACACAGACGGCACTTGACACGCTCACCAAATGGTGTTAAGATGACTCCCTCTCTGTTAACCCAGCAAAGACGGAGATGGCTATGTTCACCAGGAAAAGGGAGGTACCTCAAAGGGCACCCTCGCAAATGGGTACGATATTGCAGTACAGCAAGAAAGTCAAATACCCGGGTATAACCATCGACAATCAACTGAGCTGGAAATCTTATATCGTATCAAAACAAACAAGGCCATAAGGGCATTCTGGCAGTGTAGACGTGTAGTGGGGAGGACATGGGGTCTGAAACCAAAAGCGACACTATGGGTCTACACAGCGATTATAAGGCCAATGCTTGCTTATGGCGCCTCTGTGTGGTGGTCAAGAAAGAAACTACAGACCACAATGAGGCGCCTATCCCAGGTACAAAGAATAGCTTGTCTCGGCGCGACGGGTGCAATGCGCACTACCCCGACTCTGGCAATGGAAGTCATGCTATGTCTTCCACCGCTGGATCTGTATGTGGAGAAGGAAGCCATAAATATCATACTCCGTCTTCAAGCTGAAGGGTTATGGACACGTAACACATGTGGGATGGCTAGAGGCAGCCTCTGGAGGAATGTCTGCAAAGATATACCTCTGTTAGAGGCTAGAAACGACCTGTGCTCGCCCACAAATACCGTACCGGAAGGATACGAGGTACGCGTCCATCCCTCGATGGACATGAGAGAATCGGCAAATCGCATTTACACCGACGCATCATGTAAAGAAGGACGCTAGGGACTGGGGATATACTCCAGGAACCTGGGAATCAACCTAAAGACTCCAATGGGAGAGAACACGACCATCGCACAACTAGAAGTGATGGGAATAGCACTTGCGGCTGAAACCATACAGAACCGCAACGTGAGGAACAAAAAGCGACTCATCCTAACAGATAGCAGGCAGGCTCTGATGGCTCTGAAAAACAGAGTAACGACATCGGAGACAGTTCTGGACTGCCACAGCAAACTCAGGCTTGCTACCGCAGAAAACAGAATCGAGATATCATGGGTGAAGGCCCATGACATTAATGTAGGTAATCGAAAGGCGGATAAACTGGCTAGAGCATCGGCTGGGAAACTATTTCCTTGCCACAGCCGCTAGTAAAACCCACCATTTCGACCCTAAACGAATTGATCCACAACGAAATCCTGAAGTAATTCAGGGAACGCTGGGATGACATTACGGACTGTAGGATGTCTAGGGAAACCTTAGGGTATCCGAACAAAAAGACGGCACTACAATACCTGCAAATGAGCAGAAATAATCTGAGACGCATAACGGCCGTTCTCACGGGCCATTGTGGACTAAATGGGCATCTCTACAAAATGGGAGTCGTTGACTCGCCAGATTGTAGAGGCTGTCATGAGGACGAGACTGCCGAGCACATCCTCTTTGATTGCCTAGCACTCGCCTCGCAAAGGGAGGGAATTCTGGGGTCCAGATGGCCGACATTGGCCGACATTAGGGAAGAGTCAACCGCTGCTCTGCTGGCCTTTCTCGACAGAGTGGCATGGCTGAGCTGAGGAGTGACACAACCCTAGGGGGGGATGCAAAAAGGGCCCATCGGGGCCTAATTGCTGTGTCTAGGTACACACCCCTTTATGATCCAGATCCAGAAGAGTTAGGCCACTCTAGACTAGGAAACAAAATGTAATTTTCTAGATTTTTCTAAACAAAATCTAAAAGTGCTACTTAAAAACTGTTTCTATATTTTTATTGTATGCATATTTCGATATTTTTTTCAAAAGAAAATTTTTAAAAATAACGTCATAAAATAAAGAAAATGGAGGTCCCTCTCGCAGCGTAGGGCAAAACCAAGGACGGTCGAGTATACGGTAAGAAGGATCGACAGAATCAAAGATTTTAGAGTGGGGGTAGAGATCGCTTACGTCACAAATGCGCGCTGAATTTAAATGTGGTTACTTCATGGTAAACTTTAGGTAAACATGCATAAGCTGTACATTTTCTGACATTCGTTAATTTTTAAATGAGTTCAATTTGAAGCTTTAAACGAGTGTTGTCCACTCCCAGACTAAGAATGAAGTAAAATTTCGAGTTTAGAAAAGCCCCGCGTAGAAAATTTGTCGAGGGTCGCTGCGCGACCCTCGACAAATTTTCACGGGGCTTTTCTAAACTCGAAATTTTATTTCATGCGCCACGCTTATAAAACACAGATTTTTAAGTTCGAGTATACATAAATTTCACAATATTTTAGTGATTTATACGCGTGGCGCATGAAGTAAAATTTCGAGTTTAGAAAAGCCCAGAAAATTTTCACGGGGCTTTTCTAAACTCGAAATTTTACTTCATGCTTAGTCTGGGAGTGGAAAACACTCATTTAAAGCTACAAATTAAACTTTAAAAACACTCGTTAAAAGCTACAAATTAAAATTAAAAAAAAAAAAAACAAGGAGGATCTAAAGATTTGCAGAAAATAGGCTAAAGTTAGAATACATATCCTTTTTTTTAAGTTCAATTTGAAGCTTTGAACAAGGGCTAAATTTGGAATACATATAATTTTTTTCAAAGTTCAATTTGAAGCTTTAAACGAGTGTTTTCCACTCCCAGACTAAGCATGAAGTAAAATTTCGAGTTTAGAAAAGCCCCGTGAACATTTGTCGAGGGTCGCGCAGCGACCCGAGACAAATTTTCTGGGCTTTTCTAAACTCGAAATTTTACTTCATGCGCCACGCTTATAAAACACAGATTTTTAAGTTCGAGTATAGATAAATTCAAAATATTTTAGTGATTTATGCGCGTGGCTCATGAAGTAAAATTTCGAGTTTAGAAAAGCCCTGTGAAAATTTGTCTCGGGTCGCTGCGCGACCCTCGACAAATTTTCACAGGGCTTTTCTAAACTCGAAATTTTACTTCATACTTAGTCTGGGAGTGGAAAACACTCGTTTAACGCTTCGAATTGAACTTTCAAAAAAACAGTATACGTATTCCAAATTAAGCCTATTTTCTGCAAATCTTTAGATACTCGTTGTTTCTTGTTTAAAGTTCAATTTGTAGCTTTGAACGAGTGTTTTTAAAGTATATTTGTAGCTTTAAACGAGTGTTTTCCACTCCCAGACTAAGCATGAAGTAAAATTTCGAGTTTAGAAAAGCCCCGTGAAAATTTGTCGAGGGTCGCGCAGCGACCCGAGACAAATTTTCTGGGCTTTTCTAAACTCGAAATTTTACTTCATGCGCCACGCGTATAAAACACTAAAATAACGTGAAATTTATGTATATTTGAACCTCACTTGAAATCTGTGTTTTATACGCGTGGCGCATGAAGTAAAATTTCGAGTTTAGAAAAGCCCCGTGAAAATTTGTCTCGGGTCGCTGCGCGACCCTCGACAAATTTTCACGGGGCTTTTCTAAACTCGAAATTTTACTTCGTGCTCAGTCTGGGAGTGGAAGACACTCGTTTAGTTTTTGAAAAATCTCAATGAATTTTCGAGGTTTTACCTAATTGTGAAAATGTTGTCGATTTTGCTTCCTTGAAATAAAACAGGTACGTCATCTTAATGGGTGTAAAAAGTTGCCACAAGAAAGTTTTCACAGTTTGGTTGTAACTTTTAAAACAAACGAGTTACAGTAGCTTCATAAAAATGACATTTTATCAATTTCCGGTTATAGAGCGGAAACGGTTAGAGATAGATCAATTTTCTTTTCGCCATTGATTAAAACACAAAAAAGTGACTCTGGCTCACGCAAAAGATTTTTCAATATCTCTTCAAATAAATAGTCGATTGTTTGACAAGTTTTGAAAGATTCGTATTGCATGCGAATACCAAATTTCATTTACGAGGCGGCAGGGCGAGTAAATGCAAGGTATGAGCTTGCAATGCAGCTTTCGAAACGTGTTTAACACTCTGCTTTTCCTACGATCAAACAGCGCCGGCGCAGAGTATAACCGTTGCACTGAAATCAACAATAACTGGCATTTCTTAAGGTTGACATTTATTTAAAATTTAAACCAAGTTCGGCATATATTTTTTTATAAATGAAATTGCCAATTCTTGTATATATTTTTTTGCTCGCGTGCATTATAATTAAATTAGTTGTAAATATCGCAAACTTAAGTAACATATAAGAGAGAGCGAGAAGGAAAAAAAGTTGAAAATTTCCTTTAATTATATCAATTATTTATTTGCATTTATGTACCTACAAGTAATTAAAATTCAATTGGCGTTTTCCACCTTGTTAATTATTACAAGACTCATTAAATAATCAAATTTACATTAAAATGCCTCAAGCGAATGTAATTAAATAACAATAAGGCACACACTAAGCTTCCAAAATTAATTAAGGAGCATTATTAATTAATAGTTTCGTAATTTAAATTTAAGGGCCAGTTGCACCAAACACGTTGAGTTCCTATTGTTTTCGTGTTAGTTGCACCAAATACGTTGAACTGGTTCAACTCTGAACTCGATTTCAAAGTGACAATTAAACAAAAGGAACTGTGTAAAGTTAATTAAAGGAAAGGCACTTGGTATTGTTTCACAATTAAATCTTTATTCCGACTAGTTTCGGTTTGTTAGACCATTTTCAAAGGAATGTACAGAAAAAATTATTTCCTAAGTATATATACAATATTTTTGTTTCAGGTAATAAGAGAAGTCAGAATTGGGGAATTCCAAATCTCCTCGTTGTCGTTTACGATATTTTTCCCCAGTTTTATGGCCCTGTTAATCTCCAGGCCCTCTTTGAGGTTTAGTGCGTATCCCTTATTACCTGAATGCAAAATCTTAAAATTAGCGGATTAAAGAAGTGATTGAATGCGATGCAATGTTTGGAAAAGCCAGTTGTTGGTTTATTATCTAAAACAGATTTTTTATGTTCTTTCATTCTGATTTCGAAAGATCTGCCGGTTTGTCCAATATAAAAATGGGGAAAAATATCGTAAACGACAACGAGGAGATTTGGAATTCCCCAATTCTGACTTCTCTTATTACATGAAACAAAAATATTGTATATATACTCAGGAAATAATTTTTTCTGTACATTCCTTTGAAAATGGTCTAACAAACCGAAACTAGTCGGAATAAAGATTTAATTGTGAAACAATACCAAGTGCCTTTCCTTTAATTAACTTTACATAGTGTAATATGTTTCACCAAGTGCCAGATGAGAAATTAATTCAAGAAAAAAAAGGAACTGTCGTCTCAAGCACAGAGTTGAGTTTTTATTGTTTTTAGTGCCAGTTGCACCAAACAAGTTGAACTGGTTCAACTCCGTACTCGAATTCAAAGTGACATTAAAACAATAGGAATTCAACTCTGAACTCGAGTTGAAAGTGACATTAAAACAATAGAAACTCAACTCTGAACTCGAGTAACACTAAGGCCCAGTTGCACCAAAAAAACAATAAACTTGGGTTCAAGCTGAACTTAAATTCAAGATGACAGTTCCTTTTGTTTTAATGTCACTTTGAAATCGAGTTCAGAGTTAAACCAGTTCAACGTGTTTGGTGCAACTGGCACTAAAACATTGGGCCCGTTCATCAAAATGTTCAGTATTCAACATGTTTAGACTTGTTTGTGATAGATGTTGCTACCTAATGAACGGTACTCCGGCCATTTTGAAAACTTCAACCCACCAACACCAATCACCATCACCAATCGATCTATTTTGTACGATTGCGAAAATCCCAAACACATTCACGATTACCAGTACGGTTATCAGAGAATTCTCCAACAGTTGGCAGTAAACTCCCAACTCTGGTGAACGGGCTCAATAGGAACTCAACTCTGATCTTGAGTTTAAAGTGACATTAGAACAATAGGAAATGTCATCTTGAACTCGAGCTCAACGCTTTTGGTGCAACTGAACTCAAGTCTATCTGTTTTAGTTAGTTGATAAAACAAACAGTAAAATCAAATCTTTGATTAATAGTTTCGTCATTTTAGTTGAAATCTGCCTGTTTTAGCAAGTAAACAAAACAAACTGATGAAATCGAATTTGATCATAAAGTTCCCACTGAGCAAACACATTGAACTTGAGTTTAAAGTGACATTAGAACAAACGGAAATGTCATCTTGAACTCGAGTTCAACGTGTTTGGTGCAACTGAACCTAAGTCTGTCTGTTTTAGTTAGTTAATAAAACAAACAGTAAAGTTAAATCTCTGATTAATAGTTTCGTAATTTTAGTTTAAATATGCCTGTTTTAGCAAGTAAATAAAACAAACTAATGAAATCAAATTTGATCATAAAGTTCCCACTGAGCAAACATATTGAAGTAATATTTCATCAACATTAATGCAATGTTTAATGTTGTTACAATGTTGATATAACATTATTTGTTTGTTTTTTGCTCAGTGGGTTTGTTTTAAATAACCACGAATAAAATATCCTTCTTTGATTGGGCGCGTGTTAATTTATTCATTTTACTTACATGAAACTGAGGAGCAGTCAGCGTGAAATCAGGTTTTTCGAACTTTAATCACAATCACAAGGACGATATTCTCAGAACGCGGCGTGTTGAACGTTCCAGCACTCGCGTTTAAATAAAAATATAAACAATACACACTCTCGCTCCGGCTTGTGCTGCAGTTTTACCAACTGTATTTGTTTATTGTAAAAGTCGTTAATTCACTTATATTTATAGAACTGATAAAATAGTTATGCGTTTGCATACGAATGTTTATTGTAGATTGTATGTCGAGTTATTAATACATACATTAAGGACGTTATCTATATAAAAAACTAATAAGTGGCGGTTTAATTTTGAAAACTAAGTCAGGTTGCATTTCAATTAATTTCAACAAGAAGTACCTTTCTGACCTTTTGTCTAGAAAATTGTAATTGATTTGTAACGCCATTCAACTATTAAATGTATAAATTTCATATTAGTTTGTTGTACACGCATTTTTATATTTGATTTTATTAAGAAGCTGAACTTTTAACATAGATTATCATAGTTACAAACGTGCACATTCGGTTGCCTATCTACCTACCACAACAGAAAAGCTAAGAATTTCTATTTAAATTCAAGAAGTTCAATAACTACGTTCAAATTAGGTAAAGGTAAACACTTGTTTTGTTCCATGTTTTTATTTTCAGTTGCCAGACACGTGTTTCGATCCGTTACGTTCATTTTCAAAGTTAAAACTACGTTGAATAAAATAGGACCCAATCAAAACATGCACACAGTCTCTCTGAACGAGATTTTGAAGAGCGGAGATTTCTTGTACTTAATTGTTTTAGTAAAATAGGTTTTGGAAACAACCCACTGAGCAAAAAATAAACAAATTACGTTATATCAACATTGTAGCAACATTAAACATTGCTTTTATGTTAATCAAACATTACTTAAATGGATTTGCTCAGTGGGAAAATTAACACAATTGGTTTTAAAGAAAATATCCACAATTCACGTATCATTAAGCAAACTATTTTTAATGTAAATTGCATATTTTAATGGAGAAACTGCATAATATTACAAGTATTTACATTTTTAAAAGTTAGTACATTATTTTCTTGTTTAAAAGAAATGATCAAAACTATGTCAAAAAAAGTAGATAGAAGACCACCACTACAGGTGGTAAATATAGTGTGGATGTTTTGATGGGGTCCTAGTAAAATTCGTAGCAATACATGCATTTAATAACTTAAAGTGTTTTACATTAGGTATTTAAGAAAGCCACCGAACTTTTAAAATAGATTACCACAGATACAAATTCGGTCGCCTATCTATCTACCCCAACACAAAGACCAAGATTTCTGCTTAAATTTTAAAGTGTTTTACATTAGGTATTTAAGAAAGCCACCGAATTTTTAAAATAGATTACCACAGATACAAATTCGGTTGCCTATCTATCTACCCCAACACAAAGACTAAGATTTCTGCATAAATTTTAAAATTTAAATTACGTTGAATACAATTAGCATATAATACATATAATAGGTATTTAAATTTCTAAAAATTAGTACAGTATTTTTTTATTTAAAAGAAATTATCAAAACTATGTCAAAAAAGTAGATAGAAGACCAGCATTACGGGAGCAAATATAGTGTGGATGTTTTGATGGGGTCCTAATAAAATTCGTATACAATACATGCTTTTAATAATATAAAGTGTTTTATTAAAAATTTAAAGACGCCAACGAACTTTTAACATAGATTACTATAGTTGCAAGTGTGCACATTTAGTTGCCTACCTTTCTACCTCAACACAAAGACTAAGAATTTGTTTTTTAATTCAAGAATTTCAATACTACGTTGAATTAAACCCGTATACAATACATGATTTTAAGTTTGTGTAGTGTTTTTAAATTACATTTTAAAAAATTGAATAAAACTTGAAGTAGTGTTGGCAGTACTGAATAAAATGTGATTCCCATTAACGTAAAAAACTTTATAAACCTGGCATTTAAATGTAATTCCATACTTTATCTAGTAAATCCATTGTAGTTTGCGTGAAATATTAGTTATCGCATTATTTTAGTGTTTATCTTGGTAAAATTATGCATTTTGAAATGATTAATTTGTCAATAAAAATTAAATCAGTGATTACTAAAGTCGCGACCATCTACATTATTATACGTCTGTGTCGACAACTGTCATAACATAACCTCGAAATTTGTTTCGTGAGTAATTTCTTTGTGGGTGTAAAATATTAGCAAAATCAAGTTAAAAGTGTGTTGTTAGAAGAATATTTAACATTATTAGACATGGATTTATCAAAAATGCCTAATGATAAGAAGCTGGATTTGTGCAGATGGTATTTTAAAGGTAATTCAACTTTGTGATAATTAAATTTTATTATTCGAATTGATTCTATAAGCGAAATGTTATATTTAACGTGTATGCTTTTCTTTTCCTTCACATTTTAAGTATACATAACAAATACCAAATCTGCTTTAAAGGTAAAGTTATTAAATAACATGCACGTTAAATTTAAGGTTTTGCGTTTTCTGCTTCCGAACTTTTCACATAAAAATGTGCATTCGAGCTGGCTGATGGCAAGAAAGCCCATGGGGTGAGTGTTTCAGCTGTAGAGCAGATATTTTGGCAAGACAAAATAATGCGGTTTGAGAACCAGGACAGGCAGTTTGGTGCGCACTGATTTCGTGTAAGCCGAAATCACTATTAGTGTGCGTCTGTACCAAACGAACTTGGCATTTGCGAACATTTGTAAATACGATTATTTTATATGTGGACAGTAACTACAAACACAAACAAATGTTTGTAAGTCTGGAACATCGGGAAGTACAAATTAACATTTAATTCTGTTTGCAGTTTCCATCCAGACAAAAAAAATAATCCTGTTTGCAAACGTTCGCAAACGCCACGTACGTTTAGTATGGACGCACTTTTAGGAAAATTGCTTGATTATAAGAAAATTGTTATAACCTCTTGGATTTATGCAAAAATCTTGGCTAATGTGTAGAATAGGAGGAATCAACACAACAAGTGACAGCTTTGAATAGTAGTTCATTTATTATTATTCTCTAAACAAAGTGGAATGACGGCAGTTTGGTGCGCACTGATTTCGTGTAAGCCGAAATCACTATTAGTGTGCATCTGTACCAAACGAACTTGGCATTTGCGAATATTTGTAAATACGATTATTTTATATGTGGACAGTAACTACAAACACGAACAAATATTTGTAAGTCTGGAACATCGGGAAGTACAAATTAACATTTAATTCTGTTTGCAGCTTCCATCCAGACAAAAAAAATAATCCTGTTTCCAAACGTTCGCAAACGCCACGTTCGTTTAGTATGGACGCACTTTTAGGAAAATTGCTCGATTATAAGAAAATTGTTATAACCTCTTGGATTTATGCAAAAATCTTGGCTAATGTGTAGAATAGGAGGAATCAACACAATAAGTGACAGCTTTGAATAGTAGTTCATTTATTCTCTAAACAACAGCGCCAGCCTACGAACGTGCTTTTTTATAATTCAGGATTTTTTGTTTTAATTCTTAGCCGGATTTGCTTTGCTTCCGTTCATCTGGGCAGTGAATACAATCTGGTTCTTCAGTGAGGCTTTCAGGAAACCGGAATACGAACAGCAACCGCAAATTCGAAAATGTAAGTTCATTCACAAAAAGTGTTAACTTTCTTTAACACGTTCAGTACCAACACTAAATTGTTGACATCATCATTATAATGTGCTCTACAAAATCATATCGCAAACAAGGAAGATCTGCGCTAAAAGACAATTACCTTTTCATAACAATTATAAAGACAACTGGTTTCGAATTTTTCTCGGAGGACCTGGTAACGAACGTGTTAAACTATTCATGTTACCCTTTGTTAGTAGTGTGTGAATTATGGGCGATTATGTTTTAGACGTTATATTTAGCGGTTTGGGGACGCTCGTTTGGACGGTCGCGATCGTCACTTGGGTGGTGATCTTCCAGACGAACAGAATCGCTTGGGGCGAATTTGCCGACGATATTTCTTTCATAATCCCAGTTGGCGCTTGAATGAATAAAATGAATCGAGCACATTCCAATTGTTTGTATTCTTTTTGTTCGTCTTAATTGTAATTCAATAATCATTATTTTGTATATAATCGTAATATTTATTTAATATAATGTAAGTTTATTACCAGGAAAGTGGTTGTATTTTTTTTTAAATATAAACTTAAGTTTAAAAACATACGTTCATAATCATAAGTGTATTATTTTCTTTATAGCCTCAAATATAAAGTGTTTTATCATCACAATTAATTTTGAGGTGTTAAATAATAATAATAATAATCTTTATTCACTTATAACAATTATGTTTCATTTAGAGAAAAACACTTGTGAAACAATAGGTGTAGCTTCTTAACTCGATATATATATATATATATATATATTAACTACATGCAACTTTACTTTGCTTAATTAATACATATTATTAACAGCTTTTAGACTTCTATTGTTTGTATTTAGTTTGAATAGAGTTTTCATTTGTTTTTTGGTTGTTTTAATAATCAATTGAATGCAGCCTAAAAATAACTTTTTGAAGATTCTTTACCCCAACTTAAAAAGTTGATTCTATCAAAGGTAAAATAAAACAAACCTAACCTCACTTACACAGGGAGTACACATATCCCAATTACATGCTGTAACTCTTCAGATAGTAGTTGTTTTTTTTCAAGTTTAATTTGAAGCTTTAAACAAGTGTTTTCCACTCCCAGGTTAAGCATGAAGTAAAATTTCGAGTTAACGCCACAAACTTAATTTTCCTAAGAGCTCAATTTAAAGTTTTAAACAAGTGTTTTCCACTCCCAGATTAAGCATGAAGTAAAATTTCGAGTTTAGAAAAGCCTGAAAATTTGGTTTGGTCGCGTAGCGAAGCGGAGCGACCAAACCAAATTTTCAGGCTTTTCTAAACTCGAAATTTTACTTCATGCGCCACCGGTATAAAACATTGATTTCAAGTAAAGTTCTAAATATGCTACTAAAGCAGTACGCTAAAGACGTATATTTCGAACTTCACTTGAAATCAGAGTTTTATACCGGTGGCGCATGAAGTAAAATTTCGAGTTTAGAAATGCCTGAAAATTTGGTTTGGTCGCTCCGCTTCGCTACGCGACCAAACCAAATTTTCAGGCTTTTCTAAACTCGAAATTTTACTTCATGCTTAATCTGGGAGTGGAAAACACTCGTTTAAAACTTTAAATTGAGCTCTTAAGAAAATTAAGTTTGTGGCGTTAATGTAACGACGAAAACAACGAATGTCGGGAAATTTACAGCGTATCCATATGTATACTTAAAAAAAAATTCCCCGTATATTCTTTACATAGATTTAATAGATTCTTTAGATAAAAGCGATAAAAGTGTATTGTCTCGGGTATATTTCCATATCCTCCAGATGGAGGAATAAAGTGTTAGATATGTGTACAGAGTTTTTTTTATTTGAAACTATTTTAATGGACTTACTTTACAGTTTTGGTGTAGGTAACTAATAGAACAATACTGATATAGGCAATTCATAAAATATATAAATAAATACATTAGACATTAGTTTGATTGTTCGAAGTAGGCCTTAGCGCCGATAGGGTCGGGTTTCATCGTCTTTTTTCCTGGGACCCAGCCCGCGGGGCAAACTTCGCCGTGCTCGTCGGTGAATTGGAAAGCTTGTACGAGGCGTAGGGTTTCCTCGACGGAGCGGCCCACCGGCAAATCGTTAATCGTGATCTGCCTGAGGATCCCCTTAGGGTCGATGATGAAGAGACCGCGGAACGGCACTCCGGTTTCTTCGTCGAGGACACCGTAATCTCTGGCGATTTTTCCGGATTTATCGGCGAGCAGCGGGATGTCTAATTCACCCAAACCGCCTTGTTTCCGGGGGGTGTTGATCCACGCCAAGTGAGCAAAGTGGCTGTCTGTGGAAGCGGCGATGATGCTACATTTGATTTTCTCGAATTCCTTCATGTGGTCGGAGAAGGCGATGATTTCGGTAGGGCAGACGAATGTAAAATCTAGTGGATAGAAGAAGAGGATGAGATAGTGTCCGGCGTAATCTGAGAGGCTGATGTCCTTAAATTGGCCATTAATAACAGCGGTGCCAGAGAAGGCCGGCGCTGGTTTTTGCAGACTTGGGACAGGCATGTTTAGCTGGCGGCTTGCCCTCACCACGTCCAGTCGAAGAAATGTGTTAACACTGCTTTACCTGGAAAATAGTTCGAGGTTATCTTCCGTACTTAATGGCCTTGGCAACTAGGCCCTTTTGACCAGTCACAGTAATTTTAAATAATTTAATAAATAGAATTTCACTATCCCCGAGGAAAGGAAAGGGATTTACGGAAAATACACATGTGGTTGTAAGGATGGGTTTTTAGGATATAGGTGATTGTAACGGATGAAATAGATAGGATGAAAAAGGGTTTGTGAAACAATCATGTGTGGGTCAAACGCGAGCAGGGGTGAAACGCACTACTCACGCTAGACCAGTGGTGGGGAAACTTTTTTTAAGACGGGCCATTTGTAATAACCAGACAATCGTAGCGGGCCAAAGAATAATGCTTAATCGTTAAAAAAATTATGTGTTCTATAAACATATACATATTACACATTACGAAGTAAGAACGCGTTCAAACATTCTCACGACGGCACTCTTAAACGGGCCGGATTAAACCTTTCCGCGGGCCGTAGTTTCCCCATCACTGCGCTAGACGTTCGGGGTCCAGAACGGAACTCATTTCGAGGTTATAATTTTCACTAAAGTTTTCCTGCCTAATTTGAGAGTTTTAGTTTATCAGCTTACAAAATACGGTAACACTAACGTCTACGCTAAACTTGCTTGTTGCCCTGTAACAGACTTCGTTACCGGGCAACAAGCAAGTTTAGCGTAGACGTTATAATTACCGTATTTATTAAAACGATAAACTAAAACTCCCTAACCCAAGGACCAAGGAATTATTGGACACTTGGGGGCCGACTTGCTGACCAAACAAGGGGCAACAGGTGAATTTATAGGACCTGAACCCGCTTTCGGAATACCACATGAAACCGGAAAGGAAATAATCCGACGCAAGTTAGCACAGGAGCATACAAAGGCATGGCACAACCAAATGGGAATGAGGCACACGAGACTCTTCCTAGATGGCCCGGTACCTGATAGCGCATTAGCGCTGTCAGGACTGAGCAGAATGAAACTAAGGAAAATCACAGGACTAGTTACTGGGCACTGTGACCTGAATAAGCACAAACATAGGATGGGTCTTAAGAAAAGCCCCCTATGCCGTGGGTGCTTGGAAGAAGAGGAAACTCCCCAACACCTACTGTGCACATGCGAAGCCTATAAACGGCAACGCACGGAGCAACTCGGGAAGCCCGTGCTTCCTGAAGAACAGCTCAAGAACATCCCCTGGCCCAAACTCCTGGACTTCTTAGAAGACACAGGAATATACAGGGAGTAAAATAACCAGAGGAGCACAAAAGGACCACGGAGACCGTAGTGCAGGGACGCTAAGCGATACCACCTCATGTGGAAAAAAAAAAAAAAAAAACTCCCTAATAATAGACGTTAGCATACAGCTTTAACACTGTACTAAGGATGTTATTATTTTATATATATTAATCCTAAAGATGTTATTAACATTTTCATATTAACCCATTAGGCGCCATTGATGCATATACGCAACATTATTAATTTTATGTTAGTGTTCGCATCAAAAATTCCCCGAACTTTAGAAAATAAATTTGTACGTGACTTTTTTGTTATTTTGTAAAATTGTTTGCTCTTGTCGTGAGAGACTGGCCTCATTTTATGACAACCTTAAGAGCCGAAGACCCGAAAAATAGCAAATAAATGCTTTGTGTAAAATTTCTTGTGTGACAATGGGTTTTCGGCTCTACGTGCCCGATGAGGCGCTAATCCGTCGCCGAAAAATGTTTGTCGAAGTTATAAAATGCAGGCCAGTCGGAGAGATAATTTATTCTGTTTTTTCCACTTCTATTTTCCTTCTTTGCATGCTCTATGTTCTTCTTTCTTTATCTAAAATTTCTCCCACTTTTCACACCCTTGTGAATTCTCGTCTTCAAAACTAAAAATCGAAGAGTCTTGTTTTGAATAGCAACGAGTAAGTTCTCTCTTTGAATCGAAAACGTGAAACTTTGTATTTTTCTCATAACTCTAACTTGTTCTTTCACAGTGTATCTTTGCTCATTTTTCCTAATCTCTACTTCAATCTTTTCTTAACTTAATTCATTTCTTTGTGTTTATTGTTTATTTAAATTATTATGTTAACTTGATATTTGTAAATATTTATGTAAATAATCTGATGCACATTATTTGAGAATATACCTTTTATTACAAATTTTGTGTTTAAGTAATTTTTAAAACCAAATCGCGTAATTCGCGTAAACAGTTAGTTAAATTACTAAATAAGTTAATTTGATATATTATATTATTTAACTTGACTTGAAAATGTATGAAGAAAAACGTAAATATTTTGTTATTTAAATATCTCGATCATTACTCATTTAAACAAATAATGTTTTCAGTGTATTTCTAACTTCCCAATATTTTAATGTTTTATACGCGTGGCGCATGAAGTAAAATTTCGAGTTTAGAAAAGCCCCGTGAAAATTTGTCTCGGGTCGCTGCGCGACCCTCGACAAATTTTCTACGCGGGGCTTTTCTAAACTCGAAATTTTACTTCATGCTGTCTGGGAGTGGAAATACTCGTTCTAAACTTCATATTGCACGTTTATATACAAAATCGACGAATGCCTTACATTTACAGCGTATTCATTATGTATATTTAAAAGAAAAATTCACAGTATGTAATACAGTAAGTCATTCGTAGAAATCATAAAAAGAAGTATAGAATTTTACCTAAAATCAACTTTTAGAGTTAACTCTATAATTGCTCGGCCGTTAACCCATCCAGGACGGTCGCCGTTCGCGTACGTCAGGCTTGACGCCTAGTTGCCAGCCGGGTGCCGTACATATACAAATTTAGTTGCCTATCTCGGTACTTTATTCACGTACCCGTAAGTTAAAGGTTTATAATTTGGAATCCGGATGCCGTACCAGTACGGAAAATTTAAAATGTATAAATTACTTACTTACCTGTACGGAAAATGTATAATAAATAAATTTATAATTATTTTTTATATATTTTTATTGATGAATTCATTAAAAGAAAACAAATAAACATAACATTTGCATTATATTTTATAAACTTATATGAATCAATATTTTTTTATGGTGTGATAAAGTCTGAAACATGGATGCACGCACAATTCAACATTGCATCTACACACATAAACCTTGTATCGCGTCGCTGCCTTTTTTGAATTTTAGATGTGCTGCAAACATGACATCTTCGTTGTGTTCGAGACCATTGTGCTTCTGTTTGAGGAACTGGAGATATAAAATGTTTTTCAGTTAGTCGTAATGGATAATCGACAGTTGCAACTGATGGACGCTTTGACGTAACGGTGTGATATTTTTCTATTATCTGAGTTACCACATTTAGTCGAAAATCTGAAAAGGTTGGTTTTTTCCAGATCTTACTTGATACAAAATAAATGCATTGTACAATAATAAATCCACAAGGTGAAAAAATAGCTTCTTGTACCACTTCAAAGTTTTTCGAGCACAATCAACAAAACTAACTTGCATGTCAACTTTGTCAACTTCACCCATTTTCATATTATACTCAATAATGCATTCTGGTTTGAAAATTTTTTCTTTTGTTTTGTGACTTATTTTACCAGTTTCTGTGGGTGTTGCTCGGTGAACTGTTGTAAGCATGTGAACATATCTCTTGTCACACCACTTTAGAGCAAGCATGGAATGTGTACAAGCTGTTACACTTTCACCCTTGTTTACGCTGCAAGGAAATTGAGGCATTCCTTTCCTATTTGACCGTACGGTCCCACAAGCCTCTGTATTTTGATCCAATAAATGTTGAAATAATGAGGGACTGCTGTACCAATTGTCCACATACAAAACATGTTGTTGATTTAGATATTATTTCATCAACGTTTTGACTATTGCTCCAGAAGTTCCATAAACTTTCCCATCTTCGTCCAATTCAGTTTTTGAACCTGTATAAATAATTATGTTCAGAATATACCCAGTTTCAGCATCACAGGCTTCAAACAATTTTATCCCGAACCTGTGCCGTTTAGAAGGAATATACTGTATGAAGGATAGTTTTCCTTTCCATAATATAAGGCTTTCATCAATTGCTATGTCTTGAAATGGATAAAACATATCAGCAAATTTTTTTTACTTCATCAAAGATGTACCTAATTTTTCTTAGCGGGTCTTCTTTATTCGCTTTAGTATTGTCCATAAAATGCAGGTTATAAAGCAAGTTCAAATATCTATCACGCGTAAATATTTTAGCAAAAAATGGTGTTTCAATGGCTGTTTTCTTTGGCCAGTAGTCTTTTAGTGTAGGTTTTTGCAAAATTACCATCAGAATTGATGTTGCTAAAAAACAATATATTTCCGATATATCTGTATCGACCCAATTACTAATTGGGTCGATATTCTTGAACCCCTAACTTGATTAGCGTAAATATTTGTTTCGGTAACAATTTGATTCATTATAGCATCATCAAAAAATAGTGTAAAATATTCATATTCTGAAGCTTCTGTTGCTAATGTAAAATTTGATCTAACGCCAGACTTACTTGAATCAAACATAAATTGCATAGGTGTAAATTCTTCATTGAATTTCCAAATAAATTGTTGCAATGGAACATTTTTTCGAGGCATCTCGGCTGGATGTCTTGGTATATCTTCTTCTTCATCGTCACTCGAAGAATTGACATCGGCTATAAGAATGTCGTCTTCACATTCACTTGAAGAATAATGTTCGCTTTCACTGTATTCCCGTAGCAATTCGTTATCGGTATCCTCATTCATAATTAGATTTACCTCCTCCTGGATCTCCTTATCGGTGAGCGGTCTAGTCATTTTCACAAATTGTTACTCACACTTTATTATTGAACAAAACACGTGTGTGCAAATAAAATTGCAAATAGGTTAGAAAATTAATTAATAGGTTAAAAAAAATTGATTGATAAGGCTGATAAATGTTGAAAGTTCATATTCACTTTTATATAAATAAAACAATTTAAACACTTTCAAATATATATTGTAATAACGCTACAATTGTTTCGCCACACTGTGGCTTCTTCAGGCGAAGAAATTTTCTTTCGCCTGAAGAAGCCACAGTGTGGCGAAACAATTGTAGCGTTATTACAATATATATTTGAAAGTGTTTAAATTGTTTTATTTATATAAAAGGTAATAGGTTAAAGAACCACGCTCTGAAACTAGGTAAACACGACTGTACTCTCAGTTGCATATATGAGTATAACTCAAATTTAACACGTGTACAAATACAATTATAACGTACGCAAAATTAGAAATTAATAGTTTTAGGGATCAGGTTATGCAACTCGGTCGACGCGATAGCATATTCCTGAGCTCGGCCAGCACAAGTGGCGATGCCAATCATTTGCCGTCCTGAATGGGTTAATGAAACATTTTTAGCAAATACACACTTGGCTAAGATTTCACTGTTTATTGATTGACACTGCAACAATTGTTTCACCACACAGTGGCTTCATCAGGCAGATGAATAATAGGGTCTGTCTGATAAAGCCACTGTGTGGCGAAACAATTGTTGCAGTGTCAATCAATAAACAGTGAAATCTTAACCAAGTGTGTTATTTACTAAAAGTATTGATATGGAATTAATTGCACCAAGTAACAGCCTCAACTATCAAATTAATGAAACATTTTAGTAGATTACTATTGTTAGTTTACAACTAATTTAATGTATTCACTGAAAGAAAATCCAACTGTTTTATTAGTAATAATTTAATGAAATCTTACTCCTAATTTAAGGCCCGAGATCCGTGTTACACATAACCTCAAATGCCATAGCAAAACGAATTTATTTAATTACAATGCCCATGATTTATATTTAAAATTTATAAATGTACATACCTAAGCAGTATATTTTGAACTTAACTTGAAATCCGTGTTTTGTACGCGTGGCGTATGAAGTAAATTTTAGAGTTTATAAAACCTAAGCAGTAAAATCACTCGTTTAAATTAAATTTTAATAAAATGATCCGGCAGAAGAAACCCTAGGCAAGTGGAAGGAACGTTTTACAAACGTAAAGAATTTGACATAACGATTAAATGGTTTAAATTTAATTATAATAAGGTTGGTACACATGGAAATGCGATGTTGCCACGTTCCCTTTATCAATAGTTCAAAAGTAACTAATAATATGTACAGCCTTTTTAATTGAATTGCCGTTAATCCCCCCCGATTTTCTACGCAAAATGTTAAATTTAACGTACATAATTCTCAATATCACAGTCTAAGCGCGTTGAGTACTTGATTTGTATACTTAGATGACGAGGGTATAAATAACATATACGTTAAATTTAACATTTCACGTACGCAATCGAAAGGATTCTCATTATAGTTTAATGCTAGTTAATTCCTACTAAATGCGTACAAACACGATACTAACATTTCGTAGCAATGGAATAAAATTAACATGCTATCAGTTACTTTTGAACTACTGATAAAAATAAACGTGACAACATTGCATTTTCATATGTTACCAACTTCATTGTAATTTAGTGATTGTTACACTGTTTTTATTTATTTTGAGTGAAAATTTATTTCTTCTGCTCAATAATTTTAGTAAAATTTACTCCTAACGAGTGTCTTCCACTCCCAGGTTAAGCATGAAGTAAAATTTCGAGTTTAGAAAAGCCTGAAAATTTGGTTTGGTCGTGTAGCGCGCAGCGCTACGCGACCAAACCAAATTTTCAGGCTTTTCTAAACTCGAAATTTTACTTCATGCGCCACGCGTATAAAACACCGATTTCAAGTGAAGTTCAAAGTATACTCATCAGGTATGTGCATTTATGATTTATAGCATTATTAAATGAATTCTAAGTAACCCTGCTTTGTTATGACAATTGAGGTTATGTATAAGACGGATCTTTTTCTTATACAATTATTAGTTATTAACTAACCATAGTAATCTACTTAAACGTTTTATTTCCTTAGAATCGTGTTAAAGCTGTATGCTAACATCTATTGATAAGGGTGGTAGATTTTGTTTTATTATTACGAAACGATTGTATCATGTCTGTACGGGTTTCATAGATATTCGAATCCGAAAATGTTGATATCATCCTTAGAATCGTGTTAAAACTGTACGCTAACATCCATTAATAAGGGTGGTAGATTTTGTTTTATTAATACGAAACGATTGTATCATGTCTATACGGGTTTCATAGATATTAACTAGCATCCCCCCCTCTGGCTACGGCCTTGACTAGATATTCGAATCCGAAAATGTGGATATCCTTAGAATCGTATTAAAACTGTACGCTAACATCCATTAATAAGGGTGGTAGATTTTGTTTTATTAATACGAAACGATTGTATCATGTCTATACGGGTTTCAATGATATTAGCCATGATTCTATTAATAAGGCTGTTAATTTTTTTACACTACGGAAGAAAAATTATACAGGACGGACAAGGGTTTCATCAGGAAAGAAAAAAAGCAGTTGCGTTTCTTGGTCTTCTTCAATTATCCTTACTTAAAATCTATGTACATACAATCATAACAATAAAATCCGATCATCCTTCCCGAAAAAAAAAAAAAAAACTTATAACAACAAGTTTTAGATTACAAGGTAACAATGTAGATCACATCGAATCGAATAGACGGCGCTGTTTAATAAGTGTAAGCGGCGCTCTTTTTAAAACATGCATAAACGTGTAGATGGCGTTTTGTATCCTCATACAAAAAAAGTTGGCGGCGTTCCTGTAGAATTTTCGTAGTTGTGTCAACTTAGCCTTGGTTGCGCTTATACATAAACGTGTAGATGGCGCTTTGTTTACTTAGAAAAAAAAAGTTTTCGGCATTCTCGTATAATTCCCGTGGTTCTGTAAACTTAGCCTTCGTTGCATAAACGTGTAGATGGCGCTTTGTTCCATTATAAAAAAAAAAGTGTCGGCGTTCTCGTAGAATTTTTGTGGTTGTGTAAACTTAGCCTTGGTTGCGCTTATACATAAACGTGTAGATGGCGCTTTGATTACTTAGAAAAAAAAGTTTTCGGCATTATCATATAATTCCCGTGGTTCTGTAAACTTAGCCTTCGTTACGCTCATGCATAAACGTGTAGATGGCGCTTTGTTTATGCTTATGCATAAACGTGTACATGGCGCTTTATTCCTTAGAAAAAAAAAGTTGGCGGCGTTCTCGTATAATTCCCGTGGTTCTGCAAACTTAGCCTTGGTTGCGCTTATGCATAAACGTATACAAGGCGCTTTGTTTCCTTAGAACAAAAAAAGTTGGCGGCGTTCCCGTATAATTTCCATGGTTGAGTAAACTTAGCCTTGGTTGCGCTTATGCATAAACGTGTAGACAGCGCTTTGTTTCCTTATAAAATAAAAAAGTTGGCGGCGTTTTCGTGTAATTTCCGTGGTTGTGTAAACTTGGCCTTGGTTTTATGTAGAAAAATATCACAATGTTAATCTCCCGTAGAATGAAATTGTCTCGCTGAACTTGATTAACTTTACTCGATGCGTATTTGCCTCCGGTTTTGTTTGTATTTGCACACTTCCATTTTGACGAGTCGTAAGAGGAGGACGAGGGCGAGGATGTCGGAGATTATCAGCATGTAGAACACGTTGTGCCAGCCGTAGCTCGAGACGAAGCCCGCTAATAATGGCCCGACGGCAGCACCTAAACATAAAACGAGTGAATTGTTAAAGTTGTGTCGAAGTTTTATTTATTATTTTATTATTATTATTATTACATAACATGAGTACATATATTTTCAACAAATTAACATCCGTTCTATAATATATTTCTTTTATATTGAGCAGTGTTCTGCTGAACGTAATGAATATCCAGATGTAACAATAATAGTTCAAAGCACCTATGGGAGTGAACACTTGTAGCGTGCTGGCATGAAGTTCTTAGAAATTTTGTGCAATATATGATACATAAATGTTGTTTTAGTTTACATAATGAGTACCGAAAAATAAATATATGATATGTGTTTATTATCGTACAAAAGTTAGGTTTAAACATCTTAATTTTAATTTTAATTTTGAAGCAATGGAACTTAACGAGTTGTTTTCATTCCCCGAAATAAAATTAAAATTCGGTTCTATTAAAGCTCATATTGTATCTAACCGAACTCTACAATTGTTTTATCGTAAGAAAGTTAAGTTTGGCATTTTAAAACTAAAACAAGCGTTTCCTCTCCCCTGAAAATTTGGTTTGGCTGCGAAGCGCGGAGCGAGCAAACCAAATTTAGAGGCTTTTCTAAACTCGAAATTTTACTTCATGCGCCACACGTGTAAAACACTTATTTGATGTGAAATTCAAAATATACTGCTTAGGTTATGAGGGGATCGATCAAAAAAGCGTCAGATATATTGACATATTCTCCAGATAGTAGACACTTTGCTCTTCCATCGGGAAAATATTTTTACGTTAGGTTAAAAGTGTGAGATACATTGATCCTTTGCTCTTTTATCTGGAGAATATTTTTAGGTTAGGTTAAACTGTCAGATGAGTTAATACTTTACTCTTCTATCTGGAGAATATTGTAGGTTAGGTTAAAGTGTCAGATACGTTGATACTTTGCTCTTCTATCTGGAGAATATTTTTAGGTTAGCTTAAAGTGTCAGATACGTTGATATACTTTGCTCTTCTATATCTGGAGAATAAATTTAGGTTAAGATAAAGTGTCAGATACGTTGTATCTTTGCTATTATTTTCCCCGGAGAATATTTTGAGGTTACGATTGGTTTATTTTGACATACCAATTGATCCAGTGCCGTCTATGATGGCGGTGACTGTCGCTAAAGCTTTCGAGCTTCCCTCGAGGCTGGAATGTGTCCCAAGCTCGGCTGAAACGGCTGTCGTGATTAAGGCGTACGGTCCGTTGACTAAAATTCCAACTATCACCAGCAGAAAGATGTTGATGCCCAAGCTTATCGTGCAGAAGTGTTGGTAGACGAACATCTGGGAAGAATTTTCGTTTGTCACTTGTTAATTGATGTGTTCGGAAAAGGCTTACCATGGGAGCGGCCATCATGAGCATTATGACACAAGTGGATGCCGACATTCCGCTGTAGTCGCTGATGACCCCGGCGGCTATGGCCCCGATTATGCCTCCTAAGTCAAAAACGGTTGAAATGTCCGAGCTATATGTAGCACTCATTGGAGCTGAGGAAATATATAACAAAATATTTTAAAAGAAAGTCTATAGGTGCATATTAGTTTATAACCTAAATGTACAATTTGTTATCTAATCTAACTCTACAAACTGTCATGTCTTCTAACTCTTATCTAACCTAACACTGCAAACTGTCGTATCTTCCAATTGTTTTCCAATCTAACTCCAAAAACTGTTACTCTTCTTCTTGAACTGTTATCTAACCTAACTCTACGAACTGACATCTCAATATCTCAAACTTACTCGATGTGAATAAGTACAAAGGCAACCAGTACAGGAAAGTGTAGCTGGCGAGTACAAGAACAACAACGTGTAACCTAACCTAACTCTACACACTGTCATATCTTCTAACTCTTACCTAATTTAACACTACAAATTGTGGTATCTTTTGATTGCTTTCTAACCCAACTCCAGAAACCGTCGTTCTTCTCTAACTATTATCTAACCTAACTCGACGAACTGTCACACTTAGAAGGTGTGACAGTTCGTAGAGTTAGGTTAGGTTAATATCGAGTCAAACTTACTTGATGTGGATAAGTACAGAGGCAGCCAGTACAGGAACGTGTAGCTCACGAGCTTGCTGAAGAACAGCGAGAACGAGAACTCGAGCACCCCGGGTATTCTGAGCGCGCCGGTGAAACCGATCGCCGTTTCCTCCTGCGAACTCTGGTTGATCAGGAGGTGGCTGCGCTCCGTAAGCCTCCTCTGCGTCTCCTGAAATGAAACAAACACACAACACTCACAACGACAACAACCAGAAGTGATCGAAACAACAGAAATGAGAGAGAGAGACATAGGCAGAGTTAGAATAGACCAAACGAAAGCACGGCGTAATTGTAAAATCAAACAAAAGCTACACATAAATAAATCAAATAAAGAGCGAAAAGCCAGAGATTCATGCAATCCCCTTAATAATGATAATAAAGTAGAGTTCATTTCTATCCGTGCGCTCAATAAAAACTGACGTTGGAAATCGTGCAGTTTAAGTACTTTTGAATAATTTAATACATTGACAGCCGAGACTGACACTAAACCCCTATTCACTCAACACAATTTTGCAAAATTTACACTAGGTAGCAATCGAAATAAACTTGTCTTAACTATTTATTGCTATGTACCGTGCGATCATTTAAAATATAAATTAGAGTTTGAATTTGTATTTTAAATTTGATTGGCACTACTGACTGCTAATCTAAATTAGGGTAGGCGGCATTTTCTGTGTGCGGTTGCCCAGAATGGTAATTGAATGATGAAATAATTTGAGGTTATGGTATACTATTTACCATAACCTCAAATTTATAGGTGGAATTTTCTGTGTGCGGTTGCCCAGAATACTAATAGAATTATGGAATAATTTGAGGTTATTGTATACTATATACCATGACGTAAAATTTATTCCATCATTCAATTAGCACTCTGGGCAACCGCACACAGAAAATGCCGCCTACTCTAATTTACAATTTAAATGATTGCACAGTGTTTAGTGAAGCTGCATAATTATTGTAAATATTAACAGCCTTATTAATAGATGTTGGCATACAGATTTAACACGGTTCTAAGGATGATATTGACATTTTCAGTTTAATGAAACTTTTAAGTAGGATACTGTTGTTAGTAAACAACTAATAATTTAATAGAGTGGTGCTGGCCCCAGCAGCGGCTATGATGAACGTTATCTCACCGGAGCCACTAGTGCGATTGACACCCCTGTCACTATGTAACATGTTGCATTCCAACACACTTGATAAAAAATTTAGGAAGCGTTGGGATGATACGGAAAGCTGCAAACTCTCGAAGAAGACATTACTGTACCCCAACGAGATTTCAGCTAAACAGTACCTGCAGATGACCAAAAGGAAGCTCAGACAGATAACCGCTGTTCTAACCAGACACTGCGGGCTCAATGGACACTTATACAAGATGGAAATAATTTTTTGAAGAATTTAGCAAACCGCATGGAGTAAAATGACGTCCCTTCAATGCAACTTCTCACCGATTAAAAATTGCATGGGTGCTGTGAATAGTCCCCCAGGACGTTTTCGTCCATGTTTCTCTGTACACCACGTATTAGTAAGACTTGGAGGAGACCAGTGACAAACAATTACTCAGAGCAGACATGATTAATTAGCATTCAAATTTACCATTGCCAAGAGGGTCAGTATCGACGACCTCTCCGTGAGACAGGCCCCCGTTTTGATATTACTAATGTTTTGACATGAATTTGGTATTTATATCTTTATATGGTGTCAAACCTTGAAAAATTTATGAAAAATACATTTCTCTTGTTTTAGAATAGAATGTAAAGTTTTGTTTGTAATGAAGAATGCCAATAAAGGTCTTTTTTTTTCTACACTTTTGGACCCACATTTTTCTAGTTTTTATAATTGTTTTATTCGCACTGACCCTAGTGGTAAAACAGTTATAAAAACTTGATTTTAAAACCAATGTCTGCATTTGATTATTAATATGCCAAAGCAGTGGTGTAGCCAGGAAAGGGTTACGGGGGGCTATAACCCTCCTAGTCACTGCTATCAATTTTATTTAGTATTTTTAAAATCGCCACGTGTTTAAAATCATTGAACAATTCTGCGTTAGTAAGCATCTGCACACGCCCTGATTTAGCGCGAAATTATATTATAGTTGTTTTTTATGTAGTTTCTATAGAAATATTTTATTGTTATGCAAATTATATTATTCTGTCTAAACTATGTTTTTCTTTCTGCGCTTCAGTGACAGTTAGAAACCCCCCCATGTAAAAATCCTGGCTACGCCACTGTGCCAAAGTGAATAGGTAATTTTTAAAAATACTGGGTCTTCTTGGCTCAGATTTCCTTTCCGTTCAGCGGACACCGGTGTCCGCCCTGGCGTGGTGAAAATATATCCAAGCGGACACCGGTGTCCACCCTGGCAGGGAATGTGTTAAACTATTATGATATTAACGCCGATTCTATTATTAAGGCTGTAATTTTTAAGTATTTTTGCCCCAACCGTTATGGAAAGAATTACGACTCGATTTGTTATTCAAAGTGTTAAAACATATATTAAAAAATAACATGTGTACATGCACTTACGACGTCCGAGTTTCTGAACCGTATTGACTCCTACGGACAAAAAGAGAAAACATGCACATTGTACGTGTTAGTGTCAAAAAACAAAACAATCCCGTTTTAATTAACAAAACACACAAGTGTATTTAAATGTAAAATTAGTCGAGTGTGTGTTTGTGTGCTGAGTTTATTCAAGCCGATCAAAAAAAATAATTCAAACAAAGACAAACTGACCTTTTCACCGCCTAGAACTTCGGCTTCGTCCGTGTCGCTGTACTCGTTGCCGGACTCGACATTGGCAGTCCTGTCTTCTAACCTTCTGTAGTAATTCTAAAGGAAAATAAAAAAAGATATTGCAGTGAGTAAAAGCAAAAAACGTGTGGAAAAATTATTGTTAGCGCCTCTTAAATAACTCGCGCTGACAATATCTGCTTAAACACGTACAGACTTATCCATGGATTAATCTGCGGATTTAATTCATAGCGTAGTCTGGCGCAAAGCCATAGCCAGAAAAAACTTTGTTGTGCAATTCCTTGTATTTATAACCAGCGATCCCAACGTCAAATTTTGTGTGACTTGGCGCTGTCGCCTACCCTGAAGTTAGGCCGCAAGCCGCGGCTGATTTTAACTCACCGTATTAGGGTTGTTATTCGGAGATGGAAGACCGACATCCATGGGATTGATAACCAAGAATAAAAACATGAGAAAACCGGCCCCACCAATGATCAGACCGGGAACTATGAACGAATTCGCCCAATCGGTTTCCACGTAATTGGCCGCTATTAATGTGCCTGTAGAAAAATATTTTTATTGTTCAAAACTGAACCAATATAACATTTATTTTTATATTTTTCGGAGTTTTGTTGCAAATTAATCTAACACGTTAACCGCCAGCAAATATGAAACAATTTTTTTTTTTTTGTATTTTCAGTAAATGTATATGATGATAAATTGTATACAACTTAATTTATTATTATATATATTTGCTGAAAATACAAAAAAACTTTTTGGCAAAACGGTCATTTTTGCATCATATTTGCTGGCGGTTAATGTGTTAAATTAGGGGTCAATTGCACCAAACACGTTGAACTGGTTCAACTCTGAACTCGAGTTTATAGTGACATTAGAACAATAGGAAGTGTCATCATGAACTCAAGTTCAGCTTGAACTGAAGTTAACTAATTCCTATTATTTTGTTTTTATATTTACTAACCCAGAATATTTCCTATACTAGTGTGAGAGTTCCAAATGCCGAAAATCAGCCCGCGTTTTCCCTTGCCGAACCAGTTGCCGACTACGGTAACCACCCCGGGCCAACCCGTCGTCTGGCAGATTCCACCGAAGGCCTAAAAACAAGGTGTTGACATCGCGGGTGGTTTCCCCCTACGCCACACAAGGGGGGCACAACTTTACCTGGACGATGATGAAGTACGTCAGGCTGTGGATGTCGTAGCTTTTGGCGATGCCGAACATGTAGCTCGAGACACCCGACAGCAACATTCCCAGCGAGAGGAAGTATCGCAGGTTGACACGTTCAGCCACGAAACCTGAGGCGAACATTGCGAAGGCGTAGGCGAAGAGGAAGGCCGAGTCGAGGGTGCCCAGTAACGTCGAGGCGTCCGAATCAGATCCATCTGAAAGATACGATTATTAGTTTTGTGTACAAACATAACCCACGGACAATTGGATCATACATCTGATAGTTGTGCTGTCATTAATATACACAAACATAACAATGGCAATTTCATTTATACTTATGTTTGAACGGTAACGTGACCGCCAGTCTAAGGTGTCAAATTGTTTAGAGGGAATGGCAAAGCTATACTGATGAGAGATAAATCTCGAAACACGTCTATAGATGGCCTGAATAATTGGACCCAGATTGTTACATTTGCAGTAGGTTACTGTATGTAACAGCAAACACTTGTTGTATAATTCAATGTCCGTCGGGGTATTAGCCCGGGAAGTAGTTGTTTCAATGAGTGTTTGATATAGTCTTTGTAAGACTAACTTGTTGTAGATTGCGAAAAGAATCTCGGCACTTTTAATGTTTGAAGTATTCTGCAACCAAGAATTGGCAATTTCATTTATACAAACATAACCTCCAAATCATTGGAAAATACTTTTGACACAATTTTCTATGAAAAACAGCCCGCTTGATTTTGTCAAGGGATTGCATGTTTTGCTCCTAATTGTATGTACAAACATAACCTCTAAACAATTGGAAAATATATTTGTGCTGGCATTGGACATGATAACAAAATCACAGCCTACCCTAATTGAGCAGTTGTATGAAGGCGTGGAACTTCGATTAAACAAAAAAGGAAAAGTGTCAGTTACATTTTTGTTTTCGACTTACCAAACGGTGCCCAATCACACCAAGTCGAGTTTTTCGATGAGGGTACATTCCCCGAGGGAGTGAGCGAACTGCAGTTCCTGTGCAAGACCGTTTTGACGACGGAAATCGGTTTTCTCGACAGGTGGTAGCACATGTACGAAATGAAGGTTAAGATTAGCACGCTGCTTCGGTAACTGGAAAAAATTTTAAAATTCAATAATTTATGTTGAATAAGCAACGGCAGTTTTTTTTTTTTTTAGTGAATCCACAACAGAGTGTTTTTGTTTTTGTAGTAGAGAAAACTCACCATAATTCACGGTTAAAATGTAATCGACGACAGCAGCAGTTGGAAATTTTCTTCAGCGCCCGCACCCCCAGCGGGATCTCATTTACCACAAGAGACATGCTAGTTTAATACTGTTGTTTAAATGTGGACTGAAAATAAAAACAATTAAACAATATAAAAAAAACACTATTGATTATTTTAACTGACGTTGGTGAAACTCGGCATGTTTCACCAACGTCAGTTAAAATAATCAATAGTTATTCATCGATTAAAATCAAGTAATAGTCAAAAAACGAATCAATTCACATGACATTGATGTTTATGACATGGAAAATCGACAAATAAATTTAATCAGCGAATAAGATTTAATTGAAGTTGGTGAAACTGGACATTAGTTTTATGAAAATAAAAGTTATAAAACAACAAAATTGCAAACATTCGAAGAAAAAAATTCCATTATGCCTGGTTTACATTATTCCAGCGAGTTAATCCAGTCCAGTGCTGAACTGGATCATATCGTCTACATTATTCCAGTCATTCAATGCGTGTTCATATAAAACTTCACTGTTTAAAGTTTAATACAGCACTGGATTAGAGATGGGCGAAATGGCTCTTTTCAGTGAGCTGGTTCAAAAGATCTAACTCACTTCAAAGAGTTGATTCACTGAGCCAGCTCAAAAGAGTTACATGACTCAGTTATGAGCGAGCGAGCCGCCGAGAGTTCTGACTCTTATAGATTCATCTTATTTTCCAACTCATTAAATTGATCAATACGGTGATTAATAATGTCGGTTATACAATGATTGCAATAAATTAATCATAATTTATATAAATACGTAAGAGCATAAATATGTAATCAATATTATAACAATCGCGTATTAATTTCATGCGATTACACTTTAAGTGTGTTTAAATATATTGAATACGTGTGCGCGCCTATAAAAACACATACATTCAGCACGAAAACAGCGATCCAACTCTAAATCTCCGACCTGGATCGCTAGCTCAATCAGTTCAGCCGTTCAATCGGATTCAAGAATCGTCATGACTCTTTTAGAGTTGAATCGCCGCTAGCTCAATCGGTTCAGCCGCTCAATTGGATTCAAGAACCGTCATGACTCTTTTAGAGTCGTATCGCTCAATGGGTTTACGCATCGAAATTCGAATCGATGATGCTGCAATAAAATAAGATAGGAATATAACGATACCTATTTTCTTACTACAATAACACACTTCTTATTAAATTTACAATTTTGGTTACAAATAGGTGACGAAACAAAAATTAGACTACTACTTAGATTACTATACAGTAAACATGGGTGTTTGCTTATGATATTTTAAATTGTAGTATATGTGAATTAACAGAGGCGAATTTCAATTAAAATAAACAAATAACATAGGTTTAGGAAATGCCGTGAAAAATTATGTCTTGAGAAATCAATTAAGTAGTGTGGTGGTGTCCCAAGCCAAATTAAAATTGCTTACAAATTAATATTAATTATATTTCTAATCTTACTAAGTTATTTAATCAACTATAAACATTATTTTTATTTTCTCTAATATTTCTCATATTTTTTATTTTAATTAAAGAAATGTTTGAATTACTTACATAACAAAACATAATAACACACATAATTGAAAAAAAGTAAAGATGATTCACTAAAATGCCGGAGACTAAGAAATGTCGAAAGTAAAAAGTGCATGCTCAGCAAGGCCGAGCCCAGGCAGCCTGCCGATCGACGAGCCGCGTGAAAAGCAAGAACCGTTAATACAGTGCGAATCAACATTCAAGGTGAGTCGTGTAACTCTAGAAGAGCGGGCGAATAAAAATGAGTCATGGCTCAAAAAGAGCTGAACATTTTGAACTGAGCCACTTGGCTCACTTCACTGAACTGACTCTTTGAGTCGATTCGCTCAGGAGTTACCCATCTCTACACTGGATTGACACTATTGTAATGGCGCTGAAATGGGAGAGCTGAAATGTAATAGTAGACCGGCTATCCAGTCACTGGACTGGATCCCTCATTGGAATGGGTACATTCCAGTACTGGTTCACATTATTTCAGTGGTAGTGCTGGTTTCGATCGCTGGACTCAGCGACGGCTCGCAGCCTAACTTCAGGGTTGGCCACAGCGCCGAGGCACACAAAATTTAAGGTTGGGATCGCGCTTTGTAAATACAAGGAATTGCACAACAAAGTCACCTTTCAATAACGAATACATATTACCTTAGGTCTCTGGCCTTCCCTGAAGTTAGGCTGAGAGCCGCCGCTGGCTGGACTTCAATAATGTGACTTATTTCATTCATTTATTTAATAATATAAAGTATTGAAGAAAGGTTCTAAGTGTTTTTTAATCAAAGTATAATTATCTTCAAGTAACTCAATCAATCCAAAAACTTATTTACTTATTTTAAAACAAACAAATCTCCGCATTTTTCGTCCAGAATGATTGATTGTTTTACAATTTTTAAAATACTAAACAAACCACGTGGAAAAAAACATCACTAATCGATTACTAGAATTGTTGTTTAGAACTCAATCGACCTGTGTGACTCATAGATTAAACAATCACATAATCCTTTAAGTGTAACATGACTATTTTATCATAAAAAAAAACAATTAATGTGTATTTAATTGATGAGGCGGATACATGATGAATTTATTATTATTATTATTATTATTATTTCATCTGCCTGATGAAGCCACTGTGTGGTGAAACATGTTGCAGTGTTCAACAATAAAAGTGAAACCTTCCCAACTGCGTTGTTTTATTTCAAATACAATTAATGTGTATAAATTACAAAGAACTAAATATATTTTAATATAACATAAGGCCCTTATGTTAACTACGATTTATTACAATAGATCTTTCAGGTCGACGTAATTCGAATGGCTCAGTCGCCAAACGACCCAACGCCCAACATACTATAACTAGCTTTTTAAAGTTATGTTTTTCAAAACAAGTAAAGTGATTTTGACAGTTTATAGCCCATTCTGCTTGATTTTATATTCCCTTGCTTAATTCTAATCTATTATTAAAATTAAGGCACTTATTCTATAAATAAAACAAGTTAAATATAACTATAGATTGAAATATCATTTCATTTATTTAATAATATAACGTACAAGTTTACGCTTTTAAAGTAATGGGGAAAAGAAAAACAATAAAATGTAGGCATCATCGACTAAAATACTGAGTAATAGATTGAATTCTTACAACTTTTACAAAATCCAATTATAATATGATGCTTTAATGATAATATTCATGGTTTATTTACAGAATTTAGTCCTAATTTTAAGGTTACTTTAATAAGTTTTTAGGGTTATGCCTTCAGAAGTTTACACCTATAAAACAAAACTGTTGTTTATTTGTATTAAAACAACTGAGCATTTCTGTTTATTCAAATTCTTTTGTTATTTGAAGATAAAATAATTGTTTAACTACAGAATTTAGTTTTAATTTTGAAGTTACTTTAATCAAGTTTTTGAGGTTATGCGTTTGGAAATAAACAGTTGTTTTTTTTATAGGTGTAATTAGGATTTGCCATTAAGTAAACTCCCATAAAACAAAGCACTGTTATTGTTTTTTTTATTTTTATTCAAATTCAGTATTTCTGTTTATTCAAATTCTTTTGTCTGTCGAAAACAAATCAATTGTTTGATTATACAAAAGTCCATTCATTGTGTGTTTATTCAAAGAATTAAAGAAGGGATTAAACATTACTCACACGCATGAACTCGACGAGTGATACCCATTATCAACGTGCTAATTAACGCACGCACAAAAAATGGATGTTTTAATTTAAAAATAAAAATGTACTTACGTTTTTTAAAGGAAACTAAAGTTTAAGCTAAAAGGTAAAAATTAAGTGCGAAATTGGGTTTACAGCGTCATTTTTCTAAATTTTGCGTTCGGACTGCGTGTCTCTACGCTGACGTTGACAGATGGACACTGACACATAGCACATGGCTTATGTCATCGTGATTTGTTAGCACCCTCTCTCTCTCTCTTCCTCGCGTATGTTTGTGTGTGAGGGAAAGAGATGTGGAGGGAATAAAACAATGAACCGTCGCGAGTTTGCGTCCTTTGTTGGAACAAGTGATTAAGTGACAGCGCGCGATATTATGTTGGTTTAAATCAAAATTGGGTTCACAGCGTCATTTTTTTAAATTTTGCGTTCGGACTGCGTGTCTCTACGCTGACGTTGACAGATGAACACTGACACATAGCACACGGCTTATGTCATCGCGATTTGTTAGCACCCTCTCTCTCTCTTCCTCGCGTATGTTTGTGCATGCGGGAAAGAGATGTGGAGAGAATAAAACAAGCAGCAGTACAATAAGCCACCTAGGCTGCAGTGCATCCAGATCCGAAAGGAAGACGGCCCCCACAGGAAAAAAAAAAATAATAAAACAATGAACCGTCGCGAATTTGCGTCCTTTATTGGAACACGTGAATAAGTGACAGCGCGCGAAATTATGTTGGTTTAAATTAATTGGAGAGAATTCGCACTTTACAAGTTGAAATAATTAGAATTTAAAAAAAGGGGTGAAATTCACTAAATTTAAGGGTGCTGACTTGACGGACGCAACATAGGAAATCCCATGTAAATTTTGAAATGTTTAAATTTTGGCTCCCCTATATGTATATTTTAGAAACAAAATGTATTTACCTTTTTTGTAGAGGAAAAAATTCTGAATTCATTCGTGTTAACGTTTATCACTTTACGTTTCTATTTCTGGGCTTTTTTCAACTCGAAATTTTACTTCATGCGCCACGCGCATAAAACACAGATTTCAAGTAAAGTTCGAATATACATAAATTTCAGTATATTTTAGTGTTTATACGCGTGGCGCATGAAGTAAAATTTCGAGTTTAGAAAAGCCCCGAAAATTTGTCTCGGGTCGCTACGCGACCCTCGACAAATTTTCACGGGGCTTTTCTAAACTCGAAATTTTACTTCATGCTTAATCTGGGAGTGGAAAACACTCGTTTAAAGCTTCGAATTGAACTCTTTTAAAAATCAACGTATGTCAGAAAATTGACAGTTAAAATAATTAAGAAAAAGTAATGTGATTGTATAAAAATAATGACATGCCATGGAATCGAAACAACAAATGCGGATGTCAAAATGGCAGAAGATATCGCAGTCGCTTGATTAAAGTAAATGTTTTCGAAATGATTTACACTATACAAGAAAAAATCTTCCTAATAAAGTGGTATTATGCAGACTACAGTTATCACGATGTTTGCGTTATGTTTGTTGTCGTTAATTAAGTAACAGCAACACCTTGTGCTATTTTGACATCCGCAATCGTTGTATCAATTCCATGGTAAGTAATTATTTTTATCTACAACCACTCTATAATATTATAATTATACATGCTAAGAGTCAATAATAATGACGTTTATCCACAACCACTCTATAATGTTATAATTATACATGCTAAGAGTCAATAATAATGACGTTTATTATAAATAAGTTATGAAACTTGTGAGTAATATTTTGACTTATCACTGCTCAACTGTGAATAATAAGAAATCACTACAAAATCAGGATACCTCATGTTAATCAATTTTGACATAAACAAAAACAATTTATAAATTGAAAGCAAATTGTGTTAATTGTGTTGTGATAGTGTGGTTAATAGTTTATCGAAGGTGAAAGAAGCAACATGGAATCCGATCCTGACTTGTTGACACCCCCGGAAATAAGGGACGCGGCAGAAATCGCTTCCATCAATTTGTTGCCTAAAAAGTCTCGCAACATATACCAAAGTACATACAACACGTTTTGTGAATGGAAAAAGGAGAAAAAAAGCACATTCTTCAACTGAGTCGGTAGTTTTGGTGTATTTTACTGAATTATCAAAAAAATACAACACCTCATCGTTGTGGCAGAAGTATTCGATGCTAAAAAGTACATTGAAAATCTTTGAAAACATCAATATTGGAAACTATGGCAAACTTCTAGCTTTTTTGAAAAGATAAAAATGAAGGGTTTACTCCGAAAAAAGCCAACACTTTCTCCCCAGAAAATGTTAACAGTTTCATTGCAAATGCACCGGATGACAAATTTCTTGCAACAAAAGTAAGTTTTAAATTATTTTAATATTTTTTAAAAATTGCAGTCATTTTTTCTTCAGGTTGCATTAATTATGGGTTTAATGGGCGCTTGTCGTTCAAGTGAGCTGTATAACATGAAAATTAAAGATAAAGATGACCTTAATTCCTGCTATATGTTTAAGGTGCCAACCACAAAAACTAAAATTTGTAGGAAATTTACAGTATCTGGTAATTTTTACCACATAAATAAAACACTGTTTATCACTTTGTTTGTATAACAATTGGTTTATTTGGTAAACCAATTGTTATACAAACAACCAAATAAACCAATTGTTATACAAACAAAGTGATAAACAGTGTTTTATTTATGTTCAACAATGTATAACGAAGTAGAAGCCTCTATAATCAGTGAATTTTTACCACATTGTAAAAAAATATTTGTGCCTCCGAAAGCAGATAAACTGTGATTATTTCTTTCAACATTTTCAAAATGGAAAGTGTACTAAACAGCGAATTGGTATTAATACATTTACAAAAATGGGAAGGGATATCGCCAGTTTTTTGAAATTACCCAATCCTGAGCAATATACAGGCCATAGCTTTAGAAGAACCATTTTGGTTGATGCTGGTGGAGACATCACTGCGTTAAAACGTCATGGAGGATGGAAGTCAACTGCGGTTGCAGAAGGCTATATTAACGATTCTTTGGAAAACAAAAAGGAAACGGCCAGAAAAATTGCATCGTCAATAGAATCGACAGCAAATAATGTAACAGCTGTATCTTCCAGCACAAATTCCGTTAATTTCGATATTTTGGATCAAACCGTAAATCTTGGTGTACCCACTTCAATGCCCCCTATTGTGTTTAATAATTGTTCTAACGTTACTATTAACATTAATCCTAATAAATAGTATTATTATATGTATTTCTTAGTTATAATTAAAAGTAAATGATTTAATGAATTATGTTCTTATTCTTGAAAAGTTGCAGTAAGCAAGAATAAATATACATTTTGTGGTTGTGGATAAAGTATAGTATTCTACTCGCGCATAATGGCTATTAATCATTCGAATGATTTACTCCACTCGCCTGCGGCTCGTTCCGTAAACCTCATTCTCATGATTAATAGCTTTCATTATGCGCTTGTTGAATAATCTACTATAAAATCACATTACTTTTTCTTAATTATTTTAGCTGTCAATTTTCTGACATTCGTTGATTTTTAAAAGAGTTCAATTTGAAGCTTTAAACGAGTGTTTTCCACTCCCAGATTAAGCATGAAGTAAAATTTCGAGTTTAGAAAAGCTCCGTGAAAATTTGTCGAGGGTCGCGTAGCGACCCGAGACAAATTTTCACGGGGCTTTTCTAAACTCGAAATTTTACTTCATGCGCCACGCGTATTAGGCCGGTCGTCCACTGGAAGCGACAACACGCGGCTACGCGCTCGCGCGATACGAGCGGCAACGGGCGGCTGCAAGAGTAGCGGCTACACGCGACAGGGGTCGTACACTGCATGTGACTTCGCGCTGCTCAGTTTGTTAGAACCGTCAAAGTTGTGAATTTAAAATATATTTTTAATGGATGCAGAGGATTTTCATCTTCTGGAAAATCCCTATGTGATTAGGGGTATGATTGTAATTCGAAAAAGGCGATCATGTTGGGTAAACCCAATATTAAAAAAAAGGGAATCACTGGGAGAATTTCATCATCTCCACAGCGATTTAGAACAAGATCCCCAGAAATTTAGTGACTATTATCGAATGACCCCAGAAACCTTCAAATATATTTTGTTGAAAGCTTCTTCATTACTCATCCAAGTATTCGGTTTCATAGCAAGCATTCATTCAATTTTCTAATGCAAATATTTTAATATTGTATTGTGGTAGGTCGGGAGAAATCTAATCAGCATCTTTATTCATTCATCGTAATTTTGTTCGTATTGGAATGATTTTGAAATTACCAAATCAAAGTAAATTATAATTTCACCTAAAATCCCAGCTAAAATATAACTATGTTTTTTATTTTTGCTGAAAAACAATGAAGATAATTACATGTTTAAATGTTCATAAATAACATAAATAGTACACTAAAAAGAATCACAAGTTATGCTATTTTCTTTCATTTTATTTTAATGAAATTCATGCTATTATAGAAAAATCAACTCAATGGATGAGTCGACTAATCCTTTATTTGCTTATATTGAAAATATGAAATAAATAGCTGTGTAAATAACGAAATTACAGCCGTAAAATGGAAGCGTAAAGGCGCAGGGCTAGACGCGGCTACGAGCGACTGATCCATTTTCCTTGGGACTTGACGCAGCTACACGCTCGGCGCGAGAATCCGCATGTCCGCGCACGCTTGCAGTGGACGAGATTCATTGGATTTACACACGTCGGGATCTGTCGCGCGTATACACATGTTGCCGCTAGGATCGCTTGAGCGCGTAGCCGCGTGTAGTCGCTTCCAGTGGACGACCGGCCTTAAACACTGATTTTAAGTGAAGTTTGAATATACATAAATTTGACAATATTATAGTGTTTTATACGCGTGGCGCATGAAGTAAAATTTCGAGTTTAGAAAAGCCCAGAAAATTTGTCTCGGGTCGCTGCGCGACCCTCGACAAATTTTCACGGGGCTTTTCTAAACTCGAAATTTTACTTCATGCTTAGTCTGGGACTGAAAAACACTTGTTTAAAGCTTCAAATTGAACTTTTAAGGAAGGTACGAAAAGGGGAAATTCTTATTTTTAAACATGTTAATATTTTATTTATTTCCAATTTATTTATTTTTCTCCTCTATGCATTTTATTTTATTTGAGAGATTTTGCTCTTAAAACCTTTGTTATTTTTAAAAACTTAATACTCTAATATTAAAAAATCTATCTATGAAAGTACAGCGAAACCGGAAACAGTGGTATGGTATGACAGAATTGTATCTTTCCGTATTTTCCTCTACCCCTTTCCCCGCAGACCATAGGTCCTGCGAAAGAGTAAAATGACGTTGTATTTGGTTACATTTTTGAGTCTATCATAACTCAAAAATGTAACCAAATACAACGTCATTTTACTCTTTCGTAGGACCTATGGTCTGCGGGGAAAGGGGTAGAGTAAAACACGGAAAGATTCAATTATGTCATACCTTGTAACATATATACCTTGCGTCGCGAGTTTGCGTCCTTTGTTGGAACACATGATCAAGTGACAGCGCGTGAAATTATGCTGGTTTAAATTAATCGGAAAGAATTCGCAATTTACAAGTTGAAATAATTGGAATTAAACCAGTGTGTTTGAAAAGAGGGGGGGTGATATTCACTTAATACAGGGAGGGGCAGAAAAAGGTATCCGATTTCAAATCCCTTTTTCTCAGAAGAGGGAACAGGTAGAGTAGTGGGGTAAAAACCGTTAGAAAGCCGGTTTTATGCCATTTGTCATTAGTCAACATGCCTTGGTCTGGTGAACGTCGTGCTTTTGTTATTGAGCGGTTTATCGAAAACGGCGGTTCGATAATTGCTACACAACGTGCTTTTCGAATTCATTTCGGACTCGGGCGTCATGATCTTGTTCCACATCACGCTACGATTAAAGTGTGGGTGTCAAATTTTCGACAGACGGGTTCAGCATTGAAAAAGAAGTCGCCTGGACGTCCCAGGACCTGAAAACGTGGCCAATGTGAGAGCCGCGATTGAACGTTCCCTGCGTCGTTCGGCACGAAAACATTCGCTCGTTTTGGCGATTTCCAACCGCAGTATTCGGCGAATTTTGCACCGGGACCTCAAAATGCATCCATACAAAATGGTTGTTGCACAGGAATTAATTGGAAGGGATTTTGAAACCCGTATGAACCTGTGTCGCGATCTCCGAGAACTCCCCATAGACGATGTTGTGCTCTTCACGGACGAAGCCCATTTTCACCTTTGTGGCGCCGTAAACAGGCAGAATTTTCGATATTGGAGTGACGAAAATCCTCGGGAAATCCATCAGAAACCCCTCCATAGCCCAAAAGTGACTATGTGGTGTGCTCTTTCCCGCCTAGGCGTCTGGGGGCCTTACTTTTTTAAAGAAAATGGGCAAACCGTAACGGTCAACAGCGAGCGCTATTGTTTCATGCTGGACAATTTTCTTCAACCCAAAATGGATGAAAATGGCGTGGAAAATGTGTGGTTTCAACAGGATGGTGCAACCGCCCACACATCGCGACGATCAATGGAGATTCTCAGGGAAATGTTTCCCGGACGCCTCATTTCTCTGAGAGGTGATAATGGCTGGCCGCCGCGCTCACCGGAT
This sequence comes from Philonthus cognatus, assembly GCA_932526585.2. Classification (NCBI taxonomy): domain Eukaryota; kingdom Metazoa; phylum Arthropoda; class Insecta; order Coleoptera; family Staphylinidae; genus Philonthus; species Philonthus cognatus. Next base: position 144,858,457 of record OW052242.1, read on the forward strand.
CTCACTCCATGTGACTTCTTCCTTTGGGGTTACCTCAAATCGAAGGTATTCCAGCATCGACCAAGGACCCTTCTTGCTTTACGAAGGGAAATTGCTCGGGCAATTGAAGAAATTCCTGTGGAAATGACGGTGAAAGTCATGGAAAGCTACCGCGAGCGCCTAAATCAGTGTATCCGCTCCCAAGGACGACATTTGAGTGATGTGTTTTTCAAAACTTAAATTTAAAAATGGCATAAAATTTGCGATATGTTAATAAAAATTTTGATTTGTCAAGTTGAGTGGTTTTAATTTTATAACGTTTTGAAATCGGATAGGTTTTTCTGCCCCACCCTGTATAAGGGATCCATGTTTGTTCAGTAGGACTTGTTTAAATTTGTTTTGTATTCATAGTTTCCCACTGAACAAAAAACAAACAAATAACGTTATATCAACATTATAGCAATATTAAACGTTGTTTTAATGTTGTTTTAATTGTGTTTTCTCAGTGGGTTACCTATAAATCTATTGCTATTTACAGTTATCATGATAGTTTAAAAAGTGTTGTATGATTATTAAATATTTGTGTGTGAGTGTGTTAATGTCTCTTACACAAATATTTGTGTGCGAGGTTTCCGTTTTGATGATAAGAGGTCGTTGCGATAATTTAATTTTTTAATGCTCTGGCTGTCTAATGATCTATCGTCTGTTTTAATTTAAGTCGTTATCTTTTCGTGATAATACTATGCATGTTTGTTAATTTTTTTAAATGAACTATGACTGAAAAAGATAACGCTCTCATTAGCTGTATTTAAATTTGCAATTGATAATAAAACATATCCTTGATTTAAAAAAAGAGTGTTTATTAAATTCACATAAATTATTTCGCAAATTTATTTCTTCTTCAATTGAAGAGAGTTGCAAAACGTACAGAATGATAATAATAATAAGAAATTGATATGCAAATACCCACTGAGCAAAGAAACATTGCATCAATGTTACCGCCAGCGACGGCTCGCAGCCTAACTTCAGGGTCGGCCACAGCGCCAAAGCACACAAAATTTGAGGAATTGCACAATAAAGTCATCTTTCAATAACGAATACATATTACCTTGGGTCTCTGGCCGACCCTGAAGTTAGGCTGCGAGCCGTCGCTGGTTACCGCGTAACACGAAACGTTGCGATTTAAGTTGCACGAATGTTGATATACCGTTAAAAAAAACGCTGAATGTCCGCCTGCAGGAACGTTGCATACTAACGCTCGAGGAAAAATGTTGCTACACTGTTGACAAAGCAACACCCATGAAACACGAACTATTACTCCTAGTTGTATGCAACTCGATATACAAATTGTTGTAGGTTAAGTTGCATATGATATGAAGTCGATTCTGCATTGTATGCAACCCCATATACATATTTAAGTATGTACATATCGGGTGATCAACAATGATTGTAGACAGGTTAAATTTCCCGCCAAAAAATGTTGGTAGAACTGATTACATGAAAAGAAAATCCCCTAGATTGCTTTTCCATTGGCGTAGCAAACATTTTTTCCCAAAATAAATTAAATATTTAATCATAACTATATGTAAAATTTTTACAATTTTAATTAAATATACAAAGTAAATTGAAGTAAGTTAAGGTTTTGTGTATTTTTAATAAACGTAGAGTTGGCATCCCTAATTTTATAATAAATGTTGAAAATGATGGCCTTCATTTTCTAGGCAAATGTTAACTCTACGTTTTTTATTTTGAAATACTCGTTGAAGCTCCTCCGGATTTATGTTCCTTATCTCTTCTTCAATTGCTGCTTTAAGCTCGTTTAGGGTATGCATTCGATTTTTAAAAACCTTATTTTTTAAATGCCCGAATAAATAAAAATCGCAAGGATTGAGGTCTGGCGAACGTGGTGGCCATAATCCGTCGCTTACCAAGCGATCATCGTAAAATTCCCTCAAGTAATTTAATGTCGCCAACGCAGTATGAGGAGTGGCTCCATCTTGCTGAAAATAACCCATTATCTGTTCGTCATCATGCAATTGATTCAAAAATTCATGTAGAATGAGTGTTCGGTAGCGCTCCGCATTGATTATTTCGTTGAAAAATATTGGGCCAATTATCCGACGTCTCGAAATTGCTACCCAAACACCAATTTTTTGTGGATGTAAATCTGTTTCAATAAAAGTATGAGGATTTTCTGTAGCCCACGTACGATAGTTTTGGCTGTTCACATATCCTGACAAGTGAAACCACGCCTCGTCAGTAAAAAAGGTCTTGTCAATCATACCATTATCATTTAAATTCTGATTAAACCAATTGCAATAATCAATTCTTATTTGGAAATCAAGTGGCTGAAGTTGTTGAACTACCGATACCTTATACGGGTGCAAATGCACCTGTAAATCCTGTAAAAGGATTAAACATTAAAATTTGTAAGCACCATAAAATTAAGAACATACCCGTTTGAGCTGAAAGTTTTCTTAAAGATTTTGTTGGGCTTTGTTCAAGTCGTTGTTGAATGTCACCAACAACCTCTTCTGTTAGGATAGGCAGTCTTCCAGCTGACTTGCCCTTACAGATACAATTCTTTCCCTCAAAACGGTCAACAATGCGGGTTTTATGCGAGGAAAATGTTTTGTAAGGAATGTGGACATCGGGGAAGGCTTGAATAAATTGATTCAGACACGATTGTAATGAGTAAGTCCATGTGCCATCTTCATTCATAGTTCCACTTCGATAATGAGCCTTCAGGAAGAAAGCATCATGCTGTGGTGCAAACATCACGGTAAACACAAGCGTATTCTCTTAAAATCTGTAAATTTAGGATTAAACTTAAATTTTCTAATTTTATAACCTTAAAAACAGCAAATCACTTACCACAAAACAAAGACTTATACAAAGTAGTCCTGATAAGAACTGATGTCTATGAAACAGAATGAAAAATAACTTAATTCGAAGAATGAATTAACACAATGGCAAAATACGACGCAAGACGCTGCTAATCATAATTCTGCTAATGTCAAATCGAGTTACTGTTTATTAATTTTTCCTTGGCATGAACTTGGCATGATCGTGGCTAATGTGAAGTTTACGGGATGTTCTCGAAAATTGATTTTTTATATTGATACTTGTAGAATCGCGGATGGAATGGCCGAAAATGACGAAAAAAAAGTGCGGAAACAACGTTTAGCCCCATTTTGGGGCCCCGAAAGGTTCGAAATCCGTTTACTTAAAATGTGTTTTTTAGCCGGAAAAAAATAAAATGTGGTGATAATATGTATTCGTTTCACAAAACTCAATTGTTTAAATGTGTTTTTATAAAGATAGGACTTACGGATTGCTTAAAACTTCTACTTAAAGATTACGATTTTTGGCAGGTTAAGTTGTTGACAATTACAATAACAATGGAAGTAGGTGATAACATAACCTGTCAAAAATCGTAATATTTAAGTGAAAGTTTTAAGCAAACTGTAAGTCCTATCCTTATAAAAACACATTTAAACCATTTAGTTTTGTGAAACGAATACATATAATCACCACATTTTATTTTGTACACACCAAAAAACACTGTTGAAATACACCAATTTTCACCCTTTCGGAGCCCCCAAATGGGGCTAAACGTGGTTTCCGCACTTTTTTTTCGTCATTTTCGGCCATTCCATACACGATTCTACAAGTATCAATATAAAAAATCAATTTTCGAGAACATCCCGTAAACTTCACATCGGCCATGATCGTTCCAATCAAATTCCCCAGATTTTTCGGCGGGAAATTTAACTTGTCTACAATCATTGTTGATCACTCTTTATAATACGAATAATTCGATTCCATATTGCTAGCAACCCAATATACATATTTTAAATAAACGTTATGAAAATGTTTCCCTAGTAAACTCAAAATAATGTTTATCATTATAGGTTTTAAATAGGTAGAAATAAACATATTTTTGAAATATCTTTCTTTATTTTCTTACTACATAATATAATATAAAACATTAATAATGTAAAAATATTCTAGAAATGGTAATTATAGTATTTTCCCACCGAACAAAAACATTTAAGTAATGTTTCATCAACATTAAAATAACGTTTAATGTTGCCGCGATGTTGATATAACGTTATTTGTTTGTTTTTTGCTCCGTGGGTTACATGCTAAAGTTGACATTTTAAGTATGTAAAATATTATAGCTAAACTCTAATTTACGTGGATTAATAGATATGTTTACAAAATCGAAAACTGTTATTTGAAACATGTTTAAGTATTCAAAATGCACATTTGTTTGTTATTCAACATGTTAAAAACTAAAAACCCAGAGTTGCTGTATTCATGCAATGTTGATATGTTTTTCTTTTTATTTGTTAAATTCTTAATCACTGGCAACGTTGATTATTATTTGTTTTAATTTATAAATAACCAACTTATCACGCCTGAATAAAATTAATTTTATGAAAAATATGACCTGTTATAAAAGTTATTGATAAAAGTACAATAAATGGCAATATTTATCTTATTTCGTAATGCTGTTATCTATCTTCCTAATGTTAAAATAAATATCGTTATTTGTGTGAATTATTTAAACCTCATTGATAACAATAAGCCTAGCCCACAGTGAAAAAAAACAACAAATAACGTGATATCAATATTGTAGCAACATTAAACGTTGTATTAATGATGATGAAACATTACTTGAATGTGTTTGCTCCGTGGGTAGGTTATGTGGTGGTCGTATTTATTAATTAAGAGATCAGGTTTTACTGAGGATGTTATTTATTTATGAATGTACACTTACATCTTGACAGAGTGCGATCTTAACAACCACTGCGTTTACTTCACTGTTGACAGTGTAGCCAATTGTGTGTATATTTGGTTGCCTCACACAACTCCTAACAGGTTAGATTACTTAGGTTAAGTTGATAACAGTTATGTTAGGTAAGGTTTGCAGTAAATACTTAAGTTATAGTTTAGATGGCAGTTAGGTTAGATAGGCTGACAATTACGTAGCTTAGGTTACCCACTGAGCAGAGAAACGTTGCATCAATATATAAAACTATTCGTGAAAATGCAAACAGTGTCTTAATTAATAAGACGATAAATATAGTTTTAATCCAAGTCCTTTCACTTCTAATTTGTTGCTATCTCCTTTCATTTTAAATTGTATTGTTAGTTGGTTTGGAGAGAATTTGACCTAAACGTTACATATACTTTAATAGAGCGTTGTAACAAATCAAATTAAATAAGATTTTAAATATTTCATTGTATAATTCAATTTCCGGGGGTGTATTTGCACTTGAAGTAGTTGTTTCAATGGATATTTATCGTCTTAAATTGTCTTATTAATTAAGACACTGTTTGCATTTTCACGAATAGTTTTTTCGTAATTTTATATATTATGTTTAAAGTGTGCAAACTATAAGAAACGTAAGCTTATTTTCTCGAATTCAAATAGTTTTGAATTTGAATTTATCTACGTTGTATCAATGTTACCTAGCAACACAAAACGCTGCGTTTTAAGTTGCATGAATGTTAAGAAACGTTAGATAAACGCTGAATGTACCCCTGCAGGAACGTTGTATGCTAACGTTCAAAGAAAAATGTTGCTGCACCATTGAGAAAGCAACGCCTATGCAACACGAGCGATTACTCTTATTTGTATGCAACACAACATACGAATATATGTATGTTAAGTTGCATACGATCAATGCATAGAATCCGAATTGTATACAACCCGATGTGCAGCAATTAAGTAAACGTTATAAGAATATTTCTCTCGTAATCTTAATGCGAAATTCATTTCTGGGTTTAAATGGGTAAAAAAAATGCAAACATGTATTGGTAACAAGAAAACAAGAAAAAAAACTGTCTTACAAAAAGTATTGTATAGTCTAGGGGAGACAGTACCCCGGAGCTTAAGTACCTAGTACCCTTAAACTCTGAAAACATTAAAATATTGTTAACAAGTGCATGAACTTCAATTAAAATCAGCGTCTTATACGCGTGGCGCATGAAGTGAAATTTCGAGTTTAGAAAAGCCCAGAAAATTTGTCTCGGGTCGCTGCGCGACCCTCGACAAATTTTCACGGGGCTTTTCTAAACTCGAAATTTTACTTCATGTTTAGTCTGGGAGTGGAAAACACTCGTTTAAAGCTTTCAGTTGAACTCTTAAAAAAAAACGTTCAGTTAAAATAACGCGAAAACTATCGATAGCGTATTTTTGTATTTTTTGTATTTTTGGATTTTGAAAGAGCAATGTCTTCTTAGCAGAATATTCTAAAAACAAAAAATATGCCACCGAGAGTTTTTAGTTATTTTCAATTGAATGTCGAAAAAGTAGAATTTTATGAAAACATTTAGGGAAATTAAAATTTCGAACATTCACAACATGGACATTTTTCAGAAAATCTTCATGAAATATTATGGCGATGTTAAAAAGACATTACTCTTTCACAATATGACAAAAACAAAAAACACGCTATCAACAGTTTTCGAGTTATTTTCAATTGATTGTCGAAAAAGTGGAATTTTATGAAAAAAAATTAAGGAAATTAAAGTTTCGAACATTCACAACATGGAAATTATTCGATAAATCTTCATGGAAATTCGCATGGATGTTAAGAAGACATTGTTGTTTTAGAATATTTTAAATACAAAAAATACGTGTTTGACAGTTTTTGAGTTATTTTCAATTGAATGTATAGTCTAGGGGAGACAGTACCCCGGAACTTAAGTACCTAGTACCCTTAAACTCTGAAAACATTAAAATATTGTTAACAAGTGCATAAACTTTAATTAAAATCAGCGTCTTATACGCGTGGCGCATGAAGTAAAATTTCGAGTTTAGAAAAGCCCCGTGAAAATTTGTCGAGGGTCGCGCAGCGACCCTCGACAAATTTTCACGGGGCTTTTCTAAACTCGAAATTTTACTTCATGCTTAGTCTGGGAGTGGAAAACACTCGTTTAAAGCTTTTAGTTGAACTCTTAAAAAAAAAAAACGTTCAGTTTAAAATATCGCGAAAACTATCGATAGCGTATTTTTGTATTTTTGGATTTTGAAAGAGCAATGTCTTCTTAGCATCCACACGAATTTCCATGAAGATTTCTCAAAGAATGTATATGTTGTGAAAGTTTTAAACTTTAATTTCCCTAAATATTTACGACAACTGGGAAGTCAGACGAGGAATCGCTGAGTCTTCACCGTTAGATCGTATTTAAGGTGCGCTCAAAACCACTGCCTAGCTGCCAAGCTAGACCACCACGCTGGGTCACCAACACGCTAAACATTACTAAGCTAAGCGAGTTCCTCGCTGTGAAGGAAATCCATGAAAGGCTAACGCCTGACAAAGCCGTATCGCACCTTGAGGGGCTGCTCCAGAAGGCATGCGAAGCCTCTATGCCCCGTATCGGGACGACGAGGATCCTACTGGTGGTCTGATGAAATCGCGACCTTGAGGAGAGAATCAAACGCCGCACGGCGGAGAGCATCACGTATCAGGCCTAGATTTACTAACAGACAGGTGAATACAGCCCTGGAAGAGTATAAGTGCGCAAGGAAAAAACTGCGTGCCGCGATTCTACGCAGTAAGAAAGCATGCTGGGCTAAATTATGCGAACTGGTAGAGTCAGACCCGTGGGGTCTCTCCTATAAGATCGTCACCAAAAGACTTGGAGTCCGCCCCCCTGCCCCTTTGCAACAATACCAGGAGGACTACCAGAAGTGGTTGAAACCCTATTTCCCACTATCCGCGCTTGCACGAGCATACCACCAGCCGTGCTAGATACAACATCTATCCCCTTGTGGACGGAGGAAGAAATCGCCAGGGCAGCAATAACCCTCCCAAATAGGAAGGCCCCAGGCCCCTCTGGCATTGCCAACGAAGCCGTCAAAGCAGCTGCGTGCGGTAAACCTGCCTTGTTTTGCGCAGTGTACAACTCCTGCCTAATGGAAGGAGCTTTCCCGGAAAAATGAAAGAGAGCGAACCTGGCCCTCATCCCCAAGAACGGCAAGCCAGCCAACGAACCGTCGGTCTATCTGCCTCCTAGATGGGACATCAAAGGTACTGAAGCGCCTAACATCATACCGTCTGACAGAAGCACTAGAGAAATTTGGAGGGCTCTCTAAACTCCAGTTTGGATTTACGAAAGGGAGGTCGACCACAGACGCCGCCCTGCAGGTCAAAGCCCTCGCAGAAGAGGCAAACTCCGGCCCTCTCCGGAAATGCCGCCACTGTCTCTTAGTAGCACTAGACATTAGAAATGCTTTCAACTCGCAACCATGGGACAGCATCATCGAGGCGCTACATAGAATTGGAACACCGGCATACTTGATCAGACTCGTAAGCAGCTATTGTGCAGACCGATCGGTAATATCCTCGGAACCGGGACGCCCCAAACCTTCCGGATGTCTGGCGGTGTCCCCCAGGGGTCTGTCCTAGGGCCGCTTCTCTGGAACATCACTTATGACCCAGTTTTGAGGCTGGAAGTCCCACGAGAGGCGACGCTCATCGCTTTTGCCGACAACTTAGCGATTATAGCTAGGCACAGAGAATTTAGCGCCGTGAAGGCAATTGCGTCTAGCGCCGCAGAAAAAAATGCAGCCTGGCTGCACGGAATCAGACTAAGCTTGGCCCCGGAAAAAACGGAGGTAGTCAAGTTTTCGACGAGGCGCTCGGGCATCGAACGCGAACCCACGATCGACATTCTGGGCCGCAACATCGCCATCCATCAAGGATAGCATCAAGTACCTCGGGGTCGTTATGGAAGCAAATAAAAATCATAGCCGTCACATACAAGCCACCTGCGATAGCGTCGCTAAACTGGACGCAAGCCTGGAGAGGCTGATGCCCAACAACCTTAGCGGACCTGGGGAAACGAAGAGGCGCCTCCTCCTCTCCGCGTCGCGCTCCAAGTTGCTATACGCAGCACCAGTATGGACAGTCGGACTGGAGGCTAAGAGGAATTCGGCGAGGATGCGCAGGGCCACAAGACCGGTATTATTAAGAATAATCAGGGGTTACCGGACTATATCCACCGACGCTGCCGAGGTATTAGTGTCCTCGATCCCTGTTGACATGTTGGCTCTTGAAAGATCCACTTCGTACCACCTCCGGAAGAATGGACTGGAGAAAGCGCTAGCAAACGCACAGGCCAGACCAGACACCATCACGAAATGGCAGAAAAGATGGGAATCATCCGTTAATGGTACCTGGACACGCCAACTTATACCGCAGATTGGTCCGTGGTTGGAAAGGATACACGGACAGTGCTCCCATTGGATGACCCAGATACTGACGGGGCACGGGGTTTTCCAGGATTAACTCCATAGAATCGGTAAGGCCGACAGCGCCACATGCCGCTACTGCGACGAAAAAGACTCTGCACACCACACACTTTGCGATTGTCCAATGTGGGCAAACGAAAGGTCATCTCTTGAAGGGTCCCTAGCGGGTCCTATTGTCATCGAACAAGTGACATATGCAATGATATCGTCACAGGAGACTTTCAATAGAAAATTACTCGAAAACTGCCAATGGCGTATTTTTTGTTTTTGCCATATTCTGAAAGAGCAATGTCTTCTTAGCATCTACACGAAATTCCATAAAGATTTCTCAAATAATTTCCATGGTGTGAATGTTTTAAACTTTAATTTCTCTCATTATTTCGATAAAATTCAGTTTCAGTTGAAAATAACTCTAAAACTGTCGATACCGTATTTTCTGTTTTTGACATATTCTGAAAGAGCGGTGTTTTCTCAACAGCCATACAAGGTTTCATAAAGATATCTGAACAAATTTCCATTTTGTGGATGTTTCAAACTCCAATTTCTCTAAATATTTCCACACAGCTTTATGTTTTCGACTTTCAGTTTTAAATATAGCGAAAACTATCGATAGCGTATTTTTTGATTTTGGCATACTCTAAAAGAGCAATGTCTTCTTAGCATCCACACGAATTTTCATAAAGATTTCTCAAAGAATTTATAAGTTGTGAAAGTTTTAAACTTCACTTTCCCTAAATATTTCCAGAAAATTTAATTTTTACTTTCCCCCGTATGTAATACAAAGGGAAAGTATTGTTTTCGTGAAAATTTTCGAATCAAAAATTTTAGCGGAAATATCCGTTTTGAGGTCCCCTGAGTCGAATAAGACCATTTTTGAAAAATGTCTGTCTGTCTGTGTGTCTGTGTGTGCCTGTGTGCGCTGTACCGCAAAAACCGCTAAAGATATCGAGATGAAACTTGAAACTTAAGCTTTTTGTTACAATCGAAAGAACTGAAAAGCTTTTGGTGAAAATCGGAAAACCGGAAGTGGTACTTTACTCTTAGCGTTTTTCAGTTTTTTCAGATTATTTCAATAAATGTTCATCAAACAAAAAATTCTTTCAAATAAAAGTTGTAGATAATAATAAAATGAAGATGTATTGTTCACTTACTTTTTGTCATAGCACTCTTAGTTTTTGAGATATTTCAAAAGTTGTGTGTTTTATCTAGTTATTGGTGTGTGACAGCGTATGTGTCGATACAATTGAAAAATGTTTCAAATAAAAGTTGTAGTTATCAAAAAGTTGAAGACATTTGGAAAATAATAATGCTACAAATATTTTAAAAGTGATTTAATACGCAATTTACGGGGGAAAGTACTATGATGGACACATCACCATTTTTTCCACATTCAATTGAAAGTTACTCGAAAACTGTCTGTTGATTCGGATTTCTCAATATTTTATATTTCGTGTATTTTCTGCATTATTTTATTTTTGGGTGTTTCATTACTTTATTTGGCCCCCTTTTTCATAAAAGCAGAAAGGGGCGCTTGTATTTACTTACCAGTTTTATTACTCTTTGTGCTTGTGATTTCTAAAGCGAAACCTGAGAGCCAAATGTTTGGCGGGATTTCATTTATTTCGCTTTACGGCCGAAAGAACGATTAACCATTGTCAAGAAAATTTAATCAATTTCTAAAGAGCGGGCCCAAAACGTGCCTAATTGGGCCTATAAACGTTAATCCGCGACCGATCGAAGCGTCCGGACTTGTCCCTTTCACCATGCCCAAAAATTCCAGAAATTTCCAGCACCTGACCCTCTGTCCTTATTTTTCACACTGAAAAATCATCCCTCGCTTTCTCTTCTAGAATCCCTCTCCAATCAATCCTGACCAATCAGATTTTCCTATCCCAAACCGTTTCTTCTGTTAACAAAACCAGAAAACAGTCTTGTCTTGAACACCGTTTCAACAACATCGTTCTTTCGGTCGTACCGAGCTATTAACTTTCTTTTAACTTGTGTTTTTTAACTGATACTTTCTATCCACGTGTTTTTAACTTCACTTATTTTTTCCGTTATTATTTGTTAATTGTTTTGTATATATGTCAGTATTTAAATAAATCGTTTTTGTTTAACTTACTGGCTTAAGTAATTTTTATTAAAGTCGCGAGAACCGCGCAATTTACACTGTCGATGGCGTATTTTTTGTTTTTGGCATATTCTGAAGCATCCACACGATATTCCGTGAACATTGCACAAAGAATTTCTATGTTGTGAATGTTTTAAACCTTAATTTCCCTAAATATTTCCATTAAATTATTCTTTTCCGATATTTAATTGAAAATAAAAAATGGCATTTATTCATTGATTGAACATGGACATTTCTTGAGTACATATTTTTATAGTTTCTCTTGACCATAGACATCAGATAACGATAGATAAATTATTCTGTATCGTTATTTTATTTGTCGACAAAAAAGATGCGCCTGCATCTCTTTTTTTCCAGAAGTCACCTTTAGATTAAGACCCTGAACCGCGCACTCTCCGGAACAAAATCGATCCGTTGCCGCACTGACACAGTTTTCCGCGATAAGCACCTCCGTACTGGGTGTTTTCCTCAACGCCAAAAGATATCCCCACGCAATTTACTCAGAAGAAAAAATAATGTAAACACTTTTCCGCAAACGAAAATGTTAACGAGGCGAAAATCCACCGCCTTTCCGGTGGTGATATTTTTAATCCTCCTGGAGGTGGCGGCCATCCACGGACAGGAGGCCCACAGGGATATCAAACACCCAGAACTGCCCAAATTGTAAGTTAATAATATATTTACACACACCTATTAATCAAGTCTAAATCCATCTGGATTAATGAAACAAACAAAAAAAACAATTTTTATATTCCATTGCGGTCAATTTTTTGGGTTTATAATCGTAGCAAATTGGGTTTGATTTGATTGAGGATTGAGGATTAAGTGAGCGATTATTCAATTGTAACCGGTTGGCAGTAGCGCAGCCAGGGCTTCGTCTTAGGGGGGGGGGGCAATACAAATCAAGCAAATAAATTAGAAAATCAAACTAAATACATACTTATATTTACTTTAATAACTGTTTACTTAATTTAACGAATACTAACTGTTTTTTTTTTAATTATTAAACCACAATTAATTTTGATTTGCCAAGAAAATAGTTATTATAGAGAAATTATTCTCCATAATATTTATTTTCTGTTAGAAATATATCTTATTTTATATCATATTCTCGAATTATCAAACCAAAAATTCTCTAATTTTATAATTCAAAATTAATTTGTTGACTCTTAGGATGAAGACATTGCTCTTTCAAGATATAAAAAAAACATAAAATACGTTATTGTCAATTGAATGCCCAAAAAGTCGAATTTTATGGAAATATTTAGGGAAATTAAATTTTCGAACATTCACAACATGGTAATTGTTTGGAAAATCTTTATGGAATTTCCTGTGGATGTTAAAAAGACATTACTCTTTCACAATATAGCATAAACAAAAAATACGCCATCGATGGTTTTCGTGTTATTTTTAATTGAATGTCGAAAAAGTAGAATGTTATGAAAATATTTAGGATAATTAAAGTTTAAAATATTCACAACATGATAACTTTTCAACAAATCTCTATGGAAATTCGTGTAGGTGCTAAGAAGATATTGCTCTTTCAGAATATACTAAAAGCAAATAATACGCATTCAAGAGTTTTCGTTTAAATATAGCGAAAACTATCGATAGCGTATTTTTTGATTTTGGCATACTCTGAAAGAATGTCGAGAATGTCGAGAATTTTCAATTGAATGTCGAGAAAGTCGAATTTTATGAAAAAAAATAGGGAAATTAGTTTCGAACATTCTCAACATGGATATTCGTCATGGAATTTCATATCGATGTTAAGAAGACATTACTCTTTCACAATATGACAAAACAAAAAAATGCGTCATCGACAGTTTTTGAGTTATTTTCAATTGAATGTCGAAAACGTAGAATTTGATGGAAATATTTAGGGAAATTAAAATTTCAAACATGAAAATTCTTTGGAAAATCTTCATAGAATTTTGTGTGGGTGTTAAGAAGACATTGCTCTTTTAAAATATGACAAAAACAAAAAATACGCCATCGATAGTTTTTGACTTATTTTTAATTGAATGTCTAGAAAGTAGAATGTTATGGATATTTATATTAAGGATTACTAATATTATTAAAGTACAATATTCTTTATTTACAAATATTTACAAACATTCATTACAATAATAGTATATTTATAATAAATGGTATTGTAAAAATTGAAATTTTTCTTTTTTCCTTCCCTACTTCTTCGCCGCGGGATCGTTGGGTGATTGTTCCCATCTCGGGCTACTGGTATCGAGGGATATATGTTTTGTACATTTTCTGCTCCGATATATTTACTTAATTTATTTTGTTGTTTAGTATTAGGTTCTTAAAGTTTAAAATATACAGAAGATGGAAATTCTTTGATAAATTTTCATGGAAGTTCGTGTGGAGGTTAAGAATACATTGCTCTTTCAGAATATTCTAAAAACAAAAAATATGCCACCGAGAGTTTTTAGTTATTTTCAATTGAATGTCGAAAAAGTAGAATTTTATGAAAACATTTAGGGAAATTAAAATTTCGAACATTCACAACATGGACATTTTTCAGAAAATCTTCATGAAATATTATCAATGCTCACTGCTCATTTGACATCGCATTACATGTTGAATAACATATAAATGTATTGAGATTGCGCTAGATGTGGTTATCGGAATTATCGACATTAACTACGCTACTTCATGTTTTCATTTAATTTAATTCTACTTTTTTTTTTTTTTTATTTTTAGTTTTTAAGTTATGTAAAAATCATTGTAATTCAAAGTATATGCAGTGCTATATTGTGAACGATTGTGACTATACTGTATTGCGCTATAATTGTATTTTTCTAATTTATCCTATTATTAGATCTTATGAATCTGTTGGATAATAAATAAATAAATAAATAAATAAATAAATAAATTATGGCGATGTTAAAAAGACATTACTCTTTTACAATATAACAAAAACAAAAAACACGTTATCAATAGTTTTCGAGTTATTTTCAATTGAATGTCGAAAAAGTCGTATTTTATGAAAAAAATTAGGGAAATTAAAGTTTCGAACATTCACAACAAAGAAATTATTCGTTAAATCTTCATGGAAATTCGCATGGATGTTAAGAAGACATTGTTCTTTCAGAATATTTTCAATACAAAAAATACGAATTCGACAGTTTCTGAGTTATTTTCAATTAAATGTCGAAAAGCAGAATTTGAGAGAAATATTTAAAAAAATTAAAATTTCGAACATTCACATGAAAACTATTTGGAAAATCTACATGAAATTTCCTGTCAATGTTAAGGAGACATTACTCTTTCACAATATAATAAAAACAATAAATACGCCATCGCCAGTTTTCGGGTTATTTTCAATTGAATCTCGAAAAAATCGAATTTTAGAGAAAAACTTACGTACACTAAAGTTTTGAACATTCACAACATGGAAATTCTTAAGAAAATCTTCATGAAATTTCATGTAGGTGTTAGGAAGACATTACTCTTTCACAATATGACAAAAACAAAATACACGGTATCAACAGTTTTCTAGTTATTTTCAATTGAATGTCGAAAAAGTCGAAATTGATGGGAATATTTAAAAAAATTAAAATTAAACATTCACAACATGGAAATTCTTTGGAAAATCTTCATAGCATTTTTTGTGAATATTAAGAAGACATTGCTCTTTCAAAATATGCCAAAAACAAAAAATACGCCGTCGACAGTTTTCGAGTTATTTTCCATTGAATGTCGAAAAAGTAGAATTTTATTTATAAATAAAACACTGTTTATCACTTTGTTTGTATAACAATTGGTTTATTTGGTGACTATAATTTCGATACTACACGTATCATTATCAAACCGTTAGAGGTACGTGAACTATAGTCACCAAATAAACCAATTGTTATACAAACAAAGTGATAAACAGTGTTTTATTTATATTCAACAATGTATAACGAAGTAGAAGCCTCTATAGTCAGAGAATTTTATTTGAATATTTGGAGAAATTAAAGTTTAAAACATTCACAACATAGAAATTCTTTGAAAAATCTTAATGGAATTGTGTGTGGATGTTAAAAAAGACAGAATATGCCAAAACTAAAATACACTGTCGACAGCCTTTGAGTATTTTTCAATTAAAAGTCAAAAAAGTAGAATTTTATAGAAATATTTAAGATAATTAAAGTTTAAAACATTGACAACATGGACATTCTTAAAGAATTCATCATGGAATTTCATGTGGATGTTAAGAAGACATTGCTCTTTCAAAATATGCCAAAAACAAAATATGCGCATTTGACGCAGTTTTCCCGTTATTTTCAATTGAAAGTAGATTGAAGTAGAATTTCATGGAAATATTTAGGATAATTCAAGTTTAAAACATTCACAACATAGAAATTCTCCAAGAAATCTTCATACAATTCCGTTTGGTTGTTAAAAATACATTGCTCTTTCAGAATATGCCAAAAACAAAAACATACCATTAGACAGTTATCGAGTAGAAAGACTGTTATTTCTTACTTTACTTTTTAAAGTGAAGTAAGGAATAACAGTCTTTCTATTTGTGATTAATCACTTCACGTAAACTCGAAACAATACAGTTATCGAGTTATTTTCATTCGAAAGTCAAAATTAATGTTTAAATGATTTGCCTTCATTTCGAAACCAGTTTCCGTTGCTTTTGGGGGTTCCTTAAGGAACCCACTCTAGGCCAATATTATTTAGCTTTTTGAGAATGAAACTTCTAACAAGTTTTTCCACTCCCAGACTAAGCATGAAGTAAAATTTCGAGTTCAGAAAAGTCTGAAAATTTGGATTTGCCGGAGCGCGCGAGCGAAGCGAGTCGCGCCCCGGCAAATCCAAATTTTCAGGCTTTTCTGAACTCGAAATTTTACTTCATGCGTCACGCGTATAAAACACTGAATTAATTAAATTATACTGCTACTTTTGTAGAAAGGTAAAGTTGTTTAAACTATAAACTATTAATTAAAACACTTGGTATTGTTTCACTAAGTCCCATTTGCATCCCGACTGATTAACTTTAATCAAACACTAATCATTTATTAAACCTCTGATTAAGTCATAATTGTAGAATATAAAAATGTTTTAAATTTGTAACATATCCTAAACATGTCTCTTTTATCATTACGCGATTTTTTAATAATTTATACATAAAATTCCTGCGTTTTTCAGAAGTACTAATTAGCTTAATCGACTTGGGTGCAAACGGGCATAAATCAGTGAAAAAATACCAAGTGTTTCAATTAAAATATTTCACCACGGGTTGAGTGAGAAATTAATTAAAGATAAAGTCGTTTCAGTAATTTTTATTGTATATTTTTACAGGGTGAGGAATTGGGCGGAAAAATTGGGTGGAGAATTGTGGCACTTTGGAGAACTTGTCACAAGAAGAAATACAGTTGTAGAGGTACGTGATTTGCAATATTTTCTAATAACTATTTTATCTTTTTCTGTTGTAATAATTGTGTCTTTTGTTTCTAGAGCTTCAGGCATACACAGATCGTTCAGGAAGATGGCGTTCTGTTGCTCAAGGAAATCACAGAAAAAATCAAGAAGATGATGGACGAAAAAGTTGACGCAGTCAGGGTTAGTAAATAGGACCTAGTTACACCAAAAACGTTGAACTCGAGTTCAAGGTGAAGTTAAGTTCAAGATGACAGTTCCTATTGTTTTGTCACTTTGAACTCAAACTCAGACTTAAACTAATTGGTGCACCTGGCCCTAAATCCAAGTCGATCCAAAATTTCATGAATTTATTCAAAAACGTTTCAGAGAATAATGGAAATTGCTGAAAACGTCGCGGCCGTTCAAAGTGACGACGTTGAGGAGAGTTTCACTTACGTGAACGCGAAGGATCTGGAAAATTCTGCCGCTCCTGAAGAGGAGGATGAAGATGGAGATGAGGTCAGTATACAGAAATACTTAGACAACTTTTGTTTTGCGACCAATCCAAATCATCATCTTTTTCTCGTCGTCAACCTAACCTAACATGACAAAGTGACACCTAACCTAACCTGACGGTTAGATGTCACTTTGCCATTGTAGGTTAGATGCCAGTTTTACTTCCGATCCATTGGTAGAATCCCTGAACACACATTAGTTGGTAGATTGTCTTCAGATATAGACGATCTTTAGATCAGATCTAAATTCAGATATAGACTGTCTTCAGATCAAATGTAGATGTAAATGTATACTGTTTTCAGAACTGTTGTTGAATTTGTTGATTCAGCTGGCTGTCTTTAGATCTGTTATTGGATCAATTGGTTGTCTTTAGATCAGATGTAGACCATCCTCAGATCTGTTATCAGATCAAGTGGCTGTCTTCAGATCAGATGTACACTTCTGTGCAATAAAATGAAGCACAAGTCTTTGCCTATTTTTCACAATATTCTAGTTGTATAATTCGGGTCTGTGTTTTAATTGCCTAGCAGCAGTTTCAATAAATAATAAAACACTTATTTCCTACTCCCAACGTTTCTTAATTCTGAAAACAGTGTATTTACCGATGTTCACCAATTGACAATTTGGCTAATAGAAAAACCAACTTCTATTTTAGTTAGAATTCGAATTTTTGAATTGTTGTCTAAATGACTCGGCATTTTGACATTAAAAAAATTGACATATTGACGTAACTAGGAAACTCCTTAAGTCCGCTTTAAACTATAACATATTTCGTGTACTTAATTTTATTGCACAGAAGTGTACATTCAGATGTAGACTGTCGGATCAATTGGCTAACTTCAGATCAGATCTAGATTCAGCTGTAGGCTGTCTTTAGATCTGTTGTCGGATCAATTGGCTTTCTTCACATTAGATGTAGACTCAGATGTAGACCGGCTTCTGATTTATTATCAGATCAAGAGGCTGTTCTCAGATAAGATATAGAATTAGAGGTAGATTTTCTTTAGATCTGTTGGCAGATTAATCTGCTATCTTTAGAACAGATCTAGATTCACTAGAGATCTTCAGATTTGTTGTCGGATCAATTGGCTGTCTTCAGAGCAGATCTAGATTCAGATCTAGACCGTCTTCAGATTAATTGGCTGTTTTTAGATCAGCTGTAGATTCAGATGTAGATCGCTTTTAGATCTGCTATCAGATCATGTGGCTATCTTCAGATTAGATGTAGATTCAGATGTAGACTATCTTCAGATCAAATATCTGTCTTTAGGTCAGATGTAGACCGACTTCAGATATGTTGTCAGATCAAGTGGTTGTCTTCAGATCAGATGTAGATTGTCTTTAGATCTGTTGTTGAATCAATTGGCTTTCTTTACATTAGATTTAGACTCAGATGTGGACCGGCTTCAGATCTATTGTTATAGCAAGTGGCTGTCCTCAGATGAGATATAGATTCAGAGGTAGACTGTCTTTAGATCTGTTGTCGGATCAGTTAGCTTTCTTCACATTAGATGTAGACTCAGATGTAGACCGGCTTCTGATTTATTATCAGATCAAGAGGCTGTTCTCAGATAAGATATAGAATTAGAGGTAGACTTTCTTTAGATCTGTTGTCAGATTAATCTGCTGTCTTTAGAACAGATCTAGATTCACTAGAGATCTTCTTTAGATCTGTTGTCGGATCCATTGGCTGTCTTCAGATCAGATCTAGATTCAGATCTAAACTGTCTTCAGATCAATTGGCTGTTTTCAGATCAGATGTAGATCCAGATATAAATCGCCTTCAGATCTGCTGTTAGATCAAGTGGCTATCTTCATATTAGATGTAGATTCAGATGTAGACTATCTTCAGATCAGATGTAGACCGTCTTTAGATCTGTTGTAAGATCAAGTGGTTGTCTTCAGATCAGATGTAGTGTGTCTTTAAAATTGTTATCGAATCAATTGGCTGTCTTTAGACTAGATTAATAACTCATCTTTTAAATGATTTTTTGTAGGATGGAAATTCTCATCAAGCCGAATCTCTACGTGGAACTTACAGCAGATACGTATCAGACCAAAAGTACACATTAGACGGAATGTACAGGAGGAAAATGCCGCGGGACGAATCCGACGACTACCAATCGGATCAAGAGCAAGTCGAGGAACAGGAACAGATCATCATTCCAGAGGAAGAGAAAATCGAAGCTGAAGAAAAGGAAGAAGAATTGGAAGTAAGTAAAAATCGAATAGTCAAAGTTTTTTTTCTAAATTGAGATTTGTTTTGACGTATCTTACAGGAAGTCGATTCAGAGAAAGAAAACGAACCAATGGCCAGTCCTAAAACAGACGAAGACAAACGGAGACTTCCGCTCTATCCAAACCCGCACTTTTACAACATTCCCGTGAATACTAACGTCAGCGCTGTTCATGTTCCCAGCAATGTTTACGATAGATGTAAGTCAACCAGCTGCGGCTCGTAACCTCACTTTAGAGAAGGCAGAGGTACAAGGTTAAATATAAATATGAAGTTCATAGGTGCATGATGACGTCACAGAACGATGTTAATGCCAGACGAGCTTAAGAGCAGGATCAAGCGACCTTTTAATAACAGGATACCTTAATCGCTTAAAGGTCGCTTGGTGCAGCTCATCGTCATTGAATGACATACATAATATACAGAGAGTTTTATGTAACACCGAACATGTTCATCCAATACACTTTGACACCTTTAGTTTTTAAGTTATGTGTAAATTGGGTTGCCTATATGACCACTAAAAAATGTAGCCAATCAATCGCAATTAATCCCTGAACGTGTACACACAGGGAGTTTTTCTTTCAAGTATACATGTCCCAATTACACTGTATATGTTGTAAATCTTTAGATATTCGTTGTTAAAAAAATCAATTTAAAACTTGAAATGAGTGTGTTCCACTCCCAGACTAAGCATGAAGTAAAATTTCGAGTTTAGAAAAGCCCCGCGTAGAAAATTTGTCGAGGGTCGCGCAGCGACCCGAGACAAATTTTCGCGGGGCTTTTCTAAACTCGAAATTTTACTTCATGCGCCACGCGTATATAACAGATTTCAAGTAAAGTTCGAATATGCATAATTTTCACAATATTTTAGTGTTTTATACGCGTGGCGCATGAAGTAAAATTTCGAGTTTAGAAAAGCCTGAAAATTTGGTTTGGTCGCGTAGCGCGAAGCGCGGAGCGCGAGTGGGCCCGATCGCGGAAAAAGCTGGACAAAATTGTAAATGTTGATAAAAACTTACAAAAACGAGTGTAGTTAGGTTTTTGGGGTCTCTGATAACGATTTCGATGTGAAAATTGAAAAATTCAAAATGGCGGAGCCAATATGGCGGATCAAAAATTAAAAAATCAGCGGATTCGTGTGAAATTTTGTACATAAAGGGTTTTGGGGTTACCGATTATGATTTTGATGTCAAAATTCAAAAATTCAAAATGGAGGATCCAATATGGCGGATCAAAAATTAAAAAATCAGCGGATTCGTGTGAAATTTTGTACATAGAGGGTTTTGGGGTTACCGATTATGATTTTGATGTCAAAATTCAAAAATTCAAAATGGCGGAGCCAATATGGCGGATCAAAAATTAAAAAATCAGCGGATTCATGTGAAATTTTGTACATAAAGGGTTTTGGGGTTACCGATTATGATTTTGATGTCAAAATTCAAAAATTCAAAATGGCGGAGCCAATATGGCGGATCAAAAATTAAAAAATCAGCGGATTCATGTGAAATTTTGTACATAAAGGGTTTTGGGGTTACCGATTATGATTTTGATGTCAAAATTCAAAAATTCAAAATGGAGGATCCAATATGGCGGATCAAAAATTAAAAAATCAGCGGATTCGTGTGAAATTTTGTACATAGAGGGTTTTGGGGTTACCGATTATGATTTTGATGTCAAAATTCAAAAATTCAAAATGGCGGAGCCAATATGGCGGATCAAAAATTAAAAAATCAGCGGATTCATGTGAAATTTTGTACATAAAGGGTTTTGGGGTTACCGATTATGATTTTGATGTCAAAATTCAAAAATTCAAAATGGAGGATCCAATATGGCGGATCAAAAATTAAAAAATCAGCGGATTCGTGTGAAATTTTGTATATAAATGGTTTTGGGGTTACTGATTATGATTTTGATGTCGAAATTCAAAAATTCAAAATGGCAGATCCAATATGGAGGATCAAAAATACAAAATTTGGCGGATTCGTGTACAATTTTGTATATAAAGGGTTTTGGGGTTGCTGATTGTTATTTTCATGTCAACTATCAAAAATTCAAAATGGCGGATTTAATATGTCGGATCTAAAATACAACATTTTGCGGATTCTTGTACAATTATGCATATAAGGGGTTTTGGGGCTGCTGATTATGATTTTGACGTATGAATTAAACGAATTCCAAATTATGACATTTATTCCGTGTATATTAACCTATGACTAAAAATCAAAATCGTCGTCGCTCGTCTCGCAGTCGCTCGCATCGCTCTCGCGCGCCTCTACATCGACACTGTTTCCACCTTGAACATCAGGGAGAGGGTGGAGCAGATTCCACACCTCGGGTGGCAAAGGTTTATCGACGATAGCCTTTTTATCCTGTAAACTCGATATGAGAGGATCCGAAGATACGAGGAGCCGACGAAACACATCCTCCATTGTTTTGGTTCGAGAACATTTGCGGGCGAAATTCTCGCGATATTTTCTTATGTCTTTGTTTCGGGCTTCCTGCGCATCTTCGGACAACTGCCCAATAGGTAGCGGAGACGCTTCGATAATCGCATACCCGTGAATTAAAATCACGTGTGCCGTTGTTGGCATGGGGTACCAACTATAAAGTTCAACGTATCGGGTTGCAACGTCTATGCAATACAATTTGAATTTCTGCGTATCAACGCTCAACCCGCTCGACAACGCTTGCAACACTACTTTACATTTAGCCATTAGGTCTTCATCCAGTCCCAAAATATGCGCAGTTGTAGGTACATCTTCAAAAAAGCGTCAAGCGGTATAACCGTCGTTGGTCGTCCCGGATCCGGGCTTAGGAATGTCAATTTGTAAGCCGTACACACGCTTGAACTCTGCCTGAATTTTAGCTTTTCTGGTTGCAACACTTTGCTTCTGCTCTGCGGAACGCGCTTGCTACTTTCTTTCGGTGGTATCATCGCTGCATTTGTAGGATAAGTGCAAGAACCACTCCATAAACCTTATCCACGCGTGCAGCGATGAAATACCAAACGACAGATTGCCGGCTTTTATTGATTTAGATATCATAGAGTCGATGTCATTAAACGACTTCGATGTCGAATCGCAATGTAACAACGCATAGATGACGAAGTATTGGTTATCGCGTTTTTTACTTTTCCGTCGATCATCGTAAAGACCAACTCGTATTTAATACGTACATTTCGACCGTTAATAACCGTGTTAAACGGTATGAGCTTCTTAATTTGATCATCAATGTACTGTTGTTCTTTACGAGTATCTTTGGCCGTTTCTTTTAAAAACTGAAATCTTATCGGTCTGCAAAATCGCGTTGACGAGGGCTTTAGATTTCTCCATAGTACGATTTTCTCGCTACCGACTGCACAAAGCTCTAAAGGCACGACCGAAGTAAAGAACATGTAGGCATCGCTGCTATTTTCGTCGCTGAATTTTTGCTTATATTGTTGACTCGTAGACCCATCACATCCCCATTTAAAAATTAATTCGCAATTATCCAAATAACTCGAATCTAGTGCAATTATGTTGTCCGTAGCAACCTGCGTGAGTCTAACGGATATATGGTCAAGCAATGCCTGCAACTGTACTTCCGCGTGAGTTTCTGACACTGAGATAGTTGACAAATCAGGGTAACAGCGACGTTTAGCTGCTACGATCTTTTGATAAGATGGGTACAATGGAGTTGTACTGTGTGCATTTGTCACCTTTCTCATCAACAGATATGTCTCTTTTGATATTTTCCCCGTAATTATCAAATCAAGAGCCGCATCCGACGATATCTCTGTTGAAGCGGGGGCTTCTGCTTTTTTCAAAGCAGCCTGGTACTTGGAGGCCCGATTAGGTGAGTTCGATGTTACGTCCATCAATAATGTTGAAGCCTGAGGACGTCCACTCGCACGAAGGCTCATTCGCGTGGCAAATACCAACTCCGATGTAGTGTGCTGTCTTTCGCCGTTTTGATCGGTCAGTCGAACTGTCAAAAGTGGCAGTACGTCGGCCTTTCTTCTTTTTTTCTTTCGGCGCTTCC
The DNA here is from genome assembly GCA_932526585.2 of Philonthus cognatus. NCBI lineage: Eukaryota > Metazoa > Arthropoda > Insecta > Coleoptera > Staphylinidae > Philonthus > Philonthus cognatus. Next base: position 144,881,983 of record OW052242.1, read on the forward strand.
CGTTCTTCAGACCTGTAGGCATTCTGCCATAAATAAGGCAAAATAAAATAAATAATTAATAATAATGTGGTAATAATGCCTAATAGTAAAGTAACATAATAATGTAAATAATTTACCACGAAAGTTATCTTCTGTTCAAGCCAAGTGCCATTTTGCTGATAAAATGTTGTATGGTTTCGGAAGGACTTTTTCCACTTTGCATGGATTTTTGAAATCGTCGCTTTTAACACCGTTATGTCCGAGGTGTTGAGCTGAAGGTAAAAAAATCAGTAATACGGCGTTAGACATTTGCAAGATTATTTATGATGGTACAGAAATATTCAAAACAAACTCGGATATACTTTGAAAATAACTGTAAAGTATCATATTCAAATTTGATTAGCATTAACAACATGAGATTGTGTATTTTATTTGCAATTATTGTTCTGCATTTATTTGTTTTGAATGGTTTTGTAACAATAAAATGTTCTACCTGGAATGGGCCTCCGATTTTGGTAGTGAGTTTTTCTTGCACTGCTGCGACTTGGCTGCTGAGGTCCGACGCCCACGCGCCCTTAAGGATTGTGAATAAATCCCCCCGCGAATAAGAAACTGAAAATACATTCAACAGTAGAATGAATTAAAAAAATATGTAGTATTTTTTGACTTTTTTTTAATATTAAATTTCACATTTTCACGAGTAAAAAATAGTTTTTATGCAGTTTTCAATACTTCTATGTACGCAATATTTTACATCGTTTTGTAAATATTTCTTATCGAAATTATAAAATGTCAAATATACAATCAAAAAATAGTTTTTTAATAAAATATAAATTTTTTCTAAATATTTGGCGATATTACGTTCAAATTAATCATCTCAACAAAAATTGCGTGTTGGGCCGGTTGCGCTCTGCCGCACTCAAACGTCGATAAAAACAAAAACCGCAGGTCACCGCAGCTGCACTTTTGATAAAAATTAGAGCATTTTCAGGGCTTTAAGGCAAGCTAAGTCGCTAAGTGGTAATAAGTGGTAATAAAAAGGTAGCCATAAATATGTAAAATAAAATGAGTTAGGCGGGAGAGGTTAAGAGATACGATGTAAACACATTAAAATGGAGATGTTTCTGGACTTGATCCACGCGAAACTTACCTTCAGGCGATCGATCCATGATGTATCACAAAAATTCCGGAGGTTTTTGCACTCGAAGCACTTTTTTGCTATTATTACGTGACGTCGAAATCGACCGGGATTGACAGACGCTCAATCGCGCCAACTTCACCGGTCGATTAAACAAGGAGAGATAGCTGGGATATCTCTCTCGCTCGGGAATATGATGCACCAGTGACCCCTGTTGACGATTTGGTGGAACTTAAGTCTGAGCGCGACATTTGAATTTTTGAATTTTGTCCAGCTTTTTCCTCGATCGGGCCCACTGTGGAGCGGCCAAACCAAATTTTCAGGCTTTTCTAAACTCGAAATTTTACTTCATGCGCCACCGGTACAAAACACTGACATATTACAAAGTTTAAAACACACCACTAAACTTTACATTGTATCAGTGTTTTGTACCGGTGGCGCATGAAGTAAAATTTCGAGTTTAGAAAAGCCTGAACATTTGGTTTGGCCGCTCCGCGCTTCGCGCTACGCGACCAAACCAAATTTTCAGGCTTTTCTAAACTCGAAATTTTACTTCATGCTTAACCTGGGAGTGGAAAACACTCGTTTGAAGCTTCAAATCAAATTCTTTTAAAAACAGAGTGTCGACGAATGTACAACGCATGCTTATGTATACTTAAAGGAAAAATTCTCGTTATGAAAATGTTCGGTGTTACATAAAACTCTCTGTATGTGTGTCATCCAATTACCTTGGGTGTAGCTATTAAACTTGTTCAGATGTTGTTGTGACGTCACGAGTTATCAAGAACGAAACGTGATCAAAAGGATTTCCACCTCAATTGTTATACCTTGAACCTGCAGCATCCTCTGAAGTTGCTCCTAAACCGCGCCTGAAGTCAACATTTGGAAATTGCAATTAATAAATAATTATATCTTTTGTACAGCAAAAGAAGTTATAAAAGGAATCAAATGGTCGGAAGAACTGGATAAGATCTTTAGGTATAACTACAAAAATGATCCAAGTTTGTCTTGGCAGTATTTCGGAGCATCGACTGGATTCATGCGACAATTTCCTGGTGAGTCAAAAAATAACCGCATCCTAAATATTCAATTTGCAACTTTGAAAGAGTGTTACTAATCCTAGATTAGGCCTTTGGCTGCGCCTCTACCGGCTGGGTTCTCCAACGTTACTTAAGTCCTTAAACCGTGTCGTAAAGTGTTGCATCAATGCTCCTAAGTCACCATTTGCCATGACTTAGGACACGGAATCTAACCTAAAAACTATGACAACGGTAAAATTATTATCTTACTCAAAGAATCCTCTCTTTTGTTCTCTACAATATATTTATATTTGTCTACAAGAGAAAATAGAAGAGGTTTTTCTTCTGCGGTATAGTTTGCACTGCGTTTTTCACTCAATTTTAAATGTAGCTTTGCGAAATAAGATATGTTGTGGCAGAATACGGATGACAGATTATAAACAATAAATTATTTTCTTTATAAATGGCGTACATTTTTCCACGAATCAGGTGGGAGACATTTAAAATTAAAATTTCCCGCCAAATCAACAGCCAATACAGTTTGTGTAAATCGCTACGTTGCCACTTATTCGCACAACTAAGAATGACACATAAGCCATTGCTTAAATCAGTAAGTGCAACGCATTTCAATTATAAGCCCTACTTAAAGTTAGGCATTGCTTACATAAACAACGTTCTCAGCCATAGATGCAACTAATCATTAGTCATGTCAGATCTAGGTATGTGACTATTTGTAACCTTTAATGTTTCTTCTTAGCTATGATTTGGCATCAAGAACCCGTGGACTTGTTCGACTGCCGCACAAGAAACTGGTTCATAGAAGCGGCGTCATCCCCAAAAGACATAATCATCCTTATAGACAGATCCGGCTCGATGACGGGAATGAGACGCGAGATCGCCAAACACGTCGTTTACAACATTCTGGACACTTTGGGCAACAATGATTACGTGAACATCTACACGTTTAGCAACACGACGGAACCTTTAATCGACTGTTTCGACGATTTATTAGTCCAGGTAAACAATGATTCTGTTCAAAATACACTGAAGATGGTATTGTTGTGTGTGACGTTTCGTTTATTACTTTGCAAAACAAAGGCAAACCATTGTTTTCGCAAGCATTTCACTATTTGTAACCTTTAACTGTATTGTTTCGAGTTTACGTGAAGTGATTAATCACAAATAGAAAGACTGTTATTCCTTACTTCACTTTTTATTTTTATGTTAGATGTGAAGTTTGTTATTGATAATGAGCACCTTGTGTCTCGAAATGTACATCTAACATAAAAATAAAAAGTGAAGTAAGGAATAACAGTCTTTCTATTTGTGATTTGTAACCTTTGTTTTGCAAAACAAAGGCAAAGTATTGTTTTCGCGAACATTTTTAAATACAATATTTTAGAGGATCCATTTTAAGGTTTCCCGAGTTGATTAAGACCATTTTTGAAACAGATCTGTCAATCAGATGTACAGTCGACGCAACCCAAATGTGAACGCTCTTTGATTGTCATGGTATTTGTTACTGAAATTCATTCCTGTAATGCTGGCTTTGGCCAGTGGTATTACAAAGAGAGGCGTTTTCGACAATAATTTTTGAGAGCTGTCAAATTTAATTGCGACGAGCGACTATGATGCAAAGTGTAAATTACACCATTAAATTTTGGCGTTCAAATTTGGGTTGCGCCGACTGCACAGCGTGAACCGCGTGTAAGTAACACTTCGTTTTTTGTCTGATAGGCAAACTTAGCCAACGTGAGGATGTTCAAAGAGGCCATGGCACTTTTCCACACCGAGCAAATCGCCAATTTTTCCTTAGCACTAACAACCGCCTTTAAACTTCTCAAAGATTACAGAGATAACAGAATTGGGCAAGGTTAGAATTCCTCTGCAATTTATTCTAAAAAACATTGATTATTTAATCGTTTTCAGGTGCTCAATGCAATCAGGCTATCATGTTAGTCACCGACGGCGTTTACTACAATTTCAAAGAAATCTTCAAAGAGTACAATTGGCAAAATCTGCCCTTCATGCCTGTCAGGGTCTTCACTTATCTGATTGGTCGTGAAGTGTCTGATGTTAGGGAAGTCAAATGGATGGCGTGCGCAAATCAAGGTAAGCATGCAGTAACATTTCGAGTTAAAAAACCCTAAACATTTGGAGACTTGTCTCAATGAGACAAACCTTTTGCAGAAGTCGATATTAATTTTTGTAAATATTCTGCAAACTATTGACAAACTCAATTTTTCTTTATGTTAAATTGTCTTTATGTTATCCTAAAAATTTGGTTTGTTCGCGTAGCGAAGCGGGGTAACCAAACCAAATTTATGTCTACCTTTCAATTTTCGTCTTCTTCATCTTATATCTTGATTAATATTGTTATTTTTATTCTTAATTAGGTTATTACGTGCATCTGAGCACTTATGCGGAAGTAAGAGAGCAAGTGCTTCACTATATACCGGTGATGGCGAGGCCGATGGTTTTAAATCCGACTTTGAAACCTAACCCAACCTGGACTCCTGTCTACGCTGACGTCACCGATCCGAAATTGACCAACTGGCTTTGGACCAACAGAGTAAGGAACAAACAACGTGACAGGTTCATGCTTTACTGGAGGAATCGCAACAGAACGATGTTCCTCACTGACGATAGTATGGACAAAAAGTTCGTCTACCAACAGAAGAAGGCAAGTGACAAACATGTAACACATATTGTTTATGAGTTTAGTCCAACATTTCATAAACTATGTAAACATCTGCAGAAGTATTAAGTAAAATCTTAAACATTATAAATTAAAGTCTTGACAATTCTAAATCAAAATTTTCAAAGTTTTAAACTAAAGTCTTCAAGTATACAAGCTAAAGTCTTCAATATACAGAACTAAAATCTTTAACATACAGAACTAAAGTCTTCAACATACAGAACTAAAGTCTTCAACATACAGAACTAAAGTCTTCAACATACAGAATTAAAGTCTTCAACATACAGAACTAAAGTCTTCAAAATTCTAAACTAAAGTCCTAATAATCCTGAGCTAATTTTATCTAAATAGTAAATTTATTATTGTGGAAAAAATGTACGATGTATCGGGACTTTGCGATGTTTTCCGGATTTTGGAATGAAGAACTAATAACAAAAGTATGGTTAGCCATACTTTCGGCAAAAGTATGGTTAACTGTAGGCTTTAGGAATTTCGAGGAGAGTAAATATCGAAGAATTATGGGCTTATGACGTCGGCACATTTAACTAAATATCAAAGAACTGTAGGTAAAAATATTTAGAAATTTGGGGAAGCAAAATATCAAAGAATTATAGTCCCATATCTTCTGGTTTTTTTTTATTGAATGTTAAAAAACTGTAGGCCAATATCATTAGAAGGTTATACAGAGAGTTTCATGTAACACCGAACATTTTCATAAAGAGATTTTTTTTTAAGTATACACATGCATACGTCGTACATTTTCCGAGGCTCGGTTTTTAAAAGAATTTAATTTGATGCTTTAAACGAGTGTTTCCACTCCCAGGATAAGCATGAAGTAAAATTTCGAGTTTAGAAAAGCCTGAAAATTTGGTTTGGTCGCGTAGCGCGAAGCGCGGAGCGGCCAAACCAAATTTTTAGGCTTTTCTAAACTCGAAATTTTACTTCATGCGCCACCGGTACAAAACACTGACATATTACGAAGTTTAAAACACACCACTAAACTTTACATTGCATCAGTGTTTTTTGTACCGGTGGCGCATGAAGTAAAATTTCGAGTTTAGAAAAGCCTGAAAATTTGGTTTGGCCGCTCCGCGCTTCGCGCTACGCGACCAAACCAAATTTTCAGGCTTCTCTAAACTCGAAATTTTACTTCATGCTTAGCCTGGGAGTGGAAAACACTGGCTTAAAGCTTCAAATTACATTCTTTTAATAAATTAATAAGCGTTCATTTTGAAGCTTTAACCGAGTTTTTTCCACTCCCAGGGAAAGCATGAAGTAAAATTTCGAGTTTAGAAAAGCCTGAAAATTTGGTTTGGTCGCGTAGCGCGAAGCGCGGAGCGGCCAAACCAAATTTTCAGGCTTTTCTAAACTCGAAATTTTACTTCATGCGCCACCGGTACAAAAAACACTGATGCAATGTAAAGTTTAGTGGTGTGTTTTAAACTTCGTAATATGTCAGTGTTTTGTACCGGTGGCGCATGAAGTAAAATTTCGAGTTTAGAAAAGCCTAAAAATTTGTAAACTCGAAATTTTACTTCATGCGCCACGCGTACGCAACGCTGATTCATTGAAAAGTTTTAAATTTGGATGCTTGCGATTTATGGCGCCCAACTAGGGGCCACAGCGTTAGCCTGGCCCCACGTTGGGCCAAACACAAGCAGTATATTTCCAACTTCACAATATAGTCAGTGTTTTATACACGTGGCGCATGAAGTAAATTTCGAGTTTAGAAAAGCCCCGCGTAGAAAATTTGTCGAGGGTCGCGCAGCGACCCGATGCTTAGTCTGGGAGTGGAAAACACTTGGTAAAGGTAAATCATTGAATTCAATTAATTATCTACGTAACGTATTTAATGAATTTTACCCCTGAAACAACGATATCCTGATTTTCCGGTGAATTATCGGTAAACCGGTTTAAATTCACTAATGTATTGAATCACGGGTAATTTACAATTCCTAATAAGTATATAAAAAATGTTACCAATCAAATTAACGCGTATTTAGTCATTGATCAATAAGTTTAAAAAAACTAAATTAATAAGTGGTTATTTTGAAGCTTTTAACGAGTGTTTTCCACTACCACACAAAGCGTGAAGTAAAATTTCGAATTTAGAAAAGCCTGTGCGTTTTGGATTTGGACGCGTAGCGTCCAAATCCAAACTCAGGTTTTTCTAAATTCGAAATTTTACTTCATGCGCCACGCGTACGCAACGCTGATTCAGTGGGAAGTTTTAAATGTAGATGCTTGCGATTTATGGCGCCCAACTAGGGGCCACAGCGTTAGCCTGGCACCACGTTGGGCGCCAAAAAACCTCAAACGCAAGCATTTTAAATATTTTTAAACGAGTGTTCTTCACTCCCAGACTAAGCATGATGTAAAAATTTAAGTTTATAAAATCCTGACCGTTTGGATTTAGACCCGTAGCGTCCAAACTAAATCTTTTCTAAACTTAAAATTTTACTTCGTGCGCCGGGCGTACAATATGCAATTCAGGGTTCAATTTTAAACTTAAAATGAGTGTGTTCCACTCCCAGACTAAGCATGAAGTAAAATTGCGAGTTTAGAAAAGCCTGAAAATTTGGTTTGGTCGCGTAGCGCGAAGCGCGGAACGGCCAAACCAAATTTTCAGGCTTTTCTAAACTCGAAATTTTACTTCATGCGCCACCGGTACAAAACACTGACATTACGAAGTTTGAAACACACCACTAATTTTTACATTGCATTAGTGTTTTGTACCGGTGGCGCATGAAGTAAAATTTCGAGTTTAGAAAAGCCTGAAAATTTGGTTTGGCCGCTCCGCGCTTCGCGCTACGCGACCAAACCAAATTTTCAGGCTTTTCTAAACTCGAAATTTTACTTCATGCTTAGCCTGGGAGTGGAAAACACTGGCTTAAAGCTTCAAATTACATTCTTTTAATAAACCGAGCGTCAGCAAATGTACAACGTATGCTAATATATACTTAAACGAAAAATTCTCATGTTCGGTGTTACATAAAACACTCTGTATACAGGCAATTCAGGCAAACATTTGTAAAGAATTATAAAGACTTTTGCCTCTGCAGTAAAGATTTTGGGCTAGTGATTAAAGAATAGTAGTATGAGGATAACAAAATTGCACCTTAATAGATTTTGAGCTACTTGTTTGTTTCACTTTAATGCATTCATTAAGAAACAAATTAAAATGGCTCTTTCTTTAATTTCCTTATGGTTTATTTAGAGACGCGAGGAAATGGGGGAAATGCAAGTCTACAGACTGATGACGTCAGTTTCCCTTCCTGTCTACGATAGGCGACAAAACGCGGTGAGTAAAGTCAAAATTGCACTAAAGGCAGATTAATTGTAACAAAAGAAAAACAAAACGATAATATTATTTCTTCGATCCGTTTTTTTTTTGTGACAATTAATGCATGTTAACCTACAAAAAGTCATTTGCAATGTGACTTATGAATTAAACTAAAGAATTCAAATAAAACATCCCTGGTTCTAAATTTATAAAACTTGCTGAAGTTACTGTAAAAGTTTAAAGTTTTTTTAAGCAACCAGCCCTTAATTTCCTCCCATCCCGCTTGTAAAAACAACAAACGAAACTGAAACTGAAACATCTGAATGTGTTTACTTTTACTTGTTTCCTACAGAACATATCTGAAAAGATACAGATCAACGAAAAAATATGGATCACGGTGACCAGAGAGGTAACGGAGGAGATTCCGCCATTTTTATTTTAATTCCATACTATATATAAATACTCTATCTGTCTTTTGTTTTCGTTAACTCCCTTTTCTTTTAATACGAACGCTGAGAATTTTTAGGACTAGGATTACAGAATAATGAAACGCTTAATTTCTCAGTTGGTTGATTTCTTTTGAGTTTTCTTTTTTTATATATATAAATTTGTGCGGTACTAGATTTCAATAGGAATTAAGTGGAGAATTTGTTTTAGCCAGAAAAATATATATATATTTGTAGCCATTTCTTTCAGGTTGTACGCTAGACTATCCGCCATAGGCGTGCGTAGTAACCGTCCCGCATATTATACTTAAAATGAACGAAGTGTTTATTATTTATCATTAGTCATTAATTATTAGAGTTATTAGTCTTATAGAACCTTATTAAATATAAGTTAATAGAGAGTTTTAAACATTAAAACCTAAGCCTTGAAACTTAACCCATTGAGCAAAAAACAAATAAATAACGTTATATCAACATTGTAGCAACATTAAACGTTATTTTAATGTTGATGAAGCATTACTTAAATGGATTTGCTTTGTGGGAACTTTGTTGTTTAAACGTTAGTGCAGTCTTAAAACTTTCTACTAACTTCTGTATTAATGGGTTTTTTAGGGTAATTTTTGTATAACTATTTTTTTAGCGTAGATTTAGGCCGGACTTTATGTGTGGCTAGTCCTCGCTGTTTTATTGATTAATATTGATTATTGAGATTAGTCGTCAGAAGTTTTAGTTAAATTATTAGTCATAATGACTGTGTTCTTAGAGGTTTTAGAGTTTGGTTGGTTCCGAAAGTTTTTTTCTGAATGATTTAATCGATTTTACAGACGAGGGTGGCGAATTTGTTGGGGGTGGCGGGAACTGACGTCCCCATCGAGTACATACTGCGCTTGATGTTGCCATACAAAGTAAGTTTACACGATTGTTTATCGACTGATTCAATTGTTTTGAGTAGCGTTGTGAGCGTAATGAATGAAATCCACAAAGTAAGGAGTCCCACTGAGCAAACACAATTAGGTAATGTTTTATCGACATTAAAACAACGTTTAATGTTGCAACAATGTTGATATAGCGTGATTTATTTGTTTTTTGCTCAGTAGGGTGAGTTACTCCTTACTTTGTGACAACGCTCGCAACACTAACCCGGGCTGTAATGATATACTTTACGGCCTTGTTTAATAATCAGCACCGCAGTAAGAGGATAAACGGCGCCTGGGGCCAAATATCCAATTAGCACCCCCTCCCCTCCCTTCCCCTCACGGTTCAATAAAGTCAGTCACATTTGCGCCTCTGCGTCTCTTTTACGTGATGTTTTAATTCACGATTAGACGCGCTCTAACATAAATGGCGATGAAACCTGCCCAGTGAACGCAATCACAAACTAATACAATTCTTTATATTTCCGAAACAAACCATATTTAATCATTAATCAATAAGTTAAACAAATAAATAAATGTTGAAGCTTTAAACGAGCGTTTTCCAGTCCCAGACAAAGCATGAAGTAACATTTCGAGTTTAGAAAAGCCTGAGCGTTTTGGATTTGGACGCGTAGCGTCCAAATCCAAACTCAGGCTTTTCTAAACTCGAAATTTTACTTCATGCGCCACGCGTACGAAACGCTGATTCAGTGGGAAGTTTTAAATTTAGACGCTTGCGATTTATGGCGCCCAACTAGGGGCCACAGCGTTAGCCTGGGTAAACATAAGCAGTATATTTCCAACTACACAATATGGTCAGTGTTTTATACGCGTGGCGCATGAAGTAAAATTTCGAGTTTAGAAAAGCCCCGTGAAAATTTGTCTCGGGTCGCTGCACGACCCTCGACAAATTTTCTACGCGGGGCTTTTCTAAACTCGAAATTTTACTTCATGCTTAGTCTGGGAGTGGAAAACACTTGGTAAAGGTAAATCATTGAATTCAATTCATTATCCACGTAACGTATTTAATGAATTTTACCCCTGAAACAACGATATCGTGATTTTCCGGTGAATTATCGGTAAACCGGTTTAGATTTACAAATGTATTGAATCACGGGTAATTTATAATCCTTAATAAGCACATAAAAAAATTACGAATCAAATTAAAGCGTATTTACTCATTTAACAATACGTTTAAAACAAATTAAATTAATAAGCGTTCATTTTGAAGCTTTAACCGAGTGTTTTCCACTCCCAGACAAAGCATGATGTAAAATTTCGAGCTTAGAAAAGCTTGAGAGTTTGGATTTGCGTTTGGTTTTTTGGCGCCCAACGTGGGGCCAGGCTAACGCTGTGGCCCCTAGTTGGGCGCCATAAATCGCAAGCATCTAAATTTAAAAGTTCCCACTGAATCAGCGTTGCGTAGGCGTGGCGCATGAAGTAAAATTTCGAGTTTAGAAAAGCCCCGTGAAAATTTGTCTCGGGTCGCTGCGCGACCCGAGACAAATTTTCTAGGCGGGGCTTTTCTAAACTCGAAATTTTACTTCATGCTTAGTCTGGGAGTGGAAAACACTTGGTAAAGGTAAATCATTGAATTCAATTCATTATCCACGTAACGTATTTAATGAATTTTACCCCTGAAACAACGATATCGTGATTTTCCGGTGAATTATCGGTAAACCGGTTTAGATTTACAAATGTATTGAATCACGGGTAATTTATAATCCTTAATAAGCACATAAAAAAATTACGAATCAAATTAAAGCGTATTTACTCATTTAACAATACGTTTAAAACAAATTAAATTAATAAGCGTTCATTTTGAAGCTTTAACCGAGTGTTTTCCACTCCCAGACAAAGCATGATGTAAAATTTCGAGCTTAGAAAAGCTTGAGAGTTTGGATTTGCGTTTGGTTTTTTGGCGCCCAACGTGGGGCCAGGCTAACGCTGTGGCCCCTAGTTGGGCGCCATAAATCGCAAGCATCTAAATTTAAAAGTTCCCACTGAATCAGCGTTGCGTAGGCGTGGCGCATGAAGTAAAATTTCGAGTTTAGAAAAGCCCCGTGAAAATTTGTCTCGGGTCGCTGCGCGACCCGAGACAAATTTTCTACGCGGGGCTTTTCTAAACTCGAAATTTTACTTCATGCTTAGTCTGGGAGTGGAAAACACTTGGTAAAGGTAAATCTTACAATTCAATTAATTATCCACATAACGTATTTAATGAATTTTACCCCTGAAACAACGATATCATGATTTCCCGGTAAATTATCGGTAAACCGTTTTAGATACACTAATTTATTGAATCACGAGTAATTTACAATTCTTAATAAGCATATAAATAATTTTATAAATCAAACTAAAGCGTATTTAGTCATTAATGAATAAGTTTCAAATAAAATCAAATTAATAAGTGTTCATTTTAAAGCTTTAAGCGAGTGTTTTCCACTCCCAGACAAAGCATGAAGTAAAATTTCGAGTTTAGAAAAGCCTGAGCGTTTTGGATTTGGACGCGTAGCGTCCAAATCCAAACTCAGGCTTTTCTAAACTCGAAATTTTACTTTATGCGCCACGCGTACGCAACGCTGATTCATTGGGAAGTTTTAAATTTAGGTGCTTGCGATTTATGGCGCCCAACTAGGGGCCACAGCGTTAGCCTGGCCCCACGTTGGGCGCCAAAGAACCTCAAATGCAAGCGTTTTAAGTATTTTTAAACGAGTGTTCTCCACTTTTAGATGAAGCATGCAGTGAAATTTTAATAATAGTAATAAATCATTTATTGATAAATTGCATATTTACAATGATATAAACATAACTACAAAGGAAAACTGACTTAACAATATATATCTGATGCATTTGTCAAAGGGACTTAGATCATTCACAGCATTCGGTGTAAACCTATTGCTATGATTGGTCTTCCTCTAAGCCATAGAAAAAATAACTTAAATTTAACATCGGATTCTAAGAAAACTAATAAATAAAAACATTCATACATGAAAAAACTTATTTAAATATTTATTTTATTCGTAAATGAATAAGCTTATGGTTGCTGAGAGTTTAATAACATATATTTATATTTTAATTTAAAACCTAATAAATTAGTGTGTGCGAATGGTACCGAGTTCATGCAATGGACTATCGTATAAGAAAAACATCTTTTAAATAACTGCAGTCTATGTTTCGGCGTTGATAGTTGTCCTTTGTTCCTAATATTGATATTGTGGATATCGCTTCGAAACCGAAGTCAAATTTTGAGTTTAGAAAAGCCTGAGCGTTTGGATTTAGACCCGTAGCGTCCAAATTCAATCTTTTCTAAGCTTAAAATTTTACTTCGTGCGCCAGGCGTACAAAACGCTAATTTAGTGTGAAGTTTTTAACTTTTACTATTGCAATTTATGGCGCCCAACAAGGGCCGCGCGTTGGAATGGCGTTGGGCGCCAAAAAACCTCAAATTTATGCAAGTGTTGGACAATTTCTAGATAATTAAGAACACACATCTTTTAAGATGTTGGGCAATTTGTAGATTACAAAGAATTACTGGTGTGGGACACGCTAACGCTGTGGCCCCTAGTTGGGTGCCATAAATCACGAGCGTCCAAATTTAACGTGGAGCCAGGCTAATGCTGTGGCCCCCAGTTGTGTGCCATAAATCGCGAGCGTCCAAATTTAAGGCTTGGCCCTTGGTGGGCGCCATAAATTGCGAGAGTAAAAGTTGAAAACTTTCCACTGAATCAGCGCTTTGTACGCATGGCGCATGAAGTAAAATTTCGAGTTTAGAAAAGCCTGAGTTTGGATTTGGACGCTACGTGTCCAAATCCAAAACGCTCAGGCTTTTCTAAACTCGAAATTTTACTTCATGCTTAGCCTGGGAGTGGAAAACGCTTGGTAATGGTAAATCTGTAAATTCAATTAATTATCCACGTAACGTATTTAATGAATTTTACACCTGAAACAACAATATCATGATTTCCCGGTGAATAATCGATAAACCGGTTTAGATTCACTAATCATGGGTAATTTACAATTCTTAATAAACAAATAAAAAATATTACGAATCGAATTAAAGCGTATTTAGTCATTCATCAATAAGTTTAAAAAAACAAAATTAATAAGCGTTCATTTTGAAGCTTTAAACGAGGGTTTTCCACTCCCAGACAAAGCATGAAGTAAAATTTCGAGTTTAGAAAAGCCTGAGCGTTTTGGATTTGGACGCGTAGCGTCCAAATCCAAACTCAGGCTTTTCTAAACTCGAATTTTTACTTCATGCGCCACGCATACGCAACGCTGATTCAGTGGGAAATTTTAAATTTAGATGCTTGCGATTTATGGCGCCCAACTAGGGGCTACAGCGTTAGCCTGGACCCACGTTGGGTGCCAAAAAACATCAAATGCAGTATTGTTAAAGGAGTGTTCTCCGCTCCCAGATTAAGCATGAAAAAAAAAACATTTTTGAGTTTAGAAAAGCCTGAGCGTTTGGATGTAGACCCGTAGCGTCCGAACTCAATCTTTTCTAAACTTCAACGCTTTTCCATTAGGTGCGCCTGGGGCCGTCGCTCCCTTCGCCCTACCCCCCTTACTGCGGTGCTGTTTATAAAATGATATTTTTGTATGTTTACACAATCCCCCTGAGCAAAAAACAAACAAATAACGTTTTATCTACATTGTAACAACATTAAACGTTGTTTTAATGTTTATGAAACGTTATTTAAATGTTTGCTCAGTAGGATAATAACATTATAAGTTTGATACATCTTGAAATGTTCTTATTTTACTATCATAGGTTGGTGTTAACGGTTACGTTTTCATCGTGACCAACAATGGCTACATTTTGATACATCGAGACCTTAGACCGGTGGTACGTGATCCCTGTTTTGTATTGTTCTTCGATTGTTTTTGTTTTGATCACTTTCGTTTTCGCAGTTTGAGGGTATTTTAAAACCCGCTTACAATCGCGTTGACGTGATGGAAGTCGAACTGTTGGACGACGACGCCGATCCCAGGGAATTCAGCGAGGAACTTCAGGATTTCCGTAAAGCCATCGTCAACCAAACGGTCGGTCAAAAGGTCTTTAGAGTCAAGACGCACTTGGATAACATGGTAAGAAGAAAAAAAACATTCTGATTTATACGGTTAGTTGGATTTTCGTTGTTTTAGAATCGCATCATGTTTGAAAAAAGACATTATTTCTTCATGGGGATCCCGAGGACTCCGTTTACGGCGGTGTTGGCCCTGCCTGATAGATACGGTTTTCACAGAATAAATCATCCCATTGAAGACGATCCTCACAGGATGCGGTCGAATAATAAAAATCTAACTCAGTTTTTTACGGGAAATTGGACTATACATCCGGATTGGTATAATAATTCAGGAGGCCGTTTTGTAGCCAATTTTTAATTAAATTAATTCCAGGCATTACTGCAGATATTTAGACGACAGGCACAATTTCTCGACACTCGAAGAAGAATTCATGCATTTCGTTCATAAAATCGAGGGACCTGGATGGAAATGGACGGGTGAATGTACGTTGTCTATTTATTTAGCTTTTATTATGTTGATAATTTCTGAGTGTTGAATATTTGGTTTTATTTCAGGCGATCGAAAATTAACTTGTAAAGTTATAGCTGACGCGAAAATTACGGAATGGTTCAATAAAAATATCAGTGCTACGAGTAAAGAAGAAAATGGGTAAGTTTATGTTTTATCAACGTTCGCTCACCGCACAATTTATTAATATTAATTAATCATGCACTAATTATTTAAATTATTTCTCTCTTTCCTTTTTTTTATTTAAAGACCTATAGCTAAGTTAATGGCGTTATTACCAAGGTATAGTATAATCAGACAGAGCAATTTATAACGCGTTTTATTGAAAATTTCAAGAAAATAAATTAAAATAAAAATAACGAAGACTTATTTAGATTTTGAAATATGTTTACCTAATATGTACGTATAGATAGTGATTTTTTTGTTTATATTTAAATATGCTTCCCACTGAGCAATAGTATATTACGTAACGAGAGTGGTATGCAGCATATTACATATGAGCGGACATGTTGCGCACGAGCCGCGCAGCGGCGAGTGCAGTATTCCGCGAGTATTGAATTGCCATACCACTCGAGAAACGTACGATACTTTACCTACGCCCTAACAAAATAAACAATGAGCATGAAAGGACAACTTATTTATTGTAATAATTTTTAATAGTATCATGACAATGATGAAAACTAAATCACTACTTGATCAATATACAGGGAATAAAGCTGTACATTTTTCGACATTCGTTGTTTTTTAAAAGAGTACAATTTGAAGCTTTAAACGAGTGTTTTCCACTCCCAGACTAAGCATGATGTAAAATTTCGAGTTTAGAAAAGCCCCGTGAAAATTTGTCGAGGGTCGCGCAGCGACCCGAGACAAATTTTCTGGGCTTTTCTAAACTCGAAATTTTACTTCATGCGCCACGCGTATAAAACACTGATTTCAAGTGAGGATCAACTATACATAGAGTTCACAATATTTGAGTGTTTTATACGCGTGGCGTATGAAGTAAAATTTCGAGTTTAGAAAAGCCCAGAAAATTTGTCTCGGGTCGCTGCGCTTTTCTGAACTCGAAATTTTACTTCATGCTTTGTCTGGGAGTGGAAAACACTCGTTTAAAGTTTCAAATTGAACTCTTTTAAAAAACAACGAATAACTAAAGATTTAAAGAAAATAAGGTGAATTTGGAATACGTATAGTTTAAAGAAAAACTCCTTGTACATCAAAGAAATGTCATTTGGTTGTACGGTAAGCAATCAGCTGTTCAGCTGTCAGCACGTAATGTACTTGTCAAAGCTATTACGTGCATGTGTACGTAATGTCAATCATACTAGTCAAGATGACAGTGTAGTATGATGCGGTTACTAGATAGGGCGTAGGTAAACACATTTAAGTAATGTTTCATCAACATTAAAGCTATGTTCAATGTAGTTACAATGTTGATGAATAGTATATTGTACAACAAGCATATAATAATAGCTATTGATCACGAGAACAAGGTTACCGGAACGAGCCAAAGGCGAGTGGAGGAAGTCATTCGAGTGCTTAAAAGCCATTATATGCGAGTTATACACTATACTTTCAATGTATAACACAACAACAATGTATAACACAACTATTATTATATGTATTTATCAAATACGCGTCAGTCTTAATGGTCGGTTTTGCTTTATAATAATTTGACAGATAAATGATGACAGATTGCGGTATTATGATTTGAATGTGTAATAGGGTTAATTCCACTTTAACACAAATATGAACAATCGTTCAACAATAATTAAAACTCGCACAGTCTACCCTTTCGCCTAAGTTACATAGAAACACGCTCTTTGCACAAAAAACGAACTTTCTGTTTGGATGGAGTGTTCACGGTGTTAACGTTTGTTCCGCTTTAAAAAACACTCGCGACTGATAGAAGCAAAATTGTTCAACCGATTTGAGAATGATTTATGTTTACAAACGCGTTTTACGCGGGATAAACTAGTAAGAACGGCGGATATGTTAATGCGTTGCGTTAACGCGCGCTTGACCAAAATGGCGTCGACGACGGCATCGCCACCATGGTTAAATGTGAGAGAAAAGAAGCTGATTTGACTAGCCCAGCCCTGTTACTGTATGTCGGCAAAAAATCTAGCTAGGCAATTATTTATATTCGTGTTAAAAAACTACATTTATCACGCAAATCCCGTGTTTAATGTACTATAGTGTTAAATGCACCCCATTTATGCTGCCCACACAATTAAATAACGCACATATTATAAGATTGTCCTGAACAAACACATTTAAGTAAAGTTTCATCAACATTAAAGCAAGGTTTAATGTGGTTACAATGTTGATGAAACGATATTTGTTTGGTTTTTGATCAGTTATCTGATAAAATAGGTTATAGCAGTTGGGAATTGAATAAATTTATCGACTTTTTTAATTATCTGTAATTCGGTGAGATACATAACGTTGTTTTAGGTGTAATACTCATTAAATACGCGGAAAATTAATAGCGTTTAATGAGTTACCATTACCGAGTGTTTCCACTCCCAGACAAAGCATGAAGTAAAATTTGGAGTTTAGAAAAGCCCCGCGTAGAAAATTTGTCGAGGGTCGCGC
Organism: Philonthus cognatus; assembly: GCA_932526585.2. NCBI lineage: Eukaryota > Metazoa > Arthropoda > Insecta > Coleoptera > Staphylinidae > Philonthus > Philonthus cognatus. The sequence goes on from OW052242.1 coordinate 144,899,596, forward strand.
AGCGACCCTCAACAAATTTTCACGGGGCTTTTCCAAACTCCAAATTTTACTTGATGCGCCACGCGTGTAAAACACTGGTTTTAATTAAGGTTCAAAAACACATCAAAACATATTTTAGATTTATAAAAGTATGACAATTCTTTGTTGAAAATTTGTAATTTGATCCGTCTCAATTTGCAGTTGATTATTATTTAGAAAAATGTGGTAATGTGACAAATCTTTTATCACAATCACTTTTCATAAGCAAATTAATCAGAAAATGATTATTTGTGTTTTTAACAAACATTTTTTTTACAAGCAACGCAAAGGATTTCTGCGTCATTTCAATTAACTTTCAGCGCAGCAAGGAATGTCGTTTTAAAATGTGTTTTTTTACTACCAACAGGACGGACATCGTCAGTTTAAACTATACAGAGAATTTTTTGTAAAACCGAACACAACACAACACACGTTCAATGTTAATTTTCCTGTGTTCGATTCGTACTGAAACGCATGTAAGCATTGAACATAATTTGACACATTGAGTTGAGGTTAAGTGTAAATTGGATCGCCTATATAAAAAATGACAGGTAATCAAACCCGATTCAGTGCAAATCGTACAATGTTCGGTATTACATAAAACTCTTTGTGTAAGATTTGTCCTGAGGGATCGAATTCTTAGAATTTAGGCGGTTCGTTTCAAAATTTGTTTTTTGATTACCAACAGGATGACCAACATCAGTTTAACCCCATTTCATTAAAATATTTCATCAGTATATTATACTGATATATAAATATAAATATACTTATATATAAATATTTGACCTGGCCCACTGAGCAAAACACCAACAAATAACGTTATATCAACATTTTAGCAGCATTAAACGTTATATTAATGTTGATGAAATATTACTTGAATGAGTTTGTTCAGTGGGGGAGGTTCGGATTTTTATTTAGGCAGTTCGTTTTAAAAATTGTTTTTTACTAACAGGGTGTCGTCAGTTCACCCCATTTAATCTGTATAATATTGAATATTTGAGCTGGGGGTTCGAGTTTGTTGAATTCACACGATCTTTGGACTTATCCAAGTGGCTAATTTCTTGTCTGGGTGTAAGCACAAACAACCCACTAAGCAAATCCATTTAAGTGATGTTTCATCAACATTAAAACAATGTTGATATAACGTTATTTGTTTGTTTTTTGCGCAGTGGGAAGAAGTCAACCACTTGGAGCTGTGTATTGTATGCAGTTGAAATTAGTTAAAATTTTATTAATCAATTGTTACCTAGTATTGTTTTTATCCTAAATAATATAAGCGTTTTTCAGGGACCAATTTATCAAACGTTTCGGGATAACGGTCGCTTTTTTGGCGACGCACAGCGGGCTGACCAGATGGCAAGACTTTCCCCAAAACACCGGTGATAGAGAAACCAAAAATGAACCGTAAGCAACATCTTCTGCAATTTGTTTCGCCTAATTTTTTTTTTTTTTTTGCAGACATTTCCATACAATGCACAACAGAGCTATTGATGAGGTTTGGTACAGGCGTGCTGTGGAACAACATTACACACAACCTAGGAGTTTCGTCTACTCAGTACCTTTTGGTGCTGGTATGTTTCTTAATAATATTTCTTGAAATATTCTATGTATAACCAATTATTTTACAAAATCTTTAACATTTGATCAAGACATCAAATAGAACACTTTTATCATCATGGGTGTGTGAAATGAAAGACGAAACTGCAAGGCATGTCCTTCGCGAATACCTCGTTAAAGAAAGGATCAGCGGCGTCTCGCAGCATAACTTCAGGGTAGGCCAGAGACCCAAGGTAATATTTATCCGTGACTTTGTTGTGCAATTCCTTGTATTTATAAAGCGTGATCTTAACCTTAAATTTTGTGTGCCTTGGCGCTGTGGCCTACCCTAAAGTTATTCTGCGAGCGGTCGCTGGAAAGTATCCATACTGGGTGATATACAGCCGACTAATGGCCCTCATCAGGGATTTGCCCCATCTCAGTAATACTAAACTATCTAGATAATTGATGGTTGAACTGAGGATGAGTGACCTGTAGTTTGAGGTAGCACAAGGGGTCTTATGAGGCCTAAGTGCAATGCAGCAATTCGCACTCCCGTCTATACCAGATACCTGAACCCTTTTGTTTGAATTTATTTTTGTTTTATCTGTATTGTTTTTTGTAATCAGGTTATGAAGATAACGAAGATGACGTCTTGGTGACAGCCAGCCACGCGATATTCAAAGAGGATAAGGGCAAGAAAGCGCCGGCCGCTGTAGTTGGCTTCCAGTTCTATCACAGCGCTCTGCACGCGCTTTTCCAAAAAATCACAAGCACTGTAAGTCTTTTTTATTTCAACTTTTCTAAGCTTTACGGCGTCATCCAGTTTTAAAGTTGATAGAGGAGCAATGGGGAAACAACTTATAAGTTTAAGCAACTATAACAAATTGTAAAGTTGTTAAAGAAGTAAAGGAGAAAACAACTTTATAATTTTGATTGTGATTATCATACAGTGCGGAGAGATTACTTGTAAGAGAACCTGCAGCTCGGAAGAACTCTATTGCTTGGTCTTGGATGACAATGGTTATGTGGTGGTGAGCCATGATCGCCAGCGGACCGGCTTCTTTTTGGGAGACTTCCGCCCGGACATAATGGAGCTTTTGGTGGAAGAAGGTGTCTACAACAGAACCAGGATGTACGACTACCAATCAACCTGCTTTCCCACCATTATCACTGGAAGTCCGGCGACGACATTCAGAAATGTAAGTCTAGTACTTTCTTACCATATTTTTGTTGAATGGGATATTTCTCATTCAACACTCTACACTTGTAATACAATGCTAGGTTTACATTACGAGGAACAGAACCAAGATTCTAATTCAGACCCATTTTAAACTTTATTGTTCTTATTAGATCCAGTGTTCGACACATTGAATGGAATTTATGTTTTCATATAATTAGGGAAGGAACATAATTGAAATATATATAAGGACTACTGATTAAACCCCGATATATATGACCCACAACCGCTAACCACAGAAATTTAATGCAACAAAGCAGTTGCGGTTCGTGTGTCAAGCTCCATTGATTCATGCATTATTTAGGACTCTAAGCCTCGTTGACTTTCAATAATATTCAGCGTTTCATTATTAAATAACTTGATTGTTTTCATTGGATATTAGTTTCTTGGTATTGATATTTCCTCTCAATGTAAAAATAGCTCTAGTTATTTGAATGAGGGATATTTCTCGTTCTATCGCTGAGTGCAAGATCCGTTATTCCCGCAACCTATCCTCACTGTGTTTTTTTGCACCGCCTTTTCAGCCGCTGGCACACTTCAAAGAGCTTTTCGGCTGGTTGACTGCCGCGGTCTTCTATTTGGTGAACACTGTGGTGGCGCAGCAAGACTGTCCGGCCATGATGCCCAACAAGAACGACGAGGATGAGGAGTACAAATTCTTCCCGTGCGATAAACTGTTTTACGTTTACACCCTCACTGAAGATCTAGTCGAAAACGACGAGTATACGTTTATATCATGTGAAAGGTCCGTTAATAAATGATGATTATCCAAGGGACTCTGTTAGATCATTTGCACAACCACTACTCAGTAACACCAACGAAATACACTTGAGATTGAGTTACATTACATCGCATTTCCATATGTTGTGTAAATAGCTCAAGTAAAATCTTGGTGCAATCGAGCGTAAATGTGGCAAAAGACTAGACATGTAGTCGATCGCCAAAGTTGTACATGATTTGTATACTTTTTGCTGTCGGCTACACTTTAAAATCACTATTCTGGTTAGTGTTTTAAATACGCGCCACAGTGCGAAACTGAAGGCACGCGTCGATTGCGAAACCTTGATTCCAGAATTTCTAGAATCAAATAGAAAACTTGATTTTTCAAAAAATTGTCACCGATTTCTTAGAACAGAGGCACCCTTTGGGCAATCGCATTTAGATAATCTTCCGGTTGCGCGTTTTTGCAAATTCAACAACGCTCCATAAATTTTCCAGCGTTTCATACTCATTGATCCCGCACTCAAATCTGCTTCTCCTCACCTACGAACCGTCGATTTACTTAAACGCGACGACCCCGATACGCTGCGTAGACATTGACTACGAAGAGCGCGTCGAGTGCATTATAGCTAGAGCCAACTTCTCGAGACGCCACCATTTGTCCTGTTTTAGCGAAACCGAGCACTTCAACGTAAGTCCTCATCAACGTTTACAAAAAAAAAAAGAACAGGTCAAGTATGAGCAAAGACCAATTCTTTTGTAAACATTGAATCCTAATATCTCCCCCCACCACTTCACGCTCCCCCCTCACGAACGGCCATTTTCCAGGAGACCGACATTGAGAAGTGTGCCTCGGCTCGAAGTGCGACCCGCTCGACCCTCGTCTACTTCTTCTGTATCCTGCTAGCATCCCTAATGCACCACACGCAATAATTAACGGACGGAAACACGAACACACACACAAAAGCACACACAGGGGTTGGAACTGTAAATTCCAATAGCACACACAGTGGTTGGAATTGCACTATATCAAAACTGGGTACACTTTTACAGCCCCTATCCCATTTCGCCGAGCTCCTCCGATGGACGATCGGCACCCTGTTTTACTTCATACAGGCCACCCTAGGCAACAAGTCCGACGACATAATGTTCTCCATGGACGACATGGGGGACGAGGACGATCCGAACAACGACATTCCGGCTTCCAGGGCTTTCGAAAAGGACTTCGACCACCGGCTGCTCTTGAACAAAACCCAGCCGGAGTCTTGCGATGCAGAATTTTATCTATATAGCCTTGTGCACTATACAGAGAGAAATATTTCCAATAGTGGGTATAATAAATCCATGACTGGAAATTGTTCCAGGTAAATACAAATAAAAAAATAACCCACATAGCAGACTGAGGTTATTTATTATTATGTCTAATCCTCAGTCTACTATCTAATTGCATACACTACGTACTTGTTTTAACTCTATATAGCGACTAGAATATTAAGTGACGACATTTTTAGACCATTTTTGGTGCAACCCGTGGTTGGTAGCAACATGGTCTTACTGGTCATCAACATGCTGTGCCCGGAAGTTCAATTGTACGAACCGCTCTTATCTCCAGACCCGACAGAAATCACTTACCTCAACATGACCAGACAGTGCTATATCGTGCACTACAACAATTTCCCCAGGAGGAATTACATGAGCTGCATTAATCGTAGCATACACGTGAGTTGTCTTTCTTTTCAAGTAAGCTAATTACGTCAAACTAAGTACGATCACTATTTGCCGAAACTTGATTCTACTAGTACTAGGAATAATTGCGCATGCGCAAACTGTATGAACAGTTTGCGCATACGCAATTATTTCTCCCACTGAGCAAATCCATTTAAGTAATGTTTCATCAACATTAAAACAACGTTTAATGCAGCTACAATGTTGATATAACGTTATTTGTTTGTTTTTTGCTCAGTGGGCTAGTACTAGTAGGATCAGTTTCGGTGGGAGAAGTAATACAATAGTGGGAGAAGTGTTAACGTGAAGGTGTGGAGAAATTCCGGGAATGCAGGCCGTGAAAGAGAGTAAGTGAGACAGTTGTGATAACTAGCTCGCTCTGCCTTTTACACGACGCTTCTCCACTCCTTCACCTTATCTTGTAATATAGTCGGGCGCTCTCCCTTCCATTATGCCCCTCCAGTGGTGGGAGAAACAACCAATCATACGTGTGCCCTCCCCCACCACATCAGTTCAACTAAAATAATAAAATAGACAACTCAAGAAAAGTATGATACAAATAATATCACACCAGCGGCGGCTCTCAGCCTAACTGCAGGGTAGGCCACAGCGCCAAGGCACACAAAATTTGAGGTTGGGATCGCGCTTTATAAATACAAGGAATTGCACAACAAAGTCACCTTTCAATAACGGATACATATTATCCACTGAGAAAAACAAACAAATAACGTTATATCAACATTGCAGCAACATTAAACATTGTTTTAATGTTGACGAAACATTACTTAAATGATTTTGCTTAGTGGGTAACCTGGATGTCTGGCCTACCCTGAAGTTAGGCTGAAGATGCCGCTGTATCACATGCAAATGAATTGAATATTACGTATGTTTACACTATAATTCTTTGTTTATTTAGGAAGCGGAAATTGAGTTATGCGGCAAAGGTACGAACATAAAAGGAAAATTTTCGATCCTCTCTCTGATAATACTCCTTCTCCTAACTGCGACTTTTTCCACCTGAGCCGAAACGGTTTAATTATCAAAGTGTTAATACGTTACTGTGATATGTACCATATACAAGAAACCAAAACAAAACAAAACATAATAATATATCTTGTCCATCCATGGAGCACTAAGATTCAGCGCCTTCACTGGATCATCATATCTCTCTCTCTCTCGAAGAAAAATGAAAATAAAAAGAAAATATATCCTGCCTTATTGAAAGAAATTAGTAAACAGTTTTTTGATTAAATATCGCTTTTAATAACACGATCTTAAAACTTAAAGTCTATCAATAGGGCAGATCGCGTTTGTCTACTAAGGTATGTATATCTACTTAACTTAAAGACAATTGCCTGTTTCGTTTATTTCATATAATGTATAAAGTTAGTACGATTAATTAAAATAATTGATAATTATGTTAGCTAGATTTAATATATTTAAAAGTCTTTGTTTAATTCGTTGTCTTTTTTTTAATATGCGAGAAAAGAAAACAACGTTCCTGTTACCTTAACGACAAAATTGAGCATCAAACATCAAAACATATGAAAATTTGGCTAATGTGTAGAACACAGCACATCCACATTAAGATGCTGCGCGAACCTGTATGCGCAGTAGCGCCTACTCCAGTGGTTCTCAAAAGGTTATTTGTGTAGGTGTGTATGCGGGTGGGTGTGTATGCATATGCTTAGGTTAGATGAGAACAAAAAAGGCTGAATAGAATCAATGATGTTTATAATCAAAGAAATTGATAGATCTGTTAAATTTTAATAGAAAACACACACACGCACAGTTATTTGTGTGCGTGTGTGTGTTTTCTATTAAAATTCAAAAATCTATTGAGGACCACAGGAGTGGGCGCTACTGCGCATGCGCGAACCTGTCAAAATTGAGTATGTGCCGTGTTCTACACATTTATCAAAGTTTAGTTATAGACAATAAAATCAATCATTCCTGTCCCCTTAACAATACACATCAAATATGAAAACATAGCCAAAGTTTAGTTATAAAATGTCAATTGTTTTCACGTGAAACATCAATAACCTTATTAATAGAATTGCCGTTAATATCATTATAGTATAATGCTAGTTAATCTCGTACAAACATGCTACTAGCATAATAGAACAAAATCTACATGCTGTTGGTTTTGGCCTATTGATAACATGACCGTGAAAACATTGCATTTCCATCTTCTAACTTTATTGTATTTAGTAATCTACAGGTTATGTTACACTGTTTTTGTTCCGTTTATGTTGTTTCTTTTGCTAAATAATTTGATTTAAATTTACTTCTAAAGAGTGTCTCCACTCCCAGATTAAGCACGAAGTAAAATTTCCAGTTTAGAAAAGGCTGAAAATTTACATGGAAAAAAATACATGGAAGAATTCAATTATTGAGAATTATAAGCATTCTGATTTCGACGTATAAACAATTCTTATTAGTGAGAATTATTAGTATTCTAATTGTGACGCGTAAACGATTCTTAGTATTGAGAATTATAAGCATTTAAAATTCGATGCGTAAACGTTTCTTGGTATTGGGAATTATAAATGCTCAAAATTCGATGCGTAAACGCTTCTCAGTATTCAGAATTATAAGTATTCAAAATTCGATGTGTAAACGTTTCCTGGTATTGAGAAAGTATTTTAAATTCGATGCGTAAATAAATCGTATTATTGGAAATTATAGGAATTTTTACTTCGTTATACCGATCATTTCATACTGATATTTTGAAATGACGCATAGGTACTAAAACGCGAGTAATTCAATTTACACGCTTAATAAAATCGTATGGATAAACCACCAACTTTTATTTTTTTTTACATATTTTTGGTTTGAAATATCTTTAAAAAAAATGTTCATTATTGATATATATTAGGATAAAAGAGCACCGTGTGTTTGTAAAAAAATACGCAACGAAACTTCTCAGTTATAAAATATATCACCTGTTTTTTTTATTTATTCATTATTATCAATATAAATCTCTTTAGCAGATAACCCTAAAGAACGACATCAAAATACGCCCGTATAATTCAATATTTAAAAATACATATCTTTGGAAAAATACGTCGATAGAAAAATATAACTGGAAAATTCACCGGATCCGCAATAAAAAATATAAATTCACATATTCTGCATGTAAACATTAAACTAATTCACATTCTCCTCTTATGTAAATATGGAAATCTTGTTTTAAACAGTCAAAATATAAATCCGCATAAATTTTATTGTAGGTATTAGTGATGGGCATAATCGAATGATATCAATAATGGAATCGAATTTAATTGATAATCGATCACTCGAATAATTGCTTCAGAGATCGTTCGAATTATTGCCCAAAATATCGTTTGAATGATCGGATAAGTGATCATCACTTAAATGATTGCTCAAGTGGTCTCGAGAGATCGGTCTAATAGTAGTCGAAATGATTGCTTAGATCCTGGGTCTCCAAACTATCTTCTTCGCGGGCCACAAATACAATTCTACATAATAAAGTCGGCCAAGATCCGATTAATTTTATAAAATTATGAAAAATTTAAGGAACAATTGTTACAATATTTCAAAATATGACATTTACAAAAAAAATTACAAACAACCGCGGGCCGGATTTGGCCCGCGGGCCGTAGTTTAGAGACCACTGGCTTAGATGGTTGCTCGTATGATCACTCGAATAATAATTCAGAGAATAATCTATTGCAATAAAATAATAGCAGTGAAAATTAATCTATCGGGAAAGAAATATATAGCATAAAAGTTTAAATTCAATTTAAATATGAAATGAGCATACAAGTGATCATTCCAGCAATCAATCGAATGATCTCTTAAGCAATCATTCGAGATAACTCACGAGCAATCATTTGACAGGTTTCTCGAGCGATCTTTCGGCTAATCTTTCGAGATATAGTGCTGCAAACATTATTTGCTGATGCGCAGTGGTAAATGGGCGCACTCAATAGTTTCGTAGTGAGGTCCGTTTCGCTCGTTTGTTTTTCGATCCTTCTCTGTGGAAGGAATGGGCGCACTCAATAGGTTCGTGACTGGTTTGCTTTTGTTCATGTTTGCTTTTTACTCATTCTTTGCGCGTCTGCCCAAATTAAATTTGCCGTGCTTTATCTCTCGAGTAATCATTCATGAGATCTCCTGAAATTTTTTTCAAGCGATCATTCGAGCAATCTAAAGGCCTCCAAGATGTCCGATTATTTTCATAATCGAACGAATCGATTATATTCATTCAAATAATCCCATCACTAGTAGGTATTACAAAAAACTTCTTCACGTCTGTTCTTTAAAAAAATAATCTCGTTCAAACCATCGCGAAGCTCGTCACCGGAGGTTGCTTCTCCGACGGGGCCAATTTGTTCTCCCCTTCCGTTAAAGCTTTCAGCAGCTCTTGCCGGGCTTTAGAGCCGATCCAAATCATCAATGAGGCCCCCAAAGACAACTGTAACAATCACACGAAAATGTACGATAAATTGTTTTCCTGTAAAGAAAAAATTAAAAAATTACCTGTAAACCGGCTAAAACGTAAGTCCCAGTTGAAATATTTCTACTCTCAAGAACGTCCTGCATGGACCTTAAAGTAGACCCCACGTAAACCCCCACCATTTGAGCTGGGATCAATCCGAACAGCGAAGCCAAATGGTAAATTTTTCCGTTGACATTACTCAACTGAAATGCGGCTTTAGTTTATTTTCGAAATATGAAACTGATATTTTTAAACTGTGTGATACACATAAGACCTCTACGGCTTGTCCATATCGGCTCAACAAAGGTGCTCTTCCGAAAAGCCAGCATGAAATCGAACACTAGTTTAGTGCTAAACAAACATAAACAGAACACAAATGTTTGTCGCCTCAGTTAGGTTAGCGATAGTTAGAAGATAAAAAAAATGTATGTCGCCTCAGTTAGGTTAGCATTAGTTAGAAGTTAAAAAGTTTATGTCGCCTCGATTAGTGCAGTGTTAGTTAGAAAAAAACTAAAAAAAAAAAAAGACGAGTAGTATACATCCGGATTATTTTCCAGTGTTGTGTCGAAAACATTTTAAATATTTAATTGATGAGGCGGATACATGACGAAACTCCATAATACTATTTGAAATAAAACAACACAGTTGGGAGGGTTTCACTTTTATTGTTGAACACTGCAACATGTTTCACCACACAGTGGCTTCATCAGGCAGATGAAATAATAATCATTATTTCATCTGCCTGATGAAGCCACTGTGTGGTGAAACATGTTGCAGTGTTGAACAATAAAAGTGAAACCCTCCCAACTGTGTTGTTTTATTTCAAATAAAAACATTTTGTTACAATATTTAAGCCACAACCGAATATAACCGTATCAGCGTAACGGCTAAGAAGCTGCCTAGAAAAAAACTAAAAACCGCCTTTATGGAGCCGATGTGGACTGCTTGAATACATCGAATACATTGAATACATTGAATCTGGCACGTATGAACAAAAAAAATAAGTGTCTTACTGCGAAAATGGTATTCTGAAGGCCGAACGGTATGGGCGTCAAACGAGCGCAGAAGATAATTTTGAAGGAAAGCGGCCCTGAAATCACCCGCATGATCGCCTTAGCTGTGTCGTTCTCCACCATTTTTCTGATCGAATGGTGATGGCCCACCAACCTAATAAAACAGAAGAAAGTAACAATCAACTGAGAAAACTCACTTATTTTAATAACAAATTAACAATTACATTTATGTAGACTGTTTTTTTTTTAATATGACCAAACTTAGGGTGTATTTACTGTGAACCGTCCTGCTTTAACACTAGGGTATTTTAAACATTAAATTTTGAGATGTTGGTAAACGATTGTCAATGTAACAAATAAATCATAATTTCTCACGATGCAAAAAGTTTCAAAAAACAGAACACTACAACTTGCAACTTTACAACACATACAGAGATTTTTTTCTTTTAGGTATACTTTCACATATTTTATATAAACATTTGTAAAATTAATGAACTAAACAAAACTAAATAGAAGTATTTTTTGAACTTCACTTTAAACCAGTGTTTTATATGCGTAGCGCATGAAGTAAAATTTCGAGTTTAGAAAAGCCTGATTTGGCTTGGTCGCTCCGCTGCGCTACGCGACCAAGCCAAATCAGGCTTTTCTAAACTCGAAATTTTACTTCATGCTTAGTTTGGAAGTGGAAGACACTCGTTAGAGTTTTTAAATTGGAAGTTTTTAATGATATCACGAATGTCTGAAAATTTAGATAAAAAAAATTGTAATATGTATACCTAAAGAAAACAATAAAATTACAATAAATTACAATAAATTAATCTCGAAAAATGGTTTTACCAACATTAAAATTTTTAGAATTATTAAATAAATAAATAAAGCTTGTTTTAAAGTTGATATATCACTAGTGCACTGATTTCCTGAGTACTTAATGAACTTCACCTTTAAAACAACAAAATAATTACTTCAATCAGCGTAAATTATCTGGTGTATTCAATACAGTTAATTCATGAATTAAACAGGAAATGACTTCAATTACTTGAATTAATTTTATATGATAAATTCTTGCCTATTTAAATAACAATTAATAACATCCATAAACAATCTCAAGTTGGTAGAGAGTTTTAAAAATCTACAATCGATTAAATTACATACTTATTAATTAATAATTTTTCAAGCACTTTAACTGCATGCTTATTTACTATTAAAGTTTTTAAATACCTGAGAATATTATGTGCAACAAAAAGGCCCACATTGGCCCCGATCACAGTCAACAGGAAGCCGTTAACAACACCGAACAGATAACCGTCGGCCACGACTAAAACTATGTACCCCACACTGATAGGCAACGAGACGATGGTAAACAACAAAATTATAGTCATGGAAATTATAGTCGAGTCCTGATTTTCCAACCAGAACAGTACTGTCCTTATGTAAGTCTTGCACACGTACAGCAGACAAACGACCAGCATAAGCAAACACGACGCTGTCAAAACGTTCCCCACCGACAAGCGACACAAAAGCGTTTTGAATCTACCGCAGAGTGGTTTCCTCGCCTCGGCCCCATCCTGGCCCTCCACTTGAATAGTGATCTGCATCTTTCCCCCTTCGAACTATCAGTGTTTCTTTAATTTTATAGTCTTCATTTTCAATTGATTATTTTCTTTTCTGACGTGTGCTTGTGGAATGTTCACGTGGCACTTTTGCGGTGGGAAACTCGCGTTATCATCGCCGTTGTGTTTTAAAGTCGGGCGATAAAAGCAGTTATTTTTGCAAGGCGGAAAATTCGCGGAGGACGCACATAACCTAACTAATCATCTGAAAATGACAGTTACAAAAAAATATCAAAGATGAAATGTAAACAACTGTAAATTTTAAACAATGGCGACATCTAGTTAATATTGTTTGAACAGTCTTTAATAAATTATAATAATAATAATAATCTTTATTTAGCATCTTTGCTATATAATAACATAGAAAAATATATGTATATCTATATATATATATATATAAAATAAACATTTGATCATCCTTAATCTATAAATTGTGTATGTATAATAAATTTATCACATAATAATACTTAACATATAATAAATTTATTTTCTTTCAAAATCAAAATTCCACTAATTGTAAAATTTCAGTGATTTTACAAAAAATTAGTCTCGAAAAATGGATTTATTAACATTAAAATTAAGTAATATTGGTGAAGCATTGATTAAATTTGTATTAAAACATTTTCAAAGTTGCAATGTATGCAGCTTATTTACAATTTAGTGACATCTAGCGACAAGTGCATAAAGTGTTATTTTATCAGGTTTAATTTTAGTAAAATTTCTGTAATAATTTTTATTATTATATTGCAACTTTATAATATTCCATTTTGGGATTTTTTTTTTAAATATACATAGTGTACATTTTCAGGAACTTGCCGATTTTATAAAAGCGATCAATTTGAAGTTTCGAACGAATGTTTCCACTCCCTGACTAGCCATGAAGTAAAATTTCGAGTTCAGAAAAGCGGAGCGACCCAACCAAATTTTCAGGCTTCTCTAAACTCGAAATTATACTTCATGCGCTACACGTATAAAACGCTGAAATATTGTGAAGTTAGAAATACATTTACATTTTAAAGTTTCAATATATACAACCCAATTTGCATTTTAGGGACATCTAGCAATAAGTGCATGAACAGTTATTTTATCAAGTTTAACCCATTTTATGTACAAGTATGTACTCATTTTTATGATTTCTACTCCATTCATAAAAATCATAAAAAGTTGTGCAGAATTTTACCTAAAACCAACGTTTAGAGTTAACTATAATTGTTGGAACATTAATGTGTTAAAATAACAATACATACACTTGTCGCTAGATGTCACTAAAATGTATATTGGGTTGCATATACACTTTTAGGCACACATCGATTTCATAAAAGCGCTATTGCATCAAAAATTATATTTTGATGCACACCTCAATTTTCGGGTTGCGAAAATAGTTTAGTGTATCAATAACAATTGCTTACCTTTCAAAACTTCTCAGGAACTTTATTAGGAAATTCAATTGTTTGAATTATTTCTTGTAAAAGCCTTCAAAGCTCAATTTTCAAACCAAAAATAATTAATTATTTCTTGAAAACAAACATAAAGGTTTGTTTAGTTCTCAATTTTTTCCTAATTAACTTTATATTTTCTCCACAAAAGGAAAGGTATGGTAAAACACAAACATTTTATATATTTATATAAAAAAGGAAAACAAACTTTATTTGGCAGTAGTGGTTTTACAGTGTCTCCTATACAAATTTAAATTTCACGCCTTTAACAGTAAAAGAAACAGCCGCCCTTAATGAGGAAATACAAAATCTCTACAGTGTCCACCGGTTACAAAAATAACTTTCGAAAAACCAAAATCAGGAGGACGTGCCGTTCTGCACAAGGAAAATACTCAGGGTACCAAACAAAGTTTCTCTTTAAATATAATATATGTACACGTACAAAGTCACCATCTCGTCCGTTCGGAAAGTGAAAGTCGGTAAATGCACGAGCACTTAACGAGTTTTGCTTTTAAACAGGCGGTCTGTTCGGGGGATGCCGACAAACACCGGCCCCTACCAACAAATCATTTCACTGCTTTGTTTTTAGTTTAGTTTCACAAGGATAAACTTACAGTCGGAACAACGACAGTTTACAATAATGTCTAATAATAATTATTCCACAAACCACTCAGGGTCATTTTAATCTCGGTGAAAATGGAAAAAAGTAATGATATTATTAAAAATACGATAACCTGAAATAATGGGTGTGTTATCTTTACCAGTACAAACTTTATGGAGATGATGCACTCAAAAAAAACTCTAATGTCAAATATTAATTTCTACTGAAGTCTCAAGATTAAGACGCAGTTGCACCAAAAAGGTTGAACTCGAGTTCAAGCTGAACTTAAGTTAAAGATGACAGTTCCTATTGTTCTATTGTCACTTTGAACTTAAATTCAGAGTTGAACCAGTTCAATGAGTCTGGTGCAACAGGCCCTTGTTGTTAAGGTTATTGCTGGGTTTTAACCTTTAGTGGTTATCGTTATCGTAAGAACGCCTACGTTCTACTCCGCTTAAACGTACTTTAACGTTAAACGTCTTATAAACCCAGCATATTTTTTCCAATAAAATTTGTTTTTGACGTTCTATTATAGATCTTGATTACTTTGTGAAGTTATATTACAAATTGGTTTTGTTGAGTACCATTTGTATTTGATAACCTCGACATTCCTTCTTCCATTACATAACACATTAAAGATAAATAATTTTCATCGAAAAATAATCTTTTGTTGGTTTATCTATATTTGTTTAAATTATTTCCTTATGATTAATACAGTTGCCGTTGTTGATTTTCTCAGCGTCTCGCACACGATTACACAATCTAAACGAGAGAAAAAATTAAACGATGATATTCTTACTTACACTTGTTATCCGTACTTGCTGATGATAATTAATAATAATTATAATAATAATATAGTAAGTATATACCTATGAGAGTGGTGTAGGGAGAAGAGGAGAGGGGATGAAGAAGGGGGGAGTAATTAAATTAGAGGAAATAGTCGGCTTGCGGTTTTTTCGAAGGGATGCCCCTCGTCTCCTGCGGTGCCGCCTCAAATATCGTGAAGTCCCGCTGCAGGTGCTCGTTCAGTTCCAGTATCGCAGCTACGTTGCCACACCTAATGAAATAAAAAATAATTATTAACAAAACATCAAAATGTTCAACATTCAACATCTAACGAACGTTATTCCTTCCATTTTGAAAACTTTAACCCGCCAACACCAATCGGTCTATTCGGTACGATTGCAAAAATTCTAAACACGTTCACGATTAACAGTTCGGTCATCTGAGAATTCCCCAACAGTTAGCAGTAAGCAACTTTTGTTGATTATTGATATAATTCCATCATTTAAATATAACCGAATAATAGATAACAAAACACAAATAATATGAAAACGAAAACAAATAGAAACCCGCAACAATAAAATCTATACATGTTGAGAATATGTTTTTCTGATGCGCCCATAGAAACCCGCAACACTTTGACAGTTAAGAAAACTCTCACATTTTCGAGGTTAATAACATTTAGCCTATAAACTATTGATTATTTCTCACCTGTAACAATAGTTGGGTGCCGACCAAACGGTTAAGACAGTCTCGTTAAAATGCCACTTGTAGCCCTCCATGACGAGCTGGTGTGCCCGGCATATCATGTCGATGTCGTTCGCCGAATTAAATTGTGACACAACGTCCGATCCAAAGAGATAGCCGGCGCCCCTTGGCGATACACCCCAACCCTGAGTGTCTGTCAAATTGAACGAAATCTCAAGTAAATTGAAAAGAAACAAATGTATCACAAATATATCGTGTGTTCAATAACAAAAAAAAATATATAATTTCAGATTTGCCAACCTACAATATTTTCCATTGCACTCTAGAGTTTTTTTTTTATTGAACATACGATATTACTAATAACCCTAGTTATGAAACATTAGATTTTGCCCGGCAAGTATAAATTTCCAGGCTTTTCTAAACTCGAAATTGTATTTTATGCGCCACCGGTTCAAAACATCTATCAAATTCAAAATATACTGCATGATTTTAATCTCATGTTAATAATTTTGCAAACGTTTATTTAGATTATTTCGAACGTCTAGGGTAATTTGATTTGGAATATTTAAAAAAATTCCTAAAAGAATAAAATATGTTTTAAAATTACATCTAAGATACATACAGCAAGTATTTTAAATGTAATTTTAAAACGTAAGTCAAGGGGCTAAGTCAAAATACAATTTTGAAGTTATGTTTTTCTTTCCAGAAATATTTTTGTTATATTATTGACTGAAATTTCACCTTGATTTGATTTTAAATATGAAAACTATGAGGTTAGATTAGTGTTACCAAAGTTAGGTTATCGAAGATGCTTGTAATTCAAGGGTTTGGGTTAGAGTATAATTTTAAGGTTATGTTAGATATGAAAACTATTAGGCTAGATTAGTGTTACCAAAGTTAGGTTTACGCAGATGCTTGTAAGTCAAAGGATTGGATAGGACTATAATTTTGAGGTTATGTTAAAATTTCCAGAATTGTCTTTGTTATAATATTGTCTGAAATTTCAATATGATCTCACATGAGAACTTTGACGTTAAAATTGATAATTTATACCATTGCTATCGTATAGCTTACCTTCTGGATCACTCCACAACAGGTCGCACATTGGCCCATCATGGGGTACCTCCTGTTTCCTGTCGATGGTCCTGATCTGGTCTAAAGTCTGAATGGAGGGCGACAGGCCGCCGTGCACGCAGAAGATTTTCCCGTCGATGATCGCCGAAAGGGAGAGATAGTCGAAGATCTCCGTGCAGTACCGCCAAACGGTTATAGAGCCGTACTTCCGCAAACACTCGTCGTAGAAACCGTACACCTGGGTAATCTGTCTCGACTCGTGATTGCCCCGGATTAAGGTTATACGATCCGGATACCTAACCTATTTTTATTTAACAATTAGAATTAAAAGAAACAAAACCATAAGAAAGATTATCTGCCTTATTAATAGACGTTAGCATACAGCTTTAACACTGTACTAAGGATGATATTAAAATTTTTGATACATTTTAGTAGATTACAATTGTTAGTTTACAACTAATAATTTAATAACATGGTACTCCTAGTTTAAAACACAAGATTCGTGTTATACATAACCTCAAATGCCGTTCTGCTATGGCATTTGAGGTTATGTATAACATAGAAATGAAAATTATTAGTTGTAAAAATGTATTGAATTATAATGCTATGTTTTATTTGAAGTTGATAAATATGCATACCTAAGCAGTATATTTTAAACTTCACTTGAAATCCGTGTTTTAAGCTGGTGGCGCATGAAGTAAAATTTCGAGTTTAGAAAAGCATGAAAGTTTGGATTTGGGCGCTCGCTTCGCTCTACGCCCAACTCCAAATTTTCAGGCTTTTCTAAACTCGAAATTTAACTTCATGCTTAACCAAGGAGTTAAATGTATTTCAATGAAATAATTCAGTGGAAGAAACATTTTAACAAACACAAACAATGTATGTTAACCTCGTAGCCACAATAGATCCTTGCGGTCGCAGTGGAGGGTAGCATAACTACCCACTCACTTTCAATAGATAACCTCGTAATGGTCAAAATTGATTGAAAATGATTCGTGTTGTACATAACCTTATACATAACCTCAAATGCCGTTTTGCTATGGCATTTGGAGTATGTATAACACAGAATTGAAAATTATAAGTTGTAAACATTTATTTAATTAAAATGCTATGATTTATTTAAGGTTAATAAATGTTACCTAAGCAGTATATTTTAAACTTCACTTAAAAACCGCGTTTTATACTGGTGGCGCATGAAGTAAAATTTTGAGTTTAGAAAAGCCTGAAAATTTGGTTTGGCCGCTCCGCGCTTCGCGCTACGCGACCAAACCAAATTTTCAGGCTTTTCTAAACTCGAAATTTTACTTCATGCTTAACCAAGGAGTGGAACCATTCGTTAGAAATATATTTTAATGAAATAATTCAGCGAAAGACACATTTTCACAAACAGAAACAGTGTAACATAACCCCGAAATGGTAAAAATTTAATCGGAATGAAGTTGGTTCACGTGAAAATGCGATGTTGCCACATTTATCCTATCAATAGTTCAAAATCAACTAATAACATGTAGATTTAGTTCTATTAACACGAAATGATATCATCACGTTTGTACAGGTTTCACAGAATTTAACTAGCATTAAACTATGATGATATTAGCGGCAATTCTATTAATAAGGCTGTATAAGTATTTGGTTTTTAACAAACATAAAATAAAATTGTAAATTAAAAAGAGTAGAAGTACGACTAAACAAAATCAAATTTACTAACACTTGTACTTACTTTTAAAGCTAACAAAAGGAGGAAAGTCTCAACACTGTAAAAACCACGATCGACGAAATCGCCCATGAATAAGTAATTGGTCTCGGGGACATCTCCGCCCACTTTAAACAGCTCTTTCAGATCGTAGAACTGACCGTGTATATCACCACACACCTTAGAAATTGCACAGGAAAATAAAACGAATCAACAAAAATTACAATTTCTCGTCTATATTAAAATATAAATAACGTTTTCGAGTAGAAAGAGCGCATTCATACAGCATTTAAAGATTTAAAGAATTAATGTTTTATTTTCAAGAATTGGCTATATTTATATTCTATTTTGCCAGATTTGCTGAATCAGCTATTATAAAATATTAGTAAAATAATTTTAACAATTTGGCTAAATTGTTAACTGTAAGAAAAGAGCGGCGGCTCGCAGCCTAACTTCAGGGTAGGCCAGAAACCCAAGGTAATATGTATCCATTATTGAAAGGTGACTTTGTTGTGCAATTCCTTATATTTATAAAGCGCGATCCTAACCTCAAATTTTGTGTGCCTTGGTGCTGTGGCCTACCCTGAAGTTAGGCTGCTAGCCATCGCTGGTAAAAAGTTGATTTTTAAATTATAAACAATAATTTTAAAATTATTTTCACAAATTTGTGATAAAATAGTTGCACACATCGACATGCCAATACAAAACCTAAACTTCTTAAAACTTAATTCTCGTAAACCTTAAACGCTAAACACTTAACAATAATCGGTAAACGTTAAACGTCTTATAAACCCCGGCATATGTTATATTTCTTTAAATTATGAGTACTTACGGTGACAGGCGAGTCGACTCGCTGCACATTACTCTCCTCGACGAGGATCTCACGAGCCTTGGCGCAGAGGGCTTTCACCTCGGCCTCCTTGATGATCTCGCACCGTTTCAGCTGCTCGATCTGCCTGTCCAAATCACTCGTGTCCGTCATTGTTCCAATAGTTATTTATTTATGTACGTGTATTAAAATCTGTAAAAATTAATGAATCAATCGGTAAAGTCCTTCGAAATATAATCCTTGAGCTGGAATAAGTATATAATGCAGGTAAAAAAACGTGAAAAGGTTGTTTATTTAAGAACTAAAACTGAGAGTCTGAAGTTAACCTCAAAATTAATCCGCATTGTTTGATTTATGTTGGTATCTAATGAACGGTACTCCGGTCGGTCTATTAACAATCCGGTCATCAGAGAATTCCTCAACAGTTGGCAGTAAGCTAGCTCCCAACTGTTGTCTGTGATGAACATGCCCATTGAATAGCAATTGAAAATAGAGTACATCATAAAAAAAATGTGCAAACCAAGATTTAAAAAATTCTACATTGAATTATAGCGTTTCTGCTAACTGCCCCAGTGCAAATTACTGCTGCACTCGTCGAGGTTTTGCGTTTTCTGCTTCCGAACTTGCATAAAAATGTGCATTCGAGCCAATTGAGGGCAAGAAAGCGACACTGGCCATGTAGTGAATGCTCCATTTCCAGTGCAGTTATTTTGGCGGACAAAATAATGCGGTTTGATTTCGTGTAAGCTGAAAACACTATTAAAGTCTGAAGTTTGCCTCAAAATTTGTCAGGATAGAAAAGCAGTTGAAAATAGTGTAAGTCATAAAAAAAAACATGTGGGAACAAAAATTCTACATTGAAATAAAGCCAGGACCCCAATATTTTAAAAAAAGTGGAAACTCGTGGAAATTTTAACCTCAAAATATTTTAAAATAATTCACCTGATTTATTACAGATAATCCTCCCGATTCTGTAGTCAAAATGTTAAAATAAACGTATTCGTTATTAATACGCTCACAATCTAAGTATTCATATCAAGGCACTTAGACTGTGATGTCAATAGAATAACATGAACATTAAATCTAACATTTCGTGTACGGAATAGCCCTGAATATCGAGAATTGAATGTTGTTCACTTACATATAGCTGTAATTATTGAATAAGCACAGTCATACTGGTTTATGAGGCCCCAAAATCTTAAATGTCAACCTCTTTAATCACCTTCACAATAACAACAAAAATGTGATATTTACAGTAAACAAAACAATATTATAAACAAACCCATTCTTCATCTATAAAAACCACTGGAACTAAAATTCTATTAACTTAATAGGACTGTTAGTTACATGAACTAGTGCAGTCATTTTAACACATTTTGCACTGAATCTGTTCATTACATGAACTGGACGCCTGCAATTGTAAATTTGAAGTTACACTAACTTGAACTGTGACGTCACAAACTTGAACTTAATGCAGTACAAACGAACTTATTTATAGACAGTTTACAGATGCCACTAAGCAATAAATCATATTCAAAAATTGCAACATAAGTTGTAATAGTGGTATTTAACTTCCTAACAAAACAATTACCTATGTAAAAAAAATATCTCCTTGTAAAAATTACATAAATTCAGCTTGTAGCACACAAATTCCTAAATAATTGTAAAAGCCATTTAAAGTTTAAAAAACTCAACGCTTATTCGCTCACACACACAAAAAATCAGGACATAGAAAATTATGTTTGTTTGTATATTAATAACCCAAACAAACCACAAACGTTTCATGTTATTCCTTCAGCGAATTCCAGAGACGCGACTGCGGGTCTATCGAAAGCTGTATTCCCTCGAACAGCTGTAGTGATTGTAAAAAAAGCGACCGTTTGAGGGTCAAGAAAAGGAAATCAATCCGGGCCGCGATAAATAAACGTCTCCGTGTCGAGGTTATGTTGACACATTTCGGGGTCGTTTGCGGAATTTTGACTGTGTGCGGCTTTCCGAGCGGAATTGTTTCGTTTTGCGGAAAGGGCGGTCTTTGTGGAGCTTTGGGGGGTCGAGAACTTACCTAAAATTCGGTTAAACGTGTAAAAAAAACGAAGGATACAATCACACCTACAACAGCTTAGGTTGCTGCGCAGCCGGTCCGAGCGAAGACGTACGTCAACGAACGTCCGCAAAGCGGCAACGGCGTCATGACGTCATTTAAAAGTCATCAAAGTAATTGTGTTAGTTCAGTATGAGATGGCACTATGAGTAATAATATATTTTTCTGTAAAAATGTACTCGTATATAATTTAAATTGTAACTATTATAATCAGCAAACAATAATAAATGTTATTTATTTAACTAAATAAATGGTTTATGTAAACAATACCTGGAGTATAAGTTTAAATGATGCGCCATCTGTTGAGTTAAATACTAAACAAGATGCATATTGGGTTGCATACATTTTAATTTTAAATATACATAACCCCATGAAGATTTACAAATTAAATACGTATACTCAAAATAAAACTTCCTTGTTATATCTTTATTATAACAAAAGATATCATTTTTATCCAAATAAAATGTTTTCTTTAAAAAATATTCACCTATGATTAACTCTCAGAATATTACAGTTTTCTGTAAATACAGAAAATGTACTTATTTTAAATTAATGGGCCCGTTCAAAAGAAGCAACAGTTGAAAGTTTTCCGCCGTTGGGGAATTCTCTGATGACCGGACTGTTAATCGTGAACGTGTTTGGGATTTTCGCAATCGTACGAAATAGACCGGCCGGAGTGAACATGTTAAACATTTTGATGAACGGGCCCAATATCAAAATTTAAATTGGTTAAAACTTATATTTATTTGTAAATGAAATAAAAATTAACATTAACACAATTACAGATTCATATAAAAATAAAAGTGCCTTGTTATTATTTTTTTTAAACAAGGAATGGAAATATTAAAGTATGCAAAAGTCCCTGTATATGGCGGACCATTTACAAGATTAAACTACTTTACTGTATTTATTTTAATTAATATGACTGTTCTTCAAAGCATTATTTTAATAAATGGGATAATTCCTACTAGCATAAAAATCTAAGATGACACCTTGAATTACGCAACCCAATATACACATCAATAAAAACACCTGCCTATAATTTAATTACAAATCCAAAATGGCGGGTGAGTTATTCTTTTAAAAAAATTCAAATAAAAACACTCAATCAAAGACCCCCGATATTCTTCCAGACACAATCGGGCGCATGTTTGGCCCCCTAAACTTCAAAGAGTACCACCCCAAGAACCTCGAAGATTCCGAACAGACCCCCTGCCTTTTGTGTGATAATGTATTCAACCTCAAACTCTGCTTCAACGTTTTCTTGCAACATTTATTCGAAGTGCACCATTTGGTCATCGAAGATGTGCAGAATATTTACAACTTATCGAGGTATGAGATGGCCGAGTGATTTTGAAAGTGAAAGCGTTCGATTATGTAATTAAAATTGATTTTTTTTGTTTTGAAGGTATGTTAAATACTGGAAGGATCGTTTCGAGACCACCTCAGTCGAAAGTATTATACCCTCCGTAAAAGTGGAACCTAGTGATCAGAGTTATTTGTTGTTGAGTAGTTTAATGAAGGAGGATAAAGAATTACGGTTGAAGTTGAATTTGGAAAGAGCTTTGAATACTCAAGAAATGGAACGAACTGACGATCAATTTGAAAAAGATTGTCTGTTTTGTCGTTTGCAACATAAAGGTTGGTTTATGTGTTTTATTGATTACAGCCAGGGTATTTTTTTTAATTGCAGCGCTGTAGCCTGAATGAACAAAATGTCGATGGTGATTTTATAACGCTGGAAGGCTTAAAAAGCGACCTAGCAAAAAAAAAATACTTTACTGCTTGATAAAGCGCTGCAGCACCACACATAAACTGCTAACTTCCAGCAACTCCGGTTTCATATAGCGCTGCAGCGCTAGAGTTCCCTTAACATGACCATTGACATCCACTAATTAGACATGAAACAAGCAAAACCCATTTATTTTTAGAAAATTTCAATATAACCTTAAATATCGTCAAAACTAACTACTTCCCACCGAGCAAATCCATTTAAGTAATGTTTCATCAACATTACAACAACGTTTGATGTTGCTGCAATGTTGATATAACGTTATTTGTTTGTTTTTTGCCTTTCCTTTAAGTCAAATATTAACTAGTGCTTAAGAAATTATAAAACTATTTGATCAAATCAATTGATAAGCCAGTATAAGTTTCTCAATAAAACAGTGTTTTAACATAACCTTAAAATCATGTGAAGTTGTTTAATGATGAATATAAAATAGTTAGTTTTAAGATTCCTTTAAGTCAAATATTAATTATTGCTTAATGGATTATAAAACTATTTAATCAAATCAATTGATAAGCCAGTATAAGTTTCTCAATAAAACAGTATTTTAACATAACCTCAAAATCATGTGAAGTTGTTTAACAATGAATATTTTTAGGTACTCGTTATGAATACATAAATCACTTATCAGTGCAGCATAATCTTCATTTAGGCAACCCGCAAAATCTAGTCTTCATTGATGATTTGATTAGTCAAATCGAGGATAAATTAAATTCCTTGCAGTGCATTTATTGCGAGAAAACTTTTACAGAACGGCCCGTTTTGAAAGAGCACATGCGTAAAAAATTGCACAAACGGGTAAACCCGCAAAACCACAATTACGACAAGTATTACATGATCAACTATCTCGAGGAGCGCACCAAGAAAAGCCGCAAACACAAGGATTCCAGTCCGGAGGACGACGAGGATCTCCCGCTCGAGTTGTGCGAGCAGAATTCCGACGTCGAGTATTCGGATTGGGAGGAAAACGAGGATGTTATAACTTGTTTGTTCTGCGAGCATACGGAATTTAAGATCGGGGAGATTTGTTTGCACATGCACACGGTGCACCAGTTCAATTTTCCCCAGCTGGCCGCCCATCTGGATTTTTATCAGCGGGTTAAGTTGGTGAATTTTATCAGGAGGCAGGTGCACGGGAAGGTTTGTCCGAGTTGTGAGGAGAAATGCGGAAGTTTGGAGGGCCTCACGGGGCATTTGAGGGAGATGAAGCACTGTGTCATGCCGGATGTTAAGCAATTCGATCAACCCGAGTAAGTACAACGTCGAATGAAATAATTTTCATCTAGTCATCTTTGCATTATTTATGTTAAAATAAAAAGTACCGCTTTACAATCTTCTTCTTCTGCGTAATTTATGGCCTCGGCTACTAGGCCCTGTTGACCAGTCTCAGTAATTTTATATAGTTTAATAAATAGTTAAATAAATAGAGTTTCGTTATCCCCGAGGAAAGGAAAGGGATTTACGAGAAATACACACGTAGTTGAAAGGATGGGTTAAAATGAAAGGTTTGTCAGGATATAGGTGATTGTAAAGGATGAAATAGAGAGGATGAAAAAGGATTTGTATAACAACCACGTGTGGGTCAAACGCGAGCAGGGATGGAACGCACAACTCACGATCGACGTCCGCTCTGTTCGAGGTCCAGAACGGAACTCACCGCTTTACAATAAAGGGTTAACTGTCACATTAAATGACAGTCAACAAGATTAGAAAAGAAAACAAACATACCCTAGTCAGTTTAGATGGCAGATAGATAGGTTAGGTTAGACAGCCAACGATGACGTTAGACGACATATGGATATTTTAGGTTAGGTCACGTTAGATGACACTCAACAAGATTGAGCTGGAAAACAATGAATCCCTAGTCAGGATAGATGACAGATAGATAGGTTAGGTAAGATGACAGTCAACGACTTAGATGACAGATAGATAGGTTAGGTAAGATGACAGTCAACGACTTAGAAAACAATGACACCCTGGTTGGTTAAATGACAGATTAAGTTAGATGCCATATGAGATTAGATTAGAAAACAATCACATTCTCATTAAGTTGGACGACAGACCCAACATGTAGTTTAGATGACAGATAGGTTAGGTTAGGTTGATTAACAAAGGAAATGTTAGATTAAAAGATTGTCCTGAGTTAAATACTAAACAAGATGCATATTGGGTTGCATACATTTTAATTTTAAGTATACATATCCCGATAAAAATGTACAAATCAAATACATATACTCAAAAGAAAACTTATAATTTATCGCAGCTTAACTTCAAGGTAGGCCAGAGACCCAAAGTAATATGTATCCGTTATTGAAAGGTGACTTTATTGTGCAATTCCTTGTATTTATAAAGCGCGATCCTAACCTCAAATTTTGTGTGCCTTGGCGCTGTGGCCTACCCTGAAGTTAGGCTGCGATCTGTCGCTGCTTGAGACTAATGTCAATATTTTGAGGTTATCTTGAAAGGTGACTTTGTTGTGCAATTTCTTGTATTTATAAAGCGCGATCCCAACCTCAAATTTTCTGTGCCTTGGCGCTGTGGCCTACCTTAAGTTAGGCAGCGAGCCGTCGCTGCTTGGAGTAATGTCAATATTTTGAGGTTATCTTGAGAGCAATGTCTACATTTTGAGGTTATGTATATTAAAATTATTAGGGAAATCACAGATGCTGGAATTTACATAGATTGGATTAACTCATGCATGAGTAGTATTAATAATAAAAATGAGTAATAAAATATAATTAATTGTTACTTACCGATTTTCAGGTTTTATTTTCCCACTTACGAAAACGACACTTTTCTTTATTTCCTGGAGGACATCGAAGACTGACATACTTACACTTTATTGTTTTCCCCATACCATTTGTTTAATATATTAAAATATTCTATCGTTTATAAGGGCGTTTGTTTTGTTTCTCCGAACAAAAAACTTGTTGCAGTTTGTTTAGATTTACTACTCGTCGAGGTATGTTTAATTTAACTCTAACAAGTGTCTTCCACTCCCAGACTAACCATGAAGGAAAATTTCAAGTTTAGAACAGCCTGAAAAATTGGTTTGGTCGCGTAGCGCGAAGCACGAAGCACCCAACCAAATTTTCAGGCTTTTCTAAACTTAAAATTTCACTTCATGCACCACCGGTGTAAAACACTGACTTTAAATAAGGTTCAAAATGTACTTACCTTAGAAAACTGCTGAATTAGTATATTTAGAGCTTCATAATATCTTGGTGTTTAATACCGGTGGCGCATGAAGTAAAATTTCGAGTTTAGAAAAGCCTGAAAATTTGGTTTGGTCGCTCCGCTTCGCTACGCGACCAAACCAAATTTTCAGGCTTTTCTAAACTCGAAATTTTACTTCATGCTTAGTCTGGGAGTGGAAACACTCGTTTGAAGTAAATTTCAATAATAATAATAATCTTTATTTAGCATCTTTGCTATATAATAACATAGAAAAATGAAATGAAAAAAATGAAGTAATTCAGCGGCAAGAATTAATTTTCACATACAACAAAAACAGTGTAACATAACCTCTAAATGATAAAATTTGATGTTTGTTTTTATCAGTAGTTCAAAACCAAGTAATAGCATGAAAAATAAACATGGCAACATTGAATTTTTATGTGTGTTAACTTCATGGTAATAATTTAGAGGTTATGTTTCACTGTTTGAAAATTTGTTTGTGTGAAAATGTATTTCTTTGCTCTATTTGAGCGAATTTTAGCTCTAACAAGTGTCTTTCACTCCCAGACTAAGCATGGAGTAAAATTTCGAGTTTAGGAAAGCCTGAAAATTTGGCTCGGGCGCGTAGCGAAGCGGAGCGACCGAGCCAAATTAGGCTTTTCTAAACTCGAAATTTTACTCCATGCGCCACCGGTTTGAAAGACTGATTGCTACTGAAGTTTAAACATTACTTAAGCATGGAGTAAAATTTCGAGTTTAGTAAAGCCTGAAAATTTGGCTCGGGCGCGTAGCGGAGCGACCGAGCCAAATTAGGCTTTTCTAAACTCGAAATTTTACTCCATGCGCCACCGGTTCAAAAGACTGATTGCTACTGAAGTTTAAAATATACTGATCAGGTATATATTTATAGCACTATTGCTTTTCTAAACTCGAAGTATTTACTTCATGCGCCTCATCAGTATATTTGGAATAACTTGTTTGTTTAGATTTACTACTCGTCGAGGTGTGTTTAAATAAAAACAAAAATCCAGTCTTAAATCCTATATTTTGAATCAAAAAAAGGACCCCTCAAAAATATACAGACAATCAAGAATGTTCATATCAAACGTTTTTTTTTTCTTTTGTTGATATCTCTTTTATTTATTTACTTTTTAATTCATTTCTTGCACGTGGTGTGCGGGCGTGTGTGTATGTATGTGTGTGTCATCGTCATCCGTGCCGTTCACACCGAATATACATATTTATATATAATATAATAATCAATATAATATTTGATATCTTGCGTAGACTAAGAGACTAGTGTTCTAGAACTTAATTTGTTTTTTTTTTACTCTCAACGTATAAATAATTCACAAACTATACAAAAAAATAATAATAATAAACTAATAATCCAACGTCTCAAAAAACTCTTTGGTTCAAAAATGTAACAACGACCGAATTCGATAAAAACAAAATAAAACAACAAAACGATTCATCGTTTTAATAGTTATTTTTGTAGAATCTTCCTATTGGTTAATCACCAAAGCGTTCGATAATAAGGAATTTTTACACAATTTTATTCAACGTCATTAGTTTAACACTTTATAGCACGGCAAATTTAAGTTGGACAGAGGCACAGAGAAAGAGTGAAAAACAAATATGAGTGAAACCAAGACTGAACTCGCCACAAACCTATTCCTTCCGCAGAGAAGGTGCAAAAAACAAAGAGCGAAAGCGAGACTGAACTCGCTACGAACCCGTCGAGTGTGCCCATTTCTTCCGCAGAAATGGAGCGAAAAACAAACATGAGTGAAAGCGAGACCGAACTCGCCACGAACCGAGTGTGCCCATTTCTTCCGCAGAGAAGGAGCGATTAAGAAAAAAAGGGGCGAAAGCGAGACCGAACTCGCCACGACCCCATCGAGTGCGCCCATTCCTTCCGCAGAAAAGGACCGAAAAACGGGCATAAGCGAGAGTGAGAACAAACTCGCCACCAAGCTATCGAGTGTGCCCATTCCTTTTCCGGCGACAATTTTACCACTGCGCTTCGGCAAGTAAGGTTTGCCGTACTATAATAGGTACTGCCAATTGTTTCTATATATGAAAGATAGATGGCGCTAATAGCCACTTGTCCTGAAGGGATTGTTTTGTTCACGATGAATCGCCTGGGTTATTTCATTTTTATCAAAGACGCTTTTTAATATAATTAATCACTTGCGCGCACGTTAAACTAAAAAAATTTATACACAGTAATAATAATAATAATAATAATAACAAATCTATAAATATCTTCTCTCTCTTTCCTCCTAAGTGCTATGAAAAATAAGTGCCGGGCTGGCCCTACGTTACGTACCGAGAACTCAGTTACAGGTTAATTAAGCGCAAATTCATTTGTTTATTTTTTTTTTTTAGGCACATACGTTTATATTAATAATAATAAGGAAACGTAAAAACAATGGCTCCCACTTTTGTTTTTATTTTTCTCCGCCGCCATCTTTTTCTCAACAACTGTCTTATGTTTGTTTGTTTATAAACAACACGTTTCTGCTTTCACCGTATTTCATCAGTTTGAAAGTAATAGTCACTAAGTGTATGAGACATGGATAACACTTACGAATTGTATGGGGAGTTTTTCTTTTAGGTATAAATATACGTACGATACATCGTAAACTTTTTTCAGTTTGAAACTAATAGTCACTAAGTACAGGAGACATCGATAGCGCTTACGAATTGTATGGGGAGTTTTTCTTTTAGGTATAAATATGCGTACGGTACATCGTAAATTTTTCGATTTTTGTTGTTTTTTTTAAGTTCGATATGAAGCTTTAAACGAGTGTTGTCCACTCCTACTACTGATAAAATAAAGCATCAAATTTTATAATTAAGAGGTTATGTTACACTGTTTTTGTTGTATGTGAAAATTAATTCTTGCTACTGAATTATTTCATTGAATGTTTACTTCAAACGAGCGTGTCCATTCCCAAAACTAAGCATGAAGTAAAATTTCGAGGTTAGAAAAGCCTGAAAATTTGGTTTGGTCGCTCCGCGCTACGCGACCAAACCAAATTTTCAGGCTTTTTTAACCTCGAAATTTTACTTCATGCTTAGTTTGGGAGTGGAAACACTCGTTTGAAGTAAATTTCAATGAAATAGTAAGTAAATTTTCAGGCTTTTCTAAACTCGAAATTTTACTTCATGCGCCACCGGTGTAAAACACTGACTTTAAATAAGGTTCAAAATATACTTGCTTTAAAAAACTGTTGAATTAGTATACTTGGAGCTTGATAATATTTTAGCGTTTTATACCGGTGGCGCATGAAGTAAAATTTCGAGTTTAGAAAAGCCTGAAAATTTGGTTTGGCCGCTCCGCGCTTCGCGCTACGCGACCAAACCAAATTTTCAGGCTTTTCTAAACTCGAAATTTTACTTCATGCTTAGCCTGGGAGTGGAAACACTTGTTTGAAGTAAATTTCAATGAAATAGTTCAGCGGCAAGAATTAATTTTCACGTACAACAAAAACAGTGTAACATAACCTCTAAATTATAAAATTTGACTTTTGTCTTTATCACAGATGTATATATATACATCTGTGGTTTTTATGAGTAGTTCAAAACTAAGTAATAGCATGAAAAATAAACGTGGCAACATTGAATTTTTATGTGTGCTAACTTCATGGTAATAATTTAGAGGTTATGTTTCATTGTTTGTGTCAGTGTTTGTGTGAAAATTCATTTCTTTTGTTCTATTTGAGTGAAATTTAGCTCTAACCAGTGTCTTCCACTCCCAAACTAAGCATGAAGTAAAATTTCGAGTTTAGAAAAGCCTAAAAATTTGGCTCGGGCGCGTAGCAAAGCGGAGCGACGGAGCCAAATTAGATAAATAGGTAATTCAATCACCGTTCGAATGATCATCGAAATCATTTGTTAACGCCTATCACTACTAGATAGATAGGTAATTCGAATCACTGCTTGAATGATCATTTGAAAAATCATTTAAATCATAATTCGAATGTGAATTCAAATGATCAGTCGATTATCAAAATCAATTAAGTGCTGATTATTCGATTATTAACATCATTCGTTAACGCTTATCACTACTAGCTATCTATGGTTAATTCAATCACCGTTAGAATGATCATGAAATCATTTATTAACGCCCATCACTACTACATAGATAGGTAATTCGAATCACTGCTTGAATGATCATACGAATAAACATTTAAATCATCATTCGAATTTAAATTCAAATGATCAGTCAATTATTAAAATCAATTAAGTACCGATCATTCGATTATTAAAATCATTCGTGAGCGCCCCTCGCTACTCATCAATCGCTTAGTGGTTTTTTACTTTCAAACTAATGATTGGTTTATTAACAACGGCTTTGCTGTTCAGCAGTTATTTTTACTTTTCTCGTAAAGGAAAGTACCTACTGTTGCCTTTTAATGAATTTCTTATTTCGGCATTGTTTTTATTACAAACAAATGCGGTTTTCTTTTCACCATAATTTTGTTTATAAACAGTGGTTCCTATTTTTCACCACATGTGTCTTTTATTATTTCACGAACAACGGTCTCCGCTTTGCCGCTTGTCTTATTTCCTATTTTTTTTTACAGACTTTATTGGCGCCGGTCGGCATGTTTACTAACCACCGTATTTTCTCATCCTTTCTCATTTCTCACATTGTTTTTGTTAGAAGCTAAACTGCACCTCAGATACAAAACTATACATGTATACATATTATAAAAAAGCTAAAATACTGGCGAAAAGATCGATCCCCCCCCACACTTACTCCTCTCACTTGTTCTCACTGCAGACTGCACCCCTGTTTATCCGTGTCCGGATCGTTCTCGTCCAGCTCGTCCAACGGCAGCGCCTGCCCGTTGGACACCACCTCCGGCAAGTACGGCTTGTAATCCAACCCGCTGCGCTCGTAGAACAAAATATACGCCGAGCTAGTGTCTATCTTCGGGGTTTTCACGTCACTGTACGCGCACCGGAAGCTGTCCAACGACGTCCGCGACTCCGACAGCGGCCTGGAGTGCTCCGAGAGGTTCTTCGGAGTTTCGGCTTTCGGGGTCGAGAACAGTTTGCGGCTGGGGAAGGGCGAGTTGCGCGGGGAGTCGGCGGGCTCGCTGCTCTCCGAACTCGAGGCGATCGTCGACGTGGAGGCCTTGCGTTGGGATAGGGGCGTCCAGCCGCCGCTGGACGTTTTGTTCGGGGGCTCGAGCGTGTCCAGCGAGGCGGGGTGCGCCTCCGTCGCCACCTCGCGGCACGAGCTGTCGTTGTAGCAGTACCAGTTGCCGTTCGGGTTGCACGCGTAGGAAATGTAGTGACCTCCATTGAGCAAACCGGAATGACTCTGAATTTAATATTAATAGTTGTAATTAATTAAATAATCTTCCACAAATATTTAGAAGGTGGAAAATTAAATTATTTCTCGTATTTGTCCTTCAGTTAGATGACTGAATATTGTCCAACAGTTGCTAACTAATTATAAACGTTTTTTTTTTTCTCTCCAAGTTTTCTTTTTTCATTCGATAGGTTCTCACAACAGCCACCCATTCTTTAAGTTATTGAAAACTTAGCATATTAATAAAAATATAGTTTATATTTGATACTTACAACAACCGCATAAAGCTGATATTTCAAATCAAACGGATCCTGCCCTTCAAGAAGCTTGTGCTGGTGGAAATCCTGAAGATCCTCATCGATGATCGGCGTCTTGATGAGACTCGTCGACTCCAGCCTCTCCCTCCTTTTCACCACCCCCGTCGACGCCTTCTCCTTCTCCTGCTGCGGCTTCTTTACAACAGCCCCCTCAATCAGATTATCCCCCTCCCCCAAATCCACCAACTTCCCCACATTCTCCCCATCAGTGGCCGTCTCCTCTTCGGGTATCTTCCCCTGCTGCAGCCCCTCCGCCCGCTTCTCCCCCTCGGCTTTCTTCTGCTCCAGCAGTTGCCGGTGTCTCAAGATCGTCTCCTGGGGAACTGAAGCTAAATAGGCTGTGGGGTCGAAGTTTTTAAACGGAAAATTGACGACTTTCTGGGTTTTCACCCATTTGTTATTGCAGTAATCGAAGCGTTTCAAGTGGATTATGAGTATGGGGGGCAGCCGCCAGATTTGTAGTTTTTTCGTGGCTGGCTGTTTGTCTTTGCAGTTCGAGCAATGGTATTTCGCTTCCAGGCGTTCCTCTGACGTGAACGCTTTTAAACAATAATCCAGATCGATTGGTTCCGTGTGGAGTTTCCTGCAGTTCGCCACCGACTCGTGCTCGATCCACACCTAAGTAAGAGAATAATTGATGAACACAAAATCCAGATTAATTATAATGCACAAGGTGAATGATATATGAAGCAAATACGGGATAATATCAAGAGATGTCCAACAAAACAGTGCAACGTTTGCCTGCTCTCACTCACCTTTTCTCGACTGCTCTGATATCGCAGATGCAACGCCGTCGGGTCCCAATCGATCGCTATGCACATCACGTTCTGCCCCGTCTTGCACACGTCGAAGAGCAGATCGTCGTCGGCGCAGGGAATCTCGCAGCCCCTGCAGAACTGCGTCCAGTGGCAGAGCGCGCAAATCTGTCCGCCCTGCAGGACGGCCTTCAGCGTGAACGGGAACTCGTACCTCAAGGAATCATCACTGAAACAACGAAATCAGCCCTGGAATCCGAGAAAAACAAAAGAAGTACGGTACTAACCAGTCGGTGGCGTGATTGGTCTGGTCGCTCTGCGGAAGGGGACTCAGCAGCCTCGTCACCTGGCCCCACACGGCCTTGTAAATGCTCTCGCAGGTGCTCATCCCGTTGCAGCCCAGGAGCAGCGGCACGCCGAACAAACTGGGCTTGGACTTGTGCTGCGAGAGGAAGTACGTCTCCTGTCTGACGCACTTCCTGTGCACCGCGATCAAGTACGTCGGGTTCTTCACGGGAATATCTACAATTCGGAAATCGCAAAAAAAGAAAAAGCAACCCACATTTTACAAAAGCACATTTACAATACAAAAGCTTCGCCGGATGTTTTTACCTGTGTAAACATTGGAATGTAACGTGCTAGCCCTTTTAAAGTGCACGGCGTTTGAGAAGCGCCTAGCCGCCGTCTGCAAGTCTATGCTGTTCGCCCTCGCGTTCTGCAAAGACAAGCAAGAGAAAACAGGGGCTGTAATTAAAAAAGTTCCCCAAAATTGCTTCTTTCTATATTTTTCAACAACATCGATTTAAAAAAATTAATCAACACATTCGTTAATCACACAAATTTAGTGTAGTGTGTTAGAAAAGTTGCAAACAATCATAAATGACACCCAAAGAAATAATTACAGATGGTACCCAAATTATCTGCATAAAAACTTTGAGCTGAGTTTATCTCCAAACTGCAGAGGATTAAAATAACAGTTCAGAGATTCACAGTTAAAAATAATTATGCATCTCACTCGTTGGAGTTTTTAATAATATTTTGTACAAATTAATTTAACAAGCATGATGTGTTAACGAACGAGTTAATATAAACACTTGCACATTTAAATACTAGAGCAACGAAAAGCCTTTACACAAAACAATTCTACTTTATATATACACATTATTACTAAGTATGTTCCATTTTTTTTGTTTTAATTCACATCAAATAAAACTTATGATTTATTCTAAGCTATTCATATTGGTATTTTACAAGTTTAATTTGTCATGCAGACATGGTAGGTTTTGCTAACCGTGATAAATCATAGATAGTATTTTTTAACTGATTATGGAACATACTTTAGAACAGTGGCGACCGGTGGCCAACTTTATGTGAAACAAAAATGCCAAGGTAATGCATTCCGGAATTCAAAGGTGAGCTCGTTGTGCTGCTAAACGCATGTATTAATGACACAATTCCGTGACGTGGGAAGCATTGGTAAACAAAATGGATACGTAGTGCTTTCAACTACATTTTTTTTATCTTGGATTTGAGCCTCACATGAAGATAGGCCGCGAGCCGCCAGTGCTTTAGAATACAACAAAGCAACACTCGAACAAATAACAAAACTAAAGACACACAAGAAAAACTACTGATAAGATATCTACCTAGGGTGATCCAGACTTGTTTGAAATCTCAATGAAATAGAGTAGAGAGGTGGGGGGAGGATTGAGGGAAGTTGGAGAGAAAGACGCCACACATTTACTGTGTAATGTTTTTGTTTTTGGACTTGGAAAAAAACGTACACATCATAATAAGTTAGTCAAAAAATGTGTTTTGTAAGTGATACATTATTATTATAATCATTTGAAAGTGTGTAAGTGTGGTTCGTTCTCATCACGAGATTGAAATGTGCATACCTTAAAGCATAGTATGTTGGGCATGCATAATGCCGATCTGCCTCTTACCTCAGGGCTTCGGGCCAACGGACTCTGGCTCGACGTGTCCAACTCTGAAACAATACACACTTAACCCATACACCCTGTATACCAATTCAATATTTAATTCTTAAGGTTGTATTAGACGACACAGCATACTATTTTCTATCATGGTGCAATACACAAAATATGACCAAACGTGGCGGCCAATTTCATGTGAAACAAAAATGGCCAGCAAAAAATTGAGGTCACTTTAAAATTATGACTTATATTTGGAATTTTTTTGTTTTAACTTTATGTTTGCAAATTGTAAACAGTTGTACTGTATTTTGCACACTAAATTGAAAAAGCAATGTTGAATCGTAAAGCATACTTATTGCTTTTATTGCCTATTTTGGAAATATCACAAATTTACAGTTCAGACGAACTTCGACTAATATGAAACAAAAAATAATGAAAAAAACTTATCACTAATAACGAGTATTACCCCCTCTTGCATTAATGACTGCTTGAAGTCGACGAGGAACACTTTGAATTAAATTTTGGTCGATATTATTCCATTCCAGCAATAGCAATAGCAGTCATACATGTTCTATGGAATTCATGTCCGAGCCGAGAGCTGGCCAATCGAACCGCGAAATTCCCAATTCATCCAGGTAATTTTTGACAATACTGGATACGTGAGGTCTAGCATTATCTTGCATGAAAATGCCGCGCTCGCCCATAGTTGTCATGAAGGGCATAACATGATCTTCGAGATGTCAGGGAGCCATTCTCTATAAAGACCAACTCTGTGCGTGCTTCTGTAGAAATTCCTGTCCAAGCCATAACCGACCCACCGCCAAATGGAAGTCGCTCATCAATACAAACTGCCATTCTCTATAAAAACCAACTCTGTGCGTGCTTCGGTAGAAATTCCTATCCAAGCCATAACCGACCCACCGCCAAATGGAAGTCGCCCATCAATACAAACTGAAGCGTATCTTTCTCCGCGTCTTCTCCACACTTTCCGACGTCCGTCTGATCCATTGAGGCAAAACCGCGACTCATCTGAAAACAGTACCCTGCTATTCCATGCCCTGTGATTTCGGGCAAAAGCCAATCTTGAACACGATGTTGGCGTTGTAAAGGTGGACCTGTAGCCATCTTTCTACAAAACAATCCAGCAGCCCGAAGCCTTCCCCTAACTGTCCATTCACTAACATTTACATCTCTAACTTCATGGAGTTGATTTCGTAGATAAACTGCAGAAGCTGTTCTATTCCGCAAACTTTTAAACACCAAAAAACGGTCATCTCTGATCGTGGTGACTTTTTTCGCCCGGATCCCGGTTTTCTGGTTATCAGGCCAGTATCCAAGTAACGCTGATACACTTTTTGTATAGCACAAAGGCTTTTGCCAACAATCCTTGCAGTTTCACGTATTCCTTGCCCATCATCAATCGACGCTATAATTCTTGCCACAACAATAGAGCCTAAAGGCATTATGACTTGTTAAGTACAGTACACCGTGTGAACAAGTTTCGCAGAGAAAAATCAACACTAAATAAGAAAACGATAACGAAACGTAAGTTTTCAATTAGAGCAAAATGGATTTTGTTTCATAAAAGTCTGTAGCACGGTGATAGTAACTGACAGATAGATAACATTTGTCAGGAAATGTATTATTAAACGCCCACTTTGGTTTACAATTTGCAAACATAAAGTTAAAACAAAAAAAATAAGTCATAACATAAGTCATAATTTTAAAGTGACCTCTATTTTTTGCTCGCCAGTGTACATCTCGGAACTAAAAGGGGCGCTTGCTGTGCAAAATTTTACTTCATGCGCCCCCAGTATAAAACACTGGTGAAGTTTAAAATACGCTGCTGTAAAATACTTCAGTGTTTTTACACCGGTGGCGCATGAAGTAAAATTTCGAGTTTAGAAAAGCCTAATTTGGCTCGGTTGCTCCGCTTCGCTACGCGCCCGAGCCAAATTTTCAGGTTTTTCTAAACTCGAAATTTTACTTCATGCTTAACCTGGGATTGGAAACCTTCGTTTAATAATAATAAAAAAAAATTATAGATACCACTTTTTCATCAAATAAATCAAACAAAACTTGATTAGTCAATAATTAATTATTTTCAACTATGAAAGTAGGTTTTTTTTAAAATAAATTTTCAATCTTTTGTTGGTTTTATAGAAGCATTTAATTTGATGCTTGAAACGAGTGTTTCCACTCCCAGACTAAGCATGAAGTAAAATTTCGAGTTTAGAAAAGCCTGAAAATTTGGCTCGGGCGCGTAGCGAAGCGGAGCGACCGAGCCAAATTAGGCTTTTCTAAACTCGAAATTTTACTTCATGCGCCACGCCTAAAAACATCGATTTAGAGTGAAGTTCAAAGTATATGCTCTAGAGCTTTTGATTTCACGTTAATATTATCATTATTATTAATATAAACATTACAAACGTTTCAAGTTTAGAAAACCAAAACCACATTTTCAGGCCTTTCTAAACTCGAAATTTTACTTCATGCGCCCCCGGTATAAAACACTGGTTTTAAGAGAAGTTAAAAATACGCTGCTGTAAAATACTTCAGTGTTTTTATACCGGTGGCGCATGAAGTAAAATTTCGAGTTTAGAAAAGCCTAATTTGGCTCGGTCGCTCCGCTTCGCTACGCGCCCGAGCTAAATTTTCAGGCTTTTCTAAACTCGAAATTTTACTTCATGCTCAACCTGGGATTGGAAACCTTCGTTTAATAATAACAAAAAAATGACAGATACCACTTTTTCATCAAATAAATCAAACAAAACTTGATTATTCAATAATTAATTATTTTCAATTATGAAAGTAGTTTTTTTTTTAGAATAAATTTTCAATCATTTGTTTGTTTTATAAAAGCATTCATTTGATGCTTCAAACGAGTGTTTCCACTCCCAGACTAAGCATGAAGTAAAATTTAGAGTTTAGAAAAGCCTGAAAATTTGGCTCGGGCGCGTAGCGAAGCGGAGCAACCGAGCCAAATTAGGCTTTTCTAAACTCGAAATTTTACTTCATGCGCCACCGGTATAAAAACACTGAAGTATTGTACAACAGCATATTATTAACTTCACTTAAAACCAGTGTTTTATACCGGGAGCGCATGAAGTAAAATTTCGAGTTTAGAAAGGCCTAAAAATTTGGTCTGGTTCAAGCTTTTCTAAACTCGAAACGTGTGTAATGTTTATATTAAGCCAAAATAGGCTTTTCTAAACTCGAAAGTTTACTTCATGCGCTACGCTTAAAAAAGTCGATTTAGAGTGAAATGCAAAAGTATATGCTCTAGTTTTTAATTTCACGTTAATATTATCATTATTATTAATATAAATTGTCTATTGTTGTCTAATACAAGCTTTAAACCATTCGAATTCCAACTGTTTGGAGGTCCCTAGGATTAAATTAAACAAAAATTACTTGTACGTGTTTCTCTAACAACTGTCCAACGCTGTTTTTTTTTTCTCGACCGCGTTTTTTTTAATCGACTGCACTCACCGTTGTCGGGATCTGCATTCGCGTTCGTCGACTGCTGTTGCATGGCGAAGCAGTCGAGGTAGACGTGCGGAACCTCGTAGGCGTACAATTCCGTCGCAGTCGAAGAGTTGATCCGATTGTCGTCGTTGAGAATCTGCCGGATCTGCGAGTAGGCCACTTCGGCCAAGAGAAGCCGATCGGCGGGGATGTCGCTCAAAAGTTCCAGCTCCTTTTTCAACTCGGAGTATTTCGCCTCGGAGTTGAGGCGAAGACCGTATTTTACGGGAACGTCACCGTCCAGTTTGACGATGAGGACCTCGCACAAGGTGAAGCTCTCCATCGGTAAGGGCAGGCTGAGCAAGTTGAACGCGTCGAAACGCACCGACTCGTGTCCGCACGTCTGACAAGTCACCTAAGGAAATGTCCAACGGTAAGAAAGAGAGAGACGGATTGGTTAACAAGAAATCGACCACTTAGGACCCTCTCAAAGTGCAATTTGTATATAAAATAATTGTCCAGCAGGTAAAATTTATGATTAAAATCCCCAGCTACATTATAAAATCGAATCAATAGGACCCTTTACACGTACACTCTTTCGTCGACGATTAACGCCGCTCTTGCCTGCGTTCTGCGTCGAGGAAAGCGTGGCGCGCCGGCTAAGAGATGTACTTTTTCAACCCCACTTTTGCATCGAGGATTGAACGCCATTCAAGAGTGTAGTTCAATCCTCGACGAAAGAGTGGAACGAAATTAAGCGCCCGGTTTTGCGTCGACGCAATCGTCGGCTCTTTCGTGGCGTTTCCATCATGTTGCCGTTAATTCGTCCACGCAAAACTGTGATGCGAAATTAAACGCACTCCACTCTTTCCTTGACTCTTTCGTGGACTCTTTTCTCGACGTAGTGGCATTTACACATGCAGTATTTACTCCACTCTTTGCTCGACACAAAATTTGCGTCCACTCCCGGCGTGTGCCGTCCAATCGTCGACGAAAGAGTGTACGTGTAAAGGGCACTAATGTTTATTGCGGAACAACATACCTTACTTTTCAGCTGCCCGTAAAAAAGATCGGTAATAATCGAGTGATCTCTGGCTAAATGCTGGATCCAAGCCTCCTCCGCGACCACCGTATCCGGCCTACCGTCCGAGTCCCTCAGCTCCGTGTATTGCTTCCTCGTAACCCTGTTTAAATCCTCGTGCAAGGCGTCCAACAGCCACGCCAATAACTCCTAATGGCGTCGGACATTGTTAACTCGTAACTGTATGTTTATGTTAGTCGATTGTCACTTACCTGTGAATCGTGTTGCCCCCCACCACCTAAATGCGGCGCGTGTTTCGTAACGCACCAACGGAGCTTCAAAGGCGCTACGGATCGGGTCGAGCCGGCCCATAATTCTCTGCAAAGCTCCGCGTAGCGCTTAGCGACTTGACCTTTGGTGCCCAACGGGTTGGAGCTGTTCAACTCGCAGAGTTGTCCGTCGCGGTGGAAATATTGCGTTAAGGGTCGCGTGTTGGACACCGCTTGCAACGCGGCGTTCATGAAGCAAGTGTTGCCTAGATTATGCAACCCTGTTGCACCTAAATAAACAAAATAAATGCTATCAAGTCATTTAAACGTTTGACATTATACCTTATTGATGGGTGGGTTAAGGAGAAGGAGGTGGAAGCACAGGAAATGCAGGGGTGTATAGAGAGGAGTGAATATAACGATAGGTACGGGAGGTGGCATGGGAGAATGCCGAAGTATTTGGTAAAGGGGGGATGGAGTAAGGAGGAAAGGGTGATGCTGGCGAGGGCGAGGTGTGGGTGGGGGAAGAGTATGGGACATGTGTAATGTGTGAGCGGGGGAAGGATAAGTGGAGTCATTTGGCAGAGAAATGCGATAGGGTGGAGAAGGAACATCTTTACTAGCTACAACTAATTGCTACCCCCTTTCTTCCTTCTGTTTTCCTTCTCTTCTCTCAACTTTTTCAGCGTCCTTACCCCGGCCTCATCTTCTCTCATCCATTCCGGCACTCTTCTATTCCCTCTTACTCCCACCCAAGTAAGAGGGAATAGAAGAGTGACGGAATAGATTAGAGAAGATGAGGTCGGGGTAAGGACGCTGGAGAAGTTGAGGAAAGAGAAAGAAAACAGGAGACAGAGAGGGGGTAGCAATTAATTGTAGCTAGTAAAGATGTAAACATTATGCCAATAGAGGTTTTTCTTTAATACATCACTTGAGAGAAGGATTTACTTTATTAAATCGTTAGACATCCTTTAAAATGCCCGTATTTTATTTTTTGACTAACATACCTGCTGGTAGTGTTATCGTCGGTCGCCGCTCGTTGCTGACTTGTAGCGTCAAATTGTTGTTTCCGCTGGCGAGCGCGCCCAGTTCTTCCGGCCACGTCAAGTCCTTATTTCTGACCTCCAGCAGAACCTGGTCGCTGTCCAGGATGCCCAGGTCTTGCAGCAGCGCCGACTCGTCCTCCAGGAGCAGCGAGTTGTTCTCCTTGATCAGCCACAACCGCACGTCCTCCACTCGCAGCGCCAGACTGTTCGCCAGGAACTCCACCACCTGTCTGACGTTGGCCAGCCTGCTGAACACCACCGTGTGCGCCAGGTATCGCCGCGGAGAAGGCGCCGGCGCCGAAGAAATCCCTGCAGTGGATAACGCGGCAGCCCCATAACTAAACAAAATATACACACATTCACCAAAATCTAAGGGATTGACAAGAAAAAAAAAACTGCCTGAATGGGTTCAGCAGAGACAACTACTGGAAAATTACTGCCAACTGTTGGGGAATTCTCTGATGACCGGATTGTTAATCGTTAACGTGTTTGGGATTTTTGCAATCGTACAAAATACTCCGACCGGAGTACCGTTTATTAGGTACCAACATACATCACAAAACAAATTCAAATATGTTGAACATTTTGATGAACGAGCCCAATGTTTGTTCTGACTTACCCTCCAACCACCGTACTCCAACTGCTCGACTGTCCGCTGTTGGACACGTTCGGCTGACTCTGGTGCCTCAAAATCCTTAAATTCAGCGGGTACAATTCAAGCTCCACGTCGTGGCTCCCCGGAGGCTTTATCACCTGCCGGGGGAGAGGCAAAGGCCCACCGTACCACATCGCCAGCGCCTTCCACAAGAACTCCGGCACCAGCTCGAAATCTCTGTGCTGGACCAACGGCGTATCCCTCTTCAACCGCCCACCTAAATAAATTCAACAAAAAAATCCAATGCAATCCATTATAGTGGAATTTTTCAAACTAGGCACTCTCATGCGCAGAACGAGCGCCCTTCCTTGTAGTTTCGCTGTTCAAAAAATGAGAAAGTGGAGCCTGACTACGTTGGCCGCACATTTATTTAAAAGAAAGGAACTCGCGCGCACGTGCCAGGTGGTGCATCGGACCCTTCAGGATTTCAATGGTGTTATCTCTGCGAGAGCCAGCGCCGAATGGTACATTTACGGCCCAACGTTTTCAGGACTGTCTTGCCTACGTTCGGGAAATGCTGTTCTACCGCGCAAGTGCCTAATTTGGGTGATACATCTATTGAGATTAATACCTTCTCCAGTTAAAGTCCCGACTTTAAAATTCTCCGGATTCTCCGCGACCAAACTGCTGTTATCGATGGGGCCCGGGATACCGACGGGTCTCTTCGTGGCGGTGCCGGAACTGCTGGACACGCCCGAGCTGGACGCTATGCTGCAGGTGTCGCCCCGGCTTAGGAGGTCGCCCATCGAATCAGTGCTGTTGGACGTGAACTCGTTGGAATGGCAGGTGTAATCGGTCGAGTTGCTCGTGAAGCTCTCGTCGCAGACGATGCCCTCTTCCACCGGCAGCCGGTGATCGGGCCGGCAGGTGCACTGGTCGAAACAGGAACGCGGCGCCGTAGTGTGGTTCAGCCAATTCTGCCACCAATCCGATGAGATTAAATACCAGAACTGGCCGACTTTGTAACCCCTGCGCTCCTCCCGTTCCAACCAACCCATCACTGTAAGTTTCGAGGTTACAATACGGAGGTGTAAGACAATTGATTTTTATTCTTGTATACTGTATGTTTTTGAGTTTACGTGAAGTGATTATTACACTAAAGAAAACTGTTATTTCTTACTTCACTTTTTATTAGTATCGTTAGGTGTACATTTCGAGACACACGGTGCTCATTATCAATAACAAACCGAGTTTGTTATTGATAATGAGCACCTTGTGTCTCGAAATGTACAACTAACGATACAAATAAAGAAAGAAGTAAGAAATAACAGTCTTTTTTAGTGTGATTTTTATTCCTTTACTTACCTATTTCGTGTTCATGGTGCCGACAGTTCGGCTTTAATCCGAGCGCGACGTGGCACACCTGAAACAGCAACTCCAAGAGCGGCGCAATGACCGTGTTGTTCTCCACGCACCACACGAGAAAATCCTCCTGCGACAGATTCCCGTTCTCCCCTATTTTCAACCTGAGCTCGTTCAAAATTCTCGCCTGCCCTCCCTCGCCGGCCGGATCGCAGGAAGTCCGCCTACTCGCTCCATTTTTCGGCTCGCCACCGTTGGACACCGACCGGTTCTCCTTGCTAATAAACAACAGAATCTCTACCATGTGCTGGAACTCCTTGCGGTTGAGCATGTTGTCCCTGTCCATGTCGAATATTTTGAAACAAACTGTTGCGGGGAAAAAAAATGCAAACAATTTTAACTGAGATGGAATCGGGGGGTGTTGGACACTCACACTTCATCCGTTCGGCGGTGGGTCCCCGGCAGGCGGCGGAAATCCCGCAGCACAGTTCCTTAAAATCTATATGGCCGTCTCTGTTTACGTCTAATGCTAAAAAAAGCCTGCAGAAAAAAAATACCAAAAAAGTTACACACTTAAGTAACCTTAAATCTTAGGGTGATGAATATGCAAAAGTCATTCAATATACACTTGATTTATTTGTAAATCAAGTGTATATTGAATTGAATTGAGTGTATATTGAATTCAATATACACTTGATTTATTTGTAAATACACTTGATTTATTTGTAAATACACCTGAATTTTTTGTAAATATACAATATACCACCCAATGGCACCGAGGGGGGTGGCTCGCGAGATTAAGTCCTTCTATTCCCGAAGACTAACTAAATTGTAGTATTTCGACGTATATACCTAGGTTTAATTGCGTTGTACTTACCCGGGACAAGCACTTGCCGGTATCGGGGGACTGACAAGGAAACTCATGCAGAACAGATCGAGTTGCCCCGACGGGGACGAGCTCTGCAGGCTCCAGAAGCACTTCTCCAGCTCGCAAATGTCGTGCTCTTCCAGATGAGTCACCCCGGCCAGGGATTGGTAGAAGGTCGGCGTCTCGAGTTCCGAACTCAAAGACACACACTGAGTACTCAACAACCTACATAAACAAATAATCAAAAATATATTATACGTATTTGAGCTTTTAATTTGCTTTAATTAAAAAGTGAATAAAAAAGAAAATTACTATTGAATAATACCATTTTGATAAAACCGTCGCCTCTTTGTTGTACAAAATCCACGCCCTGAAGTGCTCGAAGGTGACCTTATCCTGTCCAACACCGAATAACGAAATAAGGGTGCTGTCCCAGAAGAGGTTGGGTTTATTGCCCCCGTTGGGGGGCAGCGTGCCCTCGATCTGCAGGGCCGATTGGAATTCGGAACGTGTTATGTAAGTGCACGAGTCGTTTGAGTATAGTGTCCATAAGAACCTTATAATTAACAACAACAAAATTAATAAAATACAATTTTTGGTCATCCAGATCCACTAATCAAGTTATGACTAGTGAGGTGATATAAGCTAAGACATTACAGTAAAGAGTTTCCATTTTTATAACCCAAATCCGCTAAGCAATCAGTATCAAATG
Source organism: Philonthus cognatus (assembly GCA_932526585.2). Lineage (NCBI taxonomy): Eukaryota > Metazoa > Arthropoda > Insecta > Coleoptera > Staphylinidae > Philonthus > Philonthus cognatus. Next base: position 144,943,796 of record OW052242.1, read on the forward strand.
TAGGCCTAAACTGAGGTTAGAATTATATTGACATTAGAGTAGTAGCTGAACTGAGGATGGGTGATTCGAAGCGGGAGGTAGCACAAGGGTACAGTGCATCCCCAATATGAGATACCAGAGTAGTAAAGACTTTCCAACCTCACTTTTTAATATTATAACCTCACAACTGTCACCAATGAGTACCAATAGAGATATCCATAATGACAGCTCACTTGGCTAATCAGCTGATCTCGAGCGTTGGCACACAAACCTCATGGTAGCCGTTGTGGACGCATCGTAATTACGTGGCATTATATTATCCTTTATTTGTGAATTTTTTTACGTTTATAACTAGTAATTTGTGAGCCACAATAGATCCTTGCGGTCGCAGTGGAGGGTAGCATAACTACCCACTCGCTTTCAATAGAATAGAACTAGTATTTTGTTTGTTACGGTATTTTATTTAAGTATTTTACAGCAGCATATTTTTAACTTCTCTTAAAACCAGTGTTTTATACCGGGGGCGCATGAAGTAAAATTTCGAGTTTAGAAAGGCCTGAAAATTTGGTTTAGTTCAGGCTTTTCTAAACTCGAAACATTTGTAATGTTTATATTAATAATAATGATCATATTAACGCGAAATTAAAAACTCTAGAGCATAATAATAATAATAATAATAATAATAATAATGGTCTTTATTTACAATAACAATTACATAATATACAATTGTGTACGTAAATGCGTCAGACAATATGGAAGGATATTAAGAAAATATGTAATATAGATAAAATAAACAAATATAGAACAAATATATACAGGACATAAGTACAATTTAAAATTTATGTATATCTACTAAAATATTCCGACATACTATACGGCTCCATTTTTACTAGGTATTCATACAAATGACTTGTGCGTTTCTTATATGTTTCAATATTTTTTATGCTTGCTGGCAAATGATTGTATAGTTTTATGGCTGAGTAGAAACATCCTTGCTCGTATTTTTTTAGACGATGGTGAGGCAAGTTGTAGATTTGACCATTTCTTTTAGGGTATACAGAGTTTGTAAAAATTTGATCAAAATAGTTGTTATGTTTCCAAAGAAACTTCAGACACTCATATATGTAAATGCCATATACGGTCAATACATTTGCATTTCTAAATTCCCCTCTACAGCTTTGACTGAATTTTAACTTATGGAGAATTCTTATTGCTTTTTTTTGTACCACAAATATTTTGTTTATATCGACAGATCCCCCCCAAAATATTATGCCATATTTTAGGTGAGAATATATATTGGCGAAATAAAACAGTTTTGAAATATTGATTGATGCTAATTTTGTTAAAATACGCAAACCAAAACAAGCGCTACTTACTTTATTACATAGTTTGCATATATGTGCAGAGAAAGTAAGTGTATCGTCTATTGTAATCCCAAGGACTTTTACAGAATTTGTTAGATTGTATATATTATTATTTAATTTGATGCTATCAGGTGTTACTAATCCTTGATTGGTTTTGAATATGACACAAGATGTTTTACTTGTGTTCAAAACTAATTTATTTCTTTGAAACCAATTTTCCATCATATTCATGTTTATGTTTCCATCACTAATTATATCTGGCAATGTAGATCCCTTTAATAAAAGGTTAGTATCGTCAGCATAATTAATCAGTTTACAGTCTGGAGATGTTGTATAAGGAATGTCGTTAATATATATTATAAAAAGTAAAGGGCCAAGGATACTGCCCTGCGGTATGCCCTTTGTTGCTTTCAAAGGATCTGATAGTATAATTGTTCCGTCCTTAGTGTCCTTTAATCTTGTATAATGTATACGATTTGTTAGGTATGATTCAAAGTATTTGTAGGCAGTCCCTCTCACGCCGTACCTATATAATTTATTAAGTAATATTTCGTGATCTAGTGTATCGAAAGCCTTAGTCAAATCAATAAAGAGACCACACGCTAAATTATTTTGTTCAAGACTTTCTAAAATAAAGTTTGTAAGTTCGTAGACGGCAGTGTTTATATTTTTTCCTTTAAGAAAACCGTGTTGCATTGGATTTAGTAACTCAGATTTCATGAAGAATAAACTTAGCCTTGAATAGACTATTTTTTCAAAGATCTTAGAGAATGAATTTTGTATACTTATTGGTCTGTAATTTTGTATTTCATCTTGAATATAGGGGTAATAACAGACATTTTTAACTTTTCAGGATAAGTGCCAGTTACTAAAGAAAAATTAATAATGTCAGCTAATGGTTTTGCTATATACTCGATACACTTTTTTATAATATATATAGGTACTTCATCTATACCAGCACTGTAACTACTTTTTAAATTTTTTGTGATACTAATTATTTCCATTGAATCGGTAGGAGTCATAAACATGCTATGTTTGTTAAACGGAATATTAACTGGATTACTATTTGTCGAGTGTATTAGGAGGTTTTTGGTAGTGTTGTTAAAAAAATTATTAAAGTCATTTACAAGCTGTTGGATGTTATCACTATCTGGTGTTGTATGTGTCGTTTGTTTATTAATTACGTTTCTAATGATGGCCCACGAGTCTTTTGATTTGTTGTTTGAAAGTTGCAATTTATTTTCCATTTGTTTGTGTTTTTCTGATAGCAACAGGTTGTTATATATTTTTTGTTAATTTTTAAATATGTTTTTATATGATGGTATATATTGCGATATCGTTTTGTAAATCAAAAGCCGTTCTTTACTTTCTAAGATTTCTCTTGTTTGATAGTTAGGTTTTTCTTTTTTGTCTATTTTCGTTTTAATTGGAAAATTATTATTGAAAAGTTTCAAGAAAGTTTCCATGAAGCTGTCATACATGGCATTCACACAATGTGCGTTTTTCAATTCGGTGAAGGCTTCATTGGAAACACTAGCAACAACGGAATTTACATTTGATTCTATAAAATTTCTGGTTTTTGTTCTAATTATTTTTGTTTCCATGACCACATTATAATTAAGGAACTGGGCATAATGGTCTGATATCACAGTATTAATAATTTCGGTATAAATTTCTTTATTACAGTTAGTGACAATATTGTCCAGACAACTTTTTGATGATCCACAAATTCTTGTTGGATCTGATATCAGATATTTTATATTGAAAGATCTCAAAATTCTTACAAAATCCAATACATTGTTATTTACCTTTAATACATCAATGTTGTAATCGCCTGCTATGAAAAAAGTCTTGTTTTGATGTGTAAGGTTTGTTAATAACTGTTCAAATCGATTGAAAAAATCATTTATATCACCGGTGGGAGGTCGGTATATACATATAACTATTATTATCTCACTACACACAGACACTTGGATTCCACAACACTCAAAGACATTTAATTTAGAAAACAGATTCATATCCATGGGCTGACTGCAAAAAGTATTCTCGATGAAAATAGCGACTCCTCCATGGTGAAGTTCTTCCCTGCAGCAGCTGGATATTAACTTGAAATTTGGTATGTTGATTTGTTTTAATTGTTCTAGCGAAAGCCAGTGTTCCGATATACAGAAAATATTACACTGAATCAAACACTTACTATGTTTTTACCACAAAATATTTATTGTATGTATATATATTATATTACACAAATATACACATAAATTCACGACTTAAGTTTCGACGTTTGACGGTCATTATCAATTGATAATGACCGTCAAACGTCGAAACTTAAGTCGTGAATTTATGTGTATATTTGTGTAATATAATATATATACATACAATAAATATTTTGTGGTAAAAACATAGTAAGTGTTTGATTCAGTGATCATGAATTACCACGTAGTTACGGTCGCAACCATCATTATAAAAATATTACACTTCACACTATTTATTAAGTCTTCAATATACATGATTGCAGTTGACAGGCATTGAACGTTTTGATGTAAAAGGCGGAATGTATTAGTGTTATTTGTTATTTTTTCTTCGACGATTGCGCATTTGCGTGAAAATTTGTTCTTGACTTGAAGAAAAATCGGTTGATAAAAACATGTGCTGGCCAAAACTCGTCATTTATAACTGTTTCCGCTGCATCTAATGGGATACCGATTTTAAAAGAGGCATAATTAGCCTCTTTATATTTGGGATTTAATTTTTCTATAATGTATTTATGGTCTCCGGCTCTTAACAGATAATCCTTAATTTGATTACAAGTAACGTCTTTATGAAATCTAGAAACAAATATCCACTTGCGAGATTCCGGCTGAACTACTGGAAGATTTACATTAGAACATTTTCCAATAATTGTAAAATTATTTTTATTTCTATATTGTTTCTTTTTGTTTACAACTTTTTTCCAACCAGCGATTGCATCTGTATTGTTGTTTTCGTTGAGGTCGTTTACCTCTCCGATTTCTATGTTTTTATCTCCTGGATTGATTGATGCGTTTAAATTATTTTTTGTCGGATTTTGGTTTTTGAGATTCAGACCATTTGCTGTTTCGGTACTATAGGCTCCATCTTTTGTTGAATTTCCAAAATTATTTACTTTAGGATTATTTTTATCGGCAGAAATCTTTGAATTTTTTTCGCCGTCGCCGTGTTTAACCTTCTCTAATTTATTTGTTAGAATTTTTATTTTAATATCTTGTTCATTGATTAACTTATGCTGTTGTATAACTTGATTTCTCAGGGTTATTATTTCACTCTTTAGTGAGATTAGCACTTGTAACGAGCACTTTTGTATGCCACTTTTTTCACATTTTCCGCAAGCATCCAAACTGAGCTTGTCCTCTGATTTTGCACAGTCTGGATGAAAAACTCCATCGCATATGTTACACTTAAAGACGTCGCACTCAATTGCCTTTTTACACAATAAGCAATCCTTAGTGTCACTTGAAACACTTACATTTAATTGATTTAATTCACTGACTGATAATGATCGACCTGCTCGGTTCGCCATCTATAATCTATCTCTTTACTTTACTTTAAACTTCACTCTAAATCGACGTTTTTAAGCGTGGCGCATGAAGTAAAATTTCGAGTTTAGAAAAGCCTAATTTGGCTCGGTCGCTCCGCTTCGCTACGCGCCCGAGCCAAATTTTCAGGCTTTTCTAAACTCGAAATTTTTCTTCATGCTTAGTCTGGGAGTGGAAACACTCGTTTGAAGCATCAAATGAATGCTTCTATAAAACAAACAAATGATTGAAAATTTATTTAAAAAAAAAAAACTACTTTCATAATTGAAAATAATTAATTATTGAATAATCAAGTTTTGTTTGATTTATTTGATGAAAAAGTGGTATCTGTCATTTTTTTTGTTATTATTAAATGAAGGTTTCCAATCCCAGGTTGAGCATGAAGTAAAATTTCGAGTTTAGAAAAGCCTGAAAATTTGGTTTGGTCGCGTAGCGCGAAGCGCGGAGCGGCCAAACCAAATTTTCAGGCTTTTCTAAACTCGAAATTTTACTTCATGCGCCACCGGTACAAAACACTGATTCAATGAAAATTTCAGCGGTGTGTTTTAAACTTCGTAATATGTCAGTATTTTGTACCGGTGGCGCATGAAGTAAAATTTCGAGTTTAGAAAAGCCTAACTTGGCTCGGTCGCTCCGCTTCGCTACGCGCCCGAGCCAAATTTTCAGGCTTTTCTAAACTCGAAATTTTACTTCATGCTTAGTCTGGGAGTGAAAACACTCGTTTGAAGCATCAAATGAATGCTTCTATAAAACAAACAAATGATTGAAAATTTATTTAAAAAAAAAAACTACTTTCATAATTGAAAATAATTAATTATTGAATAATCAAGTTTTGTTTGATTTATTTGATGAAAAAGTGGTATCTGTCATTTTTTTATTATTATTAAATGAAGGTTTCCAATCCCAGACTAAGCATGAAGTAAAATTTCGAGTTTAGAAAAGCCTGAAAATTTGGCTCGGGCGCGTAGCGAAGCGGAGCGACCGAGCCAAATTAGGCTTTTCTAAACTCGAAATTTTACTTCATGCGCCACCGGTACGAAACACTGAAGTATTTTACTGCAGCATATTTTTAACTTCTCTTAAAACCAGTGTTTTATACTGGGGACGCATGAAGTAAAATTTCGAGTTTAGAAAAGCCTAATTTGGCTCGGTCGCTCCGCTTCGCTACGCGCCCGAGCCAAATTTTCAAGCTTTTCTAAACTCGAAATTTTACTTCATGCTTAGTCTGGGAGTGGAAACACTCGTTTGAAGCATGAAATTAAATGCTTCTATAAAACCAACAAACGATTAAAAATTTATTTAAAAAAAAAAATCACTTTCATAATTGAAAATAATTAATTATAGAATCATCAAGTTTTGTTTGATTTATTCGTTGAAAAAGTGGTATCTATAATTTTTGTTTGTTATTATTAAACGACGGTTTCCAATCCCAGGTTAAGCATGAAGTAAAATTTCGAGTTTAGAGAAGCCCGAAAATTTTGCAGCAATGAGTGACTACTATAATCGTAACAAACAAGTAACAAGTAAAAAAACATCAAAAAAATGCAAATAAACACCGATTACACATAAGCCAATGTGATTAATTCTTACCGCAATTAGTTAAATTGATATTGGTACAAAACACTTGGTAAAAACTGATAAAACACAATAGAAACTCCGAACGAAATCACAATGGTATCAGTCAGCGGAATACAGCTGTTCCTTGAGCTAAGGAAGCAGTGGCGTCAAGTGATAGCATTTTGGATATCTCTATTATGAAGTTGGAAAGTCCTTACTATGAAATAGTGCCAGTTGTGAGGCTATAATGGTAAAGAGTGAGGTTATAATGAGGCTATAATGGTAAAGAGTGAGGTTATAATAGTAAAGAGTGAGGTTATATTAGTAAAGAGTGAGGTTAGAAAGTCTGAACTACTTGATATAAATATAATTATATGTATTTATTCTTAGTTACTCTGTAATAATAATAGTTTATGTTCGACGTACTTGATTTTTTCATCCTGTGTTCCTTTGGTGAGTAAAGTGAGGCCGCAGATGAGGTCCCTGAGGGCGATGCCGCGGGGGCCACCGCCGCAAGCCGTGTACAGGGACTCGGCTATCGTGATGGGAACGCCGTCGCCCAGCACATTCTGGGTGAAGGCGTGCTTCGAGAGCAACGGCGCCCCGCCCGTCAGCCTCTTGTACGCCTCTTGCACCCTCTTGAATTCAACATCAGACACTAAAACACAAAACAAAAGCAAAAATCAAATTACAAGTAAACTGTAAATCCAGGTGGTGGATAGGAGCATGACCGAGCATTCGGCCAGTAGCTGGCATAGGGTCGGGCAGGTGGGACACCCCCGCATGACCGGCCTAAACCAGTTGCCGCGAACAAACTCCCCCAAGCTACGGTGTACAGATATCGTGCCAATAGCTGTATGGCACAGGGTTAAGTGTCGCGAACGATTCCGTTGGGATACCGGGCGACCTCCCAACGTAGTGAGCCTTCTGTGCGTATCGGGGCACTGCGCACAGCGACCGGTTATTTCCTCCGTACTCGTGGGACCAAAATGGAACCAAAAATTAAAACAAAAACTACAACAACCATAGGGGGCTCTTCGGAGAACCCTACCTCCACTGGTGCCGCCGCAGCCGAACCCGAACGCCCTAAACAGCCATCGGGGGCGACCAAGCGACGCCAGAGGAGAGAAAAGCTCGCCCTGAGGGCAGGGACGCCTAGGCGAAACCTACCTCAGGGAAAGCCGACGCTAGGGGGGGGGACGCATCCGCGATACCCTGGACCAACGTCAGCACCCGGCTCGTCAGGGACGCCAAAGCGAAACCTGTCGAGCGACTGCACACCTCCGGGACTCCTCAAGAGACCGGCGAAAACCCCAAGGGAGGAGAAAGGGCCTCCGCCAAAGAGGACCTTCAGCGATATCCTTACGGGCATAGCACTCGCTATTATACCGAAAGGATATCCCGAGAATAGCATCAGTGCAGAGGAGGCCGAGGTTATTAAAACCTCGATCATCCAATGCATTGATGCCACGGCGAAAGGCGAAGCATCGCCGAGATTTCAGGAATGCACCCACAAAGGGGGATTCCTGAAAGTAATATGCTCCGACATGCAAACCAGAGCATGGCTCGAGAGCATCTCCAAGGAGAAAAACCTCTTGGGGAACTGGAAGGAACTTCAGATCATTGATCTGAAGGACTTACCGGAACCCAGAAGAGTGCTAACCTGGGCTCCAGGACCACCCATAGAGGCGACCACCTTCCTCAACAGAATATCGGTGCAGAACAACCTGAGCACCGATACCTGGAGAGTGGTCAACGAGAGGCCGGACCCCAGGGGAACTCAGTACATCTTACTGATGGACAAGTTCTCTTGGGGGAAGGTCAGCGAGAGGAAGAAGCTGCACTTCGGCCTCTCAACGATCACCCTCAGGGCCCTGGCGGCAAAGACCGACGCCAAACCTGAGGAGACCACAGGGAAAACAATGGAAGACATTCCATTGCCCGGAGAGGGAGCAATGGACAGCAGTCCGTTGCCCAAATCACCGAAGGGTAAGTAATGTTCAAATTACTTCAAATTAATATACACCACTGTAGGGCGGCATCCGCTGCCCTCAGTGCATATATCCTTAATGAGAATATTGACATTGCACTTGTACAAGAACCATGGCTCTACAAGGGAATTGTAAAGGGGTTAAACATACAGGGCAGGCGACTGATAGTGGCCGAACCTATGTGTAACCCACGTACATGTATAATCGTAAAACATGAACTGAATCTAATGCCCCTATGGGACCTATGTTGCAGAGACCTAGTGGCAGCACGGCTGGAAGTAGTGGAAAGGGGAACGCGGGGGGAGTTTATACTCGGATCCGGTTACCTTCCCTACGACCAACCAGGACCACCGCCGCCAGACATCGTCCAGCGGCTGATAAATCGCGGGAGCCACGATGGCATACTGCTGATCCTTGGATGCGATGCCAACGCACACCACATTATATGGGGGAGCACGGACATCAATCCAAGAGGTGAGAAACTATTAGATTTTATCTTAGAGAATGACATTGAAATAGCAAATATTGGAAATGTACCCACGTTCGTAAACGCGGCGCGAAGCGAAGTAATTGACATTACACTTGCCTCTCGCAAGGCAAGTGAACTGATAAAACTTTGGCATGTGTCTGATGAACCATCATTATCAGACCATAGATATATACGATTCGATATCGAATCAGAAAAACCAACGGAAACCCAAAACAGAAACCCGAGGAGAACTGACTGGGACCTGTACAATGAGGTACTAGCCAGCCGAATCGGGGACTGTCCAACAGGAGCGAGAACAACGCATGAGCTGGAGTTCATGGTGCAAAGCATCACGGACTCCATCAATACGGCGTTTGAAGCAAGCTGCCCAAGAACTACCAAACCCACTTCCACCAGGGTCACCTGGTGGAACAGGGATCTTGATAGGGCAAAGGCATGCACCAGAAGGCTATTCAACATAGCCAAGAGAAACGGTGACTGGGCGCAGTACAAAACGGCCCTCACGGCATACAACAATGCCATCAAAAAAGCCAAGAGAGACTCTTGGCAAAAATTCTGTGGGGACATAGAAAGTGAACCCACAAGCTCCCGTCTACTTAAGACGCTCAGCAAAGATCATGCTGGGAACATCGGCTCACTGCTGACCAAAGATGGAGAGTACACAGACTCGGTAGAAGGGACCCTGCAAGTATTACTGCAGACGCACTTCCCGGGTTCTGTAATACTTGAAAATCCTGTATCCGGGGACTTAAGCGAGCCCAACACATGGGCTCCAAAACAGGACTGGGACACAGCGAAAACAATTATCAAACCTGGTGACATTGAGTGGGGAATTAACACGTTCAAACCATTCAAATCACCAGGTCCTGACGGGATATATCCTGTCATGCTACAAAAGGGGATAGCAGCGCTGAGGGGACCACTATGTGATATCCTCAGGGCTAGCCTTGCCCTTTCATACATTCCAAGCAGCTGGCGGACTGTAAGGGTGGTATTTATACCCAAACCAGGGCGTGCTTCGTATGCCCTGGCCAAATCTTACAGACCGATCAGCTTGTCATCATTCATTTTAAAACTACTAGAAAAACTAGTAGACAGGCACATACGGGAAGGAGTCCTAAAGGACTCACCACTACACCGTCAACAATATGCCTACCAAGCGGGAAAGTCATGTGAACTGGCAATCCACCAGCTAGTGAGCAGATGCGAAAGGACCATACAATGCAAAGACATTGCGTTGGGGGCCTTTCTGGACATTGAAGGGGCGTTTGACAACACAACCTTCAACTCCATAGCAACAGCAATGGAGAAAAGAGGGATCTACCCGCAAGTCCGACACTGGGTGAACAAGATGCTCAGGAGCCGGACTGTAACAACTACTCTATACGGAAAGACAGCAGAAGCGGTGGTCGCTGGCGGGTGCCCCCAGGGAGGGGTTCTCTCGCCGCTCCTGTGGTGCCTCGTCATGGACGACCTTCTGCTGCTACTTGAAAACCAGGGCATTTATGCCCTGGGGTACGCAGATGATCTGACCATTCTAGTTAGCGGGAAGTTTGGGACCACTGTATCAAGCCTGATGCAGAGGGCACTAACTACCGTGGAAAGATGGTGCAAGAACGAAGGGTTAGCTGTAAACCCGGCCAAAACGGCGATAGTCCCCTTTACCAGGAGACGAAAAACCGATGACATAACATCGCTACGCATGTATGAAATGGAAGTCCCAATCAAAAATGAAGTAAAATATCTAGGGGTCATACTTGATACCAGATTGAACTTCAACTTCCACCTGGAGAACATCAGCAAAAGGGCCATGAGAGGACTTTTTGCGACCAGGAAAATGGTAGGACGCACATAGGGACTGAGACCCAGTATGACCAAATGGCTATACACCGTGGTCATAAGACCCATAGTGACATACGCGGCGCTCGCTTGGGGAGAAAAAACCCAAACCAAGAGCGCAGCCGTAAAACTCGAAAGAGTGCAACGACAGGCGTGTCTGCTGATTACTGGGGCAATGAGAACAACGCCCACAGCAGCCATGGAACACATATTATCGCTTCCACCACTACATCTATATGTTATGATGGAAGCCAGACAGGCAGCCTACAGACTGCACATAAATGGACACACTTTAAATGTAGGGTCATCTAGACCGGAAACATTTAAAGTGCTACAAGAAGAAGAAATCCTAAAAATGAGGTCCGATTTCACTAAAATCGTACACCCATCCCGCAGATTCAAAATAATCATACCACAGCGGAGTGAATGGACAAATGGAACATACCCGGGAACGAGTAAAGGAACCATCTGGTACACAGACGGGTCCAAAAACACTAAAGGAACCGGGGCTGGTATCTATGGAGGCTGTAACCGGAGCAAACAATTCACGGTTGCTCTGGGGAAACATGCCTCCATCTTCCAGGCTGAAGTGGCCGCCATTGACTGGTGTGCCTACCACATAATGGAGTCGGGACTCAACAAAGGACCAATTACCATTATGTCGGACAGCCAGGCAGCCCTAAAAGCGCTAGCCTCGCCGATAGTTCAGTCCAGACTGGTTATAGACTGCATAAACAGGCTGGACGCACTGGCGACAACAACAAAAACACAGCTAGTATGGATACCCAAGGACCAAGGAATTATTGGACACTTGGGGGCCGACCTGCTGGCCAAACAAGGGACAACAGGTGAATTTATAGGACCTGAACCCGCTTTCGGAATACCACATGAAACCGGAAAGGAAATAATCCGACGCAAGTTAGCAGAGGAGCATACAAAGGCATGGCACAATCAAATGGGAATGAGGCACACGAGACTCTTCCTAGATGGCCCGGTACCTGATAGTGCATTAGACTGAGCAGAATGAAACTAAGGAAAATCACAGGACTAATTACTGGGCACTGTGACCTGAATAAGCACAAACATAGGATGGGTCTTGAGAAAAGCCCCCTATGCCGTGGGTGTTTGGAAGAAGAGGAAACTCCCCAACACCTACTGTGCACATGCGAAGCCTATAAACGGCAACGCACGGAGCAACTCGGGAAGCCCGTGCTTCCTGAAGAACAGCTCAAGAACATCCCCTGGCCCAAACTCCTGGACTTCCTAGAAGACACAGGAATATACAGGGAGTAAAATAACCAGAGGAGCACAAAAGGACCACGGAGACCGTAGTGCAGGGACGCAAAGCGATACCACCTCATGTGAAAAAAAAAAAAAAAAACTGTAAACTGTCTTAAAAACAATAAAAACAGTGTGTGTGTTGTCCATTATATCAAGTGTTTATTTAACTAATTACGTGACTTTTTTAACTGTGTTTTATTTCAATGTACCTTATACAAAATTATAAATAATCTAAACTTAGTGTAAATCTGTTTTTAGTTTTCTACTGATGATGGCTAAGCCGAAACATGTATTAACTTAAAATAATATCAAGAAGTACATTTCTTTCTCTCCACTACTCCAATTAGTTACAATAAAAACGTTTCGATAAACGTTTTTATTGTGTTTAAGACAGTTTACCGAAACACAACGAGAAAACCTGAATTCAGCATCGGACACTAAAACACAAAAAGAAAATCAAATTTCAAGGTCGTAATCGAACCGTTTTTATTGTATTTAAGACAGTTTCGCCGCACCCTGTAAATAAACTTGAAGGTTTTATTATTTAATAATAAATAATAAATTTCGCTTCTAGTTATTACTGGAGCCAATTAACATTGATGTTTTTTCTTGCTGTTTGTTTGCATCCATTCAAATAATTGCCCCCCTCAAAACAATAAGTAATAAAAAGTTGCAGAGGTTAAGTGTAAGTCATAAAAAACTTGTTTTTATTACAGGTTACCAACGGTTTTAATATTTTGTTTGCACAGAAATGGATACAAGCAAAAAATGCCTATTTGCACAAACAAGAAAACAGTGGAAATTCCACAAAAAAAATTGAAACCAAATATTTGCCAATACAATAAACAGAAACAAGACATATTAATTCAGATATAAATATAATTTCACTAGACAAAAACGAGACATTATAATTCAGGTATAAATAATGTAGCGCAAATAAAAAAGATAAATTTGAACTTCACATAACGTCAGTGTGTTGGCGAGAGGCGCATGAAGAAAATTATTAATTTCACTAAACAAAAACAAGACAAATTCAGATATCCTACAATCATTTAAATTATGATTCAGAGTCGGTGACATTTTTATTTAAGTTTATTTAAAGCGGGATTGACACTGTATCACTTTTGATGTGCATCCAAAGTAAATCAACCAGAGTGAAATCATCCAGAACAATCATCCTTGTTTACATATTTTCATCCAGTTCTGTGGTTTCACTTTCACGAACTACGATAAAGATTCGACGGTTTGTTTTTATTTTTCACTGTGCCTTCACTCTGGATGAATCATCGGCTGAGGAATCACTCTTTAAATCAAAAGTTGGTAACGGTTTGTTTACATTTTTCACTGCGCCTTCACTCTGGATGAATTTCCCGTTCGATAAACGACTCTTTCATCAATGTGTTGGCGAGAGGCGCATGAAGAAAATTATTAATTTCACTAAACAAAAACAAGACAAAATTCAGATATCCTACAATCAGTTAAATTATGATTCAGAGTCGGTGACATTTTTATTTAAGTTTATTTAAAGCAGGATTGACACTGTATCACTTTTGATGTGCATCCAAAGTAAATCAACCAGACTGAAATCATCCAGAACAATCATCCTTGTTTACATATTTTCATCCAGTTCTGTGGTTTCACTTTCACGAACTACGATAAAGATTCGACGGTTTGTTTTTATTTTTCACTGTGCCTTCACTCTGGATGAATCATCGGCTAAGGAATCACTCTTTAAATCATAAGTTGATAACGGTTTACATTTTTCACTGCGCCTTCACTCTGGATGAATTTCCCGTTCGATAAACGACTCTTTCATCAAAAGTTGGTAGGGTGTCAATATCTATTTAGATCTAAGTAAAGCGTTTGACTGTGTTCCGCATGAGATTATTATTGAAAAATTACGTTTCTATAATTTTCACAGGACCAGCCAAAAACTAATAAAAAGTTATTTGACAAATAGAAAACAGGCGGTATTTTGCAGTGGCACCCTTTCAGAACCATTGCCCATAAATTACGGTGTGCCTCAGGGCTTGATTCTCGGACCGTTACTTTTTCTTATTTATATAAATGATTTTCCTATGTACGTACAGTAGTGGTTCATCAAAACGGTGGTTCATTTCTTGCCACACACGAATCAGCTGGTCTCTAGTTATTGAATTCCGAATTCACAGCTTCAACAATTCGATGTTGCAGATTTTTAAGAGTGTCAGGCATAGGGGAGATACAAACACATATAGAGCAACTTTAATATATTGCTAAAATAAAATTTCTGATGTTACCTTTGGCCATAATTTGTCTGTAGATAAAAACATACGATATTTATAAATAGTTTGCTGATAAAAAATCCCCATTCTTCTATCGTTGTTCCATTGGATATAAAAAAGAATATTTTAGAATGGAAATAAATAAAGCAACTTTTTCAATAACCTGATAAATTTGCAATGTATTTAGTTTAGTATAAGTTTAAATTCATCAGTTTAACGTATTTCACTTGTCAACATGCCCAGAGGCAAACATTTATCCGCTGATATTAAAAATCGGATTGTTGATTTATACAACAGTGGTCAAAAACAGATTACCATTGCAAACATGTTTATGTTAAATAAATCTATTGTGTCGCGAATAATTAAGCAATATCGTGTAAAGGGAGATACATCCGTCAAAAAAAAATCAGGGAGACCTAGAAAAACCACTCACTTTACGGATAAACAAATTATAAAAATTGCCAAAACTGAGCCTTTTCTCGGATCTAACATGATAAAGCACCGTATATTTGAAGAACTTGGAGTAAATGTGACCTCTAGGACAGTGAGAAACAGACTACTAGAAGCTAAATTATTTGCTAGAAGACCAGCAAAAAAACCCATGTTGTCTAAGAAAAACAGACGATCCCGTTTAAATTTTGCCAAAACGCATCAACACTGGACTGAGAATGACTGGAAAAAGGTTATCTGGAGCGATGAATCTAAGTTTTCTTTATTTAAAAGTGACGGTATTGTGTATGTATGACGTCCTGCCAATGAACAACTCAACCCTAAGTATACGTGTCCAACTTTAAAACATGGTGGTGGATCGGTAATGGTTTGGGGCTGTTTTTCGGGATATGGTATGGGGCCCCTTTATAAAATAGAAGGTATTATGGACCGATTTAAATATAAGGACATATTAGAGAACCAAATGGTCCCATACGCCAACGAGATTATGCCTTTAAGACATTTATTTCAACAGGACAATGATCCTAAGCATACTTCTCGGTTCGTAAAAGAATGGTTCAGAAAGGAAAACATCACTGTTATGGAATGGCCTTCACAGTCCCCAGATCTCAATCCAATTGAGAATCTGTGGGACATTTTGGATTCCAAAATCAGAGGAAAATTCTATCGCAATCACCAAGAATTGTTTGAAGCCTTGAACGAAGCATGGGTCAATATGGATACTGCGATTATTTCTAAACTGATAAAATCGATGCCAAAACGTTGTCAACATGTTATTAAGAATAACGGGTTCTTTACAAAATATTAATTAATATATTTTTTTAACTATTTGTATTTACAAAAAACAATTTTCAAGCAAAGTTGCTCTATTTTTTTCCACCCAAAAATTATCTTTAAATATAAAAATCTTATCTTTACATACAAAAAATATTTATTTTTACCCCCAAAATAAATTGCTTTTGTAGTTGTGGATTATTATAAAAAAAATATGGCTATGTCATACATTACTGATTAAAGAAATAAACGATTTTCAAAAGTTGCTCTACTTTTTTCCACTACTGTAGATGGTTGCAGAGTGATCCAATTTGCAGATGACACCACCTTAATTGCAACCGGCCGAGATGTTAATACTGCAAGCTCAATAAATACAGCTACTCTAGCTCAAGCTGAAACATGGTTTACGAGCAATAGGTTAAATCTGAATGAGAAAAAGACGGTCACAAGAACTTTCTCCTTGAGTAAGTCAATTCAGGGAAAATATAGCTAGGAAAGTAAACAAATCGATCTTTCTACTTCGTAACTTGCACAGCAACCTATCTCCATCGATGGTTCGCACAGCTTACTTCTCCTTAGTTCACACTCACTTAGCCTATGGTATAATTATATGGGGTCATTCTTCATGTCGCCATAGGTTATTTTCTTTGCAAAGAAGAGCTATTAGGATTGTTGCAGGTATTAATTACCAGGATGATTGTAAGCAACATTTTGCTATGCTAGGGATATTGACATTACCCTGTATGTATATTCTTGAATGTTTACTGTATGTGAAACGGAACATACATAATTACAGGTTACACGATGACGTCCATACTCACAACACAAGGAACAAGGAAAATATGTACCAGCCTAAACTCGGATTATCGCGCAGTCAAACTGGAACAAGTTATTATGGGGTAAAATTTTTCAACAAATTACCACCGATTTTGCGACAACTTGATCTAAAAAAGTTCAAACAAGAAATGAAGAACATGTTAACTGTTAACGCATTTTATAGTTTTGAGGATTTTTTAACGTTTGATTTTAATGCGTGATGAATTCATTATATTACTCCTTATGTGGATCCTATTTGTGTGTCCGAATAGATTTTTTTTGTGAGTTATCGTTCTTTTATACATATAAAATTTTACATTTTTTATTATTTATTACATAATGTATTGTTTGTTTGCTTTTATTTATACACTTATTTTAACTCGTTTGTTTTGTCACTTTTTTGTCATTTTACCACCTAATGTATACACTTATTTTAACCTGTTTATTATGTTGAATTTATTTTTATGTCTACATCAGTGGTGGGGAAACTTTTTTTAAGACGGGCCATTTGTAATAACCAGACAATCGTAGCGGGCCAAAGAATAATGCTTAATCGTAGGTAGGTAGTTTTTATGCGGGTCGTCACATTACGAAGTAAGAACGTGTTCAAACATTCTCACCACGGCACTCTTAAACGGGCCGGATTTAACCATTCCGCGGGCCGGACTTGGCCCGCGGGCCGTAGTTCCCCCATCACTGGTCTACATTATCTCTATATATTATATACTATATCCTTCTTGACATGTGTAAACTATGTATTGGTATTTGCACGAATAAATATATTATTATTATTTATTTAGAATGGATGAGGGAGGACGGAGCTAGGGTAAAGACGCTGGAGAAAGTGGGACGGGAGAAAGAGGGCAAGATGTGATATAGTGTCGACATTGTAAATAACTGTAGGATATGCCAATAAAGGTCTTTTTTTTTTTTTTTTTTTTTAATTTATTTATTTATGTTTTATCGTTTCTCTTGAACCACTTTATGTCCACATTAATTTTGAATTTGTGGTAAAAAAATTATCACATTATTTTTTGATGAAAACGCCCGTGACAGACACGAGCATGTACATGAAGTGGTTAATGTACATTTTGCATGAAACAAAAATGAAAGGCTGTTTATTTACAATTATCATTCTGGATGATTCCTCCAAGTTGAACATCCAAAGTGATAAATGCAAATGAGCCTTAACCTAGTGTTTTTAAATTAACCTCTGAACAAGTTGTTACATTTTTTTGCACTTATTTTGAATCACTGTGCAATGAAGCGTGTACATTTTGTAACCTTACTTTTTGATCAGCCCTCGTACAGGGGAATTTATTTTTATCCAATCATCGACAATTCATTTTTATCCAATCATCCAATTTTGACAAGATGTACAGGGTTTTTCAAAATGAAGGAACATATTTCAAATATTTATTACCTCCAAATTACAAAAGATAGAAACACAATTACAACGTTCCTGGAAAGAGAAAAACTCAATTTTTTATGCATTCAATATGAGCACCATGTGTTACACGACAAATATCAAAACGGTGGCTCATTTCTTGCCACACACGAATCAGCTGGTCTCTAGTTATTGAATTCCGAATTAACAGCTTCAACAATTCGATGTTGCAGATTTTTAAGAGTGTCAGGCATAGGAGGGATACAAACATGGTCTTTTACGTAATCCCACAGATAAAAATCACAAGGAGTGAGGTCTGGACAATCAACATGACAAGTTACAGCGCCAATGCGGCCATGGTTATAACTGCTGCCTGGACTGTCCAAATTTTAAACTTTTGTCTGTCCAGGAACGTTGGAATTATGGTTCTACCTCTTGTAGTTTGGAAGAAATAAATGTTTAAAATCTGTTCCTTCTTTTTGAATAACCCTGTATATTGAAACGGATATTCGAGCCGATTTTGTAAGAGAAATGTAAAAGTTAACATACGAGGGGTCATCAAAAAGTAAGGTTTTAGAGCCTGCAATGAAACAAGCACTTTTTTTAACCTTACTTTTTGATCACCCCTTGTATATGTTATCCTTAACCTCGTATTCTTAGTATACATAGTAAATACCGGTTAGATTGTGATGTTCAAGAATAACATGAACATTAAATTTAATATCTTTAATTAATTTCTCACTTAACCCGTGGTGAAACATTTTTGAATATAATACTGGATATTTAATTAAAACACTTGGTTTGTTTCACTAATTTTAGTGAAACAAACCAAGTGTTTTAATTAAATATCTAGTATTATATTAAATTTAACATTTCGCCTACTGTATCAGCCCGATTGTTTAAATGTGCCAATCTAAACTTAACACATATAGGTTAATTATTTTTTTTGTTAATGAATTTAAATTCTCGATAAAAAAAAGAATATCTCGCTTATTTTTAAAGTTGTTAAATTCCGACGATGGGTAATGGGTTAATAGTAATCTTTAATTCGAGTGCGTTTAGACAAGACCGTCGCAATCAAACGGGCAATTACGCGAAATAAAAACAAACGAGTATGTAATGACAACAAATACCGACTCACATGCTATCAGAACATTGCGAAATTGTTGCAAACAAAATTGTAACAAAAAAAAAAAAACATGCGGCTTTATCTATATCGTATTTATCCAAACGCACGGCCAACGTGCATATTTCAATTTTATATTTATAGCATTATCATAAACACACACATACGCACACACACAAATGGACACACCATCACACACACACACACACACACACAAATGGACACATACTCACACACCCACGCACACACAAAAGGACACATACTCACATACACACACACACACACACACACAGCCAAACATACACATAAATTCACAAAGCAAAAAAAAGATTGTTTATCTAAACCGATTAAACATTATCATGTTCGAATTACTTTTTATTGTTCCTCATTAAATCCTATAGCGTAAATAAATATCATTATTATCAGTTTAAAAGCAAAACTGCCTAATTAATAAATAGTTCACTGTTTTATGACTGCACAGTCATTCGAGTCTCTATTAACAACCGTTAAAAAGCTATTAATTTCCTGAGTAAACTTTCACCTGTAAATGGGATTAATTTCCTGCGTACTTAATGACTTTTACTTTTCAACTGATATGTTTTAGAACGTGGTTTATTAAAAAGAAATTATGCCAACTTTGATATGCTCAGTGCGAGTGAATTAATCAATCCTTATCTTTTCAGTTTAAAGGAACGTTGTTAATTTGAGTATGATAAAATGTTTATACTGTGGGATCATTTAAATTATAAATTAGAGTAGGCCGAATTTTTTTTGTGTGGTTACCTAGGACGCTAATTGAATGATGGAATAAATTTGAGGTTACGGTAAACAGTCAGTAGTGCCAATTGAAATTCAGAATGCTAATTGAATGATGGAATAAATTTGAGGTTATGGTAAACTATGTGTTGACAGCCAGAAGAGCTGGGTAGGATTCGAATCATTCAGGATTCCAATCGGTTAAGAGGATTCAAAAGAGGCATTCGAATACTTTAGTTCAACTGGATATAATAATAATAATCTTTATTTAGCATCTTTGCTATATAATAACATAGAAAAATATATGTATATCTATATATATATATATAAAATAAACATTTGATCATCCTTAATCTATAAATTGTGTATGTATAATAAATTTATCACATAATAATACTTAATATATAATCTTTTTACTACTTTAATAAAATCAGTCTAAAACCATACTTAAATATCTATGTAAAAATAATAAATCCATAATACAACAATACTTATACATTTATGCAAAAAAACAATAACTAAAAAGGTAATAATACTTATTTAAAATTTGTACTTATACATATAGGAACAATTAATAATATATACACATAATGCACAGCCCATACACTACGACTATTTCTGAAGACTCTTCAAGTAATCTAGCAACTTTGATTTAAACTTATTAATATTTTCTTCTTCTTTTATTTTTATTGATAGCTTGTTGTGTTCTTGAGCAGCTTTAAAAAAGAGTGAATTCTGTCCTGCCTTTGTGTTTTTGAATGGGAGAAAAATATTTCCTCTGCCTCTTGTGTTGTACGTATGGATGTCTGCATTAGTGGTGATACTTTCATCAAAGTATTTGGGCATCTTCCCAGTGTAAACTTTGTGAATAAAAATGAATGCCTTAAATTTTACAAAATTCTCTATGTTTATCCAATCCAGTTGTTCTAACATCGTTCTTATACTTGTATATTTATTACAATTTAAAATTATTCTCATTCCTTTATTTTGCAATATTTGGAGTCTATTCAAAGATCCACTATTTGCAAGATAAAGAATAGATCCTGCAAAGTGAAAATGTGGTAGTATAATAGTGTTATATATTGTTTTTTTGGTAGCTTGCGACATATAATAACTACTTCGTCTTAATACTCCTAACTTTTTTCCTATTTTTTTACATGTATAATCTATATGTTCATTGAACTGTAATCATTTATCTAATTGAACTCCTAGGTATTTTATTGTATTGACATATGTTATGGGGCTATTATTGAATTTAATTGTATTATTTTCTATGGACTGATCTTTTCTGCTAATTATCATTGCTTTTGTTTTGGTTGTATTAATTTTTAAACTATTATCCTGTAACCAATTGTTTAAATTAATTAAGTCGCTATTTATTTCATTTGTTGCTTTTATTATGTCTACTGATGTTCTGTATATAATAGTATCATCTGCAAATAGATGGAATTTGCAGTGACTTAAGCAGTTTCCAATATCGTTTATATACAACACAAAAAGCAGAGGTCCCAAAATACTACCCTGTGGTACCCCTGTTTCAATAGATAGAGTATCCGATAATTTATCTCCAATCTTTACTTTCTGGGTTCTTTTATTCACTTAACTAGTAAACCAATTTAGTACTGTACCCTCCACACCATAATTTCTGAGTTTTATAAGTAGTCGCTTCCTATCTATTGTTTCAAATGCTTGAAATCTTGAAATCTAAGAAAACGATACTAGTACTTTGTCCCGCATCTAAATTATTTTTCCATTCATTCACAAGATACTGCAATGCCGTTTCACAATTATACCCTTGTCTAAATCCTGACTGATGTTCTATTAATATATCTTGTTCAACAATATGCGCTAGTATTTGTTCATATACAATTCTCTCTAATATTTTTGATATGGTTGGTACTGTATTAATTGGTCTAAAATCTTCAATTTTTATACTATTTCTCACTTTTTTAATTGGTATTATTGTACTGCTTTTTAGTTTTTCTGGAACTTGTCCTGTCTCTAATGAAATATTTATTATATTAATAAAATGCGGTTACATTCGTTACATTTTCTTAAAAGATTCGTATTCGAATCCAATTGTGGGTGAGTCGAATCCTTATAGAAGGATTCGAATATTTATAAAAGGATTCGAATACTTACAAAAGGTTTTGAATCGTCAAAAATGATTCGAATTAATTGTGAGGATTTACTTGAAAAATGTCTTTTGTGTGTTTTTAAATTTCTCGTTAAATCACTGTTTTTTACGCGTGGCGCATGAAGTAAAATTTCGAGTTTAGAAAAGCCCGAAAATTTGTCTCGGGTCGCTGCGCGACCCTCGACAAATTTTCACGGGGCTTTTCTAAACTCGAAATTTTACTTCATGCTTAGTCTGGGAGTGGAAACGCTCGTTCGAAACTTCAAACTGAATGCTTTGATAAGAACATTAAATTACTGAATTTTTTTTTAAAGATAATAGTCTAGTTTTCAACATTTTGTTTAATATTATTTGAAGTAAAATTGACATGGTAGCCACAATCTGAAATTTTAAATTTTTCATGCATTTCCCTGATTCAAGATTTTTTTCCCTGACCTTTTAATACAAATTTCTTATGTGCGAAACCCCCATTTTGTTAAATTGTTTTCAACAGTGCTTATGTAAATTGTGAAATCAAGCGATTACGGAAAGTGTATAGTGCTCAACTGAAACAAGCTAAAATTAGTGCAACAGACAATTTCATTCGGTCATCTGGTTGCAGTCCCAAAGCGATGTGGCAAATTGTAAATTCGTACAGACCTCAAACTCAACATAGTATCTGTGATATTGAACCCTGTGAATTTAATATTTTTTTCACTGCTGTAGCGGAAAACATTGTGTCAGCAATTCCAAAATGTGGAACTGATGCATTGTCATATTTTAACAATATTAATATGTCGTGTTCAGTCCCTGTTTTTAATTTTAAATATGTGTCGGAAGCGAAGCTTCGAAATTTAATTGTAAATCTAAAAAAATCAAAAGCAAAAGACATTTATGGTCTGTCACTAGACATTGTTATCTGCATCAAGGACCTTATAATTCCTCCTCTTTGCAAACTATTGAATGAATGTATCAGAAGCAACATTTTTCCAGACTGCCTAAAGACTGCTAAGGTTATTCCCATTCTCAAAAATGGCAATAAAAATAATCCAGATAATTATCGTCCTATTGCTCTATTGCCAATAATATCGAAAGTATTTGAGAAGATTATGCACGATCAACTGTCTGAGCATTTCGATAAGCATAACTTATTTCATGACTCACAGTATGGATTTAGAACTGGACGGTCTACGGCACATGCAATCGAGGATTTATTAGGTACTTGTATGAACAGTATGGATGAAAAGAAGTACCAGAATGTAACGTTCTTAGACCTGTCGAAGGCTTTCGATTGTGTATCTCATACTATTTTGCTGAGAAAGCTATATATGTACAATATCCATCCCGAAAGCTGCAGGTTATTATTATCATATTTGTCAGGCAGAAAGCAATGTGTATCAATAAACGGTCGAACATCTGATCATCTTGATACACAAATTGGGGTGCCCCAGGGTTCCATTTTGGGGCCACTATTATTTTTAATATTTTTTAACGATTTTCCCCATTGTTTTACTGACAGTAAAGTCGTGTTATATGCCGATGACTCCACCATATTAACATCTGATGATAATCTGCAGACAACTCTACACCTCAGTGAGGATGCACGGTCGAAGGCCAGTAAATGGTTCCAGTCAAACCTACTGAAACTAAATGAATCTAAGACAACTAACCTAATGTTCAGTCTACGGAATCTTGATTTGAATGAGAGCTTACATTTTGGTAGTTCCACTAAATTCTTGGGGGTGTATGTAGACAATAAATTGTTATGGCACGAACATGGGCATAATTTAAGATCAAAATTAAACAAAAATATTTTTCTGCTTCGAAACCTCAGTAATAATATATCTACAACAGTTCTAAGAACCGTATACTTCGCAGTAATTCAAAGTCATATATCATACGGCATTCTATCATGGGGCCATTCCTCCATCAGACATGATATCTTTGCACTCCAGAGACGAGCTGTTCGTATTATTGCTGGGGCTAGTTATACAGCCGATTGCAGAGAAATATTTTCACAATTTAAAATACTTACACTCCCTTGTATTTATATTTACGAATGTTTAATCCATACACATAAACATAAAGATCAATACCTTATGTATGAAGACAGACATACCTATAATACGCGGAGTAAAATGAATATATGTCTAGATTATGTACGACTATCCATTACCAGAAGCGGCACAAGATATTATGCCAGCAGATTTTATAATCATCTACCAATGCATTATCGTGAACTGGATCTTAGCCATTTTAAGCGGAAAATTAAAACTGTGCTAGTAACATCAGCTTTTTATTCACACGATGAGTTCTTAAATAGCTCAATGCTATAATCAGTTGAACATGTTTCAATTTACTGCTCATATTTTGTAGTGTTTTTATGTATTTAGATATTTAAGTATTATTATCTGTTTTTAGATTTTTTGATATTAATGCATTTTATACTTTTATATGTTTTTTTTTTTTTGACTTGTGTAAACATTTTTGTATTGGCACGTAACTAATAAATAAATAAATAAATTGTTTTTGTAAATTTTTAAGTTAATTATATAAACGTTTACGTGTTTTGTAATTTGCCTGCTGATTTTGACTAATTTAATAATATCATATGGCTTTTTTGTTAGTGTTTTGGTCAATTTAAATATAATTCCACGACTTTTCTTTGACTTTCCCGGTTTTAATGATATTCAGTGAATTTTTAATTTACGTAATTTTCAAGCGTTCGTCGATTTTATAATAGAGATCAATTTGAAGTTTTAAACGGGTGTTTCCACTCCCAGGCTAAGCATGAAGTAAAATTTCGAGTTTAGAAAAGCCCCGTGAAAATTTGTCGAGGGTCGCGCAGCGACCCGAGACAAATTTTCGGGCTTTTCTAAACTCGAAATTTTACTTCATGCGGCACGCGTACAAACCACTGATTTGAAGTAAAGTTCAAAAACACACAAATACATCTTTAATCAGAGTAACAGGGAATCAGATATTTAGTTTGTTATTAACGATGTTCAGTGTTAATAATAAATAATTAGGTTTTGAATATTTTTGTTAAAACAACTGATAACGGTATTTATATATTAATGGTTGCAAAAAAATAATAAAATCAAATTTATTGTTAAAGGATTTGTATTCGTGATTCTAAAAAACAGGATTCGAATCTTTGATTCGAATCATATTTATCTCTTACGAATCCTTTATTCGAGTATTCGTGATTCGATAGTATTAGGTGATTCGGATTTGTGATTCGAATCCTTTTTATGAGGATTCGTCCCAGCTCTGACAGCCAGTACTGCCAATCTAATTTAAAATTTAAAACCTAGTCTAATTTATATTTTAAATGATTACACGGTGTATATCAATCAATTTCTTCTGAAACCTTGTGTAAGTGCAAAATGTGAAATTTGACAGGAGCACAAAATACTTGTCAGTTATTATATATTCAGGGATTAGTAACAGGGACGCTGACCTACTTCTTAAAAAAATACTCCCTACTCTAATTAATAATTTAAATGATCGCACAGTAGCATTAAATAAAACTAATGAAATTCAACAAGAGTAAGACAGAGAGAGAGATTCTGTGTGCATCCACGTGAAAATATAAATTAGACTAGGCTTTGAGTTTTGAATTAAATTGGCCCTACTAATGGTTAACACAATAGTTTATCATAACCTCAAATTTATTCCATCATTCAATTAGCATCCTGAGCAACCGCACACAAAAAATACCACCTACTCTATTTATAATTTAAATGATCGCACGGTACCATTGAATCAAACTAATGAAAAATCAGCAAGAGTAAGAGAGAGAGAGAAGTAGAGCGAAAGAGCTAGGATTCTGTGTGTACCCACGTGATAACGCTTTGTTTACATTCCGCTTGTTCTGATAAGACCGAGAGTGTGTTAATGGATTTCTTATTGTCGTCCCCGGTTAATTAATCACAAATTGCATAACGGCAAACGCGATCGTGAACTTGGAATTTTCCCCACTAGAAAAACACACAGAGCACGCATAGAGACAACGTCAAACTTGACATTCAAATTTCCCTATGAATACCAGTCGACGGAATCTAGTCGCTGATGACCTTGGCGAAAAGAAAAACGAGAGGAAAACCAATAGTTTCTCTTTTAATAAATAACACAAAAATCGATTGAAATTTCCCCCCAAAAAAGTCAACATACAAACTTTAATGAAAAACTTATTTTTACTTTCCCCCATATTCAAGGCCGTAACAAAAACTTAATGATAAATATTTAATTGATGAGGCGGATACATGATGAAACTCCATAATACTATTTGAAATAAAACAACGCAGTTGGGAGGGTTTCACTTTTATTGTTGAACACTGCAACATGTTTAATGATAAATATTTTCTTTTTGAACTTACGGGGCAGCTTTTGCATAGTAAAATTTAACATAATGAAAATTTCGGAAGGGGATTTGTACCCCCAAATACCCCCAGCTGGCTACGACCTTGGCCATGTGCAAAACAAAGGGAAAGCATTGTTTCCACGACAATTTTCAAATCATTTAATATATTTAAATAGATAGTTTTAACTTTGTATAAATAACTGTGATTTTCAAAAATGTTTGTTTATTTTCACTATAGTTTTAAGATTATGATCAAGTCAATTGCCGTCTATTACATAGTACGATCTTAAAACCCTCTATTACCAACTGTTAATCAACTGCAATTGTTTGCTATGCAAATTTTAATTACACGTTATTGAAATGTCGCACAAAAAAATTGATCAAGTGCAACATTGAACAATAATAGTAAAACTTCGATTAAAACACTTGGTTTGTTTTGATGAAACCATCGAAACAAACCAAGGGTTTTTTTTTAATCAAAGTTCTACTATTATGAAGTAAGTAGTAAAGTAAGGAATAACAGTCTTTTTTAGTATAATAATCATTTTAAGTAAACTCAAAAACATACAGTTATTCTACTATTATAATAATTATATGTTTCGCCACGGGTTAAATGAGAAATTAATTCATCACGAAGATTGAACAAATTGTAACGATAATTTCATAATTATTTAATGTACACCTCTGTCGAACAGAAAAGCATGATTTGCAAAACAAATCCTACGTCCGACTCTATTCGTGCGTTTGTACAAGGGGGCAAAGTGTTTTCCAATTATCCAATTTCCCTCTCTAGCCCGAGATAATTAATTAATTGAGAGTGCCGTGCGTCCCGGGGATTTAATTGTCACATGATCGGCCGCGGTGGGGACGGGGGACAGGCGTTCCGTCAGGAAGGTTAGGTCGGTGTGTTGTTTCTTTCATCTTTTTTTTTTTTTTTTCGTTAGCGTACGCATTTGGGGGACACTTACTGCGCTTGACGGCGTCGTCGTAGCTCAGGCAAGAGCGCTTCGAGTCCTTTGCGCCCATTTTCGCGTCCGGGACGCAGCACTAAATCACATCCTTTGCTTTTTCACTGTGTGAGGGAAATCTCGGGAAAACCACCGCGGAAAAACTGTTCGACTCGCTCGCGATCAAAATGACATTACACTTTATTTATTTATACTCGAGTAAACGTCAAAGTTGTGCTGCGTCGAAAACTCGTAGCACATAAAAAGCGGTGTTGCCGATTACTTAAAAGCTCCTTATTCTATGATTTTACATGGAAATAATCATAGATTTATATGTAATAATAATAAAACACGGATTTAATTTTTTCAAGTAAACATATCCCGATGTATACGCTGTAAATTTTAAAACATTCGGTATTTTTGAGAGAAGTGCAAATTGAAGCTTCTAAGGAGTGCAACTATTTCTCAATTAAGCATGAGGTAAAATTTTACTGTTTAAAATGTTTATTTTTTATAAATATACAAATAAATATATTTATATATTATTGCATAGCAAAAGATACTGAATAAAAATTATTATTATTATTACTTTATAATATTTTAGTGTTTTACACGCGTGGCGCATGAAGTAAAATTTCGAGTTTAGAAAAGCCAGAAAATTTGGTTTGGTTGCGTAGCGCTACGCGCTACGCAACCAAACCAAATTTTCTGGCTTTTCTAAACTCGAAATTTTACTTCATGCTTAACCAAGGAGTGGAAACACTCGTTAGAAGATTTAAATTGAAAATTTACTTTGTGTATCGTATGTCTACTTAAAAAAATATTGTGTAAATCATATATAAGCTACAAAGAAGCAACAACGTTTATTTTATGCCAAAGAATAAATCTATTTCTGTAAATAAGTTCTTAAAACCATTAATAATAACAAGTTTATTACATAAAAATTTTTAAATAATAATGTGTAACTTGAGTTGCCTACTTGGTCGACAAATATTTTGGTTATTCTATGTTGGAGTTTTATGGCTCACTTATGCTGCTAATTAGTACTTGAGAAAGTGTAAAAACTCTCTTTTAAATCTCCTATTGTCAATAAATCAATCAACAAATTATAACAAAATAATCTCGCACGCCACTGGAACTTCTATACTGCCGGTAAGGTAGGCATCTACAAAAAATCAAATTTGTTTTTGTATTAAATAAACTAGTAATAAATTATATTTAAGTAATAAATTTATCTATAATGGCTTTATTGTCGCATTAGAAAACTATTTTTAAATTATTTCTATGTATTTATACAAATATTTATTGAATAGTATGAAATGTTATCACGATTGTGTCATATTTTTGAATTGTATTTTATATTTATAGTTTTAATTATGTTTTAACGTAATAATTATATATTTTCAGTCGTACTATATCATGTATTCTTTAAATGGGCTATGTTTACTAAATAAATAAATGAATATACAATATTTATAAACAATCACAATTGCAAAAAGAAAGACTGTTATTCCTTACTTCACTTTTTATTTTTATGTTAGATGTACATTTCGAGACACAAGGTGCTCATTATCAATAACAAACTGTCAGTTTGTTATTGATAATGAGCACCTTGTGTCTCGAAATGTACATCTAACATAAAAATAAAAAGTGAAGTAAGGAATAACAGTCTTTCTATTTGTGATTAATCACTTCACGTAAACTCGAAACAATACAGTTATCAATCACAATTGATTGAAACAGTCCATTTCAACTATTATCACAGGAAAACATACATTTATTTAATTTCTTTAGAATTTGTACATTCCTTCGTACGTAAAACAAAAAGAATGTATTGTTTATATTTCTTTTTTTTTAAATGCTCATCTATAATTTTTGTGTGTGGCAACATCGCATCTGTTCATTAAGTTGGGAGGGCTGATTTCCCCACTAGCGACCAACTTCACTTTGCTGACACAGCTGTTCGATCGAAACTTTTCCTCCGAGGAATAATTTTTCCAGGAAAAAAATGGCCAATCAAATTTACAACTTGCTCTTCAAGAGGACCTCCACGTTCGCGCTGACGGCCTTCGTCAGCGTGTTCTTCTTCGAAAGGACCTTTGATCTTGCCTCGGAAGTCTTCTTCGAGAAGTACAACGCCGGGGTGAGTAGTTGTTACATAACCAAACAAAATGTCTTCGCAAATTGTTTAGTTTGATTTATTTTATTAATTATAGCCATTTCAAATTTATGCAGTGGAAAAAATATATAATAAAAACTCATTTGTTTAATATGGGGGGAAGCTACTTGACTTGTGTTTAATTTTGCTTTTGTTATGTCATTAAAAATCATTTAAATCCAGAACCCTTTTTATTTGAATTGTGTAATTGTTTTAGGATGAGAGTTAATTGAATAATGAGCAAGTCGTTTATAGAGGATTAATTTTTAGTATCCATTAACTCTAATCTCTTAACAACTTCTAGTTAATAGATTCTCATTTTGTTGGTTGGGCGGTAAAAATATTTCTTTCCTTTGGCACCTTTATTATAGTACGCACTTTTTTCACATTTTAATCTGCAAAAAATGAGAGTGCGCTTTATACTTGGATACAGAAAAAAAACGTAGTTATAGTATTTTCTTCTCAAAATTTCACACAAAATCAAGCATGTGTAAATAGTCAATATTTTATGGTAATCACTTCCTTTACTTTTGAACCATTAATTATTTCAAACAAACCAACTTCAGCTAATTTCAAACCATGTTCGTTTTTTACAGAAGCTGTTCAAGGACATTAAAAAGGAAGAGTAAACTTCCGTCACCAAATAATGTAACTACTCTTAGATAATTTTGTGTATATTATTTATCCTTAATTTAAATAGACTGGGAGAAATAAATCATGTCTAAATAAAGGTTAAGTTTTTAATTAGTTTATTTTTTTATTGCTATTACTATCCGGATGATATTTAATCGGTGATTTCCCAAGGTTTGTCGGGTCGGTGCTGATCCCAGGGCCTGGGTTTTTTGTACTGTTCCGGCTCTCGCAGACAGACACCCTCGTTTTCAACGGCTTTTAAGAAGAGGGCGACTTTACTGTCTGGTTGACTAGGTTGTATATCACACCGAATTTCTGATAAGCCGGATTCTAAACATCTACGAGCTAAAACCTAAAAACAAATTATAACAAAATATTTTGTTTTAATCTTTTGCTGAGATATATATCAACAATTGAATAATACAAAATAAACCGTATTGTGTAATGACCAAGGCGAGGAAATTTGCAGGGATCGTTTGTGAACTGTTGTCACCCAGTCGAGTTAAGAATATGAGTCGCATATTTCCAAAAACCCCCAAATCCATTTAAAAACAATAGATTTAGAGGTTTTTGGAAATAGGTGACTCATAAACCATACGTGATTTGACGTTAAACACACAAGAAGAAGACTGCATCGCTAGACACAGCGACAATCGTCTACTTGTACATTCGACGCACAGTTACCTAACTGGACTGGGCAGCCTAGGTTCACGATCTGCCCAGAAGTAATGACTTGTTGTTTACAAACAAGTAATGAAGTAATAATTACAAAAAAAATTACTCACTCGGCCCAAATTTATATAAGCTGCAGTATCATTGTTCCTATAAAGCTGTTTATGCACTGCATACTCTTTGGTGCTAGCTTTGAGCACATCTCCGTTTTCAAAATGTTTAACAACCGCAGTGACGTGCCTTCCGGTCACTTCTATGCCTAACCTATAAATTATTCCAAATAAACACATTCCTCTTGTAAAAGTATTGCCTTATTTATTAATTAACTGGCATAAATCTTTCTAAACCAATTAACTTACTTGTGCCAGTAACATTTCCCAGGTTTTTCCAAGTGATAACCAGCTGGTTTATACGCAATCCTCAGGCGCTCCAAGTTTCTGGGATTTCGATTTACAAAATCGGCGATTTGTAAATCTGCATTTTTCACCGCGTTGTGTATTTGCCTCTGGGGTTTTATTAAACTTTTGAGTAGAAAATTACTGCGGTTAATGAGCGACATTATTTGAGGTTAAGTCTTCAATAGATTATGTATTTATAGAGAAGCGTTTCGTAGGCAACCCAACAAACATGTTTTGTGGTGAAGCGTTTCTCCGTCCAAATCCAAACGTTCAGGCTTTTCTAAACTTGAAATTTTACTTCATGCTTAATCTGGGAGTGGAAAACACTCGTTACAGCTTCAAATCGACCCATTTAGAAAAACAACTAATATCTGAAGATTTACAGTATATCCGCTGTAAATTTCAACACGTATACTTAAAAGAAAAACTTCCTCTATGTATACATCAGCGATGGCTCGCAGCCTAACTTCAGGGTAGGCCACAGCGCCAAGGCACACAAAATTTGAGGTTGGGATCGCCCTTTATAAATACAAGGAATTTTACAACAAAGTTACCTTTTAATAACGAATATATATTACTTTGGGTCTCTGGCCTACCCTGAAGTTAGGCTGCGAGCCGCTGCTGGTATACATATGTGTAAAAGGTATGCTTCACCACAGTCTCTCTCATTTTTGAAACTACTTTATCCCGTTTACGCATTCTCGGTTCTGTGACGTAACACAGGGAGCTGTGTGTTAGCTTACGTCATAGGGCCGGAGACCTCACTCGCGTTCTTTCGCATTTTAATCCAGCGATCCTTATATACTCCATAGTCCTTGGTCTCTGTCCACCTATAGAATTTGCTATCATTTTCCATAGAAAACTCTATAGAAATGTAACTCCGCATAAAAAGGGACCACTTATGATTTATTTTAAGCAAGGAAAGGAATACAACTTAACAACACCAATATATAATTGACAAACAGTCCTACCACTACAGCAATTCTAATCGAAAATTTAGCGGGATATCACAATAAAGTTGCGAACAATTTGAATAAACGTTTTATTAGTATGACAGTTTTAGGAAATTAAACAAACGCAACAGATAAATTTATTATATTTCTTTTTTAACATTATATAACAATATATACAAATTTCCAATAATTTAAGTTTTAGAAATTGTGTACATAAACAGCTGTTATATGTATTTATTTACAAACAAATGTTACACCATTAAATATGTCATTATTACAGAACATTGCAGACATTTGTTTGTGAAACAAAATATAAGTTAATACAAAATAATTACTAATTTTAACAACAAAAATAACATCACAAAACAAAATAATACTGAATGCTATGGAAAATGATGCTAATATTTATTATTTTTTCAATTGTTTGGCCAAGGGCCCACGCAGCGAAGTTACGCCGCTGGGTGACGCAGGTAACTTGTATATACAAGCCAAGTACGAAATTAATAATAATAATATAACTAATTGTTTGATTTGAGTTATGTGGAGTATTTAATCACAATGAAAAAACTGTTTTTATTCCTTACTTCACTTTTATTTTAAAAATAATAATATAAGTTGAAACTAACCTTCTTATCATTTGGGAAGGAATAATATCTCGACGATTCACTTTTGCATCCAGGTACAGAACAAGTAGGCATTTTAAAATTGTTCAAATATAAACTTTTCACTCATTACAAAATACATCCGAAATGGCGATGGTAAATAACCAATGAAAACATGGATGCAAGTAGGGCACGAGTAACAAACAAGCAAATGACGCATGCGTTGAGGTAGTACCAACCTAGAGTTTTCTATGGTACCAACTGTGAAAAATATAATATTTTATTTTTGCTTCAAGTTGGCGATCCTTTCCCGGCTTAAGATAATAGAGTGAAGTTGGAGTTTCACCCCCCTGATCATTTTCTATGGTGTTTGACAAGCACAAACGCGTACAACAACTTCAATTTCCAATTTCCTGCAAAAACACCGTATTTTGTGTAAATAGGTATGAAAAACCGTCTTAAAGTAGTTGTTAACATGTTTAGAAACAATTTGCAATGAGTAAAATACAGCAGTTCAGTTTCTGTTGGGGAGAAAATCAGTTTTTGAAAATGGCGTCATGAGAGGTTTTTGTTTGTTTGGGTTTTAAGCCGTAAACACCGATAAAATGAGTGAAAATACTGCAACGATCGGCCTGGAGAAGGCAGATGAGGTTATTCCGGTTGAAAAGGCAGGGAAAAGTAAGCCCCCCGAGGAAGTAATCGTCCTGGATGATGACGATGTATCCGGTGAGTACATAACCTAAACATTTATATTTTGATTTAATCAATTGTTCTTGAATTTGTTGGTTTCCCTCAAAACTAACGAATTTAATAGCGTTCAGCTGAAAAACCCGGCACGTTCGCTAAATAATAATACACTGCGCCGCAAAATTAACGCAAAATTCGAAATCAGAAGAATCATTATTTTTTTGTATTATTGCAGTTTGTTGTTTATTTTCTCATTTTTTGTTCACAAATAAGCAAATTAGTTTTAATAAGTATCTATTAGGAACCACTTCGGGAAAAAAATGGAGAAAAAATAAAAAACAATAAAATTAATTTTTAAACGAAATTTCGAATTTTGCGTTAGTTTTGTGGCGCAGTGTATTACATTTCTATGTTATTGTATAGCAAAAGATGCAAAATAATCTTTTTATTATTAAATATGCACCGATAGGTGTCTGCTGAATGCCTATAAAATTCTCGATGAGATGGACAAAACAATTATTTCAACCTTAATTAACAATACAAAATAGCTTTTAAAGATGAAAACAAGCATAAGACATTTTTTTCTTGTTGCCATAAAGTTGATATTGTTGTTTGTAGCTCAAGTCCCTTCTGCAGTGATCGATCTCGTGGGACAAGTGCCCGTCGGCGATCGTAAATGCATCAACTACGAGTGCAAGAGCGGCATAGAACTCTTCACACCGCCGATTTTCTGCATGTCCTTCTACCGAGTCCGCAACGACTCCAACCGCAACCAGAAGATCTGCCGCAACTGCTACGACATCGCCATCCATCACTACGACAGGATGTACGGAGCCCTCACCAACGGGGATAATATAATGGACATCGATTTCCCGGTTAGGAACGAAACGTTCGCGATCGACGATTCCGATTCCGAGGATGAGGGTTGCAAAGAGGAAGAGGTCACCCTGGATGAGGACAGTTTGAAATTGTTGGAGGAGCAGTTCGACGAGGTTTATAACGAGGCGTGCGAGAAGATGAAGTACGAGGAGAAAGTGGACGAGGCTGTAAAGTATTTGGAGAAGAAGCATACTGAGAATGAAGGTTGGTTGGAAGGTTTTATTTATCAAAGTTGAAATCAAACTAACCTTGTTACATTACTAAGGCTGGGGTCGAAAACAAATAATTTATATAATCGAATATTCAAATATAAATATTTCAATCATTCACATATTTAAATACATTTTTAAACAAGAGTTTAAATATTTGAACATGTTGTTAAATAAATAATTGAATACTTAAATTCGCAGCCTTAATAGTATATTTAAAACTTTACTTGAAATCAGTGTTTTATACCGGTGGCGCATGAAGTAAAATTTCGAGTTTAGAAAAGCCTGAAAATTGGGTTTGGTCGCTCCGCTTCGCTACGCGACCAAACCCAATTTTCAGGCTTTTCTAAACTCGAAATTTTACTTCATGCTTAACCTGGGAGTGGAAAACACTTGTTCGACAACTATTGGAACCTTTAATAACAACACCTAATTCTTACATTTTATTGAGTGGACGGATAAAAATTAACTCGACTTTAATTAACAAGTCATCACTGTAAAGTTATGGACAGTTTTAATAACATTACACAATCGTTATAGATTGATTGCATTTTTGATTTACCTAGACCTTGCTCGTCAATATTATAGATATTTTAATAAATTCAATAAAAAAAAAAGACCTTTATTGGCATATCTTACAGACTATTTACAATTCATTCGTTATTACTCCATTTCCGTATCCCTCTTACCCTCCCTTCTCTTTTCCCTCTCCCTCCCCAGCTTTTCCAACGTCCTTACCCCGATCCCATCCTCTCTCATCCACTCCACTACCCTTCTATTCCCTTTCGCTCCCAGCCACTCCTCTTTCACCCCCTCACATTCCTCCGCCAAGTGTCCCCACGTATCCTTCCCCTGTCTACACAACACACACCTTCCATATTCTTCCCCCATCCATACTTTCCTTCCTCTCTCCTCCGATCCACACCTCGCCCTTGCCACAATCACCCTATCCTCTCTACCCCATCCCTTCTCTATCAAATACTTCGGCACTCTTCCATACACCTGCCACCTCCCATACATATCATTATACTCACTTCTCTCAATACGCCCTTGCCTTTCTTGCCCTTCCACCTCCTTCCCTTTCCCCCTCACCCACTCATCCACCACCTAAATTCAATAATTTGGTCATATTTAGGTTAGGTTGGATACAAAATTTATTAATAATAATGTAAATAGTTTTAGAGTTTAGTTCCATAACTTTGCAGTGATGACATGTTAATTAATGTCGAGGTAATTTTTATTCGTCCACTCAATAAAATGTAAGAATTGGGTGTTGTTATTAAAGGTTTCAATAGTTGTCGAACAAATGTTTTCCACTCCCAGGTTAAGCATGAAGTAAAATTTCGAGTTTAGAAAAGCCTGAAAATTTGGTTTGGTCGCGTAGCGCGAAGCGCGGAGCGGCCAAACCAAATTTTCAGGCTTTTCTAAACTCGAAATTTTACTTCATGCGCCACCGGTACAAAACACTGACATATTACGAAGTTTAAAACACACCGTTAAACTTTACATTGAACCAGTGTTGTGTACCGGTGGCGCATGAAGTAAAATTTCGAGTTTAGAAAAGCCCAGAAGATTTGTTCAATTTGAAGTTTTTAGCGGGTGTTGTCCACTCCCAGGCTAAGCTTGAAGTAAAATTTCGAGTTTAGAAAAGCCTGAAAATTTGGTTTGGTGGCGTAGCGCGAAGCGACCAAACCAAACTTTCAGGCTTTTCTAAACTCGAAATTTTACTACATGCGCCGCCGGTATAAAACACTAATTTCAAGTTAAGTTTTAAATTTACTATTAACGCTGTGAATTTGTCAAATTTAAGTATTCAATTATTTCACTAAAAAAGACTTATTCCTTACTTCACTTTTTATTGTGAAGTAAGGAATAACATTTTTTTTTAGTGTAATAATCACTTCACGTAAACTCAAAAACATACAGTTATTCAATTATTTATTTAAAAACATATTCAAATACTTAAATGCACTTTTAAAAACGTATTTAAATATGTGAAAGATTGAAATATTTATATTTGAATATTCAATCCTTTAAATTATTTTTATTTGACGCCAGCCTTAGTTATAAGCATGAAAATGAGGTTATGTTTAAAAGAGTTGTAAAATGTTAAAAGTTACAGTAATAAATTCAATAAATTGGTCATATTTGGGTTAACATAACCTTATATTTAAAAATTGACAGTTGTTAACCTCATTGTAGTATCTTTATCGTAATAAAACATTGATTTCTCTTTAGGAAAATATAATGAGGTTAAGTCGATGGTGGAAGATATCCGGAAAGAAGTGGACAGCATGCTTTTGGGGCTGTTCGGGAAGTTGCGAGTGCAAAATCAGAGTTTGCCCGAGTTGATAATCGATGCCGAGTCGGAAACAAAGCCGATCGTTACTTTCCGTCCCCCGCAGCCTACGACGAATAAGCAAATTAAACGTAAGTGTTTTTTCAGTCATTTTTATGCATAATAATTACATGTAGCAAATTATGATGCTGTTTTTTTTATTTAAAAGTTGTATTATTTTTTTGTTGTGGATTTTCTGTGAAATAAACCAATGAATATTTGCAGCAGAAACAAAGGCTAATGTTATTGTCAAAAAGGAAGATAAGTCGAGTGTTAAGGTTGAGGAGAAGTTGAAGACACCGCCATCGGATTTACCTCCGAAGGGAAGCGTCATCAAACCGCCTTTGATAGTCGGTTAGTAATTTCTGCATTTAATTTCGAAATTATATTTATTTACAAATAAAACACTTTTTAAATTTAACTTTATCAAGTAACTATAGTTTCGACAACTTCAACTAAAAGTCAAGTGACAAGTTGAAGTTGTCAAAACTATAGTCACTTAATAATGTCTCAGTTATGCAATCAAAGTTAAAAAGTGTTCTGTTTGTGAATTATGATGTATAACGAAGTAGAAGCCTTCAACGTTAACAATTTATATTTGTTTGTTTACGTGATAGGGAACTACTATTACGCGAAGCGTAACGCTACGCTCTGTTCGTGGGTCAAGGTGAAACTCGAAGCAATTCTGGGCCAGGCTGCCGGGGGCTCGGGTGGCACGCTGTACAAAGTCTCCAGGGAGAACAACAAAAAGATCGCCAGTAATCGGGTCGTGAATGGTCGAGAGTTGTCCTATTCGACGCCCGCGAACGTCCGGCTCGAAGTCGGCGCCCGCGTCGTCGCCCTCTTCAAAGAGTTTGGTGATATTAAGGAGTGCAAGCGGGATGCTTATTATCCTGGCGTTGTCGGGGAACCACCAACGGCAGCAAACCGATACAGGTAATAAATAGGGTTAGGTTAGGTGAGTCCTCAGGGAATCACCAGCAGTAGTTCAAAAACATATTTAAACATGCGAATAATTTAATGATTGAGATATTCATATTTGAATATTCTTCTTCTTCTTCTGCTATCCCTTGTTGCCCCTTAGGGCGTCGGGTTGAATATTCGACTGTTTAAATTATTCGTATTCGAATCCTCAGCCTTAGTAATAAGCATGAATATGAGGTTATGTTTACATGTCAGAGTTGTAAAATGGTATAAATTATGATTACGTTTTCATGACAATTGTTGGCAACACTGTTATTAAAACATAACATCAATCTCAAGAATCTTCGTTGCTCTAATACAATTTTTTTTCTTCAGATTTTTAATATGTTTTGATGACAGTTACACTCATTACGCTGTTAACAATACATAACCTTAATATTAAGAATTTTCGTTAATTTAACACTATTTTTGTTTCTCTCTAAATATTGAATATTTACTGTCATTACGTTGCTGACAACACTGTTATAAAAACATAACCTCAATCTTAAGAGTCTTCGTTACTGTAACACAATTTTTTTTTCTCTTTAGATATTTAATATTTTTCGATGACGGCTACGCTCACTACGTCCACTACAACAACGTCTTCCTCATCCACGAGAGCAGCAAAGACGTGTGGGAGGACGTGAACGAGGATTCCAGGCCGTTCATCAAGAAGTACGTGACGGAATACCCGAACAGGATGATGGTCATGCTGTCCAAGTACCAGAACATCAGGACGGAGTTCCGCGGGAAGTGGTACGTGGCGACCGTCATCAACGTCGACTGTTCGCTGGCGCAGATCTTCTTCGATTCGCAGAATAGAAGCGAATGGATTTATCGCGGGTCGAGGAGGTTGAATACTATGTATAAAGAGGAGCAGGCCGCGACTAACAGGTTGCAGCACCGGCAGAGGACGCCACGAGCTGTCACAACTCCATTGGTTAGTCGTGTACAATTAACATAACCTAACAAAATATATAATAGAGATATACAGGATGCTGTCACTTGGCATTTAGCTAATATGCAAATCCAGATTTGCGCCTACACCAGTTGTTCTCAACAGGTTATTTATATGGATGTGTGTGTGTGTGTGTTGGCGCGGGCGTGTGTATATGCTTAGGTTAGGTTAGTGAAAAATATATAATAGAGATCAGCTCTTCTGGAAATGTAGTAAATTTAAGGTTATAAGTATTTTAAAGCTGTATTTTGTTCTTAACAGCAAAATAAGGCCCCATACGTTCAGTACACGAGAGACGATCCCGATGTTATTTTCGTGCCGCCGGAAGTGAAGGAGAAAAAGGAGGAGAACAAGACGGCGGTCGTGCAACGGGCTGTCGCCAAAAAGAGCAGCACACGCAGTTCCTTACCGACTACGATCGACACGGCAAAACCTTTCCTGCCCATCGACAAGAGCGATGGACCTCCAGGAAAAATAGTGGTAAATTTTCAATCTTCTATTTTTTATTTGAGTATATTTTATATAATCCCAAATTCTAGTTTGCCGACGTATAAACAATATTTTTGATAATATTACATAGAAAAAACCTTCTATGTGAGATTGTCACAATGTTAGGTTAAGTTGTTGTATGTACAACTTAACCTAACAATTTGATAATCTCACATAGACTGTTTTTATGTTGTGAGATTGTAAAAATGTTGGGTTAAGTTGTGTTATGTACAACTAAACCTAACATTTTGACCATCTCAAGTTGAGTAGTTGTTTTATGTACAACTTAACCTAACATTTTGACAATCTCACAACATAAAGACAGTCTATGTGAGATAAAAGGTAAAAATTAAGTGTTTTTATTAAAGGTTCCAGTAGCTGTCGAACAAGTGTTTTCCACTCCCAGATTAAGCATGAAGTAAAATTTCGAGTTTAGAAAAGCCTGAAAAATTGTTTTTTTGGTTTTCAGGCTTTTCTATACTCGAAATTTTACTTCATGCGCCACCGGTATAAAACACTGATTTCAAGTTATGTTTGTGAGATTGTTAAAACATTTTGAAAATCTCACGTTGAGATTCTTCAAAATAAAACAGCAAAGAAAGATTGTCAACTGTTATTGACAATCTCACATAGAGTGTTTTTATGTTGTGAGATTGTCAAAATGTTAGGTTATGTTGTGCATAGAACAACTTTGTTGTCAAGATTGTCAAAATGTTAGGTTATGTTGTGCATGGAACAACTTTGTTGTCAAGATTGTCAAAATTTAGGTTAGGTTATAACCTAACATTTTGACAATCTCACAACATAAAAATAGTCTATGTGAGATTGTCAACTGTTTTTTTTGCTGTTTATTTTAGAGAATTGGACCTGTGAACTTTTTTGCTTAAAATAATCTCTAGAATACACCCCTTAAGTGGTGGGAAAACGTCGTAAATCACTCTGTATAGTGTTGCGTTATTGCATTAATGGCGCTTAATTGTTAATTTCAATTATGAAGATAGAATTTTTATTCATAAATCTTATTTTCCACAATCAAGTATTACACACCGAGGAAGCAGAATCCGAACGCGAAAATCTACAGGCCACACACGTGTTCCGAGACGTGCCAACGGGACATGCACACGCCCCTGGCCAGACTGAAGGGTTACGGTGCGCTGGCGAAGCCGCTGCTGTGTGGGTTCTACAGGTTGCATTACAAGATCAAGGGGAAGAAACCGCACGTCGTTTATAAAACGCCCTGCGGGAAAACCGTGAGGAACATGGACGAGCTGCACATGTACCTGAGGCTGACGAGGAGCCAGCTCGGCGTCGATCTGTTTAATTTCGATTACTGGGTTCGGTGTCTGGCCGAGTTTATTCTTGAGCCCAATAACCCCATCGTCAAGGATCTCTCACAAGGTCAGTGGATATTATTTATTTCGAAAACTGTTTTAAATAAAAGTTGTAAGGCTCGTGGAAATACTTGAAATAAATATATCTTTTTTTTCTGTAGCTTGAATTGTTTGAAAGTTACACCATTTTTATTTTTGCAAATAAGGTGCGAATACATTCATAAAATATTAGGCTTGGGAAAACCTAAAAAAAACCGGCAAATGATTGATGGGAAAAGAACTACCATTTTTTAATAATTAAATTATTTTGTAACACTGGCAGCTTGCGGCCTATCTTTATGTGAGGCTCAAATCCAAGATACAAAAAACGAGGTTGAAAGCACTACATATCCATTTTGTTTATTAATCCTTCTTACGTTACTGAATTGTGTCATTAATACATGCATTTAGCAGCACAACGAGCGCACCTTTTAATACCGGGATGCATTATCTTGGCATTTTTGTTTCACATGAAGTTGGCCACCGGCCGCCACTGGTTTGTAAAAACATTCTGACAGTTGAGTGGTTTGGTTAAATATGATATTTTAATAAATTAATCTTATTTGAGTTTTTTTTTTATATTATAGGTCAAGAAGAAATTCAGATTCCGGTGGTGAATTACGTGGACGGCAAGCCGAATAATTTCGTGAATTACTCGACAAAGCGGATGCCGATGGAGGGCGTGAACTTAAATCTTGATCCCGATTTCCTCATCGGTTGTAATTGTGAAGACGATTGCTCGGTGAGTTAGTAGTCGTCCATGAATGAGGAGTTTTAAAACTTAGGCAGTTGTGCTAACAATAATGACTACCCATTGTTGATTTCTTCTACATCATTATTATCAAAATGCACCTGCTGGCAGTTGACGTACGAAACCAGTGCCGTAACTAGAATTTTGGGGTGCCCCGCAAAACAATTAATGCACACTTAAGGCGATATCACTAAGAGATACTCCCAATTGCACCCACTAGTTACGCTACTGTGTGAAACGATAATTTATAACAATGTTAACATTTGTGTCATCTTTTAATCACTTCATGCACATATTAATTTTGAATTTATGGTCAAAAAATGATCACATTATTTTTTGATAAAAATATTGTTCGAAACGAAAATGAGCAGGTAAAATATGTTGAGGAGATATAACGGTGCCCGTAACAGGCACGAGCGTGTGTAAAGTTGGCATTTACACGTGCTAGTGTCTGTCACGGGCGCCGTTATATCTCCTCAAGAAATTTTACCTGCTTGTTTTCGCTTCAAACAACATTTTTATCAAAAAATAATGTGATCATTTTTTGCCCGGCAATTGCCCGTGACACACACGAGCATGTACACGAAGTGGTTAAAGTGCAATTATATGGTTACTATTAATTATTTCCCAAATAGGATCGGACGAAGTGCACCTGTTGGCAGTTGACTTACGAGGGAGCAAAATATCTTAACAAAGAAATAAACGAGATCGGCTACCATTACAGGCGACTCCAGGATCCTATATTTACCGGAATATACGAATGCAATTCACGGTAATTAACAATATTGACACTTCATTAATTAAATAACTGCATGATGAAATAAATTTGAGGTTATGGTAAACTATGTGTTACCTAATTTAAAATTCATAGCCTACTCTAATTTATATTTTAAATGATCGCACGGGTTTAGTTTACATTTGTTTCAATAAATAAATACAGAAGAAATAAATTCATCGCTGTTAGGCAATGATTTTAATTCACTATTTTAAAATCTGCACAAACTTAACTAACTCATGTTGTGGCGCAGATGTAAGTGTGCGCAAACGTGTCTAAATCGAGTCGTGCAGAATCCGATGCAACACAAACTGCAAGTATTCAAGACTGTCAACCGAGGCTGGGGAATCCGTTGTATCAACGACATACCCCAGGGTTCTTTCCTTTGTATTTACGCCGGCGCATTGCTCACCGAAGATATGGCAAATGATGTAAGTAAAACTTACATTTTATCCTCTATGTTTTAACGTTTGTTTTTAAAATTACATGTTAAAAAATTCCAAATGTAACTTGATGAAAATCATTTTGTACCACACTGTATATTTTGACATTTCTTTTTAACAAATTTATAATTAGGGTGGTAAAGCTGACGGTGACGAGTACTTGGCCGAATTGGATTACATCGAAGTGGTGGAGAACTTTAAGGAGGATTACGAGGACGAGGCATACAACAGCGAGGGCGAGGCCACTCAAAGCTCGGGAAAAGAGGAGGAGGAGGAGGAAGAAGATGACGAGGATGAGCCCGGACTCATCGGAATCGGCAACATTCGTTTCAAGAGGAAACCGCTCGAAACTGAAGACTCGGAATTCATGCCAGGGTTGAAGCTCGAATCGGACAACGAGACAAACATACGGTAAGAATACCTTTGCATTTTCGCAGTCTGCTTCGATGTGATTCTTTAATTAATTTCTCACTTAATCCGTGATGAAACAATCTTAACTATACACTATTAATTAATAAAACACTTGGAAAGTTAAATAAAATCAGTGAAACAGTGTTTTAATTAATAATTTATGATTATAAATTATCGTCATTTAGGAATCGATTGAGAAAAAGGGCAAACAATGAAATGGAAGACAGAAAAGACAGCGGCAGCAAAAAGAGTACTTTTAGTAGCAGCAAAAAAAATTCCGAGGAAGACGACGTGCTTACGATAAGCGATGATGAAGATGGTGAGCATCCACAAAAAAATAATATTGATTTTATGAAAATCAATGCAAATTATTTTACAGTGCGAGAACCGTCCAGTTTTAACCCTGCGGGTGATGATATGGAGCGGAAAAAGAAATATAAGTCGGTGAGGATGATGTTCGGCGAAAATGAGTGCATTTACATCATGGATGCCAAAAATACAGGAAACATCGGCAGATATCTCAACGTAAGTCAATAATCAATTTTTAATTCTTAATTTGTAACTCTTATTAATAACAATTCATTAATTAGGGCGCTCTTATATGGACGTTTTATGCGCAAGCCGTAACAGGAGCGGGCGCTAGCGTGTGCGTTTTAACACATGGGTTTATACG
Organism: Philonthus cognatus; assembly: GCA_932526585.2. NCBI lineage: Eukaryota > Metazoa > Arthropoda > Insecta > Coleoptera > Staphylinidae > Philonthus > Philonthus cognatus. The sequence goes on from OW052242.1 coordinate 144,987,236, forward strand.
AGAGTTCCTAGACGGACGGGTGCTGGCATTTTCTCCGCCTCGCAGCCGTCCGTCTAGGGACTCTCATATAAAAAACGCTTGCGCCCGCTCCCGTTGCTTCTCACGTTCAAAACATCCATATAAGAGCGCCCTAATAGATTATTAGTTAGTTATTAGAGAGTTTTTTTAGTTTATGGTAGTGATGGGCTGTATTGAATCATTTCAATAATCGAATGATCGATACTTGAATGATGTTGATAATCGATTGATAATTTAAATGATCATTCGAATGATCATACAAATTATCTTATCAATGATGATACAAATGATCATTCCAATGATAATAGATTATTAAATAATCGAATGATTTGATTATTCTTACTTGAGTCGGCCCATTACCAAGGCCGTAGCCAGAAAAAAATTTGGGGGGGAGGTTTAATTGCAAAATTTTTTGCAAGTAAAATTTAAATTTAAAAAAAAATTTGAACCCCTACATCGCCTCCTGGCTACGACCTTGCCTTCCACTAGTTTATCATTTTACGAAATACGGTAACACAAATGTGTACGCAAAACTTGGTTGATACTTGGTAACCATCTGCCTTACTGAGCAATAAGCAACTTCAGTGTAGATATTAGCATTACCGTATTTTCTAAAACGATAAACTAAAACTCCGTAATATTAATGAACCATAACCCTAATCGCCTTTGTTTCCTACATATTTGTTGATTGTATTCATTTATATCTTGGCTATTTCTCAGCATTCCTGTTCACCAAACGTTTTCGTACAAAACGTCTTTGTCGACACACACGATCTCCGTTTTCCCTGGGTCTCCTTCTTCGCGAAAAGTTACATCAGAGCTGGCACCGAACTGACTTGGAACTACAACTACGACATCGGCAGCGTTCAGGATAGAGAAATCGAGTGCCAGTGCGGCTCTTCGGAATGCAAAGGCCGACTCTTGTAAATTTTTAAACTTGAAAGTGGTTTATTTAATTTCAATAAAAATAAGAGCGATGCAGTTTTAATTTTTATTTGAAGCGAAAACGTGAATTGTTTCCTCATCTAAGTCATCAGGTACTATTGATTACATATGCACTTGATGATTTTTGCTTTTGGTGAGCGAATGAAATTTATGTGAAATTTTAAAAGATGATGTAAAAAAAGATATAGAGTGTATATTGTTACATGAATATTAAAAGGGTTTCCATTGTTTTATTTTTTAATTGAATCTTTTATTTTGTATAAAGTTGGATTTAATAAAAAGGTTAAAAAACTAGTTTTCAATATATTATTTCGAATATTTTCAGTTCTGCCACGAAAACAAATTACTATAAAAAGTTCTATAACATTTTTCCAGTGATAAGTATTGATTTGACCATCTTAAGAAACGTATACGTATTCGCGTACGGAATCGGGGGGAATTACAAATTCAATAATTTTCACTGAGAAGTAAACTAAGGAATAACAGTCTTTTTTAGTGTAATAATCACTTCACGTAAACTCAAAAACAGTTATTTTCACTCAGGTGATAGTAGTTTTCAAAATAATATAGACCACACAATATACATGAAATTGCCATCTAATATTATATCCCGTATATTGTGTTGCCTAAAACGTAGGATGTATTAAGCGCCATCTACGTGAATTTAAATATACTAACGACACAGTCCTAAACAGACCCAGTCGACTCCATATGATTTTATATGTTCACATATATAGTTGACCGACCCACTCGATGGGAGGGCGCATATGTCGGAATTTCAAATTTTCCGCAATTTCTAACGTGGGCTCGTTTTCATTCAACAGCTGTCAGATCCGTCGGATCTGAAGGCACAAAAATGCTGATAAGACGAAATCGTCTCGAAATGAGCGTTAATAAATATAAATAATTACAACCGTAAGTATGTAAAATATTTATAAATTTTAAACTATTGTGTATTATTTTAAATAAGTGTACAGTCAAACAAATTTAAAACCAGGGTGTTACTACATTGTTTCTTCCTAGTACATGTGGATGATCTTCAAGTATACTAAATATCCATGGTCGTGGATATTTTCATCATACTGAACTAGGAGCATTTTTTCATGGAGTAGATCCCCGTTATTGTTGGATTAAGCAATTCTGAATCTTAGGGGATGGGCGTTAACATTAATAATTAAAACCGTAAGTTTATGTAATAATAATAATAATAATAAATTGTCTTTATTCAAAAATTCAGGAATATTACAAAAGAGAATAACATACAGTAGTGCAGGCGAAGTTCAACTAGTCTGTGTGACTTTAGTTGCTCTTCCACTTAACCTGCTTCGGTAAAAAAGATAATCCATAGATGAGTACATAATTATAATAATAAGTCTTAAAAATTAAATGAACAAACAAAAGATACAACTTTAATTAACTGAGAAAATAAACAAAAAAAAACTCCAATCAAATCAGATACCTAGAATTTTAGATCTAATTTGTCGGGACATGGCTTTTTTAAAAGTAAAGGGTGACAGTTGTTTGAGGTTAGAGGGAATTTTATTAAAAATGTTGTATATATTGTATTTAAAACATCTCTTAAAAAAGGTGGTTTTGAATTTAGGAGGTGAGATGGTTCCTCTAAACCTCAAATTGATATTGTGGACATCAGACCGATAAACAATCTTGTTGTAGAGGTAGGGGGGTGTGCGGGTCTCAATAATTTTCTTATACATCACACAGCAATGTAACAATCTGCGCTCCGCCATATCTAGCCAGTTCAGCTCTTCAAGTTTACCTGAGATGTGGTCAAATTTGCGTATGCCAAAAATAAGTCTAATACAGGCATTCTGGACCTTTTGTATGCGTTTAGTTGTTACAGAGTCTAGGCAGGCATTGTATACGGCATCTGCAAAGTTGAAGTGGCTAAGTACCAAAGTGTCGCATAGCAGTCGCTTAGTTTTTAGGGTCAACACATTACGGTTAGAGTAAATCATTTTTAAATTAATATATGCACGAGATATGCATTTATTGATGTGTAATTTGAACCGTAGCTTATCATCAATTACTAGACCAAGGTTTCGTACAGAGTCAACAAAAGGGAGTATTGCATTACCTATTTTGATTTTTAATTTTGATTTTGCTATTTGAATTAATTTTTTTGGACCGAAAAGCATAGCTGATGATTTAGATGGATTTATTATAAGTGAATGACTGTGCGATGTATCGACTAGCTTACTGATGTCAGAGTTAATGTTGAGGTTAGCGGTGGATATATCATTAATATTGAATGCGTAAGATAGTTGTGTGTCATCAGCGTATACATTTACGGAGCAATGGTTTAATACTGACGGTAGAGAGGAAGTATAAACACAAGATAAAACTGGTCCTAAGATGGATCCCTGAGGAACACCCGCCTCCACACTACATGTATTTGAGATTGCGTCGTCTATCTGGACAAACTGGGTACGACCTTTTAGAAAAGAACTAATCAAGTTTATTGATGAATTAGTAAGTCCTAGATAGTGGAGTTTACCTATAAGGATATCGTGATTGATAGTGTCAAAAGCCTTACTATAATCCAGCAGTACGATTGATGTGAGTAAGCCATTATCCGTTGAGGAAATGATGTCGTCTGTAACATTAAGTAAGGCAGTTGTACAGCTATAATTTGGCCTAAAACCGGATTGAGCTGAAGGAAGGAGTTGGTGCAATATTTTAAGTTTTTAAGCCATTGTCTATTCTTTTAATTAAATCTGCAGTCAAACACATTTAAAACCAGTGTGTCTACATTATTTCTCTTTCTTTCTTCCTAGCATTCGTGAATGATCTTCAAGTACTATGCATGAAACAACCACGGACGTGGAGATTTTCTTCACACCGGGCTAGGAGCATACTTCCATGGAGAATGTTCCCGTTGCTGTTGGATCAAGCAATTCTGAAATTTCATCTAGTCACAAAGTACGATCTCAGAACATAAAATAATGTCTTAAATTCAATTACACGGTTTTTCTATTGCATTTCACTATTGATCAAATGATATTCACTATATCCCAAATATCTTTCACTTTGTCAAATATAAGTCAACAGATTTCCCGATTTACGAAATAAGTTTCACCATATACCAAATACTTCCCTCTAATATTTTTGCTGAACATTTTTGCAGTAACAATACCTTTCTTCTGGAAATATTTTATTTGTATTTATACATACAAGGAGTTTTCTTTTAAGTATACGTATTTCAAATTTAACCTATTTTCTGTAAATCTTTAGATATTCCTTGTTTTTTTTAAAGTTCAATTTGAATCTTTAAATGAGTGTTTTCCACTCCCAGACTAAGCATGAAGTAAAATTTCGAGTTTAGAAAAGCCCCGTGAAAATTTGTCGAGGGTCGCGCAGCGACCCGAGACAAATTTTCTGGGCTTTTCTAAACTCGAAATTTTACTTCATGCGCCACGCGCATACAACACAGATTTCAAGTGAAATTAGAATATACATAAATTTTACAATATTTTAGTGTTTTATACACGTGGCGCATGAAGTAAAATTTCGAGTTTAGAAAAGCCCAGAAAATTTGTCTCGGGTCGCTGCGCGACCCTCGACAAATTTTCACGGGGCTTTTCTAAACTCGAAATTTTACTTCATGCTTAGTCTGGGAGTGGAAAACACTCGTTTAAAGCTTTATATTGAACTCTTTTGAAAAACAACGAATGTCGGAAAATTTACAGCTTATGCATATGTTTACCTTAAAGAGAAATTCACTGTATTGAACATTACTTACGCCAACATCCTTATCCGGATAAGGAGACCTTATTATTTTCATTTCTGAGATGCATTTTTTGACGAACTGCAAACATTTTGTTGAGAAGTGAAATGTAATTAGGTTTTAACATGTAGCGAAATATATTTGTAATAACTTTTTAAATATACATTTAACATGTTCATTAGGTCTTTGGTATTTTTCGCATCGCACGGTAATTTAATACCGTGCGATGTTCCCCACACCGCACCCACCATTCAATGTTATGACCCCTTGCACCGCACACCGCGCTTAGCAAGAATCCCGCCCGCTCCCCGCGCCCAATGACGTCATTTGCGATTGCAGCGCCGTCTCATCGAGTGGGTCGGTTAACTAAAATCATGATACGTGGAGCCCCCTATGAGTTATCAATCTAATTTAATCTATGGTCCTAAAATCAATCGAAGATTTTAACGAAAATAATATCCCATTTTAATCCTTTTAACCACTTCGAAACAATGGTTTTAATTTCTGAAGGCACAAAAGACCGTCTCGCCATGGTGATCAACCTCACGAAGACCGTATTTCACTACGGTTTCATTCCCACCGTGCTTTATTTAGGTGAGTTCAAGAAACATAACCTCAAATCGAAAATATGCACAGCGCGTTTGTAAATTTGAAACGACATAAAATTTAACCGTTTCTGAGAATATTTCTTTGTTAAACTAATTCATTGTACGTTTAAAAATTAATGAGAATTATTTTCTAGCAAATAAATAAAGACGGGAAATGTTTCTTTCGACTATACATATTATGATGCATGTAAATGTTGAGGTGTTTGTTTTTTTTTTTTTTATTTCAATTTAAAACGTAAAACGAGTGCTTCCACTCCCAGGTTAAGCATGAAGTAAAATTTCGAGTTTATAAAAGCCTAAAAATTCGCGAAGCGCAGCGGAGCGACCAAACCAAATTTTCAGGCTTTTCTAAACTCGAATTTTTACTTTATGCGCCACCGGTATGAAACATCGATTTCAAATGAAGTTCGGAATATTGCTTTAGTAGTATATTTTAAACTTCACTTGAAGTTGATGTTTTATACTGATGGCGCATGAAGTAAAATTTCAAGTTTAAAAAAGCCTGAAAGTTTGGTTTGGTCGGAATCTGTGCTGGAAACATAACCCTCAAATGAATTGGAAGACAATTTATGTATACAGGATGTGTGCTAGAAACATAACCCACCAATAAGTTAGAAGACAAGTTATGTATACAGGATGTGTGCTAGAAACATAATCCCCAAATGAATTAGAAGACAATTTATGTATACAGAATGTGTGCTAGCAACATAACCCCCTAATAAATTAGAAGACAATTTATGTATACAGGATGTGTGCTAGAAACATAACCCCCCCAATAAATTAGAAGTCAATTTATGTATACAGGATGTGTGCTAGAAACGTAACCCCCCAATAAATTAGAAGACAATTTATGTATATAGGATGTGTGCTAGAAACAACCAACCCCCAAGTAAATTAAAAGACAATTTATGTATACAGAATGTGTGCTAGAAACATAACCCCCAAATGAATTAAAAGACAATTTATGATCATCTATATTGTTTTTTCAGGTTTTCAGAAAGGTGCCGATCCTGGAATGCCTGAAATAACAATCGGAAGGTGAGGAAAAAATAAATTGCTGTAAAATCTACGAACAATTAAAAGCTTTGTTTTTTTCTTGTAGCTTGCTCTGGTGATTTAGAAAAACATTGACAAATCGACAAAATAAGAAACAATTCCAAGTACCTAAGAATGCAATGCATGTAGATATTTGTTAAGTTTAATTACTAAAAGTGACACTCTATATTAGTAAATAAATAAAAGATGATGTAATTTTAAGTAAATACATTGAAAAACCAGTCAACATTTTAATTTGATCAATTCATTACAGACAACTTTGTTTTAGTGAAGTGTCATTATTATTTATCTTCTCCTTGAATCCTTATAACAGGTGATCAAATGAATTTATTACAGATGTATTACCTAAATTAGGCACTTGCACGGTAGAACAGCATTTCCCAAACTTAGGCAAGACGGTCCTGAAAACGTTGGGCTGTAAATGTACCATTTGGCGCTGGAACTCGCAGAGATAACACCATTGAAATCCCGAAGAGTCTTCGTCCGATGCACCACCTGGCATGTGCGTGCGATTTCCTTTCTTTCAAACAAATGTGCGTCCAACGTAGTCAGGTTCCACTTTCTTATTTTTGGGGCAGCGGAAATACACGAACGGCGCTCGTTCTGCGCATGACAGTGCCTAATTGCACTATAGCAAGCAAGCTATGAACTTTGAATTTAGCATGATAGTACTGGGTAGCAAGCATTTAATATATCTTGACGCAAATTTAACAAATCAAATAATTTGAGCGAATTATGTCACAGCCTCTGAACACTGCCAACTGCAAAAAAAAAATCAAAGCCTACACCAATTATAAATTCATTTGATTGCCCAATACCTTTTCAGATGTTAGATAATTATTAATCGTAAGCTATTTGTTGTTAATTTCTTCCAACATTCAGAACTATTTCAGGAAAATCAAATATCGTTATTTTTTTCTACACATAATATATTTTTAAAATCCATACATAAAACACGGCAAAAAACAGTACTGCACCGCTAAAACATCGACCCCCTCCCACGCCCCCACAAAACAACCGCAAACAATCCATTCAAACAAGTGAGAGAGGGGGATATCAACAAAGTCAACGAGAGATAGTAACAGGCGACTTTCACCTTCTAGAGAGAGAGAGAGAGGGACAGGGCTTTCGAGACCCCTTTTTTCTTAACTACAAACAAGGCGCACAAACATTTAAACAGAGAATACCAATTGGCACAATCAGACAATAGATTATTCTAATAATTAAAGTTAGAAAAAAAACATTGCATAACCTAAAATAAAATTGACAGTTAAAAAGAATCATAACCTCTATTAATAGTTATGAAACAATGTCGCTAAAGTATAATGATATAAAAGGTTACCAGGTGTGAACAGGGGGGAAGCAATACACGCATGTACAGATACCTTGTTTGCTTCACTAAGGGCCGTGATATCCACCTTCTAATAAAGTTCCTAGTAGTTAATAGGAACACAATAGCATATTGTAACACGAGAGTGGATAATATGACAATATCTAACAAAGGCAAGTTTGGAGCACGACGCCGTAGCCGAGTGCCTCAAATGCCAAGTGAGATATAAGCCATATCCACTCTTGTTTAACAATATACTATAATGTTCCTATTAACTACTAAAAACTTTATTAGAAGGTGGATATCACGGCCCTAAATCTAAGCCTTTTAGACTGCTGTGGAAGCTGTGTGGAGCACTTTTAGTCCCATGCAATGATATGACCTCAGATAACCTTCTATACCCTGGGTCTCCAAACTATCTTCTTCGCTGGCCACAAATACAATTCTACATAATAAAGTCGGCCAAAATCCGATATTAATTTTATAAAATTATGAAAAATTTAAGGAACAATTGTTACAATATTTCAAAATATAACATTTACAAAAAAAATTACAAACAATCGCGGGCCGGATTCATGCAAGTCGCGGGCCGTAGTTTGGAGACCACTGTTCTATACCATTATACTTTAGCGACATTGGTTATGAAATACATTATAGAAATGTGTCAGGTTGTGTAAAACTTAACCTAAAAAAACGCTACTGATATCGAAGCTGGATAAATGTTTGCGCTTTTACAATCGAAACAAAAAAAATTAAGAGAACCGAAAACTCTCTACATTATCACAGTTGTGCTATTCAACACAGAAAGAGAATAAATACTCGCGCCGCGGCATAAGACGGCCTAAACATCTTATATTCTTAGAAAAAATAAGTGAACACACGCCATACGAGAAAAGACATCACAGCTCCAATTTAATCCAACGAATAATAATAATTAAATCATTACACTCAAGTCTTTTACGGTAAGAATCTTTTCATACGTGATTATTAATTATGCAAGTAAATATTTAAGATTATAAGCTATATCGATACATAATTGATAAAGGTCCACTTTTATAAACAGTAGGTCTCCTGCCGTTATAGTAGGCCATCGTTATTTTCCAACTGAGTTTTAAGTTTCGTTAAGCGGTGTTGGATTTTACAAACGTTATCGTAACTATCTATACAGTCTTCACTCTGTTGATAAGTCGGCTGCAATCAATCATATTCGATACAGCAGTTGAGAGAGAGCAAAAGAGATTGGTAAGAGCGTGAACATTGGTGGAGAGGTATCTCGTGCTTCAGCCACTGCGTAACAGAGACTTGAAGTAACTCCGTGATTCACCTATCAACATTCTCTCTCTCTTTCTTCCGTCCGTTACCCTAGCAAAGGTGGCATTATGTGTAGTGTGACTGACCATTAGTCTCGATTCTGGGCCATATGAAATAACACTCTACTCTCAGTAAAATCACAACTGTATGTTTTTGAGTTTACGTGAAGTGATTATTACACTAAAGAAGACTGTTATTCCTTACTTCAGTTTTTATTTGTATCATTAGGTTAGTTTGTTATTGATAATGAGCACTTTGTGTCTCGAAATATACATCTAACGATACAAATAAAGAGTTAAGTAAGAAATAACAGTCTTTTTAAGTGTAAAATCACAACTGATTGTTTAACCCAGCATTAATGGTGAGATACCTAATGTTTGTAAAAGTGAACCTAAGAAACGTTAACTAAAATATCAACTTAAAACTATACATAACCACCTTTATACATAAATTATAAATAAACGTTAAAAATGTGTCAATTAATTAAAATCTATTTACACAAAATAAATTTTCATGTGTGCATATAAAAAAATGCACACAGAGAACGCCTAAAATTCAGTCTCTTTAAACTTCCAAAAGACTAGACTTATCATAAATACAAATTGATTGACGATTGATTGAACCTCCTTTTTATGTTTCAAATCACGAGAATAGAAAAAAGTTTGTTATTCATTAATTGCATTTCTAAAAATTTAAATGTACCGTTGTTTTTTTTTCTTCATTAAAATTATTTCTTTTCATTCTTATAACTGTATAATTTTAACCTCTATAATGATTCTAGTTTCCAACAATGTTAGTTTCGTTTCAATCGAGTGATGCCCCCGAATTGTTTAATTCGTACGGCTAAGTAAAGTTTGGTGTTTGCGTTTTTGATGAGAGTTTCAAGCGAACGCGATTAAGAGATGACTTCCGTACTTAACCTGGTGTACTGGTGGTCCTTGGCGTTTCTGGAGCGGAGTTTACGTATGAGTCCGGCCAGAGCTAAGATGAATATAACCAAAAGAACAATTCCCCTGAAAACAAGAAGAGACGAGTAATAAAAATTGTTTTTTTTCTCCGAAAAGTACATCTGGTAACAAATAAAGTGTAGATCAGCGATTCTCAACCGGTGGGGGCACGCCAGATTTCCTAAAGAGTAGGTGAAGTGAAATAAGGCTATAATGGTGTTTTAATCTAATTAAAAAATTAAATCAAGGAGGGGGGCATGGAGTTATGAGAGGGGGGCAAGACCTAAAAAGGTTGAGAACCCCTGGTGTAGATGAAAATGTCTAACCTGCTTTTTTAATTAAATTCAATAGCTTTTCGGATTACCACGCAAAATTGCCCTGGGTGCATACTTAGCGCCAGTTGCACCAAACACGCTAAACTGGCTCAACTTTGAACTCGAGTTCAAAGTAACATTATAAAAATAAGAACTGTCATCTTGTACGCGAGTTCAGCTTGAACTTGAGTTCAACGTTTTTGGTGCAACTGAGCTTTAGTGCATGCAAGAAACTTTTCTAATGCCGTTAAACTGCACTAGTACCGTATTTCACGCGCTTCAGTTTTATTATTTAAGGTTATATCTTGATTTATAGCATTTTCGGATTACCATGTAAAATTGCTCTTGGTGCACACTTAGTGCATGCAAGAAACTATTCTAGTGCCACTGAGCTGCACCAGTTTCGCACTGTAATCCGAAGAGGTTTCGACTCAATTTCTGTATTTCACTTGCTTTAATTTCATTATTTAAGGTTTTATCTTTATTTTGTCGATAGTTGAAAAGTCACTTTAGTCTGCCGCATATTGCACTAAACACAGGAGGAGTCTGATGAGCTCATGTCGAAAAGTGGGCACTAAGTGCAATTTTGTCTCTAATCCGAACATAACACATGGAAACAGTGTGCATTGAAAATATAATCCGAACATGTTTAGTGTAAAAGTGCGGTAATCCGAAAACGCCATTAGTTGATATTTGAAAAGTCGCTTTAGTCCGCTGCCATATTGCATTAAACACAGCAAGAGCTCGTATTGAAAAATGCACACTGTGTCGCACTAAGTGCAATATCGTCTCTAATTCGAACACAAAACAGAAAAAATGTCCACTGAAGATATAATCCAAACTCGTTTAGTGCGTGTTTAGATCAAAAGTACAGCACTGGTGCGGTAATCCAAAAACGCTATAAGTTTGTGTATGGTGAAATAGCCAACAATCAGTCATCATTTTGGATTTAGAAATTTATTTTGAAAACATCTCACTGTCATGTTTTTGTTTTTTCAGAAATTTATAAATTCTTAATTGTTGTTACTTACCAGTATAATCTACGATCAACTGTTTTCGTGCAGCACTTGTTCTTTCCGCAACAGTATTCTTTGCCTTCTTCGCACCAACCGAACTCACAGTAATCGGCAAGTACCTAAAAGGGATTCGTTGTAGGCAATTGTTTAAATTATTTTGAAAATTGTTTACCACCGTGTCCATCAGGAACAACTGCAGAAACGTTAATAATTGAAACATTTTCCTAGATTACTTTTATTGACGCAAAATAAACACCTTTGACAAGCAGATGATTGTTTTAAACAATGTTGCCAACTATTTTTGATTAGAAAGTTTAGAGTAAATCATAGATACAAATTAAAAAATTATTCTCACCAACTCCATATTTAGAGAAAACACACAAAAACGTCAGAGTTGCCTCACTGGCGGCTCGCGGCCTAACGTCATGTGGGGCTCAAATCCAAGATACAAAAAATTAGGTTGAAAGCACTGCGTATCCATTTTGTTTATCAATGCTGTAACGTCACGGAATTGCGTCATTAATACATGCGTTTAGCAGCACAAGGAGCGCACCTTTTAATTCCAAGATCACCTTGGCATGAATTGGCGACCGGCCGCCACTGTTTCCTTCATATTTATTTTTGACTAATTATTTAATATAACATACATTCTTTTAGTTGTGTAGTAATATTATAATATTTATAACGTATTTTATGATTAAATTATTTGAATGGTGGAAGAATATTTAAAAAAATGAATTAAGACAGTGGCGGCTAGCAGCCTAACTTCATGTGAGGCTCAAATCATAGATACAAATCAGAGGTTGAATCCACTACATATGCATTTTGTTTTTCAATGCTCTTACGTCACAGAATACGTCATTAAAACATTCATCTGGCAGTGAAATAAGCTCACCTTTTAATTTCGGGATGCATTTTTGTTTCACATGAAATTAGTCACCAGCCGCCACCGATTTAAGAGTAACATTTTAATTTAGATATACCATTATAATTTCTGTTCCTTTGATGATTTTGACTGGTGCCTTCGATGTAATGACAATCAAAGATAAAGTATCTTATAGACAATTAGTAAAACTCACGAGATCTTGAGAAAGAATTTACGTATGATTTTGTTTAAAAAAGATTTGTAAATTAGTATTAGGTAACACGCAATCTAACTTAATAATTATGTATTTACACAATTAATATTTTTGGATTAAAGTTGTTTCCGTCATTCACCGATAGATGTTGCTAGTCGTTTATTTGCGAACTTTCGTGTCAAATTTTGTTTCTATCAAAACTGACTTTTAAAATTTGATTTTTTCAATATTCCTGCCGAAATTTAAGTATGAAAGGGATTTGTGTATGCAAGCAGTGCATGCAGGATATAAAAAATGACACGCCGATTCCGAATTTGGAAAATTTGGATCCTGATAACACGCTCAGGGATATTTTAAAATATTGTGTCCCGCACATGGTGAGAATTATTATAAATTCGAAAATCAAATCAATAGAATTAAAAAGTGATTGTATTTCAGCGACGGCTCGCAGCCTAACTTCAGGGTCGATCACAGTACCAAGGCACACAAAATTTGAAGTTGGGATCGCGCTTAATAAATACAAGGAATTGTACCACAAAGTCACCTTTCAATAAAGGATACATATTACCTTGGGACTCTGGCCTACCCTGAAGTTAGGCTGCGAGCCGCCGCTGTTGTATTTCAATTTTAATTGTATTCCAATTTGAATTTTTATAAAGTAGCAAAGTAAACTCCTCAAATGCTCTTTCTTAGGGCCAGTTGCACCAAACACGTTGAACTGGTTCAACTCTGAACTTTAGTTCAAAGTGATATTAGAACAATCGGAACTGTCATCTTGAACTCGAGTTTGGCTTGAACTCAAGTTCAACTTATTTGGTACAACTGAGCCTTATAGTAATTCTTGTGGGAGAATTTTGTTTGTTTTGTATTTAAGAATCTTCATGACTTGGAAAACTTATGCCTGTGTTCTCCCTGCGTAGAAATTTTGAAATCGTTGGAAGACCACGTGAAAAGATACACAAACCTCGAAGACATTCACCATGGAAGAATTCCTGAAGATATCGGTGATTTCGTTAAATACTGCATGCGTTCGTTTAACATTTCGTCAGCTTCGCAAACCGCTTTAAATTGCAAAAAATCTAAAACAACGAAGGTAAACAGAAATTATTTTTTCATCGCCTATAAAACATTACTTTTTCTCCTCGAATCTTTACACCTTGAATCCAGCAGCGGATCGCAGCCTAACTTCTTCTCCTTGAATCTTTACACCTTAAATCCAGCAGCGGATCGCAGCCTAACTTCTTCTCCTTGAATCTTTACACCTTACATCCAGCAGCGGATCGCAGCCTAACTTCTTCTCCTTGAATCTTTACACCTTAAATCCAGCAGCAGATCGCAGCCTAACTTCTTCTCCTTGAATCTTTACACCTTACATCCAGCAGCGGATCGCAGCCTAACTTCTTCTCCTTGAATCTTTACACCTTAAATCCAGCAGCGGATCGCAGCCTAACTTCTTCTCCTTGAATCTTTACACCTTAAATCCAGCAGCGGATCGCAGCCTAACTTCTTCTCCTTGAATCTTTACACCTTAAATCCAGCAGCGGCTCACAGCCTAACTTCAGGGTAGGCCAAGGCACACAAAATTTGAGGTTGGGATCGCGCTTTATAAATACGCGGAATTGCACAAAAAAGTCACCTTTCAATAACGGATACATATTACCTTGGGTCTCTGGCCTACCCTGAAGTTAGGCTGCGAACCGTGGCTGCTTAAATTGCAAAAAATGCACAATGAAAGTTAACAGAAATTATTTTTTCATTATCTATAAAACATAAGTCTTCTCAAATCCTCGCACCTTTTCAGGTATCGTAATTTTATCAAGAAATTAATTTTACCGTATGAAAAGAAACTGCTCACTTAAATTAATTTTTATTTACAGAAAATTAAAGATCCTCGTCTGTTGAAGTTACAAAAGCTCAAAAAACGTGTCAAGATGAGAAACAAAAAGAAGATGTTGAGAAAGCCGTTGAGTCAGAATTTGGGACGCACTACGAGTGCGTCGATTTTGGATACAAAACAAAAAATTCCGATGATTTGCAATCATTACTTAAATTCGATGTTGGAGAAGAGTAATATTAGTGAAAGGGAGAAATCGTCGAGCAATTATTCCGAATTGTTCATTAAATAATATTTTACAAATAATAGAATGCTTTTTGTCCGTTTTTAAGTTTTACTTTATTTTCTTATTTTACCTTTAAAAGTCCTTATCTGTACACAGTAAGAAGTGACAGTCGTGCAAAGTCAGACACAAGGATCGGAGGGAAAGCTGCTAAAGGGATGAACGGTCGAAAGTTTGAGAGAAGTAAATCCCGCCTCTTTTTGGTCGTTCGTGCCCTGTTGAAAGCTTTCCCTCCGAACGTCTTCATGTCTTTACCTATACATTCCGTATTTTAAAATTTAGTATACCTAGATAAAGGACTTTTAAGGGTTAACCCATACTAACCCGATTTACGTGTTTTAACATTACATGCTGTTGTCATACAGGGAATTTTTCTTGTAAGTATCCGTATCCTAAAGCAAACTGTTGGAACTTTGAAAGCGCATGAGTTGGTTAGAAATAATCGTTTGTAAAATTTATTAACAGGAGATGGAACATAATTTGGATATTTTTAACTTCACTTGAAGTCAGTGTTTTATACGCGTGACGCATGAAGTAAAATTTCGAGTTTAGAAAAGCCTAATTTGGCTCGGTCGCTCCGCTTCGCTACGCGCCCGAGCCAAATTTTCAGGCTTTTCTAAACTCGAAATTTTACTTCATGCTTAGTCTGGGAGTGGAAACACTCGTTTGAAGCATCAAATTAAATGCTTCTATAAAACCAACGAATGATTGAAAATTTATTTAAAAAAAAACCTACTTTCCTAATTGAAAATAATTAATTTTGAATAATCAACTTTTGTTTGATTTATTCGATGAAAAAGTGGTATCTATAACTTTTTTTAATTATTATTAAACAAAGGTTTCCAATCCCAGGTTAAGCATGAAGTAAAATTTCGAGTTTAGAAAAGCCTGAAAATTTGGCTCGGGCGCGTAGCGAAGCGGAGCGACCGAGCCAAATTAGGCTTTTCTAAACTCGAAATTTTACTTCATGCGCCACGCGTATAAAACACTGACACTGAGCCAAATTAGGCTTTTCTAAACTCGAAATTTTACTCCATGCGCCACCGGTATAAAAACACTGAAGTATTCCACAGCGGCATATTTTTAACTTCACTTAAAACCAGTGTTTTATACCGGGGGCGCATGAAGTAAAATTTCAAGTTTAGAAAGGCCTGAAAATTTGGTTTGGTTCAGGCTTTTCTAAACTCGAAATGTTGTAATGTTTATATTAATAATGATAATATTAACGTGAAATCAAAAACTCTAGAGCATATACTTTGAACTTTACTCTAAATTGATGTTTTAAAGCGTGGCGCATGAAGTAAAATTTCGAGTTTAGAAAAGCCTAATTTGGCTCGGTCGCTCCGCTTCGCTACGCGTCCGAGCCAAATTTTCAGGCTTTTCTAAACTCGAAATTTTACTTCATGCTTAGCCTGGGAGTGGAGACACTTGCTAGTAGCTTCAAATTGAACGCCTATATAAAAAGAAGGAATACATGAAAAGTTATATCGAAATTGATGTATACTTAAAAGACAAATTTCCATTTGCGCAAAGATTGGGATAATATGAATTTAATATCACTTGCTTACATAGTACATGTAATATTGTATGTTTTAAAGGTAAAAGTCATTAAGTACGTAATAATTTAATCGACACGAGCACTCTGTTAATTCTAATTTTTTTACCTCAATCGGTAATATTATGCGTAGTCTTCATATGTTGCTTAACATACGATTTATCGATGAAAGTCTTTGCGCAAATTTTACACGAAAAGGGCCTTTCGCCAGTGTGAGTCCGAATATGTTTTTGCAATTTGTTATTCGCGAAATACGCCCGAGGACAAAACGGGCAGAAGAACTTCCTCACCGGTTCCGGCACTTTTAAATCCCCGATCCCGTGCACCTTCGCCAAGTGCAAATTCAAAGACTTCTTGTGCTTGTAATCCTGCCCGCAGTGCGAGCACCGGAACGAGCAGACGTTCGAGTGCGAATCGATGTGCCTCTGCAACACCGACTGGTTGATGCACTTGCGATCGCACAAATGGCAAGCGTAATTCCGCTCGCCCGTGTGCGTTTTCACGTGAGTGTCCAAATTAGTCTTCAGAGGAAACCGCCGATTGCAATACGAGCAAACGTATTTCCACAAAGAACGATCCAGATGCACGCAAATCTTGTGCTTGTGCAAATCGCTCGAAGTATTAAAGGCCTTCGGGCATTTGTCGCACTTGTACGCCCGTTTGTTCGCGTGGATTTTCTCGTGATGGTACAAATCGCTCGTTGTAATATAACCTTTCCCGCAAAACGAGCAAATATGCGGGCGGTTCCCCGAGTGGTACTTTTTGTGCGCGGCTAAATAAACGGAAGAGGCGAATTTCTGCTCGCACTCGTCGCACTTGTGAACTTTTTCTGTCGCGTGCACATTCCTCACATGCCTCGTTAACAAATACTTCGCGGAGAAAGTCACCCCGCAAATTTCACACTCGTTTTTCACCAGCTTCTTTTCTTTCACTTTAATTTTTTTAACACTCTGTTTTTCCTTGGCTTTCCGCGGGCGTTTAACTCTACTCCCAGTAACTTTCTGAAAATCAGGACTCGAACACGCATTTCTAACCTCGCTCTCTACATGAAAATCATCACCTGAACACGAGCTGTCATTCGTGATTGTAACCTCACATATTTCTTGAATATCAGGGATCAAACACGAAGAAGGGTTATCTATATTTTCAATCTCAATTTTTTGTTGAATATCGAGGGTTGAATACGAGCCGTCGTTTATAATTTGAATATCGCTTTGTTGTTGAATATTGAGGTTTAGATGTGAACCAATATTTGTATTTATAACCTCATTTTGTTGCTGAATATTCGAGTTAGAATATGGGCTGTCATTAGTGTTTATAACCTCACTTTGTTGTTGAGTATTCGAGTTTGAATATGGGCTGTCATTAGTATTTATAACCTCACTTTGCTGTTGAGTATTCGAGTTTGAATATGGGCTGTCATTGGTATTTATAACCTCACTTTGTTGTTGAATATTCGAGTTTGAATATGGGCTGTCATTAGTATTTATAACCTCACTTTGTTGTTGAATATTCGAGTTTGAATATAGGCTGTTATTAGTATTTAAAACTTCAATTTGTTGTTGAGTATTTAAGTTTGAACACGTCCTGTCATCAGTATTTTGTTGTTGAATATTCAAGTTTGAATAGGAGCTGTTATTTATATTTCTAACCTCCTTTTGTTGTTGAATACTCAAGTTTGAATACGAGCCGTTATTAGTATTTCTAACCTTCTTTAGTTCTTGAATATTCAAGTTTGAATAGGAGTCGTTATTTATATTTCTAACCTCGTTTTGTTGTTGAATATTCAAGCTTGAATAGGAGCCGTCATTTCTATTTCCAACGTCATTTTGTTGTTGAATATTCAAGTTTGAATAGGAGCCGTCATTTCTATTTCTAACCTCATTTCGTTGTTGAGTATTTGGGCATGAATTTGTATTTCTAACCTCACTTTCTTGTTGATTATCGTGGTTTTTGAATGAGCCACCTTTTGATTTCCTAATCTCACTTAGTTGTTGAATATCGATGGTTGAATACGAGCCGTCGTTTATATGTCCAACATCAATTTCTTGTGGAAAGACGAGATTTAAATTTGTGTTTCTTACCACACTTTGTTGTTGAGCATCAAGGTTTGAATACGGGCCGTTATTTGATTTTATAACCTCACTGTGTTGTCGAAATTGATTGTTTACGTACGAACTATCAGTCACTATTCTAACCTCTCTTTGTTGGTGAATATTCTGGGTTGAAAATGGGCCATTATTTCCAGTTCTAAGCTCACTGTTTTCTTGAACATCGAGGCCCAAGTATGAGGTACGATTTGTGTTTTGTTTTTCAAGATAGTGGTTTGAATTGGTATTTCTAACTTGATTATTTTCTTGAAGATCGAGGCCCGAGTATAAGGTACGATTTGTGCTTTGTTTTTCGAGATAGTGGTTTGAATTAGTATTTCTAACCTCATTATTTTCTTGTAGATTGAGGCCGGAGTATGAGGTATAATTTGTGTTCTGTTTTTCGAGATAGTGGTTTGAATTGGTGTTTGTAACCTTACTTTGTTCTTGATGATTGTAGGTTACGTGTGAGGAGTCATTCGTATTTCTAACTTTATTCTGCTCGTTAATATAATCATGGTTTAAAAAGAAGGTACTCGGTGTGTTTCTAAACTCACTTGGTTTCTGAAGATCCTGGCTTAGATTTGATTTATTTCTAACCTCGCTTAGTTTTTGAAGATTGTGCGTTGAATATGAGCCGACATTTGCTTTTCTAACCTCATTTTGTCGTAGAATCGAGCCTCCTGTTGTATTTCTAAACTCACTTTGTTCTTGTAGATTGTATGTCATGTATAAATTACCCGTTGTTTTCGTTATGTAAACCTCGTTTTCCACACACGAACTGTCATTTTTAATGTAATTTTCTAAACACAATTTGTTGTTGGGAAGTTGTTTTTGTTGATTTATATTATTTATTATTTGTTTTTGTTGATTTATATTATTTATCACTTGTTTTTGTTGATTGATATTGTTTATCATTTGTTTTTGTTTATTTTCATTAATTTCAGTACTGTTTATTTGTTTCATTTGAAGATTTTCCAGACAAGAACTTTTATGCACCTCCAATTTTTTCTTCGTGTTAAAAACCGAACTGCACGCTACACACATAAACTCCGTTTTGACGATTATGTGACTTTCGTGAGCATCCTTGATATGCTCGATTAAAAGCTCCTTATCCAAAAACTTCAGCCCGCAATTATAACACGTAAACTCGATTACCACTTTATTTTTATGCATGTTAAGCGAATGTTTTCGTAAATAAATCCCATTCGGAAAATTTAACCCGCACTCCGAACACTTGAAACCCCACTCTTCAACTTTTCCATGATTAAAAAGAGCATGCTCTGAAAATTGTTCACTATTCGTATAACTCGTTTTACACTCGTCGCAATAAAATCTCTGTAGTAAATAATGTCTGTTTTCGTGTTTGATCAAGTTTTCTTGGTTGTGAAAACTGTAGGAGCATAACGAGCAGTCGTAAGGGTCTTCCAAGTTGTGCACGTTGAGGTTGTGTTCGGTTAGATCGGAGCGTATTGAGAAATCGTTTAGGCACAGTTTGCACTTGATTAGGATGTCGTCGTTGTTTATGTCGCGTTTTTGGAGGTAAGACCAGAGGCATTTGTTCCGGAAGGAGGTGATTGTGTCGAGCTGGTGCGTGCATCTTTTGCACAACGTGCATGAGATTGTCCAGTCCTACAATTCACACAAATTTGTTACTAGAAAATCGAATATTGGAACAAAATATAGAAATAAAATAAGGGCTTGATTTTTTATGGGAAAGATAGAATGTTAACAATATGGTAGTAAGAATTAATGATGGGCAGATCAATTATCGCAAGGATTGATCAAGCAATGATCAATAGGATCCTTTACACGTACAGTCTTCTGCGTCTAGGAAAGTGTGGCGCGCCGGCTAAAAGATGTACTTTTTCAACCCCACTTTTACGTCGAGGATTGAACACCGTTCAGGAGTGGTGTTCAATCCTTGACGAAAGAGTGGAACGAAATTAAGCGCCATGGTTTTGCGTCGACACGTTTATTAATAAATAAACAATATTTAATTGATGAGGCGGATACATGATGAAACTCCATAATACTATTTGAAATAAAACAACGCAGTTCGGAGGGTTTCACTTTAATTGTTGAAGACTGCAACATGTTTCACCACATAGTGGCTTCATCAGGCAGATGAAATAACATTATTTCATCTGCCTGATGAAGCCACTGTGTGGTGAAACATGTTGCAGTCTTCAACAATAAAAGTAAAACCCTCCCAACTGCGTTGTTTTATTTCAAATATAAATAAACAATAATTGAACTTCCAGCGAAATGAAATGAATTCAATTTTTAGGCATTTTCAACCCTAGTCTTTCTGTGAAATGGTTTAGGCCCCTTAAATGCTTCTTGAATCCCTCGACCATTAAATTAGCACACTTTGAACTACCCAAATATTCCAATAAGATTTAATTTTAAGGTTATGTTCACAATATCTTCTAATAATTGTAATTTCAGGTTAAACTCACCAGTTCTGGTAAACAGAATTTCAATTTCGTCCTCCACTCGATATTTTCTAAATCAATTTCTGTATCATTGATCACATTTTCATCGCTCGAGCAGATAAAACAAATAAGGCTTTTGGTATCACTCATTGTTGTAGTTTTATTCAGTCTCCAGAAGAGTCATTAATTTATCATATATATAAAAAGAGTTTTAAAACTTTCTTTAGTGTAATGAAAATCGACATTACGTATACTTTAAAGAATAATTAGTTTAAATTAACAAAATATCACAGGGGTTTAAAAATATTTACATTTTATTTTTAATTAAAATACTTTTTGTACATAGGCAACCCAAGTTTCTCTTTACAAACAATGATGCCAATTAAACTATATTGAATTAAAAAAAAAACAGTTTTATAAAAATAATACGACAAAGGTGTTTAAAATGTTTGAATTCTCCTTTTATTTTAATTTTACATTATGATATTGTGTTAATCTAAAATAATTATCACCAATTTGATACTTTGTTATAATTCAGAATAATTCGTTCACATAGACAACTCAAGTTACATTCAGTGCGACCAACTCAATTTTTTTTCAATTTTAAAAAATTATAGTGTGTATGTTTCTTTTATGTTTAAAATACAGAATTACTTTTGTGGAATTTGTTTATTATATTAATCATTATCATAAAGAGTGAAAATTAAAATCAAATTTGAGTAATAAATATACAATAATTGAACTTCCAGTGGAATGAAATTAAATTCTAGGCATTTTACACCCGACTTTCTGTGAAATGGTTAAGGCCCCTCAAATGCTTCTCGCCCATTGAGTTATCGCACTTTGATCTTTCCAAATAGTCCAATAAGAATTTAATTTTAAGGTTATGTTTTAAATATCTTCCAATAATTGTAATTCCATGTTAAACTGACCAGTTCTGGTAAACAGAATTTGAATTTCGTCCTCCACTCGATATTTTCTAAATCAAATTCTGTGTCATTGATCACATTTTCATCACTCGAGCAGATAAAACAAATAAGGGTTTTGGTATCACTCATTGTTGTAGTTTTATTCAGTCTCTAGAAGAGTAATTAATTTATAATATACATGAGAAGTGTTTTAAAACTTTATTGGGTGTAATGAAAATTAACATTACGTACAGTTTAAAGAATAATTACTCTAAATTAACAAAATATCACAAGGGTTTAAAAATGTTTACATATTATTTATAATCAAAATACTTTCTGTACATAGGCAACCCAAGTTGCTGTTTACAAACAATGATGCCAACTTAACTATATTAAATTAAAAATTAAGTTTTATAAAAAAAATTACAAAGGTGTTTAAAATGTTTAAAATCTCGATTTATTTTAATTACATTATGATATTATATTAATTTGAAGTAATTATAAACAATTTGATACTTTATTAGGAATCAAAATTATTCACTATTAATGATTTCGATAGCTAACGCCATCTAAAGCTTCATAGTGGCATCGTCAGTGACACGAATGCACAAAGTGCATATACAGGTCACTGTTTCGTCCACGAGCGAGGAGAGCTCTGTTTGTGAAACCAGAAAACAAATATCAAAAATTTTGATATTTGTTTTCTGGTTTCACAGAGTTCTGCTCGCTCGTGGACGAAACAGTGACCTGTATATGCACTTTGTGCATTCGTGTCACTGACGATGCCACTATGAAGCATTAGATGGCGTTAGCTATCGAAATCATTAATAGTTTTCACATATTGGCTTGAAATAGTCAGACATGTTCAGTATTCCTCAGCACTGGGTCGGGACCACACTGAAGAGGACCTTGAAGTCCAAAACGCGTCTGTGGGTACCTGGTGCCGGAATACTGAACACAAATTCAATTTTCAAAATTATTCATTTACATTCAAATAGAAAGACTGTTATTCCTTACTTCACTTTTTATAAATAATAAATAAAAAGTGAAGTAAGGAATAACAGTCTTTCTATTTGTGATTAATCACTTCACGTAAACTCGAAACAATACAGTTATTTATTTACATAGGCAACTCAAGTTACATTCAGTATGACCAACTCAATTTTTTTCAGTTTTAGGCAACTCAAGTTACATTCAATGTGACCAACTCAATTTTTTTTCAATTTAAAAAATTATAAAGTGTGTATTTTTTATTTATTGTTTAAAATACAGAATTACTGTTGTGAAATTTGTTTATTATATTATTTATTATCATATACAGTGAAGTAAGTACAGGAAGTTTTTCTTCCAAGTATACACAAAGGATTCATTTTTTTTAACTAAACATTTTCATACCCTTTTTTAAAACAGTTCAATTTGAAGTTTTAAACAAGCGTTTTCCACTCCCAATTCTGTGTAACTGTTCAGATATTCGTTGATATTTTTAAAGAGTTTAATTTGAAGCTTTCAACGAGTGCTTTCCACTCTCAGACTAAGCATGAAAGTACTTATTGACTTTGTTTTATAAAAAAAATATAACAAAGGTATTAAAAATATTTAAATTCTCGTTTTACATTATTTACATTACGATATTGTATCAATCTGAAGTAATTATAAACAATTTGATACTTTATTATAAATAAAAATTATTCATTTACATAGGCAACTCAAGTTACATTCAGTGTGACCAACTCAATTTATTTTCAATTTTAAAAAATTATAAAGTGTGTATGTTTCATTTATGTTCAAAATATAGAATTACTATTAAGGAATTTGTTCATTATATTAATCATTATCATATACAGTGAAGAAAGTACAGGGAGTTTTTCTTCCAAGTATACACAAATGATTCCTTTTTTTTTAACTAAACATATTCATACACTTTTTTAAAACAGTTCAATTTGAAGTTTTAAACAAGTGTTTTCCACTCCCAATTCTGTGTAACTGTTCAGATATTCATTGTTATTTTTAAAGAATTCAATTTGAAGCTTTAAACGAGTGTTTTCCACTCCCAGACTAAGCATGAAGTAAAATTTCGAGTTTAGAAAAGCCCCGTGAAAATTTGTCGAGGGTCGCGCAGCGACCCGAGACAAATTTTCTGGGCTTTTCTAAACTCGAAATTTTACTTCATGCGCCACGCGTATTAAACACTGAAAACACTGCAATAATATGAACGAGCGAAATTCACTTGAAATCAGTGGTTTATACGCGTGACGCATGAAGTAAAATTTCGAGTTTAGAAAAGCCTGAAAATTTGGTTTGGCCGCTCCGCGCTTCGCGCTACGCGACCAAACCAAATTTTCAGGCTTTTCTAAACTCGAAATTTTACTTCATGCTTAGTCTGGGAGTGGAAAACACTCGTTTAAAGCTTTAAATTGAACTCTTTAAAAATAACAACGAATATCTGAACA
This sequence comes from Philonthus cognatus, assembly GCA_932526585.2. Taxonomy (NCBI): domain Eukaryota; kingdom Metazoa; phylum Arthropoda; class Insecta; order Coleoptera; family Staphylinidae; genus Philonthus; species Philonthus cognatus. Next base: position 145,011,163 of record OW052242.1, read on the forward strand.
TTTACAGCACAGACTTGGGATATGTATACTTAAAAGAACAATTCCCTGTATACATAGGCCGAAACATACGCTGAATTTGTTCAGGCATTCGTCGTTTATAAAAATCGACAAATATATATTTTTTTCAAATTAGACGATTTTTTAATTTCCTCCGTTTCTCTTAATTTCAATCGTTTTTTGTTGGCTTTTGTTAACTTTTTGTTGAATTTAATAATTATGACGTCGTATTTTTCTTGAGTTTGTCAATTTTGACTAATTTTATTTATCAATTTAATTAGGCGAGTAAAATTAACTAAGTTAGAGGAAATCTAATTGATAAATAGAGCACTAATAAGCTTTCTTCACACTTTTATTGGAATTACCAAATGTACAGGGTGGTCTATTTTCGATGTTGCTTATGGGCATCTCGGTAAATATAAGAGTTAGAAAAAAACCGATGGCGCAGTCGCGATCTCTTTTTTTGAAACTAGAATAATGCCGAAAACAAATATGCACTATCTTGTTTTTTTTAGAAGTTATGGGACAAAATCGGGTTTTCTTGATTTTTAACTTTAATTAATATCTTGCGTAATTTGTAAGATAGACAAAAACTATAAATACCTTCTTAAGACACTTTTTTGAGTAGAATCCAGTGCCATGGGCATGACACAGTTGATAAGAGTGTTTTTCACTGATTTCAAAAATATATACTTTTGTGAATTTATCTTAAATAGAAATTGTTTTTGTTGAGAACTAAATATGTCGTTGTCGGTCTTTTTTATTGTAAAAAACATAGTTACCTAACTTAATTTTTGACAGTCAAAACAAACGCCATTGTTTCATATTACCTATTAGGTAAATATCTCACGATGGCCTACAGAAATTATGAAAAGTGCGATATGTTTGAATGTTTCATCGAATCATTTAAGATTCCAAGTGCGGCCACACAACTATATTATTAAAGATAATCTGAACGTCGCCAACCCGCGGAAACAATATTTACCAGACTACGAAGTAATTTAATTAATTATGGATCTCTTAAAAGGCCTAGAACCAAAAACTATAACATACCAGGCCAAGAAGAGGAGGAAATCAATGTTATCGCCTGTGTTAGGGCAAATCCCAATACATCTTCTCGTGAAATTCAGCAGGATGTCGGAGTGTCTCGTTGTAAGACTTTAAAAATATTAACGAAGCATAAATTTAAACCATATAGAGGCAGATCTGTTCATTATTTACGGCCGTGAGACTATGAAAGGAGGCTCGACTTTTGCAACTGGTATGTAAATCGATTAAATGACAGAAATTTCTTTCGCGCGATAATATGGACGGATGAAGCCCGTATTACTAGTGATGGAACTTTTATCCGCCATAATCAGCATTGGTGGGCTAATACAAATCCCCGTCAAATAATACTTCAACGAAGGCAGGGGAGATTTGGATTTAATGTATGGTGTGCATTATTAGGAGATCGAGTTTTGGGGTATCGTATTTATAGAAATCATTTGAATACAGATCAATATCTAGACATTTTAGAGGAACATATTGAACAATATATAGACAATGTTCCATTGCAACAGCAAAGAGTTCTGTTCTTCCAACAAGATGGAGCACCGGCTCATAATGCGCGTAGGACCAGATTGCTTCTGAATGCAAATTTTGGGGGCAATTGGTTGGGAACATTTGGACCGGTTAGGTGGCCTGCTAGATCTCCAGATCTGACACCGTTAGATTTTTTTTATGGGGATACTTGAAGGACAAAATTTACAAGCAGCCTATAATTAATTTAGACATATTGGAGCAAAATTTTCATGATGCCATAGGAAATATTCGCAACATTCAAATTTATAACGCCATTCGAGCTGTAAGAGGTAGATGCCAAAGATGCATTGAAAATAATGGCTAGCAGTTTGAACATTTAAAATAAGTTTTTTTTCTTTCTAAATAAATAAAAATCGTAATAAATTTTAAAAAATAAAATTATGTTCTGCCTAATAAAGTATTCATTATTAAAAAAAAAAATTGTTATTATTATTTAAAAAACCTCTAGTTTATAATGTTTATCATAATTAAAATTGCGCATGCAAATGATTAAAAATGGCTTTTGTCCTCCGTATTATATTATTTAGCAGATTAGATTAAAAGCTAGTTTCTACTCTACAGTAACACTGTTTTTAAGATAAATTCACAAAAGTAAACAGGGTGAGTTTTTTTCATGTGCTCTATGGGGATCTCGAAAACTATAAGAGATAGAGCAACGGTTAAGTAGACAAAGTAATGCAGTTTTACGAGCTAATTAGGAAAACGTTTGCAAAATTTTCAAAAAAGTCAAGGGTAACTAGATAATTAAAAAAATGTGAATTGCCGATTTTTTTAAATTGATTTTTCTCAGTTATTAAAAGAGACAGAAAAAACAATAAATGGCCAAGTTTTAGATAAGTTTACACAAAATAATAAAATTTTATGAGATTTTGTCTATCGACATTCGTTTTTGAGATATAACAAACTTACGTTTTTTTAAATGAAAACCATAGTTGGCTATGTCATTATTATAAAGGGATTTTTTTTCACTTGGCATACTTATTTGCAAAAATAACTAGGCTGTTAAATACACATATCTTATTTTATTTACAACAAAAAATTGTTAGCCATGAAATAATGACTCAAATAAAAAAACAATTACGATTGTTCGTAACAGTTAATTTTATTGTTGTATTTTTGTCATTTAATTTAGTGTTAGAAACAACTGTCTTTAACTCACATTTCTTCGTACCTATTTTAATAAATTTAAAATAAATTTATTTGAAATTTAACAAACTCCCAGGCGTAATTGTTTTATAATAATAATTTTTTCATGGGCAACAATTTTTTTGTTGTAAATATAATATTGAAAATTGTTATTTACTTAGTCATTTTTATAAATATGTATGTCAAATGACATATCAGTTTAGAGAGAAAAAAAATCCCTACGCCACTGGATTCTACCCAGAAAAGTGTATGACAGGTATTTGTAATTTATGTCTAACTTATAAATTACGCAAGATATTAATTAAAGTTAAAAATCAAGAAAACCCGATTTTGCCTCATAACTTCTAAAAAAAAAAACAAGATAGTGCATTTTTGTTGTTGGCATTATCCTAGTCTCAAAAAAAGAGATCGCGACTGCGCCATCGGTTTTTTTCTAACTCTTATATTTACCGAGATATCCATAAGCAACATCGAAATTAGACCACCCTGTACAGGGTGGCTCAAATTCTATGTTACTATAGGAAATCTCGGTTATTAGAAGAGATAGAAAAAAATCGATGGCTGTTTGGTGTTGTAGGCGTTCACTTTGTGGTACATCTTAAATACACTTGTAAATAAAACACTTTTTACTTTGTTTAACCACTGAATCTTACATTTAATTGTGTGACTAGTTTCGACTATCTAGTAGTCATTCTCAAACTAAAGTGAAGTTTGAGAATGACTACTAGATAGTCGAAACTAGTCACACAATTAAATGTAAGATTCAGTGGTTAAACAAAGTAAAAAGTGTTTTATTTACAAATCGATGGCTCGTCCTCGAGCTCTTTTTTCAAGGAAAACTTAATGAAATTAGCTATCGTCTTTTGTTTTCAAGTTATAGCCAAAAATTCAATGTTTTCCATATTCGATTTTTATGAATATCTCAGTCATTTATTATTTTAAATTTAACAAAAAAGTAACAAAAACCAACAGAAAACGATTGAAATTAACAGAAAAGGAAATAAAAAAATCGTCAAGTTTACAAAAAATATTTGTGAATTTTTATAAATCGATTAAACTTCACCCAATCAATTTAAAGGAAATGAAATAATTATTTTTCTATCCTTTTCTTTATTACTAAAAAGGAAACTAAAAATATTTAAGTGATTTATTTATAAAAAAAGGTTATGTTCACTTCTGTATTTATTTTAATAACAATCATTATTTATATAATAAACAATAAAATATTTTAATTAAACGTTATTATAGACACATGAATACGTAATTTTTTGAAAATTCCGCTTGTTAAAATGAATGCCATGTGATACCAAGCGAATTCCTCATTATGTTTTCGAAAAAATATTTAAAAAATTTTGTATAATTTAAATTGTTTGCGCACCTAGAATTCTTTTTTTGTCAGAAAAATTCACGAAATTCCGCCAAGATGTATAAATATGAAAATCTCTGGGCATTAGTGAATAGTGAATCGAGTTCTTCGCTAAAGGGAAATATGAAGTTCTTCCTGGGGTTTGTTGTTTTTGCGATTTTCGCATCTGCAGTTTTCGCAGGTAAAAAATTTGAAAATACCAAAACAATATTTTTTTTAATAATATATCCCACTAAACAAACACATTTTAGTAATAATAATAATAATAATAATAGCCTTTATTGCCCAAACGGAAAAAAAGCAATACAGGACAAAATGAAAATAATATAATAGATTCAAAAATTACAGTAATAACATTACAGATATAGAAAATGTAAAATATAGAAATAAAGAGAAATAAAAAAGAACAAAATATAACATATAATAAAAAAAAAATAAACGCACTTAACGATAAACTGATAACATGTAATGTTTTATCAACATTAAAATAACGTTTAATAATAATAATAATAATTCTTTATTAACGGACAAGCCATTTACAATGTAGAGCCAAAAACATATAACTAAAATGTAAGACACAAAACATGAATCACAAATATGCACAAAGACACATATGTTAATCTGCGTAAACCACAATAGGGTTATAACATTTAGTGCACACCATCCGCGAGACTCCTCCTAATTAAACCCAAAGATGAGTTAAAAAAGTCAATACCGCTACAAATGTCATTAGCCGTGCGCGTTAATCGAGTCATGGGGCAATTTAAACTGCAAGTCGTCCTGCAAAATTCGTTATGAAGTAGAATGCGGCTACGTGCATGTCTAGGTGGTACATGATAATTAATCATACTAACAATATGACTTGAATCTATTTTGCAGTTTATGATTTTATAAAGAAAACACATAACTGTATTGTTTCGAGTTTACGTGAAGTGATTAATCACAAATAGAAAGACTGTTATTCCTTACTTCACTTTTTATTTTTATGTTAGATGTACATTTCGAGACACAAGGTGCTCATTATCAATAACAAACTGTTTGTTATTGATAATGAGCACCTTGTGTCTCGAAATGTACATCTAACATAAAAATAAAAAGTGAAGTAAGGAATAACAGTCTTTCTATTTGTAGGAAAACACATATCTACAATCTATAGCTACAATATTGATATAACGTTATTTGTTTGTTTGGGTATGAGAATTATGTAATTTTAAAGAACAAGAAAAAAATCTTCAAGTGATTATTTTGAAAAATATATAGAAATAACAAATGCTTGCTGGTTTTTAAAAAAATATCTTGCATTGATTATTTTTTTTTTCAGATGTGAATCAAAATCATGGGAAGAGTAAGAAATTGAAGGCAAGTGATGATTCTGCAGTTTCAGAAGGTAAGTTTGATCACTTTATGAAAACTAATTTAAGAAATATCAAAATTGATTTTGTGTTCAGTATTCCGGCACCAGATATCCACAGACGCGTTTCGGAATTCAAGGTCCTCGTTAGTGTGGTCCCGACAAAGTGTTGAGGAATACTGAACATTTCAAGCCAATATGTGAAAACTATAAATGGATTCGATTAGCTATCGAATCCATTAATTACTAATTTAAGATTCTATTAACTAACAAGAAAAAAAAGTAATATATTTTAAGAAGAAAACATTAGCGAATGGAACCTAAATAATTTTGTATATTATATTACAAAGACTTGGTTTTTACTCAGTACACTACTTTCGATCTTTCTAGAAATTAAGAAAGTGTTTTTATTGAAAATGTCAACATTTTTCAAATAGATGCTCTTCCACTCCTTTTTGAAGCATGAAATAAATATTTCGACTTTTTTAAATTTTTATAATTCAGAAAACTTGATTCATAACCGCACTGTTTGACTTTCAGACGAAAATAACACGAAAACTATCGATGGGGTATTTTTCAGTTTTTAGATATTCAGAAAAAGCAATCTTTTCTCAACATACTCGAAAAACTTTATACATATCTCAACCAAAATTTTGAAGTAATGATTTTTTAAAATTATTATAATCCTCAAAATCGATTCATAACCGCACTTTTTGACTTTTGAACGGAAATAACTCGAAAACTATTGATGGGGTATTTTTTATTTTTACATATTCAGAAAGAGCACTATTTTCTTAACATACTGACAAAACTTCATACAGATCTCACGCACAATGTTGAAGTTATGATTATTTTAAATTGATATAATCCCCAATATTTTCTTAACATACTCACAAAACTTCATACAGATCTCACGCAAAATTTTAAAGTTATGGTTATTTAAAATTATTGTAATTCTCAAAATCGATTCATAACCGCACTTTTTGACTTTTAAACGGAAATAACTCGAAAACTATTGATAAGGTATTTTTTATTTTTACATATTCAGAAAGAGCAATATTTTTTTAACATACTCACAAAACTTCATACAGATCTCACGCAAAATTTTGAAGTTATGATTTTTTTAATTATTATAATCCTCAAAATCGATTCATAACCGCACTTTTTGACTTTCAAACGGAAATAACTCGAAAACTATTGATGGGGTATTTTTTTATTTTTACATATTCAGAAAGAGCACTATTTTCTTAACATACTGACAAAACTTCATACAGATCTCACGCAAAATGTTGAAGTTATGATTTTTTTAAATTATTATAATCCTCAAAATCGATTCATAACCTCACTTTTTGACTTTCAAACGGAAATAACTCGAAAACTATTGATGGGGTATTTTTTATTTTTACATATTCAGAAAGAGCACTATTTTCTTAACATACTGACAAAACTTCATACAGATCTCACGCACAATGTTGAAGTTATAATTATTTTAAATTGATATAATCCTCAAAATCGATTCATAACCGCACTTTTTGACTTTCAAACGGAAATATCTCGAAAACTATTGATGGGGTATTTTTTATTTTTACATATTCAGAAAGAGCACTATTTTCTTAACATACTGACAAAACGTTATACAGATCTCACGCAAAATGTTGAAGTTATGATTTTTTAAAATTATTATAATCCTCAAAATCGATTCATAACCGCACTTTTTGACTTTCAAAAGGAAATAACTCGAAAACTATTAATGGGGCATTTTTCAGTTTTTACATATTCAGAAAGAAATATTTTCTTAACATACTTACAAAACTTCATACAGATCTCACGCAAAATGTTGAAGTAATGATTTTTTAAAACTATTATAATTCGCAAAATCGATTCATAACTGCACTTTTTGACTTTCAAACGGGAATAACTCGAAAACTATTGATGGGGTATTTATCAGTTTTTGCATATTTAGAAAAAGTAATGTTGTCTTAAGTTACTGACAAAATTTTATAACGATCTGATACATAATTTTATAGCTAGGATTTAAAAAAAAAAATTAATCCACAAAACTTGATTCATGACCGCACTTTTGACTTTTACTCGGAAATAACTCGAAAAGTATTAATGGCGTATTTTTTAGTTTTTACCTATTTAGAAAGAGAAATATGTTCTTAACATACTTACAAAATTTCATAGCGATCCTACGAAAAAATTTAAAGTTATGAATTTTTACGTTTTTATAATTCATAAAATTTGACTCATAATCGAACGTTTTGACTTTCAGACGGAAATAACTTAAAAACTATCGATGGGGTATTTTTCAATTTTTACATATTCAGAAAGAGCAATGTTTTGTTAAGATATTCACAAAATTTCATAATGATCTGATTTATATTTTTATGGTTAGGAATTTTAGAACAATTTTAATCCTCAAAACTTAAGTCATAACCGCACTTTTTGACTTCCATACGGAAATAACTCGAAAACTATCGATGGGGTATTTTTCAGTTTTTACGTATTCAGAATAAGCCATATTTTCTTAACATACTTAGAAAATTTCATAACGATCTCATGAAAAATTTTAAAGTTATAAATTTTTTCGTTTTTATAATCCATAAAATTTGATTCATAACCGCACGTTTTGACTTTCAAACGGAAATAACTCGAAAACTATCGATGGGGTATTTTTTAATTTTTACATATTCAGAAAGAGCAATGTTTTGTTAAGATATTCACAAAATTTCATAATGATCTGATGCATAATTTTATGGCTAGGATTTTTTTAAATTATTTAATCCACAAAACTTGATTCATAACCGCACTTTTTGACTTTTAGGCGGAAATAAATCGAACACTATCATTGGGGTATTTTTCAATTTCTATATATTCAGAAAGAGCAATGCTTTCTTAACATACTCACAAAATTTTATAACGATCTGATTCATATTTTTGTAGTTAGGAATTTTAGAACAATTTTAATCCTCAAAACTTAATTCATAACCGCACTTTTTGACTTCCAGACGGAAATAACTCGAAAACTATCGATGGGGTATTTTTCAGTTTTTACGTATTCAGAAAGAGCAATATTTTCTTATCATACTTACAAAATTTCATAACGATCTCACGAAAAATTTTAAAGTTATAAATTTTTTCGTTTTTATAATCCATAAAATTTGATTTATAACCGCACGTTTTGACTTTCAAACGGAAATAACTCGAAAACTATCGATGGGGTATTCTTAAATTTTTACATATTCAGAAAAAATGAATATTTTCTTAAGATACTCACAAAATTTTATAACGATCTGATACATAATTTTATAGCTAACATTTTTTTAAATCTTTTAATTCACAAAACTTAATTCATAACCGCACTTTTTGACTTTTAGACGGAAATAACTCGAAAACTATCGATGGGGTATTTTTCAGTTTTTACATATTTTATAAAAGCAATATTTTCCTAACATACTCACAAAGTTTTATAAAGATCTTAGGCAAACTTTTAAAGTTATGATTTATTATATTTGCAAAATCCATAAAATTTGATTTATAACCGCTCGTTTTGATATTCATATGGAAATGACTAAAAAACTATCGATAGTGTTTTTTTTTATTTTCACATATACTAAAAGAACAATGTTTTCTTAACATACTCACAAAAATTCATAAAGATCTTAGACAAATTTTTAAAGTTATGATTTTTTTAAATGTTTATAGTCCATAAAATTTAATTCATAACCGCACTTTTTTACATTCAGATGATAATAACTCGAAAAGTATCGAAGGGGTGTTTTTCAATTTTCACATATTCTGAAAGAGCAATGTTTTCTTAAAATCCTTACAAAATTTTATAAAGATCTCGAGAAAAATTGTAATTTTATAACAGTTTGATTTTACAAATCCATAAAATAAGTGAAAGTAACGAAACGGATATTTTTCTTTACTAATTATTAAATTGCGTTCAATTTAAAAAAAAAACACACAATTTTAAAAGGGATTCAAGCGTGCATTGAATATTTTACATCTTTTTGAAAAAAAATATTGTCTAAAAATCTGTGAGATTTAAAAGGATTCAAACGCGTATTGTATTTTTACATTTTTTTAATCAATCTTGTATATAATCTTGTAATTATAATTATCTAGTGATTTTTCAAAACTAACTTTTTTTGATTGAAAATTTGGAAAAACCAAGCGATTTTGAAAATGCCAATCGGTATAATTCAAACGAGGGTCGTCCACTCCCAGGTTAAGCATGAAGTAAAATTTCGAGTTTAGAAAAGCCCCGTGAAAATTTGTCGAGGGTCGCGCAGCGACCCGAGACAAATTTTCTGGGCTTTTCTAAACTCGAAATTTTACTTCATGCGCCACGCGTATAAAACATTGATTTAAAATGAAGTTTAAAACATACTTAGTCGATAACAATAATATCGTATGTTCATTTAAAAAAAAAACCTTTAGACATTTCTTTCATGGAGAATATTGTAGGTTGGCAACTCTGAAATTATATATTATAATTATTATGACTGACTTTTTATATATCAATTCCTCGTGTAGCCAACTTAAAATACTGGCGGCTCGCGGCCTAACTTTATGTGAGGCTCAAATCCAAGATACAAAAAATGCGGTTGAAAGCACTACGGATCCATTTTGTTTATGAACTCCCCTTACGTCACGGAATTGCGTCATTAATACATGCGTTTAGCTGCACAACCAGCGAACCTTTTAATTCCGAGATGCATTACCTTGGCATTTTTGTTTCACATGAAGTTGGCCACCGGCCGCCACTGACTTAAATTAAAAGAAAAGCTTAAATCATGGCACTCTAAAGGTTATTTTTATTTTACATACCATACATTACAAGATGACATAAAGATTTATTTTGCTCAACTTCTTTTGTGATTCAAATTAGGAAAGTTAAGTACACTTGACAACCCACTGAGCAAAAAACAAACAAATAACGTTATATCAACATTTAACGTTGTTTTAATGTTGATGAAACATTACTTAAATGGATTTGCTCAGTGGGAAAAGTGATCAATATTAAGGGGGTATTACCACTAGGATAGTGTTTTTTTGACGGTTTTTCAGAATTTTTTTTTGGGTAAATTTAATACATGCGATCTTGCTGTTGCTTGCAACTTGTTTATAGATTCATGAACTATAAAAAAATGAATTTTAATTCTTTTCAATCGTCCTGCTTGAACTCTAAATCTGGCCTCAAATAAGTCCGCCGTGTTTTTCCTCATGGCCGGAAAGATTTTTTCGATTCTGTGATTTGAAACGTAAAATGAAGTAGTAGGCATTAATCTGTATTAAATTATCTGGAGTTTGAACCACCGACAATAAAAAATCTCGATAAATAACAAAATGGAGGCTATTCGAAAAAAAGTGGTCACTTTTTGCCCTCCTTTTTCTGACTTTAAGGCTCTATGAAAAATATCAAATATTAATATATTTGAATGACTGTGGTTCAAACTCCAGAGGATAATGTGGAGAACTGAAAACTAAAAGCTCAAGTCGATCCGTTTCATGAAAAGAAAGTTTCCGGCCAGCGAAAAAAAAGTGGTTTCGAGAAAAACGCGTTTAAAGTTTTGAAACAATTTTTAACTATTTTTGGAGATTTTTGGCTTCAGTCAGCTATCCCAGTAGGCCCTCCTCTTCCTCTAAAAACTGGGTTTAAATGATTTGCTCCTGTCAGCGTTGTTGGATAGCCTTCTAAACTGCTGGAGTCAGGCAAAATTCGTCCCACGTCTCGCGCTCCGCACCGGAATGCCTTGGATTGCAGGCCGATATGGATTCCCAGTGTCTCCATCGTCTAAAAATCTGCTGAGTATCCCTCGTTGAAGATGCTGGTAGCTATGAAAGATGCGATAGCGACGGTTTTTGCACCACAGTTGAGGTGCTTCGAAGTCAGCTTCCAGACACAAGCATTCAAACTTTCGTTTGAGTTCTGCGTATTTCCACCCAGCCACCTACCCAGCATTGTTTACTTCAACAATCAAAAAACTAACTAACGAATTCGCGTATTGTAAAACGGTTTTGTGGCATGAAACTAGATTAAAAACACTTAGAACCTTTCTTCAATACTTTATTTTGTAACCAAATGTACATTTCGGACACGAAGTGTCCATTATCAATGGTTTGATACTAATATTACTAATATTAGTATCAAACCATTGATAATGGACACTTCGTGTCCGAAATGTACATTTGGTTACAAAATAAAGTATTGAAGAAAGGTTCTAAGTGTTTTTTAATCAAAGTATAATTATCTTCAAGTAACTCAATCAATCCAAATGAAACTAGATACTATCAAGTATTATAATATGCAAAAAAAATAAAATCAATTTTTATAAACTTTCGAATGGTAATACCCCCTTAAAGAACCTTAAATCATCAATATGTATTAACTAGTCCCATTAAGCAAAAAACAAACAAATAACGTTATATCAACATTAAACGTTGTTGAAACATTACTTAAATGGATTTGCTCAGTGGGATAGGTCTAGAAATGCCAAATTCTTGGATAGCCAAAACTGACGAAAGTAATCAATATTAACGAACCTTGAATCATCAATATGTATGTACTAATAAGTCGATGAATGTCAATTTCGACAAACTTATCATAGAATTATTTCAATTTTTTTACCAGAATCTGAGTAAGCACATAAAATTGTACATCTTTACCCATTTAAATCTGTATCATAGGTATTAACAAAGTTACCCATACTGTCCTAGTCAAAATGAGACACGCGTATATCGTCCTAACCCTTACTTAAACTTAGATTTAAAAGTTATAATACCCCCTTCTCATAAGGAGATGACACTTACCGCGGCCAGGGTTAAGTCAGTGGTGCGAAGGCCGGGGTTCACTGTTAAAAGTTAAATTCAACACTATTGTGGGCGCCAGCTACAGGGTAGCAGAAAGGGGAAAAGAACTATTGAGATCGGGTCACACAATTGACTATTACATAATTCAACTCAACAACAATATATTATAGCTATCAATGTGTCACAAACAATCTGATTTAAAAAGTATCTTATGACTAAATAACGTAGTGAATAAAAAGGAATTTCGAACCTGTACAAAAAAAGACCAGCCGTTAGCTAAATTAAATGAATGAAAATCGACTTGTTAGGTACGATGGTAGTACTGGCTCTCTCCTCAGGCGGTAGGTTTGTCTTACCAACTAATGTGTAGGGTATTGTGACTCTCCTGTTCAGGTGGTATTGGCTGCAGGACCTGTGTGTTTAAGTAAGCAAGGTGTAGCGCTCAAGCATGCATGGATGGAATGCAACAGCATGCAATCGGGTGGAAGCGGTAGTGGTGGTGCTTCACTCTCCTTGGCGGTCAGTCCACCTGCTTGTTTCAGTCACTCTGTGCAGTGTTAGGTTTGCAGTCGTCAGAACCCTCTCCTCTCTCAGTTGTGTGATGATGTACCTACAAGTTCGAAGTGGTCGGTCGAAGTAACATGTTTAATGAGTCCCTATTGGCCGGGTCGCTAACAATTGTAATGAACTCTACGCAAGCGCAGGAATTAAGGTTCAGTAAAATACACCTGGTACCTTTTCTACAATGTTCCGAAACACAGCCAAGGGTTTAACTACTATGGTTTAATTTTGAGTACAAGAACCGATTACATGCACAGATTTCAGATAATAAAATTAATATTTCCCTCTACGAGGAAGATATTAATTTGAAACGGGGTAAATAACCGGAGTTACAGGCTAAAGCAACTATTCAAAAAACAAATACTAAAAATCTACCACTAACAAACGGCAACAGGACTGGCCCATCATTAATACCATAATTATTTAATAAGAATAAATCACTACGTCAGCAAAAAAATTAATGCTCTTCTCTCCGAGAAGAGGATTAATTTTAAAACGGCGGAGAAACCTTCACACCGGCGTGGAGCTCCTACGAGCTATAAAAATTCTAAATACTACGTAACACATTGAAAATTGAAAAACACTAAGCAAAATTTACAAAAAACTAAACATAACTACAAACACGTGGGTCTCAACGGTGAGCATTTTCATCTTCTCAATAACTGCCTCATTTTTACTGCTGCCTAAAGCAACGGCAACTCACCGCAATGACATAACTCGTAGCAAAGAGTTTATTAATGAAAGTACTCACCTGTTAAGTTAACCGCTCTTCGTGACAACCCAGACCAGAAACCTTTTCGCTCTTACGCTCACCCCCAGCGCCATCCGTTTTACAAAAATCAAAGTTTCACGCATAGGCGTAGCAACAATCTTAACCTAAGCGGTCCGCGCAACCAGTGGCGTAACATAATAAATAATTAATTGTGCGGTCTGCAAAAGTGACCGTCATAGAGGAAACTTACATTCTGGATGCGCTGTATTTCTAACTTCACAATATTTCACTGTCTTATACCGGTGGCGCATGAAGTAAAATTTCGAGTTTAGAAAAGCCTGAAAATTTGGATTTGGGCGCTCGCTTCGCTCCGCGCCCAAATCCAAATTTTCAGGCTTTTCTAAACTCGAAATTTTACTTCATGCTTAGTCTGGGAGTGGAAACACTTGTTTGCAACTTCAAATTGAACTCTTTCAGAAAATCGGCGTAGCAACAATCTTAACCTAAGCGGTCCGCGCAACCAGTGGCGTAACATAATAATTAATTAATTGTGCGGTCTGCAAATGTGACCGTCACAAAGTACTAGAGTTTGTTTAAATTTAAGAGACAGTGACTAACTTAAAATTCGACGAAGGATATTGTGTAATATATTCTTGTAGAGTCAAATGCGGATCTTGATTTTGAAGCGCTCCTTGAATCTTCAGGCTCTAGTTCGGAGCAGGACAATGAAGCAGCTGGCATTCAAGGACTGGACTTTAATATTATCAAAATAATTGGACAATTCTTCAGCAACATTATTAACTACATCGTCAATTTCGGTAAGGATGAACATTTACAAAAAACGAATACAATTTGGGTAATTAAGTCATAGAAGTATTAAAATATTTTTAACATACGAGGGTGGATCAAAAAGTAAGGTTACAAAGCCTGCAATGAAACGTGTATATATTATAACCTTACTGTTAACACAACATAATCTTACTTTTTGATCACACTTTATACTTACCAATTCGATGCCTGTTTACCATTTATTATCTTAATTTTTGAAAATGAACAAGTTTTTCAAGGAAATCCCGTTTTTTCTTTAAGCACAAAATATCCCGTTCTTTGGAGACACCGTGAAGTTCGTAAGTCAACAAATCCTGCAGGTATTCGGCCCTTCTGGCGATAAAAGCATGAAATCCCGTTCACACGATGTCACATCAGAACCAGAGTTATCAACACCTGCAGCGGAAGAAGTACCGACAGCGGCTACAGATGCTGCATCAGAAACTGCTCCAGCTGGAATTTCAGAAAAACCCGCAGTGGAGGCTCAAACTAAATCCAGGTTTCACCGTTCGAAGTTGGTAAAATCAAAGGGCCATTCGCAGAAATCCAAAAAATCTGGTTCTAAAAATTTGAAGAACCATTCGAGAAAAACTTCGAAATCTCATTTTAAATCCTACTCAGGAAAGAAAAACGAGAAATCTAGGCACTCTCTGGTTAATCCCAGAAACTAGGCATCTTAATTAAGGTAATAAATACGTTTGTACAATTAAAATGACTTAAAATTGTTTGATTTTTGTTATTTTCTTATTAACAGGGTGACTTTAAAACGCATCTTTTTAGAATAGAATAGAGTTATATTAAATGCAATTAAAATATATCTGTATCTATTTATCCAATGTATTGTAAAGTTTATAATTTTGTGGGCAATAAAAAGATGGTAACTGAAATGATATGACTTTTTTTATTTGTGTAAAATAATAATAATTATAGGTCACTGATTATAGAGGCTTCTACTTCGTTATACATTGTTGAACATAAACGGTTTGATAATGATACGTGTAGTATCGAAACTATAGTCACCAAATAAACCAATTGTTATACAAACAAAGTGATAAACAGTGTTTTATTTAATAATTATAGGGTTTCTCGTTTGATTTTCACTATGTATCAAATCAAATTCTCATTTTATCAAATGAAAATCGCACGTGTCAGTTCTATATCAACATATCGCACACGGCATAGAAAAGTGTAACAACTCAAAATTGTTCCATTTTGAATTAATGCTAATGTAGTTGTATGAGTTACGTGAAGGTGTTAAGTCACTTAATTAAACACAGTTATATTCCTTTCTTCACTTTTATTTTTCTTGCTAGATGTACATTTCGGGCACCAAGTACCCATTATCGGTTAGCTATAAATTGTCGTCTTTGTTAGAGGGCTGCGGTTATCCGGGTACAAATTATTCGAATATTGGATATAATGGATATTCGTTATCCGGATAACGAATTTACGGATAATCCGTAACAAAATATTCGAATATCTCGGATATCCAGATAATGCGGATATTCAGGTAATACAAATATCCTGATATTGCGTATTTCCGTATTTTTTATCAATTTTCATGAGTTATAAGGGGACGCGACCTGAAAAAAGTTGAGAGTTAGGGTCGCTGATTACGATTTTGAGGTCAGATTGTAAAATTCACAAAGGCGGACCGAATATGCCGGAACGTAACTTTGAAAGATCATAATTTTATTAGATTTTATTAAATCCCGGAATTTACAGGAATTCTGGCGTGTAAGAAGATTTAAAATATGTTCGCAATTTTTTTTAATCTTTCAGCGATTGCAATGGGAAAAAAACAGAGTGAGGCTGGGGAATAAAAAATTGGTCTCTTCTTTTATATGTTAGCTAAATTGTTGAAGATATTTCAAATTACATTATTAAATATAACATTTTATTACAATAAAATATCACAACTGTGTGCGCATAAATGTGATTTTGTAGCGAGCACGCCGAGACGCGTAACCTTCGCAGGTAGCGTAAGCACCCGCACGTACCGCGTTCGCACCCATCACTTCCCTAGAACTGCCCCTTCCAACTCCCACTACCCTGACCACCCCGAACAAAGGGCCAACGCCCTATAAAACACTCTGCAGCCCCGGCAATCGGCAGATTCTTTGAGCACGTCTCGACGGCCTTAGAACTCAATCTCTACAAGCAACCGACCTACCCTACACTAACGTACCTTTCGGGGACTTAGTGCTAGCCGCATCACAACACGTTATCGCGTTCGAGCCAGACTCCGCACCAGTACGAGCCACGCCGCTCCAAGCCACGCCGCTGTGCAAGCACCCAAGACCGCACCACAGCCTCACCACGCCGCACCAGGTGAACAATTCACGCCCAAGCTCCACCGCATCGCCGCCCAGAGCCGAGCCAAGTCCCGCCGCCCGAAGCCTAGCCAAGGGGTGCGTGTCATCTGGCCGACACTTATTTTGTACCCCTGTCCGCCGTAAGGGGGGTGCATTTCTTCAGGGTCCCAACTCAGACCCTTTTCTCTACCAATCAGAGTGAAGATACTCTGGCAGGTACTTTTTGTAGCTGGCTCGGAGCGGACCGCCGGTTTCAGTTTACTTTTGCATTCCAAACACCACATCCGTGTACAATGCGAGCGTAACCCGGGGCAGCGTTGCGTGCATTTGTCTGTGCGCGCACGACAGATGAACCGAATTTTCATTTGTCTGCGGGCCCGCGGCGGCACACTCGCCGCCCGGAATGACTAAATTCCCAACTTTTTGAGCGTTTGAAATTTGTGTTTAATAATAATAAAAAAAAAACAGATAGTTAATAACTTTTGTCATTAATTGTGTATTTTTATGAATCAAAATGTTAAATATCAAACATTTTGATTAATCAAAATATACCGTATGTCGGCGTTGAGGGCGTTGTGTATTTTTATGAATCAAAATGTTAAATATCAAACATTTTGATTAATCAAAATATACCGTATGTCGGCGTTGAGGGCGTATCATAGGGAATTTACATGTACAATTTTTGATGTTAATTTTTATCTCGTACATTACGTTGAATTAATCGGAATGAAGTAAGAGTTGTTATATCATTTAAATGAATAACATGGTATGTTGTTTTAAAATTATATATTAGAAATTAGTAAATGATGAGGATTTCATATAAAAATTAAGCTCATTTTTTGTAAGAACAATAAAAATTGCAGAGGAGAAATAAAAATACTAGCTAAAATGTGGATAAAATGCGAGAAAAATTGATTAAAATACTTTGTTTTACTGATTTTTATTTTAGCTACAACTAGTTTGGACCTTGGATCTTCTTAAGAATTTAATTTTCAAAACCAGTATAGAACTATGTTATTTAATAAAAATATCAGTAATACAAACCAAGTGTTTTAATCAATTTTCTATTAATATTTTAAACTTACCGCGGATTGCGAATACAATATTTCTCTGGAAAACCCTAACGCCAACAACCGGACAAAATATTAATAATAGTAATATCAATGTATAAAATAAATATAAATATTTATATAATGGAATACTCTGATTTTGTAATAAATGATAAACAAAAAGTAATATAAGCAAAAATGAAAAGTAATATAAACAAAAATAAAAAGTGGCCGGAATGTAGGATCGAACACAGGTTGCCTGATGATGCGCGAAGATCTTGGCCTGTACGCTATCGAGTACACACAATTTTAAAATACTTACCTTCTACTATATCAATTCATGTTTTATAGTTTTTTGTTCATTTTAATTTTTATCTAATAAACTATTTATATAATAAACAACAATTTGTGTCTGTCGATAAATAATAAATGTATTTAATATTCTCATAGTTATTATAAAGTAACCCTCAAAGTTTTCACACCTACTTTACTTACCTTTATTATTATTATTTTAACTATCTTACTAAACAGCTTTCTAAATACTACAAGAAGTTAAAAGATATCAACATTTTTAAATAAAAATGTAATTAATAGATTAAATGAATGTAAATGCTGCTTGTTTTTGTAAATAATATGTATCAACTCATTATTTTTTAATGTAATATGTATAAAATATAACTTTGTGTTACTCATAACTAGGGACCGGAATTTTATGCATAAAATTTATTTAAAATATGACATTAATATGGACAAAATTATCAAAATATGCACTATTTTATGCAAATTTGCACTATTTTTTTTTCTAATAATTAGGAAAGCAAATTTGTAATGTGTAAATGTGACTTTCATTAAGTATGACACTGTCAGTGTCAGTTTTTTTGTAACTCAGAAGCGTGCACAATTTTAATGCCTCAACTGTATGTGCAAATATATAAATATATTTTTAACTTCAAGCAATAATTCAATTTAGAATGTAAATTGTGGCGGATCATGATCAAATAAGATTGACTGCTCCATCTGCTCGATCTTTTTGATCGGCTCGATCTTCATGAGTGGCTCGATCTTTTTGAACAGCTCGATCTTTTGATCGATCTGCTCGATACTTCAACTAATCGATCAGTGATTGATCGATCCTTGAGATACTCGATCTTGCCCATCACTACCCAAAAGTAAAATTATTACAGTACTAACAGCGTAACTAGGGGTGCAAGAACCCGCAATGCGGGGGAGGGTTTAAGAAGCCCCCGCGCTATGTCGCCTTAAGGTATGCTAAAATGGGCATTAGGGAGCAATTCATATTTTATATATTATAAAATATTTATATTCCATAACTTTCTCAAAGAGTCTATGTATACGAACACATTTGAAAAGTTTTATGTCTTCTCGGTGGTGTAATTGGTAATCTCTATGGTTGTCAATGTCAAGGTCAGGGGTTCAAATCTGCTGTTTTTTATTTGTTTTTGTATTTTTTTTAAATTATATTATAAATTACTATAACTATAATTAAGTTAAAGCATTCAAAATTAAATAACCATTATTCCTTAAGCATCATATTACAAGTGGGTTTTGTTTAAATAACAAATACCAAGTGGAATTTTAGAAATAAGTGAGCTGATTCTGTAAGCGAAATGTAGACAAATGAGATAAATGTCTAGGGCCCGTTTTTTTGTGGGGCCCAATCAAACCGTCCATTTTTAAAAACGCAAAAGATATGAAAGATTTATTATATTTCACAATATAAGTAAAAGTATAAGAGGTTAAATAAAATACGCGCTCCCCAATGAAATAAAATTATACATTTCAATGTATTTGTAATTTACTTTTATGTTTTCACGAAGTCAAATAAATTACGAACTTATTTTCTTAGACATTTGGGCACTTTCCCTTTTAAAACACTTTTAAAGATTAAATGTGGAAGAATTGAAAATTTCAATAACTTACAATTTTATTTCAAGCGATTTGATTTCTCTCTAAACAAGAAATAGTTCATTTATTTCTCAATATTTTCTGTTGATTTAATCAAAATCTCACGATTCATTCTAAATTTTAAACCTTCGTAATTCGATTAATATCGTTTTTTCTCATATTAAAAGAGCGTAAACATCACACATTTAAAACGAAATTACAAAGTGATTACTTTAGTTAAATCATAATTTAGTTAGGGAGTGTATTTTTGTATGATACATTTTTGGGTACCTAGTTACTTTAAGAAATTATGCCAGTATATTTTAAACTACACTTGCGTGGCGCATGAACTAAATTTTCAAGTTTCATTAGAAGCTTCAAATTGAACGCTTTTGAAAATCTTCGAATTTCTAAAAGTTTACAAATCGGGAGATGTATACTTAAAAGAAAATTTCCCTGTAGGTATTATTTATAATTGTTCTCATTTTTTAGGTTTTTGTTGTCCAAGTGAATTTGTTTATTTAATTGTATTATCTACTGATTCTAATGACCACTCTATTGGAAATTAGCGAAAATCTAATATTTTAATAAAAAATGTAAATAGGTAATAATTTTTTTATTACTACATGAATATTTTTCCTTTTTTAATTTCATTTCTTGTTGTCTAATTTTTTGGGAGTCTTTTTTTGTATGGTACCCAAAAATGTACCATACAAAACAGGAATGAAATGTATAGGGCCTCAAAATAGATTATTGCGGTCCTGTTTTCGTCGTCGGTTAAAATT
The DNA here is from genome assembly GCA_932526585.2 of Philonthus cognatus. NCBI lineage: Eukaryota > Metazoa > Arthropoda > Insecta > Coleoptera > Staphylinidae > Philonthus > Philonthus cognatus. The sequence continues at coordinate 145,031,584 of OW052242.1, forward strand.
ATTATTATTCTAAATAAAATATCAATAATTTGTAAAATAATCCGGAAAGATTTAGTTACTTTTAGAAATTATGAATGAAATGAAAAAAGTCACCCTTACTGAAAATGGCTGACTACCTGGACCTCTTGGCGTTATAATCATTGGCCCGCACTCTTCCTTTTGAAATTATTTGGAAATTGAGTGGGGATGGGCTGCGACTCCATGTTTACTGAAAGTGTCGGCCGGATGCATACGACTCCTAGCCAAGCACTGCAGAACCGCCCTAAACTATTTGTACATAACCACTGTATATACTGTTCTCTCCTGAATAAACTTGTTAAACAGCCACGAGCATTATAATTTTAAAATACAGGGATTTTTTTCATTCAGATGGATATTTTAATTTGAATCTCTAAACGAGGGTTTTTCACTCCCAGACTGAGCATGAAGTAAAATTTCGAGTTTAGAAAAGCCTGAAAATTTGGATTGGCCGCGTAGCGAAGCGGAGCGGCCAATCCAAATTAGGCTTTTCTAAACTCGAAATTTTACTTCATGAGCCACACGCGTAAAACATTGAAATATCGCAAAGTTTACGTTATAGTTATTGGGTTGCCTATAATTACTGTTTTAAACAATTCGTTCAGCGCAGAATTTGAATCACGTTTTATTCATATCTACATATTAGATTGCTAAAGCGGTATATCGCTTTAGCAATCTAATATGTAGATGTGAATAAAACGTGACTCAAATTCTGCGCTGAACAAATCGTTTAAAACAGTGATTATAGGCAACCCAATAACTATAACGTATATTGGGTTGCCTATAATCGTTGTTGTATGTGTGTGTTTTTTGAACTTCACTGTAAATCAGTGTTTTTAAGCGTGGCGCATGAAGTAAAATTTCGAGTTTAGAAAAGCCTAATTTGGATTGGTCGCTCCGCTTCGCTACGCGGCCTATCCAAATTCTTAGGCTTTTCTAAACTCGAAATTTTACTTCATGCTTAGTCTGGGAGTGGAAAACACTCGTTAAAAGCCTCTAATTAACCGCTTTGAAACAACGAATTCCCGCAAATTTAAAAAACGCTGTATTTATCGGAGTATGAATGCTTAAAATGCCCTGTGTGTTCTGTTTTAGTCTTCTCACCGCGCTCAGGCAGCGTTGCTTCTACGTATCACTGCGGATAATAATGCTGATATTCGAAATATCCGAATATTGCGGATTTCCGGATAATGCGGATATCGGGATAATACGAATAACCGATTATTCGGGTAGTTACTATCCAATTATTCGGCTATTCGCATATTTTTTATAAAATCCGGATATACAAATATTCGAATATCCGGATACCACGAATATCCGGATTTTAATTGCAGCCCTAGTTTTTATTAGAAATTGACATTTTCGATATGATGAGTCGTTTTTGTCAAAAACTGTCGATTTGTTATAAATTGACACTTTTAACATTACAATTATGTTAAAAGTGGCAATTTATAACGAATCGACAATGCTTCACAAAAACCACTCATTAATTCTTGTAGAAAACAATTATCATATTTTTTTGATATTTTCGACAGCAAAATTTATTAGAGTATTGTAAGAATTGGAAACGTTTGTAATTTAGCTCGTACGAGTAACTTATCCTCACAAAATCTTACGAAATGTCTATATATATATATATATATATATATATATATATATATATATATATATATATATATAAGTAAATCTTTATTATTTGAGAAATTGTACATTACATGTAATATAATGCTAATAAAACATTATATTTTCTGATGTATTCCTAACTAAGGGCTATCGACCGTAGGTCTTTCTGCCCTTGTTTTCTTTTTTTCCTCTGCCTTTATAGTAGTTGGGATTTATGAATGGGTGTGGATTTATGAATGTAGTGAGGATATATATTCGAATAAGGTGATGGTTGGGTTTTTGAATTTAGGAGGAATGTCAGGATTTCTGGGGATGCACATTTGCTTGAGTAAGACATAATTATTGTCATTGCATGCGAATCGTTCAGCTAGGAATCTTAGTCTATCTTTAATTTGTATTATTTTTGTTGTTTGATAGAGGAGGATATTTGACGGATTATGGAGAGGATTTTGGGGGTGCCGGAGTTTTGTAAGAGTACGAAGGGATGATCTCTCCGCAACTTCGAGGTCGTTAAGTGTGTATTTGGAGGGATTTAGGTACAGGATGGAAGAATATTCTAACACAGGTCGACAAATCATTTTATATATTCGTGCACTGGTATTTGTACTTATTTCCTGACTTTTATATGTCAGGCAACGGAAATATTTTGCCCTTTTTATAGTCGCTGTTTTTATTAAGGATGTGTGCTTTCTAAAGGATAATTTGTTATCGAAATGGATACCGAGGTATTTACATGTGGGAGATGGTGTTATTTATGGATATCGATGGGGAGTTGGGTGTTAACCTGTGGAAGGGTAGGAACAGTTGGAATTTATTGGGATTTATTTTGAGTCTCCACTTAGAGAACCATAAGGAGCTTTTTGTAATTAAATTTTGAAGGGAATCTATTGTTGAGGTTAGGGTAGTTGAGTGGGAAATGAGGGCGGTATCATCGGCAAATTGTAGAGGGTATCTAGTAAGGTTGATAAAGTTAAGATTAGGATTGTAAAGGTCGTGACAAAATAAATAATAAATTGTAGAGGGTATCTAGTAAAGTTGATAAAATTAGGATTAGGATTGTAAAGGTCGTGACAAAATAAATTGGATAAAAGTGGGGATAGAGGAGAACCTTGGGGGACACCTTGTTCAGGGTGAAAAATTGATGATAGGGTTTTTTGGATACGGATTTGTAGAGAGCGGTTTAACAGTTAGTTTTGGATGAGTTTAATGAGGTGGAGGGGAATGTTAAGGATACTGCACTTATTAGTAGACCACGATGCCATACACTATCAAAGGCCTTAGCTATGTCTAGAAATAGCACTGCAGTCTTTTTCCTTCTAGATGATTAGTTTGGCAGTTAGAAGTAAGGATAGTTAATGGAAGTGTAGTGGAGCGTTTTGGAAGGAAACCGAATTGATAAATCGGTATATGATTTTTTATTTGAGAAAGGAGTTTTTGTTTTAACAAGGATTCAAACAGCTTTCCAAGGACAGGTAGGAGAGTGATAGGATGGTAATTATTTACGAAAAGGGGATCAGTGTTAGGTTTATGGATGCAGGTAATAATACCGCGCTTCCATTCTGGCGGGAATATTTGTTGTCTATAATTGTAGTTGAGGATTTAATAATAATAATAATAATAATAATAATAATAAATCTTTATTGTCCAACAGGAAACATATCCTAATTACAAGACAATATAGTTAAAAAGAAAGTAAATTAATTATAAAACATACAAAAATATATAAGTAATCAATATACGAATGTGTAACAACTTGCTTAAATCTATACAAGTTTCGTTTTACTAAATTTCATTTCATTTCATTTCATTTATTAACGGAATATCCTTTTTACATAAAACTATAACAACCTGTAGAAATACAAACACTTAATGCAAATAACAAGGCACTGATCGAGTTCAACTAACAATAATATAAAAATTAGATAGTGTAGAAAGTAAATACAATACATAAATACAGAATTAAAAATTGCATACAACAAAGAAACAAAAATTATTTATCAATATCGGAGAGGCAAATACGGCGCAGACTAGATTTGAACAGTGACGTAGACTGTGCAAATAATATAAAGTTACTATTATTTTGTAATTTATTTGCATAGCGCATAAGTCTATCAATGGGGTTGAACATACCGTAATTTGTAGGATGAAAAGACAAACGAAATAATGGCTTGTGCCTGCAATTAATACCTCTTGGTATATTAAAACACAACTTACATATTAAATCCTGACATTCAATAATCCCATTGACTAGCTTATGCAGAAGACATAAATCCAGTAGAACTCTCCTGTCATGCAGTGATTGAATATTGAGCTCACTGAGCATAAAGCTATGGCTGAAGTTGATAATGTGCCCGCCCATCCTACGATGAATAAGTCTTAAGAATCGACTTTCAACAGTTTCAAGTTGCTGAATCGTAGTTACCGAGTACGGTGACCACACTACAGATGCATACTCAACATGGGGTCGAACAAGCGCAAGGTATAAAAGTTTCGCAGTAGTTATACTAAAATCCAATGTAAACCTATTGACAAAACCTAACATTCTCAACGCCAAATTACATATATTGTTAATATGTTTATTAAAATTAAGTGTAGATGTAAATAGTACGCCCAAGTCTTTAATTTCAGTTACAAAAGTTAAAAGATTATTGTTAATGGAATAAGGAAATTTTATACCATTGCCACGACAAAATGATACATGGAAACACTTGTTAATATTTAAGTATAGATTATTGTCAATACACCATTCAGCAACACTGTTCAAGTCCGATTGCAACAAAGTTTGATCCTCGACAGATCTGACTTCTCTAAATATTTTTAGATCATCTGCATACAGGAGAAATCTGCTATGCAGGATTGTAGGATATATGAATGTATAGGATGAGGAAGAGCTTTCAGGATTTGTCTGTGTACCTTGTCATGTCCAGGGGCTGTGTTTTTACCTTTATGTAACAGTTCGTAGTATGTCTCTTCGTCTCGTGTGGGAGGGGGCATATGAGGTATATTGCAAAATTGGTTGTCATACCAGCTATTTAATTCATTGTAGACGGTTGCATCGTAGGATGTGTCGTTTTGTATGTGTTTTCGAAGTGTCTAGCAAATGTTTCTGATATGTCTTTGTCTGAAGTGAGTCGTTGGTTTGTCGCTGGGTCAGTTATTTCTAAGGTGTTATCATAACATTTATATCGGCTAAGTCTTCTAATTTCCGTTCAGTATTTTTTTCCATGTAAGTCGTTAATATTATTGCAGGCCTCTAGCCATTTACTGGTTTTATATTCTAATATTAATTTTTGTATGTCTTTGTTCAGTCTGTTAAATGTCACTTTAATTCGTTCGTCCTCTAACTGTCTGTAGTCTCTGTATAGCTGTCATTTGTATTTTATCAACCTTAGGATAAATTGAAGAAGTGGATACTTGTAGTTTTGTTTAGGAATTTTAGGGGTGTGTCGGTCGATTGATTTGGAGAGAAGGCTGTTGAATATGGAAGTGGTTGAGGAATCTATGTCAGAATGGGTGGAGATAAATTGGAGGATGTCGCTTGATATTTTGGGAATGTTAGCATGCTTGTAATCTGTAATAAATTCTGGTAAAATTAGAGTAGGATTTTGATTGATTTTAGGTTAAATGAAATGGACAGATGGTCTGAGCATAAATCGGGAATTGAATGGATTGAATGGATTAAGGGTTTTAGATTGTTGGTACATAACAGGATATCAGGGGTGCTAGCTTGGTTTTGGTTCATGAAGAACGTGGGGTTAGTTTTAATTTGAGTGAAATTGGAATGGGAAAGGAAGTTATTTAGATGTTTATGTTTAGCTCTGTTCATATTAAAGTCACCTATTATAATGACATTGTCATACAGGGAGGCTTTGGTGAAGATTGTGTCCTCTATGGAGGAGGTAGGATGGATATGACTATATTGTATGTTTGGGTGACATTAATGTAAACTTATTAAACTTAACAAAAGCAAGTAGTACATTTGATTCATTATTAAATTCGCTATCACTTAAACAAATTATTTCTGAACCAACCCGCGTTACCACCACAATTGAATCATTAATAGACATTATAATAACAAACCAACATAACAGTATAAATAACAGTGGAGTTGTAGATACACACGGCTTATCCGACCACTTTTTAGTGTATTGTGAATTTTCAATAATAGTACCAAAAACGCCGCAAAAAATTATAAAAATACGAGACATTAACAAAATAAATCATAATGACTTTATCTCAGACTGTTATAAACTAGATTGGTACCACATATTCGATATTCATGATGTAAACAATAAAGTCATCTTCTTTAACAATAATATCTTAAGTCTTTTGGATAAACATGCTCCTCTTAAGAAAATTAAAGTCAGTAAAAAATCACCTCCGTGGATGACATACACCATTAGAGAAATGATTAAATTAAGAGAAAATGCTTGTAAAAGGTACAAACGAACAAATAATCCTGCACACTTCGAATTTTATAAGTCAATGAGAAATGTAGTGAATAAAGCAATCCAGGCCGAAAAAAAAGCATATTTACAATTTAAAATAAGAAACTGCAAGGGAAATAAAAAACAAATATGGGTTGAGTTAAGAAAACAAAACATTTACGGGAAACCGGCTACAGCTGTCCCAGAACACTAAAAAAACCCAACGAAATAAATAAATATTTAGTATCGGAAGTCGAACAATTACCAGTGGATGAAAACATCATTAGATATTATAAAGAAAATAAAATGATACAATTTGACAGCGAACTTGGTTTCTCCACCGTATCGAACAGGGAAGTGAGGCAAATTATCAATAATATAAAATCGAACGCCATCGGCACAGACGGAATTAGTGTAAGTGTACTAAAGCTGTGCTTAGCACCACTTTCCGATTATATTACAGATATAATAAATGAGTGTATTCTTACCTCAACATTTCCGGATAATTGGAAGGAATCACTGGTGATACCGATACCAAAAATACCAAATCCGTTAGAGTATAAAGACCTAAGACCGATACACATTCTTCCAGTTTTATCAAAAGTTTTAGAAAAAATCCTAGACAACCAAATACGAAATCACTTATCAGAACACAACATATTACCTCAATTTCAGTCCGGATTTAGATCAGGTTATAGTTGCAATTCTGCACTCACTCACATAATAGATGACATCATGCGTGCAACCGATGCAGGCAAAGTTACAGCTCTAGTGTTAATTGACTACAGCAAAGCTTTTGATAGATTAAATCATCAAATTATAGAATCCATTTTTACCTATGTAGGATTTTCTGAAGAAGCAACTAAATTATTATCGAACTTTTTTGTCAACAGAAAGCAAATAGTAAGTGTACAAAACATAAAATCGACGTTCCTTCACACAAACTGTGGTGTTGGTCAAGGTACCATATTAGGTCCATTGATATACGCGCTTTACACTGTATCGCTACCCTCAATTATCAAATATTCATCATATCACGTATATGCTGACGATACGCAACTGTACGTTTCTTTCAACTTAGAAGAGATACAAAATGCGCAAAATATGTTAAATAAAGACATCGATGGTATCATCAAATATTCTGCTCAACATGCTCTGCAGATAAACAATACCAAAACAAATTTAATATTTTTCGGTCCAGTAAAAGCAAGAAAAATTGCTGCGGCCAATTTCAACGTAACCATCAATGGAACTAGAATACCTGCCAGTGACTGTGTAAAAAACTTAGGACTTTACCTCGATTCTGAATTAAAGTTTAAACAAAATACCAATAGTATCATAAGAAGGGCATATATTGCACTCAAGACCTTATATATAAACCGGCAATTAATGGACACTCAGACAAAAATAACTTTGTGTGATGCGCTGGTGCTATCGAACTTTAATTATTGCGACACAATCTATAATTATTGCATCGATAAACGCGACTCTGATAGGATACAGAGGATGCAAAAGTCATGTCTAAGATTAATATATGGAATCCGCAGACGCAACAGAATATCCCACAAATTGCATGATTGTAAGTGGCTTAGCATGGCAAATAGACGGAAATTACATAGTGCATGTTTTTATCACAAAATTTTACTTACAAAATGCCCACCATATTTATATAATAAAATTCGGTTTCGAAGCGACATCCACAATATTAATATCAGAAACAAAGGACAACTATCAATGCCAAAGCATAGACTACAGCTATTCAAAAGATGTTTCTCATACACGATAGTCCAATGCATGAACTCGATACCATTTTAAATCAAAATATAAATACATGTTATTACATTCTCAACATCTTTAGGCTTATTCATTTGCAAAAAATTATATATATATTTTAAGAAATGTATTTATGTATGAATGTTTTTAGTAATTAGGTATTCTTAGAATCCGATGTTAAATCTAAGTTTTCTTTTTCTATGGTATTTTTAGTTATTGGGCTTAGAGGAAGACCAATCACAGCAGTAGGTTTACACCGAATGCTATGAATGATCTAAGTCCGTTTGACAAATGCATCAGATATATATATATTGTTAAGTCACTTTTCTTTTGTACTTGTGTTTATATCATTGGAAATATGCAGTTTGTCAATAAATGATTTATTATTTATTATTATTATTATTATTATATATACTAGAAATACGTGAATCTGGAGAGAGGGGAAGGTGAGCGTGGCATGTATACATTCATTCATAATATTATTAATCTTAGGAGCGTTTGCCTTTCCTAAGGAGACTGAAGGATGGGTTAAGATTGCAGATCCGCCACGGTAATTATGATTAAATCTACTAGCCGGGATTTAAATCGTGGACCAATTTCTAAAGGTTATAGGATTTTTGGATTTTGTTTACACCAGCATGTTTATGTGGATAGGTTATTGGAAAGATAATGGTTTACCACATGGGATTTTTGGGAGAGGGACGAAATGTCTATTATTAGTGATTTATTTTATTTTTACAGAGGTTTCTACTCCCACGAAGTAAAATTTCGAGTTCAGAAAAACCTGAAAATTTGGATTTGCCGGGGCGCGCGAGCAAAGCCAGTCGCATTCAAATAATTCGAATATATTTTTGAATGAATATTCGAATACTTAAATATAAAAAATGTACAGCCTTAGTTAGTACTAAAAGAAAAAAAATATTTAAGTAATTTATCATTCGTTATTACTTAATGAGTGTTACTTTTAAACCAACGGATGTGACGAAATGTAAAAATATTATGTTCACTTCGGTATATGTAAAAAATGTCACATTCATTTCGGTATTTTCCTTTAATAACCATCTTTATTTGTTCTGAAACAGTTATATATTTTAATTTAATATTATTATAAACTGGTGACTATATAATTTTCTGAAAATTCCGAAAGTGTCGCTCGGGAAAGTGACTTTCATGCGATACCGCGCGAATTCCTCATTTTGTTTTCGAAAAATTATTCAAAAACAATGCGTGTATTTTAAATTGTTCCGTGTTGCGCACGCGGAATTCCTTTTTTATCAGCAGCGAAGAAATGCGCGAAATTCCACCAGATGTTTAAATATAAAAATATCAAGCCGACAGCGAATAGTGAATCGAGTTTTCCACTAAAGGGAAATATGAAGTTCTTCCTGGGGATTGTTGTTTTTGCGATTTTCGCATCTGCAGTATTCGCAGGTAATAACATTTAAAATACCAGATCAATTACAACTGTGTTAAAATATATAAAAAATTACTAGTAGATGTTAAGAACATTTCGATTTACAAAAACTTTAAAAAACAATTAAAATCTATTTAACTATATCTTTAATTAATTTCTCACTTAACCCGTGGTGAAACATTTTTGAATATAATACTGGATATTTAATTAAAACACTTGGTTTGTTTCACTAATTTATATTTTCTCCGACTAGTTTCGACCATTGGTCATCTTCGGGGAGGAAGATGACCAATGGTCGAAACTAGTCGGAGAAAATATAAATTAGTGAAACAAACCAAGTGTTTTAATTAAATATCCAGTATTCTACTTAACTGTTTGGTGTTGTAGGCGTTCACTTTGTGGTACATCTTAGATACACTTGTAAATAAAACACTTTTTACTTTGTTTAACCACTGAATCTTACATTTAATTGTGTGACTAGTTTCGACTATCTAGTAGTCATTCTCAAACTAAAGTAAATACAAATTACACGTTAAAAACTATTTATACGGCTTCGAAGAGAGAATTAATCCCGGAATTTCCCTTCTTAATGACCAGGTTGACCTAATGTACACCTTAGGTCAACCTGGTCATTAAGAAGGGAAATTCCGGGATTTATTCGGGCCTTGTGTATTTCTAGTGCTTCCAGTAAATCCATTTTACGACCTTTTTCGGCAAAATGGATTACTGAAAGTACATCCTCGCCAAAAGTGTGATTCTCTTCTAAAGGATGGTTAGCATAGGTAGAACTATTATGTTTTAATCTAAAGGCTCGCTCGTGTTCTTTCAATCTTATTTCGATTCTACGACCAGTTTGCCCAATGTACACACCTTTACAATTTTCGCAGTTCAATTTATAAATGCCTGATCTAACTAGGGGATTAAGTTTTGTTTTTGGGTTTTAAAATCTATTTAGTTAATGAATCATACTATGGCATAAGCGATTTTTTAATGTTATATGTTTTGTAGAATTAAATTGTTTGTTTCTGACTTGTCCAATATCCTTGGATTTTGTGGATTAATAATGATTATTATTTTTTGTTTGTCGTTTCTCAGCTTTCTCTGGATTATCCCTAAGCATTATCACCAAGTCTGTTTAGTCGTATTTATTTTAACCTTAAATAATAATTACTTCACGTAAACTCAAAAACATGCAGCTATTAAATTTAGGTGTCTCAAAATGTTTAAACAATTGATATTGACATTAGTTATTATTGAGTTATCTGTTATTGTTGAGTTTTTTCAAAAATACAAAAAAGTATGCTTACTTGACTCAAAAATTCAACGATTTTAATAATGAGCGGTTATGGTGTTCGCGCAAGAATCTATGGGATTACATTAAAATTAGAACTATAGAAGAAATTGAAAAAAAAAACTTCAAATTCTTGAAAACTTATCTCCTTTTCATGTGGTAAATTTTAAGATTTACTTCCTTCTTCCTCGACGTAAAGAATACGCGTTCTTTTTTTACAAATTCTTGTAGAATTACTTGCCTTTGAGGTATCAATTTTCATCCCTCATTCATTTCTTTATAAAGAATGTCACATTAAAAATATACTTTTAAGAATATATTCACATAAACAGGGATTTTTTATAATCATACGCATGGCAATGCATACTCTGCAAATGTTCAGGAATTCGTTGATCTTATTAAAGTGTTCTATTTGAAAATTGTAACGAGTGTTTCTAATCCTAGATTAAGCATGAAGTAAAATTTTGAGTTTAGAAAAGCCTGAAAATTTGGTTTGGTTGCGTAGCGCGAAGCGCGGAGCGACCAAACCAAATTTTCAGGCTTTTCTAAACTCAAAATTTTACTTCATGCGCCAAGCGTATAAAACACTGATTTAACGTGAAGTTCAAATGATACTACTTTAACATACTGCTTAGGAGTATATTTTAAACTTCACAGTATTTCAGTGTTGTATACGCGTGGCGCATGAAGTAAAATTTCGAGTTTAGAAAAGCCTGAAAATTTGATTTGGTCGCTCCGCGCTTCGCGCTACGCGACCAAACCAAATTTTCAGGCTTTTCTAAACTCGAAATTTTACTTCATGCTTAATCTGGGATTGGAAACACTCGTTAGAGGCTGCAATTTGAAAGTTTTTATTAAAACCACGATGGTCTGAAAATGTACATAAAAAATCGTAATATGTATACCTAAAAGGAAAATTCCCTGTATCAATCCTTAAAATATATATTAATAATAATAATATATATTAATAATAATAATATATATTAATAATAATAATAATAACAAATTCAAAAGGCGATTATCATTATTTATTAAACTAAATATAAAGGGAGTGTTTCGTCTCCCTTTATATTTAGTTTAATAAAGAATGATAATCGCCTTTTGAATTTGTTATTATTATTATTATTAATATATATTATTATTATTAATATATATTATTATTATTAATATATATTATTATTATTAATATATATTATTATTATTAATATATATTATTATTATTAATATATATTATTATTATTAATATATATTTTTAATATTTTTATGGAAATTATGTCATTTTATAGTACAAAAAAAAATCATTAATAATTTTGCTTGTATTGAAAAATATAAGCTTGCTGGTTTAAAATCAATATCTTAATGTGATTATTTTTGTTCAGATGTGAATAAAAATCATGGGAAGATTAAGGGATTGAAGGAAAGTGACAATTCTGCAGTTTCAGAAGGTAAGTTTGATCACTTTATAAAAACTAATCTAAGATTCTATTAACCAAAATATTTTTGAAAAGAAAACATTAGGGAATAGAACCTAAATAAATTATACAGGGTGAGTCACTAAGCGGAAATCGGTCTATAGTGGGCGGATCGTAGAAAATAGCAAAAAAAGTTTCAAATAAAAGTTGTTCAGAATCAAGTTTTTCATAACCCAAAATTATTGCTAAATATGGCGGCCTTGCGGTTGTACCGGAAGTAAACACCAACTTCCTTATTTTAAATAGAACCCCATATATTTTTACATTTTTGGATTGCTCGTTAAAAATAAACATGAGTTTATGCACACAATATTGGGTCTCAGTTGAACCGTTTTCGAGTTATTTCATTTTTTTTTTTGATAAATTTGACGATTTTAGAGCTTGACGCCATTAACAATATCTTCAAAACGAAATAAATTAGAGTTGTGCGGCTTACGGTTTTGGATTCGGGAAGAAATTTAGTATTTGTTTAGGTTTTTGCCATTGTCAGATTTTCTAAATTGAACCGAGTCCGTCGACGGTATTCTTCAGTACTTCAAACATGCATAACTTAATTTTTTTAAATGGAACCATCTATCTTGAGATACTTTATCTGATGCGAAATTAAATTTCCTTTTTATTGATACCGGGTTGTTGCCATATCCTTCTAACAAATGTCAGAAAATGTACAGCTAAAATAATTAAGAAAAAGTAATGTGATTTTATACCATGGAATTGATACAACAATTGCGGATATTCCCTGTTTTTTTCTTAAGGTCAATTTAAAGCTTTAAACAAGTGTTTTCCACTCCCAGACTAAGCATGAAGTAAAATTTCGAGTTTAGAAAAGCCCCGCGTAGAAAATTTGTCGAGGGTCGCGCCAGCGACCCGAGACAAATTTTCACGGGGCTTTTCTAAACTCGAAATTTTACTTCATGCGCCACGCGTATAAAACACTATAATATTGTTCAATTTATGTGTATTCAAACCTCACTTAAAATCTGTGTTTTATACGCGTGGCGCATGAAGTAAAATTTCGAGTTTAGAAAAGCCCAGAAAATTTGTCTCGGGTCGCTGCGCGACCCTCGACAAATTTTCACGGGGCTTTTCTAAACTCGAAATTTTACTTCATGCTTAGTCTGGGAGTGGAAAATACTCGTTTAAAGTTTCAAATTGAACTTATTTAAAAATCAACAAATGTCAGAAGATGTACAGCTAAAATAATTAAGAAAAAGTAATGTGATTTTATATAAAAATAATGACATACCATGGAATTGATACAACAATTGCGGATATTCCCTGTTTTTTTCTTAAGTTCAATTTAAAGCTTTAAACAAGTGTTTTCCACTCCCAGACTAAGCATGAAGTAAAATTTCGAGTTTAGAAAAGCCCCGCGTAGAAAATTTGTCGAGGGTCGCGCCAGCGACCCGAGACAAATTTTCACGGGGCTTTTCTAAACTCGAAATTTTACTTCATGCGCCACGCGTATAAAACACTATAATATTGTCCAATTTATGTGTATTCGAACTTCACTTAAAATCTGTGTTTTATACGCGTGGCGCATGAAGTAAAATTTCGAGTTTAGAAAAGCCCAGAAAATTTGTCTCGGGTCGCTGCGCGACCCTCGACAAATTTTCACGGGGCTTTTCTAAACTCGAAATTTTACTTCATGCTTAGTCTGGGAGTGGAAAATACTCGTTTAAAGCTTCAAATTGAACTTATTTAAAAATCAACAAATGTCAGAAGATGTACAGCTAAAATAATTAAGAAAAAGTAATGTGATTTTATAAAAATAATGACATACCATGGAATTGATACAACAATTGCGGATATTCCCTGTTTTTTTCTTAAGTTCAATTTAAAGCTTTAAACAAGTGTTTTCCACTCCTAGACTAAGCATGAAGTAAAATTTCGAGTTTAGAAAAGCCCCGCGTAGAAAATTTGTCGAGGGTCGCGCAGCGACCCGAGACAAATTTTCACGGGGCTTTTCTAAACTCGAAATTTTACTTCATGCGCCACGCGTATAAACCATTGATTTACAATAAAGTTAAAAATATACAGTGAATATTTTATTTCGGTAAACAAATCCCTATGTATACCCAGATAAAAAAACACATTAGAAAACAAAAGTTGGCCCACAGGTAAATGCTATAGTAATCTTAAAAAAAATTTGCTACTAGATTCCTCATTAAAAAGTGTCAAAGTTCTAAATGTCCAGATTCAGTCGTTTTTGAATAAAAAAATAAAAACGATTTCGCAAAAAATCAGTTTTGATTAATGTCTCGAAAACAGAAAAAGATATTTCAAAATTGTTTTCAGATTATTGTTAGGCCCTAAAACTTTGCCCTAATTTAACCGACTCTCTATCTCTTCAAATACCTAAAATCCCTATACATTCTCTTGAAATACGGTATAGGGTCTCCCCAATGGTGCCTGTCCCATTAGTGCGTATCTCCCAAGAACGCACTAGTGGGACAGGCACCATTGGGGAGACCCTATACTATATTTCAAGAGAATGTATAGGGATTTTAGGTATTTGAAGAGATCTTGGCTCAAGTTAAAGATAGAAAAACAAGTTTTATTAACACTCTGTATATCGTCCGAACCCTGATTTAAACCTTAACTTGAGAGTACTATTTCTTTTAAGTTTAAGAGAGAGGGTCTCCCCAATGGTGCCTGTCCCACTAGTGCGTATCTCCCAAGAACGCACTAGTGGAACAGGCACCATTGGGGAGACCCTATACTGTATTTCAAGAGAATGTATAGGGATTTTAGGTATGTGAAGAGATCTTGGCTCAAGTTAAAGATAGAAAAACAAGTTTTATTAACACTCTGTATATCGTCCGAACCCTGATTTAAACCTTAACTTGAGAGTACTATTTCTTTTAAGTTTAAGAGAGAGGGTCTCCCCAATGGTGCCTGTCCCACTAGTGCGTATCTCCCAAGAACGCACTAGTGGGACAGGCACCATTGGGGAGACCCTATACTGTATTTCAAGAGAATGTATAGGGATTTTAGGTATTTGAAGAGATCTTGGCCCAAGTTAAAGATAGAAAAACAAGTTTTATTAACAATCTGTATATCGTCCGAACCCTGATTTAAACCTAAACTTGAGAATACTATTTCTTTTAAGTTTAAGAAACAGTGATTGACTGGTAATAGGCCTAGGATATTATATAATTTTTTTTTAGAATCAAGCGCGGGACTTTCTACTGATATTGGTTGGTTTGGAGGTTCTACTTCAGGACAGGATAATGAAGAAACTGACGTTCAAGGACAGGATAATATCATCGAAACAATTGGACAATTCTTCAGCAACATCTTAAAGATAATCGTCGATTTCGGTAAGGATGAAAATTTAGAGAAAAACGAATACAATTCTAGTAATTAAATCAAATTAAAATACTTTTAAAGCCTACCCACTGAACAAACACATTTAAGTAATGTTTTATCAACATTAAAATAACGTTTAATATTGCTACAATGTTAATATAACGTTATTTGTTTGTTTTTTGCTCAGTGGGTATTGTAGATACTTACCAATTGTATGTCGATTTACCATCTCTCATCTTAATTTTTGGAAATGATCAAGTTTTTTCAAGTGAATTTCGTTTTTTTTAAGCACAAAACATCCCGTTTTTTGGAGACGCCGTGAAGTGGGTAAGTAACCAATTCCAGCAGGTGTTCGGCCCTTCTGGCAATGACGTGACACCCTCTAGCAACGAAGGTAATGACGGCAATGACGGCGGCGATGAAAACACGGAATCATCAGACGGTGATTGGGGTAATACAGAAGATGACGAGACTAACGAAGATGGCACATCAGAACCAGAGTCAGCAACACCAGCTTCAGAAGTTGGTCCATCGGAATCTACAGAAGCAAACAAGCCAGTTACCGCAAAGGAAGAAGCGGCTGCTGAAGTAAACAAACCAGTTGAAGTTTCCGCAAGCGGAGAACCGGCTACAGAAGCACCCAAGCCAGCTGAAGGGTCCGCAACAGCTGCAGGAGTAAACGAACCAGCCACAGAAGCCAAAGAAGCACCACCTGCAACTGAAGGTGGAAGTGTTGCGGTAGCAGTGGAAAGCACACCTGTAACTGGAGCACCCGTTCCGATTGAAGAAGGAGAATCGACACCGGCAACACCAGCCGAAAATTCAGAAAAACCCCCAGTTGAAGCCCAAGCTAAATCCAGGTTTGTTCGCTCGAAATCGGAAAAATCAAAGATCCATTCACAGAAATCCCACAATCATAAATCGCAAAAATCTAACAACGCGAATAAATTGAGGGAAGGCAAAGCGAAAGCCAGGCAGTGGCATTCCAAACACGGTGCTAAATTTGAGAAATCAAGGACTGGTTCTAAAAATTTGAAGAACCATTCCCAGAAATCTCACTTAAAATCCCACTCCGGAAAGAAAAACGAGAAATCTAAGCAATTTCTGCTTGATTCCAATAAGCAATCATCTTAATTAAGGTACTAAATAAGTGTGTATAATAAAAATAACATGTCGTTATTTAATTATTGTCGTTTTCTTTTTTTTATCAACAGGGTGACTTCGAAACGCATCTTTTTAGAATAGAATAGGATTAAATTGAACTAAAATTAAAAAAAAATACATATGAAAATACAATAAAAATATCGTATGTTCAATAAAAAAAACTTCTAGAGTGCCATGGAAAATATTCTAAATTGGCAACTCTGCAATTCTTTATATTTAATTATTGTCGTTTTCTTTTTCTATCAACAGGGTGACTTCGAAACGCATCTTTTTAGAATAGAATAGAATTATATTAAACTAAAATGAAAAAAATACATATGAAAATACAATAAAAATATCGTGTGTTCAATAAAAAAAAACTTCTAGAGTGCCATGGAAAATATTCTAGATTGGCAACTCTGCAATTCTTTATGATAATTATTATGTCTGACGTTTTATATGTCAATTTCTGTAGCGTGTAGCCAACTTAAATTTAAAAAAAGATTATATCATGGCACTCAAGATGTTTTTTTTTATTAAGCATACAGTATTTATCTATTTATCTTTCCAATGTATTGTAAAGTTTATAATTTTGTGGGCAATAAAAAGGTGTTGATTAAAATAGCATTATTTTCTTACCTGTGTAAAATAATAATTAATAATTATGAGTAATGTTTATTCCTTTAAGTGCCATTGCACAGTACGAAATTTTGGCAATCTAGCGGTACTTAATTATTATGTTGTGAAGTATAAGTTCATTTGTCTTTTATTAAGAACTAATAGTAAGATACTTTTAAATAAAATCTAAATTTAAAAATTCCCATTCATAACGCGCCAAAACATGGCAAGTTATTTTTACTATTTTGGGGTGGCAGTAACCGGTAATTTCTCATTGGCGTTTTGATTTCGTTTATGTATTTTTGTATATTAAAAATATCTTCCCAAGTTTTGGTGCGATATTTGATCATTTTCGGTCATTGTAGTTTTCTATACTAAACAATTCAAATTTTGTAAGCAATAAAAATAAACAATTTTCACTCTATACGAGAAAATAACATAAAGTATAGAATTTTATTTGGAAGACATTGATTTTTTCTTTTAGGTGTCTTATACGCGTGGCGCATGAAGTAAAATTTCGAGTTTAGAAAAGCCTGAAAATTTGGTTTGGTCGCGTAACGCTACGAAATTTTACTTCATACGCCACGCGTATAAAACACTGATTTAAAGTGAAGTTCAACAACACATAGAGCAATGATTACACTAGCCAACAGAATTTGACTTTTTCTCTGTCCTTGGGACTAGACCTGAATTTTTCGATTGCTTGGGTGTAATAAAGTACCGAAATCGCGATGAAACCGCCGAGACTTTGGTTTTGAGGTTAGGATTCGCAAAAAAACCTTTTTTTTACTTTTTTCACTATAACTTTGGAACAAAGCAAGATAAATTGAATCTGATAATACTGCTTGAAAGCTTATACCCAGGGCTACATTTGGTATATAAATGACCTTGGTCGGGTAATCGAAACCCAAATTAAAAAAAAAAATCCGTAAAAAAAACCGCAAAAATCGCGTGTTTTGAAACATTTTTGCGATTTCAATCGATTATAAAAAAAAAACTACGCTAGATAGCTCAGATCAGTTTCCCTGACCTGAAAGCCTATTAAATGGGCTACAATTTCTGTATAGAACATCTCTGAGACTTAATGAGAAGTCTTCGAAATAATGGGTTTTGTTTGAAAAAATCGCGAAATTTGCATGGGGTGCCCAGGTTGTGTGCTGAAATATGGTCCAATATATAATGAGTATACATTTTATATATCGATATATGTTTGGAATATGTATCGAATAACTCAAATAACTAGAATAACTTAATAACTCGAATAACTTGACCAACATCGTTTGAATTGCAGCATTTTTGTAGTCTTTCATATGCAACAAGCAGATTTTTATTGCGTGCTTCAGTTTCAATTTTACATTACAAACAAGATTTTTTAAAGGCATTCAAATGCATCCGACAGATTTTAAATGTGTTGTGGAATTTTATAATTGAAGGAGAAAAAGACCATAAAATATTGATGAATAATGAAAAATAAATTCGAAAAAATGCAGTTTTCGTGATTTTTTCAAACACAAATTAATGTTTACAAGACTTCTGAACACGTAACAGAGGTGTGCCATGTAGAAATTGTAGCCCTTTTAATAGGCATTTGAATGGTTACGACAGATTTTAAATGTGTTGTGGAATTTTCTATTTGAAAGGGAAAAAGACCAAACAAATTGCAAATTTCGCGATTTTTTCAAACAAAACCCATTATTTCGAAGACTTCTCATTAAGTCTCAGAGATGTTCCATACAGAAATTGTAGCCCATTTAATAGGCTTTCAGGTCAGCGAAACTGATCTGAGCTATCTAGCGTAGTTTTTTTTTTATAATCGATTGAAATCGCACAAATGTTTCAAAACACGCGATTTTTGCGGTTTTTTTACGGATTTTTTTTTTTAATTAGAGTTTTGATTATCCGACCAAGGTCATTTATATATCAAATGTAGCCCTGGGTATAAGCTTCCAAGCAGTATTATCAGATTCAATTTATCTTGCTTTGTTCCAAAGTTATAGTGAAAAAAGTAAAAAAAAAGGTTTTTTGCGAATCCTAACCTCAAAACCAAAGTCTCGGCGGTTTCATCGCGATTTCGGTACTTTATTACACCCAAGCAATCGAAAAATTCCGGTCTAGTCCCAAGGACAAAATGGCTGTTGGGTAGTGTTATGAGCAACTCAATATACATTGACGGTATTGGGTAATTACGTGGACCTAATTCATGTCACACGTGGAATTCGTCATACAAGGTGAAGGTTATTAAACTAGTAAAGTCGACTTAATTCAATATAGTCGACCTTGCGCGATTAAGGACCTTGAGGAATGAAAAATTCCACGCGGCACGAATTTTTCTTGTGACGTCAAATGTTAAGGTTATTAAACTTATAAGGTCGACTCGATTCAATACATCCGACCTTATGAGATTAACGACCTTGGACAGTGACGTCACGTGTGGAATTCCACATGTGACGTCAAAAATCAAGGTCATTAAATGTATAAGGTCGACTCATTTCAATATAACCGGCTTTACGCGATTGAAAACCTTGGCCAGTGACGTCACTTGTGGATTTCCTCATATGACGTCAGCTGTCAAGGTCAATTATGTAATTTTAACGTGTTCTAAATCTTTGTGTATTTTTTATTGTTTTGACGACGGGGTACTATTTTTAAATACCAAACTAATATATTTTTATTGATTTGTTATATATAATTGTATGTTTGTTACTCCTACGTTTTTAATTACTTCAATGTGACTTATGTAAACCTTTTGTTTTAACATGCAATAAATGATTTGATTTGATTTGATTTGATTTGAATAAATTTATAAGGTCGACTCATTTTAATATAGCCGGCTTTACGCGATTGAAAATGTTGGCCAGTGACGTCACTTGTGGATTTCCTCATATGACGTCAGCTGTCAAGGTCATTAAATTTATAAGGTCGACTCATTTTAATATAGGCCTTACGCGATTAAAAACCTTGGCCAGTGACGTCACTTGTGGATTTCCTCATGTGACGTCAACTGTCTAGGTCATTAAATTTATAAGGTCGACGCATTTCAATGCAGTCGTCCTTACGCCTGAGGAATATCGACATAAAGAAGGCGGTAGGCATCCTCACGGGCCACTGCCTCCTAGCCAGACATGCACAAAAGATGGGTCTTGAGCACAACGACTTTTGCAGAGGATGCCTGGATGTGGAGGAGGAAGAGACGGTACTCCACTATCTGGGATAACAGAGCTGGGCAGGATTCGAATCATTCAGGATTCAAATCCTGGATTCGAATCCTTTTAGAAGATTCAAAAGAGGCATTCGAATACTTTAGTTCAACTGGATTCGTGATCCGAGTTCGTTAAATTTTTTTAAGAGGATTCGTATTCGAATCCAAATGTGGGTGATTCGAATCATAAAAGGTTTCGAATATTTATAAAAGGATTCGAATACTTACAAAACTTTTTGAATCGTCAAAAATATTTCGAATTAATTGTAAGGATTAAATCATAATTATGGTTGCGACCGTAACTACGTGGTAATTCATGATCACTGAATCAAACACTTACTATGTTTTTACCACAAAATATTTATTGTATGTATATATATTATATTACACAAATATACACATAAATTCACGACTTAAGTTTCGACGTTTGACGGTCATTATCAAGTGAAACAAATTACAAAGGATAATGACCGTCAAACGTCGAAACTTAAGTCGTGAATTTATGTGTATATTTGTGTAATATAATATATATACATACAATAAATATTTTGTGGTAAAAACATAGTAAGTGTTTGATTCAGTGTAAGGATTAACTTTAAAAATGTCTTTTGTGTGTTATTAAATTTCTCGTTAAATCAATGTTTTATAAGCGTGGCGCATGAAGTAAAATTTCTAGTTTAGAAAAGCCCAGAAAATTTGTCTCGGGTCGCTGCGCGACCCTCGACAAATTTTCACGGGGCTTTTCTAAACTAGAAATTTTACTTCATGCTTAGTCTGGGAGTGGAAACGCTCGTTCGAAAATTCAAACTAAATGCTTTGATAAGAACATTAAGTGACTAAAAATGTTTTTAAAGATTATAATCTTGTTTTCAAAATGTTGTTTTATATTATTTGATTTGGTCAGTTTGAATATAATTCCATGACTTTTCTCTATCTTTCTTGGTTTTAATGATATTCAGTGAATTTTTTATTTACGTAACTTTCAGGCATTCGTCGATTTTATAATAGAGTTCAATTTGAAGTTTTGAAGGGGTGTTTCCACTCCCAGGCTAAGCATGAAGTAAAATTTCGAGTTTAGAAAAGCCCCGTGAAAATTTGTCGAGGGTCGCGCAGCGACCCGAGACAAATTTTCGGGCTTTTCTAAACTCGAAATTTTACTTCATGCGCCACGCGTACAAAACACTGATTTGAAGTGAAGTTCAAAAACACACAAATACATCTTTAATCAGAGTAACAGGAAATCAGATATTTAGTCTGTTATCAACGATGTTCAGTGTTCTTAATAAATAATTAGATTTTCAATATTTTTGTTAAAACAACTGGTAACGATATTTATATATTAATGGTCGCAAAAATATAATAAAATCAAATTTATTCTTAAAGGATTTGTATTCGTGATTCGAAAAAACAGGATTCGAATCATATTTATTTCTTACGAATCCTTTATTCGAGAACTTGTGATTCGAATCATATTAGGTGATTCGGATTCGTGATTCGAATCCTTTCTACCAGGATTCGTCCCAACTCTGTGGGATAATGCCATGCTCTTGAAAGGAAAAGGATCAAGTACCTTGGTAGGCAGTACGCGAATGGACTAGCGGACCTCACTCACACCTCTAGATGTGAGAAATCTGATCGGGTTCATTAGGTGCTCGGATTGGTTTGTATATGTGGGGAGGGAGGGGAGATCTGACTCCTTTTCACCCTTATGGTATCACAAGGGGCCCTTTGAGACTAAGTGAGCGGTCTAACTGCTGCTATTGAAACCTAACCTTCAGAACCTACACTTGAGGAATGACGTTACGCGTATAATTCTTCATGTGACGTCAAAAGTTAAGGTTGCTAAACTTATAAAGTCGGTTTAATTCAATATAGTCGACCTTATGCGATTATTATTATTAGAAATATCAATATCAATATATTCAAAATTAAATTGCGAGTAGAGCCTCTTTTAAGTGCTAAATCCAGCACTGATCATCGCAAATTCAGAAATTTCATTTAGAAATAAACAATTTTGAAATAAAAAAGCTTTTAGTTGTCAATAACAACATCAAAAATGCTATAGACTTTCGTATGGAAGTTAAATTACAAAAAATAATTGATAACAAAAATGAGTTAGAAATCTCTTGGTTAATTAAGAAATAACATGTTATTTATACTCAATGCAGAAATGCACAAAAACTTTCCCTAAATATTTATTTAATTTATGTGACGCAAAACATGGTAAAAAAAGATTACAAAATATAATTGATTACAAAAATGAGTTAGAAATCTCTTCCCACTGAGCAAACACATTTTAATAATGTTTCATCAACATTAAAACAACGTTTAATTTTGCTATAATCTTGATAAAACGTTATTTGTTTGTTTTTTGCTCAGTGGGTTAGTTAATTAATTAATAATATGTTTTTAATAGTCCATGTAGAAAAGTACAAAAATTTCTCTTGAAAAATGTTCCTCTAATTTGTTGCGTTACTTAAATAAATTAAATAAAATTTTATTTATTTATGTAACGCAAAAAATAGGAAAAACAAACGAAAAAATGTGGTTATAGTTGGGTTAATTTATATCTTTAATTCATTTCTCACTTAACCCGTCGTGAAACATTTTTCAATCTAATACTGGATGATTTAAATTAAATTTAAACACTTGGTTTGTTTCACTTATTTATATTTTCTCCGACTAATGGTCGAAACTACTATCCTTTTCAAAAAGCGAGGCATGTCACTTTCGGATGCTGTATTTTCAAAAGAAAAAATCTTGGAAAATATATAAATACGTATCTACATTCCTTGGAATGTTCCTCATTTATTTTGAGAAAATCAAATTTTTATCACATTTATTTACTGAGATATTGATAAAAATGTTTAAAAAGGTACCTACATTTTTGTGGATTTTTACTAAGATCAACTTTAACATTTTATATAAATTGGTATGGAGTCAGTTTTCCTAATCCTTTTTTCCTAATTTTTTTTTCCTAATCCTTTTTTCCTAATATTTTTTTTTTCCTAATTTCTATTATTATTATTTTCCTAATACTATTTTCCAAATTCACATTTTATTTCCGAGACTCATTTCCAAATGTACAGTTCAAAAACCAATGTAGCAACCGACGTCCTTTAAGTACTCCATAGCTTCCTCCCGCCGATCTTCATACTGGAGAACGACGTTCGTAATCCTTTCTTCGTTCTGCTCCATAGCTTTGCTCACGTCTCGCCGGACTCTTTTCCCTAAATTTAGGTCGCGGATCATGCCTTCAGTGTCAGATTGCTCTTTCTTGAGTTCCTTGAGGAGAGTGTACAAACCCGGATGGTTCTTTCCCACCACAAGTGCGAAACGAGTATGCCAACCTGTAAGATAAGATGTGGGATAAAGGACAGTTGTTGGATTCAGGAAAAAGTAAAAGGAACCTTCTGAAAGGTTGTTGGTTCTCGATAGGTTTTGGAGCGTCGCATCGTACATGTTCCAAACATCTGGTGGGTATCGGGCATCAACGGCTCGACGTCTACCTCGAGCTGTCTGTCCTTTTACGTACGTCGTCTACGGGGTAGTAATACTTGTAAAAAATAACTGATGAGCAGACTGATAGCGGACTGATGAGAAAGAAAAAATACCCGAAAATAGTCGACCACCGATTTGAATGCAGGAGGTGCTTGGTTTTCGAATTCAGCAAACACAGATAACACGTCGGCGAGAGGAACGAACGCGATAGCGCACATCATTCGCGCTGCATCTTTTATAGTTCGATCTTTCTTATCGCTATACGCCACTTGCAGCCCCTTCTGTTGGATGTACCGGTACACTGCTTGTCGGAGGTGAAAAAAGCAGGCTCTGACTTTCGTACTCTCCGTCATGATTTTTCTAATTGCGTTCAGGATAGCGAGTTCAAAATCCGTCATCACAATAACCGGCACTCTGCGTGGTATGCCTGCTTCCTCACACGCGTTTCTGATGACATCCAGTACTTTTTCGTACGCGACTTGTTTTTTATTTTCCAGCAGTGCGTATACGAGAGGGATAGCGACTATTTGTTGTTTACCGTTCCGAATTTGTGTCAGGGAAGCAAGGACAGTGAAGAGTTGAAAAAAAATTTGCGGTACAACCTGAAAAAATAATACGGTACAACTCGAAAAATAAAATAAAAATAATGTACATTATGAAAAGAATAAACCTAACCTTGAAGGTGCCGTCCAAGTACCAATTTGGACTTCTCATTAACAGCCGCAAGTTCTGTATGGTCGCAAAAATCAGAATTCGTCCCATCCCTTCGTTTTCTTCGTCATCATCATCCTCACGCGAGTCATACAAAAGGAAATTTTCACCCGTATGTGTTTTCGCATATAACTCTGGTACTTCTTCCAAATCTTCGATGTCGACAGGGTTCGTTGGCATATTTTGTCTTCTTCTTCGCGAAATTAATTTTGCCATATTTGGCCTGTCAGGTAGATGAGCCAGAACAGCAGCTGGCACGCCGTCCAATTCTTCGCGCAACACTTGAATAGGAGGGGCTTCGGGGTGTTCCACCGCTTTTCTCTTCACGCGATATTTTAATTTGATGGCTTCGACGGCATCATAGTCTGGAGCGAGTCGTATGCATCCGGCCGACACTTCCAGTAAACATGGAGTCGCAGCCCATCCCCACTCAATTTCCAAATAATTTCAAAAGGAAGAGTGCGGGCCAATGATTATAACGCCAAGAGGTCCAGGTAGTCAGCCATTTTCAGTAAGGGTGACTTTTTTCATTTCATTCATAATTTCTAAAAGTAACTAAATCTTTCCGGATTATTTTACAAATTATTGATATTTTATTTAGAATAATAATAATTTTAACCGACGACGAAAACAGGACCGCAATAATCTATTTTGAGGCCCTATACATTTCTTTCCTGTTTTGTATGGTACATTTTTGGGTACCATACAAAAAAAGACTCCCAAAAAATTAGACAACAAGAAATGAAATTAAAAAAGGAAAAATATTCATGTAGTAATAAAAAAATTATTACCTATTTACATTTTTTATTAAAATATTAGATTTTCGCTAATTTCCAATAGAGTGGTCATTAGAATCAGTAGATAATACAATTAAATAAACAAATTCACTTGGACAACAAAAACTTAAAAAATGAGAACAATTATAAATAATACCTACAGGGAAATTTTCTTTTAAGTATACATCTCCCGATTTGTAAACTTTTAGAAATTCGAAGTTTTTCAAAAGCGTTCAATTTGAAGCTTCTAATGAAACTTGAAAATTTAGTTTGGTCGCTTAGCGAAGCGAGGCGACCAAACCAAATGTTCAGACTTTTCTAAACTCCAAATTTTAGTTCATGCGCCACGCAAGTGTAGTTTAAAATATACTGGCATAATTTCTTAAAGTAACTAGATCTTTTCGGATGTTAAATAAATCTTGTATATCTTTTTACAAGTTATTGTATTCAGAATAATAATTATAATTGAATTCAATTACGAAAATAATAGATTCTGTTGTTTATTAATTCACATAGTTTAATATAATTAACGTACATCAATCCTTTTGTGTTTACCCTTTCACGTTTTAAGGTCCCCTAATCGATCATTAAATAAAATAAACCAACGACAAAAACAGGACCGGATTAATCTATTTTGAGGCACTTGACATTTCTTTTCTGCCAGACCCTCACAAAAAAATATCATACAAAAATACACTCCCTAAAAAATTAGGCAACAATAAATAAAATTAAATAAATACAAAAATTCATGTCGTAATTAAAAAAGTAATGAGTATTTCATTTAAAATTAAACACTGTTAGTAGCTTCAAATTGCACGCTTTTCAAAAGAACGAATGCCTGAAAATGTATAATGTATATATCGAAAATAAAAACGAAAAGAAAAATTTTCTGTATGTGCCCATAGAGTAAAATGTTTGTAATTAAATTTGTACCGATATATTCTATGAGATTTTGAAATAACAAACATTTTTTTATGTACTATTAACTAAAGTAATCACTTTGTAATTTCGTTTTAAATGTGTGATGTATACGCTCTTTTAATATGAGAAAAAACGATATTAATCGAATTACGAAGGTTTAAAATTTAGAATGAATCGTGAGATTTTGATTAAATCAACAGAAAATATTGAGAAATAAATGAACTATTTCTTGTTTAGAGAGAAATCAAATCGCTTGAAATAAAATTGTAAGTTATTGAAATTTTCAATTCTTCCACATTTAATCTTTAAAAGTGTTTTAAAAGGGAAAGTGCCCAAATGTCTAAGAAAATAAGTTCGTAATTTATTTGACTTCGTGAAAACATAAAAGTAAATTACAAATACATTGAAATGTATAATTTTATTTTATTGGGGAGCGCGTATTTTATTTAACCTCTTATACTTTTACTTATATTGTGAAATATAATAAATCTTTCATACCTTTTGCGTTTTTAAAAATGGACGGTTTGATTGGGCCCCACAAAAAAACGGGCCCTAGACATTTATCTCATTTGTCTACGCTGTGATCCGGCGATTGATAATAAAGAGTTTTCTTCGGGCGGACACTGTAAGCGAAATGTTAAAATTAACGTATATGTTATTTTTAACAGTTCAATCTAAGTACACACATCAATTACCAAACCCGCTTAGACTGTGATGATAATGAATAACATGTACGATAAATCACTAATAGTTTAATTGAGTTATGTGGAGTATATAATCACAATGAAACACTTTTTTATTCCTTACTTCACTTTTATTTTTATTCCGTTAGATGTATGTTTCGAGTTATAAGCACTCATTATCAATAACTATTCCAGTTATTAATAATGAGTGCTGAGCACTCGAAATGTACATCTAACGGAATAAAAATAAAAGTAAAGTAAGGAATAAAAAAGCGTTTAAATGTACGTTAAATTTAACATTTCGCTTACAGAATCAGCTCACTTATTTCTAAAATTCCACTTGTTATTTGTTATTTAAACAAAACCCACTTGTCAGTGTAAGCTTTTATTTTCTTCCAGAATTGAATTGTTGAGATATTCAGCAGTAATGAAACTTTTTAAACTTAAAATATAACTTATTTAATTTTGAATGTTTTAACTTAATTATAGTTATAGTAATTTATAATATAATTAAAAAAAATACAAAAACAAATAAAAAACAGCAGATTTGAACCCCTGACCTTGACATTGACAACCATAGAAATTACCAATTACACCACCGAGAAGACATAAAACTTTTCAAATGTGTTCGTATACATAGACTCTTTGAGAAAGTTATGGAATATAAATATTTTATAATATATAAAATATGAATTGCTCGCTAATGCCCATTTTAGCATACCTTAAGGCGACATAGCGCGGGGGCTTCTTAAACCCTCCCCCGCATTGCGGGTTCTTGCACCCCTAGTTACGCTGTTAGTACTGTAATAATTTTACTTTTGGGTAGTGATGGGCAAGATCGAGTATCTCAAGGATCGATCAATCACTGATCGATTAGTTGAAGTATCGAGCAGATCGATCAAAAGATCGAGCTGTTCAAAAAGATCGAGCCACTCACAAAGATCGAGCCGATCAAAAAGATCGAGCAGATGGAGCAGTCAATCTTATTTGATCATCACAAAAAATAACTCATTATTTAAATGCTCGCTATTTAACTAAATGAATAAATATAATAAATTGAAAGTATGCTTTTCAGTATAATTATAATTAATTTTGAATTTGTAATTTGAAAATCCTGCAAATACGAAAAAGTGTGGATTAATAAATAAATTGTACACTATAATTCTCCCGATCCGCCACAATTTAAATTCTAAATTGAATTATTGCTTGAAGTTAAAAATATATTTATATATTTGCACATACAGTTGAGGCATTAAAATTGTGCACGCTTCTGAGTTACAAAAAAACTGACACTGACGTGTCATACTTAATGAAAGTCACATTTACACATTACAAATTTCCTTTCCTAATTATTAGAAAAAAAAAATAGTGCAAATTTGCATAAAATAGTGCATATTTTGATAATTTTGTCCATATTAATGTCATATTTTAAATAAATTTTATGCATAAAATTTCGGTCCCTAGTTATGAGTAACACAAAGTTATATTTTATACATATTACATTAAAAAATAATGAGTTGATACATATTATTTACAAAAACAAGCAGCATTTACATTCATTTAATCTATTAATTACATTTTTATTTAAAAATGTTGATATCTTTTAACTTCTTGTAGTATTTAGAAAGCTGTTTAGTAAGATAGTTAAAATAATAATAATAAAGGTAAGTAAAGTAGATGTGAAAACTTTGAGGGTTACTTTATAATAACCATGAGAATATTAAATACATTTATTATTTATCGACAGACACAAATTGTTGTTTATTATATAAATAGTTTACTAGATAAAAATTAAAATGAACAAAAAACTATAAAACATGAATCGATATAGTAGAAGATAAGTATTTTAAAATTGTGTGTACTCGGTAGCGTACAGGCCAAGATCTTCGCGCATCATCCAGGCAACCTGTGTTCGATCCTACAGTCCGGCCACTTTTTATTTTTGTTTATATTACTTTTCATTTTTGCTTATATTACTTTTTGTTTATCATTTATTACAAAATCAGAGTATTCCATTATATAAATATTTATATTTATTTTATACATTGATATTACTATTATTAATATTTTGTCCGGTTGTTGGCGTTACGGTTTTCCAGAGAAATATTGTCGCACCTCTTTTACCTAGTTCTTAAAAAGGGCTCGAGTATAGTAATTATTGCTAATTTTACAGGCCATGTTTTATTTTTTGATTTCTTTTTTCATTAGTTTGTAAAGTGTAAATAAATTATATGCTAACAAATAATATTATAATACATATACATTTTATAATTATTTGGTTTCATTTTTGTATAATTATACGCTGGTAGTTATTGTTTCTCCCTTCCCCCTTCAACTCCTTAACGAGTGACCATTGCGGAATAAATACTCATTTTACTTAAAAATTATGTTTTACAACAGTTATTTTAATGACAATTTATGGTAGCTAGTTTTTCACTTTAAATAATCCTTATTAAATGATATAATAATAACTCTTACTTCATTCCGATTAATTCAACGTAATGTACGAGATAAAAATTAACATCAAAAATTGTACATGTAAATTCCCTATGATACGCCCTCAACGCCGACATACGGTATATTTTGATTAATCAAAATGTTTGATATTTAACATTTTGATTCATAAAAATACACAACGCCCTCAACGCCGACATACGGTATGGTATATTTTGATTAATCAAAATGTTTGATATTTAACATTTTGATTCATAAAAATACACAATTAATGACAAAAGTTATTAACTATCTGTTTTTTTTTTTTAATTATTATTAAACACAAATTTCAAACGCTGAAAAAGTTGGGAATTTAGTCATCCCGGCGGCGAGTGTGCCGCCGCGGGCCCGCAGACAAATGAAAATTCGGTTCATCTGTCGTGCGCGCAGAGACAAATGCACGCAACGCTGCCCCGGGTTACGCTCGCATTGTACACGGATGTGGTGTTTGGAATGCAAAAGTAAACTGAAACCGGCGGTCCGCTCCGAGCCAGCTACAAAAAGTACCTGCCAGAGTATCTTCACTCTGATTGGTAGAGAAAAGGGTCTGAGTTGGGACCCTGAAGAAATGCACCCCCCTTACGGCGGACAGGGGTACAAAATAAGTGTCGGCCAGATGACACGCACCCGTCTGGAGTGTGGTTGTGGGTGGCATCCAAGTTTTCTCCACCTTTTATGACGTCCACCGCCTGTCCGTGCGTCAACTGCAACCTCGTTACCGCCGTGGCATTACACAGTTTGCAGTTCCAAAAGACTCTTCCATTTTTTGTCAGGCGTTTACTATACAAAAATCCGCTCATGTGTAAAACATGGCTTAAGTTAGTTTGAATCAGTTCAACGGTCATTTTTACAGACGCAAATTTGGACACACGCACTGAAATATTGACACTTTCTAGAGGTTTTGTTTGCCTGACAAATGACGGTTGGCATGGGAACTTCACGGTTAACATTGGAAAATTACGAAAATTAGGAATATTAGGAAAAAAAAATTAGGAAAATTGTTAAATTAGGAAAATAATAAGTTAGGGAAAAAAAATCATTAGGAAAATAATATTAGGAAAACTGTACCCCAATCATATAAATTGATTGGCTACATATAAGAAATTGAAAAAAATACATGTAATAGATCAGACTTATATTTATATAACGACGCAAATAAAAATTAAATGTGTCCACCCTTTATTCCCCGATTTTAAAAAAAGTCGACACCTACGTTCTCGGTTATTTTACAATCAATTTACATACAAATAACAAATATTATATATTACACAATTATATTGCAAAATGTATAAAACAAATTATGAATATATCAAATATTCGATTTTTAGTGGATTAAAAATTGTTCGAAGAGATATAAAACAATGACGGTGAAAGTGAGGCGTGGGGAATAGAGGGGGTCCCGCTCGGTTCATCGTCGTTACGATGCGGACGATGATGAAAGATTTATAACGAAAGGGAAGACAGCAGTTATTTACAATTGGATTTATTTCATAATATTTATATTTACAACCACGATAATGGGATGGTGGATTAAAGAAATACTTAATTAAAATAAATTAAATTTTTCTTTAGTAGTCGGAGAAAATTCTTACAGTGTATTCAAACGCCATTTACAGTTTATTAATCTGGATATTGTTAATTAGTGTATTTTTGTTTGTTGTATTATATTTCTCACTCTATTTATATGTTTTTCAATGAAATATTATGTTTATCTTATATCACTATTTTTAATTGTGTATTGATGTATAAAGGAGATTTCCGTTGATAAATAAATAAATAAATATAAATAAGTGAAACAAACCAAGTGTTTAAATTTAAATTTAATTTAAATCATCCAGTATTGGGTTAATTTATATTCAAAGAGGCATACAAAATTTTGATTAGTCATTGAAATGTTTAGAATTTATTTAGAAATATCTATTATTAATTTTAAAGATATTCACACACTCATTAGTCACCAACGATGTTAAATAACAACGAAAAGATAAAAACATAATTATTCGAAATAAATTCCTGCGTCAATACATACCTACTTAATTATTATGTACTTCAAAAACTAATAGTTATTTAAAAAAATGAAAATAACAAGCTTCAAACATAACTAGATAATAACTAATAGCCTGTCTTAATTATTATTTACTGCAAAAACTAATTTTTATCCAAAAAAAAAAAAAAAATTCGTGTCTAATTTTAATAAAATTATCCATTTATCATTAAAATTTACAAGTAAACGGAATTCCTTTACATTGACAATACTGACATTAATCTTTTAAAATCTCAACACACTGAAAACTGGCAAAAAAATAAACATTTTAAAACTTTGAAAAAAATTACGCACTTTTATTTTATAAATTGACTAAAATCGATAAAAATAACAGAATCAAAACAAGAAAAGTCACTTCTTTCTTCTACAACCGTCAAAAAAAGGTGAAGGTGCAGTTATTGTAGATAATCTTACTGGCAATACTCACTAGATTTCGGGATATTACATTTAACTTCATTCGCAATAAATTCTTTAGACGCACCACCAAAACGTGTGTTATTATTACACATTTTAATTTTTACGTTTTGACGTACTTGTTACTGTGCGAGAAACGTGTTAGATTCCGATCATTTCATTACTAGGAGACATCACGTATCTATTTAATCACCTCGTTATTAATAACATCGATCACGTACTATTTTTATTTTTGGAGATTTGCGTGAGTGCATTAGATATTCTAAACCCTAAACATCCCTTATGTAATACGGATGTGTTTATTACGGTGCACCCGCCAGTACACGTGCAACCCTAATTATGAATTCAAGGGACAGATCTTCCGATTGTACTTCAAATCTAATTATTAATTCAAAGGGAAGATCTTCCAAATTTTAACTTGATTATAAATTCAAAGGGCATAGCTTCCAGGTACCTCAAACTCAATGTGAACGTGACAAGAAGGGTACCACCCTTCGGACACGCCCACATCAAAAACTTTAAAGCTGATTGATAAATACATGTCTCCACCTCCAGTTTCTAACATCTCTTCCCAATAGAAATTAAGCTATCAAAACTTACTTTTCATTTAAAACTAAAGAACAGAGCAAGTTTAAGTCAGTGTTAAGTCAGTAATCGAGTCTAGCTATTTCCAGTTAACAATCGTGTCGCACTATTTCCTAAAAGTCAAACTCCGCGATAAACGTCTAAGTACTAGTTCCAAACAAAGTGACTTCAACTTGTTCCGAACTATATTACTGTTAATCCGAGTATTACGCAAAGAATTCGTTGTAAACTGTTATTTGTGATTGTGAATATACAGGGTGTCCCATTAGTGCGGTCTCGGAAGATATCTCAGCTCTCGTTAAAGATAGAAAAAAATGTTTTCACCAAATTTGCTTGATTTTAAGAGCTGCATAACCTAAAATTAATTATGGTGTCCCATTATTCCATACTTAATACCAACTTTGTTATTTTAAACGGAACACCCTATATATTATTTTTTTATTTGATCCGCCTTTAAATGACCTACACAAAGATATATCATTATTGGCACTTTAGGTTATTTGTTACTTGAGAAAAAAATATTTTTTGAAAATTTTGGCAGTTTTAGTACTTTACTTAAAAATTCACTGTGTCCTTATTTTTTAAGATATCAGTCTGTAATTTTACACACATATGCAGTAAAGAATGCTCTATCCATTGACTATAACACATTTTAATATTACTTATAAAACCTAATAAAAAACTACCTTCTAATATTTAATATTAAAATGTACATAACTTCATTTTCTTAAATGGGACACCCTATATTTCTTTACTTTATCAGATCCGCAATGAAAAATGCTTTATTTTTTGTATAACATACCCTATATCTATTTTTATTAGTTTTTGAGATATTAACATTTTCCTGTCATATATGGGAAATTAGGCCACAATCAGCATTTAATTAATCTCTAATGGACGTCTAACTTTAATGGTATTTAGATATTTCAGTTTTACTTCAAATTATTGTTGATTTGGGAATATCAAGTTGTTTTTCTAACTGGCGGGAAGAAATTTGAGGGTTCTCAACAATGGACTGAATTACCAAATGTTCATTCTCTTCTTTCGTTGTCCTTTTCTTTTATTTATGACATAATATAATTACATTTATAATATCAAAGTAAACAATATAACGACAATGGAAACAAGTAAACCGCATTAATATTAACAGATTAGCATATAATGAATTTGATAATTATATTAAGTGTTCGATATGGCCTCCATTTTGGTTTTGGCACACTTGAAGCCTCCGTATGAAGCTTTGATTGACACTTACTAAGTTGTCTACAGTAATGGCACGCATAACATTACTAATTCTATTTTTCATATCCTCTTGTGTTGTTGCAGGTATTTTATAAACTTCTTCCTTCACAACATCCCATAAAAAAAGTCCAGTTTTGTTAAATCGGGTGACCTCGCTGGCCATGGAATTGGTCCTCCTCTTCCAATCCATTTGTTAGGAAAAGTTTGGTCTAAATATTGTTTAACTTGTCGACTATAGTGTGGTGGTGCGCCATCTAATTGTAACCATGCATTTTGTAACGTTCTTAACGGCAATTCATCCAACCAGGTTTCGAACTGATTTTGAAGAAAATTTAAAAACGTATCACCAGTAACATTTCCATTAAAGAAATACGGACCAATAATCCTATTCCCAATAATTCCAGCCCAAACATTAAGAGACCATTTATGTTGATGGTCTATACAAACAATATGGTTCGGGTTATGGTCATCGTAATAATGATAATTATGTCTATTAACGAAACCATTTCTATGGAATATCGCTTCGTCGGTAAACAAAATATTGTTAAAAAAGTTCGGTTCAACTTGATGTTTTTGTAACGCCCAATTACAAAAATCCAATCTTTTTAAAAAATCATTCTCACCTAATTCCTGCACCAACTGAACGTGATAGGGATGAAATTTGAATCTCTTTGTTATTTTGTTTATTGTTGATTTGGGAATATCAAGTTGTTTTTCTAACTGGCGGGAAGAAATTTGAGGGTTCTCAACAATGGACTGAATTACCAAATGTTCATTCTCTTCTTTCGTTGTCCTTTTCTTTCTCTTTAATTTTAGAGGGTACATGATACTTCCTGTGCTTTCAAATCGGTTCTTCAATCTCACAAACGCTGCTGCATTAGGATGCCGTTCCGCATTTGGATACTTTTGTGCATATATTCGACTTGCAAGAAAACTATTTTCTTCACTTGCACCCAAAACGTATGTCATTTTTATTAATTCTTCTTTTGAAAAATTCATTATTGCGTTATCAAAAATTCAATAATATTAATAATAGTGTTAACAGCACTTTATTTATCTGTATGTCAAATAAATACGTTTGTTTACTTTATCAATTGTTTTTCATGGCCTCCTTTATTGCATTCATGATATATTAAAAAATGACAAAATTTGTTTATATTGTTTACTTTGATATTATAAATGTAATTATAATATGTCATAAATAAATAAAGTAAAGTAAAACTGAAATATCTAAATACCATTAAAGTTAGACAACCTTTAAAGACTAATTTAATGCTGATTGTGACCTAATTTCCTATATTTGACAGAAAAATGTTAATATCTCCAAAACTAATGAAAATAGATATAGGGTATGTTATACAAGAAATAAAGCATTTTTTATTGCGGATTTGATAAAATAAAAAAATATAGGATGTCCCATTTAAAAAAATGAAGTAATGTACATTTTAAATATTAAATATTCGAGGGTAGTTTTTTACTAGGTTTTATAAGTAATATTAAAATGTGTTATAGTCAATGGATAGAGCATTCTTTACTGCATATGTGTGTAAAATTTCAGACAGGTATCTTAAAAAATACCAACACAGTGAATTTTTAAGTAAAGTACTAAAACTGCCAAAATTTTCAAAAAATATTTTTTATTAAGTAACGAATTACCTAAAGTGCCGATAATGATATATCTTTGTGTAGGTTATTTAAAGGCGGATCAAATAAAAAAATAATATATAGGGTGTTCCATTTAAAATAACAAAGTTGGTATTAAGTATGGAATAATGGGACACCCTGTATATTTGAAAATAATTTTAGGTTATGTAGCTCTTAAAATCAAGCAAATTTCGTGAAAACATTTTTTTTCTATCTTTAACGAGAGCTGAGATATCTTCCGAGACCGCACTAATGGGACACCCTGTATATTGGTTAGTTAAGTGAACTACTGTGTTTAATTTCGACGTGTCAACATCCCAGGAACACAACAAACGTCAAATTTGAAACCCTACTTCGATATTAGTAAAAAGTAACATGGACCTTTACCAGCAAAAAATGAACGTTGCCTAGACAACGTTCTGCAATCGCTGGTAAAGGTGTCGTTGCTAGGAGATGTAAACAAAATTCTGTATCAAAATTGGTGGATCACAATCGAAATAAAAACATAATTATTTTAAACTCCACGAATTCCGCTATAAATTTAACAATACTAAAAAGCATGTAAATTACTCATTTGCTCCAATGATAGTTTTCAACTTTTTCTATTTTCTATTCTATTTTAAAATATCAAATATATTGAATATTGTATTGAAAATAAATAAAACAATAGCTAGACAAAAAATCGAAAAATTAATTATTGGTTAATTTTGAGAGCATTATACAGGGTGTCTACGCTAAACCGTTCGTTAAAAGTTTATGGGGTTGCCGTTGCACTAAAAATTTGAAAAAAATCCTTGTCATATGGTTGAATCAGTTCTCCTTATGTGAAATATTTTCAACTTTATATCATTTCCG
This sequence comes from Philonthus cognatus, assembly GCA_932526585.2. NCBI lineage: Eukaryota > Metazoa > Arthropoda > Insecta > Coleoptera > Staphylinidae > Philonthus > Philonthus cognatus. The sequence goes on from OW052242.1 coordinate 145,067,743, forward strand.
GTTCCACCGGAAGTAGCATCGACTTTGTTATTTTAAATATAACACCCTATGTATTAGTAATTTTTTAGATTCCTCGTTTAAATTGCAATATATTTTATTCGAATATATGTACACTTATCTCTTATAGTTTTCAAGAAAAAAAAATATTTCTAAAATTTTGACCTTTAAAAGGCATCTTGAAATCTGTCTCTAACTTCTCTTAAGAATAAGATAAAAATATGATTTACACCTCTACTTGTACCTAGAGAATGCCTCTATGAGTGAATTAAGTGAAAACTGTCGATTTTGACAATAAGTATTCTTAAAATGTCAATATCTAAGTGCCCTCTTCAATATCTAGTAATTCAATTTTTTCAAATGGAATGACCCTATTTGTATCACATAGTACGATTGGGGGGGAAATTTCTTATAAATAAGTATTATACAACTATAGTCCTAAAGCAAGTAGTTTTCGAATTATTTCGAAAATTCGTTTTTCGTCGCGTTTATGCAGGGTATAATGCGCGCATAATTTTAATAGGCCTAACCTAGGAGTGGATAACACTCGTTTAAAGCTTCAAACTAAACTCTTTAAAAAAAAAAAAAAAACAACGAATATCCAAAAATGTACAATAGTAGTCACGTAGTTTATTGTTCATCCTGATTTTTGAAGAAGTTGTATTTAAAAAACATCACAACTCAAAAAACCAAGCATGAATTTACATAAAACTGTCTGCGGGTGTTAAGAAAACTATGCTTTTTTAAAAATATGTAAAAATTAGAAAATGCCCCTTCTGTAGTCTTTAAGTTATTTCCACTCAAAGTCAAAATTTTGTTATTTTAACCTGATTTTTGTGTGAATTAAATTTAAAGAAGAAATCGTAACTCATAAATCAAGAATGTGAAAAAGTCATTAAACACTTGAAAAATTAATATAAATTATCCCTAACGAGTGTTGTCCATTCCCAGGCTAAGCATGAAGTAAAATTTCGAGTTTAGAAAAGCCCCGTGAAAATTTGTCGAGGGTCGCGCAGCGACCCGAGACAAATTTTCTGGGCTTTTCTAAACTCGAAATTTTACTTCATGCGCCACGCGTGTAAAACACAGATTTTAAGCGAAGTTGGAATATACACAAATTTCACAATATTTTAGTGATTTATACGCGTGGCGCATGAAGTAAAATTTCGAGTTTAGAAAAGCCACGGGGCTTTTCTAAACTCGAAATTTTACTTCATGCGCCACGCGTACAAAACACTAAAATATTGCAAACTTTATGTATATTTCAACCCAATTTGGAATCAGTGGTTTATATGCGTGGCGCATGAAGTAAAATTTCGAGTTTAGAAAAGCCCAGAAAATTTGTCTCGGGTCGCTGCGCGACCCTCGACAAATTTTCACGGGGCTTTTCTAAACTCGAAATTTTACTTCATGCTTAGTCTGGGAGTGGACAACACTCGTTTAAAGCTTCAAATTGAACTCTTTTAAAAATCAACGAATGTCAGAAAATGTACATGTTTACCAAAAGTTTACCACACCACACTTAAAGCACATTTAAATTCAGCGCGCATTTGTGAAATTAAAGTTTATACTATTCACAACATTTAAACTCTTTACAAAAAAATGTCGTTGAATGTTAAGAAGACTCTCTTTCAGAATATGTGAAAAACGAAAAATTCACAGTCAACAGTTTTAGAGTTATTTTTAATTGAAAGTCGAAAGAGTACAATTTAATGGAAATATTCAGGAAAATTAAAGCTCATCAAGGAACACACTTTGGATTAATATTATTTATACTTTGTGTGAATGAAACTTCTAACAAGTGTTTCCACTTCTAGACTAAGCATGAAGTAAAATTTCGAGTTTAGAAAAGCCCCGCGTAGAAAATTTGTCGAGGGTCGCGCAGCGACCCGAGACAAATTTTCACGGGGCTTTTCTAAACTCGAAATTTTACTTCATGCGCCACGCGTATAAAACACTGATTCAACTTGAACTTCAAAAACACATATATCAACTTTAATTAAGATAACACGGAATTAGAAATTTAGTAATTAATCAATGATGTTTCGTTGTAATAATAAATAATTAAGATATGAATATTTTTTGTTAATAAAACCTGGTTTAAAAAATGGTGATGTGTCCATCATAGTACTTTCCCCCGTAAATTGCGTATTAAATCACTTTTAAAATATTTGTAGCATTATTATTTTCAAAATGTCTTCAACTTTTTGATAACTACAACTTTTATTTGAAACATTTTTCAATTGGATCAACACATACTGACACAAACCAATGACTAGATAAAAAAACACTATTTATTGAATATCTCAAAAACTAAGAGTGCTATGACAAAAAGTGAAGATACAAAAAATCTTTAATATTTTATTACCTACAACTTTTATTTGAAACATTTTTCAATTGTATCAACACATACACTGACACAAATCAATGATTAGATAAAAAACACTATTTATTAAATATATCAAAAACTTAGAGTGCTATGACAAAAAGTAAATCTACAAAAAATCTTTAGTTTTTCATTTCCTACAACTTTTATTTGAAACATTTTTCAATTGCATCAACACATACACTGACACAAATCAATGACTAGATAAAAAACACTATTTATTAAATATATCAAAAACTAAGAGTGCTACGACAAAAAGTGAATCTACAAAAATCTTTAGTTTTTCATTTCCTACAACTTTTATTTGAAACATTTTTCAATTGTATCGACACATACACTGTCACACACCAATAACTAGATAAAACACACAACTTTTGAAATATTTCAAAAACTAAGAGTGCTATAACAAAAAGTAAGTGAACAATACATCTTCATTTTGTTATTATCTACAACTTTTATTTGAAAGAATTTTTCGTTTGATGAACATTTATTCAAAAAATCTGAAAAAACTGAAAAACGCTAAGAGTAAAGTACCACTTCCGGTTTTCCGATTTTCACCAAAAGCTTTTCAGTTCTTCCGATTGTAACGAAAAGCTTAAGTTTCAAGTTTCATCTCGATATCTTTAGCGGTTTTTGCGGTACAGCGCACACAGACACAGACAGACAGACAGACAGACATTTTTCAAAAATGGTCTTATTCGACACAGGGGACCTCAAAACGGATATTTCCGCTAACATTTTTGATTCGAAAATTTTCACGAAAACAATACTTTCCCTTTGTATTACATACGGGGGAAAGTAAAAATAATTTTTAGTGGAAGTTTTTCTAATTGCAATACTAATTTTACAAAAATGCCAATAAAGAGCATTTTTTTTTAAAATAATAATCTCGCCACAAAAAAAATCCACCATAAACTATTCCTCACAAAACAATAATTTTTAAATAAAAACAAATCTTGTTATTTAAACTTGCTACAAAATTCTCCTTAGAAGCCGCAAATTTGAAGTGCATTTCGAAAAAAAATTGTTTCGACATGAAGTAATAAAGGAAAAATGCTTTTCCTCTACGCATTCACGTTTCAAATCAAAGGAAAAAATTCCTCATTGTGTGCGACATTCCTGTTTTATCACGAGGATTTTTTAAATTCTGCAGAATTCGTTATATAGAACCCGGCAATTGTTTTTTTAGCACATTGCCAAAGTGTAAACTAGTAAAAAAACATGAAGTTTCTGATTTTGGGCGCCTTCTTGTTGAGTCTGAGCACTCTTGCTCTCACAGGTATGCAAATTATAGATTCATTAAAAACCATACGGTGAATTAAGAAAAACCTCTAGAGTGCCACGATTTAATCTTTTTTCAAATTTAAGTTGGCAGCACGCTTTACGAATTGACATACAAAACGTCAGTCATAATAATTATAATATATAATTTCAGAGTTGCCAACCTACAATATGCACTCTAGAGGTTTTTTTTTATTGAACATGCGATATTTTGACTCTAGCCCCAATGGACACAACATTTTGTCTTTTGCCCCTCTTGATATCAATCCTGGCTGCAGAAATGATTTTGTTGGGGGGTAAATTAGTTTAAGTGGACTGTATTTTTATTTTTAATCAGAAGTGCCGGCATCGGGGGCGCACAAAGGTTGACGTATCTAATACTGCCACTTACCTTTAGTCCATTCGCACCGCTAACTTCCGATTCAAACGATGTAGGTGGTTTTCTGAACACATTAACTACATTCACAGAACAATTACAATTTTCAACAATTCTTTTGCGACGCACGCACTCGCCATGCCACTCGAACGACTCTTCTTCTCCGCCGATTTCGGTGGTGCAAGTGACAGTAGTTTGACGATAGATACCGCCACCATACAAACCTCTAAGATGCAAAGCAGTTTTCTAATTCACGACTGAACAGATTTAATACCTAATTATTTAAATTATTTAAACATTTTTCACCAAATGATTTAATAAAGAAAACACTTGGTTAAATTTCACTAATATTAGTGAAATTTAACCAAGTGTTTTCTTTATTAAATCATAGTTAAATATGTTTCACCACGTGAAAGATGAGAAACTTGTTCAAGATATTTTTCACCAAATGTTAAGTTATTTTGTGAGGATTTATTAAACGGTTTCAAAAACATTTTACATCGAATTAAAAACATTTTATTTTCAGAAAGCAAAAGCGCTTTTTACGATGGAGGATTATCCGATGATCACAAAGAAAGACAACGCGAAGGATTCGGTTTTTTCGGCAACAGCGGCGATCCTTTCGGAATTGGAGGAAACATTATTGAGCAAATTAGGAGTAAGAATTTCAATTAATCGATAACTTCTAGCAGTTTTTAGTTTTTGCTATCCCCGTACGTAATAAAATGTAACTTTTACCGTTACTATTTCAATATCTTGATATTTCCGACAGTATTAACCTGTCAACCCACTGAAGAAACACATTTAAGTAATGTTTCATCAACATTAAAATAACGTTTATCTACGACACCACTAAAGAGACAACATTTATGCATCGATTAATATGCGCGAAGCTCTACTTTTAAGCACTAGTGTCCAAATGACCAATGCATTTTAAATGGGAGTTACTTTTTTAAACAGTTTGTATTATCTGTCATTTTTGACAGTTCTTGCGCCGAACATATTAACGACTCTAACCAAAATATAAAGCAAAATTATTGTTGCAGAATATCTGAATCATTATAAATATTAATGAAATTTATAATCTTAATTAAATTTAAATGGATAAAAAACAAAATATTTGTTTATTTTATTTATCTTCTATTACTATCAATATGGGTCATTCTTTTACAAACCGCACGGATTTGAGGAAAAAAAAATGCGACTTCTCCAAATACGATGTAATTTTGTTTACAAATAATATAAATGAAATTAATCGACACGTATTTCAGGATTTGGCTGAAAACATTTTTTTTTCCAAAATATTCACATCACAATTTTCGTCCATTTGCTGGTATTTGTCTCTGGTTTGTTTATACAAAGCCATCGGCCCTAAAGAAAAGTTGTGACGTTTGTTTTGTATTTTGCATTCCCGTTTAGTTGATACTCCGGTCGCTATATGGGTCATTCGTTTACAAATCGCACACCTAATTGGACTTGACATTTTTAAATTGACTGAAAATTTGTTTACGGCTAATATAAATAAAATTAATCGACACGTATTTCAGGATTTGGCTCAAAACATTTTTTTTTAAAATATTCACATCACAATTTTTGTTCATTTGCTGGTTTTTGACCGTTTCTCTCATATTTGAAATTTTTTATCTCCAATTGTACTGATCCGATTGATGTCGGTTTTCTTTTAATTTACACGTTATTGCGTTAGCTAACCGCTCTAATTTTAGTTATAATGTTTATTGTTAACTAATTAGAGTTAATAACAATTTAATTTTTCAATGCGAATTTAAGTACTTTACCCCAAACAAAATTGATTGAGATAATTACTATCTTGTTCGTTATTCTGTTATCTGCAAAAATCATTTCACAAAAAAGTGGTATGTATCTTGGATCGGAAATAATTAAATATTTCCGAGCGCAAGTCACGCAGCGCGCGAGTTATCGCACCACCCACACTAGAATTATGCTTAGAGAAGAATTCCATTTGATATAAATACATCTTATCGCACTATGATGAATTAATTTACGCTGCGACGTTGAGCAGGTACAGTCGATTTCCACTCCCAACAAAAGAAATTCTTTTTAAAAAGTTAATCTTCGGTCCGCGAAAGATAACTCGCGTCACGTGCGGGAGTGATCTCAGACGCTCACATCATTTTCCACTTTTAAGTGAATGTGAACCATTCTTAATCTAACTCCGCAATATTTGTTGATTATACTTATTAATAGAAATTAGTGCAAGTAATTATATAATGACATAAAAAATAATTTCAGTTACTAAAATAAATGTCACAATGGCAAAGTGATTGAAAACTGTTAAACCAAGATATTTCGAGACACAAAAATATGAGATCAATAGTATCGAGTATTATGATGTCAAAAAATACAAGTCGCTTAAAACATTCACAGTTTTTTTATTAACTTACAACTATGTATACAAGAAATGCCTACTATCTATCCCATGACTTTAATTTCGAAGGAATCCTTTTCTCTTTGCAGAGAAAAGTATTTGGCTCTAACTTTGTTTTTTCCAATAGGAATAATGCAATGAAATTTCAATGTTCCTTTTACGGTCATGGCCTTTTTGAATCTTGCTTGTAATTTTCGTACTCCCTTATTATATTCATCATTGGTTACATATTTTGATGTAATATTAGGAAGAGATTCAGTTGCCCATTCGAATAATTGTTTCGGCGTTTGGATTGGATTGACATTATTCCTTTTTCTTCAGCAATCTGTTTCGCAATTTTAATCATATGATCTGTAGCAAGAGGAAAATGACGTTGGATTTTCCGATAAGACCAGTCCTTAAATATTGTCAATATTTTCATTCTTTTTGAACGTTCTGTCGTCGTCTGAAATTCGTCTTTCAAGACTTTCAATAAAAAATCTCCATCATTTTCCTTAATACTATCATTATTACCGTGAATGACAGGGTGGAAAATTGTTTCAGTAAAAATCTCAGTTACATTTTTTACCTTTTCAATCGAATAACGCTTTTGTGAAACTTTTTTTTTTGAATAGGTGAAACTCCCATCAAATGTAAACCTTGGTTGAATAAATCAATTGCTTCAGTCACGACTACTTTGTCTTTCTCAAATGATACATCCGGACTGTCCAAAAAATGTTCCGTGTTGTCATCATCACTTTCCAACGCACAAAAATCGTTATCATGAATTTCCTCATTCTAAAAAAATATATTTTTAACATATATCAGTAAACCTGTCTTCCAACAGATTATTCCAAGATATCATGAAAATTAGAACAAATATTGCATCAGCAATGAAATTCAAGTAACGAAATCATTATTTTACCTTTTCTTCAAAATCCTTGTCGAATTGAAGAACTTCAATGCGGCAAGTATTGCAGATCTTTTGTTGAAGAGACTCATCCGTAACTGATAAATTTAAAGCAGTCAAATGTTCCTTCGTAATTCGGCGAAGATTTTTTAGTTTTCGATGAGAAGGTTTATTGAAAGGATTGAAACATCTATCCAGTCGAATTGTCGAAGTACTTAAAAATGTAGATGATTTGGGCATTTTATCAAAACTTTCTAGCCAAATGTAAATGTAAACAATAATATTATAAAGACATGCGTATGATACGACTTGCGGCAGCACACTAAAAAGATTCATGTCCACACTACAGCGTGGTGGACTGCAAGTTCAGACACGTTTTGGCGTGCTACATGTTATGCGCGCCGACTCCCCCGCGCGCGGCGTGACTTGCGCTCGGAAATATTTAATTACTGGGTGGTCAACTAAGGAATTTCGATTTACAAGCGCTCTAAAATTGTTTTGAATAGGAATAGAGAAGTGGGGTTGGTCTTAAACGAAGGAGGGGCTCATGGAAATTCAGTCGCCATGGTTCGCTGGACGGGTGAGGAGCGTTCGTTCTGTGTGCGCGCTTATTACCAAAATCAAAATTCTTGCATTATTGTGCGTCGTCGTTTTCGTGCACATTATGCTTTGCACAATCTTAACCAATGTCCGAGTGCTCAACTCATTCGGAAATGGGTCAGAACATTCGAAGAAACTGGTTCGACATTGCCCCAGCGAGTGATAAACCGTCGACGGTCTGTGAGAAACGATGCAAACGTAGAGCGAGTGAGAGCATCTGTTCGCAACCAACCGGGCCTCGGCGCGCGGCCACTCTAAATGTGAAGAGATCGTCATTGATAAACATTCTTCATAAAGATTTACACATGCACCCCTACAAGATCCAATTAGTGCAGGAATTAAAGCCAGGGGACCATCAACAACGCCTTGATTACGTCAATGAAATGGTGAACCGATTTCAAGCGTACGACAACATTTTTTTCTCTGATGAAGCCCATTTTCATCTGAACGGCTATGTAAACAAACAGAATTGCCGGTATTGGTCTTCAGAAAACCCCAAACAGCAACATGAAACTCAATTGCATAGTCTGAAGGTCACAGTTTGGTGTGCAATACACGCACAAGGCATTATTGGCCCGTACTTTTTCGAAGACGGACGCGGCCGAGCAGTAACAGTGAATTCTGATCGTTATGTGGACATGTTGAACAATTTTTTTGAACCAGCCCTTCAAGACTTTGATGGATACAATCGGGACACTTGGTTTCAGCAAGACGGGGCCACTTGTCACACTTCAAATCGGTCTTTACCTGTTATTCAGGCGCTTTTTCCTGAAAAATTGATTTCTCGGCGTGGAGACCTTCCATGGCCCCCCAGAAGCCCGGACTTGACACCTTGCGACTTTTACTTATGGGGATACCTCAAAAGTGTAGTCTACCGCAACAATCCCCGCACTCTAATTGCGTTGAAGGAAAATATCCGCCAGGAAATTCAAGCCATCGGTCCAGAAACTTTGCGACGTGTTTTTCTAAATGTCGGGGTTCGACTCGAAGAGTGCCAGCAGAAAAACGGTGGACATTTCTACAGCGTAATTTTTAAGAAATGAATTTCCAAAGAGCTGAACATTATTTGTAAAAAAAAAATTATAATTGACTTGATAGTTTTTGTTTTATTTCTCTTTTAAATCGGAATTTCTTAGTTGACCACCCTGTATTTCCGATCCAAGATACATACCATTTTTTTGTAAAATGATTTTTGCAGATAATAAAAGAACGAACATGATAGCATTTATCTCAATCAATTTTAGTTGGGGTAAAGTATTTAAATTCGCAATTAAAAATAAAATTGTTATTAACTTTGATTAGTTAACAATAAATTTTATGAATAAAATAAGAGCGATTATCTAACGCAATAACGTGTAAATTAAAAAAAAAAACGCCATCAATCGGATCAGTACAAGTGGAGATAAAAAATTTCAAATATGAGAGAAACGGACAAAAACCAGCAAATGGACAAAAATTGTGATGTGAATATTTTTAAAAAAAAATTTTTTTGAGCCAAATCCTGAAATACGTGTCGATTAATTTCATTTATATTATTTGTAAACAAAATTTCATCGTATTTGGAGAAGTCGCACTTTTTTTTCCTCAAACCCGTACGGTTTGTAAAAGAATGACCCATATTCATAGTAATAAAAGATAAATAAAATAAACAAATATTTTGTTTTTTATCCATTTAAATTTTAATTAATTTTATTTATATTAGCCGTAAACAAATTTTCAGTCAATTTAAAAATGTCAAGTCCAATTAGGTGTGCGATTTGTAAAAGAATGACCCATATAGCGACCGGAGTATCAACTAAACGGGAATGCAAAATACAAAACAAACGTCACAACTTTTCTTTAGGGCCGTTGGCTTTGTATAAACAAACCAGAGCTGGGCAGGATTCGAATCCTTTTAGAGGATTCAAAAGAGGCATTCGAATACTTTAGTGAAAACGGATTCGTGATCCGGATTCGTTACATTTTTTTAAAAGAATTCGTATTCGAATCCAGACGTAGATGATTCGAATCCTTATAAAAGGATTCGAATTCTTATAAAAGGATTCGAATTCTTATAAAAGGATTCGAATCCTTATAAAAGGAATCATGTCCTCATACACGGATTCAAATCCTCCTAAATAATTCGAATCATCGCTATTAAGGCTGGGATTCGAATTCGATTAATTCAAATAGATAAATATTCAAATATGAATATTTAAATCACTAAATTATTCATATTTGAATATAAATATTTAAATTTTCGAATAATTCAAATATTTGTGAATGCATATTTGGTTACTTAACCATGAAAAATATCCAACGTTAATAGTATATATTTAACTTCACTTGAAATCAGTGCTTATACGTGTGGCGCATGAAGTAAAATTTCGAGTTTAGAAAAGCCCCGTGAAAATTTGTCGAGGGTCGCTGCGCGACCCTCGACAAATTTTCTACGCGGGGCTTTTCTAAACTCGAAATTTTACTTCATGCTTAGTCTGGGAGTGGACAACACTCGTTCTTAGAAGTTTCAAATTGAAAGATCACTCTAGATTACTTAGTTTATTACCATTTTACAAAGGCTACAGCTCGAAGGACCAACCATGGTCTTCGGAGACTGAAGGACTACAGGGAATCGAAGTTTTTTTACAAGAAAACAACGAATATCTGAAGGTTTACAGCATGGATAGGAAAGAAAACATCTAATTTTGAAAAAATATCCAAGTTGGGTTGGTTTTCAGTCCATTTTTAACTTCACTTTAAATCAGTGTTTTATACGCGTGGCGCATGAAGTAAAATTTCGAGTTTAGAAAAGCCCCGCGAAAATTTGTCTCGGGTCGCTGCGCGACCCTCGACAAATTTTCTACGCGGGGCTTTTCTAAACTCGAAATTTTACTTCATGCTTAGTCTGGGAGTGGACAACACTCGTTTGAATTTTAAATTTAACTCTTTTAAAAAATCGACGTATGTAATATAATAAATCATTCATTGAAATCATAGAAAAAGATGCAAAATTTTACCTAAAACTAACTTTTAGAGTTAACTTTATAATTTGCTCGGCTATCAATGGGTGAATATTCTATTCCTAAAAAAAAACAAAAATCCATTCACTATGTTTTCTTTACTTGTGGCATATTACGTTATTTCAGTAAGCCCTTCAATTGATAATAAAAACTCTTAAAAAAATATTCAAAAGCCAGCATTCAGTACATACAAAGTTAATGTTATTTATAAAATAAAAAAATTATTACCACAAATTCGTGCATTTTGCAAACTGTTGCAATATTTAAAAAAAATACTAGAGTAAAAAAAGTTAGAGAATATAACATATTATCAATAAAATCAATAAAAACAGAACCATTTTTTTATTAAAATTCTTAATACCATTCAAACGAGTGTTTTCCACTCCCAGACTAAGCATGAAGTAAAATTTCGAGTTTAGAAAAGCCTGAAAATTTGGCTCGGACGCGTAGCGAAGCGGAGCGACCGAGCCAAATTAGGCTTTTCTAAACTCGAAATTTTACTTCATGCGCCACGCGTATTAAATACTGATTTATTATAAGTTCAAAAACAAGTAATTCATTATTTATTATTTCCAAAAGTGTAGTTAAAGATGTGAAATAAATAGTGGATAAAGTTGCACTGCTTTATTATAAGTTCGAAAACAACTAAACCCACATAACCATTCTAGTATTTTGTTTGTTTGTATTAATATAACTTCAACTTTAAATCTGGATTTCTCAATTTTTTATTAATCACTTACACCCCTTTGCTTCTAAGTGATTCAATTGTATTTTTTCTGTCCCCTTTCTAAACAAATTTGTGAGAATAACAACTTATTAAAAATGTTTTAATTTTAAATTTCATAGTAATACATTCTAGACATTTCTCCAAAATTTCAAAGTCCATCAACTATTTGGGGCCTCGGTGGCCGAGTGGGTAGAGACCCTGCCCACAGACCGAGAGGTCGCGGGTTCGAATCCCGTCCGGTGGAATAATTTATGAATACTAAATTATTCCATCCGGGTCCATGGATGTAGTATGAATGAGTTTGTGTTGTTTCAGGAGTAAATGGTTATTTATCGAAAATTAGATATGGTTAAAATACATTAAAAATGTTAAATATATAAATAGATTGATGGCTAATGGTCTAGATACCAAGGCCAAACAAACAAACAAAAAAAAAAAAAAAAAAAAAAAAAAATCAACTATTTTTTCTTTACTTGTGGCATATTATATTATTTCAGTAAGCCTTTCAATTGATAATAAAAATTCGTAAACAAATATTCAAAAGCCTGCATTTAGTACATAAAAAGTTGATGTTATTTATAAAATCAAAAAATGATTAGCACGAAATCGTGCATATTGGAAACTGTTGCAATATTTCAAAACTAATACATGAGTTAAAACAGCTAAAAAATACAACAAATTTTCAATAAAATCAATAAAAACAGAACCATTTTTTTAATAAAAATTCTTATTACCATTCAAACGAGTGTTTTCCACTCCCAGACTAAGCATGAAGTAAAATTTCGAGTTTAGAAAAGCCTGAAAATTTGGCTCGGGCGCGTAGCGAAGCGGAGCGACCGAGCCAAATTAGGCTTTTCTAAACTCGAAATTTTACTTCATGCGCCACGCGTATTAAATACTGATTTATTATAAATTCAAAAACAAGTAATTCATTATTTATTATTTCCAAACGTGTAGTTAAAGATGTGAGATAAATAGTGGATAAAGTTGCAGTCTGAATTTATACAAAATATTGAAGGGCCTCACATTTACTCTGCTACAATTAATGTGACCTAAAGTAATTGTCTTTATATGTTCATTAAGAAAAAAACATATATGGGGGCGTTTGAATTTATGTGATGCATAGTAAAGAAAAGGTTGGATAACACTATTAAAGAAATCGTTATGGTTGCGGTTTACTAGAGAGAGAGTTTACTAGAGAGATTTACTAGAGATGAAGAAAGTGACATTGTAAAAAAACATCAAAATGTGTTGATAATTGAAATAATCTGCACAAAATTTTAATAATAATTAATAATCTCCACGACCTATTTTTTTACAAATAAAAGAAGGTCTAATTTGGCAACCAATGACAGAAAGTGACAGATACAATTGAAGGCAATTGCGATAATTTTATTAGTTCACCTATCTCAACGTTATTAATTCGTTATCTCTAATACATAACTTTTATTACAATTTCTTTTATTTACCATTAATGCACACCCCGATTCGAATTCTTATGAAAGGATTCGAATTCTTATAAAAGGATTCGAATCCTTATAAAAGGAATCAAATCCTCATACACGGATTCAAATCCTCCTAAATAATTCGAATCATCGCTATTAAGGCTGGGATTCAAATTCGATTAATTCAAATAGATAAATATTCAAATATGAATATTTAAATCACTAAATTATTCATATTTGAATATAAATATTTAAATTTTCGAATAATTCAAATATTTGTGAATGCATATTTGGTTACTTAACCATGAAAAATATCCAACGTTAATAGTATATTTTTAACTTCACTTGAAATCAGTGTTTATACGTGTGGCGCATGAAGTAAAATTTCGAGTTTAGAAAAGCCCCGTGAAAATTTGTCGAGGGTCGCTGCGCGACCCTCGACAAATTTTCTACGCGGGGCTTTTCTAAACTCGAAATTTTACTTCATGCTTAGTCTGGGAGTGGACAACACTGGTTCTTAGAAGTTTCAAATTGAAGGATCACTCTAGATTACTAAGTATATTACCATTTTACAAAGGCTACAGCTCGAAGGACCAATCATGGTTTTCGGAGACTGAAGGACTATAGGGAATCGAAGTTTTTTTACAAGAAAACAACGAATATTTGAAGGTTTACAGTATGGATAGGAAAGAAAACATCTAATTTTGAAAAAATATCCAAGTTGGGTTGGTTTTCAGTGCATTTTTAACTTCACTTTAAATCAGTGTTTTATACGCGTGGCGCATGAAGTAAAATTTCGAGTTTAGAAAAGCCCCGCGAAAATTTGTCTCGGGTCGCTGCGCGACCTTCGACAAATTTTCTATGCGGGGCTTTTCTAAACTCGAAATTTCACTTCATGCTTAGTCTGGGAGTGGACAACACTCGTTTGAATTTTAAATTTAACTCTTTTAAAAAATCGACGTATGTAATATAATAAATCATTCATTGAAATCATAGAAAAAAATGCAAAATTTTACCTAAAATTAACTTTTAGAGTTAACTTTATAATTTGCTCGGCTATTAATGGGTGAATATTCTATTCATAAAAAAAAAAGTTTTTATTTAATATTAAAGTTGCATTTAATACAATAACAAACTGTGAATAAATCGACATAAATCTAGAAATATCGAAAATCTCGACATGTAGAAAATCTTGACGGTCCACTCCCAGACTAAGCATGAAGTAAAATTTCGAGTTTAGAAAAGCCCCGCGTAGAAAATTTGTCGAGGGTCGCGCCAGCGACCCTCGACAAATTTTCACGGGGCTTTTCTAAACTCGAAATTTTACTTCATGCGCCACGCGTATAAAACAGATTTAAAATGAAGTTCAATAACACATATATGATCATTAATTAAAATCATTATATAATCCGATATTTAGTCGGTAAATGAACATTTTTGTTAATAGAAACTGATGGAATAAAATATTACTGGTTGCAAATAATAGATTCAAATTTATTTTTAAAGGATTTGTATCCGTGATTCAAAAATGAGGATTCGAATCTTTGATTCGAATCATATTTTTCACTTACGAATCATTTATTCGAGTATTCGTGATTCGAATCATATTAGATGATTCGGATTCGTGATTCGAATCCTGTTTTTGAGGATTCATCCCAGCTCTGAAACAAACTGTGTTATTTCGAATCTGGTTGTAGTAAAAGTGTCACGAGTGATTAATTAATTAATCAATACGGTGAATTAGAAATAAAAAATTAGAAATGGATTCAGAAGACAATTTAATTATGTGTACGCCTCCGGAAGTGGCAGAAATTGCAAGAAACGTCATTTTAAATTTACTCCCGGACAAATCAAAAGATGTATACATGAACACATACAAGGAGTTTATAAATTGGTGCGGAGGTAAAAACATACAAAATTATTCAGAAAATGTACTGCTAACGTATTTTTCTGAATTATCCGCCAAATACAAACCACCGACACTGTGGTCACATTACTCTATGCTCAAATCGACATTAAATCTAAATAATAATATCGATATTAGCAAATTTTCAAAATTAATTACGTTTATAAAACGCGAGAATGATTCATATCAATCAAAAAAGTCCAAGATATTTACACAAGAGGAAATTAAAAAGTTTATTGAAGATACTCCAGATGATTTATTCTTAATGATGAAGGTAAGCAAATAATAAGTTAACGAATAAATTTATTACTTTTCATAATTTGTTTAGATCAGTGGTGGGGAAACTTTTTTTAAGACGGGCCATTTGTAATAACCCGACAATCGTAGCGGGCCAAAGAATAATGCTTAATCGTAGGTAGGTAGTTTTTATGCGGGTCGTCACATTACGAAGTAAGAACGTGTTCAAACATTCTCACGACGGCACTCTTAAACGAGCCGGATTAAACCTTTCCGCGGGCCGTAGTTTCCCCATCACTGGTTTAGATTGTTGCAATATTTGGAATTTCGGGAGCTTGTCGTCGTCATGAGTTATGTGACCTGCAGATAGATGACATTCAAAATGCAGGGACTACATTAATTATAAAAATCAGAGAATGCAAAAATAAAATTCCAAGAACATTCACAGTTGTTGATGACACATTCATTAAGATGTATTTAAAATATGCCTCATTACGACCATCGTCATGCAATCATAAGCGATTTTTTGTTTTTTATAAAAACGGAAAATGTTCGAAGCAACCAGTTGGGATTAACCAGTTTGGTAAAATACCATCTTTCATCGCCCAGTATTTAAAATTGCCACAATTTAAAAATTATACTGGTCATTGCTTCCGTCTGTCATCTGCTTCATTATTAGCTGATTCAGGAGCAGATATAACAGCAGTCAAAAGACACGGCGGATGGAAATCCTCGCATATGGCAGAAGGTTATGTGGAGAATTCACTGGAAAACAAGAAACAAACATCTTGTAAAATGTTTGGCAACATAGATCTTCTTCGCAGGCCACAAATACAATTCTACATAATAAAGTCGGCCAAGATCCGATTCATTTTATAAAATTATGAAAAATTTAAGGAACAATTGTTACAATATTTCAAAATATGACATTTACAAAAAATATTACAAACAATCGCGGGCCGGATTCATGCAAGTCGCGGGCCGGATTTGGCCCGCGGGCCGTAGTTTGGAGACCACTGACATAGATGATCCAAAACCTTCAACTTCTACTTCATTCGTCAACGTGACCAAAGAAACCATAATCACAGAAAAACAAATAGAAGAGGATAAAATACAGAAAATAGTTATATCAAATATATCGCATTGTTCTAATTTAAGCATAAATATTAATATTAATAAATAATTTTTTTAAAGTCGTAGATAAAGTTTGGTAGATAACTCGTGTGTGAAGGGCTTTTGCGCACTCTTTGCGATTTTGGCACTCGCCTAACGGCTCGTGCCTTAAACTCGCAAGTCGTGCGCAAAAGCCCTACTTCACACACTAGTCACCTAAATAACTATTAATGTTGCTGCAATGTTGATATAACGTTATTTGTTTGTTTTTTGTTCAGTGGGAATGTATGTCTGACAATGAAAAAGTACCGTGGGAACATTTAAAATATAAACTGGAGTAGGTATTGAATTTTAAATTGGATTAGCACTACTGACTGTCAACATAAAATATATAACGATATAACGTTATTTGTTTGTTTTTTGTTCCGTGGGAATGCATGTCTGACAATGAAAAAGTACTGTGAGAACATTTAAAATATAAACTGGAGTAGGCATTGAATTTGTATACAAATAAAATTTATAACGTTATTTGTTTGTTTTTAGTTCAGTGAATATGTATGTCTGACAATGAAAAAGTACCGTGGAAACATTTAAAATATAAACTGGAGTAGGTATTGAATTTTAAATTGGATTAGCACTACTGACTGTCAACATAACATATATAACGATATAACGTTATTTATTTGTTTTTTTGTTCAGTGGGAATGCATGTCTGACAATGAAAAAGTACTGTGAGAACATTTAAAATATAAACTGGAGTAGGCATTGAATTTATATACAAATAACATTTATAACGTTATTTGTTTGTTTTTAGTTCAGTGGAAATGTATGTCTGACAATGAAAAAGTACCGTGAGAACATTTAAAATATAAACTGGAGTAGGCATTGAATTTTAAATTGGATTGGCACTACTGACTGTCAAGACATAGTTTACCATAACCTCAAATGTATTTTATCATTCAATTAGCATACTGAGCAGCCGCACAAAGAAAAAATACTGCCTACTCTTATTTATAATTTAAATGATCGCACTACCATACTATGATAAACATATCACTTTTTTCTTTTGTTTGCAGAGTACGTCTTGATTTTCGTAAAATGGGTGATGCACCATTTCTGTAAGTTTCCTTGTATACAAATAATTATCCACACAAATTATAATAATCTAAGGCCCAGTTGCACCAAAAACGTTGAACCCAAGTTCAAGTTGAACTTGAGTTCAAGATGACAGTTTCTATTGTTCTAATGTCACTTTGACATGAAGTTCAGAGTTGAACCAGTTAAACTTATTTGGTGCAACTGGCCCTAAGTAGCAGCGATTTGAAAATACTTATAATTACCTTTTTGTTTGAATTGGCTCTTTAATGCGCCAACAGTGACATTTACAAAAAAAAATAGAAGGTCGCCACTTTTATACAAATTAAATCTGTCGACAGTGACATCTATTAAAAACAATGTTGCCACTTTTACACAAATTAAATCTATTGATAGTGACATCTATTAAAAACAATGTTGCCACTTTTACACAAATTAAATCTATTGATAGTGACATCTATTAAAAACAATGTTGCCACTTTTACACAAATTAAATCTATTGATAGTGACATCTATTAAAAACAATGTTGCCACTTTTACACAAATTAAATCTATTGATAGTGACATCTATTAAAAACAATGTTGCCACTTTTACACAAATTAAATCTATTGATAGTGACATCTATTAAAAACAATGTTGCCACTTTTACACAAATTAAATCTATTGATAGTGACATCTATTAAAAACAATGTTGCCACTTTTATACAAATTAAATCTGTCGACAGTGACATCTATTAAAAACAATGTTGCCACTTTTACACAAATTAAATCTATTGATAGTGACATCTATTAAAAACAATGTTGCCACTTTTACACAAATTAAATCTATTGATAGTGACATCTATTAAAAACAATGTTGCCACTTTTATACAAATTAAATCTGTCGATAGTGACATTTATTAAAAACAATGTTGCCACTTTTATACAAATTAAATCTATCGACAGTGACATCTATTAAAAACAATGTTGCCACTTTTATACAAATTAAATCCATCGACAGTGACATCTATTAAAAACAATGTTGCCAGTTTTATACAAATTAAATCTGTCGACAGTGACATTTACTAAAAACAATATTGCCACTTTTATACAAATTAAATCTGTCGACAGTGACATTTATTAAAAACAATGTTGCCACTTTTATACAAATTAAATCTGTCGACAGTGTATTCGTTGTTTTTTTTAAGTTCAATTTGAGGCTTTAAACGAGTGTTTTCCACTCCCAGACTAAGCATGAAGTAAAATTTCGAGTTTAGAAAAGCCCCGTGAAAATTTGTCGAGGGTCGCGCAGCGACCCGAGGCAAATTTTCTGGGCTTTTCTAAACTCGAAATTTTACTTCATGCGCCACGCGTATAAATCACTAAAATATTGTGAAATTTGTGTATATTGCAACTTCGCTTAAAATCTGTTTTATACGCGTGGCGCATGAAGTAAAAAAAAAATTCACGGGGCTTTTCTAAACTCGAAATTTTACTTCATGCTTAGTCTGGGAATGGACAACACTCGTTTAAAGCTTCAAATTGAACTCTTTTAAAAATCAACGAATGTCAGAAAATTTACAGCTTAAACATGTTTACCAAAAGTTTACCACACCACACTTAAAGCACATTTAAATTCAGCGCGCATTTGTGATGTAAGCGATCTTTACCCCCACTCTAAAATCTTTAATTCTGTCGATCCTTCTTACCGTATACTCGACCGTCCTTGCTTTCTTAGATACAGGGACACTACCCTAAATCTGCTGGCAGTGACATCTATTAAAACAATGTTGCTACTATCATAAAAATCCCATCATTGCCAACTGAATAAGTTATTTTTGATCTTGAGTCATTAGGTCTGTTCATTACATGAACTAGTGCAGCACTTTTTCGACTTTTTGCCAAAAGCGGTTAGTTACATAAACTAGTGCAGCACTTTTTGCAAAACGCGGTTCGTTACATGAACTAGAGCAGCACTCATTAGACTTTTTGTCCAAAGCGGTTAGTTACATAAACTAGTGCCGCACTTTTTGCAAAAAGCTGTTCGTTACATGAACTAGAGCAGCACTTTTTACACTTTTTGTCAAAAGCGGTTAGTTACATGAACTAGTGCAGCACTTTTTGCAAAAAACGGTCCGTTACATGAATTAGAGCAGTACTTTTTAGACATTTTGCCAAAAGCGGTTAGTTGCATGAGCTAGTGCAGCGCTTTTTGCCAAAAGCGGTTCGTTACATGAACTAGAGCAGCACTAGCACTAGAGCAGCACTTTTTGCAAAAAACGGTCCGTTACATGAATTAGAGCAGTACTTTTTAGACATTTTGCCAAAAGCGGTTAGTTGCATGAGCTAGTGCAGCGCTTTTTGCCAAAAGCGGTTCGTTACATGAACTACTGCAGCACTTATTAGACATTTTGTCCAAAGCTGTTAGTTACATAAACTAGTGCAGCACTTTTTGCAAAACGCGGTTCGTTACATGAACTAGAACAGGCTCTTTTTAGACTGTTTTTCAAAAGCGATTAGTTACATGAACTAGTGCAGCACTTTTTGCCAAAAGCGGTTAGTTACATGAACTACTGCAGCACTTTTTGCAAAAAGCTGTTGGTTACATGAACGGGAGCAGCACTTTTTACACTTTTTGTCAAAAGCGGTTAGTTACATGAACTAGTGCAGCACTTTTTGCAAAAAGCGGTTCGTTACATGAACTAGTGCAGCACTTTAAAATTTTTTTTTCAAAAGCAGTTAGTTACATGAACTAGTGCAGCACTTTTTGCAAAAAGCTGTTCGTTGCATGAACTGGAGCAGCACTTTTTACACTTTTTGTCAAAAGCGGTTAGTTACATGAACTAGTGCAGCACTTTTTGCACAAAGCAGTTCGTTACATGAACTAGAGCAGCACTTTTTAGACTTTCTGCCAAAAGCGGTTAGTTGCATGAGCTAGTGCAGCGCTTTTTGCAAAAAGCGGTTCGTTACATGAACTAGAGCAGCAGTTTTTAGACTTTTTGTCAGAAGCAGTTAGTTGCATGAACTAGTGCAGCACTTTTTGCAAAAAGCAGTTCGTTACATGAACTAGAGCAGCACTTTTTAGACTTTTTGTCAAAAGCGGTTAGTTACATGAATTAGTGCAGCGCTAGTTGCCAAAAGCGTTTTTTTACATAAACTAGAGCAGCAGTTTTTACACTTTTTGCACTGAATCTGTTCGTTACATGAACTGGACGCCTGCAATTGTAACTGTGAAGTTGCACTAACTTGAACTGTGACGTCACAAACTTGAACATAGTTCATAATGCGGTACAAACGAGTCAACCGTATTTACGTATTAACCAATTTCGATAATCAAGCATTCATATTTTAGCAATGATTCAAACAGACCTTGCTAAGATCAGGGAGCAATTGGACGATTTTATCAATAATACTGCAAACAACGCCACAACGGAACAAGAACAGACCTCCGAAACCGAATCGCCAACGGAAGAGGACACGGAAGCACTAACAGAAGAGGACACGGAAGAACAACCGGAAGAGGACACGGAAGTTGCCGGAGATGAAGGTACAACAACTGAATTCGATCCGGAAAACGCCAGGTCGAGGGTTCAGGCCAAACATCTGAAGGCGCACGCGAAATCCAAGTCGCACGGATCGAAGAATAAGTCGAAGTCCTCCAAATCCAAGTCCAACAAGTCACACCACTCGAAGAACAAGTCGAAGTCCTCCAAATCCAAGTCCAAATCGCAGAAGAGTCATGGAAAGGTGAATTTATTTGCCAAGAGCGGTTTTAACTGAAATACGCGCGGGGAAGGTTTGAATTTCGCGCTTAGATCCACGGCGGGAAATTCAAATCATGACGCGCGTATCTTGTAATTGAGAATCCTAGAAGGCAAGGGGTACTAGAGCTTAAAGTTTGATTTTTAGAAATAGTATTTAAAAGTTTAGAACAGTTAATAATTTTCGGACATTTTGTATTATTGTCTTCTATTCCACCAATAAGGCAACAATAATTACAATCCAAGTCCAAGTCGCAGAAGAGTTATAAAGTAGTATATTTTATTACGAGTCTAGAAAAGGGGATTTTTCCGTGCGCGCGTGACATTTCCTGTATGAGGCGTAGCCGAACACGGGAAGTCATTCAAGCACGGAAAAGTCCATTTTTGAACGCAATTTTTTATTATACTTATCTGAAAACATTATACTTATCTAAAAACTTAAATTATTTTTTTATTTTCAAACTAGTAATTTTTATGGTAGTGGAAAAATAGGATTCATTGCATTTCGATTTACCATGATTTTTGAGATTCTGAAAATGGAATCAGGGTAAAGGTGTATGGGAGGCACGAATCTAAAGTTCGTTGGTCAAGGCGACTTACCGTTTGGTCGCAAATCGAATTTTAAGTTCCACTTTCGAGGTTATATATGGTCGTATTTTCGGCTAAATAAGCACATTACAGATACAAATTACACACATGATGAAATTATCTCCGAAATGAGGACGTAATTCATCCAATTTGTAGTGTTATCTTTACTAATTCAGCCAATATCACGATATTAGTTTTACCCTAGATTCGACGTCTACTGACGTTTATTTAAAATAATGGATATATAAATCGGATTGATTATTAAATCATAGGTAATTCAATTTACGATATCAATAATAGATGGCACTTTCGTACGATAACTAGGATATTTACTGCAATAATAAAATATTAACAAACAAACAATAGATAATAACAAATATTACTTTTATATTTAATTCACTGTTTTTACTAAAATTAAATTTGTACGGCATATCCAGTTTGGTTAGTAGACACACAGCTAAATTTAAATACAATTAAAATAATTTAATAGAACCACATAACCAAGCAAAATTATCTGAATGAAGGCTAAGTATAGCCACACATTTTTCTATAAAATAATAAGATGCAGATAAACATTTTATTATGCTTAGGCGATTTTATGTGTTTTTAAGTTAGGTTAGTAAAAAGGTTTGCAATAGAATAAATTGCGAAAGCCTTTTTGCGCAAGTTAAATATTTCACATACTTCTAGGTTAGGTTAGGTTAGGTTAGGAGAAAGGCTTGCAATAGAATAAATTGAGTATGTCTCTTTGCAGACGATGACTATTCCACATACTTTTAGATTAGGTTAAGAGAAAGGTGTTCAATAGAATAAACTGCGTAAGTCTCTTTGCGCACGGTGTGACTATTACACATACTTGTAGGTTAGGTTATGTTAGGAGAAAGGTTTGCAATAGAATACATTGCTTAAATCTCTTTGCGCACATTAATTATTCTACATACTGTTAGGTTAGGAGAAAATTTTGCAATAGAATAATTTGCGTAAATCTCTTTGCGTGTACGGAACAGCTCCTGAATATTTAAATATTAACATTAATATTTTACATCATTCCCAAAGATGTCGATGACAGTTTTTGTAAACAGTTAATATTTATTACATTACATTTATTACATTTTAATACATCTATTTTTTTATATCGTAAATTAGAATACCTATGATTCTAATTTACGATATAAAAAATAGATGGCGCTAGATGTATTGAAATGTAATCTTGATTGATGTGAATCAATCTTGATTTATATATCCATTATTTTAAATAAACGTCAGTAGACGTCAATTTTAGTGTAAAATTAATATCGTGATATTGACTGAATTGATGGAGATAGCACTACAAATTGGATGAATTACGTCATCATTTTGGAGATAATTTCATCGTGTGTGTAACGGGTATCCCTAATGTGCTTATTTGCCGAAAATACGACCATATATAACCTCAAAAGTGGAACTTAAAATTTAATTCGTGGCCAAACGGTAAGTCGCCTTAACCAACGAACTTTAGATTCGTGCATCCCATCCCTTGATTCCGTTTTCAGAATCTCAAAAATCAAGGTAAATCGATATACAACAACCCCTTATACTTATCTGAAAACATTATACTTATCTAAAAATTTAAATTATTTTTTTATTTTCAAACTAGTAATTTTTATGGTGGTGGAAAAATGTAACTAATTCGAAAGAAAATGAAATTGAATACCAGTTTTTCGAAATTTGATCGAGTTGGCACTTTTTTTTTAAATTGTGGCGAATCAACACCATAAGGTGTACAATTGTGCGGATTTGGCTTCTTGAGAAAAATTATATAGAAGTTATACATCGTCACTCACAATTTTTGTGTTTTTCATAGTTCCTATTCCGCCTGTGTTCGTGTCTATATCTAGATTTTACTAGCAGTCATTCAACGCTTACTTGTGCCGCTTGGGTTAATATATCATACGAAATATCATCTAGAAAATCAATTTTTTCTAAGTCTGCGTACGTTTCAACCAGGGCTGTGGAGTCGGTGGATACAGTATCCGACTCTGACTCCGACTCCTCAATTTAATATAAAACGACTCCAGCTTCAACGTCCGACTCCGACTCCGGTGATTATTAGGAAATCATAAGGATTAAAGGGTACTATTAAAAACCACATGTATGTACAAGAAGTTCAAATGCAAAATTAACATGTATTTTTTTTAAAAGGATTAACATGATCATAATTGATAATTTTAAAATTCTACGATATTAATAATGATTCGTTAAGCCACTATCACTCACCGACCGGCTCTTTATACAAAGAGAAGACACTCTATAAAAAAAATGGAACAGTCGAAGAAAATTATCAAAATTAATTATTTAAAAATGCACTAATAATCGTGTTAATGCAATAAGCCCACTAACACTATATTATTTTTAAACGTTACAAATTAGACATAATTTATTATTATATGTAAAACCAATAATTTTACACAAAATATATTAAAAAATAATTATTTTTAATCATATATTTAGAATATAAATGCCCATCGAGACTTAATAAGAAGCTATAGGTACAGCATATTTAAATTACGATTAACGAATAGCGTTACCTAAAGTGTTACGCTCAATTTTCGTCCATCTTGTACTTTTTATTTCGATTTGTCCGGAGTCGGAGTCGTATCTAATTTTCGACTCCGCGACTCCGACTCCGACCAAAATACCTAAACTCCGACTCCACGACTCCGACTCCGACTCCGACTCCACAGCCCTGGTTTCAACTAAACTTACGTATTTCACTGGCGGAAAATAAAACTTCAGTGACAAATACATTGTTGCTATGGAAACATTTCAGAGCGCACTGCAAGGGGCATAAACAAACGTTTTCCGTGCGGTGGCTTAAAAAAGCGACGTTTTAATTATTCTAGAGGCATTCGGAAACGAAGTGTTTACAGATAAATATAATAAAAAAGTGAATTTATTTTCCAAAAGCGATTTTAACTGAAATGCGTGCGGGGATGGTTTGAATTTCGCGCTCAAATCCACGGCGGGAAATTCAAATCATTCTGCGCGTATCCTAAAATTGTGGACCCTAGAAGTTAAGGGCTACAAGAGCCTAAAACTTGATATTGAATAAATGTATTTTTTTTAAGGGTTTCACTTTTGCCTGGCCTTAGTAACTTGACTATTAGCCAACATCAATTTCTATTTGTATTAATATTTATTTTAACTAATACAGAGAGTTTTATGTAACACCGAACATTTTCATACTAAAGATTTTCCTTGAAAGTATTTGTATGCATGCGTTGCACATTTTCGATGCTTGGTTTGTTAAAAGAATCCATCTTGAAGCTTTAAGCGAGTGTTTTCCACTCCCAGGCTAAGCATGAAGTAAAATTTCGAGTTTAGAAAAGCCTGAAAATTTGGTTTGGTCGCGTAGCGCGAAGCGCGGAGCGGCCAAACCAAATTTTCAGGCTTTTCTAAACTCGAAATTTTACTTCATGCGCCACCGGTACAAAACACTGACATATTACGAAGTGTAAAACACACCGCTAAACTTTATATTGAATCAGTGCTTTGTACCGGTGGCGCATGAAGTAAAATTTCGAGTTTAGAAAAGCCTGAAAGTTTTGTTTGGTCGCGTAGTGCTGTGTTTTAAACTTCGTAATATGTCAGTGTTTTGTACCGGTGGCGCATGAAGTAAAATTTCGAGTTTAGAAAAGCCTGAAAATTTGGTTTGGCCGCTCCGCGCTACGCGACCAAACCAAATTTTCAGGCTTTTCTAAACTCGAAATTTTACTTCATGCTTAACCTGGGAGTGGAAAACACTCGTTTAAAGCTTGAAATTTAACACTAAAACGAGCAATATCTGCAAATTTAAAGCATAAATTCTGTAATTGGGATATATACAGAGAGTTTTATGTAACACCAAACATTTTCATAACGATAATTTTTGTTTTAAGTATCTATATGCATACGTTGCACATTTTTCGATGCTCGGTTTATTAAAAGAATTTAATTTAAAGCTTTAAACGAGTGTTTTCCACTCCCAGGCTAAGCATGAAGTAAAATTTCGAGTTTAGAAAAGCCTGAAAATTTGGTTTGGTCGCGTAGCGCGAAGCGCGGAGCGGCCAAACCAAATTTTCAGGCTTTTCTAAACTCGAAATTTTACTTCATGCGCCACTGGTACACAACACTGATTCAATGTAAAGTTTAGCGGTGTGTTTTAAACTTCGTAATATGTCAGTGATTTGTACCGGTGGCGCATGAAGTAAAATTTCGAGTTTAGAAAAGCCGGAAAATTTGGTTTGGCCGCTCCGCGCTTCGCGCTACGCGACCAAACCAAATTTTCAGGCTTTTCTAAACTCGAAATTTTACTTCATGCTTAGTTTGGGAGTGGAAAACACTCGCTTAAAGCTTCAAATTGGATTTTTTTAATAAAGCAAGCATCGGAAAATGTGCAACGTATGCATATGGATACTTTAAAGAAAAAATTTCGTTATGATAATGTTCGGTGTTACATAAAACTCTCTGTATGTTTAACATGTACAGTTGCGAGAGAAAAAAACTAGTACAGCCAAATGTTTGGCTCTGTGAACTGGACTCACTTTGATTTATCGAATTGACAAATATGCGGAAATGTCAAACGAAATTTAATTAACGTCGACATTCCTCAACTGACTGAAACGCAAAGAGCGATAATAACAACCCGTTTAGAGACGTTATCAGCATTAGAGACATTGCTAATGAAGTGCATGTCAACAAAAGAACCGTCTTGTTGGCCTAGTAAAAAAATGTTGTTAATCTGTACGTGACAAGTTTGTTTTACAAGAAAAAAAATATTTTAGAAGTGGCTAAAGCTCCCTGATGTACTAGTTTTTTCTCTCGCAACTATACATACATTTAAACCAAGTGTTTTAATTTAAATTTAATTTAAATCATCCAGTATTAAATATAAATAAAACACAGTTTATCACTTTGTTTGTATAACCAATTGTTATACAAACAAAGTGATAAACAGTGTTTTATTTATGTTCAACAATGTATAACGAAGTAGAAGCCTCTATAATCAGTGAATTAATCAGTATTAAATACATTTAAACATCACAACACATTCACACAACAGCCAGGGACACGACGATATTTATTTTTTAATAATATCTCCCAGTGCACAGGAATTTAACCCGGTCACCACCTGCCCATGTATTCAAATTCAAATTCAAATTCATTTATTGTGCTAACAGCATCAGCCTTACAAGTGTCAATCATATTTAAAAGTTTAGAAAAGATAATATTTTACGGAAAATTTGCATTCACTGCCTTGAATTACTTAATATTTATCAAAATAAGTCACATCCTGTGGCAAATAAATGAATGATTGTATCTAAAACTCAAATCTGCACTACTAACTTTGATATTATAAACGTTGCACTTATGCCCCGAGCAGTTTTAACTGAAATACGCGGAGAATGGTTTGAATTTCGCGCTTAAATCCACGGCGGGAAATTCAAATAATTCTGCTCGTATCTTAAAGTTGGGAGCCAAGAGGCACAAAATCTTAGAACTCGATTTGGAGAAAATGTATTAAAAGTTAAAAAAAAAGATAATAATTTACGAAAAATTATCTAAATATTCATAAATATTAGGTAATATAAGATAATTTTTCGTAAATGGATATTACTTATATTCATAAATATTAGGTAATAAATATTTATGAATATAAGTAACATCCATTTACGAAAAATTATCTTATATTACCTAATATTTATGAATATAAGTAACATCTATTGCAAACAAATTAATGAATTAATTAATAATATTAAAGGATTCAAGAATTAATTAAACTTAAGTAAAAAATATATCTAACTTTTTGTTCAAGTAAGAAAACTGTGTTAATAATGTTTTGTGTTTTTTTTTAACAGGGGCATTCGAAACAAGCAAAATCCCACCAGAACAGGAAGCAGTAAGGAACTTCTGAATTTAACAAATACACGCCAACTCTAGAAATATAATGCAGTTTTGTGGAGTTAACTCAAAAAATTATGGCTATTTTGTAGTGATTAATTTGTGTTAGCTTAAAAATATGCAATGTATTGTAAACATGCGTTATTTGTTTAATAAATTGAAGGATTTTCGCAATGTAATAATAAAATTATTATGGGTGTATATTATACAGGGATTTTTTCTTTTATGTGTACCTACGCTGTGAGATTTCAAGGTTTCCTCAATTTACTACAAGCATTAAATTTGAAGCTTCGAGGGTTTCAACTTCTTGCTTAAGCATAAAAACTAACGAAAAAGTGAATTTATTTGCCCAGAGCGGTTTCAACTGAAGAGCGAGCGATTTCAATTTCGCGCCTAAGTCCACGGCGCACAGTGGGCGGAATCGGGATTGTAGCTGGACAAAACTCATAGCCTTTAGTACGATGGGCGAAAGTGGACCTATTTACTTGTATCATGTTAAAAATTTCTAATATTAAGCAAATAATGGGCAATTCAAAATAGCGGACAGAATAAAACAATTATATACTAGAAAATGTCATATTTTTCGTAAACATTATTATATCGAGGTATTTTATGAGAAAATTATTTTTTTTTTATTGATGCATCATATGTCTTATTTCAAATACTTCGCAGCGTGTTTAAATTCAATATTAAAACACGCGCGTGTTTTAAAGTTGCTAAGGACAACAACGTCAATTCAAACTTAAAGTCAAACATAAATGTCACTATCTATTAAACTTTAATAACTCGTTCATTTTATTTATAATAAATATTGAATATACAATCTGTATTATTTGAAAAATTAATATTTCCGTGCTTTAACTCGTAATCAACATTGCTCACATGAACATTGGTAACTGATTTACTTCCAGGTGTGCATGCATTCGTATTTCCGCTAATAGCATTTGATATAATATTGGAAACACTGTTTTTATTGTTGATGGACTCTTCGACATATCCAGTAGCCACCGATGCCGATTTCCAACCAACTTGCCGCTGTATTTGATCTATAGTCATCCCACCGTTGGCCATAATAGTTGCAGAAGTACGCCGGAACGCATGTCCTGTGTACTTCTTTGGTTCGTCTAAGTTAAGGAAAAGTGCAATTTGAAATGGGCATAAACCAAAAGTATTAATACCCACTACTTGTTTAGTACACTTTCCCTTATCAAAGCGTAAGAAAACACGGTCAGTACTCACATTTTGAGGACGCAACAACAAATATTTCTTAATAAACCCAACGTAGGGTATACCATTACTGTCAGCGACAGTAAAACGCCGAGCCTTTTCTGTCTTAGACGGACGTATGAGAATAAGTAAGGTATTACCCTCTTCCTTAATGTCGGATAAACGCATATCGCACAATTCGCATCTGCGACAAGAACCAAACATTCCAAAAATGGCAACAACTTTCAAAAACAAATACGTTATATCTGAAGCATCTTCAAAAAACTTTCTTAAATCTTCCTCTCTAAAGGCATAGGACTTTTTTGCGTTACAATTCTTACTAATCGCCTTCATAAATGCTTGCACTTTTCCAAATGATTTGATATCCACTCCCTGTTGTAATCGTAACATACATTGTAATTTGGAATGTATGGCCCACATTGTGGACGACTTGTACTTCTCTGACAATTCCTGTAAGTACGCAAGCATAACTTGTTCTGTTACACTGGCAACTTGGCATTCTTCCATCCATTTAATCAAACGGTTGTACTCTTTTTTGTAGGCTACTTCCGACTTTTGCGGAATCAACCGATTCTCAGCTTTAGCGCTCAAGCTATCAATCTTTGATTGCATTTTCAAAGGGTAATGACAAACTGATGAGAAATTGATAATTTGTTTATTTCACACCTTGACAACCAAAGGTACATTGATTCCGTCATCTTAAACATGCTCGAAATTTCAAAATTTCGGGCCAATTTATGGTCTTTAAATGCATCAATAAAAAAAAATAGCGTAAAGTATTGCTGGTCTTTAAAGCACTTACTCTATTGCAAGCACTCCGGCTGGCGCCGTCGTGCTTGCAAAATCGTGCGTGCTTTAAAGACCTAAATATCCACTTATACTTTAATATACTATTGTTATATTCATTATAACAATATAATGAAATATAATTTATCAGATTGTAATACATTTGTCAATTAATTATGAAAAAAAGAAATAACTAAACAATAAGATTATTGTCAAGCAGCAGTTTGTAGGAAAAGAAAATTATTTAACAGTTTTGGAAGCATTATATTTTGTTTACAGCATTATATGATTGTTCATTCTACAAACATTTCGGATTCATCCGTTTTAACGTCAAGAAGTTGAAGTACAGCTTCTGACAAATCCTTAATTATTTTTTTAGGCAGACCTCTTTTGGCTAAGAATTAAACCTTAAGTTTAAAGTTTTAGTCTAAAAGCTGTAGCGGTTTTTGAGATACAACGCCCACGGACACACACACACACATACACACACACACGCTCACACACGCGCACACACACACACACACACCCGCACACACGCGCTCTCTCACACACACACACACACATATACACACACAAAGACACATTTCAAAAATGGTCGGAATTATCTCAGGAAACGTATATATCCGTCGAAATTTCGAGTTTGAAATAAATCATGAAAACAATACTTTCCCGTATTACACGCATGGAATGTAGAAAAAATACGATATAAACCAAAGTCGCAAGTAATTTCTTTTTTATCCGCAATTATATATATCAAGGCATCTCGAGAATGTCCGATCACATCGGTAAAAGTCGGTAAAAAAAGTTCTAAGGTTTAAAACAAATGAAACCATGTTTCTCATATAAAATATTAGTTTACATAAACATATAACTTCAATGCCATACAAAACATGAAACATCGTGATAAGTATGATGCCTGTAACTGTTTGGATATGAAGAACACGTCATATGATGATGCAGGATCATTCGCGAAGGACCTTCGTACACACCATTATTTCTATACTTTAAACATCAAATACGATCAATAATATTTTATGACTCTGTATTAACTTACTGACGCTTTCATATAAATAAATATAGTCTCTGGAGACTAAAGAATCAGCACAAAGAACTTTCCAGCGTTTATTGTTAACTTTTTTCTGGGGGTTTTGTCCAGCTATAATCCCGATTCCTCCCACTGTGCGGCGGGTAATTCAAATAACTCTTCATGGTTTCAATTTCGTGCTTAAATTCATGGCCAGAAATTTAAATAATTCTGCACGATTTCAATTTCGCGCTTATACCCACGGCGGAAAATTCAAATAATTCTGCTCGTATCTTACAATTTCATAGAACTCAAGGAGTATAGGAGCTTAAAACCTCTAATTTGAAATTTCCAACGAGTGTTTCTTGAGCATGAAGTAAAATTTCGAGTTTAGAAAGCCTTGAACATTTGGTTTGGTCGTGTAGCGCGTAGCAAGGAGTGAAAAAAACTCGTAAGAAGTCTCAAAGTAAATTCGCGATCTCCTTTTTTTGTAAATAATTCATAAACTATTAATAGAGTATGTTCAGATTTTGGTTTATTTTGGAGGGGCAATGTTTACTCAATATTCACACAAAATTTCATGACGAAATCTTGAAAATGTCTAAAGTTATGAATGTCTGAAACTGGAATTGCATAAAAACTTGGACAAAATCACCCTACGATGTCGTTTTTTTTGTAAATATATACCAGACATATACCTCAATTATTACCCGATGGGTCAAGAAGAGAAGGTGGAGCAGGCGCTGGGATTCACGGCGTAACCCCAAAATATGACATCTACGTGTCTCTGGGGAGGATGGCAACTGCACATCAAGCCGAGATCTTTGCGATCAACCAATGTACCATGGAAAATCTGCGACGGGGATATAAGAGGCAAAAGATTCTGATCCTCACCGACAGCCAAGCCGCTCTAAGAGCACTCAACAGCTATAAGATCCAATCTGAGCTAGCATGGGAGTGCATCCAAAACCTGACGAAACTGGCGACGGAAAACACCGTAACACTACGCTGGACGCCGGGACACACAGGGGAGGATGGCAACGAGAAAGCCGATGCTCTGGCAAAGATTGGATCACGCAGACCCTACATTGGACCAGAACCAATGCTACCGATTCCCAAAAAATCAATAAGACCAAGCGCAAAAGAGTGGACCCTAGAAAGACACACCGAGCGCTGGAAAAACCTGACAGGGCATAGACACAGTAAACTACTGATGGAAAAACCCTGCCAAGAACTAGCAACTGAGGCCCTCAGACTCAGTAGAAACAACCTTAGAATAGTCACAGGACTGATAACTGGACACTGTACCCTAAGGAAGCACCTGCATAACATGAAACTGTTCACAGAAGATCCAATATGCAGACTATGCCTGGAAGAGGATGAAGACGCCTCACATGTACTATTCGAGTGCGAGGCACTTTCCACCTGGAGGGAAACAAACCTTGTCCAAGGGAATCCAAGCCACTTCCCGAAGGGAAAGATGATCGAAAGGCTGCTGGGACTAGCCAAGGAGACAGAGCTTTTTGATTAACTACGGTAACGGAAGAAGTACAATAAGCCACACGGCTGCGGTGCTAGGGCAGAAATAACCCTAACTTCCGTTTCCTGCCCCTAAAAAAAAAAAAAATATACCTCTATTTTCCATACCATTTCACAAATCTAACTATGGAATTAATAGTCCACCCTCTCGCTTTATGCGCACCTCAAACAAACTGTCGCTAAATCCAAACTTTCATCTTTTTAGTAAGTCTCTCTGTAAATTCGTATCCGGTCTCAAACGTATTCAGGTTTGTTGTTGTATGTAACTTGCCACATCCATATACCGGGTGGTGCATCGGACGACGCACCATAGGGACTTCAATGTATTTTTTTAAAATCTCATTTATTTACTTCCCACGTCATTTTATCAAAAAATCATAAGATAGGTTTTTTTGTGGGGATCAAAAAACTGAGTCTAATACACCCATTTAAAATATTTATTTACTATCTAAATTCGAGATACACATTATTTTAAAATTACAATTTAAAAAAAATATATATACCGTGCCTTGGAAAAATAATAACGTCGCGCTTACAACTGACATTTTTAATTAACTCTATTGACATCAAATAGTAAAAGTAATATTACCTACTGTGTTAAAAGAACTTTTAAAATCAAATTATATATTCAATTGACGAACAAATAGAAATGGTGAAATGGTTTTACGGAGGAAACAGTTCTCGAGAAGTAAGTGCAATGTTTAGTGTAAAATACCCAGATCGAAATATTCCTGATCACACAACAGTTAGTAGATTTGTTAAAAAGTTTGAAAATACTGGTACACTAATTGATCATTGCAAGTGTCATAAAGAAATTGGACGTCTTCAAGTAGAAAATGAGAGTGTTTTTAATATTGTGGCCACTACGATAGAAAATCCAACATTGAGTTTAAGACAAATATCTGCAAACGTTGGCGTAGACCACTCCACAGTTTTGCGTATTTTGAAAGCAAACAAGTTTCACTCCTACAAATACCAGTGTCACCAAGAAAAAGATATGTTTAAAAGAAGTGCGTTTTGTTACGAAATAATGGAAAAGGTAATAATAATAATAATCTTTATTACCCAACAGGCAAAAACCCAATTACAGAGTAACAAATATAAACTAAAATAATCATTCGAATAAAAATGTAAAAAAAAAGAAAAATAAATATATATATAAGGAAATGTATATATAATTTACAAGCTAAATAAATTAAATTAAGTGTAAAAAAAACCTTAACCTTAAATGTTAAATTCCACACTAGAAATAAATGCCTTGAATTCTCTCCGACTACAGTTAAATATGTCACAATCGAGATTATTGTAACATGCGCAGATACGACGCAATGGGGAGAATTCAAGGACGTTAGACCGCGCAGTGTTGATATGGAAGCACATACAATGTCGACTAGATAACCTAGAATTGTTAAAGTTAATTTTAAATAAAAGGTCTGGACAATCAATCATGTTGTGAACGATTTTAAATAAAAATAATTGACCCAGAATATTTCTCCGTGATTGTAGCGAGACCGCATCAAACTCGTTTAAAAGCAAGTCGTGGCTGAAACCCTGCGGAGGATAGTTTCCATGCCTTTTATACCACAGGTACTTGAAGAATTGACGTTGGATATTTTCAAGAGATTGATTATGTGTGTGATATATCGGATTCCAGATGATCGAACCGTATTCAAGTACAGAACGTACATACGAATTGTATAGAACTTTTAGTGCTTCTACATTTTTGAAAGACCTAGTATTACGAATAATAAACCCAAGAGTTCTGTTGGCTTTACATATGATTGTATTGTAGTGAGTTTTGAAATTGAAGTGAGCATCGAAGGTAACACCAAGGTCTTTAAAAGTTGAGAGTCTTTCCAAAGGTTGATTTCCAATGGAATATCTGAATAACATTGGATTACCTTTACGTGAATAAGTAACTACTTTACATTTAGCAATGTTTAGAGTTAAATGATTATCACAGCACCATGCAGCAATTGTATCAAGCATATTTTGTAAATTTAGACAGGAAGATTGTGTTTCAATATTAGAAAATATTTTAAGATCATCTGCAAATAATAAATGGTTACAATCTAGTAAAACACTAAGGTCATTAACAAAGAGAAGGAATAATAATGGCCCCAAATTAGATCCCTGGGGTACACCCGAACGAGCAACAAACGCTTTAGATGAGAAACCATTGATTGAGACATATAGATGGCGGTCAGATAGATAAGATTTGAATAAGTTAATCAGGTTGACATGAAATCCGTAATTTCCAAGTTTATTTAGGAGTGTAGTATGATCGACACGGTCGAATGCCTTAGCAAGATCCGTATATATACAGTCAACCTGACCCTTACGATCGAGCTCACTGCAGACATATTCACTAAAGCAACACAAATTGGTCGTCGTAGATCTACCTTCCATAAAGCCATGCTGATTTGTAGAAATATAATTTTTAACCTTTGGATAAATGTAATTGTAAATGACTATTTCAAATACTTTTGCGAAATTTGACAGCAAGGAAATGGGTCGATAGTTAGCGATTTCCTTGGAATCACCAGACTTAAGCACTGGACATATTTTTGATTCTTTCCAAACTGACGGAAATATTGATGATTTAAGAATAAGGTTAAAAATTGTTTCAAGTGGTTTTGTTACGAGAAAAGCAGCATCTTTTATTAAAAAACTTGGAATTCCATCTGCGCCGCAGGACATTGTATTATTCAAGCGACATATGGCATGTTGAATAACATCGGAATTAATTGATGATATGTTAATAACAGGGAAATTATTGTGCGTATTGGGAAGCGTATTAATTTGTGAAGCACTAGTATATACGTTATTGAAAAAATCAGCAAAAGCGTTTACAATAGGAACAGGCGAATCTAGTGTGAAACCATTGTGTTGCATGACACCAGGAATACGAGTAGTGCGTTTTTTTGAATTAATAAATGACCAGAATTGCTTCGGATTAGTTGAAATGTTGGAGGATATGTTATTAATATAATCCTTATAAGCTGTAGTTATATGGCGTTTGCTTTGAGACCTAGCTGCTCGAAACTGCTCTAATGAGTTTGGACTTTTAGTGCGTAAGTATAGTTTACATTTAATGTTTTTTACTTTGATACTATGAATAACGTCAGCGGTAAACCAGCAAGGAAATTGACTTTTGTATTGTTTGTGTAAAGGGACATATTTATCTAAACAAGAATACAAAGTGGTATAAAAAGCATCAACAGCGTCCTCCAAATTCACCTCCGAGTTAACTTGTGACCAATCGCAACGACTTAGTTCCGAATAGAGTTTGACTAGGTTGCATTTTTTAAAATTATAATTTCTATTATTAGATGAGTTTGATATAAAACTAGCAGGTTGGGAATACACTAATTCAAAACTGAAGAGTAAAACTGGGTGGTAATAACCTTGCTTGATGAATGAATTATATCCTTCTATAAAGGAACAATTTAAATTTGTAAATATGAGATCTAATATTTTGTTGTAACTATTTAATGTGGAATTAACTTGTTTAAGGTTTAGATATGACGTGAAGTTACGAGTTGC
Organism: Philonthus cognatus; assembly: GCA_932526585.2. Classification (NCBI taxonomy): domain Eukaryota; kingdom Metazoa; phylum Arthropoda; class Insecta; order Coleoptera; family Staphylinidae; genus Philonthus; species Philonthus cognatus. The sequence goes on from OW052242.1 coordinate 145,103,571, forward strand.
ATTGCATAAGAGGTTATTCGCATTGTTACAGTCGTTTACATATCTAGGAATATTAAAGTCTCCCATAATTAATATATTATCTGCGTGATTGCATATGTTACAAATATGTTCAAAAAACGATTCAAGATTATGAATAATAGGCGTTCGGGGTATATAAATAACAAGTATATAAAGTATAAAATTACCAAGTACTATTTTGCAGGCAGTAACGTCAAATAATGGAAACGCGTCCAATAGAGTATCAGTGTTAACTTTATAAGACTCGATGTTTTTTTGTATTGCAAACAAAACACCACCACCACGAGAGAATACATCTGTTTTACGATCCTGCCTATAAACAGTATATGTAGAATTAGGGAACAATTCAATATTTTGAACAGATTCGATGAGCCAAGTTTCAGTAATCCCAATTATTTGAACATCATTACACGCTACAAGACAGTTAAAATCGTCTATTTTATTATTAAGGCTTCTAGCATTTTGGTAGTAGCAATGTATACTGGTGAGTTTGCTGTCGGGGCTTACAAGTTTAAAGAAATAATTTTAGGTTGACCATTAAAGTATTTAATTTTTAAGTTTACTTCCCCAGCAGTTACTCGTGCGTCTAATTCAGATTTAAGTTTTTTATAGTATGCCATTTGGCGGGGCGTTCTGTCAAATGAGATAGATATATTTTTATAGGGCGGTGATTCTTTTAAGCGCGACGCATTTTTAATCATCATGAGGACTGCAGTCTCAGATCGTAGGTCAACTCGAATAGGCCGGTGTTTTTCTGCAGAAAATTTTCCAAGACGAAACGTATTTGCGTTAGTCGGCGGTTGAGAACCACCATCGGAGAGAGCCTGCAAAACGGAAGTGATTATTTGGCGATCCTTTTCGATGGTAAACGATGATCGTGATGATCGTGACTTTCTTAAAAATATTTGTTTTACGGATGAATGCACATTTACTCTGCATAACGAACCCAATGTGCAAAATGTTAGAATGTGGGCTACACAAAATCCACATAAAGTGATTAACACAAAAACACAGTATCCTGTAAAAGTCAACGTTTGGGCTGGAATTTTAGGACAACATATTATAGGACCATTTTTTATCGATGGAAACTTGACAGGAGAAAGTTTTCTGGAATTGTTAATTGAAAAAATAGCGCCAGCAATAACTGAAGTGGCTCAAGAAGACCAACAAATATGGTTTCAAATGGATGGCTGCCCTGCGCACAACAGCCGCATTGTGCGTGAATTTTTAAACGACAGTTTTAATCGAAAAATAATTGGACCTAATTACGATATACAGTGGCCTCCTCGTTCGCCTGACCTTTCTCCTAACGCCTATTATCTATGGGGACACTTAAAATCCAAAATTTATAATGGAATACCATTCAATAATGTGGAGGATCTTAAAAATGCCATTTGTGCCGAGTGTGGAAAAATAACTCGCTATCAGTTAGCAAATGTTTGACGTGAATTTTATAATCGATTGGGATATTGCCAAGCTGCCGAAGGAAATGTATTCGAACACTTGATATAGTTTTTTTTTTTATTCTTTCTTGTTTTGGCTTCGGAATCTAGTTTATAGTTATTTTTTATTTTGGTGTTAATTAAACGATTATTCAGTTTTTAATATTACATAATGAGTTTTATTAATTGTCTTTAAAATCTATAAAATAAAAGTATTAAGAAATATTTTTGTATACTCTACATAAAAACTGTTATTGATTTTACGATAAAAGCACATGGGGAGTAAATAATTGAGATTTAAATAAATACATGGTCCTTTATATCCTTCCCATGCTATTTTATCAAAAAATCAAGTTACCTATTATAAATATTTATTTATTTTCTAAATGTAGGATATACATTAGTTTTAAATAATAATGTCTTGCGCTTACATTTATAATTCATTGCGCCAATGATAATTACGAGTAATTAAGCTGTTTAAGTATTCTTGTAATCTATTTCCACACTTATTTTTACTTACAATGACCATCAGTTCTATTAAGTCGGTTTTAGGTATTTAACCGTAAATTGGCAAGTAGAGAGAGTTAGCGGGTATGGAGCCATTTCATACCCAAGGTTTCATACCCAAGGTCATCCCCAAGGTCAAGGTCAAGGTCAAGGTCAAGGTCAAGGTCAAGGTCAAGGTCAAGGTCAAGGTCAAGGTCATCCCCAAGGTCACCCCAAGGTCATCCCAAGGTCATCCCAAGGTCATCCCAAGGTCATCCCAAGGTCATCCCCAAGGTCATCCCCAAGGTCATCCCCAAGGTCATCCCAAGGTCATCCCAAGGTCATCCCAAGGTCATTCCAAGGTCATCCCCAAGGTCATCCCCAAGGTCATCCCAAGGTCATCCCCAAGGTCATCCCAAGGTCATCCCAAGCTATTTCATTCCCAAGCTATTTCATTCCCGTTTCCGGTCGGACGTTGATAAGAGGAAAAGTGGTGGGGAAAAAGTGGTGTAAGGTGTGAGCATTCAAGATACATTGTTGCAATAATGCAGTTTACAAATACGGAACGAGAGCCTCTAATGGATCGCATTAACAGTGCCATAGAAGCATACTCCGACAAGGTTCCTGTAATGAATATAAAATTTAAATAAAAAACCATTTACCGAAATAAAAAAGTTTATTAATTACATAATTAAATCGTAAAACAACAATAATATATATTCATTGTTTACTTCGTAACATTTTTATAATAGTGCTATTAATTAATGGCGCAACATTGGTGTTATTTATAAATTGCGTAACATTTTTTATCACACTGTTTTCACCAAAAGGATCTAGGACCATATATATTACTTCAAATATTAATGTTAAGAAGCAGAATAAGAGCGAGAAACAAATAAGTATACACGCTACGGTACACATTATTAATTATTTTAAGTGTGGATCGCTAAACTATTAAACATATACTGAATACAAATTTTGTAACTTATTTTTGTACATACATTTATCAATTACATATTTTCACATCAGATGGAGCTACCACTAAACATGCCCATTACACAATGGTTGCAATATCTTTGTGTCCCCAGGCTAGAGTCTCGACGTTGTTGGAACAAATATACCTTTTGTCATCAAATGGTGATAGAGCCAATTTATTTTGATTGTTTGAATAAATGGTATGTTTGATTGATCTAAAAAGGCTCTGTTGTTTAATGATTGTAACCGACTCGTTCAAACACTTCAAGTAATCTGACCCACTCAAATCATTCGACACAACATTTTTCTTAACACCTTTAGCCTTTTTAGACCATTCCCCCTCCACATTATTCGCATACATTTTTGCCCTTAACCCAACAAATTCTCGCATAATCCTACCACCATTCTCATCCTTCATCAGACCCAATACAGCTTTGTTTTGTAATGGGATGCCATACTGATTATTAGAATCAAAATTGCTAGTGTCAAAGTGTGGTAAATCGTCTTTCATGTCAGCAAAAACGTCATCAGTCTCAATTTGTAGGGTTAAACTGTCCGTGTCCATGTAACATAACACAACTTTATCACCGTATTTAGACTTTAAATGGTTGTAATAAAATTCATACATTAGTAATTTGCTAAGGTCTAATACGGAAAACCCAACGTAAATCGGTTTGTTATAAACAGCCCGCAAACGATCCAATTGAATAGCTACTAAATTGTCTGTAAAAACGGAACAACAATTGAAATTTAATTTAGCTATTAAACTTTCCGCGCCTTTACGGTGACCGATATCTTCCCAATGATTCAACAACTTTACATTTACACGTTTATCCACATTTTCCATGGTCTTGCCAAACACTGAATTGTTCATTAGTTTAAAAAAATCTTTCTCAAAATCATTTTTGGCTTGCTGACGCATGCTGGTGTTTAAATCAATATATTTTTTTAGCCAATGTGACTGTTTAAAAGAAATTACTCGATGAATTTTTATTAATTTCAAACCGTTTCCTAAAGCTTGCTTTAAATTTCTATAATGAATTATGTACTTTGATTTATTTAATAAATTTGGAATTAATTTAGTTTGTGTGAAAATTGAATTTGGTGGTACTATATTTTCTGCGAGAAAAGGTAAATCGTTGTGTAAATTATGAACATTTTCTGGATACTCAATATCCACTTCCAAAATGTATCCCGTTGATGAATCATCGGACATGTTTATTACATTTAAATTTTCAATTTCAATTTCGCTTAACCATTTAAAATCCGCATACGGCAACAATTGCGACATAGCCCATCCATACAAATTGTTTGCATCCCAATATGTTAGAAATGATGAAGGTCGTGAACTGTTAAAAGTGGACATGTATTTATTGTTGGCTTCAGCATGTCGCAAAGAACATTGACTTATACCACCTCTTATACCTCTCCGTATGAAGTGGTGCATATCGATGTCTGTTAGTAATTCTAATTTAATGTCAGTCAATTTCAGCATGGCATCCCACGACAATCCAGGGGCCGTATAATAGTGAGCCGGATCCAAATTATACGCTTTCAAACACACATTGCGGAAATTCTCAAATACATCAGTCAATAGTAAAACATCTGTTTTCAAATACAAATCCGAATATTGTTGTAAATTTTGACAATTAAAAGTGTTCCATACATTTTCAGCATGCTCATACTCCGCAACAGTAATATCTGCGTTTGTTAACGAGTTAAAAAATAATTTCTTGGGAGGTAATTTTGTTTCGCTTAATTTTGAAAAATTATCCATATACTGATATGGAAAGACTCCTTTTTTTGTGACTAAATTGAACTGTTGATCGTCTGGGAAATTTTTTCGAACAGTACTCAGTTGATTCGCATTTAAATTCTTTGCCAATTTTTCTAAGCTTGAGGCCATAAATCTAAACGAATCCAAAAATCTTAATTTGAAGTAAATGTCCCGATCAACACCATTCTTGTCCGTATACCTGTCAACTTTAATGGATTTTGTAAAGGAAATGTATTTTTCTTTGTTTTGTGGAATTATATCAATTTTATCAGTATCTACACCAAACTCTTTAATAAATAAATGCGAATCATAACCGCTCAAATTATGAAAGAAAATAGGTAAGAATTTAGGGATTTGATAATTCAAGTTACACTTTGAATGAGCTGCACCGACAAATTTCCCCGTTAAATGACAATGATCGGCTACTTTATCGCAAGAATTCAAAAATTTCAAACAAATGTGACACTCTTTGGTGGAATCAAATAAATATTGCTCGCCCGACGTTAATTTGAACATGGGGATAATTGGTTTTAAAAATTTTTTATAAATAAATTTAGCATCTTCACTTAATTTCTGCATAAACACCTTAGGACAATCCATACCAGTATATGTTACAAATTTATTTAAATTTGTATTATAAGCACATTTAATATAATACGCGAAGGAATATGGGGTGTGGATATGCGTCGAATAAGTATAAGATGTGCTTGGATCCGGCTGACATGTCTGAATCGGGATGAGGAGCGATTCAAAGTCGGCATAGACAACAAAAGGTACCCGCATTTTTGAATTAAAGTTGTTAAACGATAATAAATTGCCGGGCACCATATCACCGTTTTTATTTTTAATTAAATCAGCGGTAGGCATGACTGTATAGACTTTGTTACAATCATGCTGACAATGATCATGCAAAGCGACTTCTGTGGAGAAGAAAGTCAAACACCCATCACATAAGAATTTTTTAGATTTATGGGTGGACACTTGAGATGCTACTAATCTAGATATATCTTTGATCCAAACATAGTGCCCGGTAATTCCCTCCTCGATGTATAGGAGGTTAACATGTCTGTCGCGCTTAGACTTTGTAAAATAAATCGGCCCTACCACTTCATATAAATGTTTTTCGGAATTAAATTCTAGCCCATACACATTAATACTAATGTTGTTTAAATTTTCGAATATGGGGATTTTTTGTAATTTTAGTGGTAGCTTCATACCTGTTAAATTGAGAATGGTGCTGTAGTGTGGGTATGAAGAAGTGCGATGTGGATGATTTATATGATCTACGGGGTGAAGAGCTGACACTACTGCCCATGCAAAGCAGGCATTATCTTGGTTCTGTACGTTGATACATGCTCGTTTTTTCTTGATTGATGGTGGAAGATCCAAATACGAAGAGCCGCGAATTGCAGTGTATTTATTTATATTAACTTCCAGATGAGAAATTTGTAAAAGGGCCCATCCACTATCTCGCTCCTGCAAGCGATAATAATACACTCATTAGCATGTGTTTTTAATTTCACTATAACAAAAATTACTTACTTGAAATTCCTCGCTCTTCGTTTGCACAACATTACACAACTGTTTATAAATTTCCTCCAGATCATCTGCAGGTGTCACAACCACAAAGCGGGTGTTGAAAGATTTGAGATCTGGTTGGTCCTCAACTCCTGGTTTGATATATCTACCAAACAGCTCAATGTTGATTTTCTGAGGCGATTGTAAATGATGAGTTACTAAACGCACAAACTTCTCTTGACACTCTTCCAGGAATTTGGGGATATCGATGCTACCCGCAGATTGAATCCCATAAGAAGCAATTCGTCCACGGAAAGCACTTGAAATTTTCTTTACCCCGATGTCGAAAAATTCCCGGGAAATGATGTTTAGGTGTTTTTGCGACCTCAAGTGCCCCGCAAGTAGTTGAGCCGTAACAAATTCCTCTTGACACTCATCACATCGTAGATTAGGATTCACCTTCTTCATCTTTGTTGGAGGAGCACTAGTAGATGGCCCATTCTTCCTCTTTGGTGGAGGAGCACTAGTAGAGGGTCGATTTTTGGGACCTCTTTTAATTGGCTGAGGTAGTGGTGCTTGTGGGTGATATTTTTTAACATGTTTCACCCGACTATAATTTTGGCCGAACGTTGCGGAACAAAACTCACACGGAAACATTTTAGTAATACTTATCTGGAGGAAATGAATCGTAAAACTGTTCTGGACGAACTGAATAACTTTCAAGTCGAATTGTTTATTAAATAGAGGAATTACGATTATTCAGTAAATCGAAGGAAATATACTAGACGCTGACGCTACAAATTTGCCCGCGCGATGTTCGATTCACATTTGCTTGGTTTCCAATTTCTGCTTATTTGCATTACGATTATTCAGTAAATCGACGGAAATATACTAGACGCTGACGCTACAAATCTGCACGCGCGATGTTCGATTCGCATTTGCTTGGTTTCCAATTTCTGCTTATTTGCATTACGATTATTTAGTAAATCGACGGAAATATACGAGACGCTGATGCTACAAATTTGCACGCGCGATGGGTGGTTCGATTCACATTTGCTTGGTTTCCAATTTCTGCTTATTTGCATTACGATTATTTAGTAAATCGACGGAAATATACGAGACGCTGATGCTACAAATTTGCACGCTCGATGTTCGATTCACATTTGCTTGGTTTCCAATTTCTGCTTATTTGCATTACGATTATTCAGTAAATCGACGGAAATATACTAGACGCTGACGCTACAAATTTGCACGCGCGATGGGTGGTTCGATTCACATTTGCTTGGTTTCCAATTTCTGCTTATTTGCATTACGATTATTCAGTAAATCGACGGAAATATACTAGACGCTGACGCTACAAATCTGCACGCGCGATGTACGATTCGCATTTGCTTGGCTTCCAATTTCTGCTTATTTGCATTACGATTATTCAGTAAATCGACGGAAATATACTAGACGCTGACGCTACAAATCTGCACGCGCGATGGGTGGTTCGCATTTGCTTGGTTTCCAATTTCTGCTTATTTGCATTATGATTATTCAGTAAATCGTGGAGATTAATTTTTATCATCAAAGGAAATTCAAGATTAATTTTGAATTGTTGTTGGTATTTAAGAATGTAATGACCACCTCCACATATTTTCGCAATATATAATGCGATTCGCACTTAAAAGTTATTCAGTGTTACGATTAAGTTTGTACCTAACAAAAAAATAATGTGTGACGAATTTACCGAGGGTACGAGGTGTGGGGAATGCCCAATTTGCTTAACAAATTGGGTAGGATTTGCATTGAAGTGTGGTCATTTATTTTGTGGGGGTTGCATCGCGAAAATCCGTAAGTGTGCGATCTGTCGGAGACGGATCTGCCGTGAAAACGTGCTGAGGATTTATTTGAATAATTCCAGCCCGAGTGCGTCTTCAACAGATCGCACACTTACGGATCCTACTCCATCAACCTCCACAAGTACGGATCCTACTCCATCAACCTCCACAAGTACGGATCCTACTCCATCAACCTCCACATCAACTCCGCTCGCCTCAACATCTTTTGCTACCACGCCAAGAACTCCACCCAACCAGAATTTCCAGAACTGGGAATTGTATAGGTTGGGGAGGAGGCGAAGGGAGCGAAGAGTGGCAGAGAGGAGGAGGCTAATACAAAGACAAAGATGGGAAGAGTGGAGGGAAGAGTGGATAAGTCAAAGACAAAGATGGTTAGATTGGAGGATGGGATGCTTAGCGATGGAACCGTACATATCCGAAGATCCCTACATATCCGATAATGACACGGAGATTGAAATTTCGGACGATGAAGGGATCTTTGATGCAGACACGGAAATTGAAATTTCTGATGAGGAAGCAACCACCCCTGCAACGTCAACGGTTCCTGTGGTGCCGACGAATGATGATGATGATGATGATAGTTGGTAGACAACATCATCATCATCATTTTTAATAACGGTCCTTTTCAGGACCAACAATTTATTTATGAAATATATTTACATTGTAAGCCATCGGTCTACGTATTAGTTTTAATCACTAACATTATTTTTTAACTATTAGGGGAGATGTGAGTAATACTAAATAGTAACAGTAGAGTATTTTAAAATATTTTATTGAGTAAGTTTCTTAATTTCAAAATCAATACAAATTTTATTAAAATGTATATGCAAACATTCCAACATCAAAAATGAATTTTGTTTATGCTTATAAATAGAAATCCATTTTAACACATTTTTATATAATTCATTACTATTTGAATCCTTTGTACAAGATAATAAAATTGAACAATAATATGAATAAAATTGTAACGCTTTTAAATTATTCAATTTGCATGTAATAAGTTGTTTCAAACACATCAAATTACAAAATGTTTCTTCCGATATAATAACACTCAACTCCCTCTGCTCAATCCATATAGCCATAATATTTTTATATTCATTCTTGGTAATCTTGTGATCTCCGATGGTGATGGGCCTTTGTAAATTATTCAGGTTGATGTTCATAAATTGTGGCCATTCCTCCTCAGTGAAGAAGATACATGAATGAGCGCCCCAGATTTTCACAACTGGAATGAATCCTAGGGCTGGGCTTATTCCGATGCTCACGTTCTTTGTAGCCGATTTGTTTAGAGGATATGTTGATTGACCCAAAAGTGTTAATTCAATCTTGAACGCATTATCGTAATTTGAAATTTGATTGTCAATGACATCATTGAAAGTTATTTCTTGATTTGTAGCAGACATCGTTGAATGATTCTGGACAACTAATATTAGATTGAAAATGTTTGCTTTCGTTGAATGATTCTGGTAAACTAATATTTTATTACAAAAATGTGTGCTTATATAGCGATAGTCTTATCTACATCCGAACCCTTATCTAACCACAAGCTCAAACATGTCTAAACTTGTTCAAACCAGTTCAAACTTGTTCAAACCAGTTCAAACTTGTCAAGGTTAAACTTGTCTGTCTTTTAAAACAAAATATTGAATAATGCTTTAATAAAAATTTAAAAAATTATTTTCATCTAAATATCCAAACTGATGTAAATATTTATTCACATCAATTTCAGAACTTGCATTGATAAAGATTAAAAGCGTGATTAACTTGATAAACATCTTGTTGTGTTGAAGGTTAATAGAAAAACTGATAATAATTACCATCATTAAACATATTTATATTTTTAATAATACAAACATTTACATTTATGTAGTTATAATACATTTGACTTATCTATCCAGCTATTTTGCGATTTATCTAATCCTAACCACTTGACGTACACATTATTTCCCTTTTTCCTCAACACTTTTTCCACTAGGTAAACATCCTTATGTTTAGTTTTTAAAAGTTCTTCAGCATAAAACGCCCCCTGGATTGGATCCCCCGAACTATCTTCTAATAGGTAAACGGTAGGATTTGAAACTTTTACATGTGCTATTTTAAATAATTCAGTTGTCCAATTCGGTGTGTAGCCTTTATTAAATAATGCTTTTTGCTTACTAATACGGACGATATCACCCACTTTAAAAATCTTCTTTCCTACTATTTTGATATGTGAGTAAATTGTTTTTAACAACTGCTTCTCCTTATCTTTCGTGACGTCACAGGGTCGCATTCCAGTTGTACTGTGTTTCCGCTTATTGTAATTGGACGTAATTTCACTTAAAACATCTATCCATTGATACTTTCCACGCAAACTAAATGCGCGATAAAGATGTTCTTTTAAAGTTCTTATCACACGCTCTGCCATTGCGGCTTTCATGATTGTGTAAGTAGAATAGTGGTTAATTCCGTTGCTGTGCATTACCTTCCTAAAATGTGAGTTGTAGAATTCATTTCCTTGATCAGTTTGCAAGTTTGTAGGCGTTCGTCCATCTTTTAAAATATTTTTAAATGCATTAGCCACATTTACACCAGATTTATCTTTTAACGGAGCGGTCCATAGATATTTTGAGAAACAATCAATCACTACTAATATGAATTTAAAACCCTTGTTTTCTCTTGCATAAAGACCAAATTCGGCTAAATCTGCTTGCCACAAATCGTCTAATCCTTTGACAATTGTCCGCCGTCGGGGGAATTTTTTTCTTGCAGGTTTGTGTAGTTCTTTGACAATATCAGCTTTTATCTTACTCATTGGAATCAACTTTTACCAGGTTCTGGTTTACACTATTTACTATTCTAGTTTACACTAGCTCTCCTCAGGTTTTGGTTTGCACTAGCTCTCTCCAGGTTCTGGTTCACATTATTTAATACCTTATCAAACATATCCAATTTCTCTTGAATGTTCGTATATGCAGTAATATTTGATTTTTTAAAAGCTTCAATGATCGATTTCAAATTTTTTAAATCAATGGCCGTGACGAGCATTAATGAATTTATCGTTTTAATTTTATTAATAATGAATGTCTCTAATTCATCCTTTATAATATTTGTTTTATTATTTATCGACTCATTAAATTCCGTTTTTAACCACATACATTTAGCTTTTAGAATGTTATCCAGATCTTTAAAAATTAAGTTAAGTTTTTTTTCAATTTCCTTAGAGTTCGTTTTATCCTCGATTCGAGTTAAAATTTTAGAAATCTTTTCATAATTATTATCAACGTATAATTTAGTTGCAACATCATCCAATTCATCAGGTTCTAGAGCATGTTTTAGACGCTTTTTCTGCAGATCGTAATGTCCATCCACTGTTAAAGAAAATCCGCTGCCGGGGGGTCCTCTACTCGCGGTTGGAGTCTTGTTGGAATGACGTCCAAACTTGTCGACAGACATTATGTGAATGATGTGCAACAATTAAATTAATAAATTATATTAGCTTCTCTCAGTTCTTCCTCGATCGATACAATTTCATTGTCGTGAGAATTATTTCCAGCTCGTCGTGACGCATGTAATAACCATAATCTTTCAATTAATTCATTAGGATCATCCCAATATGTATATCTGTGAGTTTTATTTTCTACTATTAAATTTGAATCGAAACCACGACCGCCTTTTCGCATGTTTGATTCAGACTTTGATCTGTGTTGTGAATGTGGCAACAATGGTTTAATAATATTTCTATATTTGTGTGACCGAGTGCCCTGAAGTTGTTGCCCAGGATCAAAATGTCGATGTAATGAATTGGTTCTTTTAAGAATATCCACATAATTTATTCGATCTGCTTCCTTGTATGCTACCGGATCCTTTCTGAACAGTAATTCATATAGACCAGAAGTGCCGATATATCTAACTCCGTCAATGATTAAATCATTTTCATCTAAATCAATGTCAGTATTGCCAATTTTAAATTTAGCATTATCCTGATTGAAATTTATACCATGAATAGTGTCAAAGTCATCACCCCCCTCATTTATTAATTTTTCCACATATTGTCTTGGTAATGTGGCGAATTGGTCCAAATATTCTCGAATTATCTTAGAATCAGGTTGAGAAATTGTTGAAATATTTTGTTCCGACGGTTCGTGTGTAAAAACGTCTCCATCATCTATAAAGTCCAACCTTTTTGGCTTTTGTTTGTATTGCGAAAAGGGAGATGAATGAGCAATCTTATCAACATGAATAATATTACTGAAATCATATTTTTCCTGGATTTTCTCATTTTCTTGTTTTATTTCATTATTTTCTCGTTTTATATCTTCATTAGCCTTAATTATTTCTTCGTTAGACTTAACTAAGCTTTGTAAAGGCTCTGTAATTGGTTGAAAAAAATTTTGCAATCTGTCATCATCTTCACTACGATTTAATTTTAAAGCCAGCACTTTTTTTCTGATATCCTTTTGAACTTGTATTAGTTTCTTTTGAATGTTGCTCATCTTAATGAATAAGCCTCTTTTCCTAATGAGCCTCTTTTTCCAATGAGCCTCTTTTCTGAATGAGCCTCTTTTCCTAATGAGCCTCTTTTCCTAATGAGCCTCTTTTCCTAATGAGCCTCTTTTCTGAATGAGCCTCTTTTCCTAATGAGCCTCTTTTCTGAATGAGCCTCTTTTCTGAATGAGCCTCTTTTCTGAATGAGCCTCTTTTCCTAATGAGCCTCTTTTCCTAATGAGCCTCTTTTCCTAATGAGCCTTTTGACGTAACACGCGCAACGTTTGTTGTTATAATGATGAGAGTGGTTGCTTAGTCTATGATTATATACTCATCGAATCCATTGCGATACCTTCCCTTATCAGAATCTTTATCAATTGTAATAAAACCATATTTTTCTTTCCAGCACTCTGCACACAAAGACTTGAATTGTTCAAAAGTCATATCACTACTCACGTGATCAGTGTAAACGTGTTTTAGGTTAAGATCATCCTGTTTAAATAATATAATTAAATTAGCATTATCGCGAATCAAGTGTTTAGGTATGCGAGTATATGTTTGGCAAAGGTAGAACGAATCAATATTATTGTGTCTACCCATACTGAAATATTCGCGGATTTTATCCTGCTTATCACATGCTACATCGTCAAAAATAAAAATTGAGTTTTCCTTAGCTTCTTCAGGGCTAATTATTTCTGCATTCTCTCTATACGGAAAATATTCAATCTCTGGTATTCCACTAATAATCTCTTGCAAGTATTTATATTTTGGTTGATAAAGAGACTTTGAATAAATGTAAATGTTTTCAAATTTCAATCCGTTTACATTAAACAAGAGTGTTAACATTGCATTCGATTTACCGCAGTTAGACGGACCACAAATAACTGCTCTAATTGAATTTGGTAATAGATCGCCATGTTTTTTCATATTATGTTTTAACCCATCCCCGACTACTTTGTCAAAATTTGTTACCGTAAGAGATTGTTTCTGTTTAACAACTTTCATTGTACTGTTATAGGCGATATCTTTCAGAGCTATATATACCTGTGCATAGTTGTTTGATTCTCAAATGATTGTGTACAGCGGTAGAGGATTCATCAATTCCATAATCAACAAGTTACCAATTGAATTACACATCCCCGGATATCAGTACTGCGGTCCGGGTACAAAGTTGGAAAAACGGTTAAAAAGAGGTGACCCCGGCATTAATCCATTGGACGCGGCCTGCAAACAACACGACATTGCTTACTCTGAGAATAAGGATATAAGTGAAAGACATAAAGCGGATAAAATCTTGGAAGAGGCGGCGTGGAGTAGAGTGAAGGCCAAAAACTCTAAATTCGGCGAAAAGGCTGCAGCGTGGGTAGTAGTCAACGCGATGAAGATTAAGAGAAAAACTGGGATGGGCATTACGCCTTTAAGGAGTGGAGTAGTTATGAAAGCTCGGAAAGCTATACAAAAATTTAAACGAAAAATAGATAAGCCCGGAGGTGTTAAAGAAAGCAGTAAGATTGCGTTATCAGCAGCAAAGATTGCTGTAAGGGCTGCTGGAGGAAGAGAAAAAATTCGAACTCCTCGAATAATACCTATTCCAAAGCAGGGGGGTATTTTGCCACTTATCCCAATATTTGCCGGACTCAGCGCTCTCGGAGCCCTGACTGGTGGAGTATCTGGCATTGCCAAGGCGATAAACAGTGCAAAGGACGCTCGATCAAAACTAGATGAATCACAGCGGCATAACAAAACGATGGAAGCTATAGCTCTTGGCAAACAGGGAAAAGGACTATATTTAAAACCATACCGTAAAGGTATGGGACTCTTTCTGAAAAAGTCAAAAAACTGATAAACTCGCTACCCAACCGCGCACTAACCAATATAGATTTGCTAAAAGGGGCTCGAAACGTGAAAAATTTCAGAGGAGTGTTTATGCGTGATTCACTGCCATCTAAACCTCTTTATAGAGAAGCTGGTATTATTAACTTGGATTCCAAGGATGGGTTAGGAACGCATTGGGTGGCTTATAAAAAAATGGGGAATATTGTTCAGTACTTTGATAGTTTTGGAAATTTATCGCCACCTATGGAAGTGCTTAAATATTTCAAAAATTGTGAAATTAGATATAATCATGATCAATATCAGAACTTTAATACATACAACTGTGGACACTTGTGTATAGAATTTTTGTATAAATAAAGAACATTTATTTTAGACACCTTAGTCATGTCTCAGACCTTTACCTTACAAGGTGCAAGCAGCATACTCTCCACAAACTATTACCCCCCTATTGAGCTCAATCCTAACCGTCAGTACTGTTTGGGATTAATTGGGCTTCATACCTATAATTCAATACCAAATATTGAAGAGGGTGTTAATAATAAATTTATTTACGGTGATAAAACAGTTAATATACCTACGGGTTCATACGAGGTTACAGACATTGAAAGTTATTTGCAAAAACAGCTGTTTGGCGATAAGAAAAAAGAGGAAGTTGATAAACTCTTTTCGCTTAAACCCAATAATAACACCTTACAGTGTGAAATAAAAAGTACCCTCGATATAGATTTTACATCTGATAAAACTATTGGAAAATTATTGGGGTTTTCGGGAAAGCTACTGAAGGCTGGTCGACTACATACATCAGACTTACCAGTTCAAATAATTAAAGTAGATAGTGTACGAATTGAGTGTAATATTACTTCAGGTGCCTATTACGACGAAAAATTATCACATACGTTGTTTGAATTCAGCCCCTCGGTTGATCCAGGCTTTGCAATAAATATAGAACCAAAAAATATATTATATCTACCGTTAAATACTCGTGACAGGATTGATAATATTACTCTTAGAATTATCGATCAAGAAGGTCAATTGATTAATTTCAGAGGAGAAAATATTTTGATTAGACTCGAATTAAAAACATGGGGATAGTTTTTGATAAAAACGATAAGACATTTGTCAATCCCGTTATTAAGAGTTCATCACCCAACAAGATAACACGTATTAATCTCTCAAGGTTAACCTATCTCGGCTATAAAATTAAAAACTATGGAAAACGTTTTTGAGCAAGTGCAGTATGATGATCGCATCAGTAAATATCAATACCACACGTATCAGCCTAGAACTACAAACTTTGAAAATAATGATGAAATTCGAATAACAATTCAAAATCAAGACATTTATACTCTACCTGGTAACAGTTATATTTACTTGAGTGGTGAGGTTGAACACAATCTCACTGCAGGTAAAAAGTTTCAGTTGGTTACAAACGCATTTGCTTTCCTATTTGAAGAGATAAGGTATGAGTTAAATGGTGTGGAAATCGATCGAACTCGAGACTTAGGGATCGCGAGTACTTTAAAAGGATTATTATCCTATAATGATTTTGAGGATATGAAAGAAATGGGAATAGCTGGATGGGCTAAAACCGGACATATAAAAACATATTTTCCTGACAAAAAATTTTATGCGCTGATACCTCTAAAATGTTTAATGGGATTTGCAGAGGATTATCAAAAGCTGATTATTAATGTTAAACAGGACTTGATTTTACTTCGCTCCTCTAGTGATGTAAACTGTTTTGTGTGTGATGATAGTACTCAAGTTGTTTCACAAATTAAATTTAAACTGAATAAAATTGAATGGAGAGTACCGCATATTCAACTGAATGATGATTTAAAACTGAAAATGATGGAACAAATTAAAAAAGATCCAAATATTTTAATTCCATTCCGAAAATGGGAATTACATGAATTACCAACCTTGAAAAATTCTCGAGATGATATATGGGCCGTAAAAACCTCCAGCAGTTTAGAAAAACCCCGATATGTAATTGTAGCCTTTCAAACAAATAAAAGAGGTGTAGCTAGTGAAGATGCAACCATGTTTGATCACAACAATATAAGGAACATACGAGTTTATCTCAATTCGGAATCATTTCCGTATGATCACTTGAATTTGAACTTTGATAGTAATGATTACTTGACTGCATACAACATGTACTGTCAATTCCAGCAGAGTTATTATAATCAAATAAACAAGCCCTATCTATCGTTCACTGATTTCAATAATTGCGCAATATTTGTATTTGACGTGTCCAAGCAAAACGAGAGCGTAAAATCATCAGCGGTGGACCTGCGCATTGAGATGGAGGCCTCTGAAAATTTTAAAGATAATACCCGAGCATACTGCCTCATTTTGAGTGATTCTATTCTTGAGTACACACCTATTTCGGGAGTTGTTAAAAAGATTATTTAAAATGGTCAGAAAACTTTGTTTCGATTCCATCCCAACTACGTTCATGTATGAGCTAGAAGAGGAAGAGAATGATGGAATAAATTGGATGCAAGAAGCTCTTGACAGACTTAGATTTAAGAAGCGCATCCGAGAAACCGAAACATTATTAAGTCCAGCTATCTTGACAAGAATTACGTCGCCACCGCCACCTCCACCGCCACTTAAGATGTTGTTCATCGACATCCAGGGATTCAACGTACCTGACTTTACTCCGAAGGAACTTGCTGCCACCTATGATGGAAAACACCTCATCGTTTACGTTTTTAAGCCTCCTACACCATTTCGTAATCTCAGTTCGGATTCAAAGAAACAAGTTAGGTGGTTGGAAAACAATTACCATGGAATTCCATACAATAGTGATGGAAGTGACCTGAGTGAATTACCGAAACTGTTTAAAAAATTATCTGCGGATATTGTTTACGTTAAAGGTTCACAAAAGTGCGCTTACTTGAAGCAATTTTATGATAATGTTGTAAATTTAGAATTCGATGATCAATGTCCTAATTTTAGTAAAACTCTGTATGCTTGTCAATCACATAGTAATAGGTTTAGTGTGTGTAGCATTGTTAATGTAGAAAAATTGTTTAATTATGTAAAGAATGTTAAATAATAAACAGTTTTTAATTAAATATTTATTTTATTTAAATTTTATATTCATTACAGGAGCCTTAATACCCCCACAAATAACACATACAACTATTACAATAAATAGCACAAATCCAGATGATAATATAAACGATGTATAATTCATTTTAACTGCTGATAAGTTGTCGCCACCTGGGAATGAAATTAGTGGCCTTCTCACTGCTTGGGAATGAAATTTTAGTTCAAACACTGATGACACTTATATTTTGGTGTGGGTGGTCCATCGATGTGGGTCCTCCCCGTATTGTAGTGTTCGAAACAGGGTAGTCTTTCCTTGCAGTAATGCTTCAAGCTTGGCGGTAGAAATGGCCAGATATTTAAAAGCTCCAGACCTTCCACCCTCTTCAAGTAATATTCTGGTAAATATTTTATATGATCAGAGTTTAATTTACATTCGTGGTATGCTTCTATGGCACTGTTAATGCGATCCATTAGAGGCTCTCGTTCCGTATTTGTAAACTGCATTATTGCAACAATGTATCTTGAATGCTCACACCTTACACCACTTTTTCCCCACCACTTTTCCTCTTATCAACGTCCGACCGGAAACGGGAATGAAATAGCTTGGGAATGAAATAGCTTGGGATGACCTTGGGATGACCTTGGGGATGACCTTGGGATGACCTTGGGGATGACCTTGGGGATGACCTTGGGATGACCTTGGGGATGACCTTGGGATGACCTTGGGGATGACCTTGGGATGACCTTGGGGATGACCTTGGGGATGACCTTGGGATGACCTTGGGGATGACCTTGGGATGACCTTGGGGATGACCTTGGGGATGACCTTGGGGATGACCTTGGGATGACCTTGGGATGACCTTGGGATGACCTTGGGATGACCTTGGGGTGACCTTGGGGATGACCTTGACCTTGACCTTGACCTTGACCTTGACCTTGACCTTGACCTTGACCTTGACCTTGACCTTGGGGATGACCTTGACCTTGACCTTGACCTTGACCTTGACCTTGACCTTGACCTTGACCTTGACCTTGACCTTGGGGATGACCTTGGGTATGAAACCTTGGGTATGAAATGGCTCCATACCCGCTAACTCTCTCTACTTTGGCACTTTCTTGTCGAGAACTGTTTCACCCGTAAAACCATTTATAATTTTTCGTTACGTATTTAATACGTAGATTTTAAGAGTACTTTTGGCTTGAGTGCATGTGTTGGACACTGGGTTTTTTTTCGACGTTTTTGACTTTTTTGAGAACTTTTTTTAATGGAACTGTCTGCGTTTGTGTGTGACAATGAAGAATCTAATATATGTTTTTGTCTAAAACTTACCGTTTAGTCACAATTTGTGTTTTAGGTTAATGTTTTTATTAGATGTCCTTTTTGCCTTTTCTTGCAATTTTATGCCACATTTCCAGTGTAAAGTGAAAACACAGCATAACTTCCTTATAAATTGCTACATATCTGCACCAATTTTGATCTTTTACTTGTATTTTAACGTGAATACACTACACAAATTTAATGTTAACATCGTTAACAAATAATCGGTGACATTTGAGATTTGTTTATCCAAAATTCAATTGTCACCGCTGATATCGCCATGATTAGGTGTGTAAAAACTAGGTGGCGCTAGTACATAATCGCGCAGCCTCGCCTTTAATGGGTTAAACATAATACATTTATTTTAACTAATCAACTATAAAATTATAGCGCATGTACATAAAGAACATACATTGATGAAATAAACCAAATAAATAATACACTAGCGCCACCTGTTCTTTTTTTCATGAAATTATATCAATCTGAGGCATTAGTCGGTATTACACATATTTCATATAAATAGTTGTCAACAAACGTCACTTTTATAGTGTAAAATTTAATCAGTGTATTCACTTAAAATTTAAGACAAAGTAATAAATTTCGAATAATACTTAAGAGCTTGTGTCTAAGTTGTAATGTGGGTCTATTTTATTCAGGAAATGTGTATAAAATCACACATATGAGCGATAAATAATTTCTCAAAATCGACAACTTTAAAAATTAATTTCGCTAAAACGGTAAGTTTTCTAAAAAAATGGACTTCAGATTCGTTATTTTCTCATAAAAATACATATGTATGTTTAAAAAAAAAAGTTCAAAAATTGTACTGTCCTGCACATGCACCTTGACCTTATTTTTGCAAGGCACGGCATATTTATATTTTTAAACTAATGATTTCAAAATAATTTATATCTTGAAAAAAGATACATTTCAAATATCTCAAGTGGGTGTATTAGACTCAGTTTTTTGATCCCCACAAAAAACCTATCTTATGATTTTTTGATAAAATGACGTGGGAAGTAAATAAATGAGAATTTAAAAAAATACATTGAAATCCCTATGGTGCGTCGTCCGATGCACCACCCGGTATAGTTGTTAGGGCTCGTATTATAAAAAAGTAATGTTTGCTTGGTATTTACACAAAATTTCATAACAGTATCTTGAAAATGTCTAAAGTTATGAATGTATGAAACTGGAATTGCATAAAAACTTGGACAAAATTCTTGGATTTGGGTATATTTTGAAACGGCAATGTTTACTTAATATCCCAAAAAGTTTCATGACGATTATCTAAAAATGTCCTAAGTTATGAAAGTCTTGCTTCGCTCGCGCGCGACAAATCCAAATTTTAACAGGCTTCTCTAAACTCAACATTTACTTCATGATTAATCTGTGAGTAAAAAAACTTGTTAAAAGCCTGAAATTAATCTCGCGGTTTCCCGAATACTTATTACATTTCAAATAAATTATATTCGATACATTAATGCCCGGTATTATAAAACGTTTTATTCCCTTAACAAAATTTACTTTAGGGATAAATTAATTTATTCCAAAGATTTCGGTATTATACACACAAAATAACTTTATTTGGCTATTAAATCTCCCCAGTGAATTATTTGTTTGTTTTTCTACTAAGTATATTTTATTCTCTAAATAATTTGACAGTCAAAAGTGTATTATATTATTATAATTACTTTAGATTTTACAACTTGTAATTATTAATTTCATTACGGTTATCATGTCTACCATATCATCCGTGTCAGATTTAAGTTTGCTCATAGTATCCCTGACAGTGATTAATTCGAACCACAAGACATTCTAAGGAGTCGAAGACCTAGAGTTTTTCAAATCAGACATAACCGGGGATTTTTATACTTATGCATACGCCTTTTTTCAAATTAGTTCCATTTAAAGTTTTAAACGAGTGTTGTCCACTCCCAGACTAAGCATGAAGTAAAATTTCGAGTTTAGAAAAGCCTGAAAATTTGGTTTGGTCGCGTAGCGCGAAGCGCGGAGCGACCAAACCAAATTTTCAGGCTTTTCTAAACTCGAAATTTTACTTCATGCGCCACGCGTATTTAACACTGAAAGCACTGAAATATTGTGAACAAGTGAACTTCACTTGAAATCTGTGTGTTGTACGCGTGGCGCATGAAGTAAAATTTCGAGTTTAGAAAAGCCTGAAAATTTGGTTTGGCCGCTCCGCGCTTCGCGCTACGCGACCAAACCAAATTTTCAGGCTTTTCTAAACTCGAAATTTTACTTCATGCTTAGCCTGGGAGTGGAAATCACTCGTTTAAGTCTTTTATAATTTCTAATAAGCTTTCTATCTCTTGTGTAATTCTGTCCTATCCACGGTTGTTCTCCATAATTATAAGGAATTATACTAAATTTCCAATTTGATTGACAATTTCATTTGTTATATTGACAATTCAATTTAACAAATTGGTGGTTCCAGCTATGGCCACAATGTATATATATAATATCAGTCTGTAATCTACTAATTAAATTATTTATTTCTTGAATTGCTATTTATTTGAGAGGTTTGCTTTATAATACGCAATTTTGTTTGCCCATTAGTTTACTAGGTAAATAAATTTACTCCACAAATAGTTATCTAACGATTTATTAATCGTTTATAATACCGGGAATAAATGTTAATTTTATTTTATTGAAAACCCTTCTTTGAGAAATCTGTTTTATTGCTCCGAAAACCGCATTTATTTACTCATAAACACGTGAGTATCGTGGAATTTTTTTCCTGTTTGTTCACATTTTCTAATCGCCATGTTTCCAAGACCTTGGCAAAGGCGATTCGAATTCTTTGCGGCGTTTTGCAAAAACAAAAAATCTCGAGTATTCGTGAGGTGCATTTATTTTTTGCTTAAATTGTAAACATGCTAATGCATTTATTTGCTCGAGCAATTATTGCACTTTTGTATTTTTGTAGATACCTAAAAAAAATCATGAAATTCATGAAATTTTCCAAGATTTCCATTCCTTTTTAAAATTCACACGGTTTTCGTGTAATCCAAAGATTTTCGATAATTTTTAAAGTATATCATAAATATATAAGTATGAATATTATTTAAATAAAAATCACTTGGTTCGTTTCACAAAATATATTTTGTCATACGAACCAAGTGATTTTTATTTAAATAATATTCTTACTGTTGCGGGGTTTTGTTGCCGAAAATGCGGAGCGACGTTTTATACACTTTATTCGTAAAAATAACGTTACAAACTATATTTACACAATTTATATATATATATATATATATATATATGCGGGAGCTGCTCGAAACAGTAGGCTAGTTAGTGAAAATCTAGGTCCAATTCAGAAGCGCAAGCAGGAGCTAAATAGTGAAGCTGAGTCGAGCGAGTTTCCAAGACTGACTATTTGGGGGTTCGGAGCAGGTACTTATAGCCCCGAATTGGTCAGATGCTGCGGTGGTGGTGTGGATTACGGGAGAGGGTAGTACGCCCTCACGTAGCAAGGTGGCTGTTGCGCGCCCCCAACAGGGTATTAGCGGAGCGCTCTGGTACTAAGCGGTGGCTGCTACAGTCCCCATAGTCCTGGTGATTTCTATCCGTGGTTAGAAGCTACCGGATGTTTCCGTGGTCGCCCTCTTCTTCGGATTGGTGCGATTGGCGCTGGTGGTGGAGCGTCGGTAGGTACATAGGGCCGAAGAGCTGATGAATGATACACTCCCAAGACCTCGGTAGGAGCGGTTGGGTCGACGATCTCGTATGATGTGGGTCCCTTCTGTCCTAGCACGATATACGGTCCCTCGCGTTTAGGGGCCAGCTTGCTCGACGTCTTCCTTTGGGCAGAGCTTGGCGGGTGGATTGTCACGAGTACCTGGTCGCCGGGGCTGTAACTTGGCCCAGGTCGTCGTTTTTCGTCCGCGTAAGCCTTCCGTCGGCCCTGCTCCTTCTCATGGGTTTCTCGTGCGGTTGAGAGACAGTCTGCGAGTCTTATTAGTTGTGGGGTAATCTCGGATGAGAAAGTGTCGGACTCAATGATCGTCCTTAGATCGGTGCCAACCTCGTACGGAGTCCTGAGATTCCTGCCAAACGTTAGGTAGGCCGGAGAGTATCCAGTCCCTTGGCAGATGGCCGTATTGATAGCAAACCTGATGGCTGGCAGTTTCTCGGGCCAGTGGTCGTGGATCTCCTTGAGCTGCGAAGCCAATTGGAACTTAAGTTCGCGGTTTCGTCGTTCTACCGGGTTAGCTGCCGGATGGTACACAGGAGTAAGGCTCTGCTTTATTCCTAGACTGTGAGTGATTTGCTGCATCACGGAGCTGGTAAATTGAGTCCTGTTGTCGCTGATGATGCGACGCGGTAATCCAAAACGGAAAGACACCTCGTGGATTAGAGTCCAAGCGCAATTCTGTGCGGTGGCGTGCTGCATGGCAAATAGCTCGACCCAACGAGTTGCGGTGTCCTCGATGATGAATACCCATCGTTCGTCATTCGGGCCAGGGGGAAGAGGTCCAAATAGATCCATGGCAAGAACCTCGAACCGTTGTTGCATCACCGGTGTTTGTGCGAGGCCGGCGGGTTTCACGTTCGAAGCTTTATATTTCAGGCATTCTGGGCAACGTTTGACGTAGGCTATTACATCGCGGCGTATACCCGGCCAGGTAAACCTTCTGGTGATTTTATACAGGGTTCGCTCGGCTCCGTAGTGGCCTGCAGTAGGGTCATCATGGTAACTTTTCAGGATGGCAGCACGCTCGCCATCAGGGATTACTAGAAGAGGCTCTTCATCGTCGTCGCTCAGGCTATATCGGTAGAGACATCCTTGCGATAACAAATATCCTCTGGCTTCCCTCGAATGCATCGATAATCTTCCGAAGCTCGGGGTCGGCCTTTTGCGATTCTCTGCTTTCGTGGGGTGTCTTTGTGGGTACATCGATCGCGATCAGCGCGATGTCTTGGGCATCCCTAGGTAGGCGGGAGAGTGCATCCGCGATGACGTTAGCTTTCCCAGGAGTGTACTCGATCTGCAGGTTATATGGCTGCAGCTGTAGTGCCCAACGGGCTAGGCGTCCCGATGGAGATTTCAGTGTCATTAGCCATCTTAGTGGTTGGTGGTCTGTAATAACGATTATCGAGGTTTCCTCTATGTATCCTCGGTACTTTCGGATGGCCCACACAATGGCGAGGGCCTCTCGTTCTGTGGTGGAGTAGTTCCTCTCCGCACCGGAGAGTAGGCGGCTGGCAAATTAGATTGGTTTCTGCTCTCCAGATCCGCCCTGGCACAGCACGGCGCCTATGGCGTAGGCGCTGGCGTCTGTCATTAGAGTGAAAGGCTGTGAGTGGTCGACTTGGCGGAGAATCGGGGCTGTAGTGAGTTTCTTTTTTAGTTCGTCGAAAGCTGACTGTTCGACCTCCGTCCATCTCCAGGGTTGCGCTTTCTTCGTGAGCTGGCTTAGAGGACGTGCGATTTCGGAAAATTTTTCGATGAACTTCCGGTACCAGCTACACATCTGTAGGAATGACTGCACCTGGGATGGATTTCCCGGTATGCGAATTTGTTGTATTGCGTCTACTTTATCGGGATCGGTGCTGGTGCCTTCGGTGGTATGAATGTATCCCAGGTATTTGATTCGGGGGCACGCAAAGTGACATTTGGACCGGTTGAGTCGTAGGACGCTTGTTTGTAGCTTCTCCAAGACCAGCGCGAGATCGTTCATAAATGTTGCGAAGTCTGGTGAGGTGAGAATGATATCGTCCAAATAGGCGAAAATCGTTACTCCTACCTCTCGGCGAATGCGGTCCATCAGCCGCTGGAAGGTAGTGGGGGCGTTCCGCAGATCAAATGGAAGTCGTCGGAAACGATAAGTCCCAAATGGCGTGACGAAGCTGGTTTTATCGCGGTCGCTGTCTTTGACGGGAATTTGGTAATAGCCGGCTTTTAAATCCATCGTGGCCATGTACTTGGTGGTTTTAGCGGCATGTAATAACTCGTCTATGCGGGGCATCGGGTATACGTCTGGTTTGGTGATGGCGTTCAATCTCCTGTAGTCAACGCACATCCGCAATGTCCCGTCCCGTTTGGGCACCAGCACCACGGGAGCCGACCAAGCGCTCTCGCATTCTTCAATGGTGCCGTTTGCTAGCAGGAGGTCTATCTCCTGGCGCAGTGCATCGGTACGGCCTGGCGTCAGGCGGTATGTAGGAGGGGAAATTGGCGGGCTGTCTATAGTGGTGATGTGGTGCTCGCACAGCGTTGTGGGAGGTCCTACTTCCTGGAACACCTCCACGTATGTTGCGAGAACGGCATCGACCTGTCCGCGCAGGCTGATTAGAAGTTGAGGTCCCTCGTCCTGCCTCAGTGCGACGGCTTCGGCGTCGATTGTTGCCAATTCTATGTGCGGAAGCACACTGCTGGAATCCATCGATTCCCATGCCATATCGATTTGGCATGCGGCATCTTCCCACCGGAATCTGGATCCTTGACCCCAGGTTTGCCAAAATAGCTCCTTTCTGGGCTAGGACGCGTATTCTGGTCCATAAGCCTCGCATGGGTCGAATGACGATTCTGCCTTCATCGCCTGGCCCAGATCCGCGATCGGTGACACGGGTTTTATGTGTTGGTGTTGAGCCAACATTGACTGTATTCCATGGTCTTTCGTCCCTACTCTTTCTTCAGTATCTAAGCTGTCTTTATATTCGAACCTGTACGTCTGGTCGGGAGCTCCGTCGAAGTGCCACCTTCTGGTTCGGAAGTTGACTACTAGCCCACAGCTTCCTCGATGAATTCGATTCCCAGAAGGGTCTGGGCTTTGGGAGTGTCCGGGAGGACGATCAGCGTTGTTTTAACTTTCCTTCGGCGTCCGAGAAGCAGAAGCTTTAATTTTTGCCACCTCCTGGATCCTGGTAATTCCGTCTGCCAGCGTAATTTTCATAACCTCTCTTGTTTCGGGATATTGCTGTTCTCTGAGGGCGTCGTATAGACTGGGGCTGGCTATACTGGCGCGGGCTCCCGTGTCTAGAAAAGCCGTTCCTGAGCTTCCTCCCGTGTATATCCGCACAGCAGACCGGTGTTTCTGGGTAGCTGCTTCGATAGCGCAGAAGCTTGTGCTGGGTTTTGCGTTGCAGTTTGGGCATCTGCTCCGAATTACGCCAGGTTTTCCACAACCGTAGCACTTAATTGGCTCTCTTCGTTGCTCGTTTTTTGGCTGCTCGTATTGACGTATTTCTGGTTTAGGCGCGTGTACTTCTGTTTTGGCCCGCTTCTTGCATTCGGCTGCTGTATGGCCGAAGTTTCGACAGAAATCGCATCTCACTCTCTTCTTTTGGGGAATGGGTTCTGGTATTTCTGCTTCTCGGACGCTGTCCTCCACTAGTCTAGCTTTTATGAGGAGCTCATCGTAATCGCTGATATCCTTTCTTGGGATTCGGTCCCTCAGCGACTTTTTTAGTAAGCCATATAGCATGTTTAGCTGCACTGCCATGGTGTGTTTGTCGTTTAGTTGGGCAAACAGGTCGCGTTTGTCATAGAAGGCATAGAATATTTGGGCAACAGCGACGAGCAGTTCGTATTCTTGGAAAGTGCCAATATAGAGAAGAATGTCGCAATGTGTTCAGGGAAAATAAAATACTGACTTTACCATCTCTATATATATATTTGAATGCTTAAATTATATTCACTTAAATAAAAGCCAATACAAAACTCATTCAAACTGCCATAATTATCCAACCAGGCATAGAAACAACTACGTCACTAATGCACTCCGACTAAACACCTCCCAAACAGGTGCCAGATATTAAGCAATTAAATTTTATAATATACTGCCAACTTCAACTCGCATGTTATCTTCGTCGCGCTTTCGAGCGAAGATAAAAGATTTCTTCATTAAACAGGCTTACTATAATTGGGATCAGTACCTACAGTCAAGTGATCTACATTTATATCTATGACATGTCTTTGTAAATTTGAACAATGTAAACTTTAACGATGTGTAATCTATGAAATAGTAATGTACCTGTATAGTTTTTAAGAATATTTGTAATTTGACAAGTGTAAAGCAATATTAGCTATTAGCACAATAAAGATATTACTATATTATTATATAATATTAAGGAAAAAATCTTTGATTTTGAAAAAACGATTTTGAATCGCATATTTCCAATACAAACCTTAGGGGACAGCGAAAATATTTCGAACTCAGTTCCAGGTGATTTCGATACGCTACTGGAAATCCTTAAAAAATCACAAATTTTTACGGGGCTTTTCCAAACTCGAAATTTTACTTAATGCTTAGCCTGGGAGTGGAAACACCCGTTCAAAACTTAAAATTCAATTTCAGCATCCGTTATTTCGAATTTTGGCCAACTTTTTTAGTGCGGGGAAATTAGTCGGATTGTTACATTTATATTTTTTTACAAATCAATTAGTTTTATTGTTTTTGTTAGGAGTATTAGTTATTTGGGCATAAACTTATGATTTTGCCGAGTAATCGTTAAAATTGTTAAAATTGAAAACTGACAAAAACTATCGTAATCAATGTTTAGGAAAATTCCTGAACTGTAGTTCGGAATTTTTCCTCGGCTCTGAAATAATGGGGAAATTGCGGCAATTGTTTGGATTCCTTTTTTATTTGTGTTTCCACGAGTTTTTCGTGAAATTCCTGAGGAAAGGAATTCCGAAAAATTGGTATAAAATGTGACCGCTTCTGGTGGTCAATAACAGTCGACGTTTCGTCTCCACATCTCCAGAGTGGCACAATCCAAAAAAATCGACATGTCCCTTAAGGTCCTCTTGATCGGGGCCTTGTGCCTTCTGGCAACAGCTGGTAAGTCATATAAGAATAATAATAAAAATTCAACACAAAAATAATCCCACTGAGCAAAAAACAAACAAATAACGTTATATCAACATTGTAACAACATTAAACATTGTTTTAATGTTCATGAAACATTACTTAATTGTGTTTGCTCAGTGGGAATACTCCTAATAACAGTAAAAATATCGTATGTTTAATTAAAAAAAACCTCTAGAGTGCCGTGGAAATAATTGTAGGTTGGCAACTCTGAAATTATTATATCTGACGTTTTATATGTCCATTCCCAAAGCGTGTAGCCAACATAAACTAAAAACTAATTGTTTTATTGAGTTATGTAGAGTATTTAATCACAATAAAAAACACTGTTATTCCTTACTTCACTTTTAAAAGTGAAGTAAGGAATAACAGTGTTATTGTGATAAACTAAAAAGAAATTAAATCATGGTACTCTAGAGCAGGGTTTCTTAACCGGGGGGCATGCTACATTAGTGAGGCGCGGCAAGTTATCAAAGAGGGGAGGGAGGGGTGACAGATCCTAAAGTGTAGGTAAACTGAAATAAAACTATAATACTGTTTTAATCTAACTAAAAACCCAAATTAAATCAGGGAACGACCTAAAAAAGATTGAGAACCCCTGCTCTAGAGGATTTTTTTATTGAACATACGATACAAACAAAAAAATGTTAACTATAATTAAAATTCAAACGCAAAAATAATACTAATAAAAAGACAAACAATATAATATGAATTATAATAAAAAATCAAACCAAGAAATGTTAATTTGGACTAGGGACATGAAATAAGCTGGAAAATTATAATCGGTTTAAAATCTAAAGGTGATTTTTTTTAAAACATGTTTTTTTTGCAGAATCCAAGGCTTACTCAAAATCTCTGAAGAGCGCCGAGCCTCAAGTCACTACATGTTCGGCTGACTGTGGTAAGTTTAATCAAGATTCCACAAAAAGGCACGCGGACATAAAAAACCGCCAACTCAGTTTTCACAAAAAGTGTAGAATGTAAGTTTTGCAGTTAAACCACTCGATTGTTGAGTAAAAAAATGCTTGCTCAAATAATTAAGCGTAACTTTGTCAGCGGATTTGATATTTTCATGAAACAAAAAGCAGACGACAGCCGAAGAATGTGGCTTTGAATTAAAATGAAGCTCAATTGTTTTCACGCTTGAATTAAGGTTTCAAATTAAATCAAAATTACTGCTTTTTCGGCGAGTGAATTGTATAGAAAAATACTCGCTCAAATAATTAAGCGTAACTTTGTCAGCGGATTTGATATTTTCATGAAACAAAAAGCAGACGACAGCCGAAGAATGTGGCTTTGAATTAAAGTGAAGCTCAATTGTTTTCACGCTTGAATTAAGGTTTAAAATTAAATCAAAATTACTGCTTTTTCGGCGAGTGAATTGTATAGAAAAATGCTCGCTCAAATAATTAAGCGTAACTTTGTCAGCGGATTTGATATTTTCATGAAACAAAAAGCAGACGACAGCCGAAGAATGTGGCTTTGAATTAAAATGAAGCTCAATTGTTTTCACGCTTGAATTAAGGTTTCAAATTAAATCAAAATTACTGCTTTTTCGGCGAGTGAATTGTATAGAAAAATACTCGCTCAAATAATTAAGCGTAACTTTGTCAGCGGATTTGATATTTTCATGAAACAAAAAGCAGACGACAGCCGAAGAATGTGGCTTTGAATTAAAGTGAAGCTCAATTGTTTTCACGCTTGAATTAAGGTTTAAAATTAAATCAAAATTACTGCTTTTTCGGCGAGTGAATTGTATAGAAAAATGTTCGCTCAAATAATTAAGCGTAACTTTGTCAGCGGATTTGATATTTTCATGAAACAAAAAGCAGACGACAGCCGAAGAATGTGGCTTTGAATTGAAGTGAAGCTTAATTGTTTTCACGCTTGAATTAAGGTTTAAAATTAAATCAAAATTACTGCTTTTTCGGCGAGTGAATTGTATAGAAAAATGTTCGCTCAAATAATTAAGCGTAACTTTGTCAGCGGATTTGATATTTTCATGAAACAGAAAGCAGACGACAGCCGAAGAATGTGGCTTTGAATTGAAGTGAAGCTTAATTGTTTTCACGCTTGAATTAAGGTTTAAAATTAAATCAAAATTACTGCTTTTTCGGCGAGTGAATTGAATAAAAAAATGCTCGCTCAAATAATTAAGCGTAACTTTGTCAGCAGATTTGATATTTTCATGAAACAAAAAGCAGACGACAGCCGAAGAATGTGGCTTTGAATTCAAGTGAAGCTCAATTGTTTTCACGCTTGAACTAAGGTTTAAAATTAAATCAAAATTACTGCTTTTTCGGCGAGTGAATTGAATAAAAATATGCTCGCTCAAATAATTAAGCGTAATTTTGTCCACAGGATTGATGTTTTCATGAAACAAAAGGCAGATGACAGCCAAAGAATATTGCTTTTAATTGAAGTGAAGCTCAATTGTTTTCACGCTTGAATTAAGGTTTAAAATTAATTCAGCGAGTGAATTGAATAAAAAAATGCTCGTTCAAATAATTAAGCGTAACTTTGTCTACAGGATTAATATTTTCATAAAACAAAAAGCAGACAACAGCCGAAAAATGTGGCTTTAAATTGAAGTGAAGCTCAATTGTTTTCACCCTTGAATTAAGGTTTAAAATTAAATCAAAATTACTGCTTTTTCGACGAGTGAATTGAATAAAAAAATGCTCGCTCAAATAATTAAGCGTAACTTTGTCCACAGGATTGATGTTTTCATGAAACAAAAGGCAGATGACAGCCAAAGAAAATTGCTTTTAATTGAAGTAAAGCTCAATTGTTTTCACGCTTAAATTAAGGTGTAAAACTAAATCAAAATTACTGCTTTTTCGGCGAGTGAATTGAATAAAAAAATGCTCGCTCAATTAATTAAGCGTCAAATCTGTGGACAAAGATTTGATATTTTCATGAAACAAAAGGCAGACGAAAGCCGTAGAATGTGGCTTTAAATTGAAGTGAAGCTCAATTGTTTTCACCCTTGAATTAAGGTTTAAAATTAAATCAAAATTACTGCTTTTTCGACGAGTGAATTGAATAAAAAAATGCTCGCTCAAATAATTAAACGTAACTTTGTCCACAGGATTGATATTTTCATGAAACAAAAAGCAGACGACAGTCGAAGAATGTGGCTGTGAATTGAAGTGAAGCTCAATTGTTTTCAAGCTTGAATTAGGGTTTAAAATTACGGCTTTTTCGGGGAGTGAATTAAGTTTAATAAAACCAAAAAAAATTAATGGTTTAAATAATTGAGCACAATTTTTTTGAAAAATTTGTCAATTTCACGGAACAAACGACTACCAAAGAATTAAACCTTGATGTGACGTAACGTTCAATTGTTTTTACACTCAAATCAATGCTTTTATTTTGAGCATCGTTTTAATTTTGAAATAATGAAAGCGCTGCTCAAAATGAAGGCATTGATTTAAGCGTAAAAACAATGGAACGTTACGTTTTAACTATATTTTACAAAAATCGAGAGTTAATTTCTTCGATTTTGAGTTCGCGTTTTTAAAAAGTGAGAAATGCAAAATAACAATGCTCGATGGAAGTCACTTACAGAATCTGTTTATTCGTTTCATTACAATTAGTTTTATTACAATAAAAATATATGGTCAGCGTAATTGCAGGTGCATGTAGGCGCGTCTGAGTGAGCAGTAAAGCGCACATAACTCGAGCATACTTTTTTCAAAAATTCAGTCAAAAAAACTACAATACATTTATTTGTAGTTTTTTTTTTGACTGAATTTTTAAGAAAAGTTATGCTTGAGATTTTGTAGTTTTCTAAATATTTTTATTGTTACTCATTTAACCATTTAATAATATTTGTGCAAAGAAAATGTGCAACTTTAAGAATTATTGCAGAACAAGCAATTATAAATGAAACAGATTCGGAAGATTCAGACTTTTTAGAAATTGATCGGTATTTTGATTTCTGCAAATTTTTATTTTGGGCGAAGGCGCATTAAGCGAAGGGGGGGCATCGAAGCCAGACATCAGAAATGTAATCAATTTAAATCAGACATTTTAAATTAAATTCGTAAATAAAATTTTGAACTTCATTTTAAACCGTTGTTTTATACGCGTGGCGCATGAAGTAAAATTTCGAGTTTAGAAAAGCCTGAAAATTTGGATTTGCAGGGGCGCGACTCGCTTCGCTCGCGCGCCCCTGCAAATCCAAATTTTCAGGCTTTTCTAAACTCGAAATTTTACTTCATGCTTAACCTGGGAGTGGAAAACACTCGTTTAAAAATGATGTGTCCATCATAGTACTTTCCCCCGTAAATTGCGTATTAAATCACTTTTAAAATATTTGTAGCATTATTATTTTCAAAATGTCTTCAACTTTTTGATAACTGCAACTTTTAAATTTTACTCTCGCAATTTTTGGCCCAGCTTCGCGCTACGCAACCGAACCAAATTTTCAGGCTTTTCTAAACTCGAAATTTTACTTCATGCGCCACGCGTACAAAACGCCGATTTAAAATGAAGTTCAAAATTTAGATTACTAATTTAATTTAAAATTTCTGATTTAAATTGATCACATTTCTGATGTCTTGCTTCGATGGCGCCCCTTCGATGAATGCGCCCGGGGCCTTCGCCCAAAATAAAAATTTGCGGAAATCAAAATACCCATCAATTACTAAAAAGTCTGAACTTTTCGAATCTGGTTCATTTATACCCACTGAGCAAACACATTAAAGTAATATTTTATCAAAATTAAAACAACGTTAAATATTGCTACATTGTTGATATAACGTTATTTGTTTTCCAAGTAAGTTTGTTTTAATTTTATTCCTAATTTTGTTAAACGTCATAAGCAAAGTTATACTGAAGAGAGATAAATCTCGAAACGCGTCTATAGATGGCCTAAGACTTTAGTTCTAATCCAAGTCCTTTCACTTCTAATTTGTTGCTATCTCTCTTTCATTTTAAATTGTATTGTTAGTTGGTTTGAAGAGAATTTGAACTAAACGTTACATATACTTTAATAGAGCGTTGTAACAAATCAAATTAAATAAGATTTTAAATATTTCATTGTATAATTCAATATCCGGAGGTGTATTTGCACGGGAAGTAGTTGATTCAATGGATATTTATCGTCTTAAGTTGTCTTATTAATTAAGACATTGTTTGCATTTTCACGAATAGTTTTTTCGGAGTTTTATATATTATGTTATTTGTTTATTTTTTGCACAGTGGGTAACTCCTTGTTCTGCAGTTAATTCCTAAAGTTGCATATTTTCATGTCGCGAACCGCAAAAAATTCACATTCTTTCTGCAATTTATTACTTTGTTTTTATTTTATCAAATGCTTTCATTTCGACATATATTGTTTTGAAATATTATTGAAGTATAATTTGGTGTTAGTTTTATTTTAATAGACGTATCAGAAAAAAATGTTATGATTATTTATTTTAGGAACCTTTCTTTTCTTGAACGATGCAATGATATCTCAGACATTTTTTTTTTACTTCCTCTTTTTTAAGGTGTACCGTCTCTTGACATGACCTTAGTGCATTTGCCGATTCAAAGGAATCAGCGAATTTAAATCCAATTCTAAAATTGGTATCTTCTTGGGAGTATGCTTTCACATATCCCTGCCGCAAAATTCAAAATCGAGGTCCTTTCCAGAACCTCCACTTCGAGAGTGGGCATCATTTGGGTTTGGTTAGTGGTAGTTCTGCCGGGTGCCATCGGATTTTCCGTAGAAGATCAAAGTCGACACCCACAACGACTGCACACCGATGATGATGATGGTGATGATGATGATGGTGATGAAGGTGTGGTTTGGTGCACTAACCGTTGTGAACTACATCTCAGACATTTAATGTGGTTCATTTATATCCGAATCTGATTCATTTTTTCTTTTTATTTGATGCGCCCTCTTACTGTGGCTCTGTAAAGCGCTAACATCAAAATTGTATCCTCTAGAACAGGGGTCACCAAACTACGGCCCGAGGGCCACATCCGGCCCGCGGACAGATTTTGTCCGGCCCGCGGAGAGCTAGCATACTTGAAAACTCATATTTTTGATAGCAAATTAAATTTAGTTTACTGAAGTATTCTAATTTTAAAGGCTTATTGTTATGGTTTTGGCCCTCGGAACTTACTGGAGTAATCAGTATGGCCCTAAGGCTGGAAAGTTTCGAGATCCAGGCTCTAGAAGGCTATGAAATTATTTGTAAAAAATAAAATAAAAGAAACCAATAATAATTCGCACTGCACCAGCGACTGCTCGCAGCCTAACTTCAGGGTAGGCCACAGCGCCAAGGCACACAAACTTTGAGGTACATAACCTTACCGTCGCGCGTCAAATGTCGGGCCGCGTCTGATTACGCGGATTTGTCAGTGGTACCAACTCACCTTCAAATGCGAACAAAAGTCATGGAATGCTAGAGGATTAAACTTTTTGCTCATATAGTATCGTATGTTGTAACTTCCGCTGCCTTTAATCAGCGGAGCTAGGGCGGGGACGATTTAATAACGTAACGATAGATTTTATTAAATTAACTAAACTTGAATTTATTTGTGATAACGTAATTAAAATAAACAATGATTCCTTAATAATTAAATGAGCGTGAATTATTGATGAAATGATAATAACGTAAAATGAATTCAATGTTGTAATGAGATAAAACAAAATAGAAACTAAATAGAAAATATAATTCTAAATGGGCGCCACCCAGGAATTACGTCCTGGGACGATATTATTACAGATCAGATTTCAGGATAGCTCTTCAACACTGATAAGAAAATATGAACCACTTATCTGTTCTCAATGCCGCAGAATTTCTCCAGAAATAACACGCCAACCTGTTTAACTGAGCTTCTGTTATGTTCCCGTAACGACAGCAACGACGGCGGCAGCAAACAACAATATTGGTAGCGGTAGCGGTATCGGTAGAGCAGCGGTATCGCAGCAGAAGCGGTATCGGTACGGCAGCGGTCATACGGTAGCGGTCATGCGCTCTTGCGAATTGAATATCGGCACGGAAAGGGCTTCTAATATGAGAATTTCAGAGTATGAGTTTCACTTTTTAAAAAAAAGATTTTACTCACTTTCGTTTAGAACAGGGGTCTCCAAACTATCTTCTTCGCGGGCCACAAATACAATTGTACATAATAAAGTCGGCCAAGATCCGATTAATTTTATAAAATTATGAAAAATGTAAGGAACAATTGTTACAATATTTCAAAATATGACATTTACAAAAAAATTACAAGCAATCGCGGGCTGGATTCATGCAAGTCGCGGGCCGGATTTGGCCCGCGGACCTTAGTTTGGAGACCACTGGTTTAGAAGAAACCCTGCGAAAATTGTCTAATAGCGATAACCTGATGTCCTCTGGACGTTTTCGTACGCCAGGCGAGTCGCAAGAGAATATAACCGAGACCGCAAATTCGACGCGACCCGGCTGAGCGCGCGCGACAAAAAATTAATTCTTATTTCAGTATTTTATCATCGGCAATTTAATGTTCATTTTAAATTAATTCTTAATTTAGTGCAGCAATTCATTTTCTAAAAAATGAATTGCTACAATGTTTAATAAAAAAAGCACTAGAGTGCCATGGAAAATATTCTAGGTTGGCAATTTTGAAAATATACATTATAATTCTGGATATTTAATTAAAACACTTGGTTTGTTTCACTAATTTAAATTAGTGAAACAAACCAAGTGTTTTAATTAAATATGCAGAATTAGATTCAAAATAGTTTCACCACGTGTTAAGTGAGAAATTAATTAAACATAAATTATATTTATTATGTCTGACGTTTTACATGTCAATTCCCAAAGCGTGTAGCCAACTTAGATTTAAAAAAAGATTAAATCGTGGCATTCTAGATTGATATTAAAAAGGCTGATATGATAGTCCCTGAAACAAATGAGCATTTTCGTATATCCGAAATGTCAAATGGAAAAAAAACACCGCTTAGTTGGGATACTATTTCGCAATGTGGAGTTGGATCTGTATGCAACCTAGATATTCGTAGGGGTGGCCTCAATGGCCTATACCACCGCGACCTTTGCAGATCTATTGTAGATCCGTATGCAACCTAAGCTAATATGTTTCAACGTGTATCAAGAATGAAATCATCACGTTGCAATTCCAAAAGTGACATGATCAATAAACTATTTCCCAATTTAAAGTTTATACTAAGTTCACACCTGATCCAAGCGTGCCTTGATATAACTTAACCTGGCCTAACAATAATATCTTGTTAAACGTAAATGTGTTTTTTTTTATAGGTGACGAGACCATCAATTATCCTGATGAGCACGTCTCTGATAATCCAGGCCCTGAGACTGAGCCAACCACTGAGCACAAAGTAGAAGTCTCTGAGCCTGAGACAACCACTAAGCGTGAAGAAACGTCTGAGCCTGACTCATCCACTAAACCTGGTTCAGACTCAACCACTGATCCTGAACATGAATATGAGCCATCCACTGAACCCACTGACCCTGAGTCAACCACTAAGAATAAAGATGTTACTGGTAATGAGTCGTCACCCACTGACCCTGAGTCAGCCACTGAACATGATGATTCTAATTCAACCACTGACCCTATATATGTCTCTGATACTGAGCCACCCACTGACCCTGAGACAACCACTGAACCTGAGTCGTCAACCACTGACCCTGAACATCATGATCCTGATTCAACCACTGACCCTAAATATGTCTCTGATACTGAGCCACCCACTGACCCTGAGCCAACCACTGAACCTGAGCCTGAGTCAACCACTAAGGGGCCTGAAGAAGTTTCTGAACCCGATCCAGTCACTAAAGCACCCGAGCTAAACAAACGCGTCTGCCAAACAGAATGTGGAATCAGCCGGACCAGGAAGAGGGCCGACGCCATCCTCTTGAAGACGATCAACATTCTAAAAGCAGAACATAAGACTAAAGCCCTCTCTATCTTTGCCGACCTCGGGTTGGACAATTACAGCGAGGAGGTCAGATACATCGGCATCCTCTTGGGCACCTACGAGGGAAGCTTCCCCGGGGCTTTGGAAAACATCGACCATTTACCAAAAGATAACACGCACGACTCGGGTAAGTATTTTGTCTTATCTAACCTAAAATTACTACTTTGTAATGCGAAGGTATTTTAAAGTGCATATTTTTTCTCATTTCAATTGTGACGGCAATTCCACCTGTGCAGTGAAAAGGGTTGTTATAGTGGACTGTGTATATCGGGGGGTTTCAAACTCAGGCTTTTCTAAACTTGAAATGTTATTAAATACGTTACGTGGATAATCAATAGAATGTAAAGATTACCTGGTAACGACGGGGGCTTCTACTTCGTTATACATCATAATTCACAATTGAAACACGATTTTAACTTTGTTTGTATAACTGAGACTATATTAAGTGGCTATAGTTTCGACAACTTTAACTTGTCATTTTCAAACTCAAACATCCAAACTTCCAAACTTTTCAAACTTTGACTTTGAAAATGACAAGTTAAAGTTGTCGAAACTATAGTCACTTAATAAAGTCTCAGTTATACAAACAAAGTTAAATCGTGTTATAACTGTTAAAGATTAACCTTTGCTGAGTGTTTTCCACTCCTAGATTAAGCATGAAGTAAAATTTTAAGTCTAGAAAAACATGAACATTTGGATTTGGACGAGTGGCGCCCAGCCTTAGCCTGGTGTCATAGGGGGAAGGTAGGCACTTCCAGCTAGCTCAGGGGTTTGGGGATGGAGAGCACGAGCAACTAGTCTTTTAACAACAATCCAAGACAACAAATTTATTTACACAAAAAAAAAACAGCACAAACACACACAATCTTTTCCAAATTTGAAATTTTCCTTCATGCGCCGCGCGTAGGAAACACTGATTTGGTGTAAAGTTTTCAAATTTTACTATCGCAATTTTTGGCGCCCAACAAGGGCCCAGCGTAAGCCTGGCCCCGCGTTGGGCGCAAAAAAAACCAGGGGTGTTCAACCTTTTGAATAAGCGAGATACTTTTACATACCAAGTTATTTAGGGATCGACAGGTTATAGATAATAAAAACAAATAAAAAACAAGTATATAAAGAGATTTTATCTTATAAGTATACTTTCAAATTCATTGTAAATTGCTGGAATTTTGATAGCGCGAGATTTGGTTAAGATTTATTAAACATAAGCAGATATTTCCAACTTCACAATATGGTCAGTGCTTTATACGCGTGGCGCATGAAGTAAAATTTCGAGTTTAGAAAAGCCCAGAAAATTTGTCTCGGGTCGCTGCGCGACCCTCGACAAATTTTCACGGGGCTTTTCTAAACTCGAAATTTTACTTCATGCTTAGTCTGAGAGTGGAAAACACTCGCCAAAGGTAAATCTTTAAATTCTATCAATTGTCCACGTAACGTATTTAATGAATTTTACCCCTGAAACAACAGCACCATGATTTCCCGGTGAATTATTGGTAAACCGGTTTAGATTCACTAATTGAAAGAATCGCCGGTAACACTGGACCCACGTTGGGCGCCAAAAAACCTCAAATCTATGCAAGTATTGGACAATTTCTAGTTGATTAAGAACACACTTACACCTTTTAGGATGTTGGACAATTTGTGGATGACAAAAAATTACTGGTGTGGGACAATTTGTAGATAACAAAGAACTTACTCCTTACCTTCACTTAAGGTTTAATAAAAACTTCGTAATACTTTAAAGTAATCTTGTTTGGAAAATTATAAATAAATTATAAATTATTAAATCAACTCTAAAAGCACTAATTTTGCTCAGATACAAAAAATTCTTTCTGAAAGAATTATCGAAGCAATAGCGACTGATGTTGGTTTGTTTACTAATTTTGTTTAGACAGAAATTCGTTTCTCTTACCGCATTTCTTTTATTTCCGCATCTCGGTTTTTTTTTAAATCCTCGTCCTATTGCTGTGCAACGGTCGAAAATTTCGCCTGGATCTGGATCATAAAGGGGGTGTGTACCTAGACACAGCAATTAGACCCCAATGGGCCCTTTTTGCATCCCCCCCTAGGGTTGTGTCACTCCTCTGCTCAGCCATGCCACTCTGTCGAGAAAGGCCAGCAGAGCAGCGGTTGACTCTTCCCTAATGTCGGCCAATGTCGGCCATCTGGACGCCAGAATTTCCTCCCTTTGCGAGGCGAGTGCTGGGCAATCACAAAGGATGTGCTCGACAGTCTCGTCCTCCTCATGACAGCCTCTACAATCTGGCGAGTCAACGACTCCCATTTTGTAGAGATACCCATTTAGTCCATAATGGCCCGTAAGAACGGCCGTTATGCGTCTCAGATTATTTCTGCTCATTTGCAGGTAGTGTAGTGCCGTCTTTTTGTTTCCCTAGACATCCTACAGTCCTTAATGTCATCCCAGCGTTCCCTGAATTTCTTCAGGATTTCGTTGTGGATCAATTCGTTTAGGGTCGAGATGGTGGGTTTTACTAGCGGTTGTGCGAGGAAATAGTTTCCCCAACCGCTGCTCTAGCCAGTTTATCCGCCTTTCGATTGCCTACATTAATGTCATGGGCCTTCACCCATGATATCTCAATTCTGTTTTCTGCAGCAGCAAGCCTGAGTTTGCTGTGGCAGTCCAGAAATGTCTCCGATGTCGTTACTCTGTTTTTCAGAGCCATCAGAGCCTGCCTGTTATCTGTTAGGATGAGTAGCTTTTTGTTCCTCACGTTGTGGTTCTGTATGGTTTCAACCGCAAGTGCTATTCCCATCACTTCTAGTTGTGCGATGGTCGTGTTCTCTCCCATTGGAGTCTTTAGGTTGATGCCCAGGTTCCTGGAGTATATCCCCAGTCCAGAGCGTCCTTCTTTACATGATGCGTCGGTGTAAATGCGATTAGCCGATTCTCTCATGTCCATCGAGGGATGGACGCGTACCTCGTATCCTTCCGGTACGGTATTTGTGGGCGAGCACAAGTCGTTTCTAGCCTCTAACAGAGGTATATCTTTGCAGACATTCCTCCAGAGGCTGCCTCTAGCCATCCCACATGTGTTACGTGTCCATAACCCTTCAGCTTGGAGACGGAGTATGATATTTATGGCCTCCTTCTCCACATACAGATCCAGCGGTGGAAGACATAGCATGACTTCCATTGCCAGAGTCGGGGTAGTGCGCATTGCACCCGTCGCGCCGAGACAAGCTATTATTTGTACCTGGGATAGGCGCCTCATTGTGGTCTGTAGTTTCGTTCTTGACCACCACGCAGAGGAGCCATAAGCAAGCATTGGCCTTATTATCGCTGTGTAGACCCATAGTGTCGCTTTTTCTTTCAGACCCCATGTCCTCCCCACTACACGTCTACACTGCCAGAATGCCCTTATGGCCTTGTTTGTTTTGATATCGATATGCGATTTCCAGCTCAGTTTATTGTCGATGGTTATACCCAGGTATTTGACTTCCTTGCTGTACTGCAATATCGTATCCGTATGCGAGGGTGCCCTTTGAGGTACCCTCCTTTTCCTGGTGAACATGACCATCTCCATCTTTCCTGGGTTAACAGAGAGGGAGTGATCTTGACACCATTTGGTGAGCGTGTCAAGTGCCGTCTGCATCCTGCTACATATGCCATCTTCAAATTTTCCACTTACTAGGATATCTAGGTCATCAGCATAGGCTATGACCGTAAAACCTTGCGTGCGCAGTTCCTTCAGTAGGCTATCAAGCACCATGTTCCACAGCAGGGGGGATAATTCACCTCCCTGCGGGCATCCACGGCTTATATTGCAGAAGATACGTTGTCCCCCTGCCTCCGCGCTGACTGCCCTGTTAGCAAGCGCATTGCTAATCCAGTCAACTATTGATACTGGGACTCCGCGCCTATCCAGGGCGTTCCGTATCTTTGGTAAGGTTGTTTTGTCAAAAGCGCCTTCAGTGTCAACAAATACACCCAAGGTGGATTCGCGTGAATCCAACGATTTCTCTATCTCGCCTACAACACTGTGTAGTGCCGAGTTAGTTGATCTACCCCTTGTGAATGCATGTTGCGCCTTCTCCAGTGGTAATTCCTGAAGCGTTTTGCCTCTTATATATCTCTCACACAGTCTCTCCATTGTTTTTAGGAGGAAAGACGAGAGCGATATCGGCCTGTAAGCTTTTGGTTCCGTGTAATCAGCTTTGCCAGGCTTGGGAATGAAAACTACCCTGACTTGTCTTCAGGCCTTTGGGATGTATCCCGTCGCCAAGCTGGACCTATAAAGCACGACTAGGTGCTTCTCGAGTTCCTCTCTTCCCCACTACAGTAGGGCGGGAAAAACTCCAACCGGTCCTGGCGATTTAAAGGCAGAGAAGCTGTCTATAGCCTGTCGGGTGTTTTCCTCATTTATCACCTCCCCGGTAAGTGTGTAGTCATTACCGGTTTCGGGGGCGATCGTCACATATTCACTTTCCTGTCCGTTTGTGATGTTACATCCAGGGAAGTGCGCCCTAAGTAAGAGCCTCAGACTGTCTTGGAGGTCATTGGTTAATTCACCATCCTCCTTCCTCATGATACCAACAGCCTGGAGTTGGTTTTGCGAGATTATTTTCTTCAGTCTGCTTATCTCTGCACATCCTTCTATATTTTCACAGTAGGTGCGCCAGCATGTTCTCTGACGTTGCCTTAAGAGTTTTTTATATTCACTCAGGCGGTCTTTATAACAAGACCAGTCAGAGCTTAGTTTTGAGCGGTACGCTCTGTTATATGCCTTTCTTGTCGCTTTCTTGAGGGATCCGAGTTCGGGCGACCACCATGGAGTGGCCTTCCCAGTCTCAGATCTCCATTTGAGAGGACAGGAGGCTTTGTATGCACTCAGTATCTGCGTCTGCACCGCCCCTGCTAGCAGGTCTATGCCAGCGCAGTCTGTTGGTGTCTCTGTACTTACCTCCCGCATGCTACTTCTAAGGTGCGTGGTGTACGCCTCCTTGTCCGTCAGCCTCGGGTTTCTGTACGGTTTCTTTGGATTCTTTTTGAGTCCCATCTCAAAGGTAATCCATCTGTGATCAGACATGGAGACCTCTCTACTCACATACCAGTTACTTATGCTGTTCGATATACTAATGCTGGCAACTGTAATGTCGATTACTGATTGCCCCCTCGTGCATGCAAATGTTGGCTCCGCACCACGGTTTAGTATTTCCAAATCGCTACTAGCTAAAAAGTCATGTAAAGACTTACCTCTTTTGTCTGTAGTGCTGCTTCCCCACGCCACGTGATGAGCGTTGGAGTCACCACCCAGGTGACTAATGTTGCTTTTTTCCAAATAGTAATAGACCAATTGCAGATTAAACAACAATATTTTTCACTAATCATACTGAAAAATAAATTATTTTTTTCAAAATCTCACCGTCGGCTGAAACTGGTTGACAATCGAGCGGTCGATCGCGATCGATGGGTTGAGCACCCCTGGTATATACCGAGTGATACATCGGCTTAGGACAGGGGTTCTTAACCTTTTTTAGGTTGCCCCCCCCTCATATCTCCTCGCCGCCTCCCTGATTTAATTTGTGTTTTTGAGTTAGATTGAAACAGTATTATAGCCTTATTTCACTTCACCTACTCTTTAAGAAATCTGTCGCGCCCCCCTAATAGGGCGTGCCCCCCGGTTGAGAAACCCTGGCTTAGGACACACAGAAAATCCAATATACATTTTAAAGAAGCCAATTATTATCTCACCTATACATTTTTGAAGAAACTTGTATTTAAACTTATTCTAATACTAGATTAGATAAGAATATCTACCCAACCCTAGATACTTTATACTAAGCCGTTTTGATGTTACTTTTAAAATTATGTCATCACGACATGTCATTAACTTTGATAGTTACTGGTGACTACAGTGTTATAAATTTAATTTTTTTGAGGATATTATAGTTACTGGTGACTGCAGTATTAGAATCTTGTGCAAATAAATTTTTTTTAGGACATAATTTTAAAAATATTTTGAGAACGGCTTAGTAGAGAGTGTTCAGGGTTGGTAGGTATTCTTATCTAATCTAGTACTTTAAACAGTTTCAATACAAGTTTCTGCAAAAGTTAATAGTGGAACCAATAATTGGCCCATTTAAAATTAACATTGGATTTCCTGTACATTGAGTTTTTCTTTTAAGTATACATATCCCAATTACAGCGTGTATATACTTAAATCTTCGGTATTAAAAAAGTTTAATTCAAAGCTTTAAATCAGTGTTTTCCACTCCCAGAGTAAGCATGAAGTAA
This sequence comes from Philonthus cognatus, assembly GCA_932526585.2. NCBI lineage: Eukaryota > Metazoa > Arthropoda > Insecta > Coleoptera > Staphylinidae > Philonthus > Philonthus cognatus. Next base: position 145,146,349 of record OW052242.1, read on the forward strand.
AATTTCGAGTTTAGAAAAGCCCCGCGTAGAAAATTTGTCGAGGGTCGCGCAGCGACCCGAGACAAATTTTCACGGGGCTTTTCTAAACTCGAAATTTTACTTCATGCGCCACGCTTATAAAACACTGAAATATTGTGAAATGTAGGTATATTTGAACTTCACTTGAAATCAGTGTTTTATACGCGTGGCGCATGAAGTAAAATTTCAAGTTTTGAAAAGCCCAGAAAATTTGTCTCGGGTCGCTGCGCGACCCTCGACAAATTTTCACGGGGCTTTTCTAAACTCGAAATTTTACTTCATGCTTAGCCTGGGAGTGGAAAACACTCATTCAAAGCTTCAAATTGAACTTTTTTAACGAATATCCGAAGATTTAAGTGTATACGCTGTAGTTGGGATATGTATACTTAAACTTCCTGTATGTCCTAAGCCGATGCACCGGGTGATGCATCGGCTTAGGACATACAGGGAGTTTAATATGTATGAATTTACGTTTTACGGTAGCGGTGCAGCGAATCTCGGGACTTACATTGGTGTTCTAGGCTTCCGGTCTTTGAGCGGAAGCCTCACGCGTCTCACACGCGTGTCTTCTTTCTCATCTAACCTAACGATAATAAAAATACGACACAAACACTCACGATGTTCTCTCGATCACCATCTTTGGTCCTCTTTCGCTAACTCGCGAGTTTATGCAAAGTCACGCATGGGCATAGCCCGTAAATAGGCTGCACCAGCGCAATACAAAAATATACAAAACGCGGCAAATTTATGGATCCTGACAAATTAAAGTGATCAAAAATAGAAGGTTCTAGGGGTCTACTCCGGCTTTTACCTTTCGGTGTATGCCGATTAAGCGTCCATGCCAAGGACGGTGGATCACCGCCATACCTGCGAACCACTACCCGTCGGAGACCAACCCACATGTGGACCAGAGGGGCGGATAGACACCCCTGGGCTTTTCAAGACCCACCTCCGACTCCTCATTTATAGCTATCGCCAGGGCTGAGTCGGCCCTGTCGTGCCCAAGTTAGCCCTATACAATATAGGGACACAGAGGGTGCCTCGAGAAGGCCTGGGAGTCCGACTTGGAATGCTCCCCTTCAGACATCCACGATCCGCCTGCCGTGGTATGACACTGATAAATCAGGCCCTCCAGATAGGGATACAGACTAGGTGTGCTTATACCGGTCGGTGTGTGCCTTACGAGCGTCCGTCTAAGGACAGGTGAATCACCGCCATATCTGCGAACCACTGCTCGCCGGAGACCAACCCACGTGTGAACCGGAGGGGCGAGTAGGCACCCCTGGGCTTTTCCAGGCCCACCCCCGACTTCTCATTTAATGGCGACAAGCACCAGGGCTGAGTCAACCCCGCCGTGTGTAGGTTAGCCCTATCCAAGATAGGGACACGGAGGTTACCTCAAGAAGGTCTACAACTCCGACTTGGACAATAGTCCCTTTCAGACATCCGCCGTCCGAAGACTTTGGTCTGCCCCCGCCGCCTCCTTAGGTTTTAGGTGCTATGACGGGACCCCCAAATAGGGATACAGAGGTTACCTCAAGAAGGTCTGCAACTTAGACTTGGAACATCGTCCCTCTCAGATATCCTTTGTCCGAAGAATCCGCCTCTTTGATAGGTGCTGAGACGGAACCTCCAGATAGAGGCACATTGAGTCGACTCCGCTCTTCTAGCTTTTCGACAACAGGTGATTTAGGTAACACAATTGTTGGTGTAGATAATTCCTCAACGAGTGGAGATTTCTGTTCTTCCTCCATGGTTGGATAAGATGGTTCCTTAATGAGTGGAGATTTCTGTTCTTCCTCCGCCTTTTCGAAGACAGGTGATTTAGGTAAATCAATTGTTGGTTTAGATGCTTCCTCAACGAGTTGAGATTTTTGTTCTTCCTCTGCCTTTTCGACGACAGGTGATTTACGTAAATCAATTGTTTGTTTAGATAGTTCCTCAACGAGTGGAGATTTCTGTTCTTCCTCCATGGTTAGTTTAGATGGTTCCTTAACGAGTGGAGATTTCTGTTCTTTCTCTGCCTTTTCGACAACAGGTGATTTAGGCCCACCCCCGAGTCCTCATTGAATGGCGACAAGCATCAGGGCTGAGTTAACCCCGCCATGTGCACGTTAGCCCTATACAAAATAGGGGGACAGAGGTTACCTTAAGAAGGTCTGCAACTCCGACTTGAAACATCATCCGTCTCAAACATCCTTCGTCCGAAGACTCCGGCCTGCCTCCGCCGCCTCCTTGATAGATGCTATGACGGGACCTCCTACGATAGGGACACAGAGGTTACCTCAAGAAGATCTGCAACTCCAACTTAAAACATCGTCCCCCTCAGACATCCTTCATCTGAATACTCCAGCCTGCGCCAGGCGGCGGGGGCAGACTGGAGTATTCAGTATTCAGTATTGATAGGTGCTATCACAGGACCTCCAATCTCCCAAGTTACTGGTCAACATCACTATTAGCGACTTTTGTGGGAGGTTATCAAAGAACTATACACAGCTGTCTACATTCTAACTGAGCGCTAGTTCCGCTCGCATTTGACTTACTATTATATATGTTCGTAATTTATATTTCTGATTGTAGACATTCTCGAAACCGGTGACGCTTTCGATGTGATTTTCGGCTACAAATATCACAAAACCACGATCAATGACAGCGCCGCCAAGGTTATCTTCGTCGCCATCTACGGCGCCTACCGCATGGAGAACACCAAAGAAGAATTATCGGACCTCGGTGAATTCGAGGGCAGCTTCGGCGCCCACGTGAAAGTCCTCATCCAACTGGCCTTCTCCGTCATTACTGAGACAGCATGCGACGTCAGCCAAGAGGACAGGGACAGCGCATTCGAAGCTTTGACCAGCCAGTCCTTCTCAATCAAAGTCGAAGGTGAAGTCATCACTGTCGAACATATTGAAATTAGCGCTGGTGCTCACGGCGAAGATGAGGGATCAGACAAAGATTGGGAATCAGAAATTATTATTGATGGCGAGGGAGAATACAACTCAGAATCTAGTACCGATAGTGGTGGCGAGGGAGATTCGGAATCACAATCTAGTACCGATAGTAGTGGCGAGGGAAATTCGGAATCAGAAACTGGTGGTGATAACGAAAGTTCGGGATCAGGAAGTATCACTGTTGGAGGATCAGGAAGTGGATTCGGTATTGGAGGATCATTCTCTCATGAACACAAAGGCGGTATCTCATTAGGATCATGTAAGTTATTCATCCAGAATACCTTAGTATAAATTTAATCTTGTATAAATATTGAAAAACAATTCTACAATCTTGTAACAATAATTATATGTTAACGCAAGATCATATTGGAACAATATAGAATTAAAATATAAAAATAATGAGAAAAAATTTTACAATCATGTAAAAATAATTAAATGGCAACAGGAGATCATATTGTAACAATATAGAATTAAAATATAAAAATCGTTACTAAGAATAATATTGAATAATAATTGTATCAAGATGATACACTATTGATTCACAAACATACCCAGTAAGCAAAAAACAAACAAATAACGTTATATCAACATTGTAGCAACATTGAACGTTGTTTTAATATTGATGAAACCAGACTTAAATGTGTTTGCTCAGTGGGTATTCTCAATACCGATTTTCATATTTTTATTCCATATTGTTACAACATGATCTTGTGTTAACGGGGTTTGGCCAATCTAGCGGCAGAACAAATTCGGCATATTTTGTCATTGTATAGGATTTGTTAGGATAACCGTCCAAATCGTGAAAAAAGATGCCTTCAATTCTAAACCAGTTTTCGTAACTTCTGGGGTTCCTCAAGGAACCTAATTCGGGCCAATATTATTTAAAACTTTTTGTGAATGAAGCTTCTGCCGAGTGTTTCCACTCCCAGACTAAGCATGAAGTAAAATTTCGAGTTTAGAAAAGCCTGAAAATTTGGATTTGCCGCGGCGCGCGAGCGAAGCGAGTCGCGCCGCGGCAAATCCAAATTTTCAGGCTTTTCTAAACTCGAAATTTTACTTCATGCGCCACGCGTATAAATCACTTACTTCAAGTGAAATCTCTAACATATATATATATATATATATATATATATATATATATATATATATATATATATATGTATATGTATATATATATATATATATAAACGAATAAAACGCACGCGTTATTTTCGGGGAAATGACGTGTGTACCTGAAGTTTGTCGAAGCATAGTGTTCCAACTAATGATAGACAATTATTAATTATGAACATTTCATCAATTATTAAATCGTAATGATTATTTATTTATTAATTTGTTAAGAATAGCGAATTTGGGTTTAAATACATTCTTTTATTAATAAATATAACGCACCTTATGATTTACTGAACATGCACACGACTGTTTCAAGCGTTGTGATGGAACAGTAATGACGCCATGTTGACGCCCTTATATTGGTCTTATCAATTGCGGTACTTTCTTCTATAAAGGGACACTACTTGTAATTACATCAACCTAATTAAACACGGTGGCGACAACTCCCTGTCATCCGATACGATTTTGGGGTGAGTGAAATATAGCAGAACTTTTAGACAGCATTGCTACGCCGCTGTTTGTCCGCCATTTTTGGTCAGAATCAAAAAGAATACCAAAGTTGTCGCCACTGTGTTTAATCAAGGCACTGTACTTGTAATACTAAGCCAGCGACATCTGTGAGCTAAGGCTTTTCTAATAACTTGATCGTATTCGATTTGTTTTGAGAAAACAGCAATCCATTTTACGGCAACAGTGTACACCAAACAATCATTTGTTTCAGCTCGTGCAAGGAACACACCTTTGTTGAAGAAATCCGTCAAGGCCCACAGCCTGAAGTCGAAGAGCCACAGCCTGAAATCAAAGGCAAATTCTCACGCCAAAACCGTCAAATCTCACGCCAAACACGCCAAGGCCCACGCCAAACACGCCAAAGCCCACAGCAAACACGCCAAAGCCCACCAAAAGTCGAAATCAAAATCTCACCACCAGAAAAGCAAGAGCCACGCAAAGAGCAGCAAGGCCCACCAGAAGAGCAGGAATCACCAAAACAAGAGCAAGAACCACCACAGCAAGAGCCACGCTAGCAAGAGCCACGCTAGCAAGAGCAAGGGACACGCCCAGAAGAGCAAACAACAGAAGAACCACCAGAAGAGCAAAAGCCACCAGTGAGATCTAGGGACGATTGAACTACTGCGAACATGAGGACTCGATTTTGATTTTTTTTTTGGGTGTTGGGTTGTTTACAAATAATAATAATTCAAATAAAAAACGGATATGCCCTTTTATACAAGATACGTGTTTTCGTTTCCTAAGGCAACATTGTTACTCCCACGCGATTACTCAACAAAAAGAAACAACACCATACGGTTTACAGTTTACACCTGAATAACTAATCATAACCTCCGAAAAATGATGTTACAACATAACTTCACAAGGGTTTGAGTGAGTTTGAGTAAGCAACCTTCGATAAGGAGGGAATTTCATTTGTTCGGTTTTGTTTAATTTCCGTAAAGAGGACCAAATGTAGAATATTTGATTTTTGATTTATATTTTGAATATTCGCGCGCTTGAAAAGTGCGCGCACAAGGGGTGACGCTCATAGCGCCACTTGCAGAGAAGAAGTCGAGTGAGACGCGTGCAACGCGAGTATGTTCGTTACAATCCAACTCCAACTTAAAAAGACTATCGTGTCTTTAGGCCATCCAACCACCGAAGCACATATAACACAAAACCGGGGTAAGTCACCCTCAAAACACCACTTTCCAGAAGGGTCGGCACATAAGTAAAATAAATAATTAGTGTAAGCGCCTGTATACCCGCATCACAACCTTTCAGCCAAAAACTGAAGTTGTGAATTATAGATCATTGTTATCTAACTAACTAATCACAAAAACAACGAAATTGCCTCCTTTTCGGCGGTTGGCTACTTAACTTTACTTAAACTCTTGTGAGGGTTTTGTTGTAACACTATTTTTTATAGGTTATGATTAGTTATTTAGGTGTAAACTGTACCTAAATAACTAATCATAACCTTTGAAAAATAATGTTACTACAAGACCTCACAACAGTTTGATTGAGGTTAGGTAGCCTCGATGGTTGCCAACCTTCAAAAAGGAGGCAATTTCATTGTTTTTGTGATTAGTTAGTTAAAAAAACAATGAAATTCCCTCCTTTTCGAAAGTTGGCTACTCAACCGCACTCAAACCCTTGTGAGGTTATGTTGCAAAATAATTTTTCGGAGGTTATGATTAGTTATTTAGGTGTAAACTGGAAACCTTATGGTTTTGTTGAGTAATCGTTTAAAATAATTCTTTTCTCAAGGCAGCATTATTCCTCCAACACAACCTGCAAAAAATTATGTTACTACAAATCCTCACAAGAGTTTGATTGAGGTTAGGTAGCCTTGATAGTTGTCAACCTTCAAAAAGGAGGTAATTTCATTGTTTTTGTGATTAGTTAGTTAGAAAACAATGAAATTGTTGTTTTTGTGATTAGTTAGTTAGAAAACAATGAAATTCCCTCCTTTTCGGAAGTTGGCTACTCAACCTCACTTAAACCCTTGCAAATAATATAATTAAGGAACTTACAAATTGTTAAATCCGTTCGGAGCATGAATTTGAATTCCTCTCTAACAAATTGGTTGAAGATTTCACTTGGAGTTAGTGATTTATACGCGTGGCGCATGAAGTAAAATTTCGAGTTTAGAAAAGCCTGAAAATTTGGATTTGCTGGGGCGCGACTCGCTTCGCTCGCGCGCCCCAGCAAATCCAAATTTTCAGGCTTTTCTAAACTCGAAATTTTACTTCATGCTTAGTCTGGGAGTGGAAACCCTCGTCTCCAAGGTTGGCAACTATCAAGACTACTTAACCTGAAACGCTTGTGAGGTTATGTTGTAACATAATTTTTCGGAGGTTATGATTAGTTATTTAGGTGTAAACTGGAAACCTTATGGTTTTGTTGAGGAATCGTTTAAAATAATTCTTTTCTCAAGGCAACATTATTCCTCCAACACAACCTGCAAAATATTATGTTACTACAAATCCTCACAAGAGTTTGATTGAGGTTAGGTAGCCTTGATAGTTGTCAACCTTCAAAAAGGAGGTAATTTCATTGTTTTTGTGATTAGTTAGTTAGAAAACAATGAAATTCCCTCCTTTTCGGAAGTTGGCTACTCAACCTCACTTAAACCCTTGCAAATAATATAATTAAAGAACTTACAAATTGTTAAATCCGTTCGGAGCTTGAATTTGAATTCCTCTCTAACAAATTGGTTGAAGATTTCACTTGGATTTAGTGATTTATACGCGTGGCGTATGAAGTAAAATTTCGAGTTTAGAAAAGCCTGAAAATTTGGATTTGCTGGGGCGCGACTCGCTTCGCTCGCGCGCCCCAGCAAATCCAAATTTTCAGGCTTTTCTAAACTCGAAATTTTACTTCATGCTTCATGCTCTGGGAGTGGAAACCCTCGTCTCCAAGGTTGGCAACTATCAAGACTACTTAACCTGAAACGCTTGTGAGGTTATGTTGTAACATAATTTTTCGGAGGTTATGATTAGTTATTTAGGTATAAACTGGAAACCTTATGGTTTTATTGAGTAATCGTTTACGCTTATTCTTTTCTCAAGGCAACATTATTCCTCCAACATAACGTGCGAAAAATTATGTTACAACAAAACCTCACAAGAGTTTGATTGAGGTTAAGTATCTTTGATAGTTGCCAACCTTCGAAAAAGAGGCAATTTCATTGTTTTAGTGATTAATTAGTTAAAAAACAAAGAAATTCCTTTCTTTTCGAAGGTTGGCTACTCAACCCTTTGCAAATAATACAATTAAAGAACTTACAAATTTTATACATTGAAAGTGCGATTCTTTTCGCAATCTACAACAAGTTAGTCTTATAAAGACTATATCAAACACTCATTGAAACAACTACTTCCCGGGCTAATACCCCGACGGACATTGAATTATACAACAAGTGTTTGCTGTTACATACAGTAACCTACTGCAAATGTAACAATTTGGGTCAAATTATTGAGGCCATCTATAGATGTTTTAATGTTTGAAGTATTCTGCAACCAAGAATTGGCAATTTCATTTATACTTAAACTTACAAATTGTTAAATCTGTTCGGAGCACGAATTTGAAATTCTCTCTAACAAATTGGTTGAAGATTTCACTTGAAGTTAGTGATTTATACGCGTGGCGCATGAAGTAAAATTTCGAGTTTAGAAAAGCCCGAAAATTTGTCTCGGGTCGCTGCGCGACCCTCGACAAATTTTCACGGCGCTTTTCTAAACTCGAAATTTTACTTCATGCTTAGTCTGAGAGTGGAAACCGTCGTTTCCAAGGTTGGCAACTACCAAGGCTACTTAACCTCAAACTCTTGTGAGGTTATGTTGTAACATAATTTTTAGGTGTTTGTGTTGGAAGATCAACATTGCCTTGAGAAAAGAATAACTTAAATGATCTGATCTAATTTTTGCAAAAATGGGGTCAAACTACTAATTGAAAAATCATATCTCCGTTCAGTTTTGAGCTGGAGCGATCATATGTTAACAGTTTGTAGGGCTTTTTGTCCTCTATCTTTTAGTTTTGGTCCTATTGTTTCAATATAATAAGAAGCGAAGTGGGGAATTTTCAATTGGTACCAAGAGCCGAACAAAAATAGGGTAAAGCTACTTTTTGCAAAATCATATCTCCGTTCGGTTTTGAGCGGGTACGATAAAATTGTTGCAATTGTTGCAAAAAGCTCTACAGTTTGTAGAGCTTTATGTCTTTTGGTTTTTGTCCCCTTGTTTCACTGTGATTAATAGAGGAGTGGGGAATTCGAGCAAAAATGAGGTCAAGCTCCTTTTTTGAAAAATCATATCTCCGTTCGGTGTTGAGCTGGAGCAATAAAATTTTGACAGCTTGTAGATATTGAAAACCGGCAACTTTCGACCAAAATCCTGTTGTTCTGTTGTTAATAAGAACGGAGAAAAAAAAATATTTAGTGGGTTTTTGACACCCCCGCCCCCCTTATTTCAGGTAAATCATAGCTGGAACGCCACTGACGTATTCATGAAGTTATCTGGTACAATTTTGTTGGGCCCGACCCTTTTTGCGATATCTCTTCAAATAACGAAGTTAGAGTCGAGATCTCGGCCATCTTGCTACGCCACTGACTGTGCACGACGGACTTTTCAACCGTTTTGCATCTATATCAAGGCTACAGAGAAATAATTTCGAAACCGTCAACGGTGTCGTACTGCGCATGCAACCGGACCGCTTCTGCGCACCCTGTGATTTTTTGACAATTTTTCCCATAATATCGACGTCATTGAGGCGCCGACCCCGGTGTCGGAATATTTTTCAAGATTTTCCGAGCCGCCTTCGCAGAAAAACGCCGCTGGTTGTCGACAAACGTATTCCAAAAGTTCCTTCCAACAACTATCAAAAAGTGTCGCTTCGGTTTGGTCGATTTGCTCTAGCGCCTCAAATAAAAAATGGTGATGTGTCCATCATAGTACTTTCCCCCGTAAATTGCGTATTAAATCACTTTTAAAATATTTGTAGCATTATTATTTTCAAAATGTCTTCAACTTTTTGATAACTACAACTTTTATTTGAAACATTTTTCAATTGGATCAACACATACTGACACAAACCAATGACTAGATAAAAAACACTATTTATTGAATATCTCAAAAACTAAGAGTGCTGTGACAAAAAGTGAAGATACAAAAAATCTTTAATATTTTATTACCTACAACTTTTATTTGAAACATTTTCCAATTGTATCAACACACACACTGACACAAATCAATGACTAGATAAAAAACACTATTTATTAAATATCTCAAAAACTAAGAGTGCTATGACAAAAAGTGAGTCCACAAAAAATCTTTAGTTTTTTATTTCCTACAACTTTTATTTGAAACATTTTTTAATTGTATCGACACATACACTGTCACACATCAATAACTAGATAAAACAAACAACTTTTAAAATATCTCAAAAACTAAGAGTGCTATGACAAAAAGTAAATTAACAATATATCTTCTTTTGTTATTATCTACAACTTTTATTTGAAAGAATTTTTTGTTTGATGAACATTTAATAAAAAAATCAGAAAAGACTGAAAAACGCTACGAGTAAAGTACCACTTCCGGTTTTCCGATTTTCACCAAAAGCTTTTCAGTTCTTCCGATTGTGACAAAAAGCTTAAGTTTTAAGTTTCATCTCGATATCTTTAGCGGTTTTTGCGGTACAGCGCACACAGACTCACAGACAGACAGACATTTTTCAAAAATGGTCTTATTCGACTCAGGGGACCTCAAAACGGATATTTCCGCAAAAATTTTTGATTCGAAAATTTTCACGAAAACAATACTTTCCCTTTGTATTACATACGGGGGAAAGTAAAAACTTGGGTCCTCATTTGCGTAAAGCAAAATAAAAAGTTGAAACTCCGTGTGCGTCCCCTGAGTACGCCACTAGACCGCCATTACGATTTTCGTATTTACCGTAGTTTCTATGAGCTAGCAAAAACAAAATTTGGAATCGGATAATTTCGAAAGAAGTTACCTCCCTCTGGAAAACCTATCCTTACGCCACTGACCCCCGTCAATGCGCCGTTGAGCCCTCAACGTACGGAAGCGATCGTCGAAAATTTGAAATTTTTCCGTGAACTATAAGCGAAACGGGGGTCAGTACGCCACTGCGCATGCGCAGATTCGCTTCGCCTTTGTTCGGAGCAGGTCGGGCGTAACTTTTACTGCGGAACGCCAAAATTGGCATATTTTTAGTTCTTCTCGTTTAGCCGCCAAAATTGAAAGAAGGTCGAAACTTTGAAATTGAATTTAAAAAAAAACAGATTTTTCCGGGCTATAGGCTCATGTAAGACACCTAGGACTGCGTCCTGTCAAAATTTGGACAAAAGTTATTAGGGATCTTCGGAGATTAGCCCACTATTACACTTTCCCATAAGAACACATGAACATTTTTGCGACATTCAAAAAAATGTTTTGACCCTGATAGATGGTAGAGCTCGTGGGGTACTATCTTGGTTATTTTTTTTGTATTTTTAGGTTGAGCGGTTTCTGAGATTTTGGCGTTTTGGTTCCCCCCATAAGAGCCCGTGTAACCTACCTACGAGCCGCGCCAGTTAACAATTTTTGAAAAGGAGGCAGTTTCCATGTTTTCGAGCCGCGCCTGTTGCCAACTTTCGAAATTAAGCCAATTTCATCGTTTATACGATTAACCCCAGTTGCACCGTAAACGTTGAACTTGAGTTCAAGCTGAAGTCGAGTTCAAGATGACAGTTTCTATTATTCTAACGTCACTTTAAACTCGAGTTCAGAGCTGAACCAGTTCAACGTGCTTAGTGCAACTGGCCCTTAGTGTAAACTGTAAACCTTACGATTTTGCCAAGTAATCGTTTAAAGTTATTGAAATACGAATGTGACAAAAACTATTGCAAGCATTCTGCAGTTCAGGGATTTTTCCTCGGCTCCGCGCTATTCGGGGTATGGCGGCGATTTTTCGGATTCCTTTCTTCCGCGTAAGTCCACGATAACGCTGTAATGTTTAGCGAAATGCCTCCGGAAAGGCATTTCAAAAAAGTGGTATAAAACGTGGCCGCTCCAGGTGGTCAACAACAGTCGACGTTTCGTCTCCACATCTTCAGGGTAGTAGTAGGAAGCAGAGTCCAAAAGAAATCAAAATGTCCCTTAAGGTCCTCTTGATCGGCGCCTTGTGCCTTCTAGCCCTAGCTGGTAAGTCAGTCAGTAATAATTACAAAAAATCCTTCTGGCCACAGCTGGTAAGTCAGTAATAATTACAAAAAATCCTTTCTGCAACAGCTGGTAAGTCAGTAATAATTACAAAAAATAGTAATGCAAAAATATTACAAGGACTTAAAGCGAGCCGGAAAAGTATGATCACTTTAATGGCCGGTTTCTCCAACATGACTTAATAAGTTGCTTATGTAAGCAGGGCCTAATTTTAGGTAGGGCTTATAATTGAAATGCGCTGCACCAACAGATTTAAGCAATGGCTTCCCACTGAGCAAGAAACAAACAAATAACGTTCTATCAACATTGTAACAACATTAAACGTTATTTTAATGTTTATGAAACGTTAATTAAATGCGTTTGCGCAGTGGGTTATGTAAGTCATTCTTAGTTGGGTGAATAAGTGGCAACGTAGCGACTTACACAAACTGTAATGGCTGTTGATTTGGCGGGAATTTATATTTTAAATGTTTCCGACCTGATTCGTGGAAAAATGTACGCCATTTTTAGAGAAAACAATTTACTGTTTATAATCTATCATCCGTATTCTGCCACAACATATATAATTTCGCAAAGCTACATTTAAAAATAAACGCAGTGCAAACTATACCCCAGAAGAAAAGCGTCTTCTATTTTCTCTTGTAGACAAATATAAACCAGAGCTGGGATGAATCCTCAAAAACAGGATTCGAATCACGAATCCGAATCACCTAATATGATTCGAATCAGGAATACACGAATAAAGTATTCGTAAGTGAAAAATATGATTCGAATCAAAGATTCGAATCCTCATTTTTGAATCACGGATACAAATCCTTTAAAAATAAATTTGAATCTATTATTTGCAACCAGTAGCATTTTATTCCATCAGTTTCTATTAACAAAAAAGTTCATTTACCGATATCTGATTATATAATGATTTTAATTAATGATGATATATGTGTTATTGAACTTCATTTTAAATCTGTTTTATACGCGTGGCGCATGAAGTAAAATTTCGAGTTTAGAAAAGCCCCGTGAAAATTTGTCGAGGGTCGCTGGCGCGACCCTCGACAAATTTTCTACGCGGGGCTTTTCTAAACTCGAAATTTTACTTCATGCTTAGCCTGGGAGTGGACAACACTCGTTCTTAGAAGTTATAAATTGAAGGATCACTCCAGGTTACTAAGTTCATTACTTAAAGGACCATTTTACAAAGGCTACAGCTCGAAGGACCAATCATGGTCTTCGGAGACCGAAGGACTACAGGGAATCGAAGTTTATTCACAAGAAAACAACGAATATCTGAAGGTTTACAGCATGGATAGGAAAGAAAACATTCAATTTTGAAAAAATATCGAAGTTGGGTTGGTTTTCAGTGCGTTTTTAACTTCACCTTAAATCAGTATTTTATACGCGTAGCGCATGAAGTAAAATTTCGAGTTTAGAAAAGCCCCGTGAAAATTTGTCGAGGGTCGCTGCGCGACCCTCGACAAATTTTCTACGCGGGGCTTTTCTAAACTCGAAATTTTACTTCATGCTTAGTCTGGGAGTGGACCGTCAAGATTTTCTACATGTCGAGATTTTCGATATTTCTAGATTTATGTCTATTTATTTACAGTTTGTTATTGTATTAAATGCAACTTTAATATTAAATAAAAACGGTTTTTTTTAGGAATAGAATATTCACCCATTAATAGCCGGGCAAATTATAAAGTTAACTCTAAAAGTTAATTTTAGGTAAAATTTTGCATCTTTTTCTATGATTTCAATGAATGATTTATTATATTACATACGTCGATTTTTTAAAAGAGTTAAATTTAAAATTCAAACGAGTGTTGTCCACTCCCAGACTAAGCATGAAGTAAAATTTCGAGTTTAGAAAAGCCCCGCGTAGAAACTTTGTCTCGGGTCGCTGCGCGACCCGAGACAAATTTTCGCGGGGCTTTTCTAAACTCGAAATTTTACTTCATGCGCCACGCGTATAAAACACTGATTTAAAGTGAAGTTAAAAATGCACTGAAAACTAGAGATGCACCGAATATCGGTTGTGCCGAATAACCGAATATCTAAAATTCGGCGGATTTAACGTGCCGAATACCGAATATTCGGCAACTATTCGGCAGATCAGGGAAGTGGCTACGTGGCGTTGGCCGTCGCGTTGCGCTCGGCATTTTAGTCAGTCTTCCGCTCGGCGTTACAGTCAGACACTTTTAGTCAGTCTTCCGCTCGGCGTTACAGTCAGACACCGCATTCGCCATTCACCGCGTGTTGTTTCGTTGTATAATATTGCGCAATGTCTTCTGCAAAGTGTAAAAAATCGCCTGTATGGAAGTATTTTGTGGAGTGCACGGAGAGTAGTAGGCTGGTCCAGTGTAGATTGTGCGATGTAAAGATTTCGCGTGGAGGAGAAGGTAGAAAAGCCACAGCAACTGGATTGATTAATCACGTAAGAAATAAACATAACCACGAATTTCTAAAACTACAAGAATGCTCATCAGTTGCTGTAGCAACCAATCAAAAACTTTTAAAGTTTAAGCAACCATGTTTATCAGAATGCCTAGAGAAGTTCAAATTGTGGGACATAAATGATGTGAGGGCCAAAGAATACCACTACTTAATAGGGGAAATTATAGCAGTAGATAACGAAGCTATAGCTATGGTTGAGAGACTAGGATTTATGAGATTGATGAAGAAGGCTCTACCTCGGTATAACATACCTAGCAGAACATACACTCGACCGCAAAAAAAAAACGCGCCACTTGAAAATTCACGTTATTTCCTGAATATTCAAACAGCCATAAGTTCGGTCGATGTGGATGAAATTTGATGAATTATTGAGTTTTTGGAACGCTAAAGTTTTCTCTTGAAGGACACATAAGTGGATATAACGAAATTTAAGCATGTCTGCATTTAAAAGTCCTACCAACAAAAAAAATGTTCAGAATGTTAAAAATTATAAAAGTTGAGAAGTTATACTGTGCCCGAAAAAAATCGTAGCTCTACTTCAAAAAAAGCGCAACAAAATTCCATCATTTTCCTTTGAAATAAGCGAAAAATCATGTCGATCCAATGATTTGGCTCGAAGTTATGGCAGTTTTTTTAAAAAGTGTATTTTGGGGCATAACTTTGGCGGACAGGCATAACTCTGCTCGCAAACCTGTGACATTATGCGATTTAAAAAGCTTGAAGTTTTCTCTTTAAGGCATGTTAGTCAGATCTTTAAACATGCACATTTTACCCCCTTTCACCCCCTAAAGGCGATGAAACGTTTTTCACTTTGAAACTTTTAACTTTGTTAACTTGTACAATGCGCAAAAAAAATTGTGGCTTCGAGCAAGGGACATCCAGTATGAATTTAAAGGAGGACTAAATTTATTCTGGATGTCCCTTGCTCGAAGCCACAATTTTTTTGCGCATTGTACAAGTTAACAAAGTTAAAAGTTTTAAAGTGAAAAACGTTTCATCGCCTTTAGGGGGTAGAAGGGGGTAAAATGTGCATGTTTGAAGATCTGACTAACATGCCCTTAAAGAGAAAACTTCAATCTTTTTAAATAGCATAATGTCACAGGTTTGCGAGCAGAGTTATGCCTGTTCGCCAAAGTTATGCCCCAAAATACACTTTTAAAAAAAAAACTGCCATAACTTCGAGCCAAATCATTGGATCGACATGATTTTTTGCTTCTTTCAAAGGAAAATGATGGAATTTTGTTGCGCTCTTTTTGAAGTGGAGATACGATTTTTTTTTGGGCACAGTATAACTTCTCAACTTTTATCATTTATAACATTCTGAACATTTTTTTGTTGGTAGGACTTTTAAATGCAGAAGTGCTTAAATTTCGTTATATCCACTTATGTGTCCTTAAAGAGAAAACTTTAGCGTTCTATAAACTCAAAAATTCATCAAATTTCATCCACATCGACCGAAGTTATGGCTGTTTGAATATTCACGAAAAAACGTGAATTTTTAAGTGGCGCGTTTTTTTGCGGTCGAGTGTACTTTATTGAAAACATAATACCTGATATATATAAAAAAACTGTTGATAAAATTAAAAATAACATAACAAGAACTTATGCAATATCGATTACATCTGACATGTGGACGTGTACCCATACTGGCGCCAGTTTTTTTAGTTAGACGGGCCATTGGCTCAATGATCAGTTTGAATTAAACCATGCAGTTCTCAACATGAACATTTCGCAGGACCACATACTGGAGAAAATATTGCCTCTGCTTTGATGGAAATTTCATCTATGTGGGATATTCCACGATCCAAAATACATGCTGTTATACATGATAATGGTGCCAATATGGTTAAAGGTGTGAGAGATACCGGATATGGATCTATTACCTGCTTCATACACACACTCCAACTAGTTATCGTAAATTCATTATAAATCCAGAGTGAAGTTACTGAAACGATTAGTGTAGGAAGAAGAATCGTAACCCATTTTAATCACTCGAATTCAGCGCAAGAAAAACTGCAAACTATTCAACGAGAGTTAAGCCTTCCGCAACATAAGTTGGTTCAAGATATTATCACGCGCTGGAACTCAAGCTATTATATGTTAGCGAGACTGCTCGAGCAAAAGCGTTCTATTTCATTGTATTGTATCTAACGGATAATTCAAATATTCCCAATTTGTCTTCATCGCAATGGGAGCTTCTACAACAGATATTTAGACTGTTACAACCGTTTGAGGAGATCACAAAAATCATAAGTTTAGGCTTATCCTGTGTGTCAGAGACCATACCACATGTAGAAACGCTTATGTGCTATGTAAATAAAGAAGAAACTGTACGGGCCACCAACAAATTGCAGAGTACAAGACTTGCTATTAAAGCGGAGCTGGAAAACCGCATCGCCAAGCTCAAAACAGAAAAGTTGTATTTGCTGTCTACTCTACTCGATCCAAGGTTTAAGACGAGTTTTTTCATGGGCCAGAATCAATCAAACTGAAAAGGCGCGGCAGTTAATAATGCTAGAAGCTTTAAAAAACAGTTGTGACGAATCAAGTACTGACAGCGATACTGATATTGACGCTGTGACACCTGCGAATAAAAATAATATTAGGACTGATAACAAATCTAGCCTTGAGTCTGACACTCATTTAAGTTTTTGGGACTGCTATAATGAAGTGGAGAAGATCGCAGCACAGCAAAATAATAGTGAATCTCCTAAAAAGAGAAACAATATTGCGACTGAACTTAAATAAAACACTGTTTATCACTTTGTTTGTATAACAATTGGTTTATTTGGTGACTATAGTTTTGATACTACACGTATCATTATCAAACCGTTAGTAACAAAAAACTACAAAGGAACATTATTTATATTTGCAAATTTTCTAATAACAGCGTTATTTAAGGTCAAGCTGGTCGTTAATTACGGGAATTTCCCGATTAGCGCGGGCTCTGTGAATCTCCAAAGACTCCAGGAGGTCCATCTTTCTACCCTTCTCGGCAAAGTGAATAACTGAAAGTACATCCTCGCCAAAAGAATGGTTATTTTCAATCAAATGTTTGGCGAAAGATGACTTATCAATTAATCTATGCCGAAAAGAGTAAAGATGCTCACTGAGTCTGGTCTTAAAACTGAATTTGACAGTTATTTGGAAACTGCACGCATAGCAAGAAATGACAATCCTTATACTTGGTGGGCATCCAATCGAAATCAATACCCATATTTAACACAATTTGCTGCCATTTATCTGTCTGCTCCTGCGAGCAGTGTTTATAGTGAAAGACTTTTCTCAGAAGCTGGGAACGTATATGAAAATAAAAGAAACCGATTATTGCCATCAAATGCAGAAAAACTAGTATTTGTGCACCACAATTTACCACTAATAAATTTTGAATATAATATTTGATTTATAATAGATGTATTAAAAATAAGAATAATACACTGGCGAAAGAAATTAACGCATCACATTAATTTTTTTAATTTAAAAATAAAGTTTTGATGTTTAAAAACAAAAAAAATAACAAAACCAACTGAACTATAATAATGATTTTCAACACATTTTCTTTCATTAATGACTAAAATAATGTCATAAATAAAAAGAGGAAAAAAGTTAACATGTGATTATAAGACTTAATATCTAGTGTTTCCTCCTCTTGCTCGAATAACTGCCTGACAGCGACGGCTCATACTGTTAATTAATGATCCAATTTCATCCTGGTTAATATCTTCCCAAATTTCCTGCAATCTTTGTCCAAGCTCTTGTTGATTGCTTGGACGCCGAGGAAGTGCTCTAAGGCGTCTGCCGATCGCGTCCCATAGGTGTTCGATCGGATTAAGATCGGGCCTCCTGGCTGGCCATTGCATTGTGTTGATACCCACTAGGTCAAGATACTGTTGTACAATTCGGGCACTGTGTGGTTTTGCATTGTCATGCATAAACAGCAAATCGTTTCCTCCAAAGGGAGCAAAAGGCATTACGGATGGTTCTAAAATGTTTGCAATATAAGACGCTGCCGTGATGCTTCCTCTTGGTATGACCACCAACTCCGTACGAGCCTCTAAAGTGATACTACCCCACACCATAACAGAGCCTCCACCAAACATAACAGTCGGAATGTTACACTGCGCATAACGTTCACCTGGCCGTCTGTACACATGCATTCGTCTGTCACTGCCGTAAAGACAAAATCTGGACTCGTTGCTAAACATAACATTAGCCCAATCGGCCTGTAACCAGTTTACATGTTCTTGCGCAAATGTTAACCTGGCTCTGCGATGGTCTGTGGTTAATTGTGGTCCTTTTGCCGCTGTTTTCGGAGTTAAATTAAAACCACGTAACCTTTTTCTGATGGTAACGGAACTTACATGAACATTGTGGATCTCTGCGAGCATATTTTGTAGCCTAGGAGCCGTAATAAACCGTTCGCGTAACGTCTGCATCATTAAAAACGGTCTTGAACAGCAGTTGTGGCCCTTTTTCTCCCTTGTCCTGGCCTTCTTGAGTATGCCTGAGTTTCCCGATGTCTCTTCAAGACACGGGATACGGTCGATTGATTAACACCAAGACGCTGACTGATGTAACGCTGACTCCTACCTTCTTCTGCAAGTGTAACCACAATCACAGCTTCTTCACTGCTTAAATTAAGATTCGGACGTCTATCCATATACATTCTTCACTATTTAGCACTTAATTTTAACAATTACTTGAAAACAAACTCAAAAAGAAATTTTATATGAACCTTTCTTACAGTCAGAATAATGAAAAGTGCTTCATTTTATTTATTGACAGAAAACCATGAGAACAAAAGACAAAACAGAACATGTAAAACAGCATGCTTGATAAGATTTCTTATTGTAAAAATATGTTTGTGTTCAAAGAAAACTCGATTCCAAGATATCAAAAAAATCACAAATGATGCGTTAATTTCTTTCGCCAGTGTATTATCATTTATAAGTTTATATATTTCATTATTATTAATAATTATACACGAGTTTGCTTTCTTTTGCAAAATTTGTTTTAAATGATTCTTTTTTTACCTTTTAAATTGTATAATTTATAAATAAATAATACACGAGTTTGTTTTCTTTTGCCAAATTTGTTTTAAATGATTAATTTTTACCTTTTAAATTGTATAATTAGAAAAAAAAAATAACGCGTCACTATTCGGCAAATGCCGAATAGTGACGCCAACTATTCGGCAAATGTCGAATAGTGACGCCAACTATTCGGTATTCGGCCGAATAGTGAAAAACGTGCCGAATATACCGAATAGTTGCCGAATATTCGGTGCATCTCTACTGAAAACCAACCCAACTTGGATATTTTTTCAAAATTAGATGTTTTCTTTCCTATCCATGCTGTAAACCTTCAGATATTCGTTGTTTTCTTGTAAAAAAACTTCGATTCCCTGTAGTCCTTCAGTCTCCGAAGACCATGGTTGGTCCTTCGAGCTGTAGCCTTTGTAAAATGGTAATAAACTAAGTAATCTAGAGTGATCCTTCAATTTGAAACTTCTAAGAACGAGTGTTGTCCACTCCCAGACTAAGCATGAAGTAAAATTTCGAGTTTAGAAAAGCCCCGCGTAGAAAATTTGTCGAGGGTCGCGCAGCGACCCGAGACAAATTTTCACGGGGCTTTTCTAAACTCGAAATTTTACTTCATGCGCCACACGTATAAAACATTGATTTCAAGTGAAGTTAAAAATATACTATTAACGTTGGATATTTTTCATGGTTAAGTAACCAAATATGCATTCACAAATATTTGAATTATTCGAAAATTTAAATATTTATATGCAAATATGAATAATTTAGTGATTTAAATATTCATATTTGAATATTTATCTATTTGAATTAATCGAATTCGAATTATTTAGGAGGATTTGAATCCGTGTATGAGGATTTGATTCCTTTTATAAGGATTCGAATCCTTTTATAAGAATTCGAATCCTTTTATAAGGATTCGAATCATCTACATCTGGATTCGAATACGAATTCTTTTAAAAAAATGTAACGAATCCGGATCACGAATCCGTTTTCACTAAAGTATTCGAATACCTCTTTTGAATCCTCTAAAAGGATTCGAATCCGGGAATCGAATCCTGAATGATTCGAATCCTGCCCAGCTCTGATATCAACATATTGTAGAGAACAAAAGAGAAGGATTCTTTGAATAAGGCCGGTCGTCCACTGGAAGCGACAACACGCGGCTACGCGCTCACGCGATCCTAGCGGCATCATGCGTATACGCGCGACAGATCCCGACGTGTGTAAATCCAATGAATCTCGTCCACTGCAAGCGTGCGCGGACATGCGGATTCTCGCGTGTAGCCGCTACTCTTGCAGCCGCCCGTTGCCGCTCGTAGCGCGTGAGCGCGTAGCCGCGTGTTGTCGTTTCCAGTGGACGACCGGCCTAAGGTAATAATTTTACCGTTGTCACAATTTTTAGGTTAGAATCCGTTTCCTAAGTCCTAGCAAACGGTGACTTAGCACTTGAACATAACTTAAGCGATTTTTTGACGTAAATCAGTTAGTGCAACACTTTCCGACGCGGTTATGACTTAAGACTAGGTTCGGGACACGACTAGGACTTAAGACACGGTTTGAGACACGACTAGGACTTAAGTAACGTTGGAGAAACCGGCCATAACTGATTTAAAGTGGCTAAAGTGGTCATGAGTTGCACCTGCGGCATCACTTTATATAATAACTAAGCATATAAAGTATTATTTTATATGATAACTAAACATATAAAGTATTACTTTATATGCCTAGTTCGTTAATAATCATCAACCCCGCAGGTAATGAAAATTTTGAAAATCTTAAGGATGTGGGTTTGATTCTCGGCAAGGGGGTGCATTTTCCTTTCTGCTAAATATTTAATGATGGTAATCAAGGCATTGTCAAAATTAATAAAATAAAATATTATTGAAAGTGACTTATTTTTCAAAACAGCCTGTTTCTTTTTTCAGAATCCAAGGCGACTCACTCAAAATCTCTGAAGAGCGAGGTCGATCCTACAGTCAGTGACATCACCACATGTACACCCGACTGTGGTAAGTTTTTGTTTATATACACCGTGTGGCCCCGGAATACTGCCTAGATCAGCGACGGCTCGCAGCCTAACTTTAGGGTAGGCCACAGCGCCAAGGCACACAACATTTGAAGTTGGGATCGCGCTTCATATAAAAGTCACCTTTCAATAACGGATACATATTACCTTGGGTCTCTGGCCTACCCTGAAGTTAGGCTGTGAGCCGCCGCTAACGCAGATGGGTGTGGCGATACATATTACAATGTTCAACAATAATGAAACGCAGTTGTTTTATGTCAAATGTTATAATGGAGTTTCATCATGCATCTGCTTCATCAACTCTTTAACTTCCAGTATTTTTACTATAAATATATTACACTGCTCTAAAAAATAACGCACCACTTTAAAATCTCTTAAAATTTTCATGTTTTAACAACTGCAACCTGCCAAAATAAACACATGAACCAAAGCAGTCTTTGTTATTTCAATAATAGTACACATTTCTAAATTTCTTCGAGCAGTGTATTATAATTTATGCTCATTACGTGAATAATGTCAAAAACAATTGACATTTCGGATATTTTAACCTCGAAATGTCAAAAGTAGACAATTTATATTATTTGTAAAAATCTCAAATACTTAAAACATGTTAAACTATTAATGATTTCGATAGCTAACGCCATCTAATGCTTCATAGTGGCATCGTCAGTGACACGAATGCACAAAGTGCATGTACAGGTCACTGTTTCGTCCACGAGGGAGCAGAACTCTGTTTGTGAAACCAGAAAACAAATATCAAAATTGAATTTGTGTTCAGTATTCCGGCACCAGATACCCACAGACGCGTTTCGGACTTCAAGGTCCTCTTCAGTGTGGTCCCGACCCAGTGCTGAGGAATACTGAACAGCTTGAAATAGTCAGAAATGTTCTGTATTCCTCAGCACTGGGTCGGGACCACACTGAAGAGGACCTTGATATCCGAAACGCGTCTGTGGGTACCTGGTGCCGGAATACTGAACACAAATTCAATTTTGATATTTGTTTTCTGGTTTCACAAACAAAGTTCTGCTCGCTCGTGGACGAAACAGTGACCTGTATATGCACTTTGTGCATTCGTGTCACTGACGATGCCACTATGAAGCATTAGATGGCGTTAGCTATCGAAATCATTAATAATTTTCACATATTGGCTTGAAATAGTCAGAAATGTTCAGTATTCCTCAGCACTGGATCGGGACCACACTGAAGAGGACCTTGAAGTCCGAAACGCGTCTGTGGGTACCTGGTGCCGGAATACTGAACACAAATTCAATTTTGATTTATGTTAAACTATCATTACTCGCCCTAATATTATAAATATATTATTATAATTTATGCTAATTGCGTCTATCATGTCAACTTAGATCAAAGAGGATTGATATTTTATGTGTTTCACGTCAAAATATAAAATAATCCATTCTCTTGTAAAAGAAAGATTAATTTATTATCACGTAAAAGAAGAACGAATAATCCAGGGAGGCTATTCACACCACCGATGTAGTTTGTTATCGGTGAGAACTCGCACTGACATGACGTCATTTTAAGAAGAATTTAACAAACCGTACGGAGTACAATGACGTCTTTTCAGTGCAACTTCACACCGATGACATTTGCATGGGGGCTGTGAATAGCCCCCCTGGGCCCCTATTCACAACACCGATGCAATTTGTCATCGGTGAGAAGTCGCACTAAAATGACGTCATTTTGGAAAGAATTTACCAAACCGTATGACCTTAAATGACGTCATTTTGGTGCAAGTTCTCACCGATAGGAAATTGCATGGGTGCTGTGAATACAGGCCCTAGTCTTGTGTCATTCTGATTAAAATTGATGTGTGTCTGTGCGTGCGATTTTAAACTTTAGAATAAATCAGTAATTGGTAAGACTACACTATACGACCCACGCCCGTTTTTTTCGTAATTTCAATAAACACCGAATTTTACTAGGTTGAACCTGCTTCTAATGATAAAAAGAAAGGATAAACATACGTTTTTAGCGTAATTAAACTTACATTTTGCTCACAACTTGAATCCGAAAGTTACGTTTAGGGGCCTCGGTGGCCGAGTGGGTAGAGACCCTGCCCACAGACCAAGGGGTCGCGGGTTCGAATTCGAATCCCGTCCGGTGGAAAAATTTATGAATAATAAATTATTCCATCCGGGTCCATGGATGTAGCGTGAATGTATTGTGGCGTGAAAACGAATTGAATAAATGAGCATCAGTTAATTAATTAAATTAAATAATAATACAATGATAGATGGCTGTATGGAGAAATCCGAGGCCAATGAAACCAAAAAAAAAAAAATTACTTTTTTTATATTTATTATGCACTGTTTTTTTGGACAGATATAAATGACCCAAATCCAACTTCTTACGCTTTTTTGGAGGTGAAGGTGATATTATCACCGAGCTTGTACTGGGTCCATAATCCATCACAACAATATAAACAAAACTAACTTTTAACTATGCTAAAGAAACACCGCACAAAAGGTGAGAACTCGCACTGACATGACGTCATTTTAAGAAGAATTTAACAAACCGTACGGAGTACAATGACGTCATTTCAGTGCAACTTCTCACCTATGCTAAAGAAACACCGCACAAAAGGTTATTACGAAACAGACAAAGTTGCATCTCGGTAACGCTTCGAATTAAGGTTATGTCAGCTGTTGCGTCTAATAATGACGTAATTAGCATAGTGTAAAATGGGCGCGCTCTCGGCCAATCAGAGTTGTAGGTTTTGGCGCGTGAAATTTAAAACGCTCCTCCTAGTTATTAAACAGATTATAGTGCATTTTCGTTAAAACAGATAAGCATTTATACAGTTTCCTATTATGATAGGTGCCGAAATCCTTGGGTAAACCATCGGTGAAATAGAGCTATGATATTTTAATGGGTTAAACAAAGAAGGAATTTTGATTTCGCAATTCCATATGTTTTTGAAACCCCGTGGGTTTCGCTGAATTTTCATAGATAGATGTTTTAAATATCCATCTCTCCTTTTTGCACCTTTCTTATAAAGGGTGTCCCAACAAGAGCGCCGGATTTAATTATAAAGAAAAACATATTTATTTTTTGAATTAAGCAAACATTTTTGTTTCAACATAAAGAAAAATAGTTCCGATTAAACATGAAATACAACATCAGGCAAATGGCCACCACGAAACCTCTGGCACAGGGTTATTCTTTTGTTGAAATTTTGAATAACGTTTTCGCATAAATGTGGCTGTATTTCTCCAATAACGCGCCGGATTTCCTCTTTAAGATGTTGATCTGTTTCAGGCTTATTTGCATACACCTTTTGCTTCACATAGCCCCAAAGAAAAAAGTCCATCGGCGTTAGATCGCATGATCTTCGTGGCCAATGTTGATCGCCAAATCGAGAAATGACACGGCCTGGAAATTTGGTCTGCAGTAACACCATTGTTTCACGTGCTGTGTGGCAGGTCGCAATGTCTTGTTGGAAAAACATGTGCTCCACATCAATTACATCCAATTCGGGCCACAAAAACTCCGTTAACATTTCCCGATACCGCACACCAGTAGCAGTTAGCGCATTTCCAGCCGCATTTTCAAAGAAATACGGCCCAATCACTCCGCCAGCCCAAAATGCGCATCAAACCGTTACTCGCGGTGGATGCATTGGCTGTTCGAGTACCACACAAGGATTTTCAGCACCCCAAATCCGACAGTTTTGTTTATTTACGTATCCGTCGAGTTGGAAATGTGCCTCATCTGAAAAAATGATTTTCTTCGAAAAATCCGGATTAATTTGATGATGTTTCAACACCCAATCAGAAAATCCACGGCGCTGCTCATGGTCCCTTGGCTTGATTTCTTGCACCAATTGAATCTTGTACGCGTGCAAATGCAGATCTTTTACCCAAATTCGTTGCATAGTGGTTTTGGAAATGTTTAATTCTTGACCACGATGCCGAATGGAAGTTCCTGGATTCTCGGCCACAGATTCCCTTACTGTGTCTATATTTTCGAGTGATCGACAAGGACGACGACGAACAATGGTCTTCTGATCCATCAGCGTAAATTTGGTCTCAAATTTTGTAATTTAACGCCTCACTGTCGATTCATTTGGCGCATAATGGCGACCGAAATCTTGACGTAATATGCGAATTGTTTTCGCAAAACTTTCACCATTCTTGTAATGTGTTTTTACAATAATTAAACGTTGTTCGTTTGAATACTTCTCCATATTCTTAAATCGCGTGGTCTGTACTTGACAACTGTCAAAAAAAAAATCACCGTACAACTCGTATTAACAAAATGGCGGAAAATTTAAATCCGGCGCTCTTGTTGGGACACCCTTTATATGTATTAACATTATACAGGGAGTTTTTCTATAAAGTATACGTCTTCCAAATTCAGCCTATTTTCTGTAAATCTCTAAATTTTCCGTTTTTTTTTAAACGAGTGTTTTCCACTCCCAGACTAAGCATGAAGTAAAATTTCGAGTTTAGAAAAGCCCTGTGAAAATTTGTCGAGGGTCGCGTAGCGACCCGAGACAAATTTTCTGGGCTTTTCTAAACTCGAAATTTTACTTCATGCGCCACGCGTATAAAACACTAAAATATTGTGAAATGTATGTATATTCGAACTTCACTATCCGTGTTTTGTACGCGTGGTGCATGAAGTAAAATTTCGAGTTTAAAAAAGCCCAGAAAATTTGTCTCGGGTCGCTGCGCGACCCTCGACAAATTTTCACGGGGCTTTTCTAAACTCGAAATTTTACTTCATGCTTAGTCTGGGAGTGGAAAGGACTTGTTTAAAGCTTCGAATTGAACTCTTTTAAAACACAACGAATGTCAGAAAATCGATTCTATCAATCCTTCTTACCGTATACTCGACTGTCCTTGGATGTGACCTAATCTGGCTTAACATGAGGATATTGTCTTGTTACATGTGAATATGTTTTTTTGTAATAGGTGGCGATACCGGTACTGAAAATCCCTTCATTGATCCGAACCCTGGTACTAACGAGAACACCAGCACTGAGCGGAACCCCGGCGGGCCCGTCACTGGCAGGAACCCCGAAACTGAAAGCCCCAACACTGAAAGCCACAGCACCGAAAAGGACTCCACCACTGAAGAGCCCACCAACACTGTCAACCCAGTCAATGGCGAGAACCCCAGTGAAGGGAACACCGAGGAGAGCCACAGCACCGGCGAGCATTTCAGCACTGTCACTGACGAGAGCACCAGCACTGAAGAGAGCACCGGCACCGACAAGAACCCCAACACCGACGAGAACTCCACCACTGTTAACCCACCCACTGAAGGGAACCCCGGCCACGAAACTGGAGACCCCAGGACCAGCACTGAGTTCCCCACTCATGAGTCCTCACCCACAGATCCCAGCCCTGACGAACTCGTTGTAAACCAGCGCGTCTGCACAACAGAATGTGGAATTAGCAGTAGCAAAAAGAGGGTCATCGCCCTCCTCCTGAAGTTGATCAACATTTTGGGAGAGGAAGCCAAGAGTCAATCCCTCAATGTCTTTGTCGATGTCTCCTTAGACAGGTTCCAAGAGTCAAGATACGGAGAGTTGACCAAGAACGTCGCCATCATCTTGGGCAACTACGAGGGAAGCTTCACGGGGGCTTTGAAATACATCGTCGATAGTTCATACGGTTACGTTGATGACTCGCGTAAGTATTTTGTTTTATCTAATCTATACTTTGTCTCAAAAGTAGGAGGACCACAATAAACTTTCCGGTTTACACAGCCGAATAGCGACGGCTCGCAGCCTAACTTCAGGGCAGGCCACAGCGCCAAGGCACACAAAATTTGAGGTTGGGATCGCGCTTTATAAACACGAGGAATTGCACAACAAAGTCACCTTTCAATAACGGATACATATTACCTTGGGTCTCTGGCCTACCCTGAAGCTAGGCTGCAAGCCGCCGCTGCAGCCTAAATATCGTATGTTCAATAAAATAAAACCTCGAAAGTGCTATATGAAGTTTAGTAAATTCTTCCTAAACTGACGTCGTTTCAGCGCGACTTCTCACCGATGACAAAGTGCATCGGTGAGAAGTCGCACTAAAATGACGCCATTTTGGGAAGAATTTACCAATTTTATGGAGTAAAATGACGTCATTTTGGTGCAAGTTTTCACCGATGACAAATTGCATGGGTGTTGTGAATACGGGCCCTGGTGAACAATCATGTAAATGAAGTTTAAAATATACAACTATGCAGTTGCACCAAACACGTTAAACTGGTTCTACTCTGAACTCAAGTTCAAAGTGACATTAGAACAAAGGGAACTGTCTTCTTGAACTTGAGTTCAACATTTCTGATGCAACTGGGCCCAAATTACAGCTCATTTCATTCTGAATTTCTTTCCTTTTCGCTTTAGTCCGTCTTTCGACGATCCAAGATAAGTAATGACGTAGACAAAAATTGAATGCACGATATGAGAATTTTTAAATCAATAGTCGTTTCGAAAATTATTCACTATCTTTACAATCTCTCTGGTTTCTAAGGCCTAGTTGCACCAAAAACGTTGAACTTGATTTCAAGCTGAACAGTTCAAGATGATAGTTCCTATTGTTCTAATATCACTTTGAACTCGAGTTCAGAGTTGAAACCATTTCTACGTGTTTGGTGCAACTGAGCGAGCGAAGCGAGCTATTTGACCTAAATTATTTTGCATATTTTAATTATAATTCATCATTGTAGAAACAATCGATGTCGATGACGCCTTCGAAGTGATTTTCAACGTTAAATCAGACAGAACCTCGATCAAACAGAGCGCCAGCCAGGTCCTCCTAATCGCCGTTTACGCCGCCTACCGTATTGAGAACACCGACGTAGAATTCGACGACCTCGGCACATTCGAGGGCAACTTCGCCACCGACTTGAGAGTTCTCGTCGAACTGGCCACCGCCGTCGTCCGCCAAGTCCAACACAACATCGACGATGACCAAATCGCCAGCACATTCAGTACTCTGACCAGCGCGTCCTTCACAGTCCAAGTCAGCGGCGATGTCGTTACTGTGGAAAGTGTTGATGACAGCGAAACAGAAGTTTCTACGGCTACGGAATCAGAAACTGCAGAAACAGTAATTGGAGATGAAGTATCAGAAATTGCTACGGGAATAGGAAATAGTGTAAGCTATGAAATAACAGAAAGTGGAGGCGGCGATGACGGCGCTGGAGAAACAGTTACTGGGTCGAATGGAATCATAATTGGTTATGGAGGAAAATCAACAGGTTCCTATGGTTACAAATGGGCATCAGGTAGTTATATATACACATCTTGATTTAGAG
This sequence comes from Philonthus cognatus, assembly GCA_932526585.2. Lineage (NCBI taxonomy): Eukaryota > Metazoa > Arthropoda > Insecta > Coleoptera > Staphylinidae > Philonthus > Philonthus cognatus. The sequence continues at coordinate 145,174,952 of OW052242.1, forward strand.
AATATCTAGAGTGTGAGGAAATAGTGAGAATGGCGAGGTATGAGATGAAGTTATGGGATCTGGAGGAAGCGAGATTGGTGAAGGCGGTATGGGTGACGTGCACGTGAGGAGCGAGAGAAGGAGAATGTATGAGAGGGCTCACCCTAATGTTTCGGAGGTGATGGAATGGCTGGGGAATGGGGTGAAGGTGGATGCGTGGGTAAAGGAGAAGGAGAAGAAGGTAGATGTGTGGGTGAAGGAGAAGGTGTTAGCACAGGAAAGGCAGGGGTGTATAGAGAGGAGTGAATACCACGATAGGTACGATAGGTGGCAGGTGCATGGGAGAATGCCGAGGTATTTGGTAGAGGGGGATGGAGTAGGGAGGGGAGGGTGATGCTGGCGAAAGCGAGGTGTGGGTCAGGGGAGAGAGGAAGCAAGGTGTGGATGGGGGAAGAGTATGGGAAGTGTGTAATGTGTGAGCGGGACAAGGATACGTGGAGTCATTTGGCGAAGGAATGCGAGGGAGTGAAAAAGGAATGGGTGGGAGTAAGAGGGAATAGAAGAGTGACGGAATGGATGATAGAGGATGGGGCCGGGGTAAAGACTCTGGAGAAATTGGGGGAAGAAAAGGAAAACAGGGGGAAAAGAAGGGGTAGAAATTAGTTGTAGCTAGTATGTAATGCAGTCGGTTTTTTTAATTATAGAATATTCATAATGTTTATAAATACAACAGACAATTATATACAGAAATAAAAATGTATTCTATAAAATTTCTATCGACCATATTAAATTGATTGAGTGAATTACGTAAAGATCGAATTTAATTGATAAATAAAGCACTAATAACCAATTAGTGCCTATTAATTAATCCATTGATAATGGTCACATTGTGTCCGAAATGTACATATGGAATAAAAATAAAATTGTGAAGAAAGGTTATTAGTGCTTTATTTATCAATTATCCACAATATGTTTTATACTAGTTCTCAACTATTAAATTCCCCCATGCCTGCATTGCGCAACTAACTCCACATGCACTGATCATATAGAAAAAAACATATATTTTAAACAAGTCATTTTACGGCAATATTGTAAACCAAACAACCATTTATTTTCAGCTCGTGCAAGGGACGCTCCATTGTTCAAGAAATCCGTCAAGGCCCACAGTCTGAAATCGAAAGACCACAGCCTGAAATCTCACGCCAAAACCGCAAAGTCTCACGCCACACTTGCCAAGACTCACGCCAAACTCGCTAAGGCTCACGAAAAGTCGAAGTCCAAGTCTCACCTGAAGAGCAGCAAGGCCCACCAGAAGAACAACCACCACCAGAAGAGCAGCAAGGCCCACCAGAAGAACAACCACCACCAGAAGAGCAGCAAGGCCCACCAGAAGAGCAAAAGCCACCAGAACCAGAGCAAGAACCACCACAGCAAAAGCAAGAGCCACCACGCTAGCAAGAGCAAGGGACACACACAGAAAAACAAGAATCAACAGAAAAGTAAAAGTCACCAGTGAGTTTTAGTGACGATTTGACGACTGCGAACATGAGGACTCGATTTTGATATTTTGGGTGTTGGGTTGTTTACAAATTTTAAAATAAATGAATATGCCCTTTCGTTAAAAAAAAAAAAACACACTTTGTTTTCTCTATAGCAATCAATACATTGCTCCTCCAATGCAACCTCAGAAAAATCCTTTCAAAATCAAAAACCTGACAAAATTTAAACCCAACATGTAGCCTAACTTGTGCACACTTGGACCTGAAAGGCCAATTGTGGTACCACGACTTCCATCCTCTCACGGGAACCACCTGGAGCCAATGCATTTACGCACTGTTGTGTGGGACTTCTACCCTTAGGTTAAGTTAGGTTTTAGTGGCTGCACCGCCCAAGGAGGTGCACACTTGGGCCTGAGAAACCCATTGTGATACCACGACTTCCATCCTCTCACGGGAACCACTTGGAGCAAATGCATTTACGCACTGTTGTCTGGGACTCCTCCCTTTAGGTTATTTTAGGTTAGGTTTTAGTGGCTGCACCGCCCAAGGAGGTGCACACTTAGGCCTGAAAGGCCCATTGTGACACCACGACTTCCATCCTCTCACGGGTAGCACTTGAAGCCGATGACAAACCTTGCAAGATCTCTGAAGTCTAGCGACTCGAGATCAGAGAGTCCATCGATATAGCATCGGCCGAGGGAGGAACTTCTTATTCCAGCCAGAGAGCGGCATTGACAAAGATAATAGAGCACGCTTTCTTCCTCCTCTTCATCAACGCACCCCCTACAGTAGTAATTATAGGGTAATCCCAGCCTTTGAGCATGTTTGCCAAAGGGGCAATCTCCCCTAATGACGCCCACTGTCTGAGCGACGTAGCTCCTCTTTAGCGAGATAAGAGCATCGCTTTGCCAAAGAGGCAATGTCCCGTAATGACGCCCACGGTCTGAGCGATGTCGCTCCTCTCTAGCGAGATAAGAACATTGCTTCTTTTCCTGTCGCATCGAGGCCACATCTGCCTGGCAATGCTACAGCTGCTCTCATTTATCCACCTACTGTTTGTGATGTTAGATATGGTATTATTCAAAGGGGTAGAAGGTACGAGGCTATACTCGTCCATAATAAATCAACATCAAGGAATTCCCTTAGTTTCATGTAAGGACTAAGGGAATTCCTGGATGTTGATTTATTGAGGACGAGTTTAGCCTCGTATCGTTCTTTGCTAGCTCGTCCGCTGTATGGTTAGTTGGGTTGTTGCTGTGGCCTGGAACCCAGATAAGCTGGAGGTGTACTTGAGCTGCCAATTCATTCAATGCCTTCTGGCAATCAGCCCTACCGGTATCGTCATTGACATTTTTTAGTAAGGACTGCTGCGCTGCTCTACGTTCTTCAGCAGCGCTGTTTGTGTTATCGCCCTTTCTTTAGCATATTTCCTGCGCATAACGCGGTCACTGCGTCCTAAGCCTCTTCGCTCTTCAGCATTCGGCATACCAGGGTCTTTTCGTCCAGCCTACCAATTATTCCTTCGAGTGTTGTCCTCAGACTGCCATTCAGTTCATATGAGCAACGCGTGGCCGGCCGTGTGCTCCTCGCTCCCGCAATATTTTCATTCCCTGCTCCCGGCCTTTCCTATTCGGTGCAAGTATGTACCAAAGCTGCCGTGTACCGTTAATATTTGTGTGTTATGTTATGGGGTCTCTGGGCCTTCCGAAATTACCTGAAAGATCTGTTGTAATTATCCCTGATCTACTTGAGCCCCTCAATGTCTAGACCTCTTGCGTAGTTTAAAATAACTTGAGGGTTAATGTGTGCCATGTCATCAGGCTTTAAAGTGACCGTTGACAGGTAGTTCCCTCTTTGAAGGAACAGGGCAGAGCATTCACAAAGTAGGTGGCTCTTCTGTTTGTTTTTTGTGCCTCGTTGCAGTAGAATCTGCGTTGTGTGACCCATCTTAGTGGGGTGATATTTCAGAGGACAGTGTCCGGTTAGAAGGCCGGTTATAAGCCTTAGGTTGCCCTTGCTTAGCCTGAGAAACTGTTTGTCTCTTACGGCAAAGAAAGCGATAAACCGTTTCGACTGACAAGCCAGGTGTGTTTCTCAATTGAGCACTTTTGGTAGCATCTTCCCACTCCTGGATCATTCCCTTGATGCGGACTTCAGTTATTCCACTATAGGGTTCTGGTTCAACAAATGGATTTCAATGGGAGCCTTCTCTGGCAAGGCTGTCGGCAATTTCATTACCTTTGATCCCTGCAACCCAGAGCAGTTTTACTCTGTTGTTCCTGGCTAGCTGCTTTAGCAATATTTGTATGAGCTTGTTACTAGCCCGTGCCTACTCTCCACCCACGGTCTTATAACCAGATTTGGTTTTCGTCCAACCTTCTCATATTTTTCACCTTTCCTGCCATTTATCCATGGCTCTGTTATGCGCCGCTTGCCTGGCCTTGACTCGGTCACCCGTCTCCCTTCCCTGCCAGTAGGATTTCGCCCGTTCCATTACATACAGGTCCCCAGGCATCGTTGATGACAGTACTTCTGCCGCTTCTGTCGAGACCGTCGTTTCAAAAGTAAGGGAATAGGTTAGGTTAGGTTTCAATGGCAGCAGTTAGACCGCTCACTTAGGCCCGAAGGGTCCCTTGTGATACCATAAGGGTAAAAAGGAGTCAGATCTCCCCTCCCTCCCCACCTATACAAACCAATCCGAGCACCTAATGAACCCTATCAGATTTCTTACATTTAAAGGTGTGAGGTCCACTAGTCCATTCGCGTAGCGCATACCAAGGTACTTGATTCTTTTCCCTTCAAGAGCAGGGCATTGTCCCAGATAGTGGAGTACAGTCTATTCCTTCTCCACATCCAGGCATCCTCTGCAAAAGTCGTTGTACTCAAGACCCATCTTTTGTGCATGTCTGCCTAGGAGGCAGTGACCCGTGAAGAACCTACCGCCTTCTTTATGTAGACTAAGGGAATAGCTCCCGCCCATGGATTTCAAGTGAAAGCTTTCACAATTGAATATTAGATAATGTATTATAACCTATTCTCTTAATTAATATTGCCTCATCAAGGCGGATGGCAGGGAGTTGTCACCACTGTGTTTAATTAAGTCACTGTAGAACATGGGACATCATCTCCTATTCAAGGTTATCCGGATGTGAGGTTATGTCATGAAACAAACACTAATGCTCTTTTTCTTCAAAGGTTATATTATAATATAATAATTTATTTCATATTATCAGTTTATACAATATTTCTCTCTCACTTTCTTTCTTTTTCTTCATCAATATATATATAATAATTTATTTATATTCATATAATATAAGCTATTTATTTGTATTTATATAATTCTAAACTCAACATTATATCTCGATAACTCCTGAACACAATATCTCAACTATCCATAAAACTGCGCACGCAAGAACGCACTCACATTTACATACAAAACACTTGACTGTAGTTTATTCGTTTGTTTAAACAAGCTAATTCATTTATTCAAACAAACTCCGGCACACTCAGACAAACAATTGCCTCTAATTCTACTCAAATTCTTTCTTTTTTTCAACAACTAATCGTAATGTTTATAACTTGCAACAACTTCGGGCCAGATAAGAAATTATCGGCCTCTAAGGAGCACTTGTTTTTTTTTTTAAATGCCAATGAGATAGTAAATAAATTTGCATTAAAGTCGAGTTCATTTTTACCCGTCCACTCCCTAGTGTAAATTTTGCATCTCGTTTTTTTTTGTTTTAAATGCCAATCGGGTAGTAAATAAATTTGCGATAAAGTTTGAGTTAATTTCTACACTTCCACTCCCTAGTGTAAATTTTGCACCTAGTTTTTTTTTTTTTAAATGCCAATCGTATAGTAAATAAATTTGCTACCCGTCCATTCCCTAGTGTAAATTTTGTATCTCGTTTTTTTTTTAAATGCCAATCGGATAGTAAATAAATTTGCAATTAAGTTGAGTTCATTTCTACCCGCCCACTCCCTAGTGTTAATTTTGCATCTCGTTTTTTTTTTAAATGCCAACCGGATAGTAAATAAATTTGCTACCTGTCCACTCCCTAGTGTAAATTTTGTATCTCGTTTTTTTTTTTAAATACTAATCGGATAGTAAATAAATTTGCAGTAAAGTCGAGTTCATTTCTATCCGTTCACTCCCTAGTGTAAATTTTGCAAAATTGTGTGGATTGGATGAGGGTTTAGTGTCAGTGGTGTCAGTCTCGGTTGTCAACGTATAAAACGAAAAGTACCAGCGGCGGCTCACAGCCTAACTTCAGGGTAGGCCAGAGACCCAAGGTAATACGTATCCGTTATTGAAAGGTGACTTTGTTGTACAATTCCTTGTATGTATAAAGCGCGATCGCAACCTCAAATTTTGTGTGCCTTGGCGCTGTGGCCTACCCTGAACTTAGGCTGCGAGCCGTCGCTGAAAAGTATTTAAGTGCACGATTGCCAGACTAGCTTTTTATTGAGTGGACGGATAGAAATGAATAAGACTTTAGAATTAATAAAACAAAAAACAACAAGATATTTAATAATAGTGTGAGCTGTGAATTGTGAATAAGTACCTAAATGTTTTAAAGATACTTGAACATTTGTACTAGGTGATCATTTTAATTTATTATAAATTAGGGTAGGCACAATGGGCCTAATGAGGCTTAAGTGCAGTGCAGAAATGCGCACTTCCCAAAGAACCAGAACTAGAATCAGGCGGACTTATTTTTGTACGGTTGCCCAGAAAGCTAATTAAATGTTGGAATAAATTTGAGGTTATGGTAAACTATGTGTTGACAATAAGTAGTGCCAATCTAAATTATAATTCAAAGCCTACTCTAATTTATATAATTTTTAAATGATCGCACTATACAAAGCAATAAATAACTATTATCAATATTAAGCGACTTTCATGAATCTTTCTAATTTCTCCTTTTTAAATTGCATATTAGGCCGTGAACGACAAAAATATTCTATGTCTGGATATAAACGATATTGAAACAACATCTTGTGACATAAAATGTCAATGTACCAACAAATATACAGGGTTTTTTAAATTCTTTTTAAGTATACATATTCTGTATTTGTTCAGGCGTTCATCGTTTTTGAAAATCGTTCAATTAGAAGATTCAAACAAGTGTTTCCACTCCCAGACTAAGCATGAAGTAAAATTTCGAGTTTAGAAAAGCCTGAAAATTTGGTTTGGTTGCGTAGCGTGAAGCGCGGAGCGACCAAACCAAATTTTCAGGCTTTTCTAAACTCGAAATTTTACTTCATGCGCCATCGGTATAAAACACTGATTTATAGTGAAGTTTAAAACATACTTCTTAAGCGGAATTCTAAAGCAGTGCATTTTGAACTTCACTATTAATCAGTGTTTTATACCGGTGGCGCATGAGGTAAAATTTCGAGTTTAGAAAAGCCTGAAAATTTGGCTTTTGTAAACTCGAAATTTTACTTCATGCCCCACCGGTATAAAACACTGATTTATAGCGAAGTTTAAAATTCACTGCTTTAGAATTCTGCTTGAGAAGTATATTTTAAACTTCAGGATATTTCAGTGTTTTATACCGGTGGCGCATGAAGTAAAATTTCGAGTTTAGAAAAGCCTGAAAATTTGGCTTTTGTAAACTCGAAATTTTACTTCATGCGCCACCGGTATAAAACACTGATTTATAGCGAAGTTCAAAATGCACTGCTTTAGAATTCTGCTTGAGAAGTATATTATAAACTTCAGGATATTTCAGTGTTTTATACCGGTGGCGCATGAAGTAAAATTTCGAGTTTAGAAAAGCCTGAAAATTTAGTTTGGTTGCTCCGCGCTTCGCGCTGCGCAACCAAACCAAATTTTCAGGCTTTTCTAAACTCGAAATTTTACTTCATGCTTAGCCTGGGAGTGGAAACACTCGTTAAAGTTTCAAATTGAACTTACAAAAAAACAACGAATGCCTGAACATTTACAAGGTATGCATCTTAATAAGTACACTTAAAAAAACCTAATTAGTATACTTACTTGAAAAATATACTTAGAAAAAAAAAACTTAATAAGTAAACTTTGATAAGTATACTTAAAAAACATAGGGATGCCTCTTATGTTTTTTTTCCATGACCAACTCTTGACTAAAATTTTGCGGCTCATCCTGTACAGAGCTCGTTCCAGTTCCCTAGGCGAGAAATGAATACATACTTTTATCTGCGTGGAGTTTATCTGTGTTACTCACCCAAAAATAGTGACATTTTGTACTGTACCGAAATGTCACTATTTTTAGGTTATTCTAAGTAAATTTATCAAGACGCACACGCTGTAAATTTTCAGGCATTCATTTACTTTTGATAAGTTAAAGAAGTCGCTTCTTAGGACTTTTGGTTTTATTAGCACAAATTTGTCTTAATTTCTCGCTTAATTACATGAAATAAGCTCTAATAAGTGTTGCTTTAAAGTTTTAAGGTTATGTAAGTATACTTATCAAGAAGCATACGCTGTACATTTTCAGGCATTCGTTCACTTTTGATAAGTTAAAGAAGTCGGTTCTAATGTTTTCTAGTTAAAAGCACAAATTTGTTCTAATTTGTCACTTAGTTGTTTAAAATGAGCTCTAATAAGAGATGTTTTACAGTTTTAAGGTTATGTAAGTATACTTATCAAGATACATACGCTGTACATTTTCAGGCATTCTTTCACTTTTGATAAGTTAGAGAAGTCGCTTCTAATGTTTTCTAGTTAAAAGCACAAATTTGTTCTAATTTGTCACTTGGTTGTTTAAAATGAGCTCTAATAAGAGATGTTTTAGTTTTAAGGTTATGTAAGTATACTTATCAAGAAGCATACGCTGTACATTTTCAGGCATTCGTTCACTTTTGATAAGTTAAAGAAGTCGCTTCTTATGTTTTTTAGTTAAAAGCACAAATTTGTTCTAATTTGTCACTTGGTTTTTTAAAATGAGCTCTAATAAGAGATGTTTTACAGTTTTAAGGTTATTCAAGTATACTTATCAATAAGCATACGCTGTAAATTTTCAGCGTTCACTTTTCACTTTTGATAAGTTAAAAAAGTTGCTTCTTTGGACTTTTGGTTTTATAAGCACAAATTTGTCTTAATTTCTCGCTTACCTTTAAAAAATGAGCTGTAACAAGCAGCGGCTTAACTTCATGCGAGGCTCGAATCCAAGATATAAAATCTGAGGTTGAATTCCCTACATATTTACTTTGTTTTTCAATGCTTTTTACGTCACAGAATGCGTCATTAATACATGCATCTGGCAACGAAGCGAGCTCACCTCGGCTTTTAGTTTCACATGAAGTTGGCCACTGCTAATAGAAGATACTTTAAAGTTTTAAGGTTATGTATTTCATTCGTTCACTTTTGAGAAGTTAAAGAAATTGCTTCTTAGAACTTTTGGTTCTATGAGCACTAATATGTTCGAATTTCTGGCTTAGTTATGTGAAATGAGCTAATTTCTGGCTTAGTTATGTGAAATGAGCTCTACTACGAGATGCTTTAAAGTTTTAAGGTTATGTATTTCATTCACCATGTTAAATATCTTGTTTATTTTCTCACCATTCTCTCGCCTATTTTTTCCTCCACTTTTTCCAACAGTTACATCCATTATGTATACGTTATAAAAATATATGTGCACTTATTAATCATATTTAAAGGGTAAAAAGGAAAAACCAAACGAGCCCAAAAAATACCGAGAATTGTTTTTAACGCTTTTGTGTAGCTTAGACCAAGTATTTTCAGGTAGGCAAACTTGACAGGAAACAAACAAATAGGGCACTAGTTATTTATGAGGAAAGAAACAAATAACATATGAAATATACAGAATTCTGAATTTACATTTTGTTCCCTTGGAAAGTTTCAAAATTTAATTTTTCCACTTAACCCTTCATTCAGAATCCTAATGGGCCCGTTCATCAGAGACAACAGTTGGGAGTTTACTGCCAACTGTTGGGGAATTCTCTGATGATCGGTTTGTTAATGTTATTTATGAGGAAAGAAACAAATAACCTATGAAACATACAGAGTTCTGAATTTACATTTTGTTCCCTTGGAAAGTTTCAAAATTCAGTTTTTCCACTTAACCCTTCATTCAGAATCCCAATGGGCCCATTCATCAGAGACAACAGTTGGGAGTGTACTGCCAACTGTTGGGGAATTCTCTGATGATCGGTTTGTTAATCGTGAACATGTTTGGGATTTTTGCAATCGTACAAAATAGACCGTACCGTTCATTAAATACCTGCATGCATCACAAACAAATCCAAACATGTTGAATGTTGAACATTTTGATGAACAGGCCCATTCTTACCCTTCCGGGTGTTGAGACTTATCAATCACGTAAATTAAATTATATAAAACAAAAACCTATCTATACACACTCCTCCGATTAAAACAAAAATTATTTACAAACCCTCCCGAAACGAAACTTTACACATCCTCAATAGTGATTCTGAAAATACCCGGGCATGGGCATGTTGAAGGCTCCCGTCGGGTACGGCACGGAGCTCTGGGCAGGGTTGATCGGATACGGCACTGAAGCTGGATTCACGGCCGGAATCGCCGGGAAGTAGTTGCTGTTGACGTTCAGCGGGGGCGCGTTCATGTAGTTCCCCCCGCCGAGAGGATCCTGCGACAGGATCTTCGACAGTTTCTCCGCCTTGACCAGACGCAGGTGCATCGTTTTTCGCTTCGTCAGGAAATCGTCCAGGAATTGGTCGAGTTCTTTGTCGCTGTCGAGGAAACCCTTGGCGATGTCGTCGGATTCCTCCTCCATTTCGCTCGCCGCCGTTTGAAGCAGAGCCAGGGCGGTCTCCAATGACATGTCACCCCCTTTATCCCCTGTTTTTATAATGAAAACACACTGTCGGTTATTTTATACTTTTTTAACAGGTAGGCCTAAAATAATGAGAATTATACGAACATTATCGTAACTTTATATACACTGCTCTAAGAAATGAATGCACTACAGCGACGGCTCGTAGCTTAATTTCGGAGTAGGTCACAGCGCCAAGGCACACAAAATTTGCGGTTAGGATCGCACTTAATAAATACAAGGAATTGTACAACAAAGTCAACTTTCAATAACGGATACATATTACCTTGGGTCTCTGGCCTACCCTGAAATTAGGCTGCGAGCCGCCGCTGATGCACCCCCTTATGGTGCTTTTACATTTGTACATTTTCAGCTGCAACTTTTTGCTCCGCAATTTTTCAATAGCAAGTTGCACTTGCAAACAACAAAATGTTAGTTTAAAGTCACTCAAATTGATCTGTTAATTGGCAATTTATTGTTTACGAACAAAGATTGCTATTTAAAAATTGCGCAACGGCAAGTTGCCCCATAAAAGTGCACAAGTATGTTTGCACCATTACGATAGTAACACTATTGACAATGAAAACTAACCTAACAAAAATTGTATCGTCTGTCAAACTAACAATTATCATTTATTTTTGAGATAGCTATGGAATACACAATCTCATTACTTTAAGCCCATCCGTTATAAGCAGAAAAAGAAAGTTCTTTGAATTCCTGTTAACCCACTTAATTCTCTGTATTTTTCCTCGACGACTTTTGTCAGCTCCTCGCCGTCGGAAGAAAGCTGCTCGATCTTCTCGCGCCCCTCGACCAGCTCGGGTTCCCTCGTCAGATTCAACTCGCTTAGCTGCTCGATCGACTTTAGAATAGTCTCCTTTTCCGATTGCAGATTATGTAAATAACTCTGCGATAGAAAAAGTGTACACACAAATATAAAAAATCAATACACACGGAGAGCTCAGTATACATAAAGTCGAGTTCATTTCTATCCTTCCACTCAATAGAAAGTAAGGTTATGTTAGGTTAGGTTCATTTCTATCCGTCCACTCAAAATATTGTAAGATATTTTAGTATCATATGTTCAATAAAAAAAAAAAACTTTAGAGTGCTACGATTTAATCTTTTTTCAAATTTAAGTTGGCTACACACTTCAGGAATTGACATACCGAACGTCAGACATAATAATTATATATATTTTCAGAGTTACCAACCTACAATATTTTCCATGGCACTCTAGAGATTTTTTTTAATTGAACATATGATACTTTTCATTTTATACGTTGACAACCGAGACTAATGAGGGTTTATACTGGTTCTCGTTAAGGTCCTTGTTCATTCATGTTGAAGTTGAATGACAAAATACCTGTCACATAAATTAATTAGTGGTCAAAATTACATTTACATTTATTTTAAACAATATTTATAGGCAACCCAAGTCGCATCCATCCATTATTTTTGATAGAAACATGCTGAAACAGCCAGATAGGACTCAAAATGATAGTACAAGAGTGGCATTGACGATGAAACACGGACATGAGTTCGATAAATACCCATATTAATATTACAAAAATATGTTTTATATAAAATTCCTTATTTTTCAAAGGCCTTTCCAATGAACGACATATCTTTCCCTTCAAAAACCCCAAGTTTTTGACAGTTTGATTCACTTTTTTTAGGGTTGCAACATTTCTAGGGAATAGGAATATCACCAATCGATTCTTCAAGACGGCTTCTGTATTACAATTTTTCAACACAACTCTCTACAATCAGCCGTTTAGTCAAAAAATTATTGATATGGGTGGTCTGAATCACCTAGTATACAATTAAATAAACTCTGCTATTTTTATCTTTTGTTACTATTACTTATTCCAACATAAAACAAAGCAAATTGTTGCCCTATTAATAGGTATTACTATACAGTTTTAAACCTCCAATAAGCACATAAAAACTGTGCTTAGTGAAACAATAAAACGTACTTCTAAAGGCCAGTTCACAATCAAAACGGAAACGACAACTAAAACGATATGCAACGGCTTTACGCGTTAACATACACAACACAGGCAACTTCCCGTTTTCAGGCTCGGGAACGAGAAGGCGCTCGGTTGTGCATGTTACCACAGAAACCATATAATTCAACTTGCTTTCCGTTTTCGTTTCGATTGTAAACCGGCCTTAACATCTATTAAAAATCTAATGTTAAACATCTTTTAATTATATACAATTTCCATTCAACTCATAAAAATTATCACATATTCTTCCATCTCATTATATCATTGCATCATCACCGGAAAAAATAAGCGATTATCTCATTCATCAACACCCGCAAGACTTTTATATTCATGAATCCGTGTGACTAACCTGATCGAGATCGGCGATCAAAATCTGAATCCTGTCGTCGTCGTTCATGATTTCGTCGAGTTCATCGTTGGAGCAGTGGCCCAGAGTGTCCAGGATCCTCTTGCAATCGGCCTGCAGCCCCTGCACAGACATTTTCACCACGAAATCGTTACAATAAAGTCACGCACTTTTCGATGTTTACTTCGCAATTGAAAGCAATTAACAACACGGAAAACGTCAAACGTCAGGAGCAATGGTGCCAACTGTCGAACAAAATACAGTGGTATCCAGTGTTGGTAACTGAAGTAAATAAATGGACTTTCCCTCAAGAAAATGTGGGATAGTTTATATTTTAAACAAAAAATACCTCCTAGTTTTTATTTATTTGAGGTAGAAGATAAAATAAAGGTATTTCGTTTTCTATAAATAAAAACTGGGAGGGATCTTGTAGTTTCCTTAAATTTCAAATGAGCTTATGAATTTGAAAAATCCTTCTTTTATACCAATTTAACCCTCTTGTGGTAAAAAAATGCCTCCTCCAACACTTTTTTGATAGATTTTTTTAAAGCAAGTGAAGAATTTTTTCATAAATCTTCAAAAAATGAAATACTATTGGAAAATAATAAAAAAATGTTTTACCTATCACACTTGTAAATAAAACACTTTTTACTTTGTTTAACCACTGAATTTTACATTTAATTGTGTGACTAGTTTCGACTATCTAGTAGTCATTCTCAAACTAAAGTTTAGTTTGAGAATTACTACTAGATAGTCGAAACTAGTCACACAATTAAATATAAAATTCAGTGGTTAAACAAAGTAAAAAGTGTTTTATTTACAAGTGTATTTAAGATGTACCACAAAGTGAACGCCTACAACACCAAACAATTAGTTTTACCTATTAATTTATGAGTCTTGTACAATGTATAGTCTATGGGATATTCGTGTATATTTGCTTGCCTACGTACATCTTGGCAACCACCATGTTTGTCCACACGCGCTGTCCCGAAAGATAAAGCAGAGGTGTTGTTTAGTGGTTTAATTATTAACCTAATTTATATTGCTATATTTTCTTACGCATTTGTTATATTTATTTTATAGATCTAGTAGTTTCATTATACGCCATCTATTAATTTAACGCTAAACAAACAACTCTAAGTGCCAGTTGCACCAAACACATTGAACTAGTTCAACTCTGAACTCGAGTTTAAAGTGACATAAGAACAATAGAAACTCTTATCTTGGACTCGAGTTCAGTTTGAACTCAAGTTCAGCGTTTCTGGTACAACTGGGATTAAATGTTCGTTGTTGGTTTACCGTTAAAATAATAGATGGCGTCGGTTTTATCAGGGCCGCCAACTTTCGCTGTAAGAACTTTTCGATCGACCGAACGTATTAATCGCATTTCGAAAGTAGCCGGCCCTGTCGCGAGCAAAATAAAATGGCCGCCAAATCAACCAGTTGTGCATTATCATCGAAACGATTTATTTAGCCAAAAAATACGGGGACGTAGGTACGCGTAAACAACACATCCGCAAACACGAAACAACGGCCGAGGCGGTTGCGAAAAATTAAGAGGACAATAATTGAGCGCGGACCAGCGAAAGACGAAAACCGGCGCCGAGATGAAGATCACGCTGAAAAACCTCCAGCAGCAAACGTTCCAAGTTGATATCGAGCCCACGAAATCAGTAAGTTTATCGACGCTCGGAAAACGCTTCGATTTTGTTGTGAACAGTGTTGAGAAAATCACGGAACTTGCATTTTTTTTGGGCATGTGTGGTGCGTTGCAGTTTTCTTTGAAAGGGGGTAAAGAAAACGAGGTGTGTGTGTGTGTGTGTGTTTGTGAGGGATGTGTTTTTATGTCGGGTTTGTGTGTGTGTGTGTGAAGTTTAAAAATTCATGGAATGCATGTTAAAATTGCTGAATAATTGCACATAACCAAACAAATGTTTATATTTTTCAGCAATTGTTTATAAAACAGAACTTGTTACAACTCATCAATAGAGTCACTTGCATATATCTAAATTTCTCTAATCGTCCACTCATTGTTGATTTAAAATCTGAAGTAAAAATTAATCATATCCTGACGAATAAAGCACTAATAACCTTTCTTTACAAAACTGTGAAGAAAGATTGGGCCTGTTCATCAGAGACAACAGTTGGGAGTTTACTGCTAACTGTTGGGGAATTCTCTGATGACAAGATTTTTAATCGTGAACGTGTTTGGGATTTTTGCAATCATACAAAATAGACCGATCGGAGTACCGTTCATTAGATACCAACATTCATCAAAAACAAATCTTAAATGCTGAACATTTTGATGAACGGACCCATTAGTGCTTTATTCGTCAAATTAATTTGATCTTCACGTAACTCATTCAATCAACTAATCATATCCTAGTGAGTGGAATCAGTGTGCACCAAACGCTGACAGCGCCTTTATTTCACTGTTTTTGTTTTCAAACCACGTTGTTTTGTCTGCCAAAATAACTGCACTGGAAATAGAGCACTCACTATGTAGGCCAGTGTCGCTCGCTTTCTTGCCCTCAACCCGCTCAAATGCACATTTCTATGCAAAAACCTCATCGAGTGCACTACTGAGGCAGTAAGCGGAAAACGCTATAACACACATTACACGCTTGATGAATTTTACCTCTTAACAGTGAAGGAGTGTATTTGTTGAGTGCACTACTGAGGCAGTAAGCAGAAAAAGCTATAACACGCATTACATGCTTGATGAATTTTACCTTTCAACAGTGGAGGAGTGTATTTGTTCAATTTTTTCTTATTAAGAATCTTTCTTCCAATTTTTTCCTTTAGGTTAAACAATTGAAACAGCAGATTGAAGCGGAAAAGGGGAAGGATTACCCGGCCGATAATCAAAGATTAATCTACGCAGGTATTTAATATAAACAGTAAATATGGCTTTAGCTTGTGTAAACGTTTTTTTTTCCGAATTGTAGGTAAAATTCTGACAGACGACAATGCCATCTCCGAGTACAACATCGATGAGAAGAAGTTCATCGTGGTTATGGTCACCAAGCCCAAGCAGCCCGAAAAATCGGAGAGCGGGGATGCATCCACCACATCGTCCACAGTGAGGTTAGTGCAAGTTAATTTAAGGTAAAGTACGATTTAATAATTTTTAATCTGGCTCAGCAAATTCAATCAAATATTCAGCAGAAGGAAGAAATTTTCACAAGCATAAATAAAAACAGTGTAACATAACCTATAAATTCTTCTTCTTATTCCCATTCACTCCGAATGTTGGTAATGAAATAAGCCTTATTTACCGCTGCTCTAAATAGCTAAGTGAAAGTCATGAAAAACTAGTTTCTAAGGTTTTTGGCTCAAAAGCTTTAGAAACCTATAAATTATTTGATTGCAATAAAGTAATGTTGTCAGCGGAAGGAATACATTTTCACTAACATAAACAAATACTGTGTTACATAACCTATAAATTACTTGATTGCCACATTTATTTTATCATCACATGAAATCAGTGTTTTATATCGGTGGCATATGAAGTAAAATTTCGAGTTTAGAAAAGCCCCTTGAAAATTTACTTGATTCTTAATTTACTAATGGAAGACACTCGTTTAATTCAATTTTAATACAAAAATCAGCAGAAGCAATACATTTTCACAAGTACCGGGCTTTCATTAATTCCCGAACCCTACGTGACCAAAAATAATAGGCAACCAAATGTACAAGGTGGTATGGCTCACACAAAAATTCCCTAGATTTAAAAATATTTATTCGCCGGCGTATTTTTATGACGACTGAAAATATTATATTTAAAATGATTAAAAAATAGGCTCATCTTCAAAAATGTTACTAATTTTTATTAATTTTTTCGTTGTAAATATCATTTTCGCAGTATTTGCTTATCCTAGCAAATTGACTCTGCAAAATAAATAGAAATAAAACTCAATGTTTCAGAATAATTAAACAATTTTTGCTTACCTGAAAATTCCGGGCGAATCTTGTAAGATCTCAAAGGTTGGTTTAACGATGCACCGCGCATAAACGTTTATGTCAAATTTGACTTTAGTAACGTTTGGTTACTTTTTTCAAAGCCTCCAACGTACAAATACAATAATTTACGCGGCAATTTTAAATTTAGTCACGTGGGGTTCGGGAATTAATGAAAGCCCTGTATAAAGAAAAACAGTGCGACATAACCTATAAATGACTTGATTACAATGAAGTTTTTTGATTAACATGAAATACAATGTTGTCACACTCATTTTATCAATACTTTAAAACTAACAAATTAGTATTCTGTTTGTACGGGTCAAGTACAAATTAACTAGCATTAAACTATAATAATATTAATGGCTGTTTATGTTTATTTAATTATGATCTGTGAAGATTATAATGATCAAAGTTAACCTAAAAATTGCCAATCATATCAGTGCTGCTGCTGCCACTACGACAACGACTACGACGACAGTGGCAGCCCCTCCCCCGGCGCCTGCTTCTCTACCAACCACTGAGGCGCCAGCCGCTCCGGAAAGTTTGCCCGCCCCCCTCTCAGGCAATGCCGAGTCGACATTGTTGATGGGAGAGGAGTACAACACGATGGTGCGCAACATTATGGATATGGGCTATGACAGGACACAGGTTGAACAAGCCCTCCGTGCTAGTTTTAACAACCCCGAGAGGGCCGTTGAGTACCTAATCACTGGCATACCTGTCATCGATGAGCAAGAAGTCGTAAGTAAAAAATAATAATTAATTAAGGTTATGTTTATAAAAAAACAATTGAGCTTTTTTTGTTTGTTTATTTAACTGTAAGAATACTGAGTACGATTTTAAATTTTTTGAGGTGAATGAGACGGCGGATATGTCGCAAGTTGATGAACAGCAGTCTGATGCTGATGACCCCTTGGCTTTCCTGAGGAGCCAGCCGCAGTTCCAGCAGATGCGCCAGGTCATCCAGCAGAACCCACAGCTTTTAAACGCCGTTCTGCAGCAGATTGGTCAGACCAATCCGGCGCTTTTGCAGCTGATTTCCCAGAACCAGGAGTCTTTTGTCCGGATGTTAAACGAGCCGGCGCCTGGAGGTGGTGCTGGTGCAAACCCCGCCGTCCCCGGAGTACCCCTTCCCGGTAAATGCTAAAAATATATTGGCAACAATATTGCCTTTTCCAAAATGTACATAATATGTTATTATCGTCCAAGGCCAATCTGGCTATTGGGGAAGTTAGCCATGCAGAGCAGGAAATCCGAGAATCGAAGCGAGTAGGACATACAGTACAATCAGAGACAAAAATTGAGCGGTTTATTATAGTGGAATTTTTGAAATTAGGCACTCTCATGGGCAGAACGAGCACCGTTCGTGTATTTCCGCTGCTCAAAAAATGAGAAAGTAGAACCTTTAAAGAAAGAAACTCACGAGCAAATGCCAGGTGGTGCCTCGGACGAGGTCCCTTGGGGAATTCAATGGTGTTATCTCTGCGAGAGCCAGCGCCAAATGGTACATTTACAGCCCAACGTTTTCAGAACTATTTGTTAGGAATGTTGGCAAAAAAATTAGCTACACAAATACTGTGTAACATAACCTATAAATTACTTAAGTACAAAATCAGCATACATGAAATGCAATGTTGCCACATTTATTTTATCATCACATGAAATCAGTGTTTTATACCGGTGGCGCATGAAGTAAAATTTCGAGTTTAGAAAAGCCTGAAAATTTGGTTTGGTCGCTTCGCTGCGCTACGCGACCAAACCAAATTTTCAGGCTTTTCTAAACTCGAAATTTTACTTCATGCTTAGCCTGGGAGTGGAAGACAATCGTTAGAATCAACTTCAATCAAAAATTCAGCAGAAGGAACACATTTTCACAAACATAAACAAGAACAGTGTAACATAACCTATAAATTCTTGTTTTTCCTATTCACTCCGGATGTTGGCAACCAAATTAGCTATCCTCACCTTATTTACTGCTGCTCTAAATAATTTAGTGGAAGTCATGACAAACCAGTTTCTAAGGTTTTTGGCTCAAAAGCCTTAAAAACCTATAAATTACTTGATTACAATTAAGTTGGCACATATGAATGTAATATTGCCCTGTTCATTTTATCATCACATTAAATCAGTGTTTTATACCGGTGGGGCACAAAGTAAAATTTCGAGTTTAGAAAAGCCTGAAAATTTACTTCATGCTTAATATGGGAATGGAAGACACTCGTTAAAAGTAAATTTTACTACAAAAATTCAGCAGAATGAATACATTTTCACCAATATAAACAAAAACTAGAACATAACATATAAATGACTTGATTATAATGAAGTTATTTGATTATCATGAAATGCAATGTTGCCACATTCATTTTGTCAAAACTAACAAATTGCATGCAGATTTTGTTCTATAAATAAAAAATACTGGTATTCTGTTTGTACGGGTCTAGTAGAAATTAA
Organism: Philonthus cognatus; assembly: GCA_932526585.2. Classification (NCBI taxonomy): domain Eukaryota; kingdom Metazoa; phylum Arthropoda; class Insecta; order Coleoptera; family Staphylinidae; genus Philonthus; species Philonthus cognatus. The sequence continues at coordinate 145,194,006 of OW052242.1, forward strand.
CTAGCACTGTCTTGCTTACGTTCGGGAAATGCTGTTCTACCGCGCAAGTGCCTAATTTGAGTAATACATCTATACCAGTGTAGATAAAGTCAATGTTCGGCTTGTACGCTTGCTGCCAGGCACGTGCGAATCTCCCGCAGAGTACGCAACCATTTTTAAATTCCACGATTTTTTTGTCATTGATTGTCTTAATCGCACGAACGCACTCCGTATTTTAATGATGCCCCTTTTTTTACTTTCGCCCGTCCATTTGCCTCGGTGCAATTTGCCAGATTGAGTTTGGAGGATAATACACTGCGCCGCAAAATTAATGCAAAATTCGAAATTTCGTTTAAAAATTAATTTTATTGTTTTTTATTTTTTTTTCTCCATTTTTTTTCCGAAGTGGTTTCTAATAGATACTTATTAAAACTAATTTGCTTATTTGTGAACAAAAAATGAGAAAATAAACAACAAACTGCAATAATACAAAAAAATAATGATTCTTCTGATCCGCAAAATAGCGGATCGAATTTTGTGTTAATTTTGCTGCGCAGTGTATTTGGCCCTCGCTTTGACTTTATCGACGTTACTTAAGGAAAGGGTTCCTTTTCCATCCAGTTAATACATTTCTTTATAAAGGTTGAACTATGAAAAATCGTTGTGTTTAATTAATTACCCATTTAACCCATGGTGAAACATTTTGGAATCTAATTCTGGGTATTTGATTAGAATTTTAATTAAATATCCAGAATAAGATGAAAAATCTATGTTTTGTGTGGTCTTGTTTTTGAGTAATAGCGAGAGTCTATTTAATCAGGTGGACAAGCGGCGGCAGGTGGTGGCGGTGGCGGCCTCCAGCCCGGCATGATCCAGGTGACACCCCAGGACAAGGACGCGATCGAGAGGCTGAAGGCGCTCGGCTTCCCGGAGCACCTCGTCGTCCAAGCCTACTTCGCCTGCGAGAAAAACGAGAACCTGGCCGCAAACTTCCTCCTATCGCAGAATTTCGAGGACTAGTTTCTTCAGTCTTTTTGTTTGCATGCGGTAACAAAGCACACACACAATAACGTACATACAGACGACAAGCAGGAGATATGGTTTAAGTACGCTCTCAATTTAAATTTAATCATCCCCTCCCTCTCAATAATAGTTTGATCCCCACTAGTTTGTTTTTTTGTTGTAATTGAAGGAAAACAACTTTATTTTTTCATTTTGTCGAATCGAAATCGCTTGATTTGATTTCGCAGCACCAAAAAGAAAAAGTTTGTTTATCCTTTTTTTTACCGGATAAAAAGCGAAGAAGTTTCTTTGCCGTTTCATGTTGTCAATTTCAATAACGTTTCCTTTCTTGTTTTCTCGCATATCCTTGCTTGTTTTTTTTTCGCATTTCCTTTCTTTCATTTCAATTTGATCCTATTCCCTTTTTTTACTCTCTTTAACACCACAGATCATTGTTATAATTTTTATTAGGTGTTTTCTGTTTCAATTTTTTATTATTCTTTACGGATAATTATTGCGCATTTTTTCTCTACTTTGTTTCGCTGTATATAGCTGGATTTATAATAATTATTTTTTTTTGGCGTGAGCGCTCACGCGCTTTGCGGTGGAATTTATCGTTTTCTTCAAAAAATGTTGGCTACGTGTTTTTTGGTAGCTGTATATAGTTTAAATATGTAATTAATAATAAAGTAATTTCAACTAATTGTAATTTTAGGTTATGTAGGGTTTCCCTCCTCCCACTCTCTGACCCCTTTCCCAATAAAAAAATATAATTAAATAAATGATTGACTTAAAAGATTTTTATCTCATTTACGAGTGCGATAATTTAAGTGGAAAACTGAATTATGTATAAATATTACGGATATTTATAACTGATTGAAATGATAATAATAATAAAGATTTTCGATTGTTTTTTTTTTGTTATTCGTTTAAAAATTGATTTATATTAAAAGTTTAATGGTGAGGCTTAAATGAATTAAGGTTTTTTTTTATTTGCCTCTACAGAAAAAAAAAATATGTGACGAACTAAAGAAGTATACTAATACTTCTATTTATATTAACCATAGCAACATAAAAGCCCAAAAATGTGTATAAAGAATATATCGATCAACTACTTTCAAAACCTCGTAAGTCCAGATTTTCCAAAAAAAAAACTTGGAAGTCGGATATTATTAATTTACCAATATTACTATAAACATCTAATTAAAAATTTATTAAAAATCGCCCAAGATAAAGCTTTACGTACCATACAAAAAAAATTAACTAGTATATTGTCTTTTCTGTCAAATTTTACATTTTGCACTTGCGAGGTTTATGAAGTAGTTGATATGTGAATTGGTATGTTAATATTATATGTAAAGATAAAAACGTATAATGATTGTGAATTACAAAAACAGTTGAGCATAGTACTTCTTTACGGTATCCATTGATCGCAGCGCCCCCAACGTTAACTTTAGTGGTCGGTATAATTTTTTTTAATATTTTCGCTTATGTGAAGGTAGCTTATTTTCTATGTAAATAAATTTATAGACAAAAAACAACTTACAAGGGGGTGTATATTGGGTTGCATAGGATACGTAAAATGTGTTTATTTACATGTTTTTATGCTTAATTTAAAGATAATTCTTAAACAAATACAAAAATTACCAATATTCTTAACTGGTAAACTTATTCAGAGTGTTCTTTTTTTAATTTTATAAACTAAAAGAATTTTCATATGGTTGTTGGCTCTCAAGGACGTTCGAGTATACGGTAAGAAGGATCGACAGAATCGAAGATTATAGAGTGGGGGTAAAGATCGGTTACGTCACAAATGCGCGCTGAATTTAAATGTGGTTCATGGTAAACTTGAGGTAAACATGCATAAGCTGTACATTTTCTGACATTCGTTGTTTTTTAAAAGAGTTCAATTTGAAACTTTAAGCGAGTGTTGTCCACTCCCAGACTAAGCATGAAGTAAAATTTCGTTTATAAAAGCCCCGTGAAAATTTGTCGAGGGTCGCGCAGCGACCCGAGACAAATTTTCTGGGCTTTTCTAAACTCGAAATTTTACTTCATGCGCCACGCGTATAAAACACTATAATATTGTCAAATTTTTGTATATTCAAACTTCACTTAAAATTAGTGTTTTATACGCGTGGCGCATGAAGTAAAATTTCAAGTTTAGAAAAGCCCAGAAAATTTGTCTCGGGTCGCTGCGCGACCCTCGACAAATTTTCACGGGGCTTTTCTAAACTCGAAATTTTACTTCATGCTTAGTCTGGGAGTGGATAACACTCGTTTGGCGCTTTAAATTAAACTGCTTTAAAAAAACAACGAATGTCAGAAAATTTACAGCTTATGCATGTTTACCTCAAGTTTACCATGAACCACATTTAAATTCAGCGCGCAATTGTGACGTAACCGATCTCTACCCCCACTCTATAATTTTCCATTCTGTCGATCCTTCTTACGGTATACTCGAACGACCTTGAGAGCCAACAACCATATGAAAATTCTTTTAGTTTATAGAATTTAAAATAGCACTTTAAATAAGTTTATTTATTAAGATTATTGGTAATTTTTGTATTTGTTCAAGAATTATCTTTAAATTAACCAGAAAAACATTTTACGTATCGTATGCAACCCAATATACACCACCGATGCAAGTTATTCTTTGCCTATAAATTTAGTTACATAGAAAATAGGCTACCTTCACATAGGCGAAAATTTTAAAAATTGGATCTTTCTATGTTTTCCCCTACCCCTTTCGCTGTATTTTCATTTATAGATTTTTTAATATTTTGTGTTAAAAATGAGTGTTAATCAGCCTTTCCTCTGTTAATCTTTAGATATTCGCTTTAGGTTCAATTTGAAGCTTTAAACAAGTGTTTTCCACTCCCAGACTAAGCATGAAGTAAAATTTCGAGTTTAGAAAAGCCCCGTGAAAATTTGTCGAGGGTCGCGCAGCGACCCGAGACAAATTTTCTGGGCTTTTCTAAACTCGAAATTTTACTTTATGCGCCACGCGTATTAAACACAGATTTTAAGTGAAGTTCAAATGTACATAAATTTCACAATATTTTAGTGTTTTATACGCGTGGCGTATGAAGTAAAATTTCGAGTTTAGAAATGATCCAATATTTAAAATTTTCGCCTATGTGAAGGTAGCCTATTTTCTATGTAACTAAATTTATAGGCAAAGAATAACTTGCATCGGTGGTGTATATTGGGTTGCGTACGATACGTAAAATGTTTTTATTTACATGTTTTTCTGGTTAATTTAAAGATAATTCTTGAACAAATACAAAAATTACTAATAATCTTAATAAATAAACTTATTTAGAGTGCTTTTTTAAATTTTATAAACTAAAAGAATTTTCATATGGTTGTTGGCTCTCAAGGTCGTTCGAGATTACTGTAAGAAGGATCGACAGAATGGAAGATTATAGAGTGGGGGTAGAGATCGGTTACGTCAGAATTGCGCGCTGAATTTAAATGTGGTTCATGGTAAACTTGAGGTAAACATGCATAACCTGTAAATTTTCTGACATTCGTTGTTTTTTAAAAGAGTACAATTTGAAGCGCCAAACGAGTGTTGTCCACTCCCAGACTAAGCATAAAGTAAAATTTCGAGTTTAGAAAAGCCCCGTGAAAATTTGTCGAGGGTCGCGCAGCGACCCGAGACAAATTTTCTGGGCTTTTCTAAACTCGAAATTTTACTTCATGCGCCACGCGTATTAAACACAGATTTTATTCGAAGTTCAAATATACATAAATTTCACAATATTTTAGTGATTTATACGCGTGGCTCATGAAGTAAAATTTCGAGTTTAGAAAAGCCCAGAAAATTTGTCTCGGGTCGCTGCGCGACCCTCGACAAATTTTCACGGGGCTTTTCTAAACTCGAAATTTTACTTCATGCTTAGCCTGGGAGTTGAAAACACTTGTTTAAAGCTTCAATTTTCACAGGGCTTTTCTAAACTCGAAATTTTACTTCATGCTTAGTTTGGGAGTGGAAAACACTTGTTTAAAGCTTCAAATTGAACCTAAAGCGAATTTCTAAAGATTTTCAGAAGAAAAGCTGTTTAACACTCATTTTTAACACAAAATATTAAAAAATCTAGTAATGAAAATACAGCGAAAGGGGTAGGGGAAAACATAGAAAGATCCAATATTTAAAATTTTCGCCTATGTGAAGGTAGCCTATTTTCAATGTAACTAAATTTATAGGCAAAGAATAACTTGAATCGGTGATGTATATTGGGTTGCATACGATACGTAAAATGTTTTCATTTACATGTTTCTCTGGTTAATTTAAAGATAATTCTTGAACAAATACAAAAATTACTAATAATCTTAATAAATAAACTTATTTAGTTAGAGTGCTTTTTTAAATTTTATAAACTAAAAGAATTTTCATATGGTTGTTGGCTCTCAAGGTCGTTCGAGTATACCGTAAGAAGGATCGACAGAATGGAAGATTATAGAGTGGGGGTGGAGATCGGTTACGTCACAATTGCGCGCTGAATTTAAATGTGGTTCATGGTAAACTTGAGGTAAACATGCATAACCTGTAAATTTTCTGACATTCGTTGTTTTTTTAAAAGAGTTCAATTTGAAGCGCCAAACGAGTGTTGTCCACTCCCAGACTAAGCATGAAGTAAAATTTCGAGTTTAGAAAAGCACCGTGAAAATTTGTCGAGGGTCGCGCAGCGACCCGAGACAAATTTTCTGGGCTTTTCTAAACTCGAAATTTTACTTCATGCGCCACGCGTATAAAACACAGATTTTAAGCGAAGTTCAAATATACATAAATTTCACAATATTTTAGTGTTTTATACGCGTGGCGCATGAAGTAAAATTTCGAGTTTAGAAAAGCCCAGAAAATTTGTCTGGGGTCGCTGCGCGACCCTCGACAAATTTTCACGGGGCTTTTCTAAACTCGAAATTTTACTTCATGCTTAGTCTGGGAGTGGAAAACACTTGTTTAAAGCTTCAAATTGAACCTAAAATAAAACAGCGAATATCTAAAGATTTACAGAAGAAAGGCTGATTAACACTCATTTTTAACACAAAATATTAAAAAATCTATTAATGTACAGCGAAAGGGGTAGGGGAAAACATAGAAAGATCCTATTTATAAAATGTTCGCCTATGTGAAGGTAGCTTATTTTCTATGTAAATAAATTTATAGGCAAAGAATAACATGCATCGGTGGTGTATATTGGGTTGCATACGATACGTAAAATGTTTTTATTTACATGTTTTTCTGCTTAATTTAAAGATAATTCTTGAACGAATACAAAAATAACCAATAATCTTAATAAATAAACTTATTTAGAGTGCTTTTTTAAAATTTTATAAACTAAAAGAATTTTTATATGGTTGTTGGCTCTCAAGGTCGTTCGAGTATACCGTAAGAAGAATCGACAGAATGGAAGATTATAGAGTGGGGGTAGAGATCGGTTACGTCACAATTAAGCGCTGAACTTAAATGTGGCTCATGGTAAACTTGAGGTAAACATGCATAACCTGTAATTTGAAGCGCTAAACGAGTGTTGTCCACTCCCAGACTAAGCATGAAGTAAAATTTCGAGTTTAGAAAAGCCCCGTGAAAATTTGTCGAGGGTCGCGCAGCGACCCGAGACAAATTTTCTGGGCTTTTCTAAACTCGAAATTTTACTTCATGCGCCACGCGTATTAAACACAGATTTTAAGCGAAGTTCAAATATACATAAATTTCACAATATTTTAGTGTTTTATACGCGTGGCGCATGAAGTAAAATTTCGAGTTTAGAAAAGCCCAGAAAATTTGTCTCGGGTCGCTGCGCGACCCTCGACAAATTTTCACGGGGCTTTTCTAAACTCGAAATTTTACTTCATGCTTAGTCTGGGAGTGGAAAACACTTGTTTCAAGCTTCAAATTAAACTTAAAAAAAAGGGAATATCTAAAAATTTACAGAAAAAAGGCTGATTAACACTCATTTTTAACATAAAATATTAAAAATCTATCTATAAAAGTACAGCGAAACCGGAAAGAGAGGTTATAATAGACTTAAATACAACGTCATTGTTCTCACTGTGGGGAAAGAGGTAGGGGAAAACATAGAATGATCCAATTCTGTCATACCTTGTAACACATATGTGTTACGCCCAACGTCGCTAGACTGCATTGTATTATACAAGGTTATCTGGCGTGAGTTGCGGGGAATAGGAATCTGCAACGTCACAGGCGTACAGGGTTGCCAGCTTGCTAAAGTTGCACGACGGATACTGTAAATTATTAATAGGGATTTGAACATGTTTTTATAAAAAAAAACTGGCTACTGATCGTTTTTCCGAATTCTTTGTAATATTTGTATACATCGTGAGTAGTAATGTACTATAGTGGACACATTATGTTGTTTATACATACAGGTAATCGGCAAAATGCAACGTCGGTAAATTATAATGGTATACAGGGTGTCCCACTTTGAGTAGGACAGTATGGGTAACTTTGGAATTACATTTACCTGGCAATGGAAAGTGTAATTCTTCTCTTAAAAATTTGTAACATCTGTGGCTAAAATACCTGATGGTAAATGCAATAGTTATATCCTGTTCACTCCATTTCTTGACTGCTTTTTTATTATTAATTAAATAATCTAATTGAGTATTGGTGAATATTTTGCCAAAGATATTTTTACAATCATCAATAACAAGATTTTTCCTCTTTTTATTTCCTTTTGTCAGTTTTTGGTGGCGATGCAACAGTGATAAATACTTATTTTTCATTCTGCGAAATTGTTTATCTTTTTCCCATATCTGTTGTTTTAAATTCATAATTTCTTCGTTTAATTTTTCAACCTCATTACCTGTGGTGCTTTGGACTATTAAATTTGATCCTATGTCTTGATTAATCTTATCGGTTGAATCTTCAGTTGACATTTCTTCCAAAAAAATAATGTCATTACTAACATTATTTTGTTGTTCGTCCACTGCACTCTCTGTTGACATATCCTCAGACAACCTTGTATAATACAATACAGTCTAGCGACGTTGTGTTACGCCCATCGACGTACCTTGGTCTTTCCTGTCAAATTTTACATTTTGCACTTACGAGGTTTTGGAAGTAGTTGATCGATATGTGAAGATAAAAACATAAAATGATTGTGAATTTCAAAAACAGCTGAGCATAATACTTCTTTACGGTTTCCATTGATCGCAGCGCTCCCAACGTTAATTTTAGAGGTCAATATAAAAAATATTTAAAATTTTCGCTTATGTGAAGGTAGCTTATTTTCTATGTAAATAAATTTATAGATAAAGAATAACTTGCAACGGTGGTGTATATTGCGTTGCATACGATACGTAAAATTTGCTTATTTACATGTTTTTTTGCTTAATTTAAACATAATTCTTGAAAAAATACAAAAATTGTCAATAATCTTAATCGGTAAACTTACCCAGAGTGTTTTTTTTTATAGTTTATAAACTAATATAATTTTCATATGGTTGTTGGTTCTAACCTCAAAGTGTTTGTGTGTTGTGCGTATAAGTTTAATGAGGGTTTTATAGTTTTAATTTAATAAACTCTATTCTTTAAAACTGAAATAATAATTACATTCATCGAAATTCGCCAAATCCTTGATTTAAATTAATAATCCGTAGAATTGCGAAGAGTGATTTTTACATATTGTGTTTTTTCTAACCGCAAAAACTATTTAAATTTAAAGGAAACTAAAAGTGTAAAATGCGGTACGCGCAATTAGTGATTGGTCCAGCTGGAAGTGGAAAAGTAAGTTAATTAATGTAACTTTAAAATGAATTTCATACGTTCTTATATTTTTATCGTTTTAAACAATATAAATTCAAATTCTAAATTTTCGAGAAAATAAGCTTACGCTTCTTATAGTTCGCACAAATAAGACAATTAACTTTTAACCATAAGACTCAGATACCAAGTATTTACAAATCAGGAATATATAAATTAACCTGTAATGATTGTAAGGGAGTGTATATAGGTCAATCTGGTCGTAATTTTAAGACCAGACTCAGTGAGCATCTTTGCTCTTTTCGGCATAGATTAATTGATAAGTCATCTTTCGCCAAACATTTGTTGAAAATAACCATTCTTTTGGCGAGGATGTACTTTCAGTTATTCACTTTGCCGAGAAGGGTAAAAAGATGGACCTCCTGGAGTCTTTGGAGATTCACAGAGCCCGCGCTAATCGGGAAATTCCCGTAATTAACGACCAGCTTGACCTTAAATACACCCCCCTCTTTAACGCTGTTATTAGAAAATTTGCAAATATAAATAATGTTCCTTTGTACTTTTTTGTTACTAACGGTTTGATAATGATACGTGTAGTATCGAAACTATAGTCACCAAATAAACCAATTGTTATACAAACAAAGTGATAAACAGTGTTTTATTTATGTTCAACAATGTATAACGAAGTAGAAGCCTCTATAATCAGTGAACAATTAACTTTGTTTGTATAACTGAGGATTTTACTGTGACTATAGTTTCGACAACTTTAACTTGTCATTATCAAACATAAACTTTATGTTTGATAATGATAAGTTAAAGTTTTTGAAACTATATTCACAATAAAATCCTCAGTTATACAAACAACTTTAACTTGTCATTATCAAACATAAACTTTATGTTTGATAAAATGTTTCGTTGTGAGTTACGTGAAGATGATTTTAATAAAATAAAACACGTTAGTAATCCTTTTTCTTCACTGGTTTATTTAGATCGCTAAATGTACATTTCGTTCACCATGTGAACATTTTCAATAGCTGTACTAAAGTTTAGTACAGCTATTGAAAATGTTCACATGGTGAACGAAATGTACATTTAGCGATCTAAATAAACCAGTGAAGAAAAAGGATTACTAACGTGTTTTATTTTATTTATGTTTGATAATGATAAGTTAAAGTTTTCGAAACTATAGTCACAATAAAATCCTCAGTTATACAAACAAAGTTAATTGTCTTATTAGTGTAAATAATGATGTATAACGATGTAGAAGCCTCCACAGTGAACAGTATTATAGTTTGCACGGGAAGTAGTTGTTTCAATGGATATTTATCGTCTTAAGTTGTCTTATTAATTAAGACATTGTTTGCATTTTCACGAATAACATCTTTGTAATTTTATATATTATGTTTTGAACAATATTCATGAGCCATTTTCTTTTTTTTTCTACAGAGCACTTATTGCAGTGCTCTAGTACAACACGGTATCGACACAAAACGAACAATTGAAGTGGTAAACCTCGACCCGGCCGCCGAACATTTCGAATACCAACCGGTCATCGACATCCGCGAGTTAATCCACGTGGAAGACACCATGGCGGACGAGGAGCTGCACTTCGGCCCGAACGGGGGCCTAGTTTTCTGCATCGAGTACCTGGCCGAGAACTCAGACTGGCTGCACGAGCGACTAGGCGAACAAGAAGACGACTACATCTTATTCGACTGCCCCGGCCAAATCGAATTATACACTCACCTCACCGCGATGAGGAAATTAATACGGATGTTACAATCGTGGAATTTTAATATATGCAGCGTGTTTTTGGTTGATGTGCAGTTCATGACGGACGGGGCTAAATTTTTATCTGGCACGATGTCGGCGTTGAGTGTTATGGTTAATTTAGAGCTTCCGCATTTGAATATCTTGAGTAAAATGGATTTATTGGGGAAGGCCGGGCGGAGGCAGTTGGAAAGGTTTTTGGAGCCAGACTCGCATGCGATTATGGGGGATATCGAATCGAACAGTAGTAGTAGTAAGTTTAATGTGAAGCACAGGAAATTAACTGAAGCGATCGGGAGGTTGATCGAGGATTATTCGCTCGTTCGTTTCACGCCGTTGAATTTAAAGGATCAGGAGAGTATTTCGGATGTTTTGATTACGATTGATAATATTTTGCAGTATGGCGAGGATTTGGATGTTAAAACGAAAGATTTCGAGGATAATGAAGAGGGAGAGGACGATTGAGGTTAGAATGATTCTAATTTTGTAATTTCTTGAATTAATTTCTCATCTGGCACTTGGTGAAACATATTAGAATATGTAAAGTTATTTAAATAAAAACACTTTATATTGTTTCACAAATTAAAACTTTATATAATAATAATAATAATCTTTATTTAGCATCTTTGCTATATAATAACATAGAAAAATATATGTATATCTATATATATAAATAAAATAAACATTTGATCATCCTTAATCTATAAATTGTGTATTCCGACTAGTTTCAGGTTGTTAGACCATTTTCAAAGGAATGATTCGTTTGAAAATGGTCTAACAAACCGAAACTAGTCGGAATAAAGTTTTAATTAGTGAAACAATACCAAGTGTTTTTATTTAAATAACTTTACATATTCTAATTTTGTATATTAAAAAAATATTTGTAAGGGCCAGTTGCACCAAACACGTTAAACTGGTTTAACTCTAAACTTGAGTTCCAAGTGACATTATAACAATAGGAACTGTCATCTTGAACTTGAGTTCAACATTTCTGGTGCAACTGGGCCTAAGTGATTTTCGTATTAACCCATTAAGCCCAACATTATTCAGCGGCGGCTCGCAGCCTAACTTCAGGGTAGGCCAGAGATCCAAGGTAATATGCATGGGTTATTGAAAGGTAACTTTGTTGTTCACAAAATTCGAGGTTGGGATCACGCTTTATAAATACAAGGAATTTATAAAGAGCGATCCCAACCTCAAATTTTGTGTGCCTTGGCGCTGTGGCCCACCCTAAAGTTAGGCTGCGAGCCTTCGCTGATATTATTAATCTTTATCACTTTGTTTGTATAACAATTGGTTTATTTGGTGACTATAGTTTCGATATTACACGTATCATTATCAAACCGTTAGTAACGGTTTGATAATGATACGTGTAATATCGAAACTATGGTCACCAAATAAACCAATTGTTATACAAACAAAGTGATAAACAGTGTTTTATTTATGTTCAACAATGTATAACGAAGTAGAAGCCTCTATAGTCAGTGAATTATTAATCTTTTGCTAATTAAATTACTAAATAAGTAAATTTAATACAATGTATTTTTTGACCTGACTTGAGAATGTGTCAAGGAAAATGTAAATATTTTGATTATTATTAAAATATTTGTAAGTAACTATCATACATTAATTTACAATATTTTTCTATTCTAGGATTGAATGTATCTTTCTTCACTTAACTTTCACATTTCCATTTTACCAATTTTACAATCAATTGGTGTTTTATTAGGCATTACAATTCGCTTTATGTATATTGTGTTGCCTATAATACAATTGATTACTGATTGATTATTGTAGGTTTATCCGTACTTTACACGGTGGAGAAATAATCCGCAAATAAATTAACACATTCTGAACCATTGCTACTTCTATTGGCGTTAAAGTACATTATATTTGGATATTCAGGAACAGAATTAGTTCCTTTTACAAAACTCCAGAATTTTTTAGGATTATTAGCAATGCCATTGTTAACTGAATTGACGTATTGTTCATATAGTTGATTTCTTAGTTATACACATTTAATTCGGAGATTTTTGAAATTCTGGTAATTTGAAGAATTATTACATTCCTTAAACACTTTATGCGCAACAAGTTTTTGTTTAATTAAATTAATCAATTCAGAAGAAAACCAGACTGGGTACGTGGATGACTTTATACGTTTCATTGGTATGAATTTTACATTTTGAAGAATTTTGTCTTATTGTTAAGATGAATAAAGTGTTTTTAAAACTTCACGCTAAATCAGTGGTTAATACGCGTGGCGCATGAAGTAAAATTTCGAGTTTAGAAAAGCCTGAAAATTTGGATTTGCCGGGCTCGCTTCGCTCCGCCCGGCAAATCCAAATTTTCAGGCTTTTCTAAACTCGAAATTTTACTTCATGCTTAGCCTGGGAGTGGAAAACACTCGTTCGAAACTTCAAATTGAACGCAGTTTAAAAATCGACTAATGCTTCAAAATTTGTTTGGTAATTAATACGCATTCTTAGATTGTGAGGTTAAATAATAACACAAAACGTTAAATTTAACATTCCGCCCTGATTTTTCGAGTCACTTCAATATTTATTACTCGATTTATTTCATCGAATCGAATTTTAAATAAAAGTGTATTTCGAACTTCGCACAATTTGTGTTTTATACTTCTAACATGTGTTTCCACAGAAAAGTGTATTTCGAACTTTGCAATATTTGTGTTTTATACTTCTAACGTGTGTTTCCACTCCCAGTCTAAGCATGAAGTAAAATTTCGAGTTTAGAAAAGCCTGAAAATTTGGATTTGCCGGGCGGAGCGAAGCGAGCCCGGCAAATCCAAATTTTCAGGCTTTTCTAAACTCGAAATTTTACTTCATGCGCCACCGTTACAAAACACTGACTTCAAATAAAGTTCAAAATATGCTACTAAAGCAGTACGCTAAAGACACATATTTTGAACTTCAATTAAAGTGAGTGTTTTCTAGCGCTGGCGCAAGAAGTAAAATTTCGAGTTTAGAAATGCTAATTTTTCAGGCTTTCTTGAACTTGAAATTTTAATTCATGCGCCACCGATAAAAAACACCGACTTCAAGTGAAGTTTAAAATATGCTACTAAAGCAGTACGCTGAAGACATATGTTTCGAACTTTAGTTGAAGTGACTGTTTAGTACCGGTGGCGCATGAAGTAAAATTTCGAGTTTAGAAGAGCCTGAAAATGTACTTCATGCTCAACCTGGGAGTGGAAAACACTCAGTCAAAACTTAAAATTGAACGCAATTATAAAATCGACGAAGGCCGCAAAGTTTATTCAGTACTGAGAAGTGTTTCAATGTTTTAAACCACTTTATTTTACTTTGATTAAAAAACACTTAGAACCTTTCTTCAATACTTTATTTTGTAACCAAATGTACATTTCAGACACGAAGTGTCCATTATCAATGGTTTGATACTAATACGTATTACGTGGTATTAGTATCAAACCATTGATAATGGACACTTCGTGTCCGAAATGTACATTTGGTTACAAAATAAAGTATTGAAGAAAGGTTCTAAGTGTTTTTTAATCAAAGTATAATTATCTTCAAGTAACTCAATCAATCCAAACACTTAATTTTAATATTTCTACGACTCGATTTTCCATATATTTAGTGTCATTTTCAAGTTTGACAAATTTAGAATGTTTCTATGACTAAAAAGTATTAAATAGTGGTGAATACAAGACATCCTTTTGTTCGTTGAAAATTTGTTCAAAATTTGTTTGGTGTTATTATTTAACCTCACAATCTAAAAATGCATATCAATTGCATTCTTAGATTGTGAGGTTAAATAATTACACAAAAAGTTAAATCTAGCATTTCGCTTACGGAATAGCCCTGATTATTTGAGTCACTTAAATTTTTATTACTTGAATTACTTCTTCGAGTCGAATTTTGAAGAAAAGCGTATTTCGAACTTCGTAATATTTGTGTTTAATACTTCTAACGAGTGTTTCCATTCCCAGGCTAAGCATGAAGTAAAATTTCGAGTTTAGAAAAGCCTGAAAATTTGGATTTGCCGGGCGGAGCGAAGCGAGCCCGGCAAATCCAAATTTTCAGGCTTTTCTAAACTCGAAATTTTACTTCGTGCGCCACCGATACAAAACACTGACTTCAAGTAAAGTTCAAAATATGCTACTAAAGCAGTACGCTAAAGACACATATTTTGAACTTCGGTAATTCTTTTTTTTAGCTTCAGTCGATTTTTGAGATTTTGTAAACTGAACCGGGGGTAAACGTGTATGGGAAGCATAAAACTTAAGTTCATTTTTGTGATGAGACTTACCGTTTAACCGCAAATCGTATTTTAAGTTCCGATTTTGAGGTTATATATGTACGTATTTTCGGCTAAATACGTACATTGCAGGTATAAATTGGGCACACGATGAAACTATGTTCTAAATTATAACGGAATTAATCGAAATTGTAGTATTACCTTCATGTATACAACCATTATCAGGATATTAATTTTGCACTACAATTGACATCTACTGACGTTTATTTTAAATAATCGATATACAATTCTAGATCCTATATTAGTGATCTCTAGATCATAACTATTTTAACTTATGATATTAAAAATAGATATTAGTGATCTCTAATTATAGGAATAAGCGTTCGTGCATCTCTCACATTTCCTGGGCAGACCACCAGACGGAAATCTTCCGATTCATCCTCGATCATTCCGAGGACCCAGTGACCCTCAATTTGTCTTCCCCGATTGTACTTTCTCTTCCCAAACTTTGATTCGTCTATTTGTACGATTCTGCCGGGACCACCAATCTTCCCACGACTCTCCTCACTGATGAGGAAGTCATCAATCACAACTTCGCGGCAAAAATTGTACCTTTATATAGGATTTTAATGATTTACTTTTTACTACTACAGCAAAATGCTTTATTTTATATTACCAATCGCAAATAGTCTTATCGGATAAAGAGGTTTCCTCGCCTTCATCTCTGGCCTCCTTCCGACACTGCTCGTACGAGTAGTCCTCGCAAAACGAATACATAATGCTATAATAATATTATTTAATTTTTGTATATTAGGTATTGTTTAAAATGATTACCTAAACACTTTAGTCAGTGGCAGCTTGGTTCCTGCAAACCATGTGCCCCTTGCCATAGGCACATATAAATTGTGGCCCCCCTTACTGCATCGAAATGCACCCAGGCCCGATTGTGATGAACTGTAGTTCATCGGCTTTCGATGCCTTGGGCACATTTTTATGTTTGGCAAAAACCCATTCGCCTGGCACCATCTGAAGGCTTTCTCATCGGTGCCAAACTCCTCATTAAACTTCTTCTGGTTCCACATTCTAGTCATTAAGTTTTACAAGGAATTAAATATTTGTAAAGTGTTATAAGTTTAGTATGATTTTAACTGCTTACATATGCAGAATAATTAACTTACCTTCAATTACACAATAGTCCACAAAGTAGCACCTAAAAGTACGGTTTTTGTAATAAATTTCACTAAACACAATGAACTGAAGTAAAAAAATAAATTACACAAAATGTTTTGTTATAAACAACAAAACAAATCAAAAACATTCGAAATTTCCTCCTTTGGGTCGGTAAAGTAGGCATTGTCTGTGCGCCATCTATTTTTTATATTATAAATTAATTAATCTGTGATTTACTAATGGATGCCGATTTATATATCCATTATTTTAAATAAACGTCAGTAAACGTCAATTGTAGTGTAAAATTTATATCGTCATATTGGCTGAGTACATAAAGATAACACTACAAATTGTATGGATTACGTCATCATTTTGGAGATAATTCCATCATGGGTGTAATTCGTATCCGTAATATGCTTATTTTGTCGAAAATACGAACATATATAACCTCAAAATTTTAACTTAAAATACGATTTACGGCTAAACGGTAAGTCTCATCACAAAAATGAACTTAAGTTTTACGCTTTCCATACACGTTTACCCCCGGTTCAGTTTAGAAAATCTCAAAAATCGACTGAAGCTAACGAAAAGAAAACCCTGAACTTCAATTAAAGTGAGTGTTTTCTAGCGCTGGCGCAAGAAGTAAAATTTCGAGTTCAGAAAATCTAAATTTTCAGGCTTTCCTGAACTTGAAATTTTAATTCATGCGCCACCGATAAAAAACACCGACTTTAAGTGAAGCTCAAAATATGCTACTAAAGCAGTACGCTGAAGACATATGTTTCGAACTTCAGTTGAAGTGACTGTTTAGTACCGGTGGCGCATGAAGTAAAATTTCGAGTTTAGAAAAGCCTGAAAATTTGGATTTGCCGGGCTCGCTTCGCTCCGCCCGGCAAATCCAAATTTTCAGGCTTTTCTAAACTCGAAATTTTACTTCATGCTTAGTCTGGGAGTGGAAAAACTCGTTCTATGCTTCAAATAGAACGCTCTTATAAAATCGATGAATGTATATTTAATGGAAAATTCCCAGTATGTAATATAATAAGTAATTTATAAAATCGTTGAATGTATATTTAATGGAAAGTTCCCAGTATGTAATATAATAAGTAATTCATAGAAATCGTAAAAAGAAGTGCGGAATTTTACTTAAAATCAACTCTATAATTGCTCGGCCTTTAATGGGTTAATGTTTTTTTTTATTTTTTTATTTTATTATTATTATTATTATTACATAACATGAGTACATATATTTTCAACAAATTAACATCCGTTCTATAATATATTTCTTTTATATTGAGCAGTGTTCTGCTCAACGTAATGAATATCCAGATGTAACAATAATAGTTCAAAGCACCTAAGTGAGTGAACACTTGTAGCGTGCTGGCATGAAGTTCTTAGAAATTTTGTGCAATATATGATACATAAATGTTGTTTTAGTTTACATAATGAGTACCGAAAAATAAATATATGATATGTGTTTATTATTCTAATATTTTTGAGAATTGAGGATAATTTTCGAAGATATAAGATTTTGAAAGTTGTGAGAATTTTTTTTTGTTATTTTGTTTGATATGTTGGGGAAGGAGAGTATAGGTTTTGGGGATTGTGTAGGTGAATGATCTGAGGCTAAAGGCTGATTTGCAATTAGGGATATAGAGTCTAGTCTTACTTCGTGTGTCATGGTTTGATCTCATGTAGTTTAAGGCATTACGATGTTTATAAGCATATGTACAGAGACTGTGGAAGTACAGGCATCTAATATTGGGTACATTCACAGAATATAATAGATGGGATGGGTAGCGTCTCTTTTGTTTAAAAATAATCTTAAGGATGTACTTTTGAATTATAGTTAGTTTTTGTAAGTGATTGTTGTACGTTCCGCCCCATACCAGTATACCATAGCGGATTAATGATTCAACAAGACTTTTATAGACTATAATTAATAATTTTCTTGGTAGGAATTCACGTAATTGATAGAATTTATAAATTAGTTTTCTAATTTTATTTGTTATGTGGTCAGTTTGGTTATTCCATTTTAAATGTTGATCTATTATAATGCCCAGGTACTTAACCGCCCTGCTCTCCCCGATCTCGACACACATGCCATCAATTGCTATAGATGTGAAATTGGGTCTATTTGCCTTTGTCATTGAGAATGCTACATACTGAGTTTTGACTATATTTAGAGAAAGTTGATAAGTATCTAGCCAATATTTAATTTTTTTCATTTCTCTTTGTACTTTTGCTTTTGTTTCGTCCCATGACTTTCCATCAACGAGAACTACTGTGTCATCAGCATAGGATACAATTTTGGCAGATGTATCTATGGCTAATAAGGAATTAATGTAAATTACAAAAAGTATTGGGCCTAGAACTGTTCCTTGCGGTACCCCTATTGCAACAAGGAGTCTGTCACTTATGGTATTGTTGACTTTCACTCTTTGTTCACGATTAGTTAAGTAGCTTTTAAGTAAGCTCAATACGATACCGCGAATACCAATGCTTTCAAGTACGTTAAAGAGTTTTTTGTGACTAACTGTGTCAAAAGCCTTAGCTAGGTCCAGGAAGACACCAATACATTTGTTATTCAAGTTTAGATTCTCTGTAACATGCTCAATGACAGCGCACATAGCATCAGTTGTGGATTTTCCACACTGAAACCCGTATTGCTGGGTGTGTATAATGTTGTGTTTGTCTAAAAAGTTTACCATTCGGTTCTTTATACATTTTTCAAAATTTTTTCCAAAATTATTAATCACGCTAATTGGTCTGTAGTTGCATATTTTTGTCTTATCCCCTGATTTAAAAATTGGTGTGATAATAGACGATTTAAATTGTATGGGAACAATCCCATTTTGAAATATCAAGTGTTACATTTCAATTTTTCATAATGAATATTACAATTAATATTAATTTAGTATTCATTCAATTTCATTTATTTGAATTTTTAAATTTGATTTGTTGATTAAGTTGCATATAATGATTGTACGTTTTTGGAATTATTTAAAAATTTAGCGCATGCCTATTGGAATTTTCTTCTGGAACGTTCGTTCCAAGCCATTTGGTTTTTAAGTGCGGAAGAGTAGAGACAGAGTTTTGAATGCTAAATTTGTAATTGTGATTTTATTGATATCACGCCAGTTATCTGGATTTGTATAATTTAGTAAGCTAAAGTCGGTGTTCGTTGATTTGATTTATATTCTTAACGGCCGATTAATCGATATTTTATCGGATTTTTCTCTGAACAAAAGTACTCGAAGCACGTGATTTTCTAAAAACTCCCTTTGTTTGGGAGTTTTTTTTCTATGGTATATAAAATTTGGCATTTTATTGGATTTTCCTGTTGGATATTAATTCATTGGAGTTGGTGTAATTATCCTTTGGTGCGGTGAACTCTGCGACGAGAGTTTTCGGTGTCCACGTTCGTCATCGTTCTACGTACGCACCCGCTGCGCTCGTATCTAGCACCAGGTCGCGTCGCCAAGGTGAAGACAACACTTTTCCGATGAGTATTTCCTTTTCTTATCATTAACAACGATTTAATTAATTCAATTCATTTCCAAGCGAAATCGCTTATGACAAAATAAAATTAATAGCATATTTTTTTTATGAGTAATTATTGGAAGTTCAATTTCGCGTTTTGTGTAAATTTAAGTAAATCGATTAGTTTTTTTTTCTCAATCAATTATAAAAAAAAATCATTCACGGACATTATTTTGCGTTGTTAATAAAAATAAGATTTATCAGTTCTTTAAATAAATTTAGTGTTTCATTCAGTAATTGTTTACAAATATTAATTTTATATGTAGGCGTTAATATTTTTATGGTTTTATTTTATTCCGTTTTCTATAAAATTTATTAATATAAATAATATTATAATTAATTCTGGGTTGTGAACCGAAAGATATAGCTATATTTTAGGGCAAGAATAAGATTGTGTAGTTGAATATTGGTTCGGTGAAATTTTACATGAATAGTTAATTCTATATATATATATATATATTTTTTTGTTGACTCATATTCCGAATATTAATTAATTGCCGATTTTTTTTTTTTTTTTATGTTGCATTTTGAATTGAATTTGATTTATTTATAATAAATGTACAATTTTCTTTAAATGAATTTACTTGATTGTTGTTCTTCATAATACCTTATCAATCATTCAAACAAGCAGTACCGTTTACTCGATAAATTTAAAAATATAGCATTTGCGAATGGCAAGGGAGAGTGTACTTTCTTGGTTAAGGTAGGTGGTATTTGATAAACCAAGTGGCGCCCATTATTATAAATTTTTCGAACCAACGACAAACCCTCCATTGCAGCTGGCCGAGGTGCGTCGTTTGCCACCACCCTTTCCATAAGCAAAAATGTTGAATAATTAATTGTTAATTATAATATACAGTATGTTTCGTTATTATTTGATTCTAGTCAAACGACGCTAATACACCTTGGGCATAGATAGGTTTTCAAAGGCTTCAAGATATGCAAGTGATTATTTTTTATAGTGGCTGATGTTATCCCGTCAGGACCAGGGGAACTATTATTTTTTAATGTGGAGATTAGCTCAATTAATTCAGTCTCGGACACTGGGTCAAGGAACATTGTTAGCGGGTTTCTCCTCTTAATTGCGTCAGGATTTTGTATTGTTGGAATTTCTTTAAGCATATTGGACCCGATGCTTGTGAAATAATTGTTGCAGTGATTTGCCATTTAATATAAATACACTAATTTTATTTATAAAGTAGTATTTAATAAAACCTACTATATACAAAAACAAAAACTGTATTTTGTTATAAAAATATTATTGAGAATAAATTAACAATTTCTTTTTCTTTTTTTTTTTTTCAAAAGAAATCCGAAGCTTTCGACCTTTTCGGTATGTTCAACAAATCGTCTGTCAAATTATCGCTCACTTTGCGTATACCCAGATTTAACTTCGGCGTTTGCGTCCTCGACGTCGGTGTCTTTGGTGTTTTGTTGCCTAAAAGCGGCGTATGTGAATTCATGATACTATCGGGTATGCCAACTTTAAGTCTGGCTGTTGCCAATCTCTGAGCTGCGGGAGACATTGTTGCTAGACGTTCTATTGTCGATGAATTCGGCCTCGGAGATGGACTGAAAAATAAATAAACAATGTATGCTTTGTCGAGATGGATAGATGAAATCGAGGAAGATCTTAGGAGAATGGGAATCAAGAATTGGAAAGAGAAGATAAAAAACAGAAAAGAATGGAGAGAAGTAGTGAACAAAGTTAGAGGACTTTTATAAATTAAAATAGGAAGAGAAGAAATAGACTCAATGGGAATTGATCCACCCCAGAAATCGGATCATGAAAGCTTCAGAAAAGAAGCAGCCAGACTCCACATGGAGTGTAGTGCTACTATATATATATGCTTTGTTCATGATTTGAAATAAATTTGGTTTTTAACAGACATTAATTTATCAACATTTACGTTAGAATTGTGACACTAATGCTGGGTTTATAAGACATTCACAGCCTTATTAATAGAATTGCCGTTAATATCATTACTAGTTACTAGTTGCTAGTTAATCGCATACATACACAGTAATAACATTTTGTTTTATTAGAACAAAATCTACATGCTATTAGTTAGTTTCGAACTATTAATAAAATAAACGTGGCAACATTTCATTTGCATACAGAGAGTTTTATGTAACACCGAACATTTTCATAACGAGAATATTTCTTTTAAGTATACATATGCATTTCGTTGTACATTTTCCGACACTCGGTTTATTAAGAGAATTCAATTAGAACTTTAAACGAGTGTTTTCCACTCCCAGGCTAAGCATGAAGTAAAATTTCGAGTTTAGAAAAGCCTGAAAATTTGGTTTGGTCGCGTAGCGCGAAGCGCGGAGCGGCCAAACCAAATTTTCAGGCTTTTCTAAACTCGAAATTTTACTTCATGCGCCACCGGTACAAAACACTCACATATTACGAAGCTTAAAACACACCGCTAAACTTTACATTGAATCAATGTTTTGTACCGGTGGCGCATGAAGTAAAATTTCGAGTTTAGAAAAGCCTGAAAATTTGGTTTGGCCGCTCCGCGCTTCGCGCTACGCGACCAAACCAAATT
This sequence comes from Philonthus cognatus, assembly GCA_932526585.2. Taxonomy (NCBI): domain Eukaryota; kingdom Metazoa; phylum Arthropoda; class Insecta; order Coleoptera; family Staphylinidae; genus Philonthus; species Philonthus cognatus. Next base: position 145,216,002 of record OW052242.1, read on the forward strand.
TTCAGGCTTTTCTAAACTCGAAATTTTACTTCATGCTTAGCCTGGGAGTGGAAAACACTCGTTTAAAGTTCTAATTGAATTCTCTTAATAAACCGAGTGTCGGAAAATGTACAACGAAATGCATATGTATACTTAAAAGAAATATTCTCGTTATGAAAATGTTCGGTGTTACATAAAACTGTAATTAACCAATAGCAAGCGGTATACCAATGAAGCTATTGTTTCTTAACATGTGTTATTGTTTACACTATACTTATATTTATCATGCACTATAATGGATCATTCTTGCTGCACTATGTTTTAGTTCTTTGTCCAACCGGTTTTTAAATATATTAACGTTCGCTGCGGTAACTGTTTCTTCTGTAAGTGCATTCCATGAATAGACCACACGATTAGTCAGAAAGTTCTTCCTTTGGAGTTTAGCAGCTTTTTCTTTGTCTATTTTCATAGAGTGTCCTCGAAGTTGTGTGTTCTGATTAAGATTAAAGATGTTTTTCATTTCACACTGATAGTGTCCACTAATTATTTTATAAGTTTCGATTAGATCAGTGGCTCTCAACCTTTTTGGGATCACGGAACACTTTTAAGTGGTCTCGATTTTGGCGGAACACCGTTATCATAAAATTTGTAAATCTAATGTAAATCACACAAAATAATTGGAAGATTAATATTTAATTGAAATAAGAATATATATTACATGGTAACTTATTTTAATGAGAAATTTGCGCTTGACGACCTTTACAAATTTCCTCAAGGTTGGGTCTTATGTAAGAGAGCGCTACTCTCATTTCTTCTTCTAAATTGGTAAGTCTTTCTCTTTTTTTGCTTTTAATATTTGTTAGAGTTGAAAATCCAAGTTCGCACAGATAGGACGTCGAAAAGAGCAACAAGATATTCAACGCTCGTTTTGCAATAAATGGATGTTCATTCTCGATGGAAATCCAAAACCTTTCCACTCCTTCTTCTTTGAATTTTAGTTGTAACGTTCGATCCGTTGATATATTAATAAACTCATCTGCTTCCTGAATAGAAAAATCTTGGTTCATTATATCAAATTCACCAAATGGATTTCGCGCCCAATCAAAGTCTTCAATATTAAGAGATGGAAAGTAATGAGTTATTTTGTCTTGCAATATTGACAAATGCTCTGCCACATTTGAAATCATTTCGTTAATGTTAACAATATTTTCCGTTGCTAATAACGGAAACATATCAAATTTGCGATTTTGAGCAATACGATTTTTCCAAAGCAAAAGCTTTTTCTGGAAAGCTAGCAATTTGTCTGTGGATGTCAGAATATTTTCATTTTTTCCTTGAAGAGATGTATTGACTGAATTTAAGTAGCTGAAGATATCGGCTAAATATGCTAGCTTAGTACACCATGCATCATTTTCCAAATATTTTACGTATACATCATTACCCTCTTGTCTAAAAAAAACTAGCAATTCCTGTTTCAACTCATGAACTCGGGTTAGCACTTTTCCTCTTGAGAGCCACCTCACTTCAGAGTGCAAAAGCAAACATTCATATTTGGATTCCATGGTGTTACAAAGTTGTTTGAACATACGGGTTTTTAATGGTCTCGATTTAATATAATTCACCATATGTACGACTTGTTCCAAAACAGACTTTAAGTTTGCTGGTAGACTCTTCGAAATCAAAGATTCCCTGTGCAGAAAGCAGTGAGTGGAGACTATATTTGAATTTATTGCTTTAACTCGACTACAAAATCCCTTAATACTGCCACGCATGGCTGGAGCTCCATCAGTACAGATTCCTGCGCAATTTTCCCAGGATAATTTCCATTCTTCCAAATAAGATGATACTGAATTAAATATGTCTTCTCCAGTTGCGTGACCAATAAGTTCCTTGCAGAATAAAAACTGATTTATTATTTCAGTGTCGTCAACAAAGCGAATAAATCCGATTAATTGGGCTTTGCCACTTATGTCAGTGGATTCGTCAATTTGCAGCGCAAAATTTTTTGTACTTAATTTCGCCGTCACTGCGTTCTCTATAAAACCTGACATATCTATAATTCTTCTTTTTATCGTATCGTCCGAAACGGGAATTTTTAGGACGTCTCGCTGCGCTTCATTGCCAAACATAATCTTAACAATTTCTAAACATGCGGGCAAAATTAGCGATTCTGCGATATCATGTGGCTTTTGCTTCAATGCAATTAGTTCTGCCACTTTATAAGAAGCGATTTGCGCTTTATCCGAAATTGTACCGCTCTTTCGAAAGCATGTTGCTTGCACTTCTTGATTTTTCAGCAATCTTTCGAAATAATCTTTACCTTTCGAAGTTAGACAAGAATGTTTTGTTGAAAGGTGTCGCTGTAACTTAGCTGGGACCATTGCACTGTTAGCCAATTTTTCACCACATACAATACATCTCGGAATAGGAACATCTTGACTACCGCTCCATGTAAAACCAAACTTCAGATATTCTTCCGAATAATGCCGAACTGATTCGGATATCTTTTTACGTTTATTTTCGGCATTTTTGTTGCCTTGCATATCTCCTTCAATTGAAGAAGACCTGCTTGTACTCGCCCCAACATTAACTTCACTTTCAGTCTTTCTTTTCAAAAATTTGTCCATATTTCAGATTTAAAAGTCTTGATTAACTGCTAAAATAAGCAACTAAAAAAGATAAGAATACTGTTAAAACTACACAACTTGCATTTCATCTTACCAATTTCCAACAATATAAAATATATATATACAATAAAAAACACACACGAAAACTAGATATTTATATAAAATTATGGCTGAACCGCAGATCGAAATTGCGCTTTTGTTATTTACGTACGAAGAAAGAGAAACAGCACGAAATCAACACTACGTAGCGCGCCCTGCGTTATCGAGTACACTAGAAATTTAGTGGTATTCCCCGGAGTAACTCCAAACGACGTAACTGCGTCGTTCGATACTTACACTGTTAAGAGGCAATATGCTAGCCCGCTCGGTTCGAAATCCACCGATTCCCCTGGTTTTCGTTCCCCACCACTCGCTCTATTACGGGCGGAGTTAGTGTATTCCCCTCAACCGAAGCGCGCTGGGAATTACACGCATGGCACGCTCTCGTTACAAATCTGTTTTTTTTTTAATTCAGCTGAGATTGATTCAAGGGCACAGCACGATGCGTTCGGCCGATTGCCGACATATACCGAATGTACCGTTTCAAGACGGTTCGGTTCACCTCTAGGGAATTAACATGTTCATATTTACACTAATTAACAAAACTATGTAGTATTTATTTTATAGTAATAAAAAAATTTACTGTTTCTTATTATATTATATTCAAAATTTTCGCGGAACACCTGGGACAGCTTCGCGGAACACCAGTGTTCCGCGGAACGGCGGTTGAGAACCACTGGATTAGATCATCTCTCAACTCTCTGTATGTTGCTAACTTCATTGTAATGAAATAATTTAGAGGTTATGTTACAGTGTTTTTGTTTATGTTTAGTGAAAATGCTAAAGTTCAGCAGTTCACCAGAGACAACAGTTGGGAGTTTACTGCGAACTGTTGGGGAATTCTCTGATGACCGGATTGTTAATCGTGAACGTGTTTGGGATTTTTGCAATTGTACGGAATAGACCGACCGCAACATACATCACAAACAAATCCAAACATGTTGAACGTTTTGCTGAACGGGCGCAATGTATTTCTTCTGCTACATTTTTTTATTGAAATTTACTTCTGACGAGTGTCTCCACTCCCAGACTAAGCACGAAGTTAAAAATGTATAGCCTCATTAATAGAATTGTCGTTAATATCATTAGAATTTAATGTTAGTTAATATTTACTAAAAATGTACAAATACGATACTAAAATTTCGATTGTGCGACACAACTTCCACTCCATTTCTTCCACTGACCATTACTTCCACTAGTTCTTATTTCCACTAACCATCACTTCCACTAGTTCTTTTTTCCACTCTATTTCTTCCACTCCATTTCTTCCACTCCAGTTCTTCCACTTACCAATACTTCCACTACACCTTTACTTCCACTAACCACCAATTCCACCATACCTTTTTTCCAATTCAAAATAATTGTACAATTTATTCAAATTACATTATATTATTCCACATTTTATACAGTATAAGAATCACAGAGAGATATTGTGGCCTACAGCTTGTAGGTACTCCAGAATCCTATTTTCTTCGTCGAATTTACTAAATTTTTTGACAATGTTTGCTATTCGTTCCTCGGCTTTAATTTTCGATTGTAATTGCCCTTTTTTGATTTTTTGTCCCAAGTCAAGTAGCTGCATCATCGTCTCTGTATCGCCCTGCTCTTTTTGCACTTCCAAAAGGAATGCATACATGCTGGGATGATTGCGCCCCACCACCACGGAGAATCGGTTGTGCCATCCTTCTGAGGCGTTGTTGGTCCTAGACTCGTCCTGTAATGTGGCGTTGTACTGGTTCCAGAAATCAAATATTAACGTCTGTCAACTGTACAAGACTAACTTGAGACTTCGATCCAATTTTCGAATTTCGAATTATGGAAGAACTAGTGAAAAAAAGAACAACCGATTCTCCGTGGTGGTGGGGCGCAATCATCTCAGCATGTATGCATTCCTTTTGGAAGTATTGGTAAGTGGAAGAACTGGAGTGGAAGAAATGGAGTGGAAAAAAGAACTAGTGGAAGTTATGGTTAGTGGAAATAAGAACTAGTGGAAGTAACGGTCAGTGGAAGAAATGGAGTGGCAGTAAAGGTGTAGTGAAAGTATTGGTAAGTGGAAGAAATGGAGTGGAAGAACTGTCCCCCTACGCAAAATTTCGTATTAATAGATATTGAATCGGCATGCTATTAATTACTTTTGAACTACTGATAAAATGAACATGGCAACATTGCATTTTTATGTGTGCTAACTTCATTGTAATAAATAAGTAATTTCGAGGTTATGCTTCACTGTTTTTGTTTATGTGAAAATTTATTTCTTCTGCTAAACTATTTGAGTGAAATTTAGCTGCAACGAGTGTCTTCCACTCCCAGACTAAGCATGAAGTAAAATTTCGAGTTTAGAAAAGCCTTAAAATTTGGATTGGCCGCGTAGCGAAGCGGAGCGGCCAATCCAAATTAGGCTTTTCTAAACTCGAAATTTTACTTCATGCGCCACGCGTCTACAACACCGATTTCAAGTAAAGTTCAAAATATACTGGTCAGGTATGTCGATTTATGATTTATGGCATTATTAAATGAATTCTAAAAATCCTTATTTTGTTGTGACAATTGAGGTTATGTGTAAGACTTAAAATAGGTAGTCATTTTAACAAGTTAGCCAAGATGTTAACGGTGAAAAGAAGGAATTGAAAATTATAAGCCATAATTTTAAATTTCTACTCTGTTAATTGTAAGAATTACTTGAGGTGGCAGGTGTATGGAAGAGTGCCAAAGTATTTGATAGAGAAGGGATGGGGTAGAGAGGATAGGGATATTGAATCTGCATGCTATTAATTACTTTTAAACTACTGATAAAATGAACATGGCAACATTGCATTTTTATGTGTGCTAACTTCATTGTAATAAATAATTTCGAGGTTATGCTTCACTGTTTTTGTTTATGTGAAAATGTATTTCTTCTGCTAAACTATTTGAGTGAAATTTAGCTGCAACGAGTGTCTTCCACTCCCAGACTAAGCATGAAGTAAAATTTCGAGTTTAGAAAAGCCTTAAAATTTGGATTGGCCGCGTAGCGAAGCGGAGCGGCCAATCCAAATTAGGCTTTTCTAAACTCGAAATTTTACTTCATGCGCCACGCGTCTACAACACCGATTTCAAGTAAAGTTCAAAATATACTGGTCAGGTATGTCGATTTATGATTTATGGCATATTAAATGAATTCTAAAAATCCTTATTTTGTTGTGACAATTGAGGTTATGTGTAAGACTTAAAATAGGTAGTAATTTTAACAAGTTAGCCAAGATGTTAACGGTGAAAAGAAGGAATTGAAAATTATAAGCCATAATTTTAAATTTCTACTCTGTTAATTGTAAGAATTACTTGAGGTGGCAGGTGTATGGAAGAGTGCCAAAGTATTTGATAGAGAAGGGATGGGGTAGAGAGGATAGGGATATTGAATCTGCATGCTATTAATTACTTTTAAACTACTGATAAAATGAACATGGCAACATTGCATTTTTATGTGTGCTAACTTCATTGTAATAAATAATTTCGAGGTTATGCTTCACTGTTTTTGTTTATGTGAAAATGTATTTCTTCTGCTAAACTATTTGAGTGAAATTTAGCTCCAACGAGTGTCTTCCACTCCCAGACTAAGCATGAAGTAAAATTTCGAGTTTAGAAAAGCCTTAAAATTTGGATTGGCCGCGTAGCGAAGCGGAGCGGCCAATCCAAATTAGGCTTTTCTAAACTCGAAATTTTACTTCATGCGCCACGCGTCTACAACACCGATTTCAAGTAAAGTTCAAAATATACTGGTCAGGTATGTCGATTTATGATTTATGGCATTATTAAATGAATTCTAAAAATCCTTATTTTGTTGTGACAATTGAGGTTATGTGTAAGACTTAAAATAGGTAGTAATTTTAACAAGTTAGCCAAGATGTTAACGGTGAAAAGAAGGAATTGAAAATTATAAGCCATAATTTTAAATTTCTACTCTGTTAATTGTAAGAATTACTTGTGAAACAGTATTTTTATAAATTTGTGATAAAAAGCTGGCAACGTTCACACCAGACACATAACCTGAAATTCTTTAACCTTAATTCTCGTATGATTGGCAGGCATTATTTCCTTAATCGTTCTCCTTCTTCTTCTGCGTAATTTATGGCCTCGGCTACTAGGCCCTGTTGACCAGTCACAGTAATTTTATATAATTTAATAAATAGTTAAATAGAGTTTCGTTATCCCCGAGGAAAGGAAAGGGATTTACGGGAAATACACACGTAGTTGCAAGGATGGGTTAAGATGAAAGGATTGTCAGGATATATCAATCAATCAATCAATCAATACCCTTTTACCATAAGGTGTCGGGTTTGGTTGTATCTCAATATCTGATTGAGATACAAATTTCTTCCACTTTTTTCTATCCTTCGCCATTTCCGTTGCGTCCTTTAAAGTCTTTCCTCTGTCTTTTAAAATTTTTATTATTTGGTTATTCCACGTCTGTCTTGGTCTTCCTCGTTTTCTTTTCCACTGGATTTTGGCTTCGTGTATCCTTCGTACTTGTTGTAAATTGGGGTGCGGGAAAATAATAAAACAACTGCACTCATTGATTGCAAACTCAAGACTAACTTTATTTGCGTTCGTCCGAACGCTGGTACCCAAAAAAACATCTCTTTTTATACGACATGTGCGCGTCTAACCATAGACTAATAAATAACTAGCATTCACATCCTAACACCCTCTTCCTTAACTCAAAACATATTCAACAAATAACATTTATATATATTCCTTATTATTTTTTTTTTTTTCTTAAGTAGCATAATCTACATTTTTACGAGGGCGAAAATTGTACGGTGGTTCGCTCACTGTTTCCACTACTGAGGACGTCGGTTTAATATTTACGTTCTCACAATTATCATTCTTAATCTCACTAGTCGAATTGTCACTTAATTTCTCATCACTTTCCGAATTAATTGGTAATAACACAGATCTCCGCTTCAATGGTAAGATACCACTTTGTTGTCAATTTTGACATCATAAGACACGTGACCATTTGCATTTGCAATTTTCCCTTCCTGCCATCGAGTATCGGTAGGATTCTTAAAATCCCTTATTAACACTTTCTCCCCAATCTCATATTTTGAAAACTTTTTACATTCGTCAACAAATTTGTCATTACTATTTTCGATTATTCTATCCGTTTGAGGTATTAATAAGTGAAAGCAGGTTTTAAGTTCCCTACCGTATAATAAACTCGCTGGACTCACTCCTGTACTACTATGTGCTGCTATGCGGTAGTCAAACAAAAATGTATCGAGAGCGCTGTCAAGATTTTCTTTTGATAAATGTGCCTTTTTCAACGCATTTTTAATCATTTTTACTGTAACCTCCGCTGCACCATTACTTGCTGGGTGATATGGAGGGGAGTGTTTTACTAAAATTCCATTCATTTTTAAATAATTTTCAAATGTCCAAGAATTGAATGGTGGGCCATTATCACTCACCACCATATCCGGCAAGCCTAGCCGTGAAAATACATTTCGTAAGCAATTTATTACATCTTCAGCAGTGGTTGTTTTTAATTTAAAAACTTCTACCCATTTCGTGTATGAATCTATTACTGTGAACGCTGATGGTGGTGGGTTCACGGGGGTGGTTCTCAAGAAGTCGCAGAGAGTAACAATAATACGTTTATTTACACTATTTTACATTGATGTTTTCAATATGATACTCGAAGGGCTAGTGCCGATGCCTGTGGTACGCTCCCCCAGCCACCCTACAATCCGTGAGCGCCGAGGGTGGGACATGCGCTTTAACAATTACAATTAAATATTTATTATTAAATATTGGTCCTAAAAAATCTAAATGAATTCGTGACCATGGTTTTCTAGGTACCGTCCATGGATGAATTAAATTTCTTTCCGGATTTGCTCTAAACACATTACAACTGGAACATTGACCACATAATGTTGCAATATGTTCATCCATGGAAGGCCACCAGAAAAATGAACGTGCAATTGACTTCATTTTATTTATGCCCAAATGTGAAGAATGTAAATCTTTTAAAACAGTTTCTCTGTATTTTGGTGGAATTATGATTCGATAACCCCACATTAAGCAACCATGTTGAATATGCAATTGCTCTTTTCGCATTAAATACGGTTTAATTTCATTATTTTCTATAATCTGGCTAACCATGCAAACAATAACCATAAACTTGATTTAAAATTTTATCTTTTTTAATTTCATACGCAATTTCTTTATACGAAATTGGTAACATTTCATTTATATAATGAATATGACCAAAATCACTTGATTCTGATTCCGTATCCGTAGTGGGTAAAGGTAATCTTGATAAAGCATCTGCGCAATTTTTATTAGATGGGACATATTTTATGTCATACTGATAAGCTGATAAAATAATTGACCACCTCTGCAATCTGCTTGCCGCTAAAATTGGTATACCTTTTTTATTACCAAACAGGGCTAATAATGGTTTGTGGTCCGTAAATAAGGTAAAGTGTCGGCCGTATAAATAATGATTACATTTTTTGATTCCATATATAATCGCCAACGCTTCCTTATCGATTTGCGAATAACCTTTTTCATGAATTGATAAGGTTCGTAAAGCAAAAGCTATTGGCTTACTTGATCCATCTGGATAAGTATGAGAGATGACTGCACCTAGCCCAAAAGAACTTACATCACAATATAAAGTGATAGGCCTGTTTAAATTATAATGTGCTAACACTTTAGATGACGCTAACACACTCTTGATTTTATTAAAACTTTGGTTACACAATTGTGTCCATTTCCACTTGGAATTCTTTTTTTAATGATGCATACAATGGACTAAGTATAGAACTTGCATTTGGAATAAATTTAGAATAATAATTTATTAATCCTAAGACTGATTTCAGTTCCGTTACATTCTCGGGACATTTCGCATTTAAAATCGCTGTTGTTTTGTCCGAATTTGTATGAATACCATCTTTGTCAATATCGTGGCCTAAATACGATATTCTCTTTTGAAAAAAATTACATTTACTTTGACTTATTTTCAGACCAGCATTTTTTAATTTATTTAAAACTAATTTTAAAGTATCCAAATGTTCTTCTTCGGATTTTCCCGTTACCAAAATATCGTCCAAGAATACGGTAACGCCCGAAATTCCTACAAAAAGTTCCTCGATAAATCTTTGAAAAATACCGGGAGCTGATGCAATTCCATAAGGAAGTCTATTATATTTAAATAAACCTAAACTCGTATTTATTGTAACAATCTCTTTTGAATTATGATCTAATTCTAATTGTGCATATGCTTGTGACAAATCAATTTTTGAAAATAAAATGCCTCCAGATAATTTAGAAAACAAATCATCAATTTTCGGTACCGGATATTTATTGATATGTAATTGAGGATTTACCGTAATACGGAAATCTCCACAAAGTCTTATATTTCCGTCTTTTTTAACAACAGGAACTACCGGAGTAGCCCACTCGCTATGCTCTGTTGCTGATAATATTTCTAATTTTACTAATCTTTTAATTTCATCCTCAACCTTTTCTTTAAGAGCTAAAGGTAACGGTCTAGCACGGCAATATTTGGGTTTTGCATCAGATTTAAGAATTAATTTTGCTTTAAAATTTACACATTTACCAATTCCTTCTTGAAACACTTCAGGAAATTCTTCAATTAATGAGTTTACTGTATTTTTATTTAATACTCTTAGGTTATGTACTTCTTCCACATTAAAATAACTATCAATTGATATGGATAACCTTTCAATCCATTCACGTCCCATTAATGGTGGACCACCCCCAACAATTATAAAAAGTTTCAGATTTTTTATTAACTTATCCCCATAGCAGACACTTACATTTATGTAGCCCAGGGTTTTTATGCAGATTCCAACATAAGAAGTTAAATTTAAATTTATTTCATTAATTTTACACTCTTTAAAATATTTATTATAAAAATTTTCCGAAATAGCCGAAATTCCCGAACCTGTATCTATTTCCATTGTGCAATTTATTTTATTTACGTATACATTGATTTTAATTGGATTTTTACCCACATTTAAAGTAAATAAATTTGAGTTTGAGTCGCTGTCATTATTTAATTTACTGTGCTTAATGAAATTGCAATTTTTATTTAATTTACACACCGATCTTATATGACCCATTCTACCGCAATTGTGGCATTTAGCTGATTTAAAATAACAGTCATTCGATGTATGATTCCTTAAACCGCAACACACGCACTTTTCATAACCCTTTTCATTCGAAAAATGGTTCCGCGCACTTTGATTTCCACTTTGTTTTTCACTTGAATTGTTTACCTGTGTTCTTGCTCTGTTGTGTCGGTCGTCCCCGTCCTGTCGAATTCTGCCGAGTCCAGCAGATCTGACGTCAGTTGCTGCGTTGCGAAACTTCCCTTGCTCCGCACGTATCGCACCACCGCTGCCGCTGCCGCCGCCATATTGAATCACATGGATGGAATCTGCACTTTCCATCAAATGCACATCTTTTTCCACTTGTTCCATACTAAGGGATATTTCCACTGCCTTACAGTGTGTTAAGTCTTTTTCAGAGAACAACCGCTGCTTAATTACGTCACTCTTCATCCCGAAAATCATTTGATCACGGAGATTTTCTTCCAACACACTTTTAAAATTACAGGATTTGGCCAGTCCTTTTAATGCCGAAATAAAATGTGATAGAGTTTCGCCATTTTCTTGCTTCCGCATGCGGAATTTATACCGTTCCGCTATTTCGGAAGCAGCCGGCTCCAGGTGATCCTGCACAATTTTCTTCAACTGATCGTACTCAATATTTTCCGGCTTTTTCGGGTCGCACAAATTTACCATCAATTCGTAGGTATTATCTCCTACAGCCGTTAACAAAATTGGCACTTTTTTCTCTTCCACTACGCCATTTGCCAGAAAATATTGCTCCAGCCGCGCAATGTACGTCGACCACTTTTTCTCTCCCAATTCGTATTCTACAATTCTGCCAATCGACATTGTTCCGTTTATCACAATATTCACTCGAATTTGTATTTAAATAGGTTTATCCTCGTCGCCACTGTTGTAAATTGGGGTGCGGGAAAATAATAAAACAACTGCACTCATTGATTGCAAACTCAAGACTAACTTTATTTGCGTTCGTCCGAACGCTGGTACCCAAAAAAACATCTCTTTTTATACGACATGTGCGCGTCTAACCACAGACTAATAAATAACTAGCATTCACATCCTAACAGTACTGTCCTGTTGTTGTCCATTCGTTGTATATGTCCCCACCAGCTCAGTTGTCTCTGCTCTAGCTATTTCATCATAATTGTATGTCGAGTTCGTGTCTTATATCGTCATTCCTCTTTTTATCCATTCTTGTTACTCCTAGTACTTTTCTTAGATATTTCATTTCAATTGCCTGTAATTTACTTTTTGTGTATTCGAAAGTGTCCACGATTCACAGACGTATGTCAGTATTGGTCTATATATTGTTTTGAAAACCCTTATTTTTGTCTGTTTAGATATTTCTTTCCTGCTAATAAAGGTATTGTTCATCGCATAGTATAGCTTCACTGCTTTCTGTATCCTTCCATCAATCTCAGTATCTTGTTTTCCTGAATCGTCCAAATTTACCTCTAGATATTTATATTCTGTGGCTACTTCTATACTATTATTTTGTATTTGTATATTTATATTCGCATTTTGTTCTCCTATTAGCATTATTTTAGTTTTATTTCTATTGATTTTCATTCCTTCTTCTGTTAGTGTTTTATTCCATATATCGATGTTTTTCTGTAGTTGTTTCTCACTGCCTGCAATTAACACTATATCATCTGCAAAAGCTCCTACTGATATATCCACTTTTTGTAGCTGTCGGTATCCAATAAACATTTTTCTTGTGTTGTTTTCGCATTTTTTAATTATGTTGTCCATATATATATTAAAAAGAGTTGGGCTTAGGCTTCCACCCTGTCTCAATCCCATTTTTATTCTAAAGCCTTTTGAAATCATGTTGTTTTTAATTATGTGATTTGTGTTGTTTTCATATATCCCTTGTATTATTCTTATTGTTTTTCTACTTACTAGTTTATTTTTTAAGCATGACCACACTTTGTTTCTCGGTACTTTATCGAAAGCCTTTTCCATGTCGATGAATGCTAGATATAACTGTTTGTTTTGTATTTGTCTTTTTTCTATTATTTGTTTTATAGTGAAAATGTGGTCTTGTGTATTTCTTCCAGCTCTGAATCCGCTTTGTGCATCTACTAACTGTGGCTCTATTTGTATTTTTATTTTGTTGTTAATAATTGTTTCGTATATTTTCATTATTGTGTTTAGTAATGTAATTCCTCGGTAGTTGTTACATTCTTTATGGTTTCCTTTCGGGGACCCCGGTGGGGTAGTGGGTAGAGGCCCTGCCTTCTAACCCACTTGTTTCTGTCCTTCGCCATTTCCGTTGCGTCCCTTAAAGTCTTTCCTCTGTCTTTTAAAATTTTTATTATTTGGTTATTCCACGTCTGTCTTGGTCTTCCTCGTTTTCTTTTCCACTGGATTTTGGCTTCGTGTATCCTTCGTACTGTCCCCACCAGCTCAGTTGTCTCTGCTCTAGCTATTTCATCATCGGTTGTATGTCGAGTTCGTGTCTTATATCGTCATTCCTCTTTTTATCCATTCTAACAATTGAGGTTATGTGTAAGACTTAAAATAGGTAGTCATTTTAACAAGTTAGCCAAGTTGTTAACGGTAAAAAGAAGAAATTGAAAATTATAAGCCATAATTCGGGTTCGAGTCCCGCCGGGTGGGGTCATTTTAAAGTACAAAATGATTCCACCTGGGTCCATGGATGTGTGTGAATGTGTTTGTGGCGTCTAAATATAGTTAAATACAAAAATATTAAGGTGAAATGGTGGAATGGTCTGAGACCAATATCCAGTAAATGTATAAAAAAAAAAAATGGTCTCCTTTTTTGTATATCGGTGTTATGAGTGCTGTCCCCCATTCTGTTGGTATCTTTTCGTTTTTCCATGCTGTGTTCAGAATGTCTAGCAAAGCTTCTTTCCCTGTTGTCTCCATTGATTTTATCATTTCTGATGTTATTTTATCTTTTCCTGGTGTTTTCCCATTTTTTAGATTTTTCATAACGACCTCCAGTTCTTCCATTTGTATTTCTTCTATTTTTTCGTCTTCTAGTTGATGTTGTTCTGTTTCCAGGATGTTTTCAATTTGGTTTGCCTCTTCCGTGTTTAAAAGTTCTTCAGGATATAGATGATTGTGTGGGTCAAATGCGAGCAGGGATGGAATGCACAACTCACGCTCGACGTCCGGTCTGTTCGGGGTCCAGAACGGAACTCTTCCTTAATCGTTAAACGTCTTATAAACCCAGCATTTATTGTAGTCTATTAACACTGTATTTTCTGTTGTTAATAAATCAACATACAGGTTAGAATTGTGACACTTCAATAACATGAATTTTCGGTTATTGCAAACTTCATTACATTTCTCATAGAAAACAAAATTTTTCACTTACCTCGCAAACTGTCTCCTAGCCGCATCCATAGCCTTCTTCTTTTTATCTCTGTGCCTCTCGCTCGCTTTCTCAGCTAGAGCGATTGCCAGCTGCTCCCTTTTCGTCGGCTCGTTCATTTTGAAGGAAGGCCCCTGCGCCCTCGGCAAAGGGGTGTCGCTCCCATCCAGCTTAAAAGGCGTCCCCTCGACCTCTCCCCACGTCATTAAGGGGCTCTGTGCGACCCCGGGACACGGCGATGGTGTCCTCACCAAACTGAAACCATTTATTTTCGGTGTGCCAGTCACCAACTCTTTACCGTCAACGCCGATTTTACCATCAAGAATCTGATTTAATAAAAATAATATTTGTTTATTAAATTATTCATCAATTTTATTAACTCAATCTATTGCCAGGTTTAAGATCTAGCGTTTCTTACGTAAAACAGTATTTTTACAAATTTGTGATGAAATAGTTGGCAACGTCAACATGAGCGCACATTACCTAAAACTCTTAAACTTTAATTCTCATATGAACGGCATCAATTCCTTAAACGTTGAACAATAATCACTATGGGTGTTCTTATATAGACGTTTTGAACGCGAGTCGGAACAGGAGCGGGCGCAAGTGTTTGTGTTTTAACACATGGGTTTATATGAGAGTTCCTAGACCAGTGATGGGCCAAGTCCGGCCCGCGGAAAGATTAATCCGGCCCGTTTAAGAGTGCCGTCGTGAGAATGTTTGAACGCGTTCTTACTTCGTAATGTGACGACCCGCATAAAAACTACCTACCTACGATTAAGCATTATTCTTTGGCCCGGTACGATTGTCTGGTTATTACAAATGGCCCGTCTTAAAAAAAGTTTCCCCACCACTGTCCTAGACGGACGGGTGCTGGCGTTTTCTCCGCCTCACCCCCGTCCGTCTAGGAACTCTTATATAAGGATATGTGGTAAAACGCAAGAGACATATAAGATTATGCATAAGAACTACTTCGAGGACCTCAGCCTTGACATCTACACAGCAAATATGAATGAACTCAGAGGGCACTCCAAAAAACTGAAAAAGGAAAAATTCCTCTGTCTTCCTAGGAAGAACTTTTTGTCCAACAGAGTTGTATATAGGTGGAATGTCCTGATAGGAAACAGTATCTGCCCTGAACAAGAACTTCTTTAAGAACAGACTAGAAAAAAATCTGATGTCAATTAATAATAATAATAATCTTTATTTAGCATCTTTGCTATATAATAACATAGAAAAATATATGTATATCTATATATATATATATAAAATAAACATTTGATCATCCTTAATCTATAAATTGTGTATGTATAGTAAATTTATCACATAATAATACTTAATATATAATCTTTTTACTACTTTAATAATAACCTGGTGCACCATTTCTAACACTGTGATTTATTTTTATTTTTATTTCTTCGACTGTGATTTGACTAAGACTGTGATATATTATGTGATGAGTTAGTCTACTAATAAAAAAGTGAACTGTGATATATACTAAAGATTTTAACTAGTCTAGTGAAATTGGCTGTGATAAGAGTGAAAACTGAAACAAGCACAATGCAGTGGCTTCACCGGCTTCGCCGCTTGCCTCTGCTTGCAGTGATAATAATAAAATAAGAGCGCCCTAAACGTTAAATGTCTTATAAACCCGGCATAAGAATATTGTTTTATTTAGGTATACTCATTTATTTGAAATTTACCTTCGCTTGTTTCTTAGCCAACTCCGTGATTGTCTCCTTACTCTGGACCTCATTGAACGGATTAAGCACCAACCTAGTATTAGCGTGCACAATCTCCTGCCTCCGCTTATTAATCTCCCGCACTTCCTCCTCGGTCAGCTGAACACCGTCCGGAACGTACATAATGTAATTCTTATTCTTATACCCCCAAGTATCGACGTTCAACTTTTTCTCGGGAAGTAACGCCTGTTTTTCTATACTGGGCAACGCCAGCAGTTGCATCTGTTCCTGTTCGCTTTTCTCCTCCTCGTTGTAAAGATACGAGTACTTCTGTCTGTGTTTACGCTCGGACTCCTCCATTATTTCCTCGAAGCTTTTGTTGTCCTCCGACGTGTGCATGTTTAGGTAACAGTCGAGCGACAGCTTCTTCTTCTCCTTGTCGAGGTCGATCGTTTCGGTTTTTTGTGTTTGCGGTGTGAACGAAGTAAGCGGTGTTTGCGAGTTGTGAATATTTGCGGGTGTTTCGAAAGTCGCCGGACTGGGAACTAATAAAAAAAATTCAGTTAGTCACTAAATAATATCACAGTTATACAAACCAAGTTAAAAAGTGTTGCATTTATAAATGTTGGTTTTATAAATGCATTGGAAATGAATAGCGTGATTAATTATTAAACATTTCATAAACAGGGGTTACACAATCAATCTGGCGTCAGTTGAGTACGTGATCATGTTCAGATTTAATTGTGTAAATTGTGAACTAACGGATTATCGAATATTAGACAATTTTTGTTTATCATTTTTCGAAAGACAGACACTTGACGGCAATCCCACCTGTGCAGTGGGAAGGATTGTTTTAGTGGACTGTATGCGAAACTTTAATTTGACTGCGGTGCAGCAAAATGTTTGTGGGTGGCGAACTCGGACGTCGGACACGCATGTCTCCCTTTTTCTTCACACGTAACGATGCTAAACTATGGATTTACAGTACTTTGACGAAAAACGATGCAACACACACGAGGGTCGGTTGACTTCTCTCCATACGAGGGTTGGCAAAAGTCGCGCATGGGCATAGCCCCTAAATCGGCTACACCAGCGCAATACAAAACACGGTAAAGTCAAGTAATCCAATTACCGAACAGACACTCTATCTTCGCTAAAGTTGCCTGGTAACCAACTGCGTTACTGGTCAATAAACAAGTTTACCGTTACCGTATTTTGTAAAACGATAAACTAAAACTCCCTATTATGATAGCTCTCGTCAGTCCGTCAATCTAAATTGATCCCAGATTGATCATGTAACCTCCGTCTTAAGGTGCAATCATACCAAACAAATATTGTATTAGCGAAGATTCACTAACTCAATTAACATTTGGTGTGGACGATAACTGCAAACACGCATAATCGCTTATTCACGTGGAATATTGGCAAAGGTGAACAAACATTCGCTCTTGTTTATGATTACTGTCTACAACGAATCGTAATCGTGTTTGCAATCGTTTGTGCACGCACGTTTGGTAGTTGCTTGCTTTTTAAACAAAATTTGTTGACTTACTTCTTTCCGAAGGTGGTTTGTGTCCGCTGTACTTCAAATGCAGTTCTCTGATTTTGATGACGTCATTCTTTTCCACCGCCTCGAGGTACTCATTTTGCGCAGTCAGTTTTTCTAAATCAGGGAAGAAATCTCTTTGTATAATTTTTCCCATTTCCTGAAAACAATTTACAAGTTTGCTGTTAAAAAAAACCGAACAACTTAAAAATGTTAGTAGAGCTCAGTGTTACCATATTCGAAGAAATTTCTTCAATATGAATAGTTATTTCAATAAAGTTTAGCGAAACGCGGTTTGTTTAAAATCCATCACGCTGCAAGGCTAGCAAAGTGTAAACACGCTTTTAATCATTTTAAAAAAGTATTTTTAAGTGTATTTCGAACTTCCGCAGTATTTGTATTTTATACTTCTAACGAGTGTTTCCACTCCCAGGCTAAGCATGAAGTAAAATTTCGAGTTTAGAAAAGGCTGAAAATTTGGATTTGCTGGGCGGAGCGAAGCGAGCCCAGCAAATCCAAATTTTCAGCCTTTTCTAAACACGAAATTTTACTTCATGCGCCACCGATACAAAACACTAACTTCGATTGAAGTATAAAATATGCTACCAAAGCAGTACGCTAGAGACATATATTTCGAACTTCAATTGAAGTGAGTGTTTTGTACCGGTGGCGCATGAAGTAAAATTTCGAGTTTAGAAAAGGCTGAAAATTTGGATTTGCTGGGCTCGCTTCGCTCCGCCCAGCAAATCCAAATTTTCAGCCTTTTCTAAACTCGAAATTTTACTTCATGCTTAACCTGGGAATGGAAAACACTCGTTCGAAACTTCAAATTGAATGCAGTTCAAAAATCGACTAATGCCTCAAAATTTGTTTAGTAATGGATAAGCATTCTTGGACTGTGAGGTTAAATAATAACACAAAATGATAAATTTAACATTTCGCCCCGATTATTTGAGCCACTTGAATTTTTATTACTCGATTTATTTCATCGAATCGAATTCTGAAGAAAAGTGTATTTCGAACTTCGTAATATTTGTGTTTAATAATTCTAACGAGTGTTTCCAGTCCCAGATTAAGCATGAAGTAAAATTTCGAGTTTAGAAAAGGCTGAAAATTTGGATTTGCTGGGCGGAGCGAAGCGAGCCCAGCAAATCCAAATTTTCAGCCTTTTCTAAACTCGAAATTTTACTTCATGCGCCACCGATACAAAACGCTGACTTCGATTGAAGTATAAAATATGCTACTAAAGCAGTACGCTAGAGACCTATATTTCGAACTTCAATTGAAGTGAGTGTTTTGTACCGGTGGCGCATGAAGTAAAATTTCGAGTTTAGAAAAGGCTGAAAATTTGGATTTGCTGGGCTCGCTTCGCTCCGCCCAGCAAATCCAAATTTTCAGGCTTTTCTAAACTCGAAATTTTACTTCATGCTTAACCTGGGAATGGAAAACACTCGTTCGAAACTTCAAATTGAATGCAGTTCAAAAATTGACTAATGCCTCAAAATTTGTTTAGTAATGGATAAACATTCTTGGACTGTGAGGTTAAATAATAACACAAAATGGTAAATTTAACATTTCGCCCTGATTATTTGAGCCACTTGAATTTTTATTACTCCATTTATTTCACCGAATCGAATTTTGAAGAAAAGTGTATTTCGAACTTCGTAATATTTGTGTTTAATAATTGTAACGAGTGTTTCCAGTCCCAGACTAAGCATGAAGTAAAATTTCGAGTTTAGAAAAGCCTGAAAATTTGGATTTGCCGGGCGGAGCGAAGCGAGCCCGGCAAATCCAAATTTTCAGGCTTTTCTAAACTCGAAATTTTACTTCATGCGCCACCTGTACTAAACACTGATTAAAAGTGAAGCTCAAAATACAAGGCTTATGTTTGATCTTAAATTAATAAATGCTACAAACGTTTATTAACGTGGAGCTTCTATTTAATCTTACGGTAATAAATTTTACAAACGTTTATTTTCTCTAAGCATTTTATTCAGGGATATGATTATATTTTTCATTTCTAAATTAAAAACAAAATGTAAACTTCTTAATTTTATTCATGATTATGAAGAATTTTACGCTTCTGCCTAAGAAAATCTCGAAAAAAAAAAATCTGGCAACACTCCTAGAGCTTACAGTTTAAGTCTTTAATAAAGTCTTGAAGCATTTTACTAACATCATTTAAAATCAGGCAGTAAAATATTATATCGACCCTAATCTTGACAAAACATAACACACTTTACATGACTTTACTTTAAAATACTTTGTCAAATAAATTCTGTACTCTGGAAGCTTCTACTTCATTACACATGTTAATTTCATAATTTCTAATAAAGTCCGAGCATTAATTTTACCTCAACATATGTGTCTGTGTAATGAATGAATGATTATGAAGAATTTTACGCTTCTGTCTAAGAAAATCTCGAAAAAAAATCTGGCAACACTCCTAGAGCTTACAGTTTAAGTCTTTAATAAAGTCTTGAAGCATTCTACTAACATCATTTAAAATCAGGCAGTAAAATATTATATCGACCCTAATCTTGACAAAACATAACACACTTTACATGACTTTATTTTAAAATACTTTGTCAAATAAATTCTGTACTCTGGAAGCTTCTACTTCATTACACATGTTAATTTCACAATTTCTAATAAAGTCCGAGCCTTAATTTTACCTCAACATATGTGTCTTCATCAAGAACCTTCTGCTTTTTCCTCCGTTTGACTAATCCGAGGGGCTTCTTGAACAATTCCATCTCGGTGTCGATCTGCTGCTTGGCCACCATGGCCAATCTTCCCGGAGTTGACTCACAATCCGAAGACATAATGGCAACTTGTATTTCTTTGAATACAAATGATTTACCTCGATGTTTACTAATTAACGTTTCCAAATAAATACTAAATTTCTAGGTTATGTGCAGTCGTCAAATGAATAACATAGGCCACACAATATACACACACACGCAGATAAAATTTCGGAAAAGCAGATTTCTATAATAGATTAGTTAACATAACGGCGACTTGTATTTCTTCAAATACAAATAAATTCCCTTAATGTTTATTTGAGAAACGTTAGCAAAAAAATAGTTACTTTTTAGATTATGTGCAGCCGAAAAATAAATTAGGTAGGTGGGAACGTAGACAACACAATACACACACACAAAATTCCAGTCCATAAAACAGGTTTTTATAATAAATTGATCAAGAAAATGGGCACCTGTATTTCTTTAAGACCAAATAAATTCCCTGGATGTTTATTTATCAAACGTTTACAGATAAATAGAAACTCTCTAGATTATATGTAGTCGTCAAATGAATAACATAGGCCACACAATATACACACAGATAAAATTCAATTCAGAAAAGCAGATTTCTATAATAGATTGGTTGAGATAACGGCGACTTGTATTTCTTTAAATACAAATAAATTCTCTTAATGTTTATCTATGAAACGTTAGCAAAAAATAGCAGATTTCTATAATAGATTAGTTAACATAAAGGCGACTTGTATTTCTTCAAATACGAATAAATTCTCTTAATGTTTATATGTTAAACGTTAGCAAAAAAAAAAAATAGTTACTTTGTAGATTATGTGCAGTCGAAAAATAAATAAGGTAGGTGGGAACGTAGACAACACAATACACACACACAAAATTCCAGTCCATAAAACAGGCTCTATAATAAATTGATCAAGAAAATGGGCACTTGTATTTCTTTAAGAACAAATAAATTCCCTGGATGTTTATTTATCAAACGTTTACAGATAAATAGTAACTCTCTAGATTATATGTAGTCGTCAAATGAATAACGTAGGCCACACAATATACACACAGATAAAATTAAATTCAGAAAAGCAGATTTCTATAAAAAATTGGTTGAGATAACGGCGACTTGTATTTCTTTAAATACAAATAAATTCTCTTAATGTTTATTTATGAAACGTTAGCAAAAAAATAGCAGATTTCTATAATAGATTAGTTAACATAAAGGCGACTTGTATTTCTTCAAATACAAATAAATTCCCTTAATGTTTATTTGTTAAACGTTAGCAAAAAAAATAGTTAATTGTTTGGTGTTATAGGCGTTCACTTTGTGGTACATCTTAAATACACTTGTAAATAAAACACTTTTTACTTTGTTTAACCACTGGATCTTACATTTAATTGTGTGACTAGTTTCGACTATCTAGTAGTCATTCTCAAACTAAAGTAAATACAAATTACACGTTAAAAATTATTTATACGGCTTCGAAGAGAGGGGTGTACATTAGGTCAACCTGGTCATTAAGAATAGTTACTTTGTAGATTATGTGCAGTCGAAAAATAAATTCGGTAGGTGGGAACGTAGACAACACAATACACACGCACACAAAATTCCAGTCCATAAAACAGGTTTCTATAATAAATTGATCAAGAAAATGGGCACTTGTATTTCTTTAAGAACAAATAAATTCCCTGGATGTTTATTTATCAAAAGTTTACAGATAAATAGTAACTCTCTAGATTATACAGGGTGTTCCAGACCACCCGTACACCCCTTTTAAAATTTCGCGGATGAATATTTTTCAAAAACTGAATGTGGGGTATTACTAATGTTCATGTGCTCTATCTAATGACGTATCACTCGATCCCCCCCCTGCCCCCCTGAAGGGGGGGCGGGGGGCAACTTTAAATTTTCAAATGGCAACCCCTATTTTTTATTGCAGATTCGAATTCTCTATAAAAAAATTTTAAGAGTTTATTCGGAACATTTTTTTGTACGACCAACAGGTGGCGCGATTCTGTTTTCCGACGAGTGCACGTTCAAAAGTGACGGAGAAGTGAACAGCTGGAACTGCCGCTACTGGGCCACGGAAAACCCTCACTAGTTGCGAGAACGAGACCATCAACGGGTTTGGAAGATCAACGTCTGGTGCGGAATCATCGGAGATAAAATAATTGGCCCTTATTTTATTGAGGGTAATTGGAATGGAGCATCATACGCATCTCTACTAAACGAAGAACTCCCCGTTTTGATGGAGAATGTTCCTCTGCAGCTGCGCCAGGAGCTTTGGTTCCAGCAGGACGGATGCCCGGCCCATACTTCCAGACTGGCTCGCGCTCAACTAAATACCATGTTTCCGAATAGATGGATCGGCAAATATGGTCCGGTGCCTTACCCTCCTCGATCGCCAGATCTGACCGTCTTGGATTATTATTTCTGGGGCAGAATTAAAGATCTAGTGTATCAACAGCGGCCTACCACGAAGAACGACATGGAGCAGCGGCTAACGAACGCGATGCAGTCCCTCGATGCCTAGGAAATTCAGGCCGCAGTCGATTCGTTTCCAGCCAGAGTCCGTGCTTGCATTACGCAGAATGGGGCTCAATTTGAACACCTCCGGCATTAACGGTATTAATAGTACCTTTTGGTTCATATTCTAGTGTGTTTAAAGCATAATCACACTTTAGAGATAGAATCTAGAATTTTGACTCTACAGAACATTTTTAGTTTGTTGAACCGTTTGGCATTTAATTTAATTACTATAAAAAACAAACACCTAATACTTGAAATAACAACATTTTTCATAGTAAGTTGGTTTCCTAAAAAATTAATTTTCTCAGAGTTTCTTCTAATTAAAAAATCTGAATGGTACATTTAATGATAAACTCGATTAAATTGTTTTGTTCGCAGTTTTTGGCATAGGACAAGCGGACAGGTTCTCGCAACGACGGCTGCCTGAATCCGGCTATCCCAACACGAAGAAGACCCAGCTGTCAATTTCCCTCATTAAGTTTTGTAAGAATATTCATTCGCGTACAATGCTAAAATTCGTTAAAAATGTATTAAAAAGTCGTTTTTTGCTATTGTGTCGCCACTTGTTGGTCGTACAGAAAAATGTTCTGAATAAATTGTTGATATTTTTTAATTGAAAATTCTAATCTGCAATTACAAATTGGGGTTTCCATTTAAAAATTTAAAGTTGCCCCCGCCCTTTTTCAGGGGAGGCAGGGGGGGTTGAGTGATACTTCATTAGATAGAGCACATGAACATTAGTAATACCCCGCACTGAGTTTTCGAATAATATTCATCCACGTACGGTCCTAAACTATCAAAAAAATTTATTGAAAAATAGTTTTTTGCGATCGTAGCGCCACCTGTTAGTCGTACAAAAAATGTTCCGAATAAATTCTTAATATTTTTTTTATAGAGAATTTGAATCTGCAATAAAAAATAGGGGTTGCCATTTGAAAAGTTAAAGTTACCCCCTGTCCCCTTTCAGGGGGGGCAGGGGGGGTCGAGTAATACGTCATTAGATAGCGCACATGAACATTAGTAATACCCCGCACTGAGTTTTCGAATAATATTCATCCACGTACGGTCCTAAAATATCAAAAAAATGTATTAAAAAGTAGTTTTTTGCGATGGTAGCGCCACCTGTTGGTCGTACAAAAAAATGTTCCGAATAAACTCTTAATATTTTTTTATAGAGAATTCGAATCTGTAATAAAAAATAGGGGTTGCCATTTGAAAATTTAAAGTTGCCCCCCGCCCCCCCCTTCAGGGGGGCAGGGGGGGTCGAGTGATACGTCATTAGATAGAGCACATGAACATTAGTAATATCCCCCATTCAGTTTTTGAAAAATATTCATCCGCGAATTTTTAAAAGGGGTGTACGGGTGGTCTGGAACACCCTGTATGTAGTCGTCAAATGAATAACATAGGCCACACAATACACACACACACAAATAAAATTCAATTCAGAAAAGCAGATTTCTATAATAGATTGGTTGAGATAACGGCGACTTGTATTTCTTTAAATACAAATAAATTCTCCTAATGTTTATTTATAAAACGTTAGCAAAAAATAGTAGCTTTTTAGATAATGTGCGGTCGATAAATAAATAACGTAGGTGGGAATGTAGACAACACTATACACACATACAAAATTCCAGTCCGTAAAACAGGTTTCTATAATAAATTGATGGAGGTAATGGGCACTTGTATTTCTTTAAAAACAACTAAATTCCCTTGATGTTTATTTATTAAACGTTTACAAATAAATAGTAGCTTCAATAAAATAAAACACTTTAACTTTGTTTGTATAACACAATAATTTTATTTCCGTGACTGCAGTTTCAGCAAGTTGAGTTGCCGAAGCTGCAGTCACGAAAATAAAAATATTGTGGTATACACAAAGTTCAAGTGTTTTATTTTATTAAATTAACTTATATAGCGAAGTAAAAGCCTCCACCGTTCATAATTTAAATAGTAACTTTCTTGTAACTCAATCAATCAACTTCTTGTAATGAATTGCGTAGGCAACCCAATATGCACGCAGATGCACAAACAAAATTCAAGTCGGTAAAATAGACTTTTCTATACTATAAAAATATTGTGTTATACAAAGCAAATCAAAGTGTTTTATTTTATTGAACTAACATGTATAACGAAGTAGAAGCCTCCACCGCTCATAATTTAAATGGTAACGTTCTTGTAACTCAATCAATCAACTTGTTGTAATGAATTGCGTAGGCAACCCAATATGCACGCAGATGCACACACAAAATTCAAGTTGGTAAAATAGACTTCTAAACTATAAAAATATTGTGTTATGCAAACAAAGTTAAAGTGTTTTATTCTATTGAACTAACATGTATAACGAAGAAGAAGCCTCCACTGTTCATAATTTAAATAATAACTTTCTTGTAACTCAATCAATCGACTTGTTGTAATGAATTACGTAGGCAACCCAATATGCTCTCAGATGCACACACAAAATTCGAGTCGGTAAAAAAGACTTCTATACTATAAAAATAATGTGTTATACAAACAAAGTTAAAGTGTTTTATTTGATTGAACTAACATGTATAACGAAGAAGAAGCATTCACCGTTCATAATTTAAATAATAACTTTCTTTTAACTCAATCAATCGACTTTATGTAATGAATTACGTAGGCAACCCAATATGCACTCAGATGCACACACAAAATTCGATTATGTAAAAAAGACTTCTATACTATAAAAATATTGTGTTATACAAACAAAGTTAAAGTGTTTTATTTGATTGAACTAACATGTATAACGAAGAAGAAACACTTACCGTTCATAATTTAAATAATAACTTTCTTGTAACTCAATCAATCGACTTGTTGTAATGAATTACGTAGGCAACCCAGTATGCACTCAGATGCACACACAAAATTCGAGTCGGTAAAAAAGACTTCTATACTATAAAAATATTGTGTTATACAAACAAAGTTAAAGTGTTTTATTTGATTGAACTAACATGTATAACGAAAAAGAAGCATTCACCGTTCATAATTTAAATAATAACTTTCTTGTAACTCAATCAATCGACTTGTTGTAATGAATTACGTAGGCAACCCAGTATGCACTCAGATGCACACACAAAATTCGAGTCGGTAAAAAAGACTTCTATACTATAAAAATATTGTGTTATACAAACAAAGTTAAAGTGTTTTATTTGATTGAACTAACATGTATAACGAAAAAGAAGCATTCACCGTTCATAATTTAAATAATAACTTTCTTGTAACTCAATCAATCGACTTGTTGTAATGAATTACGTAGGCAACCCAATATGCACTCAGATGCACACACAAAATTCGAGTATGTAAAAAAGACTTCTATACTATAAAAATATTGTGTTATACAAACAAAGTTAAAGTGTTTTATTTGATTGAACTAACATGTATAACGAAGAAGAAACATTTACCGTTCATAATTTAAATAATAACTTTCTTGTAACTCAATCAATCGACTTGTTGTAATGAATTACGTAGGCAAACCAATATGCACACACACAAAATTCAAGACGGTAAAATAGACTTCTATACTAGATTGATTGATCAAATTAAATTGACAAATAAAGCACTTACAAAATCTACATTTTGGACGCAAACTGATCATTATGAATGGATTAACACTACTTATTAGTGATTTATTTGTTGACTTAGGTTTCTGTAAAATAATCCGATATTCGATATACTGATTTTTCTACTTAAGGATTAATTAATTTTCACATTCAATAAATTTTGTTTTAAAAACAAATGCGTTTTTGTTTCAGCTCATTTCTGATAAACAAAAAGTTCTTAGAAAATTAATTCATTTCAACATTAATTATAATTCAGTTTCCCAATTAATTAAATCCGGGAAAGCGGAGCCAACTTCATTCCGGTCCAGTTGTGGGTTGTTGAACAAAATGGACGCCCGTTTGCATTTTTGTGCTTAAAAATGTTAATAGAACCCGGATAAATCGACGAGATTTCCCAGCAAAGTAATCGAAAACCGCGCGGAGTGTCCCCCCGAGTGTACCAAGCGTTTTAATTCAACGGAGAATGCCCAGTTTGTGTTGATTTCCCGTGTTACGTGAATTGTATGTCAACAATAATGGCCGTCGAAAAATCCTGCGGCACGTAAACGATCACTTGATCGCCCGGTTGTGTGTGTTTGACAATTGCAATTTTCACCGGATTTTCCTGCATTGCGTTACAACATCACGGTGCAAGATGGCGGAGTCGAATTCGACGAAACCGAAGTGAGTATTGCGGAAAAGTGTTTGTGTTCGTTAAAAAGGGGAAATCTGTGAAATATGTGTGTTTGTGTTTTTATAGGATTATGGTCTTTCGACCCACTTGGGATGAGTTTAAGGATTTTTCTAAGTACGTCGAGCACATGGAATCGCATGGGGCTCACAAAGCTGGATTAGCGAAGGTAAATGATAAAAAAAAATTCTGCACCTAAAATAGGGCATTCTTGATATTGTTTAGAAAATTATATAGTATTTATAATTGTAAGAGTTATTGTTTTTCTGTTAATAAGTTATACTTAAAATAAAAAATTCTGTGTACATTTAAATTGACATAATTAAGCAACGTCAACCACTATTGTTTTTTAAATCTGTAATTTGTTTGCCGTTCTCTTTGTGGTACATCTTCATAACAATTTAATTAAAGCACTTAATTTTGTTTTACCACTTTTATTTTTACTTTTCAGTGACTATAGTTTCGACTACAAGTTAGTCATTATCAAACTTAGTGACACTTAGTGAACACTTAGTTTGATAATGACTAGCTTTAAGTCGAAATTATAGTCACTGAAAAGTAAAAATAAAAGTGGTAAAACAAAGTTAAGTGTTTCACTATTGTTTTGTTTTATAAATAAAAACAAAACAATAGTTGTTGACTTTGCTTAGTTATGTCAAATTAAATGTACACGGATTTTTTTATTTTAATTTTCATTTCGTTTCATTTATTAACGGAATCTCCTTTTACTTAAATTTATAATATTAGTATATTTATGTATACAGAGTGGATAACAGAAAAATAACAATTGTATTAGACATGTTCATGTTACTCTTACTTTACGCGAGTTAAAATGATAATACGAAAAATATACTAAAGAGTGAATACATTATTTACAGATAAAATCAACAAATCGGTACAAAGACAAATACATAAACAACTAATAAATTGTACAAATTATACATATCCTGATGCTTACTCTGTAAATATTCAGGCGTTGTTTTTGAAATGTGTTCAATTTAAAGCTTCTAACGAGTGTTTCCACTCCCAGGTTAAGCATGAAGTAAAATTTCGAGTTTAGAAAAGCCTGAAAATTTGGATTTGCCGGGCGGAGCGAAGCGAGCCCGGCAAATCCAAATTTTCAGGCTTTTCTAAACTCGAAATTTTACTTCATGCGCCACTGGTGTAAAACACTGGTTTTAAATGTAGTTCAAAGTATACTATCTAAGCAGTATTTTACAGTAGCATGTTTTAAACTTCATTTGAAATCAGTGTTTTATATCGGTGGCGCATGAAGTAAAATTTCGAGTTTAGAAAAGCCTGAAAGTTTGGTTTGGTCGCTCCGCTGCGCTACGCGACCAAACCAAACTTTCAGGCTTTTCTAAACTCGAAATTTTACTTCATGCTTAACCTGGGAGTGGAAACACTCGTTAGAAGCTTCAAATGACCTTTAATTTGAGATACGTATGCTTCAAAAAAAATGTTCCTGCATGTGTAATACACGTCTAAAACATGGAAATATTATGAAATTCAAAATTTCCTGCATGTATAATATGCACCTAAAACATGGAAATATTGTGAAATTCAAAATGTACTAATAGGTTCAATTTGAAGCTGATTCCAATTTAGGGTCAAAATATTTTGCTTTAGAATTCTAAAGCAGCATATATTGAACTTTAATTGAAATCAGTGATTTATACCGGTGGCCCATGAAGTAAAATTTCGAGTTTAGAAAAGCCTGAAATTTTACTTCATGGTTAATCTGGGAGTGGAAACAGTTGTTAGTAGCTTCAAATTGAACCTATTTAAAAAAACGTATATGAAAGAAAAATTCACTGCATTTGTTTGTTTTAATTTATTTCATTGTATTCTAAGCAAATATTTATTTCAAAGTATTTTAATTTTGATAACATAAGTTTGTTTATTATGGTTTTTGTTAGCAATTTATGTTTATGTTCATTATGTAATTGGAGCCTCGAAACAAAGTAAAGCATGAATCAATTTTTGTTTAGATTGTGGTTATTAATTAAAGTATCATAACCGCAATTCATACACATCAAATGAATTTTGTTTATAACACTGATTGGTATGTTAATAGATTAACAATATTGGTCCCGTTCATCAAAGACAACAGTTGAGAGTTTACTGCTAAATGTTGGCGAATTCTCTGATGACCGGATTGTTGATCGTAAACGTGTTTGGGATGTTTGCAATCGTACGAAATAGACCGACCGGAGTACCGTTCATTAGATACCAACATACATTACAAACAAATCCAAACATGTTGAATGTTGAACATTTTGATGAATGGGCCTATTGATCTAACTGTCATACCTGCAATTAATACACATTAAATGAATTTTATTTATAACACTGATTGATACGTTAAGGTTATACCGCCGCCGGAATGGGTGCCTCGCAAGTCGGGTTACAACGTCGACGATATGGATACCGTTATTCCGGCGCCCATCTGCCAGGTCGTCACGGGCAAACAGGGGCTCTACCAGCAGATCAACATCCAGAAGAAGTCCATGACTGTCCAGCAGTACAGAGATCTCGCCAATTCGGAACGGTACAACACACCGCGCCACTTCGATTACGAGGACTTGGAGCGGAAGTATTGGAAGAACATCACGTATATCGCTCCGATTTACGGAGCTGACGTTTCTGGTAGTCTCACCGATAATACAGTAAATGTAAGTGTCATTTTTACAAATAAATTGATTGTGAGTTACGTGAAGATCAAATTAATTTAACGAATAAAGCACTAATAACCTTTCTTTACACTTTTATTTGAATTACCAAATGTACATTTCGGACACAAAGTGACCATTATCAATGGATTAACACTGTGTTAATCCATTGATAATGGTCACTTTGTGTCCAAAATGTACATTTGGTAATTCAAATAAAACTGTGAAGAAAGGTTATTAGTGCTTTATTCGTTAAATGTCATTTTTACTATAGATAAAAACGGGGATTCTTCTAATACGTGGAATTTGCCTTTTTCGATATTTTGTTCCAAGTTCCCATTACAACTCTTTAATCTTCGGAATGTGCTGGTACTAAATAGTAACTTTGTAGGTTATGTGCATCCGTCAAATGAATTACATAGGCAACACAATATGCACACACACCAAATTCAAGTCGGTAAAA
This sequence comes from Philonthus cognatus, assembly GCA_932526585.2. Classification (NCBI taxonomy): domain Eukaryota; kingdom Metazoa; phylum Arthropoda; class Insecta; order Coleoptera; family Staphylinidae; genus Philonthus; species Philonthus cognatus. Next base: position 145,246,103 of record OW052242.1, read on the forward strand.
CAGATTTCTATAATAGATTTCTTCTAATACATGGAATTTGCCTTTCTTGGTATTTTGTTCCAAGTTTCCATTTCAACGGTTAAATCTTCCAAATGCACTGGTACTAAATAGTAACTTTGTAGGTTATGTGCATCCGTCAAATGAATTACGTAGGCAACACAATATGCACACTCACAAAATTTAAGTCGGTAAAACAGATTTGTATAATAGATTGATTGAATGAGTTACGATTAAATTAAATTGACACCACCAAGTTCATTTTTCAAGTATTTTATCTATGGAATGCGCCGCTACTGAAAACTTTCACGCATTCGAAAAAGAAACAAATTGATTACATTTTGACGTTTTAACATGTTGACAGCGGCTTTTTCATCTCATGCCACTTTTTGAGTTTAATTCATTTTTCACGTGGACGCATATGGCCGTTTAGTTGTTGCCATGGATACCTTGCTTTTGGCTGGGCGATCATTTTCACTATAGATAAAAACGGGATTCTTCTAATACCTGGGTCTCCAAACTATCTTCTTCGCGGGCCACAAATACAATTCTACATAATAAAGTCGGCCAAGATCTGATTAATTTTATAAAATTATGAAAAATTTAAGGAACAATTGTTACAATATTTCAAAATATGACATTTACAAAAAAAAATACAAACAATCGCGGGCCCGATTCATGCAAGTCGCGGGCCGGATTTGGCCCGCGGGCCGTAGTTTGGAGACCACTGTTCTAATACATGGAATTTGCCTTTCTCGATATTTTGTTCCAAGTTCCCATTTCAACTCTTTAATCTTTGAAATAGTACTAAATAGTAACTTTGTAGGTTATGTGCATCCGTCAAATAAATTACGTAGGCAACACAATATGCACACACACCAAATTAAAGTCGGTAAAACAGATTTCTATAATAGATTGATTGAATCATTTACGATCAAATTAAATTGTCGCCATTAAGTTCACATTTCAACTATTTTATCTATGGAATGCGCCGCTACTGGAAACTTTCACTCATTCGATAAAGGAACAAATTGATTACTTTTTGACGTTTTAACACGTTGACGCCGGCGTTTTTCATCTCATGCCATTTTTTTAGTTTAATGCATTTTTCACATGGACGCATATGGCCGTTTAGTTGTTGCCATGGATACCTTGCTTTTGGCGATGGCAAAAATCACACCCGAGATTAATTTACAGAATGTTAATAATTTCTTAGAGGGGCGCTTTAGAATAATGGACGGGGCATTAAAATGATGTTACGGGTGTGGCATTGATGATAAAACAAAGGTATGAGATCAATGAACAGCTAAAATCACGCATGGAAAATGTTAAATTGGAGGTTAAAATATGATTTAGGTGAAAGCTAGTCACGTGACCCTTTCTGATAATTTTGTGGGTTCAAGGTTATCCCTTAATGCTGTAAGTCATTTTTGATATGGACAGGCTACTGCAACGATATGGGAGCTAAAATGGAACTACGAGTCTGGAGTTAACAATTTTGATCATAAATCATGGGTATAGTGTGCGTACATCTGCAGAATCACGTGCCAAAAATGCCCATTTTGAGGTTAAATTCTGACTATAGCGACAGGTGATCATGTGGCCCAGTTCACGGGGTTCGAGGCTAATTTTTCTCGTTAGTGGGACCCCTCGAAAAATTACATTAAATTGCATGTACCACCGGTGGTACACACCAGTGTCAACGTGTTAAAGTTAGTTTGGTTGCCTATAACTGCAACAAAAAGCATTCTAACTTAACCAGTTTCATCTAACCTAACCTTAGTGCTTGTTATCTAACCTAACCCTTGTGCTTGTTATCTATCCTAACCAGTTTCATCTAACCTAACTTTAGTGCTTGTTATCTAACCTAACTAGTTTCATTAGTTCACACCAAAGTTCCATTGCGTTTTTTTTATGTACCCATACATAGGGAAATGTATACCGAAAAGAAGAATGTATTTATTAAGACTCGGGTTTCAATAAGTTCAATGTAGTTAAGTTTGATAAATTTCAATGATTCTACGATTAAAAAAAAAAACATAGAAATACTTCTGTCGTTATTTGAATATAATCCTTTTCAGGAATGGAATATAAATCGTCTGGGTACAATTTTGGACTTGGTCAACGAGGATTACGGTATTTCCATCGAGGGAGTCAACACGGCTTATCTGTATTTCGGCATGTGGAAGACGACTTTTGCTTGGCACACCGAGGATATGGATTTATACTCGATTAATTACCTCCATTTCGGAGCACCAAAGACATGGTTAGTTTGTTATTTCAGTAAAGGGGAGCTTTTCTAAGCAGCGTGTTTTGTGCACCGCATGTAATGTAATATGCTTAACGCACCTGCTGGCACTCCTCAGTAGAATGTAATGCTATTGTTCTCTTACAGAGCGCTATATGTTTCACGTCAGCGTTGTATGTATAATAACCAAAATGATTATTAAATGTATCTTATTTAATTATTATTATACAGGGTGATGATTTGTTTGGGTATACATAGGGATCTAACATGTAAAACCACATATATGCATTTTCCTGCTTCCCGGGTCATTTAAGAGGAAACATACAAAAGTAAACAAAAAAATAATAAAAAAATCCTATGTATTCAGGTCACTATTTGGTTAAAATCCGACGTCGTTTACTTTTTTTAACCAATTTTTTTAATATACGGAAATTTAATAAATTAGCACTTTTATATAAATAAAACAATTTAAACACTTTCAAATATATATTGTGCATTCCCTACAATTGTTTCGCCACACTGTGGCTTCTTCAGGCGAAGAAATAATAAGTAAAACAATTGTAGTGAATGCACAATATATATTTGAAAGTGTTTAAATTGTTTTATTTATATAAAAGTGAAGATGAACTTTCAACATTTATCAGCCTTATCAATCATTTTTTTAATAAATTAGCCTCAAGTCGGGTATAAGAAAATAATGTGGGTATTAACAGCAAGTTATTATGGCTATTTACAAGTCTAATACTTGACTTTTATGCCTAAAACCATTAACGCAGCATCCGTATTTTGTTTTATTTATATAAAAGTGAAGATGAACTTTCAACATTTATCAGCCCTATCAATCATTTTTTTAATAAATTAGCCTCAAGTCGGGTACAAGAAAATCATGTGGGTATTAACAGCAAGTTATTATGGCTATTTACAAGTCTAATACTCATGATTTTCAAGACTGGATAAAAAATAGTAAACGACTTCGGATTTTAACTTAATAGCGACCTATGTCTCCTCTAAAATCACTCGGGAAGCAGGAAAATGCATAAATGTGATTTTAAATCCCTATGTAAACCTGATCGCATTAACACCCAGTATACTATCTGTATACCATTGAAAGTCTAAACATTTATTGTAACAGTACTAATATAGGAGAAAAAAAATAGTATTACATTCCTACTGAGGAGTGCCAGCATATTGCGCTAAGCGTATTATGTTGTCCGTGGTACACAAAACACACTTCTTAGTTAAACCCGCCTTAGATCAAAAATCCCTTGACATTATTTACATTTATTTTTACATCTTCTCATTTTATTTTTCTTAGGTATTCGGTTCCTCCGGAGCACGGTAGGCGATTAGAGCGATTGGCCAACGGATTTTTCCCCTCGAGCTACCAATCTTGCCAGGCCTTCTTGAGACACAAGATGACCTTAATTTCCCCGCAGATCTTAAAGCAGTATTCGATTCCATACAACAAGATCACGCAAGAACAAGGGGAGATCATGATAACGTTTCCTTACGGTTATCACGCCGGGTTCAACCACGGTTTCAATTGCGCTGAATCGACAAATTTCGCTGCCCCCAGATGGGTGGAGTATGGAAAGAGGGCGACACAGTGTACCTGCAGTAAGGACATGGTCAAGATTTCGATGGATACTTTCGTGAAACGATTTCAACCAGAGAGGTAAGCAAATAACAGTAAATGTGCAGTATACGTCGGTGACCTTGAACAGAGATAATCGATATTCTAAGCGGGCCATAGATTAACGTGCATGAGTCGCCTATTTCCAAAAACCTCCTTTAAATAAATATGGGGTGTTTGAAACAGGCGATATATACATCGTACCAGTCTATTCGTTCATGTACGATAGTGTATGGGTAAATAAATAAATTGATTGTAAGTTACGTGAAGATCAAATTAATTTGACGAATAAAGCGCTAATAACCTTTCTTCGCGGTGTTGAGTGTTAATCCATTGGTACTGGTCACTTTGTGTCCGAAATGTACATTTGGTAATTCAAATAAAAGTGTGAAGAAATGTTATTAGTGCTTTATTCGTTAAAGTGTATGGGTAAATTTGTACTCACTTGTATTTGTTTTAATACAAATAATTTGTCTCAATGTTCACTTATTAAACGTTTACAAAAAAAAAATAGTAACTTTGTAGGTTATGTACAGTGGTTAAATGAATAATAACGTAGGCAACACAATATACTGACACACAAAAGTCGAATCGTAAAACAGATTTCTGTAATAGATTGAATTAGTTACGATCAAATTAACCTACATTTTAAAATGCCCATAAAATACATAATTATTAAGTATAAATGAAATTATCCAATTCTTGGTTGCAGAATACTTCAAACATTAAAAGTGCGATTCTTTATTAGGAATCAAACCAGAAATGTTAGCAACAAAAAATTTGAAATTAGAACATGGCTACTTTATAGGAATTTGTTTTTATCAGTTATATGAAGATTTGAACCAAACTTGGAATGAAAACACTAACACAGAAAGTGTTTATAGTAATTTCACATTTCCATTTGTTTGTGTCTTGTGCACCAGGGGGGGTTCTCAACATTTTCCAGGTTGCGCCCCCCCCTTCATAACTCCATTTAATTTCGGTTTTTTTAGTTAGATTGAAACACCATTATAACCTTATTTCACTTCACCTACTCTTCAGGAAATCTGTTGTGCTCCCCCTGACATTTTGCTGCGCCCCTTTAATGTGGCGTGCCCCCCGGTTAAAAACCCCTGATCTAAGGTGTTTTTGTCTAGTTCTAGTTTCACTTTGTACAAATTTTGACACTTTGAAAATAAAGACATATTATTATTATTTTTAATTAGGTATGAGAAATGGTTACAAGGCTGTGATATTGGTCCGCATCCGGAAGAACCGAACAAACAGTTGGCCGCACCTTTACCAATGGCGCAGGACATCCTCTGCAACAAAAACAACACGGAGTTGCCGAGCAACTTCCCTATCGTGCCGGATAAGCCCCGGCCGGGTAGAAAGGGAAAAATGGCCAGCTCCTATTCAAAGTGAGTGACATGTAGTTAAAATGATCATCGAATGATGATTTAGGCCCAGTTGCACCAAAAACGTTGAACCCGAGTTCAAGCTAAACTTGAGTTCAAGATGACAGTTCCTATTGTTCTAACACTTTGAACTCAAGTTCAGACTTGAACCAGTTCAACTTGTTTGGTGCAACTGGCCGTTAGAGAATAATTTATAAATATCGGGCAATTATTTGAGTGAATGTTCAATTATTAATTCTTCTGCTGCATTATTCGATTCAAATGTACTTCGAACAAGTGTTTCTACTCCCAGATTAAGCATGAAGTAAAATTTCGAGTTTAGAAAAGCCTGAAAATTTGGTTTGGTCGCGTAGCGCGAAGCGCGGAGCGGCCAAACCAAATTTTCAGGCTTTTCTAAACTCGAAATTTTACTTCATGCGCCACCGATATAAAACACCGATTTCAAGCGAATTTCAAAATATACCGATTACGTATGTAGATTATTTATGATTTATAGCATTATAATTAAATAAATTCTAAATAACCCTATTTTACTGAGGCCATTGAGGTTATAACACAGATCTCGTGCATTAAACTAAGGTTAGCACACTATTAAATTATTAGTTGTAAACTAACAATAGTAATCTACTAAAATAGTGTTGCACATAATCGAATTATATTAATAATCGATTATTAGAATTCGAATTCTAATAATCGATTATTAATATAATTCGAATTTTAATAATCGATTATTAATATAATTCGATTATGTCCAACACTATTTTAGTAGATTACTATTGTTAGTTTACAACTAATAATTTAATAGTGTGCTAACCTTAGTTTAATGCACGAGATCCGTGTTATAACCTCAATGGCCTCAGTAAAATAGGGTTATTTAGAATTTACTTAATTATAATGCTATAAATCATAAATAATCTACATACGTAATCGGTATATTTTGAAATTCGCTTGAAATCAGTGTTTTATATCGGTGGCGCATGAAGTAAAATTTCGAGTTTAGAAAAGCCTGAAAATTTGGTTTGGCCGCTCCGCTGCGCTACGCGACCAAACCAAATTTTCAGGCTTTTCTAAACTCGAAATTTTACTTCATGCTTAATCTGGGAGTAGAAACACTTGTTCGAAGTACATTTTGATTGAATAATGCAGCAGAAGAACTACATTCTCACAAATTCAAACAAAAGCAGGGAAACATAACCTCTAAATTACCTCATTAGAATGAAGTTGGTACACAAGAAAATGCAATGTTGCCACGTTCATTTTATCAGTTCTATCACAGTTCATATATGTCCAGTTAGCCAGTCTCTATAAAATTTGGTAACCGCGTTTGGATGCTGCATCCAGAAGTGATTGGTGCATATAGTCATCTGTCTTTTTCTCACCCCACATCCTGCCCATAAGCATTGGCCTCCCCTTGGTTCTAATAATAAGGCTGTTTATTATTTCTGTAGTGACTTTTCTCTGACCGACTTTCCTGCTGACCTTCGGGCTCAACTGATGGAGGAAGATATGGCTGCCAACGACGACATTATTCCCGATGAACAGCAAATGGAGGTTCTCGAAGATATTTGGCTCAAAGCTGGAGAAATCGGTAAGTTAATTTCGACTTCCTTATACATTATTAATTGCATTTCTCATATATCACATTACATTTTTTGTTCTACATAATATGGATCTTTCTTTATTATAACTTCTTTTTGACATCCAACTTTTTTTGTTTTCATTCCTTTCAATTTTTTTTTTTGTTATAATTTCATAAACTTCACTTTCATCAAATAATTTTCATTTTCATCAAATCATTTTCACTTTTAAAAATTTAATAGTTGAGGCTGTTACTTGGTGAAATTCCATAATAACACACTTGGTTAAGATTTCATTGTTTATTGATTGACATTCCAACAATTGTTTCGCCACACAGTGGCTTTATCAGGCAGATGAATAATTATTCATCTGCCTGATGAAGCCACTGTGTGGCGGAACAATTATTGCAGTGTCAACTAATAAACAGTAAAATCTTAACCAAGTGTGTTATTTACTAAATATTTTCACTTTTATCAAATTATTTTCACTTTTATCAAATAATATTCACTTTTATCGAATGATTTTTAGTTACTTCCCTTTTTATTTTCTATCCTTTTTCTTAAAACTAAAATTAGACATAGATGAGGCTTCAGTGTACGACGCCGGGTACAGAGTCGGCGGTCACCGGAAGAAGGTGAAGCGGCGAGGCCGGCAGTGGGACGACGACAGGCCGTCCCGCAAGAAGCATCACAAAAAACGCGGCTCCAAGGAGAAGAAACAGAACGTTGGCCTGTTCGCAGCGGAAACGGTCCTGGATGAGATCACTGCCAGCGGGTTGTTCACACCGCCGGCGCAGTCGAAGAACAAGAAGGTGTGCGGTCCGATAGTCGCCCCGATCGATGGGGTCAAAGAGGTTACCATGAATCCAGATAAGAAGATTGAGAATATGTTAAGTAAGCGATTATGGGTTTATTTTTAAAATGAGTCATTTAGCCATTGTGTTTTCTTATGTTTTATTCAACACTAGATGTTAGTTACGAAATAATACCATGCGATCATTTGAAAGATGATTTAGGCCCAGTTGCACCAGAAATATTAAACTCAGGTTCAAGCTGAACTCGAGTTCAAGATGACAGTTCCTATTGTTCTAATGCCACTTTGATCTCAAGTTCAGAGTGTTTGGTGCAACTGGCCCTTGAATGATGGAATAAATTTGAGGTTATGGTAAACTATGTGTTGATAGTCAGTAGTGCCAATCTAATTTAAAATTAAAAGCCTACTGCTTTTAATTTTAAATTAGATTGGCACTACTGACTATCAACACATAGTTTACCATAACCTCAAATTTATTCCATCATTCAACTGGCATTCTGGGCAACCGCACAAATAAAATGCCAGCTATTCTAAATCATAATTTTAATAATCGCACGGTAAAATTAAAGTCGCAACAGGAAAAATTCAGTTGTAAAATTTTTTGTTGGCTTTTTTAATAACTTGAAACATTATTGGCCATATACATAGTCCTATGATTAAACTGTTACTAACGTGTAATTAACTAATCACAATTAAGGTGTTACTAAGTATGCCATATGCAAGTCATGTTTTGATACATACTTATAGGTAGTACCAATCTTTAGTCGCTCCTGTCGGCAATATTGTCAGATAGAATCATAGACTAAGAAAAATATTGATGTGAGGGTTGCTATCATCGGCACCTCGCAGCCTAACTTCAAGGTAGGCCTGAGCACGAAGGCACACAAAATTTGAGGTTGGGATCGGGCTTTAGAAATACAAGAAATTGCACGACAAAGTCACCTGTCAATAACGTGTCTCTGGCCTACCCTGAAGTTAGGCTGCGAGCTGCCGCTGGTTGCTATGCACTCTGCCAGAGGAATAGCACACGATTTTTGCGTTCGTTTGCGAACTTTACAACAGTTATTTGAACAAAAACACAGTTCATATTCTAGGGAACGCAAATCTTGGACGCTCACAATCACACGAATGACGTTTGAGGTTAAGTATAATCATATGTGTGACTACATAAGGTTAAGTAAGTATACTTAACCTTATGTAGTCATACGTTAGTCGTGATTAGTGGACTATGCATAAGGCCGTATATTTTTCTTAGATTTACGACTACTTTCAGTATTTGTTTGAGATGCTGTCCAACATTTAATGAATATGAGTCTCAATGCTCAAAGAAATTGGAGGCTTAATTTTGCATAGAAGTCCTTCCTTTAACCCTTTGCAGTCAATTGTCAGTCAGCCTCGACATTGAAATGTTGATATTCGAAGTTCAATTTGCGTGTTTCCACTCCCAGGTTAAGCATAAAGTAAAATTTCGAGTTTAGAAAAGCCTGAAAATTTGTTTAAAGATTTAGGTGTGATATTCGACGATCATTTATCTTTCAATGATCATATTATGAAAATTGTCTCAACCGCCAACCGTTCCTTAGGTTTTATAATACGGAATTGTAAGTCATTTAGGAATATTGGTGCAATAAAAACCCTTTATTTTGCATTTGTGCGTAGTAAACTGGAGTATGCTTCAAGTGTTTGGGATCCACACTACTCTAAGTACTCCTCGATGATTGAAGCTATACAAAAGAGGTTTGTTAAGTATCTCCATTTTAAGAAGTATGGGGCTTATCCTGATTTTAATTACGATTATGCTGCGTTGTTAGATCAATTTGAAATGCACTCCTTAGGATGTCGCCGTAAGGCGAATTTAGTGACAACGCTGTTTAAGGTACTCAATGGTCAAATTGATTGCCCTGAATTGTTGGAGCAACTGAATATATTGGTGCCCTGTAGTGTAAGAACTAAACGTCTATTTCAGCTACCAATACCCAAAACGAACGTACTGGTCAGATCGCCGATGTATTCTATGTGCGCTACGTACAACAAACTCATTAATACAAATACAGATGTGGATATATTCAACTTTAAATCAGCGAAAGAATTCTTCAATGTGATCATTGAGTATCTTTCTTAGTTTATTTTCTTAGTTTTTTTACTTTTAGTTTATTTCTTGTTATTAGCTTAGTAACCTGAAAATTTCGTTTATTTACAATGTTAATTTTCTTTAATTAAAATTATTGTGTTTTTTCTTTATTTGTATTAACTTCAATCTGTAATTGGATCTTGTTCCGTTGGTTGAATAAATAAATAAATAAATAAATGCTTAACCTCAAGCTTTTCTAAACTCGAAATTTTTCTTCATGCGCCACCGGTATAGAACACTCGCTTCAATTGAAGTTCAAAATATGCTACTAAAACAGTACGCTAAAGATGTATATTTGGAACTTCACTTGAAGTCAGTGTTTTGTACCGGTGGCGCATGAAGTAAAATTTCGAGTTTAGAAAAGCCTGAAAGTTTGGTTTGGTCACTCCGCTTCGCTACGCGACCGAACCAAACTTTCAGGCTTTTCTAAACTCGAAATTTTACTTCATGCTTAACCTGGGAGTGGAAACACTCGTTAGAAGCTTCAAATTGAACGCTTTACAAAAACAACGAATGTCTGAAAATTTTATGATCTGTAGTTAATGTAATAAAAATAAAACATAACTGCAAAGAGTCAAGTGTTGGACTACAAAGAAATGGCTCTTTATACAAACCAAAATATTGTACTTATTAATGTTTATAACGTTAGCTTTAATTTCATTTTTAAAAGATCCGGCGTCGATGTCATCTGCTCTATCCGAATGCAACACATCCTCGATTGATATAATCATTCAAGAAGCTGCTAAGGAACACGAGCGCTACCTAAAACAGCGATATCTAAGCGAGCCCAGCGACAAACCCATACAGACACCGAAACAGCCCAACTTTTCCGACGCCTTCCTGCAGTTCATAACAAAGTCGACTGATGCGACGAAACCACAAACACTTGATATAAAGAAACCGCAAACACTCGAGTCTGGTTCAAAAATCAGCCCATCTCCATCGACACCAGGTGAGGCAATTAAAACCCCGAAGAAGCGCGGCAGAAAACCGAAAAGTCTGCTGTTGGACACGAGCAACATGCCCGTGTTGACGAGGCAAGTACTACCCAGGGCGAGTTCCATCGAGCACGAGCAAATGCCGACGCTGGAGAGCCAAAAGGAGGCCGTGTTAAAAATGCAGGTTTTGCAAAAGGATTTGCCCTTGGGTGAAGGTTTCCAGAACGTACAATTCGACGGGCAGGCCGAAAAGAAGAAACGGACACCGAAAAAAGCCAGCCCTCAGAAAGAGAAGCAGGTTTACGTAGGTCCCGACGGCCAGAAGTATTACATCAAGCAACAATCGAATAGCGGGAAGTTGAAGCATTCACCGATTCCGCACAACGAGGTTAGGACGTTGGTCGTGGAGGCTCCGATTTTGTTAAGTAACGATCAGTTGAAAACGCCCGTGTATGAAAACAAGTACACGATAGAGGTGGTGCCAAATGTTCAACATCAAAACCAACTTTTGAAATCCGAGGCGGTCCAACAACAAAACAAACTTTTGAAATCCGAGGCGGTCCAACAACAAAACAAACTTTTGAAATCCGAGGTTGTCCAAAACAAACTTTTGAATTCAGAGGCGCACCAATACCAAAACAAACTTTTGAATACAGAGGCGGTCCAACCCCAAAACAAACTTTTGAATACAGAGGCGGTCCAACCCCAAAACAAACTTTTGAGTTCAGAGGCGGTCCAACATCAAAACAAACTTTTGAATTCAGAGGCGGTCCAACAGCAAAACAAACTTTTGAGTTCAGAGGTGGTCCTACAGCAAAACAAACTTTTGAATTCAGAGGCGGTCCAACAGCAAAACAAACTTTTGAATCCAGAGGCGGTGCAACACCAAAACAAACTTTCGAATTTAGAGGCGCTCCAACAGCAAACGAAACTTTTGAAATCCGAGATGATCCAATACCAAAACAAACTTATGAAATCGCAGCACCCAAACCGATTTCTGAAACCGGAAACGATGCCTAACGTCGAATTACAGAATAAACTGATGAATTCAGATGTGGTCCAGAATGTCAAGCATTACAACTTGGAAGTCGCACCGGCTGTTCAGCATCAGAACAAACTTCTGAAAACGGGCGACGGAAAAGTGTACACGATGAACATCACAAACCCGGCGCCATGCGTTATCGAGGAGATTAAACCGAAGCAGATGCAGATTATTCAGGACGTGTCGAACGCCACCGGGCAGAACGTGAGCTATCACATCATGCAGAACGCTTCGCAGCCGACTTACAATTACCCCCAGCTATCAATTCCGGAAACTGGTGACGCGGAAGATGTCGATTACACTCAAGGTGAATACCCACAGCAAAATTGTAATAATAATAAACCCGCGACTAATACGAATTGTCCAACAGTAAACGATAAAAATGATGTTAAGAGTAAGTCAGTTGGTGATTATTCAGGGGGGGGTGGAAATGAAACTATGCAAGCGGAGATTTGTGCTAAAAATAAATTCCCAGTGCAAAATGATCCAATCCAAAATAATTTAAAAAGTAAGCCGGTACAAGTTTGTCTAAATTCTGATGGTAAATTAATAAATGATCAAATAATAGGTACAGTTTCGAGCAGTGCCGTTGGCGGTGCTGGTGATTATTCCGACCCGGGCAGTTCGACGACGGACGAGGCGCCGAGCCTAACCGGTGTTGTCACAGAGGTAACTCCGCAAAACAACGATTGCATTCTTAAAAACTCGCCTGATTCGTGTTATTTCAGTTCGAATAGCCAAGACATTCTGCCGGCGGCCGGCGAACAAAAAAAAACTGTAAATAGTGTTGTTGTAGATGTTGACAGGCAGGAGGGTGGTGCGGGCGCGAACCGAACTTTGCACAGAAAGTGGGGGCGGCCGAAGGGCAGTAAGAATCGGAAGAAGGCCGCGTTGGGGTTGTCGGGGGAAGACGGGGCGGATTTTAGGCCGACGCGTAAATTAAAACCGACGGCGAAAATGTTCTCGGCGTTGCGCCACGGCGGGGAGATGCTGGGCGGGAAACTTTTCGGTCGGTTTCACAAGCACAGGAGGAGTATGGGGAAGCCGCTAGCGCCGTGCTTTACGCCGTGCTCGGTGAAGCTGAATGACTGTCTCAAAGGAGTCAACGACGAGGAGAAGGAGCGGCTGCTAAGCACGTGCCCCAGGTTGGAGATGGACGAGGACAGTGACGACGAGAGCGGCGGGTCGCATAATTATTATAATGGCGGGGTAAGGCTTTTTAAAATATTTTTCTGATCATGCTAGATCCTTGCTTCACGCACCACAACACATTATCCTCATATCACATTTGTACTACAATAGGCAGACAACGCTCTAAATTAATTTCATTCATCTGGCTTATACAGAATATTTCTTCCGATGATGAGTCATTAATTAACCTAATGATGAATTAAAATTTCAAGTTTTGAAAATCCTGAAAATTTGGATTGTGTTCAGTATTCCGGCACCAGATACTCACAGACGCGTTTCGATGTGTCCGATATATTGATATTTTTATAAATATCATGATATCATTCCTGAACCCTGTTGCAAATCATCTGCTTAGCATGCCATAAAAAAATCTGCGTTCTGCTTTATCATTTATTTATGTGTTGCACAGAAAATGATAAGGTACAACGTGTCGGACCCGGTGTGGGCGAAACGGTCGGACGGGGCGTTTTACAAGGCGGTCATCGCAGCGCGGTTGAAGTACTGCACGCACGCCGTCTACTTAATAGACAGGAAGTGCCTCTGCGTCGACGTTCTCAAGAAGCACTTCCGGGAGGACAAACCGATCATCGGCAGTTTCGTCAGGCTCTATTACAAGGGCGAGGACATCGAGGGGCTGTACTTGGGCAAAAACAGTTCACCTGTTTTTAAGGTAAACAAATCGATCGACTATTTCCGAAACCTCATAAGTCCCGATTTTACAAAAATGGACCCTTGTAATTCAGATATTATTAATTTACCAATACTAGTATACAGGGTGGGGCATTTAACGTGTTTTTCGCAAATATTTCAAAAACAAACCATTTTACGCAAAAATAACCTCAGTGAAAAATAATCGTACAGAAGGGGGCCATAATTATGTAATATTGGTTTTCTCACAGGTGGCGCTGTTGTCGCTAAAACAATGTTAACTAATCTTTTTTAACGGGAACCCCTATATTTGATTGCAGATTCAGATTCCTCGTAAAAAAATAGCAATCATTTTTTTAACTTATTTTTTTGTCAGCCTGATGTAAAGTAAATTCTTCTTATTTTTTACGAGAAATCCGAAACTGAAATCAAAATAGGGGTTCCCATTAAAAATAATTGAGTTGACCTCGTTTTAGCGACAACCTGTTATATTACACCTGTTATATTACATAATGATGACCCCCTCCTGTACAATTATTTTTCATTCAGGTCATTTCTGCGTAAAATGCTTTGTTTTAGAAATATTTGCGAAAAACACGTTAAATGCCGCACCCTGTATACATCTACATAAAATACATTTATTCATGCTGTTAGCCTTTTGTTTAGTTATGAATAGAAGTGGTGAGTCTAGTGATGTTTACAGGTGAGTTTTGAGGATGGCAGCACTGACATAGTCAGGAAGGAAGGACTGATGAACGTCACCAGCAAATATCCCCAGAAACTTGAGCACACTTTAGGGTAGGTATCATTTTGTTCAATTTAACATTACAATTAAATATTAGGTTTGTTAATTTGTACTGCACTCAAATTTAACGGTTTTGGTGCAACCAAAACAGTTGAATTTGAATTCAAGATGACAGTTCCTATTGTTCTAATGTCACTTTGAACTCGAATCGAGAGTTGAACCAGTTCAATGTGTTTGGTGCAACTGGCCCTAAGTTGAGCTGAGTTCAGATTGGTGACGTCACTAGTTCATGTTAGTATACATCATAGGTTTTTAACCTTAATTTGCCCACCGCCCACTTTGACAATTTTTTTTTCTAGAGCCCCGCCCCCAATTATTTTTACTTACTATCTGTCGCAAATCTGAAACGCTATTGCCATGATTATATTTAAACGTGTAATATTATAAGCCCTCTAATTTTTTCTGGGTTTTCTACTGCCCCCCTGAAAGTCTCAAACGCCCACAGGGGGGGGGGCATTATCGTCCACGTTGAGAACCTATAGTATACATGATCTGAACTTTACATTGACAATGGCAAATGTTTGGTGTTTTAAGTGCAACTAAACTCGTAAAAACGAAAACAGTGCAGTTCACATCACAAACAGATTCAGTGCAAAAAGTGTACACTAGTTCATGCAACAAACACACAAATATAACAAATATAATCAATTTGCATTTTTTTTAATGTGTTAGTACTTATAAACTCACAATAAATTAATTTTCCAGGGTCGAACTCCCACAACTTCAACCTTTCGAATCACCGTGTGATTAATAATTTTATTTCATTTCTCTTTATAATGTAATTTTTTTTTCTTCTTTTTTTTCTGTAAAGACTGACCGAAAATGTTTAGTATGTATTTATGATTATTTGAAATTCAACACAGAAACAGACACACACCCACACTCACAGGATTTAATCTAATTTAAGTACAAATTAATGTGATTTATATTCCTACTTCAAAGTAGTGTCCACGTTTTCTGTGTATGTAAATATAATTAAATATCATGTTTGTTTTATATTATCAAATTCCAGATTTATTATATTATCATAAGTCCAGAGCCTTTATACATGATCGAACAGTTTCAAATGAAGCGCCAAACCATCGCAAGTTATTTTTAATGGTGATTATTCCACTCAAAGTAAAAAAAAAAGACCTTTATTGGCATAATAATATATGACATCTACACTAATCGCTACCCCCTCTCTTTCTCCTGCTTTCCCTCCCTTCCCCCAACTTCTACAGCGTCCTTCCCCCGGCCCCATCCTCTCTCATCCATTCTGTCACTCTTCTATTCCCACCCATTCCTCCTTCACCCCCTCGCACTCCTCCGCCAATTGACTCCACGTATCCCTCCCCCGCTCACACATTACACACTTTCCATACTCTTCCCCCATCCACATCTTCCTTCCTCTCTCCTTGACCCACACCTCGTCCTCACCAGCGCTACCCTTTCGTTCCTACTCCATCCCCTCTCCACCAAATACCTCGGCATTCTCCCATGCACCTGCCACCTCCCGTATCTATTGTTGTATTCACTCCTATCCATTTAACGCTCTCCATTTCACTCCTTTCCATTTAACCCTCTCCATTTCACTCCTCCCCATTAAACGCTGTCCATTTCACTCCCCTCCATTTAACGCTGGCTCTCGCAGAGATAACACCATTGAAGCCCCAAAGGGTCCTCGTCCGATGCACCACCTGGCGCCCAACGTAATCAGGTTCCACTTTCTCATTTTTTTATTATGAGCAGCGGAAATACACAAACATCGCTCGTTCTGCGCATGAGGGTTCCTAATTTGAAAAATTCCAGTATACTGCCACTCCCAAATTGTAAAATAACCTGCGATTTTTCGCGCGTTATTTAAAAACGTACGATTATTTATACAGGCTCTGTTGTATTTGCCTTTGTTGTGCTCCCGTTTTTTCTTTTCGTTTATATTTTTCTTTTATATTTTACATGATTGTAATTAACTATAAGGTTTGTACAATAATATAATATGATGATTAGAGAGCACCTAGAGAGATTTAACTATTGTATTTTAGTGAAAAGTTGATTTAAATTAGGGTTATTGGATGGATAACGAAGGAATGTGTACAGTCGAAAATTTATTTCTCGTGTACAGTTGAACATTTTGGAATAAACTGTATTTATTAGACGTTGAAAGATTGGTGTGTCTGAGAAAACTGTATTTATTTCCTGTATTTTTATTTTGTTCGCTTCCTGATTAAAAATAATAATTGAATATTAATTTTTATTATCTTTATTACAATTTGTAAAATGTAATAAAAGTCTATCTTTATCACTTCCTATTTCTCGATTGTTTTTGTTGCCTTGATATTTTGATCCCGAATAATTTGAACCAGATGCAATTTTTTTTAGTTTTAGTATCGTCTGGTATTGAAACGGTTTCGATGGATAGGAAAGGATTACTTCAAGAGACGTGGAAAGTTTACAAAATATCCCTAGATGTCCCGTGAGTAATTCACCAAATCCTTTTTCTTTTATTTTGATATCCCATGAGTAATTAATTAAATCCTTATTCTTTTATTTTGATATCCCATGGCCCGGTAGCATAAAGCTTTGTCAAGTCCGTTGTTAGCTAACATCTTGTCAAATTTAAGAACATGTTAACATTATGTCAAATCTTATTGGTTTTATAAAAAGTATTTGACATGATGTTAACTAATCAATGCTTGACAAAATGTATTAGGATTTTTTTGGTCCAATTTACAAAGGTTGGTAACAACAGAAACCTATTTTACAGCCGTTCATAGATTAAATTACATTGATAACTCCTAAGACGGCTCCACGTATCATGATTTTAGTTAACCGACCCACTCGTTGGGACGGCGCTGCAATCGCAAATTACGTCATTGGTCGCGGGGAGTGGGGGCGGCTTGCTAAGTGGGGTGCGCGGTGCAGGGGTCAAAACAATGAATGGTAGGTGCGGTGCGGGGAACACCACACGGTATTAAATTACCGTGCGATGCGAGAAATAACAAAGATATAATGAACATGTTAAATGTATATTTTAAAAGGTATAACAGAGATTTTCTATTGCATTTCACTTTATGTCGAATATTCATCCCTTTATCTCAAATATATTTCCCATTTATCAAATACATTTCCCATTTCATCACAGTTTGTTAATTACATTTCACTTCTCGGCAAAATGGCTGCAGTTCGTAAAAAAATGCATCTTAGAAATGACATATGCATAACCTGTAAATTTTCCGACATTCGTTGTTTTTCAAAAGAGTTCAATTTGCAGCTTGAAACGAGTGTTTTCCACTCCCAGACTAAGCATGAAGTAAAATTTCGAGTTTAGAAAAGCCCCGTGAAAATTTGTCGAGGGTCGCGCAGCGACCCGAGACAAATTTTCTGGGCTTTTCTAAACTCGAAATTTTACTTCATGCGCCACGCGTATAAAACGCTAAAATATCGTGAAATTTATGTATATTCGAATTACCGATGAGAAGTTGGCCATAGATTTCCAGCCACGAATCCGGCGCCTCCACCAATAAAATACAATACAATAAAATTTCATAGAAACAATTGATATTTTAATTAAATGTAATGCTGAGCTCTTACAACTTTTAAAAGTTATGATTTAGCATCTGGCATTACAATTTGTATCTGTGATAAAAGAGGACATTTCAAAAATGCTATTTGGGGAGGATTAGAAACGATTTTAATAGCCACAAATGTCCTCAGTAGTGTTATTACCAATATAAATCAATAATTGGAGGACCATCTTTCTTCAATTTTTTTTAACATGTTTTTCTAAAACGCCCACCTGAAGACAAGGCTTATTTTTCGAAAAATAAAAAGTTGGTGTTTGGGGCCTTTTAGAAATGATTTTGTTGGCCACAAATGTTCTCCATAGTATTAGTAACCATATTAAATAACAATTGGAAGATCATCTTTCTTCATTTTTTTTTAAACAATTTTTTTCCAAACCGCTCACCTGAAGACATGGCTTATTTTTCGAAAAATAAAAAGTTGGTGTTTGGGGCCTTTTAGAAATGATTTTGTTGGCCACAAATGTTCTTCATAGTATTAGTAACCATATTAAACAACAATTGGAGGACCATCTTTCTTCAATTTTTTTTAAACATTTTTTTTACAAAAAAAAAAGCGTTTGCTCCGTTTGTTTTAAACGTTTGTCTTTAGACTTGTGAGTTGTGTTACATTGCAGTGTTCATCAAAATGACAAAACGTGCCTCTAATTTTTCTCTCGGAAAAAAGATGCGATTAATTGAGGTAACAGAGAAGTAAGTAATTATTATTTTTATTAGAGATAATCCCATTTAGCTGATTACTAAGCCTTAGTTTAGATGAACGTTTTCCTAAACATTAGGCTTAATTTCGTACTTATTCAATCCTTTCCTATTTAGATACAAAAATATTATTCAAAACAAATGTGGCACTACAGCGATAAACCATAATTTTAGAGCTGCTATTTGACGACTCACTTTTCTAATAATTCTGCTGACTGAAGATTTATGGATTCCAACATTATCAGCAAGTACCTCTTGAAATAATCCAGTCTCAAAAAACGGAGAGTAATATGTATTTGTAGTTTGGCTGGAATCGATGATTTGTAAGGGTTAGTAATTTTATATTGTTACCTATTAATAAATGCAATTCTTCAAAAGTATTTTTATTAATCCTGTATCTCTTTTTAAAGTCTTCCTCACTATAAATTTGAAATGGGTCCCTCCTTGGAAGAAAACGCCTCGGTTGACGAAGAGGTCTTGGCTTTTCATCGCTTTCGCTACTGAATGAAGATAAACTCAATATGGACATTTTCTATAATTGTTTACCATTAATTTTAAATAAAAATGATTTTTTTTAATACTTACATTAGTTTTAATATAATAAATGAAAAATTAGTGTAAATATTTTTTATAATCTCTTTTACTTTATTCATTAATCACTGGCTGAGCACTGATTAACTGACAAGGGACTTAACCCATTAAGTGCCATTGATGCGTACACGCAACAATATAAATGTTTGTTTAATTATATTACTAAATAAGTAAATTTAATATATATTATGTTACCTGGCTTGAAAATGTAAGGAGAAAATTGTAAATATTTTGTTATTTAAATATTTCGATTATTACTCATTTAAAAAAAAAATAATGAGACTGTATTTTTAACTTCACAATATTTCAGTGTCGTATACGCGTGGCGCATGAAGTAAAATTTCGAGTTTAGAAAAGCCTGAAAATTTGGTTTGGCCGCTCCGCTTCGCGGAGCGACCAAACCAAATTTTCCGGCTTTTCTAAACTCGAAATTTTACTTCATGCTTAGTCTGGGAGTGGAATCACTCGTTCTAAACTTCATACTGCACGTTTTCATATAGAATTGACCATTGCCTGAAATTTTACAGCATATACATTATGTATATTTAAAAGAAAAATTCACAGTATGTAATACAATAAGTCATTTGTGGATATCATAAAAAATAAGTGCAGAATTTTACCTAAAATCAACTTTTAGAGTTATCTCTATAATTGCTCAGCCGTTAATGGGTTAATAAAATGTTGACGCGATGTTAACACTAATATATATATATATATATATATATATATCTATTAACCTCTTTTACCCTCAATGGGTGTCGAGGGTTAACACTAATAATGGCTTTATAAAACAGAAATATGGACTTGACACTATATTAACGTAAAGTCGACTAACAATATGTCAAATCTTGATGAAATATTTTTATAAAATACTTAACGCAAGGAACCTTACGTTAAGGTAATGTTTACGAAGCTTTATGCAACTGGCCCATGGTATTGGTTTAATTAAACCACAGAAAAAAAATTGAACAAAAAAATAAATTATTATTAATCATCCGTACAACAAATCAGCTTACATAACAAAGTGTATACACAATTAAATTTTCCTATACAAAAATCACCACGCAGAAAAAACTAGCAGAATGATAATGATAAAAAAATAGACAAGTTTTGCGTATATTCTTTCTTTTCTTTTTTTTGTAAATAATATTCTCAACAAATTGCTTTGATTTATATAATTTGATATACAGGTTATATATAATATAATATATACTAAGAAATATACAATAATAACAGTAAATAATAATAAACACAGATAAAATTGGAATTTTTTTCTCTTTAGATCCTTATCATATTAGTCTATTGTTTTATATGTACAGCAGTTGAAAGTACGGCACGGATACCATCACAACAACGACGCTTGCACCGGCGGTCGAGCAGTCCGACCGTGGCGGCGCCAGCGCTCCACCTCCTCCGTGGATTACTATGCACTTTCCGAGAAACTGAAAATATTTTAGAAATAAGATAAATGTAAAAAAAAGACATGCCGGTTCATATGATTTTCCTTTCGCTAAAGGTAAAGACGGTCGTTGAGTTTATTTATCTTTGTCGTACATATTAATTTTTAACAATAAAACCCTTTAAACTTTGTACAGCACTTATTTATTTTTTGTGACTGCAGTTTCGGCAACTTTAGCTTGCCATTATCAAACTTCACAGGATCATTTCTGTAGTATATCTTCAACATACTCATCATTGACTTGATGAGTATTCGCAAAGTTAGGTTAGGTTTGATAATGGCAAGCTAAAGTTGGCGAAACTGCAGTCACGAAAAATAAATAAGTGTTATACAAACCAAGTTTAAAGTGTTTTATTGTTAAATTAGCATGTATAACGAAGTAGAAGCCTCGTTAATATATGTTTTCGCTCACTTTAATCAATTATTTAGTTAACAAAGGGGAAATTATACGGCGCATTGTGATTGCATAAGTTGAATGACGAAGGAGATATCATACGGCCAGTGTGATTCAATAAGTTAAATAAACTTGAAAAAACAGGGTTTGGACGAGATATATCTATCATGATACAGAGAGTTTTATGTAACACCGAACATGTTCATAACGAGAATTTTGCTTTTAAGTATACAGGGTGTCCCATTAGTGCGTTCTCGGAGGATATTCACGTTAGAGATAGTGTAACGGTGCGGTCGAACCGGGGTTGGCTTTATATGTATTTTTGAGAAAAATAATAAATTATACTTGAGTTGTTTAAATAATTAAATTACGACATATGCCACTCCCGGTCAAAACCCTATCACGTTCCGTTAGCTCAATTAAAAAAAACTGTAAACTTACCATGTTTTGAATCGTTTCGTCTCGAACCACATTTTCAGTCGGGGAATTTATGAGATTCAATTAAAATTTAATAAAAAAAAACTCTCTCTTTAAATTTCAACAATAAATAATAAATTTAAAAAAAAATCAAACAGTTACAACAAATATCAAAAAAAAAGTTAATTAAGAGATAGAATAATTTCACAAAAAAATTATGTTTAGACAAACAAGATGATTTAAAATCTCATAAATTCAAAAAAACTATTAATTGAAATTACCGTCGATCGGTCACCACCAAAAACACCACTTTGACTTGACACTTTGAAAAACACTTGCATGGGTAATACTTCGAAGAATACTTTTTGAAGACGTTTTGAATACCGAGAGAATACTTAGAGAATACTTCCTATTTTCTGGCCGTCGTGCGACTTTATAGCCCGAAAATTCACCAGGGGATGAGTTGGGGGTAGCAGAGCCCTGGAAGGGTATCTTCACCCTTACCTCATTGGTTGAGGACGTGGTAGGGATGCTTACTCCCCGAGGCCCATTGGTCAACCCTTGGCGTGGATGATCACTCTCAATTCTCATTGGCCGATCCAATGCTCGACGCTGATTTGCTGAGCGTCATTTTAGCAACAGCGGAATTGAGAGTGACACGTCTCTGATTTTGCAACTTATACGAATATTTTCAAATATTTTTATAATTTGCTTAGTCTTTTAATTTTGTACATTTGTGTACTATTTGGTGTTTTTGTTTTTGGTGGAGCGCTGATTGACGGTCTGGTGCACTTTTAGCACTTTCATAAATTTAAAATGAAATGTTAAAAATAAAAATGTCTGTCTAAACTATTAAAAATACATATACAAAATATACCTACATATATGATCACAAATAGAAAGACTGTTATTCCTTACTTCACTTTTTATTAAATAAAAAGTGAAGTAAGGAATAACAGTCTTTCTATTTGTGATTAATCACTTCACGTAAACTCGAAACAATACAGTTACATATATGATGTTCGAAAATAAACGTCACGATTAATGCGTGTACTCAAATTACGTGACATAGTTAATGAAATATATACAAAAGGAAAACTGATTTTAAAGTCTGATTGAAATTATATTTCAACTTATGAATATGTACAAATTCGATTAAGGCATCAGATTAGAATAAGTTAAATTAATTAAGAGTATGTTTAATAAATTATGTTGGAGAAAAATGTTTTGTTAAAACTGTACACTATAGAAATTTTTTACGATGCCTTAATTAGGGTCGACGTATTTTCGGGACTGGAACACCGGGCGGTAACAGTGGGCATAATCTTCCCTTTTGTTGTCTGTAAGCCGGTGTTCTTCGCAATCCGCATGTTCGGGATATTAATAATCCCGATCGGACGGATTTGGGAATTTCGAAAAATTAGGAAATTTTGGTTTTATTGCTTGTCCAGCTGAGCTTTGAAGATTTTGTTAATCCGAAACTGAAATTCGGAGATTTTGCTAATCTGGACCGAAAAGGTTTTATTACCTATCCCGAAAATACGTCGGCGGTTTATTGTTTTATGACCCTATTAACAATACAAAAAGGAAAACATTTCTTTACGAACTTAACGGATTTTCTAATTAAATTACGTTTAATTTTTCTTATAATATCAAATGAAATGAAATGCAATGGGATCCGATGTTAAATTGAAGAAGTTTATA
The DNA here is from genome assembly GCA_932526585.2 of Philonthus cognatus. Taxonomy (NCBI): domain Eukaryota; kingdom Metazoa; phylum Arthropoda; class Insecta; order Coleoptera; family Staphylinidae; genus Philonthus; species Philonthus cognatus. The sequence goes on from OW052242.1 coordinate 145,269,351, forward strand.
TCGCGGATTAAAAATTAAACGAGTTACGACGTGTCAAAATGACACGCTGGTAACAATAGAAACAACGTTTCTTCATCAAAGTTGCTTAATTTTAAGAGCTGCATAACCTAAAAAAAAATTCATGTCCGCTACTGTCTCAATGGTGAACCCTGTTCGCCATTAAGACAGTAGCGGATGCAACTTGCTAATTTTAAACGGATCACCGTGTGTATAATTTGGTTTTTGAATCCCTCATAAAAATTGCGTACAATTAACAGTTCCGGAGTTAGTTAACATTAATGAATAAAAATAACCTTTGCGGTAGTTTTGTTGCAGTCTTCGCTGCTCTTCTGGTAATAGAGGGCGCTATTGGGTGCACTATAAATTTGTTGCGATTAAGTTATTTGGCTACGAGATAAAAATAGCCGAATTTATAAATTCTCAATCAAGGGTAGCTTAATTTTTGTAAATGCAACCATATATATATTTTTTTTACACCAATCAACTTAAAATTTAATTCTCTTTTGCTTAAGTTATCATTTTTATTCGTAACTTCAGAGTTTTTACGATAATTATATTACATCTATAGATACAAAATTATTACCAACCAAAATCAAAAGAGAATTTCATTTTAAGACGATTGAATAAAAAAAAATATACGATCTCATTTACAAAAATCAAGTTACCGTCGATTGAAAATGTATAAATTAGGTAAGGAGTAACAAGACTGGATAGAATACGAAATACACAGATAAGAAAAGAACTAGAAGTAGAAGATATACAAACATGTATAAACAGAAGACAGCTAAGTTGGTGGGGACATCTGCAACGAATGAAAGACAATAGAATGGCAAAGAGAGTATGGCAGGCAGGGACAACGAAGAAAAGGAAACAGGGACGACCAAGAAAAACGTGGAACGAAGGGATAGCCAACATACTAAAGGAAAAACAATTAACAATTGAGGAAGACAGCAATTGACAAGAAAAATTGGAGAATAATAGTCTACGACACACAGACATAGACATTAATTAGACTAATGCACCCAACACCTGAAAGGGTATAAGGGTATATATATATAAACCCTTATACCCTTTCAGGTGTTGGGTGCATTAGTCTAATTAATGTCTATGTCTGTGTGTCGTAGACAATTATTCTCCAATTTTTCTTGTCAATTGCTGTCTTCCTGGCTTCCTCAATTGTTAATATATATAATCAGTATTCCCTTTTACCATATGGTGTCGGGTTATATATATATATATATATACATATACCGGGTGTGGCACTTAAGACGCCTCGGACCATAGCTCCTTTACGATAAAAGCTATCGAAAAAAATCTAAGAGCAAAGTGGTGCACAATTACCGTCGCTATGTTTCAAAAATATTTCTAATCATCAGTGGCGTTCCGTACTCCAGTGGCGTACCAAACTTATGTTTTTTTTAAATGGAATGCCCTATTTTTTATTGCAGATTTGGAAAGTGCTCGAAGAGTACTTATTTTTTTATCTAACATGTTATACCCTTCACTTTAGCGGTTTCGCTGTTATAACCCCTTCTTTCAAAATTGCGCCCCATTTTTGAGATTGTTTTGTAGAGAAACTAATTGACGCCGGCGCCTAAATTTTGAATTGAGGTACAGGTTAAGACCTCGTATACCTTCACATATTTTTTTTTTTCGGATAATTTATGGAAAAAAAAATTTGATTGAACTTCGCATGTTGTCATTTTTTTCGAAAATTTCAAATGGCACCCCCCTAAAAAAATTACGGCGTTGTACAGCCAAAACTCTAAATTTTTGATCGGTACAAAAAAAATTACACATTGCATAACAAAATTTCGGAGAAAAAAGGAATTTCATCGCAAATGTCGGGAAACGTTTTCCGTTCCCAAGATTGCCATGAGAAAACAAAAAAAAAATGACAATTACCAATCTTTAATTGTCATTTTTGATAAACGTTCTAAAAATGTTCCGAACTCAAGAGGAAATGGTTGACATGATATTTATTCTTGGAGAATGTAACAAGAATTGTTTCTTGGCGTCACGAGTGTACGCTGCGAGATAACTGCAAGGAGAGTTAGAAAGAAGACAGTTTTTACCGAAAATAATGAACTGCAGGTTCTGGAGGCAGTTATTGAAGATCCTCATACCAGTATCCGTGATATTGGTAGGAATCACGATATTTCAACGCGATCCGTACATCGTGTTCTTCAAAAGTACAAATTCCGTCCATTTAAGATTCAACTGCACCAAGAATTGCAACCTCGATTTTCATGCGAGGCAAGATTTCTGCTTGTGGGCTATCAACAAAATTGAGCAGGAGGAATCATTTCTTATGCGCGTATTATTTTCTGATGAAGCGACGTTCCATAGAAATGGGCATGTCAATCGCCACAACTACCATTATTACGCCGATGAAAACCCACATGCCATGCGAATGATAAACCACCAGCAAAGATGGTCGCTGAATGTTTGGGGAGGCATACTTGGAGAACACCTTTTGAGTCCTTATTTCATCGAGGGGCACCTGAACGGCAACAGTTATTTGAGGTTCCTTCGCGACGACTTGGATGATCTCTTGGAAAATGTCCCTCTAGCCGCTCTACGACAGATAGTTTTCCAGCACGATGGAGGTCCTGCACATAATAGCCGTGTCGTTCGGGAATTTCTCGATGAAACGTTTCCGGACTCCTGGATTGGTCGTGGGGGTCCTGTGAGGTGGCCGCCAAGATCACCAGACCTCACTTTCCTTGACTTCTTCCTTTGGGGCCATATCAAAGACGAGGTTTACAGGACGGTACCAACTACTGTCGAGGATATGAGGGAGAGAATCCGCGCGGCTTTCCGCGGTATATCACCAGAAGTCCTTAGGGCACTGTCTAGAGCCTGTGAGTCGAAGTTGCGGTTATGCCTCCAGCAGGAAGGTCGTCATTTCGAACATTTAGTTTAAGTTGTTAAATTTTCTTTATCTGCATTTTTCATATCATGTTAAATAAATAGGTACATACTATTATGTTGACCGTATTTGTGTTTTTGTTTTCTCATGGCACTCTTGGGAACGGAGAACGTTTCCCGACATTTGCGATGAAATTCCTTTTCTCTCCGAAATTTTGTTATGCAATGTGTAATTTTTTTTGTACCAATGAAAAATTTAGAGTTTTGGCTGTACAACGCCGTAATTTTTTTAGGGGGGTGCCATTTGAAATTTTCGAAAAAAATGACAACATGCGAAGTTCAATCAAAAATTATTATTTTTTTCATAAATTACCAGAAAAAAATTATGTGAAGGGATACGAGGTCTTAACCTGTACCTCAATTCAAAATTTAGGCGTCGGCATCAATTAGTTTCTCTACAAAACAATTTCAAAAATGGGGCGCAATTTTGAAAGAAGGGGTTATAACAGCGAAACCGCTAAAGTGAAGGGTATAACATGTTAGATAAAAAAATAAGTACTCTTCGAGCACTTTCCAAATCTGCAATAAAAAATAGGGCATTCTATTTAAGAAAACATAAGTTTGGTACGCCACTGGAGTACGGCACGCCACTGATGATTAGAAATATTTTTGAAACATAGCGACGGTAATTATGCACCACTTTGCTCTTAGATTTTTTTCGATAGCTTTTATCATAAAGGAGCTATGGTCCGAGGCGTCTTAAGTGCCACACCCGGTATATATATATATATATATATATATATATATATATATAATCTTTTATCCTTCTACCAAATATTGGTGTAGGATATATATATATATATATATATATATGTATATGTATATATATATATATATATATATATATATATATGTATATATATATATATATATATATATATATATATATATATATATATATATATATATATATATATGTAAATTAAGAAATATTTTTTTGTAGCTAAATAACAAACACAACAAGTTTATAGTGCAGCTGATAGCGCCCTCTATTCTTGAGAGAATGACTAAAATTGCAACTCTTTGTCTTATGTAGTTTCAGAGATATTATGTTTAATTTATTTCTCACTTAATGAGTGGTGGACGATTTTTGAAATAATTCTGGATATTTAAAACACTTGGTTTGTTTCACTCCGCTACGTGGAGATAATATAAACTAGTGAAACAAACCAAGTGTTTTAAATATCCAGAATTGTTTCAGAGAAATTTTAGATTTACATAACCACTGCAAACGTAATTTTTGTCGATAAATGTCAAATAACTCTGAAACAGTACAACTTAGACCAAATATTTTTAATAAAATGAACCGCAATTCTTATGAGGAGTTCAAACGCAAATATTATAAAGGGTTATCCATTGAAAATAAGCAAGTTGCATCCGCTACTGTCTTTATGACACACCCTGCATACATGCAAATATTTTTAGGTAATACAGCTCTTAAAACCAAGCAACTTTGATGAAAAAACGTTTTTTTCTATTTTTAACGTGAGCCGGGATATCCTCCAAGAACGCACTAATGGGACGCCCTGTATATAAACACACGTTGTACATTTGCCGACGCTCGGTTTATTGAAAGAATTTAATTTGAAGCTTTAAACGAGTGTTTTCCACTCCCAGGTTAAGCATGAAGTAAAATTTCGAGTTTTTTTTTTTCGAACTTGAAATGAGTGTGTTCCACTCCCAGACTAAGCATGAAGTAAAATTTCGAGTTTAGAAAAGCCTGAAAATTTGGTTTGGTCGCGTAGCGCGAAGCGCGGAGCGGCCAAACCAAATTTTCAGGCTTTTCTAAACTCGAAATTTTACTTCATGCGCCACCGGTACAAAACACTGATCCCATGTAAAGCTTAGCGGTGTGTTTTAAACTTCGTAATATGTCAACGTTTTGTACCGGTGGCGCATGAAGTAAAATTTCGAGTTTAGAAAACTCGAAATTTTACTTCATGCTTAGTCTGGGAGTGGAACACACTCATTTCAAGTTTCAAATTGAACTCATTTAAAAAAACAACAGTTATCTAAAGATTTACGACATATACGCTGTAATTGGGACATGTATACTTGAAAGAAAAACACCCTGTATGTACAAGGTGAGGCATTAATTGCAATTGATTGGCTACAATTTGTAATGGTCATATCCAATTTACACATAATTTAAAAATTAAAGGTGTCTAATTGTATTGGATGAAAATGTTTGGTGTTACGTAAAACTCTCTGTATATCGATATTTATAAACTACAATATACAAGGTGGGGCAAAAAGATGTTAACACTGTATGGGAGACTCAATATTTTTGGTTCAGTAAACGCTGGATTGGTAGAGGTGGTCCTCTCCCATTTCCCAGAGTTTCTTACAAACAACAATGGACAAATTCCATAAGTGCATTGAGAGGAACGGGTGCCAAATTGAAACCATGTAACCAAATGCCTACCTAGTAATTAAAGTGAATTCAATTCAATTAAAACTGAATTTGAGTTCAGTATTCCAGCACCAGATATTCACAGACACGTTTCGAACCTCTCCACCCAGTGCTGAGGAATACTGAACATTTCTGACTATATAAAGCCAATATGTGAAAACTATTAATGGATTCGATAGCTAACGCCATCAAATGTTCCATAGTGACATCGTCAATGACACGAATGCACCAAGTGCATATAACGGTTACTGTTTCGTCCACGAACTAGCTATAATCTTGTGGTGGAGGCGGTTACTTTGTGATACATTGTAAATATTTAAATAATTAACACTGATTACTTTTTTGTATTCACTTTTTATTTTGTACTGTGACTAGTTTCGACTCAACAGCGAGTCATTCTCAAACTAACTCAGTTAGTTAAATGAATTGCTTTCGCACTGTGTACTGTGACTAGTTTCGACTCAACAGCGAGTCATTCTCAAACTAACTGAGTTAGTTTGAGAATGACTCGCTGTTGAGTCGAAACTAGTCACAGTACAAAATAAAAAGTGAATACAAAAAAGTAATCAGTGTTAATTATTTAGCTATAATCTGTTTGTGAAACTAGAAAACAAATATCAAAACTGGTTCGGGACCACACTGATGAGGACCTTGAAGACCGAAACGCGTCTGTGGGTATCTGGTACCCACGGTTCATATATCTAACGGTTGTAGCATGCGGCCGCTGGCCCCGCCCATTCGCGAGCGCGTGACGTCAGTGTAGTCGGCTGCTTATAATACGTATTGCATACAACGTGCAATTTATGTAAATTCCAGTAAATTCAGTAGAATTTAGTGCGAAAGCATTTAAAACATCATTCGATACTTTCTTGATTTTATCTTCTAATTCTTGCTGAAACATATTATTAATTCTTATATTTCTTTAAAACGTTCACTTGATAGGTTCACTGATTTTCAAGTACGAAGATGTAAAAATTGATGTGTGTAAAATAAAATCCCAACAATAAAATTAAAATTAAGCAAAAAAAAAAATATTTAAATATGTATATGTTGAAGTATTAATTTATCACTGAATCTAAAACAATTGAAACCCAAATATAAAGTTAAATCGTTAACTAGAATTTTGTCTCTTTTAATTGCTTTAACAATTTTTAAACATTTCCTTAAATGTAGTAAAATGTTTTATTTCCTAAATGTAGAGTTCTTAAATTATTATCGTTTTTCTTGTAATAATTTAAATATCTTTTCTTTAACATTTTTGATTTATTGTTTAAATTTAAGTTTCGGAGTTAAAAATAAATCGAAATTCCATTGATATTATTATTCGATTAACAAAAAATAATCGATTATTTCGCAAATTACTAAAATAATCGATTATATCTTTCACTAATTTAAACCTTGTAGTTGTAATTTTTGAAATATAATAATATTATATACCAGTAGTTTACATGCTAATAACCTTATAAAATCACTGGGAAAATAAATCTTTAATATTCAAACATAATTAAACAAATAATACTACAGATTATAAAGTAACATATACATATATTTATAAAAAAAAGTTTATGTACATATTTTTTTCATTTTTTTTGTATGTCTTCTTTCTTCACTTTCACTTTTTCTTTTTAATGGATGTTGTTGCATTTCTGCATTTAAACGTTTTATGCGAATAAATGTTCTCTGCAAAATGAAACATCGTTTTTCCACGGAAATACCGCGTTTTCACAATTGGCGGTTACAACGTTGTTCCAGCATATTATACGCTTCATTTATTGAAATTTGTAATAATTCAATTATTTACCAAAAATATACAGCAATTATATTAATTGTAATATAAAATTTAAGAAAAAACCACTCGTAATTATCTAAACGCACATAAACACCATAAGCGGGCAATGTTTGACAGGTTAGGAGCGACCACAATGTCGTCAGACGCACGAACATTTCCGACTTCGCCCGACGAATGCTACAACCGTTAGATATATAAACCGTGTCTGGTACCTACATACTGAACTCAAATTCAGTTTTTTTTTTTATTATTATTTGCAAAACTATTCGGATTGGAGAAAGTGGAGTGGAAAAAGTGTCCCCATACCCTTAGTTGTATTTTACTATAATTACAATCTGATCACAAATGGATCAATGAGTAATATTTAGCTAACTTAATTTACTAAAGGTTTTCAGTTTTTTCAGTTTTGATATTTGTTTTCTGAATGGAATCTACAATGTGTTTGTGCACTTTGTAGATTCCATTTTTTTAGTTATTTGTGTTACTGACCTGCTATTCTCAGTTGGGTTAGGTTAGGAATTATTTGTTTTATTCCTAACCTAACCTAAGGTCAACCATCACTCGCGTAGGTTAGGAATAATTTGTGTTACTAACCTGCCATCACTCGGTTAGGGGTGGTGTATCGTTAGTCTGCCCGTCACCCTGTTCCCTGGTCATGGTTTGAATTCCTGTCGGTTGTACAAACGGTGGCTCGCCGTTCGGATCTTCCGTCTGTTCGCCCGGAATCTCTTCCGTGTTTGTGGTCCTCTGTAACCGGTCGGCGTCCGCTGAGCTGTTGACTAAATGCGAGGCCACCAGAGGGCTCTGTAGATTCGCCTTCCTTGTTTTCTCACCTATGTTCAAATACAAAAAACATATCCATTAGTAGAGTGAGCCTGAGAGTCTGTTTTTTAAAAAAAGTGAGTCAACTTCTAACACTGTGTTAGATGTATCCGAAATATGTGTTCTGTAAGATTCGACTCTTGGAACAGTATAGCTCATTGGGTTGCAAACATTCCTATTTCCGTTTCATATGTATATTAAGGCAGATATTACTTGCCGATGCGCAGTGGTAAAATTGTGGCGGGTAAAGGAAGGAGCGCACTCGATAGTGTCGTATCAAGTGCGCCTATTTCTTTTCCTGCCACAATTCCCTTTTCTCACCAAAAGTTTGCTCTCACTCATGTTTGTTTTTAACACCTTCTCTGCACATCTGTCTAGCTTAAATTTGCCGTGCTATATCCAACTCTTCTGACTTCGACCTAGTACGCAGTGTATGTATCATGATTACTAGGCGGGATTTGGCGGGGATAGCTCGTAAACCATGACCACTGAATCAAGTTAAACATGTGACGTGTGCAACCAAGGCCGGTATTACTGAAATTGATCGCATGATCGGTCGCCCGTCAACTGTCGAATTCACATGTTAAATCCCTATGTAAATGACAGATTTCGTACAACTGAATCGTACGACCAATCTTGGAAATACGAGCCCATGCGTCCCATACACAAGTGGACGATTGCGGGTATGTCTGGCGATGCAATCATCCACTTGTGTATTTGGCAACTAGTTACGTGCGTTCTGTGCTCGACTTAACTGGGCGGCTGCTGTTGGGCATCGAATCCCGCTCACTAGTTATAATTGCGTCAATTTAATTTCATTCATATAGTTCAGACTTCAGACACATTGTATAAAGCAGATGATCTGTATGGGGTCTGACCCCAGAATAAATTGCACATCTTTTAAAATTGCAAAACAAGCAATGCAAAAATATTTGGGATTATTTTATACCATGAAAATGCTACGAAACATTGTTTAAAATATTAAAAATTGCATTCATAAATAAAAGCAAATCGTTTTGAGTGTCCTCGGCACTAATATCAGTTATTAATATAATTCTGTAATTAACCAATAGCAAGCGTAGTTCCTGTTTTTATTATTTAATGAATGTAAGTCCAGTCATGTATCGAAAAACTGTTTTGACTCAAGAGTCAGAATGTTTCGAAACATTAAAATTAGTGATTCTGCCCACCTCTTTCCATTAGCAATGTTTCATACGAACTATTGTAGAGATTGCATTCAGGAGTATTTATTAAATTTCATTTCTGGATTTGATAAATTTGTCTATTTCATTTTTTAAATAAGTGAGTGTTCGAACAAAAGGTAACATTTCCACTTTTCGGCTTGTTGCTTTTTTTTGCAGAATCGTACATAAATTTATGAACTACATATTTTGGTGGAATTTGGCATACCAAATAGTAACAATTTCCATAGAAAAACCGAGTCAAATTGTCCGTTTTCGAACAAAAAGGAACATTTAATCATATTTTAGTGATGTCTCAAAAAATAGCAACGATGGAAATGTTACCTTTTGTTCAAACACTCCTCAAATGTTTGTCATAATTTGCAAGAACAGTGATTCCGTTAAATAAATAAAATGTTGAGGTTATATTTTCAATTTTAAGCTGAGGTTATGTTTTAAATTTTAAGCTGAGTTTATGTTTTAGATTTTGAGTGAAGAATATGTTTAAGATTTTAAGTAGAGGTTATGTTCAAGATTTTAAGCCGAGATTATGTTTATGCTTCAGTTTTTAAGCGGAGGTTATGTTTGTGTTTAAGATTTTAAACAGAGATTATGTTTATATTTAAGTTTTTAAGTGGAGGTTATGTTTGTGTTTAAGATTTTAAGCAGAGGTTATGTTCAAGATTTTAAACAGAGATTATGTTTATATTTAAGTTTTTAAGTGGAGGTTATGTTTGTGTTCAAGATTTTAAGCAGAGGTTATGTTCAAGATTTTAAGCAGAGGTTATGTTTATGTTTAAGTTTTTAAGCGGAGGTTATGTTTGTGTTTAAAATTTTAAGCAGAGGTTATGTTCAAGATTTTAAACAGAGATTATGTTTATATTTAAGTTTTTAAGTGGAGGTTATGTTTGTGTTTAAGATTTTAAGCAGAGGTTATGTTCAAGATTTTAAACAGAGATTATGTTTATATTTAAGTTTTTAAGTGGAGGTTATGTTTGTGTTCAAGATTTTAAGCAGAGGTTATGTTCAAGATTTTAAGCAGAGGTTATGTTTATGTTTAAGTTTTTAAGCGGAGGTTATGTTTGTGTTTAAAATTTTAAGCAGAGGTTATGTTCAAGATTTTAAACAGAGATTATGTTTATATTTAAGTTTTTAAGTGGAGGTTATGTTTGTGTTTAAGATTTTAAGCAGAGGTTATGTTCAAGATTTTAAACAGAGATTATGTTTATATTTAAGTTTTTAAGTGGAGGTTATGTTTGTGTTCAAGATTTTAAGCAGAGGTTATGGTCAAGATTTTAAGCAGAGATTATGTTTATATAATTGATTGATAAGGCTGATAAATGTTGAAAGTTCATCTTCACTTTTATATAAATAAAATAAAATAATTTAAAACTTTCAAATATATATTGTAAACTCGCTACAATTGTTTCGCCACACTGTGGCTTCTTCAGGCAAAGAAATGATAAATTACATTTGTCAGTACAGGTATATATACAATGTTTATGGGGGGGTGGGTTTTTCAGCGAAATTTAAATTTAGGAGTGGTGAGTTTGTTAAGTCTAATTGGTCGTTCAAAAGTTGTCCTGTGTATTTTCTTTTATTAATTTCCATGCTCTCCAAGATGTTAAGTTTCCGGCCTTTTTCTTCTCTGTGAAGCACTTTGAAGTTTTCGTCGAAGTGGTGGTTTTCTTCGATGAGGTGGTTGGAGTATGTGGAGTTGGTTTTCCTTTGTTCATAAGAGGTTTTGTGCTCTTTGATTCTTTCTTTGAACGACCTTCCGGTTTGTCCTACATATGTCTTAGGACAGTCTTTGCAATTTAGCAAATAGACTCCACTTTGTTGAGTTATACAGGTTTTATCTTTGTTATTTTTAATTATTTTCCCTATTGTATTATTTGTTTTGAATGCTACCTTAATATTTATTTTTTCCAACATTTTCGCGACTTTATTGCTTATTTCTCCTGTGTATGTTAGTTAGTGATCAAAGACAAATCTAAAAAAAACTATTCATTCATTCATTCATATATATACCTGTACTGACAAATGTAATTCATCATTTCTTCGCCTGAAGAAGCCACAGTGTGGCGAAACAATTGTAGCGAGTTTACAATATATATTTGAAAGTTTTAAATTATTTTATTTTATTTATATAAAAGTGATTATGTTTATGTTTAAGTTTTTAAGCGGAGGTTATGTTTGTGTTTAAGATTTTAAGCAGAGGTTATGTTCAAGATTTTAAACAGAGATTATGTTTATATTTAGGTTTTTAAGTGAAGGTTATGTTTGTGTCTAAGATTTTAAGCAGAGGTTATGTTCAATATTTTAAACAGAGATTATGTTTATATTTAAGTTTTTAAGTGGAGGTTATGTTTGTGTTTAAGATTTTAAGCAGAGGTTATGTTCAAGATTTTAAACAGAGATTATGTTTATATTTAGGTTTTTAAGTGGAGGTTATGTTTGTGTTTAAGATTTTAAGCAGAGGTTATGTTCAAGATTTTAAACAGAGATTATGTTTATGTTTAAGTTTTTAAGCGGAGGTTATGTTTGTGTTTAAGATTTTAAGCAGAGGTTATGTTCAAGATTTTAAACAGAGATTATGTTTATGTTTAGGTTTTTAAGCGAAGGTTATGTTTATGTTTAAGATTTTAAGCAGAGGTTATGTTCAAGATTTTAAACAGAGATTATGTTTATGTTTAAGTTTTTAAGTGGGGGTTATGTTTATGTTTCAATTTTGATATTTGTTTTCTGGTTTCACAAACAGAGTATAGCTCCGTGGATGAAACAGTGACCTGTATATGCACTTTGTGCACCGTGTCATTGACGATGCCACTATGGGGCAGAAGATGGCGTTAGCTATCGATTTCATTTAATAGTGTTATGTTTATGTCTACGATTTTAAGGGGATGTTATGTTTGTGTTTAAGATTTTAAGCAGAAATTATGTTATTGTTTAACATACCTTTTCTCCACAATGTAATCTCTTGCTGTTTGAAATATCGGCGATCCTCTGTATCCATAAGCACGAGATTCAAAAAATACTTCACCGAAAACTTCTTGTTGATATCCCTCATGGTCGGGGACAAATCGTACCCGGCCAGAAAAACCCTTATCGGTATACTCTCCCCCCTTACAGGCGCCCCGTCCATAATTTCATACTTCGCGATCGTATCGTTCTCCTGGTAAATATTAGGCCCCGAACCCGTCGTCTCCCTCTTGATAATCGCGATCTCCATGTGCTTAATCTTAATCCTCACCAACAGGAAATAAATCTTCCCGATTATAACGTCCTTCAGGTGGTATTTGGATTTATTGTATTCGAACTCGATGTGCAGGCAGTCCTCGATGCCGACCTCCATCTTGATCGAGTTGTTGATGTCCGGGTAGCTGGATAGGGTGTGCACGGCGATGTCCAGCTCTTTGGTTATGTCCTGGAGGCGGCGGACTATCGTCACTTTGAGGAAGTAACGGAGGCGCACGTTGACGCCGGTGTACACTTCGTAGGGTTTTTCCACGCACGAGAATTCGAAGGGGTAGGACGTGTTCGCGATCATTTCACCCGGCCGGGCTAGTTCTTTGACTAAGCTTGTGAATTCATGATGATTACCTAAAAAAAAAACAAGAAAAAATGTTAATTGGAGCAATAATTTAGGAAATGTCGAATAGTGTTGCAAATTGAATTTAAATTAGGGGGAAAGAATTCGTTGGTTTATAAAAGGATTCGATTTCAAGTTTAAATGAGGGTTTTCCACTCCCAGGTTAAGCATGAAGTAAAATTTCGAGTTTAGAAAAGCCTGAAAATTTGGATTTGCCGGGCGGAGCGAAGCGAGCCCGGCAAATCCAAATTTTCAGGCTTTTCTAAACTCGAAATTTTACTTCATGCGCCACCGGTATAAAACACTGATTTTAGGTTAAGTTCAAAATATACTGTTTTAGAATACTACTCAAGCAATATGTTTCAAACAACACAATATTTCAGTGTTTTACTCGCGTATTACATATACAGGAAATTTTGTTAGAAGCACACATATCTTGATTTGGACGTATGCGCCACCGGTATAAAACACTGATTTTAAGTTAAATTCAAAATATGCTGTTTTAGAATACTGCTCAAGCAGTATGTTTTAAAGATCACGATATTTCAGTGTTTTGGACACGTGTTACACATACAGGAAATTTTGTTTGAAGCACACATATCTTAATTTGTAGGTTATGTGAAGCTTCTAATGAGTGTTTCCACTCCCAGGCTAAGCATGAAGTAAAATTTCGAGTTTAGAAAAGCCTGAAAATTTGGATTTGCCGGGCGGAGCGAAGCGAGCCCGGCAAATCCAAATTTTCAGGCTTTTCTAAACTCGAAATTTTACTTCATGCGCCACCGGTATAAAACACTGATTTTAGGTTAAGTTCAAAATATGCTGTTTTAGACTACTGCTCAAGCAACACAATATTTCAAACAACACAATATTTCAGTGTTTTACTCGCGTATTACATACACAGGAAATTTTGTTCGAAGCACACATATCTTGATTTGGAGGTTATGTGAAGCTTTTAACGAGTGTTTCCACTCCCAGGCTAAGCATGAAGTAAAATTTCGAGTTTAGAAAAGCCTGAAAATTTGGATTTGCCGGGCGGAGCGAAGCGAGCCCGGCAAATCCAAATTTTCAGGCTTTTCTAAACTCGAAATTTTACTTCATGCGCCACCGGTATAAAACACTGATTTTAGGTTAAGTTCAAAATATGCTGTTTTAGAATACTGCTCAAGCAGTATGTTTTAAAGATCACGATATTTCAGTGTTTTAGACACGTATTACACACACAGGAAATTTTGTTTGAAGCACACATATCTTAATTTGTAGGTTATGTGAAGCTTCTAACGAGTGTTTCCACTCCCAGGCTAAGCATGAAGTAAAATTTTGAGTTTAGAAAGGCCTGAAAATTTGGATTTGCCGGGCGGAGCGAAGCGAGCCCGGCAAATCCAAATTTTCAGGCTTTTCTAAACTCGAAATTTTACTTCATGCGCCACCCGCACTAACCACTGAATTATCGTGAAGTTCAGAATTTACGCCGTTATCATACTGCTTTAATTGTATATTTTGAACTTCACTTAAAATCAGTGTTGTATACCGGTGACGCATGAAGTAAAATTTCGAGTTTAGAAAAGCCTGAAAATTTGGATTTGCCGGGCTCGCTTCGCTCCGCCCGGCAAATCCAAATTTTCAGGCTTTCCTAAACTCGAAATTTTACTTCATGCTTAACCTGGGAGTGGAAAACACTCATTTAAAGCTTTTTTTGAACTCTTAAAAAAACATCGAATATCTGACGATTTATAGCGTATTTAGTATATTGAGATATGCATACTAGAGATGGGCGAAACGGCTCTTTTCAGTGAGCTGGTTTACAAGATCTGACTCACTTTAAAGAGCTGGTTCAGTGAGCCAGCTCAAAAGAGTTACATGACTCAGTTACGATCCGCCGAGAGTTCTGACTCGAAGAAATCCATCTGATTCACCAAATCATTAAATTAAGCAACACGGTGATTTATTATTTCGGTTATACAATTATTGCAATAATAATGCGATTACATTTCAAGTGTGTTTAAATATATTGAATACGTGTGCGCGCCTATGAAAACACTCGGAGTTGGAACCCGATGAGTGAGCTAGCTCAGTCGGATTCAACGGATTTAAGCGCTCTGTAAAAAGAGCTGGTTCAGTTGGATTCAAGACCCGCCATGAATCATCGCGATCCAACTCCGAACCGATGAGTTGGATCCCGATGAGTGAGCTAGTTCAGTCGGATTCAAGCGCTCCTTAAAATGTGCTGGTGCAGTTAGATTCGAGAGTCGTCATGAATCATCGCGATCCAACTTCGAACCGCAGAGTTGGATTCCGATAAGTGAGCTAGCTCAGTCAGATTTAAGAGGCGTTGTGACTCTTTTAGAGTCGAATCGCCAACTCAATGGTTTTATTTAATTTCATTCGCACGCGTCGTAAATCGAATCGATGATGCTGCAATCACATGATAGAAATATAACGATGGCTATTTTCTTACTACAATAACAAACACTTATTAAATGTACAATTTTAGTTACAAAAAGATCACGTAAGAAAAATTACACTTGTAATGTTTACTAGATAGTAAACAACGGTGTTTGCTTATGATATTTTAAATTGTAGTATGTGTGAACTAACTGCTAACTGCTGTAAAAAATATTCAGTTTTTAGAAATTAATTGAACCCGACGCCCTAAGGGGCAACAAGGGATAGCAGAAGAAGAAGAAGAAGAAATTAATTGAGTATTGTACGAGTACAAATACAAAAAGTAAAAAGTGCATGTTCAACAAGGCTGAGAGAAGCGGGCCTGTCGATCCACGAATTGCGTGAAAATCAAGATTTGTTAATATATTGCGAATCTACATTCACTCTAGAAAAGTGGGCAAATTAAAATTAATTATTGCTCAAAAAGAGCTGCATATTTCGAACTGAGTCACTTGGCTCACCAGCTCACTTCACTGAGCTGACTCTTTGAGTCGACTCGCTTAGGAGTTACCCATCTCTAATGCATACTTAGAAGAAAAACTCCCTGTATGGAAAGTTTTTTAGTAGTTTAATATGTTAACAATTGAATAAAACATAATCAGGGCTTTCCGTACTAGAAATGGTAAATTTAACATATACATTATTAACCTCACAATCTATGTATTTAACCTCACAATCTAAGTATATATCAATTACCCAACTCGCTTAGACTGTGATGTTAAAACAATATGTGCATTTAATTTAACATTTGAATACTTGTAATTGCTAGAATTAAAAAACTAACAACAAATTTTGTTAGAAGCACACATATCATAATTTGGAGGTTATGTGAAGTTTCTAAAGAGTGTTTCCACTCCCAGGCTAAGCATGAAGTAAAATTTCGAGTTTAGAAAAGCCTGAAAATTTGGATTTGCCGGGCGGAGCGAAGCGAGCCCGGCAAATCCAAATTTTCAGGCTTTTCTAAACTCGAAATTTTACTTCATGCGCCACCCGCATTAACCACTGAATTATCTGAAGTTTAGAATTTACGCCTTTACCACACTGCTTGATAGTATATTTTGAACTTCATTTAAAATCAGTGTTGTATACCGGTGGCGCATGAAGTAAAATTTCGAGTTTAGAAAAGCCTGAAAATTTGGATTTGCCGGGCTCGCTTCGCTCCGCCCGGCAAATCCAAATTTTCAGGCTTTTCTAAACTCGAAATTTTACTTCATGCTTAGCCTGGGAGTGGAAACACTTGTTAGAAGCTTCACATAACCTCCAAATAAAGATATGTGTGCTTCTAACAAAATTTCCTGTATGTGTAATACGCGAGTAAAACACTGAAATATTGTGATGTTTGAAACATATTGCTTGAGCAGTATTCTAAAACAGCATATTTTAAATTTAACCTAAAATCAGTGTTTTATACCGGTGGCGCATGAAGTAAAATTTCGAGTTTAGAAAAGCCTGAAAATTTGGATTTGCCGGGCTCGCTTCGCTCCGCCCGGCAAATCCAAATTTTCAGGCTTTCCTAAACTCGAAATTTTACTTCATGCTTAGCCTGGGAGTGGAAACACTTGTTAGAAGCTTCACATAACCTCCAAATTAAGATATGTGTGCTTCTACCAAAATTTCCTGTATGTGTAATATACGAGTAAAACACTGAAATATTGTGTTGTTTGAAACATATTGCTTGAGCAGTATTCTAAAACAGCATATTTTAAATTTAACCTAAAATCAGTGTTTTATACCGGTGGCGCATGAAGTAAAATTTCGAGTTTAGAAAAGCCTGAAAATTTGGATTTGCCGGGCTCGCTTCGCTCCGCCCGGTTGATTTAGTGTTTATGCTTCCAAAAGATATGATTAATAGTTTCATGCCGGTAGGAATTCTCCTCTGAAAGTATGTTTACTCGTTATTACTATCGTGAACTGTCTTCTGATCACACACTGATGTGTCATGTTTTTACGGAAATGTGCACCTTTTGGGGTTCCGGGAATCCTCATCAAGTGTTATCTCAATGATGTCGGCCTGCTGGTCTGTGTATCGATTTCAATCGATTTTGCCATTGAGATGTTCAAGAAATTTCAAATTTGAGTTCTACTCTTTATAGAGTAGAACCCAAATATGGAATTTCAATCTTTAGTTGATCATCTTGAAATATTATTATCTCAAGATGATCAACTCAAAATTAAAAAAAATAAATTAGGAGGATAAGCCGACACAGCCATTTTTATAAAATGTCTTTAATGCATGGTTTTAGACAAGACTTCGATTTGAATATGAATAATTTAAATATTACAATATTCCAAATTTTCAGGCTTTTCTAAACTCGAAATTTTACTTCATGCTTAACCTGGGAGTGGAAAACACTCGTTTAAAGCTTCAATTTGAACTCTTTTAAAAAACAACAGATACGTGAAGATTTACAGTGTATTTAGTATATTGAGATATGTATACCTAAAAGAAAAATTCCCCGTATGGAAAGTTTTTTAGTAATTTAATATGATTGTTAACAATTGAATCTTAAATTTAACGTATACATTATTCTAACCTCAAAATATAAGTATACATATCAATTACCAAACTCGCTTAGATTGTATAACACAATTACCAAACTAGCTTAGACTGTGATGTTAATTAAACAATATGTACGTTTAATTTAACATTTGAATTCTTGTAATTGCTAAATTTAAAAGAACTAACTCCAATTGATTGTGTTTATATCTGAATAGTGAGAACATTATATAACCTAACCTCTATCATAAAAAAGTTCTATTTGACCGATGAACTCGATCTTGATGCCCTGATGTTCCAACTTCGAGCCGCTCTTCTTCAGACTGATATTGACTTTCCCCGAAACGGTCTCCCCGTCGTAATACAGCAGCATGCGCTCCTTCTTCCCATCCTCGGTCTTCACATCCGCCAGTTTCCTCGTCTCCTGCCCATCGAGGTAGATGTCCACCTCGGCGGACTGACCGAAACCAAAAAAACTCTACAAAAGAAACGGATAATTAAACATACTAACGTCTATCGAGGTATACGTCCACCTCGGCAAATACTCTACAAGAGAAATGGATAAATAAACACACTAACGTCCATCAAGGTATGTGTCTACCTCTGTGGACTGACCGAAACCAAAAAAACTCTGCACAAGAGAAATGGATAGTTAAATCCATCAACGTCCATCGAGGTAAACATCTACCTCGACGGACTAATCGAAACCAAAAAAGCTCTACGACCATAAACACAACCGTTAACCCAAACAAAATTGTACAAAATAAGCCTAGAACTGAATCATCTGTCCCTTGCGCTTCTTGTCACCACCCAGTTCGAAGTGCTTGCAGCGCTTAAGCGGAATCTGCTTGCGGAACTTGCACTCGGAACACTCCATACGCAATACAATCTTCTTAGTGGTCTTTGCCTTCTTCCTGAAAATGGGCTTAGTCTGTCCACCGAAACCCTACTGTTTACGATCATAACGCCTTCTACCCTGGGCAGCGTGACGTTCCTTAGACTTCTTGTACTGGGTCACTTTGTGTGGCTTGTGCACCTTGCACTTCTTGCAGAAAGTGTGCCTCTGCTTTGGGACGTTCACCATTTTGAGGTCTGTGTGGTTGGTGCTCTACGAAAGAAACGGATAATTTAACATGCTAACGTCCATCGAGGTATCCGTCCACCTCGGCAAATACTCTAAAAGAGAAACGTATAAATAAACACACTAACGTCCATCAAGGTATATGTCTACCACAATGGACTGACCGAAACCAAAAAAACCCTACACGAAAGAAATGGATAGTTAGATACACCAACGTCAATCGAGGTAAACATCTACCTCGACTGACTGTACGAAACCAAAAAAGCCCTACAAAAGAAACGGATAATTAAACATGCTAACGTCCATCGAGGTATATGTCCACCTCAGCCGACTGACCGAAACTAAAAAAACTACAAGAGAAACTGATAATTAAATACACTAGCATCCATCAAGGTGTCTACCTCAGGTTGAAAACAAAAGAACTCTGCACAAGAGAAATGGATTGTTAAATACACCAACGTCCATCGAGGTATACATCTACCTCGACAGACTGATCGAAAAGAAAAGAAACGGATAATTAAACATGCTAACATCCATCGAGGTATATATCCACCTCGGCCGACTGACCGAAACTAAAAAAACTACAAGAGAAACTAATAATTAAACACACTAGCATCCATCAAGGTATATGTCTACCTCAGCGGACTGACTGAAAACAAAAAAACTGCACAAGAGAAATGGATTGTTAAATACACCAACGTCTATCGAGGTATACGTCTACCTCGACGGACTGATCGAAAAAAAAAGAAACGGATAATTAAACATGCTAACGTCCATCGATGTATATGTCCACCTCGGCCGACTGACTGAAACTAAAAAAACTACAAGAGAAACTGATAATTAAATACACTAGCATCCATCAAGGTATATGTCTACCTCAGCAGACTGACTGAAAACAAAAAAACTCTGCACAAGAGAAATGGATTGTTAAATACACCAACGTACCTCGACGGACTGATCGAAACAAAAAAAACTCTACAAAAGAAACGGATAATTAAACATGCTAACGTCCATCGATGTATATGTCCACCTCGGCCACTGACTGAAACTAAAAAAACTACAAGAGAAACTAATAATTAAACACACTAGCATCCATCGAGGTATATAATAATAATAATCTTTATTTAGCATCTTTGCTATACAATAACATTGAAATATATATAAAATTAAACATTTTATCTCCACCTCAGCGGACTGACCGAAACCAAAAAAACCCTACAAGAGAAGCAGATAATTAAGCACACCAACGTTCAACACTGGATCTTACCCCCTTGGTGATCCAGTGTTAACCGTTGGTATGTTTAATTATCCATTTCTAAACAGTAAACTAGGGGAGGAGTGAAAGACTCACCATTGCGATAATTCGGGGCGCGCTCTCCTCTTTCCCAACACGAAATCACGGAACGGAAAGGACGTGCCCTTAGGCCGCGTACAAAAATAAATTCCTATGTGGCTTGTTATTGTCTCGTCACTTTCGCTTATACCCTAATTGTTCCTGATCATTTTCAATTAATAGATAACATTGATTGTACTCTAATAAAATACGGGGCCGTCAAATATGGCAGCCGCTGAGACGACAACCATGTTGGCAACAGTTTTTCCACAGGAATTACAAACAAAAACACAATTAATTAATGATTAACATTCATTTAATTACGATATCAACACGATTAGAACGATAAATAAGACGTAAAACTGTAATTATTTAAATTAAATCAAATTCGTGTGATTTGCTGAAGTTGGTACTCTCTATACAAAGAAATGCTAATTAAATTTAGTAAGTTTTTCCACAGGAATCACAAACAAAAACAACTAATTAACGATAAACATTCACTTAATTACAATATCAACATCATTACAAAGTTAAGAAATACGTAAAATTGTAATTATTTGAATTAAATCAAATTGGTGTGATTTGCTGAAGTTGGTAATTTCGATACAAAGAAATACTAATTAAAGCTCAGCTGTGTTTTTCCACAGCAATTACAAACAAAAACACAATTAATTAATGATTAAAATTTACTTAATTACTATATCAACACGATTAAAAAGGCAAACAAGACGTAAAATTGTAATTATTTGAATTAAATCAAATTGGTATGATTTGCTGAAGTTGGTAATTTCGATACAAAGAAATACTAATTAAAGCTCAGCTGTGTTTTTCCACAGCAATTACAAACAAAAACACAATTAATTAATGATAAAAATTTACTTAATTACTATACCAACACGATTAAAAAGGCAAACAAGACGTAAAATTGTAATTATTTAAATTAAATCAAATTTGTATGATTTGCTGAAGTTGGTAGTTTCAATACAAAGAAATATCACTAATTGTTTGATTTGTGTTATGTGGAGTATTTAATCACAATGAAAAAACTGTTTTTATTCCTTACTTCACTTTTATTTTTATGTGTTAGATGTACATTTCGAGTGCTAAGCACTCATTATCAATAACTAATAGTTATTAGTTATTGATAATGAGTGCTTAGCACTCGAAATGTACATCTAACACATAAAAATAAAAGTTAAGTAAGGAATAAAAACAGTTTTTTCATTGTGTACAAAGAAATATATATTAAAATTCAGTAACTTTAAAGAGTATTTCTTTGTATGAAAACTAAGAAAATTATGATTTATTGTACACACAAATTGGATTAAAATACGATAATTTTATTAAAATGTAACGCTGAATTATTTTTTGCATAATATAAGAAACTATAATTGCTGTGAAGTTAGCCATGTCATTACAATTAAACAATTATAATTTTTAAATAAAATTGGTTTAAACTGATCAGGGCCCGTATTCACAGTACCGATGCAATTTGTCATCGGTGAGAAGTGATATAATAATAATAATAATAATCTTTATTTAGCATCTTTGCTATATAATAACATAGAAAAATATATGTATATCTATATATATATATATAAAATAAACATTTGATCATCCTTAATCTATAAATTGTGTATGTATAATAAATGTGACGTCATTTTACTTCACACGATTCGGTATAGTCTTCTCAAAATTACGTAATTTTAGTGCGATTCTCACCAGTGACAAATTGCATCGGTGTTGTGAATAGGGGTCCAGGGACCCTGTGTGTTAATATTGCGTCATAGGTCCGGATTTCGTACTTCCATTTTATCGTATTCTAATTCAGCGAGCCACACTATATGATTAATCGTCCTTGAGGGATACCAACCTATTTATTGTTAATTAAAAAAGAAAAACGCCGACTTGTCAATAATTCATAACCTAACTTCCTCTTCTGTAAATAACCAGGAAGATTAATATTTAATTTATTTCGAATTAATTGGTAGGTTGCTTTAGTTTTTATATTTGTAATATAAATTGTATGAATTTACACATTTCTAATTATTATTTTATTTTTGTTGTAGAGTTGTCCACATTCAGGTCGATAGATCCAGGGGGGCTAAATTATTAAATTAAAGAGATACGAAGCTGTTTGAGAGGATTTTTATTGGCAGTTTGTATTGTTAATCATCAATAATGCCGGTGAGTGTTTCTTTTATTATTATTAATGAATGATTTTTGTGTTGTTTATTTATCAGTTTTGGGTGTGTCAAGTTTAGTCATCGAGTTTATATTTAAAAATGGTATGTATTAGTCGTTTCGAGTTGAGTGAAAATGATTCGCTTTGAATATTTCTTGATTTAATTTAAGTTCATTTTAATTCCATTCAAGGTATAAAAAAAAAACAAACATTAAAAGTGCCAAGATTTTTTATGCGATCTACAACAAATTTGTCTTACAAAGACTAAATTAAACACTAGTTGAAACAACTACTTCTTGAGCTATTATCCCAATGGACATAGCATCATACAGCAGCAATTTTTACATGGGGGGGTTCTAACTGAAGCGCAGAAAGAAAAAACAGATTTGACAGAATAATATAATTTGCATAAAAAACATATAATTTCGCGTTAAATCAGGGCGTGTGCAGATGCTTACTAACGAACAATTTTTCAATGATTTTTAACACGTGGTGATTTTAAAATGACAAAATAGAATTGATAACAGGGACTAGGGGGGAGGGGGGTTCTAACCTCGTCCTGGCCTACGCCACTGTCATACAGCAAGTATGATACAAAATTTTACTTCATTTGCCTTCACACATATAAAACACTGATTTAATGTGTAGTTCAGAATATACGCCTTTAAAATACTGCCTTTCTAGATGTCGGAGATCTTGCGAGGTTTGTCATCAGCTCCAAGTTAATTGGAGCAATAATTTAAGAAATGGCGAATAGTGTTGCAAACTGAATTAAAATAGGGGGAAAGAATTTGTTGATTTTTAAAAGGATTCGATTTGAAGTTTAAACGAGGGTTTTCCACTCCCAGGTTAAGCATGAAGTAAAATTTCGAGTTTAGAAAAGCCTGAAAATTTGGATTTGCCGGGCGGAGCGAAGCGAGCCCGGCAAATCCAAATTTTCAGGCTTTTCTAAACTCGAAATTTTACTTCATGCGCCACCGGTGTAAAACACTGATTTTCGGTTAAGTTCAAAATATACTGTTTTAGAATACTACTCAAGCAATATGTTTTAAACATTACGATATTTCAGTGATTTATTTGCGTATTACACATACAGGAAGGAAATTTTGTTAGAAGCACACGTATCTTAATTTGGAGGTTATGTGAAGCTTGCAACGAGTGTTTCCACTCCCAGGGTAAGCATGAAGTAAAATTTCGAGTTTAGAAAAGCCTGAAAATTTGGATTTGCCGGGCGGAGCGAAGCGAGCCCGGCAAATCCAAATTTTCAGGCTTTTCTAAACTCGAAATTTTACTTCATGCGCCACCGGTGTAAAACACTGATTTTAGGTTAAATTCAAAATATGCTGTTTTAGAATACTGCTCAAGCAGTATGTTTTAAAGATCACGATATTTCAGTGTTTTAGACACGTATTACACACACAGGAAATTTTGTTTGAAGCACACATATCTTAATTTGTAGGTTATGTGAAGCTTCTAACGAGTGTTTCCACTCCCAGGCTAATGTGTAGTTCAGAATATACGCCTTTGAAATACTGCCTTTCTAGATGTCGGAGATCTTGCGAGGTTTGTCATCAGCTCCAAGTGGTTCCCGTGAGAGGATCGAAGTCGTGGTATCACAATGAGTATTTCAGATCTAAGTGTGCATCTCCTTGGGCGGTGCAGCCACTAAACCTAACCTAACCTAAAATACTGCCTTAGTGGTATATTTTGAACTTCAATTGAAGTCGGTGTTTTGTACCGGTGGCGCATGAAGTAAAATTTCGAGTTTAGAAAAGCCTGAAAATTTGGATTTGGGCGCTCGCTTCGCTCCGCGCCCAAATCCAAATTTTCAGGCTTTTCTAAACTCGAAATTTTACTTCATGCTTAGTCTGGGAGTGGACGACACTCGTTACACATCTTAAATTGAACTCTTTTATAAAATCAAAGACTAGACAAAATCTTTCGGGATACGTATAAGTACTTAAAAGAAAATTTTCTTGGTTGTTGTGTCTAGACGTCAACAATTATTGATAAATGGTCAAAATGCCGAGAAAGCATAAAAACGGGAACATTTTTAGAAAATCTTATTTTATTACACGCTTGAGGAGAATCCGTGTCGCGATTTCGACATTTTTTATGTTTTTTTTTTTGCGCTCGTGCGGGTTTAATTCGCGATTTAACCGTTACACGATTGTAATCTTATTATTATACCTTTTAGATATAGAAACACTGTAAATTTGTCGAACTTGAAAATGACACTAAATATGTCGAAACTCGAGTCGTAGAAATATCACAATACTGAATAAATTTTGAGGCATTCGTCGATTTTATAATTGCGTTCAATTTAAAGTTTCGAACGAGTGTTTTCCACTCCCAGGTTAAGCATGAAGTAAAATTTCGAGTTTAGAAAAGCCTGAAAATTTGGATTTGCCGGGCGGAGCGAAGCGAGCCCGGCAAATCCAAATTTTCGGGCTTTTCTAAACTCGAAATTTTACTTCATGCGCCACCGGTATAAAACATTAGCTTCAAGTGAAGCTCGCAATATACATCTTCAGGGTACTGCTTTAGTAGCATATTTGAACTAGAATTGAAGCCAGTGTTTTAAACCGGTGGCGCATGAAGTATAATTTCGAGTTTAGAAAAGCCTGAAAATTTGGATTTGCCGGGCTCGCTTCGCTCCGCCCGGCAAATCCAAATTTTCAGGCTTTTCTAAACTCGAAATTTTACTTCATGCTTAGTCTGGGTGTGGACGACACTCGTTACTTATCTCAAATTGAACTCTTTTATAAAATCAAAGACTAGACAAAATCTTTCGGGATATGCATAAGTACTTAAAAGAAAAATTTCTAGGTTGTTGTGTCTAGACGTCAACGATTATTGATAAATGGTCAAAATGTCGAGAAAGCATAAAAACGGGAACATTTTTAGAAAATCTATTATACCTTTTCGATATAGAAACACTGTAAATTTGTCAAACTTGAAAATGACACTAAATATGTTGAAACTCGAGTCGTAGAAATATCACAATACTGAATAAATTTTGAGGCATTCGTCGATTTTATAATTGCGTTCAATTTAAAGTTTCGAACGAGTGTTTTCCACTCCCAGGTTAAGCATGAAGTAAAATTTCGAGTTTAGAAAAGCCTGAAAATTTGGATTTGCCGGGCGGAGCGAAGCGAGCCCGGCAAATCCAAATTTTCAGGCTTTTCTAAACTCGAAATTTTACTTCATGCGCCACCGGTATAAAACACTAGCTTCAAGCGAAGCTCGCAATATACATCTTCAGGGTACTGCTTTAGTAGCATATTTGAACTAGAATTGAAGCCAGTGTTTTAAACCGGTGGCGCATGAAGTAAAATTTCGAGTTTAGAAAAGCCTGAAAATTTGGATTTGCCGGGCTCGCTTCGCTCCGCCCGGCAAATCCAAATTTTCAGGCTTTTCTAAACTCGAAATTTTACTTCATGCTTAGCCTGGGAGTGGAAAACACTCCTTTAAAACTTCAAATGGAACTCTTTTAGAAAAACAACGAATGTCACAAAATATACAGCATTTTATTTGGATTGATTGAGTTACTTGAAGATAATTATACTTTGATTAAAAAACACTTAGAACCTTTCTTCAATACTTTATTTTGTAACCAAATGTACATTTCGGACACGAAGTGTCCATTATCAATGGTTTGACACTAATATTAGTATCAAACCATTGATAATGGACACTTCGTGTCCGAAATGTACATTTGGTTACAAAATAAAGTATTGAAGAAAGGTTCTAAGTGTTTTTTAATCAAAATACAGCATTTTCATATGTATTACTCAACTATCTCAATCTGGCCAATGAGTTGAATGTCGCACAGTTCCAGATCCGGCTATTCTAAACTCTAAATTTAATTCATGCTTAATCAAGGAGTTCCAACATTTGTTAGAAGTTAGAAATTAAACCGGACAGTCGACTGCTTTTGGATTTGCACGACACTCAACTCATTTACCAGATTGAGATGGTTGAGTAATAAACCTAAAAAGAAAAAATTTCCTGTATTTAAGATATTAAAAAAAATATGATATAAAAAAAATACTTAACTTTTTTACACCACTTTTATTTTATTTTTGTGACTAGTTTCAATTACACGGTAATCATTGTCAAACTTAGTTTAATAATGATTACCGTGTAATTAAAACTAGTTGGACAAACTTAGTTTCACAATGATTACCGTGTAATTGAAACTAGTCACAAAAGTAAAATAAAAGTTCTGTAAAAAAGTTAAGTGTTTTCTTTGTATCAGATTAAAAATGTTCTACGAAGTGAACGCCTCCAAGATTCGAGAACTAAAAAAAAAACTTATTCCAGGGATATCTTTTATTATTTTATTGTGTAACACTATTTTGTGTATTTTGAGAGCTCAGTGGAGTTTGGATATAAGAGATTGGTTTCGTTTAACTCGGGCGCCACTACACCGAAGTGTAGATGGAAACAACAAACATTTAATAATAGATTTATTATCAAAATCAAACAAAATAAAACAATATTATTTAACATACAACGGGCATAAAAATAAATAAAGCAATAATCCCTTTATTTATTTTTATAAATAACGTAACTAACAATATTTTAATAAAGTCCGGCAGACGGAAACCCAGAGACACAATGCCGTCTTGGTTTGCCGGGATTCTGATATTATATAACATAAAGTAAATAAAATAACAATTCTAGAAAAGGTAAAAATAAAATAATGTTCAAATAACGAATATCAATTGGGAACGGCGAACGAGAGAGTCACGGCACAACGCCGTCTCGGCTTACCCTAACTGCTAGGCTTCTCGGATCTTCGGCTTTGGAGACTAGACGGGACCCATGACAACCACTGGGCCTTTAAGCGGAACTCGTGTCAACCACTGAGATCCGCCGTCTGACCAAAAAGGCGAGTGTAACCCGTTTATATAGGAGTGGATTTAGTGAAAAACTCGGAAAGGAAAAGAGGTGGAACAAAATGTTGGAGGTGGAAATTGAGTATTATATTGGGATAGGCATGTATGTGAAAAAGGGATGTATATAGTCTATGATAGGATAGTGAGGTATATTGGGTTGCCTATGATAGGTTAATGCGGTATACGGGGTAGTATATACCGGGCTTTCATTAATTCCCGAACCCCACGTGACCAAAAATAATAGGCAACCAAATGTACAAGGTGGTATGGCTCACAAAAATTCCCTAGATTTAAAAATATTTATTCGCCGGCGTATTTTTATGACGACTGAAAATATTATATTTAAAATGATTAAAAAATAGGCTCATCTTCAAAAATGTAACTAATTTTTATTAATTTTCGCAGTATTTGCTTATCCTAGCAAATTGACTCTGCAAAATAAATAGAAATAAAACTCAATGTTTCAGAATAATTAAACAATTTTTGCTTACCTGAAAATTCCGGGCGAATCTTGTAAGATCTCAAAGGTTGGTTTAACGATGCACCGCGCATAAACGTTTATGTCAAATTTGACTTTAGTAACGTTTGGTTACTTTTTTCAAAGTCTCCAACGTGCAAATACAATAATTTACGCGGCAATTTTAAATTTAGTCACGTGGGGTTCGGGAATTAATGAAAGCCCGGTATAACGGCACGTTACAATTGTAAGCGGTATACTCATTTCGAACACAAAGTGTCCGTTTCCAATAACTAAAATAACAATATTACTTATTTGATTAATTGACAGTGTCACTTTTATTTCAGGCGTATCACTGTACGTTTCTGACCTACGAAAAGGTGATCGGAAACACAGCCGTTCTGCAGTTTCGGACCAAAGTTAGAGGCCCTGCTACAACTACTAACGTCGACTACGATGTAATCGACGAGGCTCTGTACTTTTTCAAAGCGAACGTTTTCTTCAGAACGTACGAAATCAAATCCGAGTCGGACAGGCTGCTGATTTACATCACCCTGTACATCACCGAGTGCTTGAAGAAGTTGCAGCGGTGCGCGAACAAGAACCTCGGCCAGAACGAGATGTACACGTTAGCGATTTCCCGTTTCGATATTCCCGGGGATGCGGGTTTTCCGCTCAATTCCGTTTACGGAAGGCCCGAATCAACTGCTGATGCTGGTGAGTTGATTATCAATGGGCCCGTTCATCGTTCATCAGAGATAACAGTTGGGAGTTTACTGCCAACTGTGGGGGAATTCTCTGATGACCGGATTGCTAATCGTGAACGTGTTTGGGATTTTTGCATTCGTACGAAATAGACCGACCGGAGTACCGTTCATTAGTTACGAGCATACATCACAAACAAATCCAAACACGTTGAATGTTGAACATTTTGATGAAGGGGTCTAATGGGCGCATTCATCGGATAAAACTGTTAGGAGTTTAATGTCAGCAGTTGGTGAATTTTCTGATGAATGCACTGTCAACAGTAAACATGTTCATAAATTTTGCAAGCGGACAAGATAGAATTGGCATAGTAGTGTTCACTAGATACCAACGTAAAGGGTAAAACTATCAAAAAATGTTGAGAGTATTTTTCTGATGAATGCGCCCAATATACACAGAAAACAGTAATAGTTTGTAGAAATATGCAATTTTATTTGGCTATATAATAATTTTTATTTCGCAATAATTATTGCGAACCAAGGCCATAGCCAGACAAAAATTTCTTGGAGTTTTAATGGTAACAATATTAGTTTTGCTCTTACAGGGTTGCCTGTACATACAAAAATGTAAGATTTAAAAATTTTCGGGGGGGGGTTTAAACTCTTTTTCCCCCCTCTGGCTAGGGCAGTGATGGGGAAACTACGGCCCGCGGAAAGGTTTAATCCGGCCCGTTTAAGACTGCCGTCGTGAGAATGTTTGAACGCGTTCTTACTTCGTAATGTGACGACCCGCATAAAAACTACCTACCTACGATTAAGCATTATTCTTTGGGCCGCTACGATTGTCTGGTTATTACAAATGGCCCGTCTTAAAAAAAGTTTCCCCACCACTGGGCTAGGGCTTTGTTGTGAACGTCTTCGAATGGATAAACATGGGCCTTCAGCAATACTTTCAGCCCTATCAGTAATATTCTCGGTTGATCTAGCCGGGCAAACAAGGGTTGGGTTCTCTATATCTGAAACTTGACCAAGATGTTCAAATTTGTCTATTAAATTCACAATTGCTGGACATTATTTCAACGCATTTTGTGGTGTACATCTTTCCATTTTTGTTAACTGTAAGGATTAAGGATTGTTTGGCGGGAGGGCAGCGTCAGCCGCACCCACTTAGGCCCATTGTAGTTCCTCCCCCTCAGATGGTTAGACCCACTCCGCACTGTTGACCATTGCCATTCAGGTCCGTCACGATTTGGGGTTTCTCCTCTTACTACCTTCCTTATCTTTGACAGTGCTGGACACTCGTGAAGAATCTGTCTTGCTGTTTCTTCTTCTTCATTACATCCTCAACAAAGGTGATGCTAGAAGCTGTAGCTGTAGTGTCCAGTAATGTAGCCGGTTAGAGTACGAAGTTTCTGTTTCGTGAGTTTTAGAAACTTCTTTGTTTTTTGGTAGTCAGGTGCCGACTTATTTAACTGTAAAGTTTTTACTACTTGAAGATGAAAGAATTAAGGCTGCAAATTTAACACAGAAAAAGTAGTGCGCAATTTAAAATGAAAGCTCTTGTTGAAAATCCCTTTCTTATTGTAATGTTAATAAAATATATGAACTGATGTGTAGTTCTATATTTTGTTGATTTGTCTGGCTCTATTATCATTTATTTATTTTTATCACCCTAATGTTTAACATCCTGTTTTCTGTGTATACAAATTATTTCAAGGCCAAACACCTTAACATAACCTCAAAATATTTTCACTTTGTTTTTGTGCCGGCGGTTTGTGCGTTTTTAAATTAGTTTAATTAATTAGTAATTTCACTTAAAAGAACAATTCGCTATTTATAAATCAATGGTGAAATGGACAGTTTATTAATTAATATATATTTTTTAAATTTAAAGAGTTCATGCGGTTGTACTTGACGCAACTCCGACAGGAGGTGGGATTGAGGGTGTGCGAGAAAGTGTTCGGGGATGACGGCAAGCCCAGCAAGTGGTGGCTCTGTTTCTCGAAGAAGAAGTTCATGGATAAATCGCTGAGCGGGCCCGGACAGTAATTTCTTTATGGCTTTATTGAAAGCCGTTCAATTTTTTTTAATATCAGTTGTGTTCCGTTTAAAAATAAACTTTTTATTGATAAGTAGAAATAAGGTTTTTGTCTACCTACACCGAAAACAGTCTGTCAACAATTTAGCAGGTAATTATTTTTTGTATGTATATTATAACCTAACTTAAACCTTTCATCATTATTTATCGTGATGTATTATAATTGTTATATCATCGTAGTTTAGTAATTTGTTTGTATAATAAAAATTGGATGGAACTTTGTTTTACTATATTAAAAACATAAATATATTATGAATTTTAATAATTTGATGGTTGTTGGGATTTGATATCTGTCAGTTTTCATTCATCCTGTCACAATCAAGCGGTGGCGGCTCGCAGCTTATCTTGGAGATAGGCCAGAGACCCAAGGTAATATGTATCTGTTATTGAAAGGTGACTTAGTTGTGCAATTCCTTGCATTTATAAAGCACGATCCCAACCTCTAATTTGATGTGCATTGGCGCTGTGGTCTACCCTGGAGTTAGGCTGCGAGCCGGCGCTGCAATCTAACTTGAAATTTTTGCGTTAACTTTTCCTTAGGATTCCTTTTTTTTGTCCATCATTTCGCATTTACACAACTGTACATTTTTTGGACATCAGCAGCAATGGGAATTAAGGGTTTGTGGACGATTTTAACTCCCTTCTATGAAAGAAAGCCGCTTTTCGAGCTGCAGGGGAAAACCGTGGCGATTGATTTGTCGGGATGGGTGTGCCAGGCCCAATGCATCACGGAGTACCAGGTGCAGCCAAAGATGTATTTAAGGTTTGTAGAAGAACCACACTGATTTACGGTTATGTCCAACATATTTGTCTTTAACGTTTAACACTGTAAATTTTTAATGGGGCTCTTGCACGAATTTTTGAAATTGAATAATATTACTATTACGTAATTTTCATGGATAAATCGCTGAGTTCTTAAAAACACTGTCTATCAAAAAGAAATATAAAATTAAAATTACTTTATATTCCTTGTAAAAAAATTATAGGACCCCACTGAGCAAAAAACAAACAAATAACGTTATATCAACATTGTCGCAACATTAAACGTTTTAATGTTGATGATACATTACTAAAATGTGATTGCTCAGTGGGACATGTTGTTTTTTGGGTCTAAAGAATTCATTAGGTTTGTTCGTTACATGAACTGGTGCTGCACTTTTTGCACCGAAACCGTTCGTTACATGCGCTAAGTTGAACTGAATTGTGTTCGTTTGCGTCAGTTTACTTGTACCGAACCTGCACTTTTTGCCCCTGGTCCAGAGTAAGTGTAACTAGTGCAGGTTAGAAAAATGCATGTTTTTTTTGACGATTTTAGAATGTTTGCTCGTTAATTCACACATTGCACAATCAAATAAAACACAAATAAAACTAGAAAAACTGAAAAAAAATGCATGTTTTTTTTGACGATTTTAGAATGTTTGCTCGTTAATTTACACATTGCACAATCATAGACATGTCCTGTATCCATCTTTGAAAATTGTATATCTCCTGTAACTAGTGCAGGTTAGAAAAAGGAAAGGGTGGGAGATATACTATTTTCAAAGATGGATACAGGACATGTCTATGATTGTGCAATGTGTAAATTAACGAGCAAACATTCTAAAATCGTCAAAAAAAAACATGCATTTTTTTTCAGTTTTTCTAGTTTTATTTGTTTATAAAATACAGTACCAACATTTTGTTGTTAGAGTTTCCGTAGATTGTTTTGTAGTGTATTGCATTAAATTTTTTTTATATTTAGTGTATTGTGTATTGTATTGTATTTTTTTTATATTTTACACCAAAAGCGTTCGTTTTTTTCAGTTCAGTTCATGGGCACTGACATCAACTGACCTAAACTAGCGACGTCACAAACTTGAACTCAGTTCAACTTAGTGTAGTACAAACGAACAAACCCATTAATGGGGCGAGTTGCACCAACCACATTGAACTAGTTCAACTCTGAACTTGACTTTAAAGTGACATTAGAACAAAAGAAACTGTCATTTTGAACTGAACTTGAGTTCATGAACTCAAGTTCAACGTTTCTGGTGCAACTATATTGGTTAGCTATTGATAATGGGTACTTAGTACCCGAAATGTATAGGGTGGTCTAATTTCGATGTTGCTTATGAGCATCTCGGTAAATATAAGAGTTAGAGAAAAACCGATGGCGCAGTCGCGATTTCGTTTTTTGAGACTAGGACTATGCCGAAAACAAAAAATGCACCATCTTGTTTTTTTCAGAAGTTATAGGGCAACATCGGGTTTTCTTGATTTTTAACTTTAATTAACAACTTGCGTAATTTGTGAGATAGACAAAAACAATAAATACCTTCTTAAGACACTTTTTTGAGTAGAATCCAGTGGCGTAGGCATTTTTTTATTTTATGCACACATTTTCGAGTCAGCCCAATCATTTTTTTTTATAAATGCCAATCATTGGCTTTGACATAGTTGATGAGAGTGTTTTTCACTGATTTCAAAAATATATACTTTTGTAAATTTAACTTAAAAAACAGTGTTACTATAGAGCCTGGGTCTCCAAACTATCTTCTTCGCGGGCCACAAATACAATTCTACATAATAAAGTCGGCCAAGATCCGATTAATTTTATAAAATTATGAAAAATTTAAGGAACAATTGTTACAATATTTCAAAATATGATAATTACAAAAAAATTAGAAACAATCGCGGTTTTTCAGTTTTTTCAGATTCTTTCAATAAATGTTCATCAAACAAAAAATTCTTTCAAATAAAAGTTGTAGATAATAACAAAATGAAGATGTATTGTTCACTTACTTTTTGTCATAGCACTCTTAGTTTTTGAGATATTTCAAAAGTTGTGTGTTTTATCTAGTTATTGGTGTGTGACAGTGTATGTGTCGATGCAATTGAAAAATGTTTCAAATAAAAGTTGTAGGAAATGAAAAACTAAAGATTTTTTGTAGATTCACTTTTTGTCATAGCACTCTTAGTTTTTGAGATATTCAATAAATAGTGTTTTTTTATCTAGTCAGTGGTTTGTGTCAGTATGTGTGTTGATCCAATTGAAAAATGTTTCAAATAAAAGTTGTAGTTATCAAAAAGTTGAAGACATTTTGAAAATAATAATGCTACAAATATTTTAAAAGTGATTTAATACGCAATTTATGGGAGAAAGTACTATGATGGACACATCCATTTTTTTTTTCTTCTATTTGTATATCATTTAATGGCGCACAAAAGGACCATGGAGACCGCAGTGCAGGGATGCTAAACGACAAGACCTCATATCATTTAATTATTTTACATTTAAAAGAAAAACAACGATATGAAATAATAACGATTATATATTTTCAAAAAAAAAGAATTAATTAAAAATACATTAAATTTTGGTAAATACTTTTTAAAAACTATATAATATATATATAATATCTACAGAAATAGAAAAATTGTAAAATGTATACAATCAATAAAATATATATGGGCTAATGAGCTTAACATTAAAAAGATGACTCACATGATACATAATATAATAATAAAAACAATCTACAAGAGAGGAGAAATGAAAGGAGGTAAAAACATAACAATCTCATGCACGTGGAATTAATGCAAAACGAAAAACAAAGTCGTTAAAGTCTACACGATAAAAGACTTCGGGAACTCAAAACCTTCGTCTTTTACTTACATCTCTCAAAATAAAATTGTTGTTATTGCTGTAAAGATAGCATTTGTTTACGTATATATATATATTCTATCACTCCAAAAATATAAAATTTAATGCGCAGCGAGATCAAAAATTGCTGATTCAGTTGGCAATGGATTTTAAGAGTAGGGTTTTTCTTGTTCGAATAGTTGGTAACGTGATGCATTTATTGAAAACTATGCTAATTTGACATACAGTGCATTTCTCTTTTAGGTATACATTTTTCGACATCTGTTTTTTTAAAAGAGTCAATTTGAAGCTTTAAACGAGTTTTTTCCACTCCCAAACTAAGCATGAAGTAAAATTTCGAGTTTAGAAAAGCCTGAAAATTTGGCACGGGCGCGTAGCAAAGCGGAGCGACCGAGCCAAATTAGGCTTTTCTAAACTCGAAATTTTACTTCATGCGCCACCGGCTCAAAACACTAACTTGATGTGAAATTTAAAATATACTGCTTAGATTATGGTAAATCGATCAAAAAAGCTCTTCTAACCTAACTCTACAAACTGTCACATATTTTAACTCTTATCTAACCTAACACTACAAACTGTCGTATCTTCTAATTGTTATCTAACCCAACTTTACAAACTGTCATATCTTCTAACTCTTATCTAACCTAACACTACAAGATGCGACATTTTTGAATTGTTTTCTAACCTAACTCCAGAAACTATCATTCTTCTACTCTGTAAGTAGAAAATTATAAACTTCACTTTAAGTCAGTGTTTTGAGCCGGTGGCGCATGAAGTAAAATTTCGAGTTTAGAAAGCCTAATTTGGCTCGGGCTCGCTTCGCTTCGCTACGCGCCCGAGCCAAATTTTCAGGCTTTTCTAAACTCGAAATTTTACTTCATGCTTAGACTGGGAGTGGAAAACACTTGTTTAAAGCTCAAATTGACTTTAAAAAAGCGGGTCTCGGAAAATGTATACTTAAAAGAGAAATTCGCTGTATGTCAAATTGACGTAGTTTCCAATAAAATTATTCGGAGTTCAATTTGAAGCTCTAAACGAGTGTTTTCCACTCCCAGGCTAAGCATGAAGTAAAATTTCGAGTTTAGAAAAGCCTGAAAATTTGGCTCGGGCGCGTAGCGAAGCGGAGCGACCGAGCCAAATTACGCTCTAAACGAGTGTTTTCCACTCCCAGGCTAAGCATGAAGTAAAATTTCGAGTTTAGAAAAGCCTGAAAATTTGGCTCGGGCGCGTAGCGAAGCGGAGCGACCGAGCCAAATTAGGCTTTTCTAAACTCGAAATTTTACTTCATGCGCCACCGGCTCAATGATGTGAAATTTAAAATATACTGCTTGGTGTATGGTAGATCGATCAAAAAAGCTCTTCTAACCTAACTCTACAAACTGTCACATATTTTAACTCTTATCTAACCTAACACTACAAACTGTCGTATCTTCTAATTGTTATCTAACCCAACTCTACAAACTGTCATATCTTCTAACTCTTATCTAACCTAACACTACAAGATGCGACATTTTTTAATTGTTTTCTAACCTAACTCCAGAAACTATCATTCTTCTTCTCTGTAAGTAGAAAATTATAAACTTCACTATTTTTTTTATTTTTTGGTTTGTTTCGCATGGGTTCTAGCCATTCAGCCATTAATGATGATTGTATTAATTTAACATATATTTGGACGTCACGACACATTCACGCCCAGGGACACGACGAGAAATTATTTTTAAACTTCACTTTAAGTCAGTGTTTTGAGCCGGTGGCGCATGAAGTAAAATTTCGAGTTTAGAAAAGCCTAATTTGGCTCGGTCGCTCCGCTTCGCTACGCGCCCGAGCCAAATTTTCAGGCTTTTCTAAACTCGAAATTTTACTTCATGCTTAGTCTGGGAGTGGAAAACACTCGTTTTAGTTTCAAATTGTCAAACCTAACCTAACAAATCGTATATCAATTTAACCTAAAAAACAGTTACATGTGTGATAACATAATTTTACTAATCTGGATAGTGTTATTTTATATGACAGACTACCCTAATCCTAGCTGGGGTAGCGCCCAATTTGACCTAAGAAGTTGGTAACCTGACGTAACCTGAAAATAGTTACTTATAATCAAATCGAACGTATCCATATCGAGTGAGTTTTGAGATAGCAGTTGCAAGATGTGACAGTTCGTAGATTGAGGCTAGGTAACAGAGAAGAAGAATGACAGTTTCTGGAGTTAGGTTAGAAAACAAATAAAAGATGTCGTATCTTGTAGTGTTAGGTTAGATAACAATTAGAAGATACGACAATTTTTAGTATCATCTTATCTAACCTAACACTAAAAACTGTCGTATCTTCTAATTGTTATCTAACCCAACTCTACAAACTGTTAGAATATATAACATTTTGTAGAGTTAGGTTATCCATATCAAGTAAGTTTTGAGATAGCAGTTGCAAGATGTGACAGTTTGAGGCTAGGTAACAGAGAAGAAGAATGACAGTTTCTGAAGTTAGGTTAGAAAACAAATAGAAGATGTCGTATCTTGTAGTGTTAGGTTAGATAACAATTAGAAGATACGACAATTTTTAATATCATCTTATCTAACCTAACACTAAAAACTGTCGTATCTTCTAATTGTTATCTAACCCAACTCTACAAACTGTTAGAATATATAACATTTTGTAGAGTTAGGTTATCCATATCAAGTAAGTTTTGAGATAGCAGTTGCAAGATGTGACAGTTCGTAGATTGAGGTTAGGTAACAGAGAGGAAGAATGACAGTTTCTGGAGTTAGGTTAGAAAACAAATAGAAGATGTCGTATCTTGTAGTGTTAGGTTAGATAACAATTAGAAGATACGACAATTTTTAGTATTATCTTATCTAACCTAACACTAAAAACTGTCGTATCTTCTAATTGTTATCTAACCCAACTTTTTAATCAGCTAAATAATATAATATGGAAGACAATAGCCATTTCTGATCATTTGCATGTTCAGTTTTAATTATGATAAACATTATAAATTAATGATATTTTTAATAATAATAATTCTTTTTTGAGTAATATGTATTTTATTATTTTTATTATTTATTAAAATTTTTATATATTGAAAAAAAAACTTATTTTAAATATTCGAACTGATGGCCATTATTTTTAATGCATCTTTGGCATCTACCTCTTACAGCTTGAATGGCAATACAAATTTGAATGTTGGGAACAGTCCCTATGAAAATCATGAAAATGTTCCAATACGTCTAAATTAATTTAGGCTGCTTGTAAATTTTATCCTGCAGGTATCCCAAAAAAAAATCTAACGGTGTTAGA
Source organism: Philonthus cognatus (assembly GCA_932526585.2). NCBI lineage: Eukaryota > Metazoa > Arthropoda > Insecta > Coleoptera > Staphylinidae > Philonthus > Philonthus cognatus. The sequence goes on from OW052242.1 coordinate 145,306,711, forward strand.
TCTGGAGATCTAGCAGGCCACCTGACTGGTCTAAATGTTCCCAACCAATCGCTCCCTAAATTTGCATTTAGAAGTAACCTGCTCCATCTTGTTGGAAGAACAGAACTTATTGCTGTTTCAATGGAATAATTAATTAAAATTGAGCATGCAAATGATTAAAAATGGCTATTGTCTTCCGTATTATATTATTTAGCAGATTAAAATTTAGTTTCAACTCTATAGGAACACTATTTTCAAGATAAATTAACAAAAATATACATTTTTGAAATCAGTGAAAAACACTCTTTTTAACTGTGTCAAAGCCAACTATGATTTACATTTAAATAAAAAATAATTTGGCTATAACTCGAAAATGTGTGCATAAAATAAAAAAATGCCTATGCCACTGGATTCTACTTAAAAAAGTGTCTTAAGAAGGTAATTATAGTTTTTATCTATCTCACAAATTACGCAAGATACGAATTAAAGTTAAAAATCAAGAAAACCCTATTTTGCCCTATGACTTCTGAAAAAAACAAGATGGTACATTTTTGTTTTCGGCATTATCCTAGTCTCAAAAAAAGAGATCACGATTGCGCCATCGGTTTTTTTCTAACTCTTATATTTACCGAGATGCCCATAAGCAACATCGAAATTAGACCACCCTGTACATCTAGCAAGAAAAATAAAAGTGAAGAAAGGAATATAACTGTTTTTAATTAAGTGACTTAACACCTTCACGTAACTCATACAACTACATTAACTTTTAGGAATTTGTATTTTCGGACATGTTACCTCCTGATGCTCGGAGTGAACCCGGTGTTCGTGCTGGAAGGCGCAGCGCCCACCCTGAAACACAAAACCATCCAGTCGAGAAACGCGATCCAGTTCAAGGGGGCCAAGCCCAGGGCGAAACCTGTGTCTGACGAACCAGCAAAAGGCCGCACCAACGAACCAGCAAAAGGTCGCACTAAGTTCCACTACGTCCTAAAGCAGTGCGAGGAAATGCTGAGACTTATGGGGTTATCCTGCATCACCGCAGCTGGTGAAGCAGAAGCGATGTGCGCTTATCTTAACGAAAAAATGGTACATGATCATCTCAAAGTAAACGTTTAACAATTAGCGCGTTATAACTTTAAATTGAGGCAAAATATTCATTATTTCATTTTGAAGAACAATTGGTGGTATTGTTTTCAAAATAATGTCGCTTAAATTGAAATACCCCCTCGATTTGGACAGCCTTTTTTTGGGCAGTTTTTCAGAATTTTTTTTTGGGTAAATTTAATACATGCGATCTTACGGTTTCTTGCAACTTGTTTATAGATTCATGAATTATAAAAAATGAATTTTAATTCTTTTCAAACGTCCGGCTTGACCTCTAAATCTAGCCTCAAATAAGGCCCTCTCCGCCGTGTTTTCGGTTCTGTGCAGAGTGCTCAAAGTTTTTTTGTTTCAGTAGATGGTAGACGGTTGCATCAGTCAGGACTCGGATTGCTTCGCTTATGGTGCGAATATTGTTTACAGAAATTTTTCAATATCGCAGCAAGGCGCTTCAGCAGCTTTGGGAGGTTCCGTTGACGTCTACGACTTAAGCAAGGCTCAAAAGGCTATAGGTAGTTGGTATTTATATATATATAATAATAATAATATATCTTTATTTTCAGAATGTACAAAATACAAAATGAAATTAGCGTCAATGGTATTAATAATAATTGCTAATCCTAGTTCTTACACTTAATAATAACGTAATAATACAAATATATACACTAAATATACCTACATATGCATGATGTGAAAAAAGTCGTAAGTCGATTTATCATAGCATTTTCAAAGATTTTTGAAAATACTGGCAGAAGACTGATAGGTCGGTAGTTTTCAATATCAGCAGCATTTCCCTTTTTGTATATGGGTTTTATTATCGCTGTCTTTAATTTATCGGGGAATATGCCGTTGGACATGGAGTTATTTATTATATGTGTTAGCAGTGTTGTTATTTCAGTTGCAGATTGCTTTATTATAACACTTGGTATGTCATCAAATCCACATGAAAGTGTATTTTTGAGTTTCGATATTATGTTCATACATTCTATTTCTGATAAGGGGTTGATGAATATACTTTTATTGTTTTCCCGTATCCTATCGTTATAGTTTATCGTTGTTTGAAGTGAAGTTGTTATTGGGGAAGCATTTTGAAAAAGTGTATTGAATGCAGAGGCAATTTCATCTGCCATACCTAAAACTTTTATGTCTGATGTTTTTGTTTGTTTTCCTTTTATGCCGTTAATTACATCCCAAACACATTTATTTGGATTATTTGAATTTTCAATTTGTTATAATGTGACCTGTGTTCTGTTAGAAGTTGATTGCATTTTCTTTATGTTTGTTTATAGGACTTTATCAACTCTTGGTTATGTCGTGACATAATGTATAAAATATCAAGCTCATTTGTACATTTTCTGATATCCTCTAAAGGAGGTATAATGTTTGTATGTTTTGATTTTATTTTAATATTTTTTAGAGGAAAGCACTCAGCCATCGTATTAGAATATATTTTATTGAACATATTCCATTGTGAGTTGACGTCTATGTTTGCAACATTATATATGCATGTCCAATTTATGTTACTTAATTTCTCTTTAAATTTTATAATATTATTACTGTTGAATATTCTCTTTCGACAAATTGTTGTTTGGTTTGTCCTGTTTTATTGAGATTTCTATTTTTTGTGCCAGATGATCTGACACATGCATGTTAATAATGTTGCACACACAGACGTCTGTATTATTAATAAATATATTGTCAATGCATGTTTTTGATGTTTCTGTTACTCTTGTCGGACTATTAATTAGGTGTTTAAATCTATAGCAATTTAATAGTTGTAACAACATTTGTTTTGTATTTGTATTTTCAAGAAAATTTATGTTAAAATCTTCTGCTATTACTGTTAATTTGTTTTCAATATCTACTATGTTAAGAGTATCTTCAAGTAGTTTGAGAAAGTCATCAATATTTCCATTTATTTATTTATTTATTTGTTCAAACGGTACACCTATTTAACAAAATATAACAAGAAAGAAAAAAAAAATATATATATACAAATTGATAACAAGTAAACTTAAATTACAGTACACTTAGCATAATTTAATACAACAGAGCTAAATAAGAGTCATACAATTTAATTTATTTTTAAATGTTGAAATTGGAATATTAAACATATCAAGATTCGGATTAACATTACATATATTATTGTAGTAACGCATCATTCTACCATATTCTTGCGAAACAGTAACTTACTACGTGTATTACATGGTATAATAAAATTTAGGCGTGCTAATAAATGACCACAATTTATCAAACCATTAGCTAATTTGTACAAGAAACATTTGGTGGTCTTTATACAGTAATTATTACTAAAGCACATGTATTTTGAATTACGGTTATTGCAGTACATTCAAATATACATGGCTTACTTATGCTAGTTATGTTAGGTTCATTATAGAAGTTATTTCCTTTTTTCGTATATATTCCCACTCCTCCGTGCTGTTTTTCACCTCTGCAAAATGCGGATGCCATATTAAAGTTGTGGAGCGTGGTTTTTAAGTTGGTCTTCAGTTTTCCAGTGCTCGGTTGCGCAAAATATATCACAGTTAAATATTTCGAGTTCATTGCTCAGTTGATCGCTACAATTGCCTATTGACTGGACATTTTGGTGGATTATTGTTAATGTTTTTGGAGTGTGGTTTGATTTAGAGGGTGTCGATAGTCTCTAATAAAAAATGATTAATAAATACGTGTTTAGGTCATAGCTCTGGCTTTATAATATCCTTTTCCATTTCTACGGGCACAGATATTTTGAAGACGGGTAATCTTCGGGATATTTTGATTGCATCATTTCGCATTTGACGGTATTAAAATTTTTAGATAGTAAGTAGTTGGTCATTTTTTCTTTCGTTAACGATGGGTCTAATCGGCATACATGAAAGTGTGAATATTTTATTCCACTCTTGATGTCAATATCCTCCTCATTAGTTCCGTGTGTTCGTCTTCGTCTGGAATTTCTGTTTGTATGCTGTTGCCATTCTCCTTTCTCCTCATCTTCAGAAGGTTTTGAAGGTGTTGTTTCTTGAGCCATTCGAGCGCTAGGGATCTTAGGTTCTGTTTCTTTTAAATTATGTTTGTTGTTTGTTTCCGATTTTTCTAATTTCTGTGAGTTTTTTGTTCCACTGGGCTTGTTAGTGGCTATTTTGGCCGGTTTTGAAAGTAACTTAATTTCACTTTGTAGTTCACTTATTACACCTTTCAGTTCACGTATTTCACTACACAGGTGATTCGTGTGTTGTTCAATTGCATGTTTTATGATTAAGTTGAACTCCACACTTTTTAAGAATGTTATTATATCTTCATTTCGAGGATGTAAATCGGGGGCCATTGTATGGCTTTTATTGGGGTATCAGAGGTCTTAAGCACGTCCACCCGCACGTCCGTTCGGTACGATGGTTGGACTACTCTATATATATATATATACATACATATATAAAAAAAAAAAAAAAAAAAAAAAAAAAAAGACCTTTATTGGCATATCCTACAGTTATTTACAATGTCGACACTATATCACATCTTGCCCTCTTTCTCCCGTCCCACTTTCTCCAGCGTCTTTACCCTAGCTCCGTCCTCCCTCATCCATTCTGTCACCCTTCTATTCCCTTTCACTCCCACCCATTCCTCACTCACACCCTCACACTCCTCCGCCAAGTGCCTCCACGTATCCTTCCCCCATTCACATAACCTACATCTCATATATTCTTCCCCCATCCATCTCTTCCTTCCCCTCTCCCCAGACCCACACCTTGCCCTCGCCATTATCACCCTTTCATCCCTGTTCCACCCATCCTCACTCATGTATCTCGGCACCCTCCCATATACTTGCCATTTCCCAAACATATCATTATATTCACTTTTGTCTATCCGTCCCTGTCTCTCCTGCGCTTCCACCTCCTTCATCTTTTCTCTCATCCACGCCGCCACCTTCACCCCTATACATATATATATATATAGATATATATATATATAGATATATATATATATATATAACTTGCTTGAGTTTTTTGGGCTGCTTTCTCGCGTTGATTGGTTTATTTGCGCTCTACGTTTCGGCAGCATCACTTCTGCCATCCTCAGGAGCTTTTTTGTATACTGAGTGATGGATGTCACGTTCACTGTCAGTACATTTGTTTTGTAAACTAGGGACTTGTAGTCTAGATCTGCTGCGTGTTATTGGTCCACTCGATGTAGAAGGTGCTAAAATTTCTTGATTTGTGTCCGATGTATCTGCATTATATATATATCAGTTAAATATTTCGAGTTCATTGCTCAGTTGATCGCTACAATTGCCTATTGACTGGACATTTTGGTGGATTATTGTTAATGTTTTTGGAGTGTGGTTTGATTTAGAGGGTGTCGATAGTCTCTTTTTCAGACGGAATAAAAAATGATCAATAAAAGCCTAAACACGTAGGCCATAGCTCTGGCATTATAATATCCTTTTCCATTTCTACGGGCACAAATATTTTGAAAGACGCGTAATCTTCGGGATATTTTGATTGCATCATTTCGCATTTGACGTTATTAAACTTTTTAGATAGTAAGTAGTTGGTCATTTTTTCTTTCGTTAACGATGGGTCTAATCTATATAGATATATATATATATATATATATATATATATATATCTATATATATATATAAATCTATATATATATAAATATATAGAGAGTTTTATGTAACACCGAACATTTTCATAACGAGAATTTTTCTTTAAAGTATCCATATGCATACGTTGCACATATCCGATGCTCGGTTTATTAAAAGAATCCAATTTGAAGCTTTAAGCGAGTGTTTTCCACTCCCAGGCTAAGCATGAAGTAAAATTTCGAGTTTAGAAAAGCCTGAAAATTTGGTTTGGTCGCGTAGCGCGAAGCGCGGAGCGGCCAAACCAAATTTTCAGACTTTTCTAAACTCGAAATTTTACTTCATGCGCCACGCGTATTAAACACTGAAGGCACTGAAATATTGTGAACGAGTAAACTTCACTTGAAATCAGTGTCTTATACGCGTGGCGCATGAAGTAAAATTTCGAGTTTAGAAAAGCCTGAAAATTTGGTTTGGCCGCTCCGCGCTTCGCGCTACGCGACCAAACCAAATTTTCAGGCTTTTCTAAACTCGAAATTTTACTTCATGCTTAGCCTGGGAGTGGAAAACACTCGCTTAAAGCTTCAAATTGGATTCTTTTAATAAACCAAGCATTGAAAAATGTGCAACGTATGCATATGGAAACTTCAAAGAAAAATTTTCGTTATGAAAATGTTCGGTGTTACATAAAACTTTCTGTATATATATATATATATATATATATATAGCGCGAATATATATATATATATATATATATATATATATATATATATATATATATATATATATATATTCGCGCTATATATATATATATATATATACATAAAACTCTCTGTATATATATATATATATATATATATATATATATATATATATATATATATATATATATATATATACAGAGAGTTTTATGTAACACCGAAAATTTTCGTTATGAAAATATTCGGTGTTTCATAACGAAAATGTTCGGTGTTACATAAAACTCTCTGTATATATATATAGGGGGTCCCGTCATAGCACCTAAAAACAGGAGGCGGCGGGGGCAGACCTGAGTCTTCGGACGATGGATGTCTGAAAGGGACGATTGTCCAAGTCGGAGCTGTAGACCTTCTTGAGGTAACCTCTGTGTCCCTATCTTGGATAGGGCTAATTTACACACGGCGGGGTTCTCTTAGCCCTGGTGCTTGTCGCCATTTAATGAGGAGTTGGGGGTGGGCCTGTAAAGCCCAGGGGTGTCTATCCACCTCTCCGGTCCACATGTGGGTTGGTCTCCGACGGGTAGTGGTTTCGCTGGTATGGCGGTGATTCACCGTTCCCTAAAACGGACGCTCTATCGGTAACACCGAAAGGTATAAACCGGAGCACACTCGAATGTATATATATATAGCGCGATATATATATATATATATATATATATATATATATATATATATATATACAGAGAGTTTTATGTAACACCGAACATATATATATATATATATACATATATATACATATATATACATATATATATACATATATATATATATATATGTATATATATAGAGGGTGTCCCATTAGTGCATTCTCGGAGGATATCTTGACTCACGTTAAAGGTAGAACAATTGTTTTTCCACCAAAGTTGCTTGGTTTTAAGAGCTGCATAACCTAAAAATATTTGTATACATACTGGGCGTGCCATAAAAACAGTTGCGGATGGTACTTGCTTATTTTAAATCATTTTATTAAAAAAAATTGGTCTAAGTCGTATCGTTTCGGATTTATTTGACATTTAGGGACTAAAATGATGTTTGAAGTGGTTTCATAAAGCAAAAATATTTCTAAAACTAAATGAGATAGAGAGTTGCAGATTTCACCATTCTCGTAAGAATAGAGGATGCTATCGGCTGCATTATAAAGTTGTTCGCGTAAGTTATTTGGCTATTGAATAAAAATTTCTAATATTTTAATCAAGGGTAACTTTATTTTTTTAAATAGAACCATATAAATTTGCTTCAGTCGACTTTAAATGATAGTCTTTTTCGAGTTTGTCAATCATTTTGTATCTGTAGATGTAATAAATTTCTCTTAAATACTCTAAAATTACGGATACAAGTTATAAACCCAATCGAAAGAGAATTTAATTTTGAGTCGATTGATGTTAAACAAATTATATGGTTCTATTTAAAAAAAATCAAATTACTCTTGATTGAAAATTTAGAAATCGATTATTTTTATTTCGTAGTCAAATAACGTAACCCAAATAACTTTTTAGCGTATCCGAAAGCGTCATCTATTCTTAAGAGAATAGCGAAAATTGCAACTTTCTATCTTATTTACTTTCGGAGATATTTTAGATTAATAAAACTATCGCAAGCGTGATTTTTAACCATAAACGTCAAATAACTCCGAAACAGTACGATTTAGATCAAATGTTTTTAAAAAAATGATACGTAGTTTTTATAAGGGATTGAAAACCCAAATTATATACAGGGTGATCCATTTAAAATAAGCAAATTGCATCCGCTTCTGTCATTATGGCACAACCTGTATACATTAAAATAATTTTAGGTTATGCATCTCCTAAAATCAAGCAAGTTTGGTGGAGAAACTTTTTTTCTGTATTTAACGTAAGCCGAGATATCCTCCGAGAATGCACTAATGGGACACCCTGTATATATATATATATATATATATATATATATATATATCTTTTGAATTATTCTCAACTTACATTTTATTCTCCTATGTTCAAAATGAGTTGTTTATTGTTGAACATTTTTCTTTTTTTAGATTTTGGTCGTCAAAAAGTGATAGGCTTAGCCCTAATCTGCGGCTCCGATTACAACGAGGGCGTTTTCGGCGTGGGAAAAGAAGCCACCCTGAAACTCTTGTCCTCGATTCCCAATGACGAAATCCTGGCCCGTATCCGCTCCTGGCGCTCCAAACAAACCCACTACGAAAAACTCTCGCGCGCCACCGATATTAAAACCAACTGCTCCCAATGCGGCCACTCCGGCAACAAATCGAAACACACGCGCAACGGCTGCTTCCAATGCGGAACCTCGAAACACTGCAAAGATTTAACGGAAACGAACCAGTTCAACGAAATCCGAAACGAGCTGGCAATACGCAAAAAAGCGTTGGAGGATCCAACTTTTCCGGACGAGGATTTAATTTCGGAGTTTTTAATCAGAAAGGATAAGGTTAATCATTTGAATTTGGAGTGGAGCAAACCTAACATGCTGGGGTTTGTTAAATTCACCGTTAAGCATCTACAATGGGAGGATGTTTACTGCTTCGAAAAGCTGTTTCCGATTTTGACGCGTTGGTGCGCGATCAACCCGGATCGGGCTGTGATAAAGCCGAAGTGCATCAAGAAGAAGCGGAATCCGAAGGGGGTAAGCAGTTTCGAGATTATTTGGGACTGCGAGTGCTTCAAGGGTTTCGCGCGAGAGGAAGGGGATGAGGTGAAGTTGTTCGCGAGCATAGAACCCGAGGATTTGATCCGGAGGAATTACCCGGAATTAATCGAGAGGTTTAATGAGAGTAAAATAAAGCCGAAGGGTAGGAAAAAGAAGAAAGATGAAGATGGGGATGTTGGAGTGGCGAGGAGAGCCAAGAAGAAAAAAGTTGATGAATATGATGATGTTGGACTGGCGAGATCCAGGATGAAATCAGTTGATGAAAATCTTGATGTTGAAGTAGTGAGGGAATCCAGGGAGAAGACAGTTGATGAAAATGATGATGCTGGAGTGGTGAGGGGATCCAGAAAAAACACAGTTGGTGAAAATGACGATGCTGAAGTGGTGGGAAGATCCAGAAAGAAAGCAGTTGATGAAAATTTTGATGCTGAAGTGGTGAGGAAATCCAGGCAAAAAACACTTGATGAAAATTATGGTGCTGGGGTGGTAAGGAGTTCCAGAAAGCAAACAGTTGATGAAAATGATGACGCTGGAGTGGTGGCGAGATCCAGGAAGAAAACAGTTGATGAAAATGATGACGCTGGAGTGGTGGCGAGATCCAGGAAGAAAACAGTTGATGAAAATGATGACCCTGGAGTGGTGGCGAGATCCAGGAAGAAAACAGTTGATGAAAATGATGATGCTGGAGTTGTGAGGAGATCCAGGAAGCAAAAAGTCGATGAAAATGATGATGCTGGTTGTGCTGCGAAGAAAACTAGAAAGAAGAAAGATGAGGGTAAGAAGGGGAAAGGAAAGCAAACCACGCTGACACAGTTGTTGAAAACAAATGACGATCTGGATGTATCTTGTTTTGGGGATGAAGATGATGATGCTGATTTATCGCTGGTGATCGACGGGATTATTTCGCGTGGAGTTCCTGATTTGGTTAAGGAAAAAATTGAGGAAATTCAGAGGAAACACAAGAGTGAATTGAAGGGAATTCCTAGGAAGAATGATGTGGATAATATTGTAGGATTTAGAGGTAGGAATATTTTAGAACTAATTGGAAGGGCGAATGATTTTGAAGGTATTGCAAGGGCGAATGATTTTGAAGGAATTGAACCGTCAAACGATTTTGTTAGAATTGGAAAGCCAAATGATTTTGAAAAAAATAGAAAGACACATGATTTTAATAGAATTGCAGAGACAAATGAATTTGAAGGAATTGGAAAGGCAAATCAATTTAAAGGAATTGGAAAGGCAAATGATTTTAAAAGAATTAGAATGGCAAAGGATTTCGAAGAAATTCCCGAAAATAATGTTTATTTGAAAGAAATTTGTAGAAAATATGGAAGTAATTTAGATGAAAAGAATGAAGAAGAATCTCGCAATGAAAAATACATTCGAAAGAATGAATCTTTTTCTGAAGATGAAAATGACGTTGAAATGAATGAACTTAATGAAGTTGAAAAAAATACGTCGCATTTCTTTGGGGATCTGACGCTTGGAGAGCCGGATCTCTTCGAGAAAACTTTCAACGCTGTTGAAATTTCTTCTTCGTCCTCGGAAAGTGAGGATAGTTTTGATGAAGAATACGTGCCTTTGTTAGAGAGATTACGAAGAAAACAATAGTTTAAGCTTTTGTCCTTGCATGCTCCCACATTATTTTTATTTAATTTATATTTTGTAGTTTTTTTTGTTAAACAATATTTATTATAATTGTAATCTGATTATTATTATTATTATTAATACAATGTTTCCCTTTAATTGGGTGTTGTCTTAGTTTAGTTATTTGAGTTACGTGAAGAGTCACTTAATTGAAACGTAGGTATATTCCTTTCTTCACTTTTATTTAATAATAAATTTTACTATGTAAAAGCTGCCCCATTAGGTCAAAAACTAAATTTTTCCTATTAAAACCCCCTCCGAATTTTTGTTTTGGCTACGGCCTTAGGTACCAAAAATGTACATCTAGCACTTGGTTTGTTTCACTATTTGTCACAAATAGTGAAAAAAACCAAGTGTTTTTAATTTATCCTTCAATATTATTTCAAAATGTTTCACCAAGTGATAAATGAAACAGTTATTCAAGAAAAAAGTACATCTAGCAACTTTTTTCTTGAATAACTTTTTCATTTATCACTTGGTGAAACATTTTGAAATAATATTGAAGGATAAATTAAAAACACTTGGTTGGTTTCACTATTTGTGACAAATAGTGAAACAAACCAAGTGCTAGATGTACATTTTTGGTACCTAAGGCCGTAGCCAAAACAAAAATTCGGAGGGGGTTTTAATAGGAAACATTTAGTTTTTGACCTAATGGGGCAGCTTTTACATAGTAAAATTTATTATTTTAAAAATTTCGAGGAGGCTTTGAACCAGAGCTGGGCAGGATTCGAATCATTCAGGATTCAAATCCTTTTAGAGGATTCAAAAGAGGCATTCAAATAGTTTAGTTCAACTGGATTCGTGATCCGAATTCGTTACATTTTTTTAAGAGGATTCGTATTCGAATTCAAATGTGGGTGATTCGAATCCTTATAACAGGATTCGAATATTTATAAAAAAATTCGAATACTTACAAAAGGTTTTGAATCGTCAAAAATAATTCAAATTAATTGTGAGGATTAACTTGAAAAATTTCGTTTGTGTGTTTTAAAATTTCTCGTTAAATCACTGTTTTTATACGCGTGGCGCATGATGTAAAATTTCGAGTTTAGAAAAGCCCCGTGAAAATTTGTCGAGGGTCGCTGCGCGACCCTTGACAAATTTTCTACGCGGGGCTTTTCTAAACTCGAAATTTTACTTCATGCTTAGTCTGGGAGTGGACAACACTCGTTCTTAGAAGTTTCAAATTGAAGGATCACTCTAGATTACTAAGTTTATTACCATTTTACAAAGGCTACAGCTCGAAGGACCAATCATGGTCTTCGGTGACTGAAGGGCTACAGGGAATCGCAGTTCTTTTACAAGAAAACAACGAACATCTAAACGTTTACAGCATGGATAGGATAGGACATTCAATTTTTAAAAAATATCGAAGATGGGTTGGTTTTCAGTGCATTTTTAACTTCATTGTAAATTAGTGTTTTACACGCGTGGCGCATGAAGTAAAATTTCGAGTTTAGAAAAGCCCGAAAATTTGTCTCGGGTCGCTGCGCGACCCGAGACAAATTTTCACGGGGCTTTTCTAAACTCGAAATTTTACTTCATGCTTAGCCTGGGAGTGGAAACGCTTGTTCGAAACTTCAAACTGAACGCTTTGATATGAACATTAAATAACTGAAAATTTTTTTCAAGATAATAATCTAGTTTTAAAAATTATTTTCAGTAAGTAAAACTGACATGGTAGCCACAATCTGAAATGTTAAATTTTTCCGACATTCCCCTGATTCAAGCTTTTTTCCCTGGCCTTTTAATATTACTTTCTTCTGTGGGAAACCCCCATTTTGTTAAATTGTTTTTTTCTATATGTAAGCATTTATAACATATCAAAAAGATATTACTTAAAATTGTTTTTAATCAGCAAACATACAGGGAATTTTTCGTTTAAGTATACATGTTGTACATATGCATACGCTGTAAATTTTCGGGCATTCGTTCTTTTTTCTAAAGAGTTCAATTTGAAAGTTTAAACGAGGGTTTTCCACTCCCAGACTAAGCATGAAGTAAAATTTCGAGTTTAGAAAAGCCTGAAAATTTGGTTTGATCGCTCCGCTTCGCGGAGCGATCAAACCAAATTTTCAGGCTTTTCTAAACTCGAAATTTTACTTCATGCGCCACGCGTATAAAACGCTGGTTTTAAGCGAAATTCAAAATATGCTACTTTAACAAACTGTTTCATTAGCATATTTTGAACTTCCCTTAAAATTTGTGTTTTAGACGGGTGGCGCATGAAGTAAAATTTCGAGTTTAGAAAATCCTGAAAATTTGGTTTGGCCGCTCCGCTTCGCGGAGCGACCAAACAAAATCTTCAGGATTTTCTAAACTCGAAATTTTACTTCATGCTTTACCTGGGAGTGGAAAACACTCGTTTATAGCTTCAAATTGAACTCTGTTGTTAAAACAACAAGGAATATCTGAAGATTTACAGCGTTAAATCGGAAAATGTTTACTTAAAAAAAACTCCCTATATATTATGCATATGACTACATCAGCAACAAACAATATTTAATATCAAAGAAATGCAAAAATAAATAAATGTATTATTGTATACAAAAATAAATATATAAATAAACTTAAATTTCTTTTAATAAGTGGCCATCGAATATTATCAATTTTCAACCGAAAATTGATGATGTTTTTGGCTTTTTTAATTTGTCTGTTAGTGTGGTATTTGTTTGTTATTTGCAAATAAAGATGGAATTATATTATATAATAACAAATACAATTAAAAAATAACGGCAAGACTTCAATTTGAATTGATCAAAAAAATTATAAATGTGTGAACTAATTATACAGGGTCGTTAAAAAGTTCTGAAAATATTGAGCTGTATATTTTCAGAACGGTGTAGCTGAGCTCGTTGAAATTTGGGATACAGTTAGAAGTGTTCAAATTCTATCATCTCAGATTTTCAATTTTCTACCATCATTTATTTTGAAAATACAAGGGTAACTTGATTTTTTTTTAAATATCACTCTAACATAAACTTTTTAAATCAAAAGTACGTGTTTTGTAATTTGCCTGCTGATTTTGACAAATTTAATAACATCATATGGCTTTTTTCTTAACGTTTTGGTCAATTTGAATATAATTCCATGACTTTTCTCTAACTTTCCCAGTTTTAATGATATTCAGTAAATGTTTTATTTACGTAATTCTCAGGCATTCGTCAATTTTATAAAAGATTTCAATTTGAAGTTTTGAACGTGTGTTTCCACTCCCAGACTGAGCATGAAGTAAAATTTCGAGTTTAGAAAAGCCCCGTGAAAATTTGTCGAGGGTCGCGCAGCGACCCGAGACAAATTTTCGGGCTTTTCTAAACTCGAAATTTTACTTCATGCGCCACGCGTGTAAAACACTATTTTACAATGAAGTTAAAAATGCACTGAAAACCAACCCAACTTCAAAATGTTTTTAAAATTGGATGTCTTCTTTCCTATCCGTGCTGTAAACCTTCAGATGTTCGTTGTTTTCTTGTAAAAGAACCGCGATTCCCTGTAGCCCTTCAGTCACCGAAGACCATGATTGGTCCTTCGAGCTGTATAGTCTTTGTAAAAAATACATCATTCTCATTCAAAATTTTCAAAAAATCGATTTTTTTTTATTGCATGAAATGAAAGTTATATGTCTGTAGAATAAGTGGCTGAAAGGCCAATTGGATCCAGAAAGTAGTTTAGCCGCTATAGCCCATTGTATGCACCAATGTCCCATGCGCTCAAAGGATCGCAGGTATAAAGTGTTGCGCGCTCACAGAAATTTGTTTTGCCAGCTTGTGTATTGGGCCTAAGATGAAAACAACTCTGACAGGTCACTGTAGGTGGCACTAGGTCACCGAAAAGGGTGCCAGATATGACATTGCCTGTCTATATCTAACCTAAGTTAGTTGCTGCAACGTGCGTGCATAATCAGTACCGGTCGCGTGAATCTGAATTGAAAATGCCGAATTTAAAGAGGAAGTATTCGGCGTTACCGAAGAAAAGGCGGTTTGTGGGCAATCAATTTACGAACGAACAGAATACTGACTACGTGAGTTCTTCCGCGAAGAAATTACACGACGCGGACGTCGAGGACATTCGCATTGACATGACGGTATCGTACGTCATTTTAAATTTTACGACGATATTCACCTTTTTGAGTGAACACTTGGTGTGCAAAACCTGTGGTAAAGCGGTCAGTTTCGGACGCACAGTTGGAGCTGGAGTTGCATTCAAGTTGGTCATCGAATGTGCGTGCGGCGAACATCGTGTAGATTCGAGTCCATCTCGCGGCAAAGGTATACTGAACAACATTTTTCGAATTACGTTGTTTAATATAACGACGAATGTTCGACAAATTGAATTTCATTTTTTTACGTGTTCTTTTTTGTTTAAGTGTTCGATGTGAATCGGCGATTTATGTTCGCGTTTCGCATTTTGGGACTGTCGCTACAAAGCATGAAAATGTTTTGCTCCCTCATGGACATACAACACACGATCAGTAACAACCTCTACTACACCTTTCTTCGGGTCCTCTACACCGCATCTGAGGCAGTATTCCGGTTGAACCAGAAGAAGGCCGTGACTCAAGAAATCGAGGCAAACTCTGCAGCGGGGAATGACCCATTGAATTTGTCGGTGTCCGGGGATGGCTCTTGGAAGAAGAGGGGGTTCAGTTCGCTTTTTGGATTTTCGTCGCTTATCGGAAAATACACCGCGAAAATCCTAGACGTCGCACAATGGTACGAAATGCCAAAAACGCGGTCATAATTCGAAAAAAAAAAATTTTTTATCAGTGTTTTAACCCATCATGTTGGCAATACAGTACCCTAGAGTACCAAATTCCACCGGCGTAAACGGCCCACTGCTTATACCTGAGCCACTAATCCGGTCCAAACCTAACCGCTTTCACGCGTTCTCGCCACGCCAGAAAGTGACAATTTGGAGAGCGCACTTCATGTCCTCACTACTTTTTGTGTGTTTGGCTGATTCTTGTGCGACAAAATGGACTTTATTCCAGACGGTATGTATGACATTTCCCGGATGAATATTTTTAAAAATCTGTCTTAACGCAATGTGCATTTATAACTTCTGTTTTTCGGCAAATTTGTGGAAAGTGTCAAAATTTCAATTTAAAAACGCATCAAAATAGTTTAAATTTCCACGGATTTCCACGATGTCCGTTATTGCATCCTAAAATATAAATGATATCCTTCATATTTGTAAAAAAAAAACTTGCGCAAACTTGCGTGTTTGTTATTAATTAATTATTTACAATAATTGTTATATATATAATTATTAGATAGTTAACCAATGAGTTATTAGAAAGAAATTGTAATAATTAATTATTATTAATAATAATTAAAATTAATAATAATTATTAATTAGTTAACTAATTCGTAATTTTTATAGTTTGCGTGATTTTACAAATTAAGTTTTTCAATTTATGCTCTTATATACTTATTTCATTTTTATTTTCAGTGGTTGTATTTTCAAATATTACGCATTGAACTATTATATTATTTATTAACATTTTATCACTATATGAACGAAATTATACTAAGCCATAGATAGTAATTTAAATGAATAGTTTTATTAAATATAAATTAATAGAAATAATAAAAGTGAACATTAAAACATTATTTTAACAAATACATGTTATTGCGATTTTTTCAGGATCAATGATAAAGACGCGAAAGGAAATTTTCGTCTTAATGAAAGATCATTTAAAGAGCGCATTAGGCGAAATGGTGACAAAACTAGAGACTCGGCTATCATCGGAAAAGGGTAAATAACAAATTTATTAATTAATGTAAATATTAATAAATTAATGATATAATTAACTTTTTATCAATTTTTTCTACCTTGTTTCAGGAGAATCAGTGAAAATAATGCCCGATCTCAAGTCGCAACTGGCAATATTGTTTAACAAGATGAGGTCGAAATATGAGAAGGCACAAAGAAAAGACATCGAATTCTTTAAGCACAATAAAAACTGGCTAGCTGTAAAAATAGTATTTCCACCTTCTGTCAGTTCTCCAGAGATCTCCAAAGCTGCTACTGCGAACGCGCCAGGTAGCATAATCTTACGTACTTAAAAATTATATATACGATGTTATATAAAATTGTTTGTCTCAATTTAGCGTATCTGAAATTATTAAAAATATCACATAAAATGTTACACGAAATTTCCTGTCCTGATAATGTTAGGAAAAAACGATTCACATTCATGGAAAAATAAGACGAACAATTTATATAATTCATAATTTCAAAATTAACATACGATTTTTCTTTAGAAAGGAAGAGAGGACGTCATTCGGGAGAATTCTCTACATTATCTGACCGTTCGAAGCGCAGAAGAACGGAGAATCTGCGGGAGAATTTCGATGCAGCAGAATTATCGTATGCGGCAGGTATGAGTTTACGCAGTCAAGGACAACTGCAGGCTTCGAAAATCGTCAAAGAGGTGTCGAGAAATCCATCTGAGGCTGCAATACAGGCAGCACCGACTTCGCATTCACTTGACCCGGATCATGCGCTGTCACTCTTTTTGGATATGGGGTTGTCCAGAAGGAAATACCAACAAATGCGTAACTCCACGGTTGAGGCAGGATGCAAGCTATATCCTCCGTACACCAGTATCTTGGCCGCGAAGACTGATTGCTATCCGCCGAAGGATTACATATCAGTAATCGAGTCCAAAGCTGAGGTTAAGCTCCAGGCTTTGTTGGACCACACAGCCAGCCGAATTTGTTTACTTCAAAAAGATCTGATCGCGGCACTTGAAGATCATAGTAACATGCAACTGATTTGTAAGTGGGGCTTTGACGGCACATCCGGTCAAAGCACTTACAAGATGAAGTTTTCAGATGAAACAATTTCTGATGCGACCATTATGTATACATCTTTGGTGCCGTTAAAATTGTTTTGCCTGAACGACAAAAAAGAGGTTGTGTGGTGCAATAGCAAACCATCGTCTACGCGATTTTGTAGGCCGTTACGTTTGCAATTCATGCGCGAAACTCCTGAGACGTCCATGTCTGAAGCAGCTTATTTTGAGAACCAGATCAAACAACTCGTCCCCTACAAAACGGTCATCTCCGGGAAAGAAGTCTCAATTTCTTACGATTTAGCGTTGACGATGATAGATGGAAAAGCTTGTAACGCGGTCACTTCAACGAAATCTGCTCAACGCTGTTACTTGTGTGGTGCAACCTCGCGAGATTTTAACAATCTTGACTTGATTTTAAGTAAGCCGGTTACTGTCCATAACCTGCGATATGGCATGTCGTCACTCCATGCGTGGATACGATGCTTTGAGTGTTGCCTGCACATAAGTTATCAGCTCGAAACAAAAAAATGGCAAGCGCGAGGCGAGGACAAAAAAATCAAAGAAGCGCGAAAAGTCACGATTCAAAATAGCTTCAAAAACCAATTGGGTCTTCTTGTAGACGTTCCCAAACAGGGATTTGGTAGCACCAACGACGGGAACACGGCGAGACGGTTTTTTGAGAACGCGAAAACCTCTGCGACAATCACGGGCCTAGATGTAAATTTGATTCTAAGATTCCATGCCATCCTTCAAGTAATTTCTAGTGGCCGTGATGTAAATGTAGATGCATTCCGCGAGTATACCTTGGATACAGCTCGATTATTTGTAGAGCTGTATCCGTGGTATTACATGCCGACGTCGATCCACAAACTGCTTGTTCACGGACCGGAAATTGTCAAATACGCCATTTTGCCAATCGGTATGCTTTCCGAAGAAGCGCAGGAGGCATCAAACAAACTTATTCGAAAATACCGCGAGGATTTCTCTCGGAAATCTTCGCGCGTTAGTACAATGGAAGACGTTTTTTTGAGGCTGCTAGCAACTTCCGACCCATACATTTCAACTCTCCGTAAAGAGCCTCGAAAAAACATTAAAAAGTTGTCTCCCGACGCGATTCATTTGATAGCAGTGACGGAAACTGTAAGTGAAGCAGAAGTCAGCGACTCCTCGAGCGATGACGAGTGACAAGATACGCGCACAATTAATAAACATTTGTACATGACAACCATAAATGTTTTATTATTTCTGTATTAATTAAATTTTGCATCCGCCATTTTGTTTTTGATAATTTTTAACTTCATTTTTGTAATCAGCGAGATCAAAAACCCTTATATCCCAAAATTTGTACGTGAGACTCAATTTTTAACATTTTTGTCCGCCATATTGGATCCGCCATTTTGTTTTTGATCATTTTTAACTTCATTTTTGTAATCAGCGAGGTCAAAAACCCTTATATCCGAAAATTTGTACGTGAGACTTGATTTTTAACTTTTTTGTCCGCCATTTTGGATCCGCCATTTTGTTTTTTATTATTTTTAACTTGATTTCCGTAATCAGCGAGGTCAAAAACCCTTATAACCGAAATTTTATACACATAACTCTATTTTTTATTTTTTTGTCCGCCATATTGCATCCGCCATTTTGTTTTTGAACATTTTTGATTTCATATTCGTTCTTCCCGACCTTAAAAACCCTTATATACGCAATTTCGCGTAAGTTGGACCATTTTTTCGAATTATGACCGCGTTTTCGGCGTTTCGTACCACTGTGCGTCGTTGTGAAATCGTCCTTCTGCAACTCCTATAATTACTGGGCTAATAAAAAGGACACTCCTGAGTACGACGCATGGAACGAGACGCACGAGGAAAATTGTTCGGCAAATCACCAGGGGAGCGCGGGTAAGATGGAGGTGGACGCGATCAAGGAAATGTTCTCGCGGTCGGAGGACTTGTTGGGCGTCAAGTATGAATACTATATCGGCGATGGGGATTCGAAAACGTTCAAGGCCATTCATGACATGAACCCGTACAATGACGTCATCGTGAAGAAGAAAGAGTGTGTAGGACATGTCCAGAAGCGCATGGGGACGCGACTTCGTAAAGTCAAGAAGGAAACCAAGGGACTCGGTGGTAAAGGACAGGGAAAATTGACGGATAAGTTGGTTGCAGATTTGACAACTTTCTACGGGCTTGCTATTCGAGGAAACTCCGATTCGGTGCAAAAAATGAGGGATGCTGTGTGGGCAACATTTCATCACAAGTGCTCGACCGACGACAATCCGCAACACCAGTTTTGTCCGGAGGGAGCAAACAGCTGGTGTAAATGGCGCGTTGCAGAGGCTGAAGGATCTTTGGAAACATTTAAACATTCACCTCCTCTTCAGCAAAATGTTCAGAAGGCCAGTGTACGAAGCTCTATCGGCAGACGAACTTCTGAACCGATGCACCGGGGCAAACACTCAAAATGCAAATGAATCTTTCAACGGGACTGTGTGGAAGTTTGCGCCGAAACATCTGCACTGTGGTCTTCAAACTGTTCAAATCGCAACATACGTCGCTGCGAACATCTTTAATGAAGGGAGATCATCTCTCCTGTCTACCATGAACGTTATGGGGATACGTGTTGGACTGGTAGCCTCCCGCTATGTAGATGAAGCCGACAACTCGCGGATCATGAGCGCAGAACGCAAGGTGTCCTACGGTGCCAGACTAGCGGCCATTGCGCAACGAAGGCAACCCCCCAAAGAAGATGAGCTAATAGAAATAGAGGAAGGGTGCATGTATGGCCCGGGAATTGCTGACTGAATGTACGTAGAATATTGTCAATCGATCATAAATGTGCTAACTAGTATTTAAAAAATGCTTCATTTTCGCTTTTGGGGTCACCATTTTAAATCTGCCATATTAAATTTTGACAATATAGAAATTCTGACAACAAATTTAGTCTAACCGAATTGCAATACCTATATATATCCAACTTCATGAAAATCAGAAAATGTTTTTTTTTCGTCTCAGTCCACCATATTGTATCCCTGAAGGTAAATTTTGCAAATCTGATATCAGAATCATGTTAAGCAAGTGTAAAAACCTTAAAGACCGAAGTATCGCGAACATTCGATGGCAAAACACCGATTCTTTGAGTCGAAATCGTTACGATAACTTTAAACGCGTTTTTCTCGAAACTACTTTTTGTTTTACTATAACGGAGATTCCGGTCGAACGGTTCATCCGATTCGAATGAGACTAAATCGACGAAAAACTAGATAAAATCTATTGGAGCTTGAACCTAACTGCAGTGAAAAAAAGTCATTTTTACTATTTTTCATGGCGGGTCCAAGACAGAAAAATCGGGTAAAAAATGAACTTTTTTTTCAAATGGCCGCCATTTTGTTAAATTTTGATCAATTTCAATGCGCTTAGGTTCAAGCTCCAGGGAATTTAATGAAGTTTAACACCCCCCTATTCGCTTTTGTTTCAGATGATTATAAGAAGCCCGGAAACTTTTGCAGTAAAGCAATGCTCGGCGTGCAGCGGTCAATGCCATCCTCTGTGGCGGCCATGTTTAAAATTATTAGTCATTAATAAAAAATATTTTTGGTACTAAAAAAAACAATCTTTTCGAAAATCCAAACTGCATGATTCTACGAGTTATAGTTATCCCGCAAAAAAAAATCCAAAGTTTATCCATTTTTCGGGACTCCGAATGAGAATAACCTAATTATTTATTATTAACACTGAACATCGTTGATAACAGATTAAATATCTGATTTCCTGTTACTCTGATTAAGGGGGCATCTTAATCAGAGTAACAGGAAATCAGATATTTAATCTGTTATCAACGATGTTCAGTGTTAATAATAAATAATTAGGTTTTGAATATTTTTGTTAAAACAACTGGTAACGATATTTATATATTAATGTTTGCAAGAAAATAATAAAATCAAATTTATTTTTAAGGGATTTGTATTCGTGATTCGAAAAAACAGGATTCGAATTATATTTATCTCTTATGAATCCTTTATTCGAGTATTTGTGATTCGAATCATATTAGGTGATTCGGATTCGTGATTCGAATTCTTTTCACGAGGATTCGTCCCAGCTCTGCTTTAAACCCCCTCTCCTGGCTACGGCCTTGTATGTACCCATTATCAATAGCTAACTCAGTTAACAGTTAGCTATTGGTACTCGAAATGTACATCTAGTATTGAAAAATAAAAGTGAAGAAAGAAATATAGCTGCGTTTTAGTTAAGTTAATGTTATCTGTTGGTAGATGAATAAAGTTATTATTAATAGGCAGGGTCGCAGTGGGGGGGCGACGGCGCCAAGTGCATCAAACAGAGGGGCGACATTAAAGCCAGATATTTATTGGGCTGCCATTAAAGCCAGATATTTAATGGGGCGCCATTAAAGCCAGATATCCAAAATTTTATACATTTATATCAGAAATTTTGATTTACATAAGTGATCTATAATATTAACTTATGTGGGGTGGGTTTCCTCAGAAATGCAGTTTCGTTGGAGCGGTTTATCTCTATATGTACAGTGGGTAAAACATAAGAATATACATTTATATACAGCGGTGGATGTGGAGGTGCCTGGAACTCGTGGGTGCAGGTGCCGGATAGTTGCTGGCGTTCTCGGAATGTAGTTGCGGTGGCGTTTGCTCTGCTCGCCTCGAAGTGGCGCTTGTGGACTCTCGAGAGGCTGAATTCCTTCAGGCGACGCGGTGAATAATCCTTGGGGCCGGCTTGATTCCTCGAGCGGTTTAACTACCTGGAGTTGGCTCGTCTTTAGAGTTTGTTCGTAGCTAAACTACGGGTTTTGTTTGGATAACGGACAACACTTTGTCGCAGATATCGAAAGAGTACTTTTCTCGGTTGGCAAACTTCGAAGACCGTGCAGAGATGCAAGAAGAGTCCAAAGTTGGAGTTACTCTGCTTAATGTTAGTGTTGCTCCAGGCTTTATAGGTGTCAAGTAGAGGATAACATCCCTTCCCTTGGGTGGCGGTACCACGTGGGAGATGCGGTGGCTGGTACGTTGGGGTTCGACGGTGGTGCTATCGGCAAGGGTAGTGCGGAGCGCCCTGTAACTAGTAGGGCGTCACGCGTATACCCTTACACTTATTATTTATTGAAACTGCTGCTAGGCAATTAAACAAATCCGAATTATACAACTAGAATATTGTGAAAAATAGTTATGAGACTTGTGCCTAATTTAATTGTACAGAAGAGTATATATGCCATGGGACCTAAACGCAAATTTAATTGCGGCACAATTACAACTGCGTGGCGACCAACGTGTTAAAGCTTCAAAGGATTAGTCAAAATTGAAGGAACAATTAATACAAAACAAAATATATTCTCTGTATATAATTAATAATCACATTCAAAAGTTTTACCTTATAGTATACATATAAAAAACACTCTATACAAGTCAACAAGTTTATATATAAATTTATTTCTAAAGAAAAGGAAAACAATAAACTATTCATGTGAGTAATAACAATTTAACAATATTTTTACACGGTACAAAAATACAGATGACTCACGCAGAGCTCACAAGATTACGATAAATGAATAACACATTTATATTTACTCCTTGATTGTTCAACTCACATGATTATCACGAACAATCGATTACGTGTATTTATTTCATTTCCTTTGTTCACAGTTATTTCGCAGATCTGAATATTCACTTATGCCGAGTTTCACCAGCGTCAATTAAATCGACCGATTAAAACCTAGAATAGTTACATACATGCCAAAAAATCAATCAATTTACATGACATTGATGTTTATAGCATGGAAAATGTCTATTCCAATCGACAAATAGATTTAATCAACGAATAAGATTTAAACATTAAAAGTGCGATTCTGTTCGCAATCTACAACAAGTTAGTCTTACAAAGACTATATCAAACACTCATTGAAACAACTACTTCTCGGGCTAATACCCCGACGTACATTGAATTATACAACAAGTGTTTGCTGTTACATACAGTAACCTACTGCAAATGTAACAATTTGGGTCAAATTATTCAGGCCATCTATAGACGAATAAGATTTAATTAAAGTTGGTGAAACCGGACATTAGATAATTGACTTATAAAATATGTAGATACTATTTTTGTTTAAACGTTTATACTATTTTTGTTAGAACGTTTAAACTATTGTTATTAACACGTTTATACTAATTTTCTTAAAAAAATACTAAATATCTGCACATTCGATTTATCAATGCACAATTAATTAATTCTTTGGTACATGAATGAGGTATTTTTTACACACTTATAAACACCACATGAAATAAATATCCGTCAACCCTAATTAATTGATTATATTATCAGTTAACTGGTAAAAACCGTTAAGTGCGCGGGGAAATCAATAGTACTTAATGAATTTTACCTTTAAAACCGACACGTATCAGGTGTCCAGCAGTTATTGAAGTCCTCGGTAGCCGTGGAATCAAACATCAATGTCGATTCTTACTTCACAAGGCCGTAGCTAGAAAAAAAATTCGGGGGGGTTTACTTACTCTTTACTTTACTTACTTTATCCCCCCCTGGCTACGGCCTTGCTTCACAATGATTGAATCTGACGTTTGTAAAGTTATAACCTATTTCTATTGAAAGTGAGTGGGTAGTTATGCTACCCTCCACTGCGACCGCAAGGACCTATTGTAACCTATTTCCACATTCCACAGCTACTCAAGATTTCAATCATTTTCGGAAACCTGATACTTTTATTATTTTGTGAAACAGTCGAAGGAGGAATTAGACTGAAGTTGTGTAGTCCATCGCGTTGTAACTGCAATGATCGTAACTGTTGAAACTGTCCCATTCTTCCTCGTTGGATTCCATGTCGTAAAGGTGTAAGATATTCTCGCGAATCACTCTCCAACGTCGACGTTGTGCCATTAAGTAAACCTAAAATAGGAAATTTTCAGGCTTTCCTAAACTCGAAATTTTACTTCATGCGCCACCGGTATAAAACACCGATTAAAGCGAAGTTCAAAACACACTGTTAATGTTTGACCTCGTATTAATACATTTTACATTTATCTAGTTCAGGGGTTCTCAATCTTTTTAAGGTCGTGCCTCCCCCCTAATATCTTGCCACGCCCCCCTAAGGGGGCGTGCCCCCCCCGATTTAGAAACCCTGATCTAGTTAAAGATTCGGTTAGACGAAATAAAACGTTTCTAAAATATATCAACATGAGATTAATCGTTACGAGTGTATATTAAGCTTCACTTTAAATCAGTGTTTTATACTGGTGGCGCATGAAGTAAAATTTCTAGTTTAGACAAGCCTGAAAATTTGGATTTGGGCGCTCGCTTCACTCTGCGCCCAAATCCAAATTTTCAGGCTTTTCTAAACTAGAAATTTTACTTCATGCTTAACCTAGAAGTGGACAACACTCATTAAAAGCCTCATATTGAACTCATTTAAAAAACGACGAATGTGGTAAAACTTACAGATTATGCATTTGTATATAAAAGAAAAATTGCCTGCATGACAATTTAAAATGAGACAAAATAAAAGTATTACGCATTTTTGAACAACAATCACCAGACGTTATTAAAAAAGAAAACAAAACAGATTAAGCTTTTTTAATCAATTTCTTATCATTTCATTAAGTTTTGCTCATTCTGTTTTTCTTCTTATTGCGATTAATCACTTTAATCAATAATGAAAACAATTAAATATTGCATTGTTCCGTATATATAATGTTTTATATCCATATTTTATAACGATTTCACCCATACTGTTCCCGTTCTTCTCATTCTTCATTAAATGCTTATACTTTAAATTGATTAATTAATTACTTACTTAATGACAATATTTTTAAAACTCTTTTTTTACATATAAATGATTTGAGGCACCTATAAGCAAATAGTGAAATGTTTTAAATTAGGCACTGTCGTGAGCAGAACAAGCGCTGTTCGTGTATTTCTGCTGCTCAAAAAATGAGAAAGTGAAACCTGACTAAATTGGGCGCACATTTATTTGAAAGAAAGGAACTCGCGCACACCTGCCAGGTCGTGCATCGGACGAGGACCCTTCGGGATTTCAATCATGTTATCCTTGCAAGAACCAGCGTTGAACGGTACATTTACGGGCCAACGTTTTCAGGACTGTCATGCCTACTTTCAGGAAATGCTGTTCTACCGTGCAAGTGCCTAATACATTGCTGAGTGAAAATTTAAAAAAAATTGAAGTACACGCAAGTGGAACAGTTTCTTTGTTAATTAGCAAAGAGATGTCAAGCTTTCATTGATTTGTACTGCTATCCAAGATAATTTCTCCAAATCCACATAATCGCTCTGCTATTATGTTTGTTGGTTTAAAATAACTTGAAATTTAAAATTGGAACTCTCAATTTTGTTAATAATAATCCTTCCAATCTCAAACTGTATTTCTATAGGAATACATTTTACATTAGTAGTAGTAGTAGTTTATTCATGTTAAGTGCATAATCAGCTTACATTCGTCAAGTGTGTATAATAAAATATAAAAAGTAGAACAAAACATTAAATAATGACTTCTTACAATACTGTGCATATATAATACAAAGTTGAAAAAAATACATAAATACATAAACAAGACAACTAGTTACAATTAGTTACATACACCACTTTGCTTCTAATTGATTTATTTCTATTTATTACTTAATATTTACCAGTGCAGAAAGTAGCATAACAATGACAATCACCACCAACGGGATGATGAGGAACTTTAGATTGTCCTCGGGCAAGGGGGCAGCCGTGACATTGGGGTCTGTCGTCGTGGTCCCGTCAGGATCGGAGTCTTCCATTTCCGGGGCCCCATTTCAGAAACGGTCTTTCACGTCGTCACGACACCATTTAATCAAAGAATGAAAAAGTGTGGACAGTTTTATACAGCAACAATAATCAGCTGTCGCGGTTTGACACGAGGAAAATGCAAAGTTGCCAAACTTCCGCGTGATTATTTCGTGTAATTGTTTCATCACAAACGAGAAAGGTATGAAAGAATTTAATTAATAAACTATTTTTAATCTGAGGTTTGATAAGAAATAAATTTTCTTCTTCTTCTTCTTTGTGTAATTAATATTCTTAGCTATAAAAGTTCTAAAAAATTAAATTGATTTTGAGTTACGTGAAGATCAAATTAATTTGACGAATAAAGCACTAATAACCTTTCTTCACACTTTTATTTGAATTACCAAATGTACATTTCGGACACAAAGTGACCATTACCAATGGATTAACAGTGTGTTAGTCCGTGTTAATCCATTGGTAATGGTCACTTTGTGTTCGAAATGTAGATTTGGTAATTCAAATAAAAGTGCGAAGAAAGGTTATTAGTGCTTTATTCGTCAAATTATAAAAGTTCTGTTGACCATAGATTAAATTAGATTAATAACTCATAGGGGGCTCCACGTATCATGATTTTAGTTAACCGACCCACTCGATGAGACGGCGCTGCAATCGCAAATGACGTCATTGGGCGCGGGGAGCGGGCGGGATTCTTGCTAAGCGGGGTGTGCGGTGCAGGGGGTCATAACAATGAATGGTGGGTGCGGTGCGGGGAACATCGCACGGTATTAAATTACCGTGCGATGCGAAAAATACCAAAGACCTAATGAACACGTTAAATGTATATTTAAAAAGTTATTACAAATATATTTCGCTACATGTCAAAACCTAATTACATTTCACTTTTCAACAAAATGTCTGCAGTTCGTCAAAAAATGCATCTTAGAAATGAAATAAGAGGTCTCCTTATCCGGATAAGGATGTTGGCGTAAGTAGTGTTCCATACAGTGAATTTTTCTTTAAGGTAAACATATGCATAAGCTGTAAATTTTTCGACATTCGTTGTTTTTCAAAAGAGTTCAATATAAAGCTTTAAACGAGTGTTTTCCACTCCCATACTAAGCATGAAGTAAAATTTCGAGTTTAGAAAAGCCCCGTTAAAATTTGTCGAGACAAATTTTCTGGGCTTTTCTAAACTCGAAATTTTACTTCATGCGCCACACGTATAAAACACTAAAGTATTGTAAAATGTATATATATTCTAATTTCACTTGAAATCTGTGTTTTATACGCGTGGCGCATGAAGTAAAATTTCGAGTTTAGAAAAGCCCAGAAAATTTGTCTCGGGTCGCTGCGCGACCCTCGACAAATTTTCACGGGGCTTTTCTAAACTCGAAATTTTACTTCATGCTTAGTCTGGGAGTGGAAAACACTCATTTAAAGCTTCAAATTGAACATTAAAAAAAACAAGGAATATCTAAAGATTTACAGAAAATAGGTTGAATTTGAAATACGTATACTTAAAAGAAAACTCCTTGTATGTATAAATACAAATAAAATATTTCCAGAAGAAAGTTATTGTTACTGCAAAAACGTTCAGCAAAAATATTAAAGGGAAGTATTTGGTATATAGTGAAACTTATTTCGTAAATCGGGAAATCTTTTGACTTATATTTGACAAGGTGAAAGATATTTGGGATATAGTGAATCTCATTTGATCAATAGTGAAATGCAATAGAAAAATCGTGTAATTAAATTTACGATATTATTTTATGTACTGGGATCGTACTTTGTGACTAGATGAAATTTCAGAATTGCTTGATCCAACAGCAACGGGAACATTCTCCATGGAAGTATGCTCCTAGCCCGGTGTGAAGAAAATCTCCACGTCCGTGGTTGTTTCATGCGTACTACTTGAAAATCATTCACGAATGCTAGGAAGAAATAAAGAGAAATAATGTAGACACACTGGTTTTAAATGTGTTTGACTGCAGATTTAATTAAAAGAATAGACAATGGCTTAAAAACTTAAAATATTACATAAACTTACGGTTTTAATTATTAATGTTAACACCCATCCCCAAAGATTCAGAATTGCTTAATCCAACAATAACGGGGATATACTCCATGAAACAATGCTCCTAGTTAAGTATGATGAAAATATCCACGACCATGAATATTTAGTATACTTGAAGATCATCCACATGTACTAGGAAGAAATAAAGAGA
The DNA here is from genome assembly GCA_932526585.2 of Philonthus cognatus. Classification (NCBI taxonomy): domain Eukaryota; kingdom Metazoa; phylum Arthropoda; class Insecta; order Coleoptera; family Staphylinidae; genus Philonthus; species Philonthus cognatus. Next base: position 145,335,258 of record OW052242.1, read on the forward strand.
AAATATAATGTAGTAACATCCTAGTTTTAATTTTGTTTGACTGTACACTTATTTAAAATAATACATAATAGGTTAAAATTTTTAAATATTTTACATGGTATGGTATGGTATGGGGTCGGTGGGTCGTGTGGCCTCTGGGCCTTTCGAAGTTACCTCGACCTAAAAGATCTTTTGTAACTATCCCTGACCTACTTGAGTCCCTCAATGTCTAGACTTCTTATGAAGTCTACTATAACTTGAGGGTTAGTGTGTACCAGTTCCTCGGTGTTTAAAGTGGCCGATGACAGGTAGTTCCCTCTTTGAAGGGACAAGGCAGGGCATTCACAAAGTAGGTGCTCTGCTGTTTCTTGTGCCTCGTTGCAGAACCTGCAGTTGGCATCAGTTGTCTGACCCATCTTGGTGAGGTGGTACTTCAGAGGACAGTGTCCAGTTAGAAGGCCGGTTATGAGCCTTAGGTTGCCCTTGCTTAACCTGAGAAACTGTCCGGCTCTTACGGCAGAGAAGGCGATGAATCTTTTCGCCTGCCGCAGACCAGGTGTGTCTCTCAGGTGAGCACTTTTGGCAGCATCTTCCCATTCCCGGATCATCCCCTTGATGCGGACTTTAGTTATTCCACTGTAAGGTTCTGGTCCGACAAATGGAGTCTTGGACCCTTCCTTGGCAAGGTTGTCGGCAATTTCATTGCCTTTGATCCCTGCGTGTCCCGGAACCCAGACCAGTTTGACTCTGTTGTTCCTAGCCAGCTGCTTTAGGGATAGCTTGCACTCCCAGACAGATTTAGACTTGCATGTAGGCGATTTTATTGCCTTTAATGCAGCTTGACTGTCTGAGCAGATGCAAACCCTCTGTTTGTTGTATCCCCTGTCTAAACATATGTGGGCGCATGTGTTCAGGGCCTCGATTTCTGCCTGAAATATTGATGGGGATCGTCCCAAGGCCCTTGATAACTCGCATCGAGGGCCAGTGATACCGATTCCGACTCCGTTTTCAGTTTTGGATCCGTCAGTGAACCAAACTATCGAGGAGCCTTGTAACTGCTTGACCCTCGCTCCAACATCATGGCGGCCATGGATGGCCACTTCAATCGTTGTGTCGAAGTCGTAGTCAGTTGACATGTAGTCTTTGGGCATGTGTATCGCTCTTTCACACACAGTGTTGAGGATTTTTAGGTGCCCGTTAAGGTATCCAAATTTTGGTGTGTCTGTCTGGATTATTCTTAATGCGTCTAGTGCTGCTTCCCTTTTCACGTGCAGATGCAGAGGTGTGAGATTTAGCATAGCCTCCATTGCTCCAGTGGGGCAGGTGTTCATAGCCCCTGTGATGCCCAAACATGCCAGCCGTTGAACCTTGCTGAGCCTTGCTTGGGTTGTGATCTCCGTTGTCTTCGTCCACCAGACAACGGAACCATAGGTGATTATTGGTCTTATCACCGTAATGAAAAGCCAGTATATCATCTTGGGGTGTAAACCCCATCGTTTGCCAAATAGCCTGCGGCAAGCCCATATTGCCCTTACTGCTTTGGCAGTGATGTTATCCACATGGGTTTTCCAGTTTAGCCTCTGGTCAAAGGTGAGGCCGAGATATTTAACTGTGTTGGAAAGCCCAATGAGTGTCCCATTCATGGTTAGTGCCTTAAGATTTAATTTTCTACGACCTGTAAATGGGACAATTACAGTCTTGTTGGGATTGATAGTGAGCCCCTTCTGCACGCACCATGTACTTACTTTCCGAAGGGCTGACTGCATGCGGTTGGACACCGTATCGTCATGCTTTCCCCTAACTATGATGACGATGTCGTCAGCATAGCCTTGTACGTCAAAACCGTCGTTGGATAACACCGATATTAGCTCATCGACAACTAGTGACCACAGCAGGGGCGATAGAACCCCGCCTTGTGGGCACCCCTTTACTGCGAACACAGTTGCCGATTCATCGCCAATGGACAGTGTGATCCTACGACCTTTGAGCATAGCATGGATCCATTTGGATGTGGAGGCATCAATTCCTCTTGATTTGGTGGCCGTGTCTATGGATTCATAGGAGGTGTTGTCAAATGCACCTTCGATGTCCAAGAATGCGCATAGAGCCACTTCTTTGCTTGCGATGCTCTTCTCTATTACACTTGTTAGTGTGTGAAGGGCATTTGTTGTTGATTTGCCTGCTTGATAGGCAAATTGGTGTTTGTGAAGGGGAAACGACTGAAGAGCTTTCCCTCTGATATTTCTATCAATGATTTTCTCCATTGATTTTAGGAGAAAGGAGGTGAGGCTTATGGGGCGATATGACTTAGGCTCGTCAATTTCGCGTTTGCCAGCCTTTGGTATAAACACCACCGCCACCTCCCTCCACTGCTTGGGGATATACCCAAGAGAGTAGCTAGCTCTGAAAATTTGCGTGAGACGTGGTAATAACTCCTCCCCTGCCCTTTGCAAAAGGGCTGGAAAGATGCCATCTGCCCCCGCGGATTTGAACGGCTTGAAGCCGTTGATCGCCCATGTTATTATGCTTGGAGTGAAGATCTTTGTTGCCAGTTTTTTGCTTTCTCTGGTAGGACGTTCTTCTACCTCAAAGCCGATGGCAGGTAAGTCTTCACTGTTAATTGCCTGGGACCCAGGAAAGTGAGCTTCTAGGAGTACTCTTAGACTTTCTTTTAGGGTTCCAGTGTATTCACCGTTGGACTTTTTTAGTAGTCCAATACCGTTCGTGTGATCCTTTGCAAGGACTTTTTGGAGGCGTTGTGCGGGAGGTAGATCATCTATCCCCTCGCAGAAAGTCCTCCAAGTTTTCCTTTTGGATTTTCTCAGTTCTTTGTTGTACTCCGTAAGGGCCTTTTTGTAATCCTCCCACTGTCCAGAGGCTTTAGCCCTATTAAAAGTACGCCTAGTTTTGGCCTTTAGGCTCGCGAGTTCGCTGTTCCACCAGGGCACTTCTCTAACAACAGCCCTTTGCTTTAGTGGACAACTACTTTCGTAAGCGATGTTGATTACATCTTGTAATTGTGTCGATGCTGCTTCTAGCTGCTCGACTGTTTCAATAGGATTCAGTGGTCCCGCAAGTTCCGACGTAAGGCGCTCTTGGTAGGCCTCCCAGTCGGTATTTTTGGGATTTCTGAATCCATTGATGTGGTTATTACCACTATCGATGTCAAACCGTATATGCTGATGGTCTGATAGTGAGACGTAATCTGAGACGTGCCAGTTTTGTATGTACTGGCTTATGTAATTATCAGCTAGTGAGATGTCTAATACCTCCTTTCTAACTGATGTGATAAAAGTAGGTTTATTGCCTTTATTGACTATATCTAAGTTTTCACCTAAAACATAGTCTAGCAGGAACTCACCTCTTCTGTTGGTGTCCGTACTGCCCCATACAATGTGGTGCGCGTTGGCGTCGCAGCCCAGGACCAGGTGTTTGTTTTCCTTCCTGCACCAGGTGATGAGGCGTTTGACCTCTTCTGGTGGAGGGGATGTGGAGTCACCCGGGAAGTAGGCCGAGGCTATAATGATTGTCCTCTTGCTCGTCCCCTTAGTGACTCTAATTTGTGCTGTGACCAGATCTCTCGTGATGAATTCTGGAACAGGAATGTAGTTAGTGCCGGCTTTGAATAACAAAGCGGCCCTAACGTTATTGTGTAAGGTACTATAGATCAACTTACAGTTTTTGGATTGGAGTCCCATAATTTGGCCTCTTCTGGTCCAGGGCTCTTGAATGAGCCCTATGTCTAACTGCTCCTTAATAAACCTCCTTGAAAGTACGCTCGAGGCCGCTTTAGCATGGTGGAGGTTTATTTGGACGCAAGTTAGTTTTTGAGGTGATCGGGTCATTTTGGCTTTCCGGGGGCAGGACTCAGTGTTCCTTTTCCCCTGGGGCCAGTTTCTCCGATCCCCTCACCTGCTACGGATGGGCTGTCCGGCTTGTTGTTTTTTGCCGGTCCAACCTCCTTCTCGGCATTGGGTGCGGAAGCTGGTGAGTAGGGCATCTCGTCCGTCCTTTCCTCTAGCTCCATGGTTTCTGGAGCGTTCTCCAGCTCCATGATTTCTGGAGCATCCGCTTTTTCGGGCTCATTTTGTGGGGCTGTCTTATCTGCCCCCGTGGTCCTTTTCGGCCTTAATTGTATGTGGCCGAATTTGTAGCTCACCCTATATGCAGCCTCTTTGAGGCTTGCCGACGATATGCTGTCCACTGATAGGGCGAGCTCTACTGTGGGGCCATTGGAGGTTCTCCTTAGCACCCTCCAGCTTTGTGAGGCTTTGAGGCTGTTTTGGGCCTCTAAAAGCTGCAGTATCCTCTCATTGGAGTATCCTGCGCTCGATGGGAAGTAGCCAATTACTATATCCGTATGTGGAAAATCTTTTTCTTCCACATACTTCAGCAAGGCGCCATCCCACGGTTTTAGTGCTGGCACGACGGACTTTAGCCAGTCTGCAGTGGCCTTATCCGCGCATACCAACATAAGCCATCCTGGTCTATTGTTGGAGCTTAGGAATTTTGGGCGAATGTCCCCTTCCTTTAGCTCCACAATTTTATCCAGGATTGCTTCCTGAAGCATTGTTAGTTGATTCGCATCAGCTAACGCCTCAGGGAACTTACTAGGCATTATACCTACCCGTATGCTCCCTGCTGCCTGACTGAAGGAAGGCTTCGGACCTTCGCCTTCAGTTGATTTACGGGGAGGCCTTAATTTGGTAGCCTCTGCCCGTTTTTTTGCTGCTCCCGAGGAGGAAGCAGCAGAGGGAGAGGTGCGAGGTCTGGAGCCTCCAGCCTCAGCCTTTGCGGTCTGAATGCCGGAAGGTCTTTCCCCCGCCTTCACCCTCTTAGTTGGAGCTCTTTTCTCCGGGGTACTGCCATCGGACCTGGGCCTTTTGTTGTGGCCCGCTTCTTTGGAGTTGGGAGGATTAAGGGGAATTACGGCTTGTGCTCGGGCCTCCTCCATGGTAACCCCTTGTCGCAGGAGGAATCTATACCTCTTCTTTGCCGCACCACCTAACTTGGGATATTGAAATCCCTTAGTTGAGGATTGATCCTCTGTGTTCTGGCCAGGCCTCTCAGCCTGCTCCAGATTTTTAGGGATGTCGGTGACATCCGTGTGGGGGGACGTAGTATCCCCTTCTTTTTTTTCTTTGTTTGTTCTCATATTTGTTCCCACGAGAAGCTAGGGAAGTAACAGGTCACCCGTAACAGAGCCCCGCATGCTACGAGAAGGCTAGTTGCAACCAGGGGGCGCCATCTCCCTGGAGGTTGGGACCGGTAAAGACTAGTCTTCTATCTAGCCACGCATCTTATCGGTCCAGTCCCCTACCTTAAGATTTAGGATTTTATTGAGGTGTCCTCCTCTTGGTCCAGGCGGTTAAGCCACGACCCCCCTCAATCTCTGCCCGCGAGACATGACCACGTCAACAGAGATTGAATGGTATTACGAGGGCACACTGCCAGGCAGTATGTGGACCTCGGCATCGTTAACCTCAGTGCAATCCCTTAGCCACGATACGACAGCCGGGATGAGGGGAGTTGGTCCGCGGCGATAGCCTTCGGTACCACCACGCAGGATGTTAGGCCTGGAGTGATCCCTGTAGCTACCACTAGCCATTTCAACTGGGTCGATATGGCCGATCCCCTATCCGCCACCTGGGGACGCGCTTGATAGCTCTCCACGCCACAAAAAAATATTTTACATACTTACGGTTGTAATTATTTATATTTGTTAACGCTCATCTCGAGACGATTTTGTCTTATCAGCATTTTTGTGCCTTCAGATCCGACGGATCTGACAGCTGTTGAATGAAAACGAGCCCACGTTAGAAATGGCGGGAAATTTGAAATTCCGACATATGCGCCCTCCCATCGAGTGGGTCGGTCAACTATATATGTGAACTTATAGAATCATATGGAGTCGACTGGACCAGCTGTTGACAACAAGGCCGTTGGCAGAACAAAAAAATCGTGGGGGGGGGTTTACTGGTATAAATATTGGGCCCGTTCATCAAAATGTTCAACATTCAACATGTTTGGATTTGTTTGTGATGAATGTTGGTACCTAATGAACGGTACTCCGGTGGGTCTATTTTCTACGATTGCGAAAATCCCAAACACGTTCACGATTAACAATCCGGTTATTAGAGAATTCTCCAACAGTTGGCAGTAAACTCTCAAGTGTTGTCTCTGGTGAACGGGCTCATTGATTTTGCTCTTTTAGGGCCGCTTCTACATAGAAAAAATTAACATTTCGAAAATGTTGGGAGGGGGAGTAAAACCTCTATATCCCCCACTGGCTACGGCCTTGGTTGACATGTCACAGTAATTATGAAATTGTTTACTGTTGTCGCTAGATGGCGGCAAACATTGAAATAATTAAAACTGATTTAATTTTTTTTTTAATATCGACTGTATAAAAGAATAAATGAGGAATAAAAGGATGAATATTGATGATTGAAATAAATAAATCAGAAATAAATCTTGATGTAATTCGCGGTCCCGACTTTGCCACCATCTAGCGACAACAGTAAACAACTGAATTCCAAGCGCTCAACCAAGGACGATCGAGTGAGAAGGATTGACTGAATCGAAGATTTTAGAGTGGGGGGTAGAGATCGGGTACGTCACAAATGCGCGCTGAATTTAAATGTGGTTACCTCGTGGTAAATATGCAGAAGCTGTACGTTTTCTGACATTCGTTGTTTTTTATAAGAGAAGCTTTAAATGGGCGTTGTCCACTCCCAGGCTAAGCATGAAGTAAAATTTCGAGTTTAGAAAAGCCTGAAAATTTGGTTTGGTCGCGTAGCGCGAAGCGCGGAGCGGCCAAACCAAATTTTCAGGCTTTTCTAAACTCGAAATTTTACTTCATGCGCCACGCGTACAAGACACTGATTTCAAGCCAAGTTTACTCGTTCACAATATTTCAGTGCTTTCAGTGTTTAATACGCGTGGCGCATGAAGTAAAATTTCGAGTTTGGAAAAGCCCAGAAAATTTGTCTCGGGTCGCTGCGCGACCCTCGACAAATTTTCACGGGGCTTTTCTAAACTCGAAATTTTACTTCATGCTTAGTCTGGGAGTGGAAAACACTCGTTTAAAGCTTCAAATTAACCTTATTAACAAAAGCAACGAGTATCTAAAGATTTAAAGAAAATAAGAAAATTTCTTTAAATTTTTAGATATTTGTTGTTTATTTTATAAGAAGTTAATTTAAAGCTTTAAACGAGTGTTTTCCACTCCCAGACTAAGCATGAAGTAAAATTTCGAGTTTAGAAAAGCCTGGAAATTTGGTTTGGTCGCGTAGCGCGAAGCGCGGAGCGGCCAAACCAAATTTTCAGGCTTTTCTAAACTCGAAATTTTACTTCATGCGCCACCAGTATTCAACACTCAATAAAGTGAAACCTTAATTATTATCATTTTATATTATTGAAGGTTTAATCAATAAAATTAAATTGATTTTTATCAAATATATTTCAGTATTTGTTTAGATCAAAATATTGTATACGCCGCCACTGGATTTATGGTAATATTGAAATAACCTTTAAAAAGGGATTTTTTAATCAATGTTTTAGAGGAATTTGATTCTAACGTTGAAAATTGATAATTATTTATTTACAATCAACTACATTTATATTTAAGGGTGATTATTTTCTAAAATTTAGTTATGATTTTGAGGTTAGTGAAAATTCAACAAAATAAAAAGTTTCTAATTTCTTTTATAATTTCGATATCTGTAGGATTTTTTTTATTATTTATTTAATAATAACCTAAAATAATGCTAATGAAGGTATATTTATTAAAATGTAATTGAATAATAAAATTTATTTAATTTTTTTAATTTTTATTATTATTTCTTTAGATCGAAAAATTGTATACGCCGCTACTGGATTCTTGTAATAAATTTATAATTTCGATATCTGTAGGAATTGCCTTACTATTTATTTAATAATAACCAAAACTGATTCCAATGAAGGTATATTCATTAAAACTTGATTGAATTATAAAATTTATTTCATTTTTTTATTTTTATTATAATTTCTTTAAATCGAAAAATTGTATACGCCGCTACTGGATTTTTGTAATAAATTTATAATTTCGATATCTGTAGGAATCGTCTTACTATTTATTTAATAATAACCTAAACTGATGCCAATGAAGGTATATTCATTAAAACCTAATTGAATTATAAAATTTATTTCATTTTTATTATTATTTCTTTAGATCGAAAAATTGTATACGCCGCTACTGGATTTTTGTAATAAATTTATAACTTCGATATCTGTAGGAATTATCTTACTATTTATTTAATAATAACCTAAACTGATGCCAATGAAGGTATATTCATTAAAACTTAATTGAATTATAAAATTTATTTCATTTCTATTATTATTTCTTTAGATCGAAAAATTGTATACGCCGCTACTGGATTTTTGGTAAAATTGAAATAACCTTTAAATAAGGATTTTTCCAATAAATTACTAATGTTGAAGTTTGTTTTTTCTTGTAAGAAATAAAAGGTAATTTGTTGTGAGTTTAAAAATAATTGAATTATAAAATTTATTTCATTTTTTTTTATTTTTATTATTATTTCTTTAGATCGAAAAATTGTATACGCCGCTACTGGATTTGTGTTAAAATTGAAATAACCTCTGAAAAAGGATTTTTCTAATAAATTACTTATATTGAAATTTGTTTTTTCTTGTAAGAAATAAAAGGTAATTTGTTGTGAGTGTAAAAATAATTGAATTATAAAATTTATTTCATTTTTTTATTTTTATTATTATTTCTTTAGATCGAAAAATTGTATACGCCGCTACTGGATTTTTGTTAAAATTGAAATAACCTTTGAAAAAGGATTTTTCCAATAAATTACTAATGTTGAAGTTTGTTTTTTCTTGTAAGAAATAAAAGGTAATTTGTTGTGAGTATAAAAATAATTGAATTATAAAATTTATTTAATTTTTAATTTTTATTATTATTCCTTTAGATCGAAAAATTGTATACGCCGCTACTGGATTTTTATTAAAATTGAAATAACCTTTAAATAAGGATTTTTCCAATAAATTACCAATGTTGAAGTTTGTTTTTTCTTGTAAGAAATAAAAGGTAATTTGTTGTGAGTTTAAAAATAATTGAATTATAAAATTTATTTCATTTTTTTTTATTTTTATTATTATTTCTTTAGATCGAAAAATTGTATACGCCGCTACTGGATTTGTGTTAAAATTGAAATAACCTCTGAAAAAGGATTTTTCTAATAAATTACTTATATTGAAATTTGTTTTTTCTTGTAAGAAATAAAAGGTAATTTGTTGTGAGTATAAAAATAATTGAATTATAAAATTTATTTAATTTTTTTATTTTTATTATTATTCCTTTAGATCGAAAAATTGTATACGCCGCTACTGGATTTTTGTTAAAATTGAAATAACCTTTGAAAAAGGATTTTTCCAATAAATTACTAATGTTGAAGTTTGTTTTTTCTTGTAAGAAATAAAAGGTAATTTGTTGTGAGTATAAAAATAATTGAATTATAAAATTTATTTAATTTTTAATTTTTATTATTATTCCTTTAGATCGAAAAATTGTGTACGCCGCTACTGGATTTTTATTAAAATTGAAATAACCTTTTAATAAGGATTTTTCCAATAAATTACTAATGTTGAAGTTTGTTTTTTCTTGTAAAAAATGAAAGGTCATTTGTTGTGAGTATAGAAATAATTGAATTATAAAATTTATTTAATTTTTTTATTTTTATTATTATTTCTTTAGATCGAAAAATTGTATACGCCGCTACTGGATTTTTATTAAAATTGAAATAACCTTTAAATAAGGATTTTTCCAATAAATTACTAATGTTGAAGTTTGTTTTTTCTTGTAAGAAATAAAAGGTAATTTGTTATGAGTATAAAAATAATTGAATTATAAAATTTATTTAATTTTTTTTTTTATTAATATTCCTTTAGATCGAAAAATTGTATACGCCGCTACTGGATTCTTGTAATAAATTTATAATTTCAATATCTGTAGGAATTGCCTTACTATTTATTTAATAATAACCTAAACTGATTCCAATGAAGGTATATTCATTAAAACTTAATTGAATTATAAAATTAATTTCATTTTTATTATTATTTCTTTAGATCGAAAAATAGTATACGCCGCTACTGGATTTTTGTTAAAATTGAAATAACCTTTAAATAAGGATTTTTCCAATAAATTACTAATGTTGAAGTTTGTTTTTTCTTGTAAGAAATAAAAGGCAATTTGTTATGAGTATAAAAATAATTGAATTATAAAATTTATTTAATTTTTTTTTATTAATATTCCTTTAGATCGAAAAATTGTATACGCCGCTACTGGATTTGTTTTAAAATTGAAATAACCTCTGAAAAAGGATTTTTCTAATAAATTACTAATGTTGAAATTTGTTTTTTCTTGTAAGAAATAGAAGGTTATTTGTTGTGAGTGTAAAAATAACACATTTTAATTTAGTTTTTTGTGTAAGTATAGCTTTTACAAACTTTATAAATAGGGGATTATTGTATTAAATTCTATCCGACACCTGAAAAGGTATAAGGATTCGAGAAGAAGAAGAAGTATTAAATTCTAATGATCAGTGATATTTATGGGTACATACAATTATTTTTGTGTATAAATTTAGATAAAAAATACGTTTTTTTGTGTGATTTTTTTTTATTGCTAGTTAAGTTTGGCAACGTTGTTCGCATCAGCTGTCACCGTGATTGAGCGTAGACGCGCTAGGTGGCGCCACGGACGGCCCACAAATGTCAGTCGGAATCGGTTTTCTTTTTGGGTGAATCGGGAAAAAAATCGTCCGAAAGGAATTCCGTGGCGATAATATGGCCCCCGCGCACGACGCCAGGGGATCAAAAAGACGGCCCTGACGTGCGCGCGAAGACACCGCGAAAGAAACGGCCGAGGAGCAAACTCGCCCCCGGATTTGCGCGCCCGTGTGTGTGCGTGCCACTGTGTGTGTGTGTATTTTTAAGCGAGCGTTTAATGGCCGACTCGAAAATGTGGACTGTGCGTTGAGTGGGCCAGAAGGGATTTTGCGGACTGCGGGAATGCGCGGAAAGTAGTGCGAGGGTCGGTTTGTGCGTGCGGACGGATCGGATTTTCGCCGGGGAGAATCCCGTTTGCTCGTGCCCGGGGGGTTCGGGATCGGAAGATGGCACCCTCGCCGGAGAATGACAATACGCCGAAAGCGCCCGATAAAGCGGACAAAGGCGGCGGTGGCGAGGAGGCCGGGGAGGGCCCCAATTCCGCCACTAAAGTAAGTAAAAATGCCCAGTCATGGCGGCTGTAAGTGCGGCCCCCTTTTCAACACCGCCCGGAATTTAATTAGCTGAATTCACACCTTAACCAACACGCGAATCCCCAACGCGTTATTTCAATGATTAAAATTAATTCCTCTTGTGTTTAATTAAAAAAAAATCGATCGCTACTATCATTCCACCATATATTTGTTGTTAAAATGGCCGACGTGCGATGTAAGGTGACGTATGTTGGTCAATGTTTTCTGCACACATTTACACGCGAAAAATAAAAGATATCACGCTGTTGCCGATTGTTATCGCAGTGCAGCGAACACTCGCCGCACACAAACGCACGCGTTTTGTTCTCTTCGGAAGAAACAATCGAGGAACGCGTGTCGCGATTGTGTTTTTTTTTTTCCGAGTCGCGATTTTTGTTTTTGCACGGTTGTCGGATTTACGCCTCTTGCGAGCGAATCACGTGGTCGTGTCCGCGGTTTGGGGGATTGTTGTACAAAAAAATCCGAGTGTATTGTAAACGCGTTTTTTTTATTAAGTGGAAAACGAGTGTCATTCCGATTTTTTTCAGGATATTTCAGTGACGAGTCTCGATGATGGACAGTTGAAGGAGCTGCTCGACGAGGCTCTCACTTACAAGACACCCAGGGACAGGGAGGGGAAGAGCGAGCTGTTCAAAGTGAGTGTGTCGAGGTTTTCCTCGCACGTACAATTTAAGAATTAGGTTAATACTCGATATTCTATTAATTTAAAAAGTAACACACGATATTCTAATAATTCAAAAAGTAACACACGATATTCTATCAATTCAATTATTTTACAAATAAACGTGGAGATTGTTGAAATTCTTTCTAAATAGAAAGAGTAACTGCCTTGTTCGTAGAAGTTCAAACACACTTTTTACACTCCACTAATGACTTTATACAGAGAGTTTTATGTAACACCGAACATCTATAACGAATTTGATGAATGAAGCACTAATAACCTTTCTTCACACTTTTATTTGAATTACCAAATGTACATTTGGAACACAAAGTGACCATTATCAATGGTTTAACAATGGATTCATCTATAACGAGTTTTTCTTTGAAGTATTCATTTTTCGATGCTTAGTTTATTAAAATAATTTAATTTGAAGCTTTAAGCGAGGGTTTTCCACTCCCAGGCTAAGCATGAAGTAAAATTTCGAGTTTAGAAAAGCCTGAAAATTTGGTTTGGTCGCGTAGCGCGAAGCGCGGAGCGGCCAAACCAAATTTTCAGGCTTTTCTAAACTCGAAATTTTACTTCATGCGCCACCGGTACAAAACACTTACATATTACGAAGTTTAAAACACACCGCTAAACTTTACATTCAATCAGTGCTTGTACCGGTGGCGCATGAAGTAAAATTTCGAGTTTAGAAAAGCCTGAAAATTTGGTTTGGCCGCTACGCGACCAAACCAAATTTTCAGGCTTTTCTAAACTCGAAATTTTACTTCATGCTTAGCCCGGGAGTGGAAATCACTCGCTTAAAGCTTCAAATTGGTTTCTTTTAATAAACCGAGCATCGGGAAATGTGCAACGTACGCATATGGATACTTCAAAAAAAATAATTTAATTTGAAGCTTTAAGCGAGTGTTTTCCACTCCCAGACTAAGCATGAAGTAAAATTTCGAGTTTAGAAAAGCCTGAAAATTTGGTTTGGTCGCGCAGCGCGAAGCGCGGAGCAGCCAAACCAAATTTTCAGGCTTTTCTAAACTCGAAATTTTACTTCATGCGCCACCGGTACAAAACACTGACATATTACCAAGTTTAAAACACACCGTTAAACTTTACATTGAATCAGTGTTTGTACCGGTGGCGCATGAAGTAAAATTTCGAGTTTAGAAAAGCCTGAAAATTTGGTTTGGCCGCTCCGCGCTTCGCGCTGCGCGACCAAACCAAATTTTCAGGCTTTTCTAAACTCGAAATTTTACTTCATGCTTAGCCTGGGAGTGGAAAACACTCGCTTAAAGCTTCAAATTGGATTCTTTTAATAAAACGAGCATCGGGAAATTGTGCATATGGATACTTTATGAAAATTCTCGTTATGAAAATGTTCGGTGTTACATAAAACTCTCTGTATGCTGCATAATAGTATCTTAAAATTGTCTTTTTTAAATAATTAAAAATGATGACCGTTTATATTTCGAAGTAATGTAATAATCAATGATTGTAATATTGTGAAATTGTCCAGGGCCAGTATTCCTGAGATTAGTCGTACGATTCGAAAGTACTAAATCTGTCCCTTGGATAGAAATTGACTGGGGTCAGTATTCCGGAGTATAGTCGTACGATTTGATCGTACTACATCTGTCCTTTTGATAGATATTTAACGCATGAATTTGATAGTTTGAGTGCGATCGATCGTGCGATCAATTTTAGGAATTCCAGACCAGAAATTTCTGATATTAGGGAGTTTCAGTTTATCGTTTTATGAAACATTGTAACGCTAACGTCTACACTAAACTTGCTCGTTGCCTGGTTACACAGTTGGTTACCGTACAACAAGCAAGTTTAGCGTTACCGTCTTTTCTAAATCAATGAACTAAAACTCTGTTTTGTTTATTATTATTTTGAAATTCTAATGAGACTCGAGACTTTTAAATCAATTTGACAGTCTTCGGGCAACTGAACGCAAGATCAGTTTCAGGTATACCAGACCAGGAATTTCTGTTATTAGGGAGTATTGATTTAACGTTTTAAGAAATACGGTAACGCTAACGTCTACGCTAAACTTTCTTGTTGCCTGGTTACACAGTTGGTTACTGTACAACAAGCAAGGGGTCCCGTCAGCACCTAAACAGGAGGCGGCGGGGGCAGACCTGAGTCTTCGGACGATTGTCCAAGTCGGAGCTGTAGACCTTCTTGAGGTAACCTCTGTGTCCCTATCTTGGATAGGGCTAACCTACACACGGCGGAGTTCACTTAGCCCTGGTGCTTGTCGCCATTAAATGAGGAGCCGGGGGTGGGTCTGTAAAGCCCAGGGGTGTCTATCCGCCCCTCCGGTCCACATGTGGGTTGGTCTCCGACGGGTAGTGGTTTCACCGGTATGGCGGTGATCCACCGTTCCCTAAAACGGACGCTCTATCGGTATACACCGCAAGGTAAAAACCGGAGCGCACTCTAATGTACAACAAGCAAGTTTAACGTTACCGTCTTTTCTAAATCGATGAACTAAAACTCTTTTTTGTCTATTTTTATTTTGAAATTCCAATGAAACATGCTGCCAAATCAATTTAACAGTCTTCAAACAAATGAACGTAAGATCAACTTCTGGTATACCAGAGCAGGAATTTCTGATATTAGGGGGTTTTAGTTTAACGTTTTATGTAATACGATAACGCTAACGTCTACACTAAACTTGCTTGTTGCCTGGTTACGCAGTCGGTTACCGTGCAACAAGCACGTTTAGCGTAGAATTTAGCGTTGCCGTCTTTTGTAAATTCATGAAATAAAACTCTTTTTTTTTTAATTCTAATGGCACGTGCTGTCAAATGAATTTATCCTTTTTTTTTCTGGAGGTTATGTTTGTAACAGTGTTGCCAGATTTTCCTTTTGTCTAGGAGGTTATGTTTGTATCAGTGTTGCCAGATTTTTCCTCAGACTAAGAATAGAATAGACAAGTAATACCGTGGTGGGGATGGGCGTTGTTATGATTTCGCAATAACCTCACAAATTTACGTCTGCGTTTAGATGTTTGTAAACAATGATCCCGTCACAGCTGATCGTGTAAACAGTGGTTCAACCTTCACTTCAAAAATAAAATCACTTCGATTGATTTTGTGAGACTTTTGATCAGTGAAAAAATAACATTATTTTGATACTAATTTATGCTAAAGAGTGTTTCAATGGATAAACAAAATACTTAAATAGAAGATATTATTAATATTGAAGCAACGCTTTTCTTGTTTGAGACTGACATAGAAATGCTCTTCCTTGTAGCAATAAACGATATTTTCTAAACCTTTAATGCACATTTCCGTGCCTGACATAATTAAATCAGAACAAAATAAGATGGCAGGTTGCGTTTACCATGGTTGTTATGAATATCAAATCGGTAAGTGAATTTAAACTTGTAAAGTTTAATACGATGGCAGGTTGCGTTTACCATGGTTGTTATGAATAGATCGAATGATTTATATATACCTAAAGAATAAAGAATTACATAGTTTTGTACACAATACAAAGAGATTGAGGGAAATGTTCATACAACCTAACTTAATAGCGTCTCTAAAGAATAAAGCGAGGTTCCTACACTACACTACACTAAATTAATTTAACTAAATCAATTTAAAGTATTAAAAGAGTCCTAAATCTCGAAAAATAAACAACAAAACAGTAAACATAAATGTCGACGAAAACAGCTGTGACGTTACAAAATAATGGCGCCCGCACCCCACTTCCTCAGCATGGCGGAATCACAACAAAGACGGGCATGCTTCCTTTAGACCAGGGGTCTCCAAACTACGGCCCTCGGGCCACATCCGGCCCGCGGACAGATTTTGTCCGGCCCACGGAGAGCTAACATACTTGAAAACTCCTTTTAGAGAACATATTTTTGGAATGGACTATTTCACTTTTTACCACCGGCAACAATGATAATATGGTTTTGGCCCTCGGAACTCACTGGAGTAATCAGTATGGTCCTAAGGCTGGAAAGTTTGGAGACCTAGGCTCTAGACTATTCAAACTCTTTGGATTTTTCACTTGTTTGGGAGGTTATGTTTGTATCAGTGTTGCCAGATTTTCCCTTTGTTTAGGAGGTTATGTTTGTATCAGCTGTTGGGAGTTTACTGCCAACTGTTGGAAAATTCTCTGATGACCGAATTGCTAGTCGTGAATGTGTTTTGGATTTTGTACAAAATTGACCGACCGGAGTACCGTTTATTAGACACATCCATCACAAATAAATCCTAATATGTTGAACAAATTAATGAACGGGCCCAATATGTTTGTATCAGTGTTGCCAGATTCTCCGTTAGTTCAGGAATTTCTGATATTGGACAGTTTTAGTTTAACGTTTTATGAAGTACGGTAATGCTAACGTCTACACTAAACTTGCTTGTTGCTTGGTTACGCAGTCAGTTACCATGCAACAAGCCCGTTTAGCGTAGAATTTAGCTTTACCGTCTTTTGTAAACCGATGACATATACATAAAACCTTTATTTGGCATATTATTTACAAACATCTTACAATAATTACCATAAACTAACCATAAACCATGAAATAATATTTAATTGATGAGGCGGATACATGATGAAACTCCATAATACTATTTGAAATAAAACAACGCAGTGTTCAACAATAAAAGTGAAACCCTCCCAACTGCGTTGTTTTATTTCAAATACATGAAATAATAATCGAACTCTTCAGCGACATACAAACAATTAAAATTAACCGATGACATAAAACTCTTTTTTTTTTTTTTAATTCTAATGACACCTGCTGTCAAATTAATTTTCCTTTTTCTCTGGAGGTTATGTTTGTATCAGTATTGCCAGATTTTTTTTTGTTCAGGAGGTTATGTTTGTATCAGTGTTGCCAGATATTCCCTTTGTTTAGGAGGTTATGTTTGTATCAGTTATTCCAGATTCTCCTTTTGTTTTGGAGGTTATGTTTGTATCAGTGTTGCCAGATTTTCATCGACGCAAGCGTAAAATTTCTTCATAATCATTCTTAATTCTTCCGCTCAACATTGAGAAAAGTTTACATTTTTTCTTAAATTAAGATACCGAAAATTTGATCATATCGGAAACAAATTTGTTAGACAAAATAAATGTTTGTAAAATTTATTACCGTGAGATCAAATCTGAGACGGTGTATTTTAAACTTCACTTCATTGAGTGTTGAATACCGGTGGCGCATGAAGTAAAATTTCGAGTTTAGAAAAGCCTGAAAATTTGGATTTGCCGGGCTCGCTTCGCTCCGCCCTGCAAATCCAAATTTTCAGGCTTTTCTAAACTCGAAATTTTACTTCATGCTTAACCTGGGAGTGGACGACACTCGTTAGAAGGTTCAAATTTCCGATTAAAATATATAATTGAATATTTGAAAAGGTTTTATATTTTGCGAATAATTGGCAAATTCCTTTTGTTGAAGAGGTTATGTTTGTATCAGTGTTGCCAGATTCTCCTTTTGTTCAACAGGCTATGTTTGTATCAGTGTTGCCAGATTTTCCCTTTGTTCAGGAGGTTATGTTTGTGTCAGTGTTGCCAGATTTTCACTTTGTTTAAGAGGTTATGTTTGTATCAGTTTTTCTAGATTCTCCTTTTCTTTTGGAGGTTATTTTTGTATCAGTGTTGCCAGATTTTGATCGACGCAAGTGTAAAATTTCTTCATAATCATTCTTAATTCTTCCACTTAACATTAAGAAAAGTTTACATTTTTTCTTAAATTAAGATACCGAAAATTTGATCATATCGGAAACAAATTTGTTAGACAAAATAAATGTTTGTAAAATTTATTACCGTGAGATCAAATCTGAGACTGTATATTTTAAACTTCACTTCATTAAGTGTTGAATACCGGTGGCGCATGAAGTAAAATTTCGAGTTTAGAAAAGCCTGAAAATTTGGATTTGCCGGGCTCGCTTCGCTCCGCCCTGCAAATCCAAATTTTCAGGCTTTTCTAAACTCGAAATTTTACTTCATGCTTAACCTGGGAGTGGACGACACTCGTTAGAAGGTTCAAATTAAAAAATAGAAACGAATACTTTTCCGATTAAAATATTTATTTGAATATTTGAAAAGGTTTTATATTTTGCGAATAATTGGCAAATTCCTTTTGTTCAGGAGGTTATGTTTGTATCAGTGTTGCCAGATTCTCCTTTTGTTCAGGAGGTTATGTTTGTATCAGTGCTGCCAGAATTTTCTTTTGTTTAGAAAATTATATTAGTATCAGTGTTGCCAGACTCTCCTTTTGTTCATGAGGTTATGTTTATATCAGTGTTGCCAGATTTTCTCTTTGTTCAGGAGGTTATGTTTGTATCAGTGTTGCCAGATTCTCCTTTTGCTTCGGAGGTTATGTTTGTATCAGTGTTGCCAGATTTTCATCGATGCAAGCGAAAAATTTCTTCATAATCATTCATAATTCTTCAACTCAACATTAAGAAAAGTTTACATTTTGTCTTAAATTTAGGTACCGAAAATTTAATCATATCGGGAACAAATTTGTTAGACAAAATAAATGTTTGTAAAATTTATTACCATTAGATCAACTCTGAACTTGGCTTCATTGAGTGCTGAATACCGGTGGCGCATGAAGTAAAATTTCGAGTTTAGAAAAGCCTGAAAATTTGGATTTGCCGGGCTCGCTTCGCTTCGCCCGGCAAATCCAAATTTTCAGGCTTTTCTAAACTCGAAATTTTACTTCATGCTTAACCTGGGAGTGGACAACAATCGGTAGAAGGTTCAAATAAAAAAAAAAGAAACAAATACTTTTCCAATTAAATTAAATATTTGAAAAGGTTTCAGTAAAACGGAAAATTGATAAATTCGCTTTTATATTTTGTAAATATTTTCCGAATAATTGGCAAATTCAATTTTTATGATAATGTTTATTATAAAGTAAAAATTAAACTTGACAATTATTTGTAAAATATTTACAAAATATAAAAGCGAATTTATTTATTTTCTGCCTTTCTGAAACCTTTTCAAATATTTGTTTTAATCGGAAAAGTATTCATTTCTATTTTTCCAATTTGAACCCTCTAACGAGTGTCGTCCACTCCCAGGTTAAGCATGAAGTAAAATTTCGAGTTTAGAAAAGCCTGAAAATTTGGATTTGCCGGGCGGAGCGAAGCGAGCCGGGCAAATCCAAATTTTCAGGCTTTTCTAAACTCGAAATTTTACTTCGTGCGCCACCGGTATACAACACTGACTTCCAGTGAAGTTCGAAATATACGTCTTTAGTGTACTGCTTTAGAAGCACTTGCAACTTTTAATCATTTGTCTAGTTTACGTCTACGGTTTGGTTTTTTGCTTTTTCCATATTTAAGTTTGATAAAATAATCTCTTTGCAACGTTCCGTTACTAAAGGTTCAATATATTTCTTTGTGAATGAAAATTTGTAAAATATGCTCTTGTAATAATGCTGAACTTGAAACTGAGGGGGGTTTAACCCCCACTTAAGTATAGATGTCCTAATTACAGCGTATTTGCAGGAAATCTTCGGATATTCGTCGTTTTTTGTAATTTGAAGCGCTAAGCGAGTGTTTTCCACTCCCAGGTTAAGCATGAAGTAAAATTTCGAGTTGAGAAAAGCCTGAAAATTTGGATTTGCCGGGCGGAGCGAAGCGAGCCCGGCAAATCCAAATTTTCAGGCTTTTCTCAACTCGAAATTTTACTTCATGCGCCACCGGTATTCAACACTCAATAAAGTGAAGTTTAAAATATTCCGCTCAGATTTGATCTCACGGTAATAAGTCAATTCAATAAGTCAATTTTTGTATAAACTTGTTTTTCAAACTTTCACTAATGTTTTCTCCAAATATGACAACAGTGCATCTTTAATAACCTTACTTAATTTGATTCTTATCTTAATTGGTCATTATTTGTGGGCGAAATTCTTTACAGTAAACACATTTCTTTAAATATGGCAACATTGCATTTTTAACCCATTTTATCCCACTGTACTCATTCAAGTACGGCACCGGCAATAACAAAAACAAATTATATATTATCACAAATTATAACCTTTAAACGCAGGTTGAAAAATAGCTTATGTTCCTTTTTATGAATTTGTTTTTTTGCTAAGCTCAATATATATTGACACGATATTTGTTTTTGAGTTTCGTGAAGAGTATAATCATAAATAATTAACACTGTTGTATCCTTTCTTCACAATAAAGTGTGAAGAAAGGATACAACAATGTTAATTATATATTGACACATTTTTAACTGGATAATTTGAAAAGAAAAATTGTTTTTAGAACAAAACTTCTTGGTATCAAATGGGTTAATTAATAACCTCACCTAATTTGATTTCTATCTTAATAAGTCATTATCTATGAGTAAAATTCCTTATGTTAAAGAAATTTCATGAAATATAGCAACACTGCATCTTTCATAATCTCACCTAATTTGATTCTTATCTTTATAAGTCATAATTTATGAGTAACATTCTTATTGCTAAAGAAATTTCTTTAAATATGGCAACACTGCTAAGCTCAATATATATTGACACATTTTTAACTGAATAATTTGAAAAGATAAATAGTTTTTAGGACAAAAGTTTAGTACAGCTATTGAAAATGTTCACTTGGTGAACGAAATGTACATTTAGTGTTACAAATAAACCAGTAAAGAAAAAGGATTACTAGTTTTATTTAATTCAAAAGGTCTTGGTATCAAATGGGTTAATAACCTCACCTAATTTGATTCTTATCTTAATAAGTCATTATCTATGAGTAAAATTCCTTATGTTAAAGAAATTTCTTGAAATATAGCAACACTGCATTTTTCATAACCTCACCTAATTTGATTCTTATCTTTATAAGTTATTATCTATGAGTAACATTCTTTATGTTAAAGAAATTTCTTGAAATATGGCAGCACTGCATCTTTCATAACCTCACTCAATTTGACAAGTGTCATAAGTCTATTTAACAGAGAAAATGATTATCTTATTCTTGTTTAATGGTCTTGGCAACCTAGGTTCGATCTTAATTGGGTAATTCTATCGTGTTGATTTCAGACTCTTTTAACGGACGCAGAGGACCAAATAAGGAAGGACAAGGCGAAGACGGCCTCGGGCCCCGAATTGGCCCGATACTACAACACCACCGCGAATCGCAGGAGGAACAAGCGGCAGCCGTCGTCCATATCGGAGAACCTAACGCACGGCGGTAGCCTCAACGATCTAGCCAAAGAGGAACTGTACGTCTCGGCCAGCCAGCTGCAGCGACCGAAGAAGACGGTGAGCGCCCGGCAGAGGGAGGGCGGCTCGCTCCCCTGCAACGTGAACGCCGGCGCTCACTACGACAAGCAGTTCTTCCTCGAGGAGCAAGCCAAGCGTAAGAATAAAATAACCGAAAAACTGGAGTACACCACGATCGATATGGAATCTGAGTTCTTGCTGGAGAACGACGCTCTCGGACAGGATTACAACAGCTGCAACAGCGAGATGGAGACGCGGGTGTCGAGGCAGCCGAGCATGTACACGAGCAAGGCGACCCTGCAGATAAGCAACGTCGACGATTGCATTTCCTTCCCGACGTTCGACCGGGTCGAGAAGGTGACGAGCTCGTGTTCGGGTGCCGACGATGCCTACAAGCACATGGACATCAAGTCGCACTACGGCGTGGTGCTGAACACGGCGGGGAACAAGTGGCCGTTCAACACGGCCCGGCACGCCGTGCTCGAGGAGAAGAAGGTCGACGAGAACGGCAACGCTCTCTTGCACGGCAGCACTCTCGACAACAAGAAGAGGAAAAAGTCGGGGAAGAAGGTCGAGGATGTTATGAAAGCCGAGGATGTAAGTGCATTAAGTTATAGCGGCGTACTCAATCGGCTCCACAAAGTGCCTCTAGTTTTTCTTGCTATCTTCTAACTAACACTAACCTAACCGAGGTTATGTAAACAATTGTGTCCCGGTTATGTTTGTTTATCAGGAAACTAGTGTTTGGTTTCATGCTGGCTCTTCGGGAGAGCGGCTTTGTTGAGCCGATGTCGAGGTCTTCCTTCATATCTGAAATGTTAACTAACCTAACCTACATATAGATACAGAATTACTTAGATTAGGTTAATCATAGTTTCCTCTAGGTTAATCCTAGTCTCTTCTTGCCCAACTTGTATAACTGATGTTAACTGACCTAACGTACTTTTAGATACAGAATCACTTAGATTAAGGTAATCCTATGTGTTCGAAATGTACATTTAGTGAATAAAACTAATTAGTGAAGAAAGAGATTACTACAATAATTATTAGAAAACACTTCACGTTACTAAAAGAAGAATATTAATTCTATTCTGTTCTAGGTTAATCCTAGTCTCTTCTAGGTTAATCGTAGTCTCTTCTAGCTCAACTTGAATAACTGATGTTAACTAACCTAACCTACTACTAGATACAGAATCACTTAGATTAGGTTAATCCTAGTCTCGTCTAGGCTAATCCTAGTCTCATCTAGGTTAATCCTAGTCTCTTCTAGGTTAATCCTAGTCTCTTCTAGGTTAATTCTAGTCTCTTCTAGCCCAGCTTAAATAACTGATGTTAACTAACCTAACCTACTTCTGGATACAGAATCACTTAGATTAGGTTAATCCTAGTCTCTTCTAGGTTAATTCCAGTGTCTTCTAGCCCAACTTAAATAACTGATGTTAACTAACCAAACCTACCTCTAGATACAGAATCACTTAGATTAGGTTAATCCTAGTCTCTTCTAGGCTAATCCTAGTCTCTTCTAGGTTAATCCTAGTCTCTTCTAGGTTAATCGTAGTCTCTTCTAGCCCAACTCAAGTAACTGATGTTAACTAACCTAACCTACTTCTAGATACAGAATCACTTAGGTTAGGTTAATCCTAGTCTCTTCTAGGCTAATCCTACTCTCTTCTAGGTTAATTCTAGTCTCTTCTAAGTTAATCCTAGTTTCTTCTAGCCCAACTTAAATAACTGATGTTAACTAACCTAACCTTCTTCTAGATACAGAATCACTTAGATTAGGTTAATCCTGGTCTCTTCCAGCCCTACTTAAATAACTCGCATTTGATTTATGCCGGGTTTATTGATTATTGTTTAATGTTTAAGAAAATGATGCCGTTCATAACAGAATTACTGTCTTATTAATAGACGTCAGCATACAACTTTAAGACTGTACTGAGGATGATATTAACATTTCGTATGAAGGAAACATTTTCGTAGATTACTATTGTTAGTTTACAACTAATAATTTAATAACGTAATCCTAGTTTAAGGCACGAGATCCGTGTTATACATAACCTCAAATGCCACAGCATTTTCGTAGATTACTATTGTTGGTTTACAACTAATAATTTAATAACGTACTCCTAGTTTAGGAGTACGTTATTAAATTATTCAAGCTGAACTCAAGTTCAAGATGACATTTCCTATTGTTCTAATGTCACTTTAAACTCGAGTTCAGAGTTGAACCAGTTTAACGTGTTTGGTGCAATGGACCCTTAATCACAATTAGTTAATCACATCTTTGTAACAGTTTAATCATAGGACTATGTATAAGGCTGTAAATGTCTTATAAACCCAGCATTAATTTAAGTCTTAGGTAAATAATGCATCTATTAAAATCCAAGTTATTTCCTATTCTATGTATCCTGTGTCATTCACAATGTTTTTGTTATTATGAAGATCTTGAAGGCCGTGATATCCACCTTCTAATAAAGTTTCTAGTAGTTAATAGGAACATTATAGTATATTGTTAAACAAGAGTGGATATGGCTTGCTTATATCGTATAATGAATTTCGTAAAATACAAAAAATATGTGTTTGAAATTTTGCGGCAAATTGAGCTGTATACAGTAGAGGAATTTATGTGCTTTGATCTAAATTCCATTATATTCTGACGGTTTCTAATATCAAGTAGCGGTTGGTAATGATCATATTATTATACTATTATGTGTTATTATTATATTGTCTATTTATTTATTGGAATAAAGTTTATTATTATTATTACCTACGACGTCGTGCCTCAAACTTGCATTTGTTAGATATTGTCATATTATCCACTCTCCTTTACAATATGCTATTGTCGTGTGCCCAGGAAGAGAAGAGGTGGATGGCAACAATTCGTACACTTTAACTTTAATAACTTCTTTTAAATTCATTTATTGTCTATTTATAATGTTCCGAACTTAATTAACTTAACTTAATTATAACTTGAGATATTTATCGATTTGAAATTGTAAAGATTAAGTATTAAAATGAGACCGATTGAAGGATTGAAAGAATTAGATTAGAATATTGAAATAGATTCTTCGAATCGATCGAATTGAAGGTTCGAGTGAGACTGCCCTTGTGTTGTGAGCGAAAGCCCTAAGATCGGTTAAAATCCCGCCTTAAAAATAAGAGGGAGTAACTAATGTTCCAATAATATTAAACATCCCGCCTTAAGGGCCAGGAGTAAACAAGCAATTAAAATAATATTTACGATCTGAGAACGATATTAGAGTGATGCTCACACACGTGTCCCAAATCAATAAATACATCCATTTCTTAAGTTAGTGATTTTGTCATGCACTCAAGAAATGGATCGAATAACATTTTAATTAGAAACGGACCAGAACCATACAAGGGGGTATTTCTTATGTAATAATTCAAATAACACTAATCCCCTGTATGATTCCGAATCTGTGAAACATAATATAGCAGACATAATAAATAAAAAAGACAAAATAAAAACGTTTCTAGTTCTAACGCGCACACTTGAGTAAACACGCACTAATTCACCCACGAAACTGGAATGTGCACACGTGTGGGCACATAACACTATTATGTTTCTATTAACTACTAGGAACTTTATTAGAAGTTGGATATCACGGCCCTTAAAGTATTAAACTCTAATCTGACCTAACCTATAAATTATATCAGGTGAAAGGACATAGGGCGGACATAATCGATGACATCGACCAGTTGGTCGAGTTCATCTCTGGCGAGGACAAGGCGAAGACTTCGGTCAAATCGAAACTGACCAAGCATGTTTCCGAGGACAAGGGCAGCAAGCAGCACAAGCAACGGACGAGGTCCTCGAAGGGGGCCAAGTCGGCAAACTCCCACCACCACTCCAGCCTGCAGAAAAGCAACAGCATGGAGGAGATGTCCACGACGAAGCTCGAGGACTTCAACTTCGACAGCCAGGATAGTCAAGCGAAGTCGGAAAAGCTGCCGCTGCGGACGACCAAGAGCAACGCCGAGCAACAACAGCCGACGGCCAGGGAGAGGAAAGCATGGGCGGTTTGTTCGGAGGTGGGTTGAAATAATGAGACTTCTGAATGATTGTGTGTTGTTTCCACGTTGAACTGTAAGCACAGTTCATATACAGTTTGACCCATTTTAATTCATCCACTAGAATATCTAGACAAATATGCATCGTACAAAATTTTTTTCGAAAAAAGTTTAATGGTTCCGAATCAATGAAATTTTCTTAACCTTCACCTCCCAGGGTGTGGGGGAGTGAGACAACTTTGAAATCTTATTAGGAACCCCTATTTTTTATTGAAGATTTAGATTCTACACCAAATATGATTTAGATTTTATGCGAATTTTTTTTTTAATTCGTGATTGCCTCTCTTTTTCTTTCACCCCCAGGTAATGGGGGTGAAAGAAAAACAGGGTCAACTTTGGAATCTTATATAGGAACCCCTATTTTTTAACTGTATGTTTTTGAGTTTACGTGAAGTGATTATTTGATGTTTGAATGTTTCTTCATTGAACGGAATCTTTTACAAAAACTAAACAAATCTAACTTATAATAGTAAATATTCAAATAAATAATATTGCTGCAAATACAAAAAATAAAAATATTAAAATAAAAAAGAATATACTAAAAATTACATTAATAAAGACTGTTATTCCTTACTTCACTTTTAATTTTTATCGTTAGATGTACATTTCGAGACACAAAGTGCTCATTATCAATAACAAACCCCTATTTTTTATTTAATATTCAGATTCTACAACAAAAATTATATAGGTTTTATCCGAAAAATAATGAATTCGTCATAGATGGCGCTGTAGTCGTTAAATGAAAACATTCCCCATAAATCTAAAAAAATGTTATAGGATCGGATGGCCCCTCAAAACCATTAAACTATTCATTATTCATCTGCCTGATGAAGCCACTGTGTGGCGAAACAATTGTTGCAGTGTCAATCAATCTTAACCAAGTGTGTTATTTACTAAAAGTTTTTAATTAAACTTTTATTCGAATTTTTTTTTTGTATGATGCATATTTGTCGAATTATTCCAGTGGATAAATTAAAATGGGTCACCCTGTATATCCAGGTAGCCAGTCTCTGTATAAAATTCGGTTACAGCTTTTGGATGCTGTATCGAGAAGTGAGACCGGTGATTGGTGTCTGTCTTACTCGTACCCCCACATCCTGACCATAGTCTCTCCTTTTCTACTCGATTTTCAGTTCTCCCATAAGCGTTGGCTTCCCTTGCTGTAAGGATTGTTTTAACATATTAACTGCTGCACCAAAAATCGGCAAAGATGCTGAGAGGCCGCACTAGTTTTTTCATGCCAAATCTGCAGTGGAATTGTATATATCCTAGAGTACATACGAGTTGTATTCAACTCACGCGGCAGTCGATGTGTTAAATAAATAAGGAGTAAGGCACTTTGGGAAACAACGAGATTTCTAAATAATCGTATGCCGTACAAGTTCTGTTTTCTTGTGCCTTCTGTACCAGCCTTGAGGCCTCGGTAATTCCCTCTTAACAGCGGCGGCTCGCAGCCTAACTTTAGGGTAGGCTGAGACCCAAGGTAATATGTATCCGTTATTGAAAGGTGACTTTGTTGTGCAATTCTTTGTATTTATAAAGCGTGATCCTCACCTCAAATTTTGTGTGCCTTGGCGCTGTGACCTATCCTGAAATTAGGCTGCGAGCCGTCGTTACCTCTTACCCTTACAATAGAGTGGTTTTGTAGGGAGGTAGAGAATGTCTTAACATTGTATTTGTGTAGAAAAAAAAATGCTAAAAGTGTTAACTTAAATAAAGTCATACACACATAATTAAACTATATTTATTTGTTCAGGCATGCACATATTTATATTATTGCTGAGTTTTCTCTCCTGATTTGATAAGATAAAAAAAATTATGTGTGTAAATTATATACACTCCTGTTTGTTTACCTTATCATTGAACTTGCTGTGCGTACAATACACTCATGAGTAGTTTGCGAGTGATGTAATGCTTTAATGATTACGATTGCGGGAATTATAAATTAGCAAAAATGTTATCGCACAAATGAGTGTAATTAAATTTATTTTATTGTTGATTTAAAAATTGTACTCGTGCATTTTCTGTTAGTTGATAAATTGACATTGCAATTGGAAATTGTTTCAAATTTCACGCTTCGACGTAAAATGGCACGCCCGTCAATCTGGTACAGGCCTGGAAGCCAAAAAACGCTTCATCCTCCTGCCCTCCCCATTTAAACATTTATCCTGTGAACTCCTCTTCACCACCGAACCGCCCTCTCCAATCCCTCCCCCCGCTTCCCCTATTCTGGCATTGAAACTCCCCCCCCTCATCCATTTTTCTCATTCGCCCCCTCTCTCCTCTATTTCCCTTCTTATGTCCGTCCAATTCTTGTTCACGTACACCACCCCCACATTAACTCGATATCCTTCCTGCTGATACTTCATCCACACTAGCTCTGCATTCCTCCATCATCTCCCCCTTGCCTCCTTTCCTATCCTCTCTCCATCCAACAATCATTCCCCCCTTCGCCCCCTCTTTCTCCTCGCACATTTTACTGCCTCTATCATCTCCCATCTAAACCCCCTCGGTAACCATCCTTTCACTTCTCTCCATTCCTTCTTAACCACCCAAGTTTCTACTATCCCCACTATGTCCTTCCCGATTACCTACTCCTCAAAGTCTTTCTTCCAATTGCACTCCTGCGCTTCAGACTTTATTCTCACTACATTCCACAACCCTATCGTTGTCGCCCCTCCTTTCCCTACTCTCCCACATTTGCTCCCTAGTCTCCTGCTCCTCTCATAGCCCTACTGCCCCTGTCCTATCTCCCCCTCTTCGTCCCTTCTATATATGTTCTCCCCATTTCTCCTGCCCCCTTCCTCCCTCTCATTTTGTTCCACCTCCGCACTTTTTCCAAATCCCTCCTCCTCTTCTCCCTTCTTCATACTGTTTTGCCTCCTCCTTCCTCTCTACTTCCACCTTCTCCTTATTCCATCTCCACTCTTCCCCATTAACTATTGTAAATTTCGTAGCTTTCGCGATTTATGTTACTTGTAAGGTAACTGTTTGTAACGACCGGAATAAATGAATGTCACCGAATAAAATAATAACTTCTAAACAACTCGTGTATTCAAAATCAACCTAACGCTTACAGGTCTAAAAACATACTGAATTTTTACAAGAAAAATATATACAAGAAAATATACAAAAATAGAGGGAGTATTTAAAAGTGGGGGGCAAAAAACGTCTTCGTTTCCTCCAGGATGGAGATTTGGCATCGTTGCAGGGTCAGGTAGAAAACCAGGAACTATCCCGTTCGTCCCAAGGCATGCAAGGGTGCACATTTTTCTATGAACTGGTCAAGCAAATCCGTGCTTACGCATAAATTAGCGACTGCGCCATTGTCCGTACTTTTCCACTGGGGGTGTATGGAATATCCTATTTCGGTAAACGGACGAGAATTTTTAAAGTAATAACAATTCCTCGTCTAATCCGAACAACTATAACTTTCTAATGCCCGATCCTCACCCATTTCCCCCTTTCCTTCTCCCGTCTAGCTACCTCCCTTATGCATTTCTACACCCTCCTCTCCTCCTCTGTTAGATCATCATCTGATTTAGTTTTTCAATATTTTTTATAGATACTCCTCCTCTGTTAGATCATCATCTATGAAAATTGTTCCTTGTGCACTTTTCAGCTTAGTTTTATTCTTCATTATTTTAATTTTGTCTTCCAGCTTCCCAAGTCTCACCACCACCAACTTTCCCACCCTATCCACAACATGACTCTCCTGTACCTCGGCCTCTACTCCCAGCGCCTCCTTCAGGAACCCCCCCACTTCTCTCTTCTCCTGGAAAACCTTCCCTCTGATCAGTATGTTGTTCCTCCTTTCTTACCTCTTTCTCTTCTTCACCTGATTATCCAGCTCTACTATCCTTTGCTTTAATTGTTCTCTTTCCTTTCTCCATGTTTCTTTTATTTCCCTTATCTCCTCTTTCCACATCTCCCTTGCTTCCTTCCTCTCCTCCTTCCAAATCTCCCTCTTCTTCACCTAATCCTCCAGCTCTACTATCCTTTGCTTTAATTGTTCTCTTTCCTTTCTCCATGTTTCTTTTATTTCCCTTATCTACTCTGTCCACATCTCCCTTGCTTCCTTCCTCTCCTCCTTCCAAATCTCTCTCTTCTTCACCTAATCCTCCAGCTCTACTATCCTTTGCTTTAATTGTTCTCTTTCCTTTCTCCATGTTTCTTTTATTTCCCTTATCTACTCTGTCCACATCTCCCTTGCTTCCTTCCTCTCCTCCTTCCAAATCTCTCTCTTCTTCACCTGATCCTCCAGCTCTACTATCCTTTGCTTTAATTGTTGTCGTTTCTTTCTCCATGTTTCTTTTATTTCCCTTATCTCCTCTTTCCACATCTCCCTTGCTTCCTTCCTCTCCTCCTTCCAAATCTCCTTCTTCTTCACCTAATCCTCCAGCTCTACTATCCTTTGCTTTAATTGTTCTCTTTCCTTTCTCCATGTTTCTTTTATTTCCCTTATCTCCTCTCTCCACATCTCCCTTGCTTCCTTCCTTTCCTCCTTCCAAATCTCCCTCTTCTTCACCTGATCCTCCAGCTCTACTATCCTTTGCTTTAATTGTTGTCGTTTCTTTCTCCATGTTTCTTTTATTTCCCTTATCTACTCTTTCCACATCTCCCTTGCTTCCTTCCTCTCCTCCTTCCAAATCTCCCTCTTCTTCACCTGATCCTCCAGCTCTACTATCCTTTGCTTTAATTGTTCTCTTTCCTTTTTCCATGTTTCTTTTATTTCCATTATCTCCTCTTTCCACATCTCCCTTGCTTCCTTCCTTCCTCTCCTCCTTCCAAAACTCCCTCTCCTTCCTTATTTATTCCTTAATTAACTCCACTATCTCCCTCCAATTCCCGTTGCATCCTTTAATCTCCCCTTCACCACTCTTTTTTTCCCCTTTCCTGGCTCTCCTTCCTTCTCAAATGACGTGTCTGCCACCTTGCTCTTGTCTACCCCCTTTCCTTTAGCCTCCTCCTCCTGTTTTTCCATTTCTCCACCTCCTTTCTTTCCTTCTGTTTTTTGTATCCGGCCATATTATCGTTATAACTGATTACCCACGGGGTCAATGGCTGTCGTGCTGTTACCGGCTGTATGCTTTATCTAATTTATTTTAGCAACACTTTAATAAAATACCCCTCTTTAGTTTTTAAGTCTTGTTTTTTCTAGCCCGTTTGTACGCCTATGCTTTTATTTTCGTGTTGCCGCTAGGTCGTCACGTTTTTTTTTTTATATCGCGTACGTCGTGATAATTCCCGATATACATACGAGTTTACTCATTTGAGTATACGTATCCCAATTACGTGTTGTAGATTTTTAAATATTCGTTGTTTTCTTAATAGAGTTCAATTTGAAGTTTAAACGAGTGTTTTCCACTCCCAGGCTAAGCATGAAGTAAAATTTCGAGTTTAGAAAAGCCTGGAAATTTGGTTTGGTCGCGTAGCGCGAAGCGCGGAGCGGCCAAACCAAATTTTCAGGCTTTTCTAAACTCGAAATTTTACTTCATGCGCCACGCGTATTAGACGCTGATTTCAAGCGAAGTTAACTCGTTCACAATATTTCAGTGCTTTTAGTGTTTAATACGCGTGGCGCATGAAGTAAAATTTCGAGTTTAGAAAAGCCCCGTGAAAATTTGTCTCGAGTCGCTGCGCGACCCTCGACAAATTTTCTACGCGGGGCTTTTCTAAACTCGAAATTTTACTTCATGCTTAGTCTGGGAGTGGAAAACACTCGTTTAAAGCTTCAAATTACCCTCATAAACTAAAACAACGAATTAATTTCTTTAAATCTTTAGATATTTGTTGTTTATTTTATAAGAGGTTAATTTAAAGCTTTAAGCGAGTGTTTTCCACTCCCAGACTAAGCATGAAGTAAAATTTCGAGTTTAGAAAAGCCCCGTGAAAATTTGTCGAGGGTCGCGCAGCGACCCGAGACAAATTTTCACGGGGCTTTTCTAAACTCGAAATTTTACTTCATGCGCCACGCGTATAAAACACTGATTTCAATTGAGGTTCAAATATACATAAATTTCACAGTGTTTTAGTGTTTTATACGCGTGGCGCATGAAGTAAAATTTCGAGTTTAGAAAAGCCCAGAAAATTTGTCTCGGGTCGCTGCGCGACCCTCGACAAATTTTCACGGGGCTTTTCTAAACTCGAAATTTTACTTCATGCTTAGTCTGGGAGTGGAAAACACTCGTTGAAAGCTTCAAAGTAACTTCATAAAAAAAGAAACAACGAATATCTAAAGATTTAAAGAAAATAAGAAAATTTCTTTAAATCTTTAGATATTTGTTGTTTTATTTTATAAGAGGTTAATTTAAAGCTTTAAGCGAGTGTTTTCCACTCCCAGACTAAGCATGAAGTAAAATTTCGAGTTTAGAAAAGCCCCGTGAAAATTTGTCGAGGGTCGCGCAGCGACCCGAGACAAATTTTCACGGGGCTTTTCTAAACTCGAAATTTTACTTCATGCGCCACGCGAATAAAACACTGATTTCAATTGAGGTTCAAATATACATAAATTTCACAGTGTTTTAGTGTTTTATACGCGTGGCGCATGAAGTAAAATTTCGAGTTTAGAAAAGCCCAGAAAATTTGTCTCGGGTCGCTGCGCGACCCTCGACAAATTTTCACGGGGCTTTTCTAAACTCGAAATTTTACTTCATGCTTAGTCTGGGAGTGGAAAACACTCGTTGAAAGCTTCAAAGTAACTTCATAAAAAAAGAAACACCGAATATCTAAAGATTTAAAGAAAATAAGAAAATTTCTTTAAATCTTTAGATATTTGTTGTTTTTTTTTATAAGAGGTTAATTTAAAGCTTTAAACGAGTGTTTTCCACTCCCAGACTAAGCATGAAGTAAAATTTCGAGTTTAGAAAAGCCCCGCGTAGAAAATTTGTCGTGGGTCGCGCAGCGACCCGAGACAAATTTTCACGGGGCTTTTCTAAACTCGAAATTTTACTTCATGCGCCACGCGTATAAAACACTGATTTCAATTGCGGTTCAAATATATACAAATTTCAGTGTTTTAGTGTTTTATACGCGTGGCGCATGAAGTAAAATTTCGAGTTTAGAAAAGCCCGGAAAATTTGTCTCGGGTCGCTGCGCGACCCTCGACAAATTTTCACGGGGCTTTTCTAAACTCGAAATTTTACTTCATGCTTAGTCTGGGAGTGGAAAACACCAAACACAATGGGCGTTCAGCAGAGACAACAGTTGGGAGTTTACTGCCAACTGTTGGGGAATTCTCTGCTGACCGAATTGTTTGTTAATCGTGACCGTGTTTGGGATTTTTCAATCGTACGCAATAGACCGACCGAAGTACCGTTCATTAGGTACCAACATACATCACAAACAAATCCAAACATGTTGAATGTTGAATATTTTGATGAACGGGCCCAATAATGCAGTGTGTTTGGTGCAACTGACCCTAAGTCTGAATCAATATGTATGTTTTGTATTGTGGAGGCTTCTACTTCGTTATACATGTTAATTTATTAATAAAAAAGCAATATATGTTTGATAATGGCAAGCTAAATTTGCCGAAACTGCAGTCACATAAAAATAAATTGTGTTATACAAAGTTAAACCGTTTTTTATTAATAAATACGTATGTTATTTACAGCTGTATCAGAACGCTTCGGCTGAAAACCTGGAAAGCGCCGACTTCACCTTCGTCACGAACAAGAAGAAGAAGAGCAAGAAGCGGCGCAACTCCCTCGGCAGCCGCAAACAGGTCCACGCGTCCGAGGCGCGCCCCGCCGAGTTCCACCGGGTGCCCAGCCCCCGGAGGAAATCCGTCTGCTCGGCTCCGCACAGCGAAAAGTCCGTCGACTCCTCGGACGCGGACTCCGTCAACTCCCTCTCTATGGACGAGCCCCTGCTCAACCAGCCGATTTCCTACGCGGACATCGCCCGTAGCGCCGAAAAACAGCAGCGCAACAACAACAAACAGGCCAAAGCGCAGAAAACCGAAAAATCCTCCGAGAAAATTACGAAGAACAACAACAAGGTCGCGGAAGTTGAGAAGGAAATCGTGACCTCGCCGGTCGTCAAGGAAGTGGTGAATAGCAAGAGCAACGATTTGTCCTCGTTGCAAAATTGGCCGGAGATTAGGAATAACAAGGCGAACGCGGCAAAGACTTTGTTCGAGGGCGGGAACGATTGGCCGACGATTCAGAACAACAACGGGATTAAGAATCAGATTCCGCAAAATGCGGATAACAAAATGAAGAGTCCGCCGGTGCAGAAGATTAACAACAAAAGCGTTAACAACGTGAAGAGTAAGTCGCCGCCGAAACAGATCGAGGAAAGTGTCGTTCCACCTGTTGCCGTTAATTTTAACATAGTTAAGGAGAATAATATTTTGAACAGTACACATAAGGTAAATATCTGATCTTCATGTTATTATATGTGGTGGTACTTTGTCTAATTTTTTGTGTATCCAACTCAGGCGGTGTACTCAAGCGCGTTGAGTTGAAATTATCGAAGAAGAGTTTTCGAAATACAATTTAATATTTTCTGCGAGTTCTGGAGGCGAATTAGGCTCCATTATAAAATTCTGTATCTTTCTACTTTTATATAAAACTTTACTTTAGACCCTGGGTCTCCAAACTCTTCTTCGCGGGCTACAAATACAATTCTACATAATAAAGTCGGCCAAGATCCGATTAATTTTATAAAATTATGAAAAATTTAAGGAACAATTGTTACAATATTTCAAAATATAACATTTACAAAAAAAATTACAAACAATCGCGGGCCGGATTCATGCAAGTCGCGGGCCGGATTTGGCCCGTGGGCCGTAGTTTGGAGACCACTGCTTTAGACAGTTGTCAAGGAAATAACAAAATTGTAACAATATTCTATAGCTGGGTATATTTTGCGCACCCCATATTATTAATTGAACCGTAATGAAAACATCCCCCATCCACACCCAAGGTTCATATATCTAACGGTTGTAGCATGCGGCCGCTGGCCCCGCCCATTCGCGAGCGCGTGACGTCAGTGTAGTCGGCTGCTTATAATACGTATTGCATACAACGTACAATTTATGTAAATTCCAGTAAATTCAGTAGAATTTAGTGCGAAAGCATTTAAAACATCATTCGATACTTTCTTGATTTTATCTTCTAATTCTTGCTGAAACATATTATTAATTCTTATATTTCTTTAAAACGTTCACTTGATAGGTTCACTGATTTTCAAGTACGAAGATGTAAAAATTGATGTGTGTAAAATAAAATCCCAACAATAAAATTAAAATTAAGCAAAAAAAAAAATATTTAAATATGTATATGTTGAAGTATTAATTTATCACTGAATCTAAAACAATTGAAACCCAAATATAAAGTTAAATCGTTAACTAGAATTTTGTCTCTTTTAATTGCTTTAACAATTTTTAAACATTTCCTTAAATGTAGTAAAATGTTTTATTTCCTAAATGTAGAGTTCTTAAATTATTATCGTTTTTCTTGTAATAATTTAAATATCTTTTCTTTAACATTTTTGATTTATTGTTTAAATTTAAGTTTCGAAATTAAAAATAAATCGAAATTCCATTGATATTATTATTCGATTAACAAAAAATAATCGATTATTTCGCAAATTACTAAAATAATCGATTATATCTTTCACTAATTTAAACCTTGTAGTTGTAATTTTTGAAATATAATATTATATACCAGTAGTTTACATGCTAATAACCTTATAAAATCACTGGGAAAATAAATCTTTAATATTCAAACATAATTAAACAAATAATACTACAGATTATAAAGTAACATATACAAAATCCTGGCTGCATACATCGTTTTTCCACGGAAATACCGCGTTTTCACAATTGGCGGTTACAACGTTGTTGAAGCATATTATACGCTTCATTTATTGAAATTTGTAATAATTCAATTACTTACCAAAAATATACAGCAATTATATTAATTGTAATATAAAATTTAAGAAAAAACCACTCGTAATTATCTAAACGCACATAAACACCGTAAGCGGGCAATGTTTGACAGGTTAGGAGCGACCACAATGTCGTCAGACGCACGAACATTTCCGACTTCGCCCGACGAATGCTACAACCGTTAGATATATAAACCGTGATCCACACCTTCCTTCCCCTTTCCCCCTGACCCAAACCCCGCCCTCGCCAACATCACCCTTTCCCTACTCTACCTCAGCATCTTTCTCTTTCACCTGCGCATTCACCTCTTTCTCCTTCACCCACGCATCCATCTTCACCCCATTCCCAAGCCATTCCATCACCTTCGCCTCCGACAAACCCACCCTCTCATACATTCTCCTTCTCTTGCTCCTCCATCTACTCTCTCTCCCACTCACGCAGGTCACCCATACCGCCTTCACCAATCTCTCTTCCTCCAGACCCCATAACTTCATCTCATACCCCGCCATTCTCACTATTTCCTCACACTCTAGTTTCTCTCTATTCGTCTCCTGAAGCACTATGTATCCGGGTGTGGTAGTAATTCAATCGTACACATTTTTTAAATTATTGTTTTCCTATTTTTATTCAGTTTGCTTTTTAGTTAATAAGTTACGAATAATCTTGTCAACCAGACATTATTCCAGGTGATACAGACGGTCTCGGAACAGCAGCAGAAACTCCCGTACCAGTGCCAGATGCCGCCGAACATCCGCGACGTCCAATCAATAGAAAAGATGCAGTACAAGAACCTGCAGAATTCGCCGTACCTCAACAACAACGGCGCCGCCGGCGATCCGCTCAGCCCGACCGAAATGTCTAACGCCGTGCCGATGATGATGACGACGACGACGGTGGCGCCGCCTCCTGTACTCTGCGAGTACGAAAAACGACCGGCCGTCGTCATTCTGAGCGGAGCCGATAAGCACGTTTCCGATATAACGTTCGGCTTCGATATCAACGAGCAGCTGCTCTCTGGGGATATATGCGCGGACTTCGTCGGCAGGTTTTTCGTCCCGGAGGTCCCGCACGCTCTTCACATAGATCAGCTGGTTGATTACATCGGAACAGGTAAATTCAGTACGCCATGTTTTCAGTGTTGCCACATCTTAAGATATTCATAACAAGTTAGGTTGGTTCTTAAAGCTTGGAAGCGTTCACTTCGCGGTACATTTCCAATTTGATATAACGAAAACACTTAACTTTTTTATACCTACTTTTGTAACTAGTTTCAACTACATGATAACCATTGTCAAACTAAATTAAATAAAAGTGGATTAAAAAAATTGAGTGTTTTCTTTATATCAAGTTAGATTAAGCTCTAGTGGTTGCACTTTACGAGGAAGTCCTGCATAGGGCTCATTGTGATGCCACGGTTGTTCCTTTTCTTTACAAGAACCATTTGGACCTTTGTGAGATTCTTGACATCTATCGACTCAAGGTCAAAGAGTTCATTCATATAGGGTCGGCTTAAACAAGAATTTCTTATTCCAGCCAGCGATGGGCATTGACAGAGGTAGTAATTCTGTAATTAACCAATAGCAAGCGGTATACCGATGAAGCTATTGATAAATATAAGTATAGTGTAAACAATAACACATGTTAAGAAACAATGTTAAGGTAGTGTAGAACGTTTTCCTAGTCCTCTTTGTCATGGCATCCTCTCTCTCTCTTCAGCCGGTAGTCATCCACTGCTGGACATAGGCCTCCCTTAGCTCCGGTCAATTCTGGCGTGGTACTATCGTCTTTCCATTATCTGCTTGATATCTTATGGCCATCGTTTTTGTCGTTGTCCCATGCTCCGCTTTGTAGTCCTTGGTCGACAATGGGTTATTTTCTGTGTCTGTGGTCTCCTAGCTACATGTCCCACCCAGCTCCATCAAATACATCGGTTACTCCAGATCGTCTTCTAATCTCTTTATTAGTAATCTCCTAGCTACATGTTACACCCAGCTCCATTTTAGCTATGTCATCCTCTCAAATACATCGGTTACTCCAGACCGTCTTCTAATCTCTTTATTGGTAATTCTATCCCTCGGGCTTACACCAGGCATGGCGCGTTCCATGGCTCTTTGGCAAACCCGTAGGGCAGTCTCCTGTAATGAGACCACTGTGTGAGCGATGTCACTCCTCTTTCGTGAGATAAGTATCGCTTCTTTTCCTGTCGCATCGAGGCCGTAACTGCCTCGTGATGCTGCAGCTGCTCTCATTTCGCCACCTGTTGTTTGTAGCATTTAAAAGGATGTTACTAAGGATCGCCTTGCTTGTCGCTAAGGTAATTCCTGGTTGCTGGTTAATTAAGGAAGTGTGTAGCTTCGTTCCGTTCTTTTCCAACTTGTCCGTTGTGCTGGTGCTATGGCCTGCTAACCAGATGAGACGCAAGTTTGTCTAAGCTGCCAGTTCATTCAATGCCTTTCGGCAATCGGACACTACCTTCGAAGAGCTAAGGATTAAGAATTGGTTGTCCCTTTGAGGAGCTAGTTACACTTGTTAGTGCCTTATAGCAACTTGGCTATCGGTATGTATTTGTTACAGAGTGGCTAAAAGTTAATAGGGCAACTACCAGACGTTGCCCTATTAACTTTTAGCCACTTTGTAACTGTCTTGATTGCTATCACCTCCGCCTGCAAAACGTTGCACTGGTTCGGCAGTCTGAAAGAGATATCAATTTTTAGGTCTTCACAGAAGACCCCTCCCCGTACCTTATCGTCACTTTTGGATCTGTTCGTGAAGACGCTAAGTGAACCTGTATTCGGGTATACCGATAGCAAAGCTGCATTAGCAACAGCTCTAGATAAGTTCAAAATAACATAAGAACTAATATATAAATGCGTAGAGACACTGAACATAGCAGCGACACTCAACCGCATAACATTAACATGTACGAAAGGCCATAAAAATAACGAGGGAAACAACAACGCGGACAAATCCAGATGAAAAAACTTGACAACGTGCGGCCAAACCAAAGCTTACTTACCAATACCTGACCGCAACAAAGCAAAGAAGTTCCTAGAACTCTCCAAGCAAAACTTAAGAACACTAACCGGCTACATCACCGGACACCACAACTTCCAAAAGCACCTCGCAAAAATGGGGATCACCAACGATACCATATGCCGAGGATGCAACGAAGAAGGTGAGACAGCAAGGCACATACTTCACGAGTGTCCGGCCCTGTCAAAACTAAGGGATACTATGTCAAGGGAGACCTAGCCCAAACGTGAAGGACCCGGATGGAACTGGTCCGTTGCACAAATGCTAAAATTGCCAGTAGTGCGAAGTGGGTCTGACCATCAGGAGAGAGGCACTATAATGGGCCTAAGTGGGCGGCTGCGGCTGCCCTCCCTACAATCAATCCTTAATCTTACCTTAGTGGGTATTAGAGCGGAGAACATATTACCGAAAGCCGGAACTGGGTGATAGCGGTCGACGTTTATGGGTACACCTACAAAATCCTTTAGGATGTCCTTGCGGGTTTATAACAAGTTAATAAGTTAATATTTCGTGTTTAGGAGAGCCTGAAAATTTGGATTTTTTCCGCCCAGCGTGGGGCAAGCGATTAATTACAACTGGCCCATTGATGGTTGTCAAGCAAAAGCTTGACCTTTGAATTAGAAAACATTAATCTAAATCAATTTAAGTACCTGGCAGTTTGAATGTTTTAAATCAGGCGTTCTCAACCTTTTTCAGGTCGCTCCCCCCTCGTAACTCCACCCCACCCCGCCTCGTAACTCCACCCCACCCCGCCTCGTAACTCCACCCCCACCCCGCCTCGTAACTCCACCCCACCCCGCCTCGTAACTCCACCCCACCCCGCCTCGTAACTCCACCCCACCTCGCCTCGTAACTCCACCCCACCCCGTCTCGTAATTTCCCCCCTCGTAACTCCACCCCCACCCCCTCTCTTAACTTAACCCCCCCTCGTAACTCCACCCCCACCCCCTCTCTTAACTTAACCCCCCCTCGTAACTCCACCCCCACCCCCTCTCTTAACTTAACCCCCCCTCGTAACTCCACCCCCACCCCCTCTCTTAACTTAACCCCCCCCCCTTTGATTTATTTTCGTTTTTTAGTTAGATTGAAACACCATTATAGCCTTATTTCACTTCACCTATTCTTTAGGAAATCTCTTGCGCTCCACCTGACATCTTGTCGCGCCTCTCTAATGTGGCGTGCCCCTCGGTTGAGAACTCCTGCTTTGAATTATTAAAGGTGGCAACACTGATTTAATATAATTCGTTCTTTTATTAATTTTTGTATTTCTTTGTTGTAATTTCAGAGTGGGAGGACATTCTAGTGCAAACAAACAGTGGTAAAGTGAAATACTACACAGAGGACTTATAATGATAGTAGGCCGTGCGCGTGTACGCATGTACATCCCGAGATAATAATTACACAACAATACAGTGATAAAAAATAAAAAAACTCAAAAAGTGAGAGACTAGTCATTCGAGCATAGTAAAGTGTTCCTCGATTTAAACAAATGATGAAGAAAGGAGAAAACAGGTGCCGTTTCCGAGACTAACACACGACACACACTAATAAACGCAAACATATTTTGTAAAAAAAATTCTGAACGTGTGTTGTAGCCATTGGTCGTCGGTGAAGAGGAGATATCACCGGTTTCGAGACTAACACACGACAAACACTAATAAACGCGAACTTATTTTGTAAAAAATACCGTACGTGTGTTGTAGAAATTGGAAGTCGTCGGTAAACAGGAGATATCACCGGTCCGAGACTAACACGCGACAAACATATTTTGTAAAAATAAAAAACCAAACGTGTGTTGTACCGGTTGAAAGTCGTCGGTAAACAGGAGATATTGTGTACATTTAACTTCGAATAGTATTTTTTTATTATTGTTAAAATGCTTCTTATACTACCCTATTGTATGTATGTAAAGATATAAAAAAAATCAGGGGTCGATTCAACGTGATCGCATGGATGCACTAAAAAATCAGGGGTCCATTTAACTTCATCGCATGGATGCACTTAAATAAAAAAATCAGGGGTTGATTCAACTTGATTGCATGAACGCACTTCAATAAAAAAAAAAAATTATAAAGAAAGCAAACGAGTGATTTGATAAAAAAAAATTTATAAAGAAAGCAAAACGAGTGATTTAAATAAGAGTTGTACTTTAAAAAAAAAACAACGATGTGAAGATTTAAATAAGAGTTGTTGCGAAGAGGAGTGCAGTTTTTTTTTTAGACTTGTTGAAAGTGTTTGTTACGAAAAAATAAGAGTTGTGCTTTGAAAACAAACGACATTGCGAATAGGAGTGCAGTTTATTTTTTTTTTAGACTTGTTGTTTGTTACGAGGAAGAAGAGGAGCGGATTTTTTGGTTTGCAGTTGTCGAGAAACTGAAAATGAAAACCGGATGTTTAAAATCATGTAAATAATAAGAGTTACAGTTGAAGGTTAATGAGTGTTTCTTGTTTTGCGGATTGGAAAAACGATGAGGAGTGGATTTTTTCGTTTGCGGTTGTCGAAAAACTGTAAATGAACATCGGATGTTTAAAATTCTGTAAAATAAGAGAAATTCGAAATGTACACCGGCTGTTGAAAATCGTTACAATTGAAAGTTAATGAGTGTGTCTTGTTTTGCGGATTGGAAAAACGAAGAGTGGATTTTTTCATTTGCGGTTGTCGAAAAACTGGAAATGAATATCAAATGTTTAAAATCCTGTAAAATAAGAGTTACGGTTGGAGGTTATTGAGTGTGTCTTGTTTGCGGTTTGGAGAGACCCGTGTGCGCGCCCCTCACCCCAGTGTATGTATATAATACGTAAAAGTTTATATATACAAAAATATGGTATACTTATACTGTGTATGTATTTAGGACATGTAATAATTTATACATATATAAATATTATATATATGAAGAGGATGCGTGTGTACAGGGCGGGTCGTCGGTGCGAAATCGGTCGATTTTTTCAGTAGACAAATAAATTAAGAGATCTAGCAAACTGACAAACAAAACTTATTTCTTCGCTAAATTAAAATGTTGAAACCCGATATTCAGTGGCTGTTCTTTTTAATAATTTTTTTTCTATTCACGATTTAAAAAAAAAGCAGTTGAATTGATCGATTTCGCACCGAGGACCGACATTGTATGAAATAAAAAACCGAAAACATTAATCGTTATAAACAAAACAAAAAAAGAAAACAAACGAGAAAAGTGCGTGTGGCAATAGGAAAAATAAAAAAGTTAAATTAAAACGAAGAGTTTCCAAAGAATATACAGAAAAAAAAAAATTATGGGAGAGTACTTTAATCGGTTTGATTCCGTGCAAACCGACTTAAGTTTCGATATAAATCCGACGAATGGTTACAGTTATCATTTTTTTAAAAACAGAAATTCAATCAAATAATTTTTTCATCTCTCTTACATGAATTCTCAAAAAGATTATTTATTAAAATCACAAAACAGAACATTTATAAAATAATGACGACAAAAAAGGTAGCATCATCACGTAAAAGGTTAAAATCGTTAAGTGCATAATAATATGGTATTGCTTGATAAGGATAAAGGTAAAAGTCATTAAGTGCATGAGAATTTTGTAGAACTTGGGCGCAGTTTTACTTGAGTTCAAGCTGAACTCGAGTTCAAGATGACAGTTCTTATTGTTGTAATCAGTGGTGACCACAGCGTGCGCCGAAAACGCGCAAATCATGCACCACATTAAAATTTTGCTAGGGCCGCCACTGGTTGTAATGTCACTTTGAACTTGAGTTTAGAGTTCAGAGTTGAACTTGAGTCCAGAGTTAAACCTGAGTTTAGAGTTGAACTCCAGTTCGGAGTTAAACCTTAGTTCAGAGTGTTGGCTAATACTATACAGATCTAAAGACTGTGTGTAATTGTTCTTAGAAGTTTAGCGCTGAAGATCTTCAGAATGATGGGCTGAAATCCTCAGGATTTTTGAGACCAAAGATCATAGGAGGGTATTAGCCTAATTATAGTTAATTTTAGCCCATAATTCTTAAGAATAATGGGTTAGTGATAAACAAAATTATGGTCTATGGATCAAAGGATTGCGATTTTGAGCTGAAAATCAATGAATAGTGCCCTAAAAAACCTCAGAAAGTTAGGGCTAAAGATCGTAATAAGTATTGGCTAATACTATAAAGGTCTAAAGACTGTGTGTAATTGTTCTTAGAAGTTTAGCACTGAAGATTTTCAGAATGATGGGCTGGAATCCTCAGGATTTTCGAGACCAAAGATCATAGGAGGGTATTAGCCTAATTATAGTTAATTTTAGCCCATAATTCTTAAGAATAATGGGTTAATGATAAAAAAAATAGATGGTCTATGGATCAAAGGGTTGGGATTTTGAGCTGAAAATCAATAAATAGTGCCCTAAAAAACCTCAGAAAGTTAGGGCTAAAGATTGTAATAAGTATTGGCTAATACTCTAAAGATCTAAAGACTGTGTGTAATTATTCTTAAAAATCTAGCGCCGAAGATCCATTTTTCGCTGCATCCGCTGTAAAATTTCAGGAAGTCGTTGCATTTTTTCAAAAACGTTCAATTTAGAGTTTCTAATGAATGCGTACAATCCCAGACTAAGCATGAAGTAAAATTTCGAGTTTAGAAAAGCCTGAAAATTTGGTTTGGTCGCGTAGCGCGAAGCGCGGAGCGGCCAAACCAAATTTTCAGGCTTTTCTAAACTCGAAATTTTACTTCATGCGCCACGCGCACGAAACGCTGATTCAGTGGGAAGTTTTAAATTTAGATGCTTGCGATTTATGGCACCCAACTAGGGGCCACGGCGTTAGCCTGGCCCCACGTTGGGCGCCAAAAAACCTCAGTATTTAAGTATTTTTAAACGAGCGTTCTCCACTCCTAGTTTAAGCATGCAGTAAAATTTCAAGTGAAGTTCAAAATCTTCTTGCTTAGTAGTATATTATTAATCCTGATTTAGCAGTTTATTTTTAGTACTGATTTTGTAGTACATTTTTAATTTCACAATCAGTGTTTGACACGCGTGGCGCGTGAAGTAAAATTTCGAGTTTAGAAAAGCCTGAAAATTTGGTTTGGTCGCGTAGCGCGAAGCGCGGAGCGGCCAAACCAAATTTTCAGGCTTTTCTAAACTCGAAATTTTACTTCATGCGCCACGCGTACGAAACGCTGATTCAGTGGGAAGTTTTAAATTTAGATGCTTGCGATTTATGGCACCCAACTAGGGGCCACGGCGTTAGCCTGGCCCCACGTTGGGCGCCAAAAATTTGGTTTGGCCGCTCCGCGCTTCGCGCTACGCGACCAAACCAAATTTTCAGGCTTTTCTAAACTCGAAATTTTACTTCATGCTTAGCCTGGGAGTAAAAAACACTCGTTTAAAGCTTCAAATTAAATTCTTTTAATAAACCGAGCGTCGGAAAGTGTACGACTTATGCATATGTATACTTAAAAGAATTGTCTTTATGAAAATGTTCGGTGTTACATAAAACTCTCTGTATATCAAAGAATTATGGAATTTTGGACTGAAGTTCAAATGGACGTAAGCTAATATCCTCTGAAACGTATTGCTAAAAATAACATAAATTAATAAAAGTCTAATGGTCTTAAGAATTTGAGGCACATAATGAGCTAAACATCAAAGAATTTTAGGCTAAATTTTCTCAGGATTCTCGACTAACGATTGAACAGCTAACAAATATTTTGACTCTTGCCCCCTATGGACACAATACTTTGTCTTTTATCTTTTTAATCAGGGATCGTCAATTTGTTATTCCACTGAATAAGGAATAAATAATTATTTATTCCATTAGTTTGGGAATAAGGGAATAACGGTTATTCCCTTTATTTCATAAAAATAATTATGTAATTAAATTATTCATTAATCCACTGTGGTGAAATAATGGGAATAAATAATTATTCTTCACTCATTAATCCGGAATAAATTTACGGAATAAATTTAAATACATTTAATAATGTGACAGTTTGGAATTTCTAAAAAT
Organism: Philonthus cognatus; assembly: GCA_932526585.2. NCBI lineage: Eukaryota > Metazoa > Arthropoda > Insecta > Coleoptera > Staphylinidae > Philonthus > Philonthus cognatus. The sequence continues at coordinate 145,379,418 of OW052242.1, forward strand.
TAACTATAATTGAGAGGAAATATATGTTATATAGAGAATATTTAAAACGCGTAAATAAATTTTAATACACAATTATGTTATTTGAATATAATTTATTTAAACGAAGAACTTCAATTGGCTTTGGACAATACGCGAATTTCGAAGGACTTATCACTTAAGCGGTTGTATTTTGACAAGTTAAACATAGTCGCGTAAGAAAAAAGCCGTTCAACTGGAGCAGATGACGGCAATGGCGAATTGTATTTCATGAAGAGCTCCAAAATCAGCGGATTTTTTTTAACCTCTAGAATATTTTCGGTCTGCGGTTGTTTTAAGTAATTTAAGACTGTTGGCCGGGGGCTAATAAATGAGTACAATTAATCTTTTTTAGTTAGAATGATTCCAAATTGTCTAATATTATATTTTCTAAATTATTCCAGAAATTTATTCTGGAATAACGAGTAAGGAATAATTATTTATTTCCGTTATTCCTACAAAGGTGATTGATGAATAAATGTATTCCATTTTTCCAATTTGATAGATTTACGGGAATAATTGTTATTCCTTACTCCCTAAATAGTGGAATAAATTATTCCTGTATTTCTGGTCAATTCAGATATTCCGGAATAAGAATTGACCGATCCCTGCTATTAATTATAGGCTAATGTTCACATGAATTTTTACTGTGAAGCAAAGGAATGTATCTAGAAAGTTAGTGCTTAAAATCCTAAGAATTATAGGCTAATATTTTTAAGAGTTTTTGAGTGAAAATCAATGGACTGTATAATTGTTTTTGTTTCCAATAGTCTAGGATTTTATTTGTGACTAAAGAGAAGTGATTGTGAGTTAATGTTCTCATAAATTTGAGGCTGAAGATCCTATTAATTGTACGAAAATATTTTAAGGATTTTTTACTATGAAGCAACACTTATTACGATCTTTAGCCCTAACTTTCTGAGGTTTTTTAGGGCACAATTCATTGATTTTCAGCTCAATACCGCAATCCTTTGATCCATAGACCATCATTTTTTTTATCACTAACCCGTTACTCTTAAGAAGTATGGGCTAAAATTAACTATAATTAGGCTAATACTCTCCTATGATCTTTGGTCTTGAAAATCCTAAAGATTTCAGCCTATTATTGTGAAGATCTTCAGCGCTGAGTTTCTAAGAACAATTACACACAGTCTTTAGATCTTCAGTAAAAATATGAATTCTAAGAGTATTAGCCCCTTATTATTAAAATTTTAAGCCCTAACTTTCTGAGTGTTTATAGCGTCCAACCCATTAACTTTCAGTCAAAAACTCTTGAGAATATTAACCTTTAATTCTTAGGATTTTAAGCCCTAACTTTCTAGCAAAACTTCCTATTTGCTAGAAAGTTAGGGCTTAAAATCCTAAGAATTAAAGGTTAATATTCTCAAGAGTTCTTGACAAAAAAACCTATGGCATTTTTTTTTGTTTTGACTAAAGACCAGTGTGGGCTAAAGATCCTATTAATTGTAGGAAAATATTCATAAGATTTTTTACCGTGAAGCATAGGAATTTATGCTAAAAAGTTAGGGCTTAAAATCCTAAGAATAAAGGGATAATATTCCCAAGAGTTTTTGACTGAAAGTTAATGGGTTGGACGCTATAAACACTCAGAAAGTTAGGGCTTAAAATTTTAATAATAAGGGGCTAATACTCTTAGAATTCATATTTTTACTGAAGATCTAAAGACTGTGTGTAATTGTTCTTAGAAACTCAGCGCTGAAGATAATAGGCTGAAATCTTTAGGATTTTCAAGACCAAAGATCATAGGAGAGTATTAGCCTAATTATAGTTAATTTTAGCCCATACTTCTAAAGAATAATGGGTTAGTGATAAAAAAAAATGATGGTCTATGGATCAAAGGATTGCGGTATTGAGCTGAAAATCAATGAATTGTGCCCTAAAAAACCTCAGAAAGTTAGGGCTAAAGATCGTAATAAGTGTTGGCTAATACTATAAAGATCTAAAGACTGTGTGTAATTGTTCTTAGAAACTCAGCGCTGAAGATCTTCACAATAATAGGCTGAAATCTTTAGGATTTTCAAGACCAAAGATCATAGGAGTTAAACCGGAGTTGAGTTGAACTCGAGTTCAGAGTTGAACTTGAGTTCTACGTATTGAGTAAAACAGGCCCTTAGTGAGGACAAAGGTGAAAATTATTAAGTGCATACAAATGTGATATTGCTGCTTGATACGTATAAAATTAAAAGTCATCAAGTGCGTGAGAATTTGATTGCACTCAGGCCCAGTTGCACTAAAAGAAAGCGAGTTTAAAGTGACAGTTCCTATTCTTCTAATGTCAGTTTAAACTCGAGTTCAATGTGTCTAGTGCAGTGGCGGTCCTATTCAAATTGTTAGGTGGTGCGAAATCTCTTAGTGGCGCCCCTCCAAACACAAAAGTTACAGCTGTTTCGTTTGCGGCTCCTTTTTGGCACCCCCACACGACGGCGCCCGCCTTAAGGCAGCCACTGTTCTGGTGCAACTGGCTCTTAGTGAGGATAAAGGTGAAAATCATTGAGTGCATAAGTATGTGGTATCATTTGATAGGAATACAGGTAAAATTCATTAAGTGCGTAAGAATTTGTTAGCCCTTAGTAAGGATGAAGGTGAAAGTCGTTAAGTGCATAATAATTTGGTATTGATTAACGATGATAAAGTTAAAAGTCCCAAGAATTTGAGATAGCTTAATGACTTCTGCCTTTTAAGTGTTGATATTTATCTAATTTGCACAGAGTTCGGAAAATCATTTTTTTCGTGCGTTTCTATTTCCATTTTATAATAATAATAATAATAATAATTTATTTTCATGTTGATACATAAGGTTTACATACGTCGGTGAATGGAACATAAATGCGGCAATTTCAAACTAACCGCTTGATAAGTAAAATTTAAATTAATAACTAGTAAAATAAATCAATATGTATATCATGCATTAGATAAATATAAGACATATAAAACATAACATGAACTAACAGAAAATATATACACAGTACACTTTGAGGAACACATTAAAATTCAGTTAATATTAAACACATTAAAACACTATAAATCGTAAGATTGTAATGACCATAAATAACTGTTTTACCGATTAAAATCATGATTACAATATTCTTGCCAGTTATAGAAGGCGCCGTTTAATAATACATTTTTAACACATATTTTAAATTTATTTAGAGGGAGTTTGGAAATATGATCTGGCAACACATTAAAAAACTTGATGGAATAATAATTTGGCCCAAATCTAGAACGTTGAAGTCTTAAGGGATTGGGGCATAACTTGTCCCTAATTCTCGTGTTATGTCCATGATGTAACCTGTGGCAGGGATATTTTGCAATATGCTTTTTTACATACAATGGACATTTATAAATATACAAGCAAGGGTAAAAATAAATAAAAAAACTAGTACTCCCACAAGAAGTCACAAGAATTTGATACAGCTTAATGACTTTTGCCTTTAAAATGATGATATTAATTTAATTTGCACAGACAAAGATTTCTCTGTGCCAGTTAAATTAATATCATGATTTACATTTGAATTTTTTTTAACACGTTGACGGACAGTAGAAACAAGTGAAATTCGAAAATTGACACTATATGTTTTTGTAATTTTTAGAATATTAGAAGTATAGTTTTACTCTTTCTGCTTAAATACACTTAATTTTGATTAATTCAGCACCTTTAATTAGGTTGCGGCTACAACCGTCATGGCGCCAGCGGACTCTAGACACTATGTAATGGGACGATGGCGGCTATAACAGCAAAAATTTAAAAACGTAAATGACAGGTTTAATGACTGAAATAAGCAATTTTTTGTGAGCAACAAAGTATTTTTGGGAGTTTTACACGAAATGTTAGTTCATGATCAAACAAAAATAAATAAATGACAAATAAATTTATTATAATTTTATAATTATTATACATTATTTTCGGTATGCCATGTTTCAAAGCATGGTGCAGGACACAGTGCAGGTTTTGATATGCAATTCTTGCAGCAATATGATGTTTCCTTCCTTACTCCCTGTTTATAACATTGTTTACAACGCTGAAAATATGTTTTTCGCTGATAATTTTCAGGATGAGAAATTTTCTCAGGAAAATGCTGTGTTCCATTGTTGTTGATTTCATTGGTTTGGATTCGTGCACGTTTAAATTGAACCAAAGACCTTCCATCCTGTTTATAATCTATGCCAGTTAGAGATCGTATAATTGCTTCCCTGAATTCTATAAACTTCATTTGAGAACCTGTCTTTTCTTTAAAGATGTAGTAAGAATTCCACACTGCTACATCCAGTAGATGAAAGATTATCTTTTTATACCATCTAATTGTTTTTCGTGGACAGGAATAATAGGACATCATCTGATCTGCTCTGTCGACACCTGACATATTCTGATTATAATTCACTATTTCAATTGGTTTTCTCTTTTCCTGTTGTCGACGGTTAGCTGTGTTTATCATACTTGGGTGGTAAGCTGTTGTTAGACATAGCACATCCCGTTTATCTTTTCATTTGGACACGTAACACATGGATCAATAAGTCCCGGGACTAACAATGAAAACATTTTTTTTGCAAAATTTTTTTTATTCATCTACATAATCATCTTTTAGGGTGATACAATCGTTCCACCGCTTTTCCAATTTTTCAATACCATGTTTAAAAAAATTAATATCTTTCGCTTCAAAATAAGCTTCTGTTTTAGCGATGACCTCCTCATTTGAGCCAAATCTTTTTCCCTGGAGCATTTTTTTAAGGTCAGCAAAAAGCCAGTAGTCACTGGGGGCTAAATCTGGCGAGTATGGGGGGTGGGGAAGCAGATCAAAGCCCAATTCGTCCAATTTTGCCATTGTTTTCATTGACTTGTGGCAGGGTGCATTGTCTTGGTGAAAAAGGATTTTTTTTCTCTGCATGTGCGGTCGTTTTTTTGCTATTTCCTTCTTCAAACGCACCAGCAAGTCAATATAATAGTCGCTGTTGATCGATTTACCTTTTTCGAGGTAATCAATAAAAATCACGCCATGCGTATCCCAAAAAACTGACGCCATGACTTTTCCAGCTGACTGCTGCGTTTTCGCACGCTTCGGACGGCTTTCGTCAGCTGTACGCCACTCAGATGACTGCCGCTTCGACTCTGGAGTGTAGTGATGTATCCATGTTTCGTCCATGGTCACGTAACGACGCAAGAAATCTTTTTTGTTACGAGTCAATAGCGATAAACAGCTTTCTGAATCATCGACTCGTTGCTGTTTTTGTTCCATCGAAAGCAATCGCGGCACCCACTTGGAAAAAACCTTTTTCATGCTCAATTTTTGATGAACGATAGCAAATACACTTCCATATGATATCTGTGTCATCTCAGCAATCTCACGGAGCTTCACTTTACGGTCTTTCATGATAATTTTTGTCACTTCACTCACATTTTCCGGTGTAGAGGCTTCCACAGGTCTACCCGAGCGTTCCGCGTCATTTGTGTCGGTACGACCACGTTTAAACTCGGTAAACCACCGACAAATCGTTGTTTTTGATGGAGAAGATTCCGGGTAACATTTTTCAATCCATTGTTTCGCTTGCACGGTGTTTTTACCCATTAAAAAACAATGTTTTATTAGAACACGAAACTCGGTTTTTTCCATTTTTTAAACTGACTACAAAATGACTTTACTATAACCTCGATAACTCAGCTGTTTCTGGTCCGATCGACTTAAAATTTTGACACGTTTCAAGCAAAGGTTAGTACTCTAGAAAGGCGTGGTTACTGGTTTACTACGAGCGCCATCTCTGGGTTAGTCCCGGGACTTATTGATCCATGTGTTATGTCTGATTTTGGCGTCGCCATACATGTTCTCCTTTTCTAAGCTTACGACCTGTTATTTCTTGCGGCAGACCCTTCCTATTTACACGAAGAGTTCCTGTCACATGTGTCTTTTTGCTCAGTAATTTGTTAGCCAATGGTACACTGTTGTAATAGTTATCCATGAACAAATGATGCCCTTTGTTTAAATATGACTGCATCAATCGCATCACAAGACTTTCAATAGTTGTCATGTTTTCTTCGTTTTCTCGATGGCCTTTGTATATTTCTATGTTCAAAACATAACCTTGGGCAGAACAAAGTTCGTACAATTTAATTCCGTATTTTGCCTTTTTGCCTTTCATGTACGTGCGAAAAGAAAGCCTTCCTCGAAATAATAACAAAGATTCGTCTAATGATAATGCCTCATTTGGTGCATATGCATTCGCAAACTTTTTTATGAGCAAATCAAGAAATATTTTTATTTTCCTCAAACGGTCGTTTGAATTTTCTTCTTCTACACAAAAGCATCTCAATATTTGCTCAAACCTCCTTCCAGACATTTGTGAAGGAAAAGCTGGGTGGTAATGTAATGCATCAATGGAAAAGAGTTTTCTAATACTGGAGAATTTTAGCTGGGACTGAAGCAAACACAAACCCAAAAACTTTCTCATTTCAATCGTATCAGTATTTTTGAAATTTGCCTTCCTACTATGCCTTGTATGTGGCCGTATTTGATTGCAAAGTTTTAGGCCGTAATCATTCGTAGATTTTATAATCATTTCCATTACTTGGTCATCCCAAATTTTTTCAAAAACCTGAATTGGAGACACATTTTCGTCTATATCCAAAAGAATCCCAGCCGCATCTGCATCAAAAGAAAAGTTTCTTATAGGTGTTGTATTGATATGCCCTGTCTCATCATTTTCTGGTTCTTCTGGTGCTTCATATTCCTCATCTGTAGTTGATTCATTTTCTTCATCTGCATCAAAAGAAAAGTTTCTTATAGGTGTTGTATTGATATGCCCTGTCTCATCATTTTCTGGTTCTTCTGGTGCTTCATATTCCTCATCTGTAGTTGATTCATTTTCTTCATTACCCGAACTGTTATTTTCAGCACAGTCAGCATCAGGTTCAGATTCACTGTTGCTTGACCCACTACCTGTTTCCTCAAAACGCTTCAGCAGCCTAGCCTGTTCTTTTTCCCAACTGGCCATTTTCTATAAATATTGAATAAAACATTCAATTTTATTTTATATTATTATTTATTGTATATTATTTATACATTCATTATTTACATTATAATTTTTATATTTCAAATGTAATATCATAAAAAACAAAAAGTAAACAGTATAACCATAAATATCGCTAAATGTAGCAAAAAATGCTAAATTTTAATTTTTTTTTCTATTTAAAGTGTAAAATCAATCATAAACAAATACTTACTTATTATTTTATATTATTATTTATTGTATATTATTTATATATTTATTATTTACATTATTGTTTTTATATTTCAAATGTAATATCATAAAAAACAAAAAGTAAACAGTATAACTATAAATATCGCTAAATGTAGCAAAAAATGCTAAATTTTAATTTTTTTTTTCTATTTAAAGTGTAAAATCAATCATAAACAAATACTTACCAGTATAAACAAAAAATATCGTTAAATGTATCAATAGCAACTGTAAATTGAAGAGAAAACAAGATCGCACTACTCCGTTCACAACCACGTGCATACTCAATGTGTTAACCTTGCATACTAAATTTTTTTTCGAAAACATGACACTAGGCTTCTACTTGTACGCTGGTAAATGCACATTTGTGCTGCTACAGCCGCAGTGTCTAAAAACGACCGTTTCGTATTGGACGGCTATTGCCGTCATGTCACATAGTGAACTTGAACTTGACGGCTATAGACGCAACTGTCCGTCAACATGTTAAGTACACATCCCTCGATTTATGCGTTGTAAGTTTTCGAGCGTTCGTCGTTTTTGAAAAGCGTTCAATTTGAAGCTTCTAACGAGCGTTTCCACTCCCATGTTAAGCATGAAGTAAAATTTCGAGTTTAGAAAAGCCTGAAAATTTGGATTTGCCGGGCGGAGCGAAGCGAGCCCGGCAAATCCAAATTTTCAGGCTTTTCTAAACTCGAAATTTTACTTCGTGCGCCACCGGTATCCAACACTGACTTCAAGTGAAATTCGAAATATACATCTTTAGTGTACTGCTTTAGTAGCATATTTTGAACTTCACTTGAAGTCAGTGTTCTGTACTGGTGGCGCATGAAGTAAAATTTCGAGTTTAGAAAAGCCTGAAAATTTGGATTTGCCGGGCTCGCTTCGCTCCGCCCGGCAAATCCAAATTTTCAGGCTTTTCTAAACTCGAAATTTTACTTCATGCTTAACCTGGGAGTGGAAAACACTCGCTTAACGCTTCAAATTACATAAAACAACGAACATCCGAAGATTAATGACAGCTTAATGACTTTTGCCTTTAAAGTGATAATATTAATTTAATTTGCACTGATAAAGATTTGTCTGTGCAAATTAAATTAATATCATGATTTACATTTGGTACACATCCCTCGATTTATCCGTTGTAAGTTTTCTAGCGCTCGTCGTTTTTGAAAAGCGTTCAATTTGAAGCTTCTAACGAGCGTTTCCACTCCCAGGTTAAGCATGAAGTAAAATTTCGAGTTTAGAAAAGCCTGAAAATTTGGATTTGCCGGGCGGAGCGAAGCGAGCCCGGCAAATCCAAATTTTCAGGCTTTTCTAAACTCGAAATTTTACTTCGTGCGCCACCGGTATACAACACTGACTTCCAGTGAAGTTCGAAATATACGTCTTTAGCGTGCTGCTTTAGTAGCATATTTTGAACTTCACTTGAAGTCAGTGTTCTGTACTGGTGGCGCATGAAGTAAAATTTCGAGTTTAGAAAAGCCTGAAAATTTGGATTTGCCGGGGCGCGCGAGCGCAGAGAGTCGCGCCCCGGCAAATCCAAATTTTCAGGCTTTTCTAAACTTGAAATTTTACTTCATGCGCCACGCGTATTAAACACTGATTTTAAAAAAGTTCAAAATATATTCAACTCTAAATTGTGCTGTCATTTCTTCTAACTTACACTCGTTAGAAGCTTCAAATTGAAAGCTTTTATAAAATACAACGAAAATGTATACCTAGAAGGAAAATCTCCCGTATTTAAAATAATTTCCCCCATTCCCCCCCCACCAAGGACAAATTTTGGAGGGGGTTTACACGTTTCGGGGGTGGGGGAGTTTACTGGTATAAAAATTGTTTTTGCTCTTTCAGGGCCGCTTTTACATACAAAAAATTATATTTCAAAAACTTCCCCCTATTTCCGCCCGCCAAGGCTAAATTTCGGAGGGGATTTACAAATTAACAAATTACATTTACATACAAAAAGTAACATTTTAAAAACTTCCCCCCCATTCCCGCCCGCCAAGGCCAAATTTCTGAGGGGATTTACAAATTTCGAGGTGGGTGGGTGAGGGGGGATTTACTGGTTAAAATGTTGTTTTTGCTCTTTCAAGGCCGCTTTTATATACGAAAATTAACATTTTAAAGGCTGTAGCTTGCTCCCTACCCCCATGGATCCGCGTCTGACTTAAACGATGTGAATATAGTAGAATTCACGAGAGGTGTTCTATGATTACAGATTTTAAGTCTATACTAAAACTTTTCTTTGAGGTGTTTTTATATAAACATTATTTCTTCTACTTTTACGTGCCTAATTGCAACTTATATTAAACTCTCTTTACTAGGGGATTCATATAATTATTATATTTATTATTATTTGAACTTAAATGTCATAGGACACCTCTGATGAACTGAACTGTAATTCGTTACTTTGATGTGCAATAAACGCTCATTTAATTACGGCCTCTTATAGGGAAAAGAAGGATTCGCAGTGATGAACTTCCGGCCATTAAATGCTCACTCTTTTTATATTCCGGCCATCTCTCCCTCGGGATCCTTTCATCCTGGTATTCGATGCCTGCGTACGCAAAGATGAAACGGATGTGCTCGGCGCGCCCTCTTGCGTTGAAGTAGATCAGTTTGTAGGTCGGCTGCGACATTTTTCACTCTGAAAAAATGAAAGAGAAAAACGCTGGGTAAATCTAAATATTAAAATATTAATATAATGGATTTGTTGGAAAATATGTGGAGAGAATTATACATAATATATATATACGAAAATTTTCATCTCAAGAACTAAAAAAATATTGTAAGACATCTATTCGTCAATTTAGTTTGATCTTCACGTAACTTAACCAATCAATAATAGAATTTTGATTAAAACACTTGGTTTGTTTCACTGATTTTTATTTTTACTCCAACTAGTTTCGACCGCAGGTCATTCCCACGGGTTAAGTAAGAAATTATTTCATCATTAATCAATCAATTTATTAAGAAATTATTTAACATTCTAGATATTAATTTCTTAAATTAATTACTCATCTGGCACTTGGTTAAACATATTACAATATGTAAAGTTATTTAAATTAAAAACACTTGGTATTGTTTCACAAATTTGTGAAACAATACCAAGTGTTTTTAATCTAAATAACTTTACATATTCTAGATATTTGTTTCATTGGGGAAAAATGTGGTCTATCAGCATACATAGAAGACAATTATTTGCAACACAAACAGTCGTCATTTTCACGTTCGTCCCCCCTAGCTACGCTAATGTATCTAAATATCTGTTTGAAGAGTAATGAAATAGAATTAAATTAACATGAATTGCGGTAGGTAAATCCATTTCACGGACATGCGTTTGTTGTAAATTCGATTCAGAAACAATCATCAAATTACATAAAACAACGAACATCCGAAGATTAATGACAGCTTAATGACTTTTGCCTTTAAAGTGATAATATTAATTTAATTTGCACAGACAAAGATTTGTCTGTGCAAATTAAATTAATATCATGATTTACATTTGGTACACATCCCTCGATTTATGCGTTGTAAGTTTTCTAGCGCTCGTCGTTTTTGAAAAGCGTTCAATTTGAAGTTTCTAACGAGCGTTTCCACTCCCAGGTTAAGCATGAAGTAAAATTTCGAGTTTAGAAAAGCCTGAAAATTTGGATTTGCCGGGCGGAGCGAAGCGAGCCCGGCAAATCCAAATTTTCAGGCTTTTCTAAACTCGAAATTTTACTTCATGCGCCACCGGTATACAACACTGACTTCAAGTGAAGTTCGAAATATACGCCTTTAGCGTACTGCTTTAGTAGCATATTTTGAACTTCACTTGAAGTCGGTGTTCTATACTGGTGGCGCATGAAGTAAAATTTCGAGTTTAGAAAAGCCTGAAAATTTGGATTTGCCGGGCTCGCTTCGCTCCGCCCGGCAAATCCAAATTTTCAGGCTTTTCTAAACTCGAAATTTTACTTCATGCTTAACCTGGGAGTGGAAAACACTCGCTTAACGCTTCAAATTATATAAAACAACGAACATCCGAAGATTAATGAGAGCTTAATGACTTTTGCCTTTAAAGTGATAATAATAATTTAATTTGCACAGACAAAGATTTGTCTGTGCAAATTAAATTAATATCATGATTTACATTTGGTACACATCCCTCGATTTATGCGTTGTAAGTTTTCTAGCGCTCGTCGTTTTTGAAAAGCGTTCAATTTGAAGCTTCTAACGAGCGTTTCCACTCCCAGGTTAAGCATGAAGTAAAATTTCGAGTTTAGAAAAGCCTGAAAATTTGGATTTGCCGGGCGGAGCGAAGCGAGCCCGGCAAATCCAAATTTTCAGGCTTTTCTAAACTCGAAATTTTACTTCATGCGCCACCGGTATACAACACTGACTTCAAGTGAAGTTCGAAATATACGCCTTTAGCGTACTGCTTTAGTAGCATATTTTGAACTTCACTTGAAGTCGGTGTTCTATACTGGTGGCGCATGAAGTAAAATTTCGAGTTTAGAAAAGCCTGAAAATTTGGATTTGCCGGGCTCGCTTCGCTCCGCCCGGCAAATCCAAATTTTCAGGCTTTTCTAAACTCGAAATTTTACTTCATGCTTAGTCTGGGAGTGGAAAACACTCATTTAGAGCTTCAAATTGAACTTTAAAAAAATAGTATACGTATTCCAAATTTAGCTCATTTACCTAATTGCTAAAACTTTCAAATTGAACAATTTTACAAACCAACCCAAGTAACCTCTAGAGTGCCATGATTCAATCTTTTTTTTTTTTCTTGAGTATACGATCTTTCTTTTCTCTTGCACGAATCATAAACTAACTTAACCTAAGCAGTATGTTTGAACTTCACCCTAAATCAGTGTTTTATACCGGTGGCGCATGAAGTAAAATTTCGAGTTTAGAAAAGCCTGAAAATTTGGATTTGCCGGGCTCGCTTCGCTCCGCCCGGCAAATCCAAATTTTCAGGCTTTTCTAAACTCGAAATTTTACTTCATGCTTAACCTGGGAGTGGAAAACACTTGCTTAACGCTTCAAATTACAAAGAACAACGAACATCCGAAGATTAATGACAGTTAAATGACTTTTGCCTTTAAAGTGATAATATTAATTTAATTTACACAGATAAAGATTTGTCTGTGCAAATCAAATTAATTAGGGCAAAAGCCATTAAGCTGTATCAAATTCTTCTGAGATACGTTTTTTCCATACATAACATATAATAATAAAACAGAAATAGAAACACGAGTAAATGTACTCGTGTTTCTATTTCTGTTTTACAAAAATAAATAAAAAACTTGTACCCTCACAGGAAGTCACAAAAATTCGATATAGCCTAACGACTTTCGCCTTTGAAGGGATGATATTTATTTAATTTGCACAAACAAAGCTCACAGAATCGTTTCTCTCGTGCGTCTCGTTTACTCGTGTTTCTATTTCCATTTTAGAAAAATAAATAAACAAACTTGCGCTCTCTTTATAAGTTGCAGGTCTATGATGATTCTTTAGCCAATTGATGTTTTTGCCTTTAAAGTGATGATATTTGTTCAATTTGCACAAACATTCGTCGGTAAGTTAAATAAAAATTCTACGTTTTTTGTTTCTTATTTTGTAAATGAACTGTTTTTAAATTGGTGTAAAATTGTGTATTTTGTTCGAATCGGTGTTTTTGACCAATAAAAAATTGCTATGTTAATAATCTTACACACCATTCTTGAAGCAAAATTGTGTTTTTTGTTGAAATCGGTGTTTTTGATGAATAAAAAGTTGCTCCGTTAATAATTTTACAAACCGTTCTTGAAGTAAAACTGTATGTTTTTATCGGTACTTTCGACCAATAAAAAATTGGTGCGTTAAAAATTTTACACAGGATTCTTAAAGTAAAATTGTGTTTTTTGTTCAAATCTGTATAAAAAAATTGCGGCTAATGTGAAGTTTACGGGATGTTCTCGAAAATTGATTTTTTATATTGGTACTTGTAGAATCGCGGATGGAATGGCCGAAAATGACGAAAAAAAAGTGCGGAAACAACGTTTAGCCCCATTTTGGGGCCCCGAAAGGTTGGAAATCCGTTTACTTAAAATGTGTTTTTTAGCCGGAAAAAAATAAAATGTGGTGATAATATGTATTCGTTTCACAAAACTCAATTGTTTAAATGTGTTTTTATAAAGATAGGACTTACGGATTGCTTAAAACTTCTACTTAAAGATTACCATTTTTGGCACTTTAAGTTGTTGACAATTACTTCTTTTGTTGATTCATAGATATAACATAATGATACCAATAATACTATAATGGAATGTGATAACTGGTTCACAATTGCCCAGAACAAGAGATAGGCGCACCCTGGTGTCATTTCCAGGAGTAAAGTACCAACGCTCACTATAAATTAAAAAAAAAAAAGAATATGTGATGGGAACATTGATTTCATTTTTCGTTTTTGTTAGATTTAGATTAGTTGACAGCGTTATAAATTTAAAAACAATTATTAAATATGAAATTGGAGCAACAATCTAATTTCTCGTGTTTGTTATGCCGGGTTTATAAGACGTTTATTGTTTAAAATATTTTGTGTTTTTTAAAATATTGCTGCTGCCTCCTGGTGTACAGAAATTGAACCTTAAATTTGATTCAAAACCATGGTCCCTTAGCATCAATTGTGCTATATCTATGAATAACAATGGAAGTAGGTGATAACATAACCTGTCAAAAATCGTAATCTTTAAGTGAAAGTTTTAAGCAAACTGTAAGTCCTATCCTTATAAAAACACATTTAAACCATTTAGTTTTGTGAAACGAATACATATAATCACCACATTTTATTTTGTACACACCAAAAAACACTGTTGAAATACACCAATGTTCACCCTTTCGGAGCCCCCAAATGGGGCTAAACGTGGTTTCCGCACTTTTTTTTCGTCATTTTCGGCCATTCCATACGCGATTCTACAAGTATCAATATAAAAAAAAAAATCAATTTTCGAGAACATCCCGTAAACTTCACATCGGCCATGCATCTCGGAATTAAAAGGCGCGCTCGTTGTGCTGCTAAACGCATGTATTAATGACCTAATTCCGTGACGTAAGGAGAAACAAAATGGATACGTAGTGCTTTCAACCTAATTTTTTGTATCTTGGATTTGAGCCTCACATGAAGTTAGGCCGTGAGCCAACAGTGCGTTCTTTGTATGTGAAATTATTAATGTAGCAATTTTTTATACCGATTCGAACAAAATTCGCAATTTTACTTTAAGAATGCTCTGTAGAATTGTTAACGTAGCAATTTTTTATTGGTCGAAAATACCAATTTGTGCAAAAAATACAATTTTACTTCGAGATCGTTTTAAAGTAAAATTGTGTTTTTTTGTTCAAATCGGTACTTTTGACCAATAAAAAATTGTGTTTATTGTTCGAATCGGTATTTTTCACCAATAGAAATTTGCTACGGTAATAATTTCACACACCGTTCTTAAAGTAGAATTGTGTTTTTTGTTCAAATCGGCATAAAACATTGCTACCTTAATAATTTCACACACCGTTCTTAAAGTAAAATTGTGTTTTTTTGGTTCACATCGGCATAAAACATTGCTACCTTAATAAATTCACACACCGTTCTTAAAGTCAAGTTGTTTTATGTTCAAATCGGTATACAAAATTGCTACCTTAATAATTTCACACACCGTTCTTAAAGGAAAATTGTGTTTTTTTGGTTCAAATCGGCATAAAAAATTGCTACCTTAATAATTTCACACACTATTCTTAAAATAAAGTTGTGTTCTATGTTCAAATCGGTATACAAAATTGCTACCTTAATAATTTCACACACCGTTCTTAAAGTAAAGTTGTGTTTTTTTGGTTCAAATCGGCATAAAAAATTGCTACCTTAATAATTTCACACACCGTTCTTAAAGTCAAGTTGTTTTATGTTCAAATCGGTATACAAAATTGCTACCTAAATAATTTCATACACCGTTCTTAAAGTAAAGTTGTGTTTTTTTTTGGTTCAAATCGGCATAAAAAATTGCTACCTTAATAATTTCACACACCGTTCTTAAAGTAAAGTTGTTTTATGTTCAAATCGGTATACAAAATTGCTACCTTAATAATTTCACACACCGTTCTTAAAGTAAAATTGTGTTTTTTTTGTTCAAGTCGGTATTTTTACTAAAAAAAATTGTTACGTTAATAATTTCACACACCGTTCTTAAAGTAAAATTTCGCAATAGAAAGATACCTGTAGACAAAACTCTGCGATAGAAAAGGAAATAACTGCAATAGTAAAAAGAAAATAAGAATAATAATCGAGTGTACCTATTATAAATAAAAGAAAAATAATTAACATTTACGATTTAAACGTCGCGGTAGATTATTTATATATAAATATTATAAATATATATATAATAGTTTGTAAGGGAGAATAATACCTCTTGAATGTGCTGAACGCATTCAGTTGGCTTGTATAACTGTAACTAAACAAATAAAATTAAAAAAAAAAATACGTGAAAAATTATAATAACTGAAGAAACACGAAAAATCGTAAAAACTAAGTCATTTTTTTAGTTTTTTAATATTGTGCATATATTTATAAAAATAATGGAAAGAAGGAAAAGTGCACTCGAGAATTTCGATTCGCTCATTCCGACTGGCTTAAATTGTTTTTAATTTAAATAAAACACTGTTTATCACTTTGTTTGTATAACAATTGGTTTATTTGGTGACTATTCTATTCTATTCTATTGAAAGTGAGTGGGTAGTTATGCTACCCTCCACTGCGACCGCAAGGATCTATTGTGGCTCACAATTAAGGTCGAAAATCCGACCTTACAGCTCACCTTCCAAGCCCATCTTCTTGATTTGGTGACTATAGTTTCGATACTACACGTATCATTATCAAACCGTTAGTAACAAAAAACTACAAAGGAACATTATTTCTATTTGCAAATTTTCTAATAACAGCGTTAAAGAGGGGGGTGTATTTAAGGTCAAGCTGGTCGTTAATTACGGGAATTTCCCGATTAGCGCGGGCTCTGTGTTTATTTATGTTCAACAATGTATAACGAAGTAGAAGCCTCTATAGTCAGTGTTTTTAATTTGTTTTTTTTTTGTCACATGAGGTGCACTGCGGTCTCCGAAATTTTACTTCATGCTTAGCCTGGGAGTGGAAAACACTCGTTCCAAACTTCAAATTGAACGCAGTTTAAAAATCAACGAATGCCTCAAAATTTGTTTGATAATTGATGCACATTCTTAGATTGTGAGGTTAAATAATAGCACAAAACGTTAAATTCAACCCTGATTTTTCGAGTCACTTCAATATACACTTAAGTGAATAGAAATCGGCCCACCCATTATTTTTTATAGTTCATAATAAAATCACTTTTGCAATACTACCAACAAAACGTTTGGTATTTTACGATAAAATAGACTATCCAATAGACATTGGATGCTAGAACGGTTAACATTACGCACTCTGGCCACATACCACTAGCTTCGCCAATTTTCCAAAAAGAGCTACAGCTTTTGCACAATCTACAGCACTTAAAACCATGATGAACACAGCAAAATTCAATGGGTCAATTCCTACATCCACTGAAGATCAAAACAAAAAAGCAAAAACAGTGAAACAACGTCGAAATTTTGATACTTTATACATAATGTCCGAATGCACATCATATCTTTAAATTTCATTTATGATGATTATTGGTTATTAAATAAACTGATAAGTACCATATATTAACTGTATTGTTTCGAGTTTACGTGAAGTGATTAATCACAAATAGAAAGACTGTTATTCCTTACTTCACTTTTTATTTAATAATTAAATTAAAAGTGAAGTAAGGAATAACAGTCTTTCTATTTGTGAGTACCATATATTGTTTATTTCTATACCCTGATAGTCTATCTCAGAGGTCTCCAAACTACGGCCCGCGGGCCAAATGTGGCCCGCGCCATCATGAATCTGGCCCGCGGCCAGAGGTACATTTTGCGTAAATGATATATTTTACAACGATTTAGTTTTAACATTTTTTAAAATTATTTTCCAACTAATGATGTAAAATTACCGGTAATTTAAAATTGAGTAATATTCTCACTGGTAAACATGGTAACAATTGGTAATTTAAAGTTAGACAGAAAACACACAAATTCGAATAAATAAATCTAAGTTTTTCCATGAATTAGAAAAATTATAAGTTTTTAAGAATTTTTCAACGAACTGTCGTTTTTCTCTAAGAAAGAAGGAAGTTACGAAAAAACTTGAAGATAGAAAAATTGTCCAAAACTTGATGATCTAAAACTTTCACTTCAACAATTTTCGTGTATTCCCATTAGTTATAAAGTTATTTGCAACTTTTGCGAAATACAAAAAAAGCTTGCGTAGATACTCGATATTTTTCAATTTTCAAAAAAAACGCTATAACTGAAAAACTACTTGAGCTACAGGAAAGTATAATACATGCATTTTGACCATTTTGACGAGATCTGCATATTTGTTTTTATACAGGGTCATCTATAAAGTATCTAAAAGAAAACGTCAATTGTTTTTTTCTAAATCAAGTAGGCGAGTGTTTATCAAAGTTAGCAATATTATATATAAGAGTGTTTTCCACTCCCAGACTAAGCATGAAGTAAAATTTCGAGTTTAGAAAAGCCCCGTGAAAATTTGTCGAGGGTCGCGCAGCGACCCGAGACAAATTTTCTGGGCTTTTCTAAACTCGAAATTTTACTTCATGCGCCACGCGTCTAAAACGCGGATTTATCGTGAAGTATAAAAATTCACACAAATTCCAATCAATAGTTCTAAGAACTTTGTGAAAATTATAAGTTTTACGAATCTTTCAACAAACTTGAGTTTTTCTCCAAAAAGAAGATAACCACGTAAAAATTTGAAGATATAAAAATTGTCCAAAATTTTATTATCTAAAACTTTTGTTTGAACAATTTTTCTGCACTCTCATTAGTCCTTGAGTTGTTCACAACTTTTGCAGATTTTAAGAATTTTTCAACAAACTTGATTTTCTCTAAGAAAGAAGAAAGTTACGAAAAAACTTGAAGATAGAAAAATTGTCCAAAACTTGATGATCTAAAACTTTCACTTCAACAATTTTCGTGTATTCCCATTAGTTATAAAGTTATTTGCAACTTTTGCGAAATACAAAAAAAGCTTGCGTAGATACTCGATATTTTTCAATTTTCAAAAAAAAACGCTATAACTGAAAAACTACTTGAGCTACAGAAAAGTATAATACATGCATTTCGGCTATTTCGACGAGATCTACAAAATGGGGACCTTTATTTTTATACATGGTGATCCATAAAGTATCTAAAAGAGAATGTCAATTGTTTTTTTCTAAATCAAAAAGGCGAGGGTTTATCAAAGTTATCAATATTATATATAGGAGTGTTTTCCACTCCCAGACTAAGCATGAAGTAAAATTTCGAGTTTAGAAAAGCCCCGTGAAAATTTGTCGAGGGTCGCGCAGCGACCCGAGACAAATTTTCTGGGCTTTTCTAAACTCGAAATTTTACTTCATGCGCCACGCGTGTAAAACTTTGATTTATCGCGAAGTTCAAAAACATACGCAAATTCCGAAAAATTGCTAAGTAGTTATTAAACGATTTTGTGAAAATTATAAGTTTTTACGAATCTTTCAACAAACTGTCGTTTTTCTCCAAGAAAAAAGATAGCTATAGAAAAACTTAAAGATATAAAAATTGTTCAAAATTTTATAATCTAAAACTTTTATTCTAACAATTTTTTTGTATTCCCATTAGTTATTAAGTTATTTGCAACTTTTGCGAAATACAGAAAAGCTAGTGTGCTCGCGTTAATTCTCGACATTTTTCAATTTTCACAAAAAACGCTATAACTCAAAAACTACTTAAGCTACAGGAAAGTATAATACATGCATTTTGACCATTTTGACGAGATCTGCAAGATAGGCATATTTGTTTTTATACAGGGTCATCTATAAAGTATCTAAAAGAAAACGTCAATTGTTTTTTTCTAAATCAAGTAGGCGAGTGTTTATCAAAGTTAGCAATATTATATATAAGAGTGTTTTCCACTCCCAGACTAAGCATGAAGTAAAATTTCGAGTTTAGAAAAGCCCCGTGAAAATTTGTCGAGGGTCGCGCAGCGACCCGAGACAAATTTTCTGGGCTTTTCTAAACTCGAAATTTTACTTCATGCGCCACGCGTCTAAAACGCGGATTTATCGTGAAGTATAAAAATTCACACAAATTCCAATCAATAGTTCTAAGAACTTTGTGAAAATTATAAGTTTTACGAATCTTTCAACAAACTTGAGTTTTTCTCCAAAAAGAAGATAACTACGTAAAAATTTGAAGATATAAAAATTGTCCAAAATTTTATTATCTAAAACTTTTGTTTGAACAATTTTTCTGCACTCTCATTAGTCCTTGAGTTATTCACAACTTTTGCAGATTTTAAGAATTTTTCAACAAACTTGATTTTCTCTAAGAAAGAAGAAAGTTACGAAAAAACTTGAAGATAGAAAAGTTGTCCAAAACTTGATGATCTCAAACTTTCATTTAAACAATGTTTCTGTATTCCCATTAGTTATTAAGTTATTACCAACTTTTGTAAAATACACAAAAATCCCGTCGAAATAGCCAAAAGGCGTGTATTATACTTTTTTGTAGCTCAACTAGTTTTTGAGTTATAGCGTTTTTTGTGAAAATTGAAAAATATCGAGAATTTATGCGAGTACGCTATAAATTCTCGATATTTTTCAATTTTCACAAAAAACGCTTTAACTCAAAAACTAGTTGAGCTACAAAAAAGTATAATACACGCCTTTTGGCTATTTCGACGGGATCTACAAGATGGGCGTATTTATTTTTATACAGGGTGATCCATAAAGTATCTAAAAAAAATGTCAATTTTTTGGATCTTGGCCCAATTGATTATATAGAATTGTATATGTATCCCGCAAAGGAAAAAGTTTGGAGACCACCGGTCTATCTCATCGTAAAATACCTAAAGTTTTATTCGCAGTATTGCAAGAGTAATGTTATTAAAGAAATCAATAATGGGTGAAACGTTTTCTTTGCACGTAAGTGTATATTACTCGATTTATTTCATCGAATCGAATTTTGAAGAAAAGCGTATTTCGAACTTCGTAATATCTGCGTTTAATACTTCTAACGAGTGTTTCCACTCCCAGGCTAAGCATGAAGTAAAATTTCGAGTTTAGAAAAGCCCCGTGAAAATTTGTCGAGGGTCGCGCAGCGACCCGAGACAAATTTTCTGGGCTTTTCTAAACTCGAAATTTTACTTTATGCGCCACCGATACAAAACACTGACTTCAAGTAAAGTTCAAAGTATGCTACTACAGCAGTACGCTAAAGACACATATTTTGAACTTCGATTAAAGTGAGTGTTTCGTAGCGCTGGCGCAAGAAGTAAAATTTCGGGTTCAGAAAATCTAAATTTTTAGGCTTTCCTGAACTTGCGCCATCGATAAAAAAAAACACTGATTTCAATTGAAGTATAAAATATTCTACTAAAGCAGTACGCTAGAGACGTATTTCGAACTTCATTTGAAGTGTGTTTTGTACCGGTGGCGCATGAAGTAAAATTTCGAGTTTAGAAAAGCCTGAAAATTTGGATTTGCCGGGCTCGCTTCGCTCCGCCCGGCAAATCCAAATTTTCAGGCTTTTCTAAACTCGAAATTTTACTTCATGCTTAGCCTGGGAGTGGAAAACACTCGTTCGAAACTTCAAATTGAATGCAGTTTAAAAATCGACTAACGCTTCAAAGTTTGTTTGGTAATTGATACGCATTCTTAGATTGCGAGGTTAAATAATAACACAAAATGTTAAATTTAACATTCCGCCCTGATTTTTCGAGTCACTTCAATATTTATTACTCGATTTATTTCATCGAATCGAATTTTGAAGAAAAGCGTATTTCGAACTTCGTAATATTTGTCTTTAATACTTCTAACGCGTGTTTCCACTCCCAGGCTAAGCATGAAGTAAAATTTCGAGTTTAGAAAAGCCTGAAAATTTGGATTTGCCGGGCGAAGCGAAGCGAGCCCGGCAAATCCAAATTTTCAGGCTTCTCTAAACTCGAAATTTTACTTCATGCGCCACCGATACAAAACACTGACTTCAAGTGAAGCTCAAAATATGCTACTAAAGCAGTACGCTAAAGACACATATTTCGAACTTCAATTAAAGTGAGTGTTTTGTAGCGCTGGCCCAGGAAGTAAAATTTCGAGTTCAGAAAATCTAAATTTTCAGGCTTTTCCGAACTTGAAATTTTAATTCATGCGCCACCGATAAAAAACACTGACTTCAAGTGAAGTTCAAAATATGCCACTAAGGCAGTACGCTAACGATACATATTTTAAACTTCGATTAAAGTGAGTGTTTAGTTCCAGTGGCGCATGAAGTAAAATTTCGAGTTTAGAAAAGCCTGAAAATTTAGATTTTCTGAACTCGAAATTTTACTTCTTGCGCCAGCGCTACAAAACACTCACTTTAATTGAAGTTCGAAATATGTGTCTTTAGCGTACTGCTTTAGTAGCATATTTTGAGCTTCACTTGAAGTCAGTGTTTTGTATCGGTGGCGCATGAAGTAAAATTTCGAGTTTAGAAAAGGCTGAAAATTTGGATTTGCCGGGCTCGCTTCGCTCCGCCCGGCAAATCCAAATTTTCAGCCTTTTCTAAACTCGAAATTTTACTTCATGCTTAACCTGGGAGTGGAAAACACCTGTTCGAAACTTCAAATTGACCGCAGTTTAAAAATCGACTAATGCTTCAAAATTTGGTAATCGATAAGCATTCTTCGATTGAGAGCTTAAATAATAACACAAAGCGTTAAATTTAACATTTCCCTGATTATCCGAATCACTTGAATTATAATTACTCGATTTATTTCGAATTT
Organism: Philonthus cognatus; assembly: GCA_932526585.2. Classification (NCBI taxonomy): domain Eukaryota; kingdom Metazoa; phylum Arthropoda; class Insecta; order Coleoptera; family Staphylinidae; genus Philonthus; species Philonthus cognatus. The sequence continues at coordinate 145,401,583 of OW052242.1, forward strand.
CGAAGAAAAGTGAGTCGGTTAGTGAATCGATTTTCCGAGTGTCTTTTTGAAAATACAATATATATATATATGAAACGTGTATATTTATATAAAGAAGAAAAAAAAACATACTTCAGAAAGAAAAAAATACAATTAATATTTCGTTGATTTCGTTAATTTTAAAACATTATTATTTACTTGTGTACCCGACAACGGTTTATTTATTATTTATATTATTATCATTATTATTAAATTCTCGCTGGATTTTTTTCAAAAGAGAGATATTTTTTTATAAACACATCGCTTTTTCATTTGGTTACGTGTAGATACATGTGTTATACAAAACGGACAGTATTTTTGTTTAATTTCGCGAAAAAAGTATCCCGCCGGAATACTTTCTTCTGTTCATATATTTTTTTTTTTGTGTACAGTGTTGTTTTTTGATAATTGTTGTTATTTCGAAAGTCAACCGGAGGTGGTGTTCGGAAAAAAAGAAGGAGACGCAACGGGAAAGAAGAAACTGGAAAGTTCGGTTTTCGCGTGCGTCTCGTTTACTTGTGTTTCTATTTCCATTTTATAAAAGTAAATAAAAAAACTTGTACTCTCTTTATAAGTTGCAGGTCGATGATGATTCATTAGCAAATTGTTACTTAAAAAAAACTTAATAAAAACAAAAAAAAATCAAACGAGGCTGTTGTATTATCTGAAAATCCTCTATTATTAACGTGTATTAACTAACCCTTTATAATTTTTGGATTGATTGAGTTACTTGAAGATAATTATACTTTGGTTAAAACACTCTTAGAACCTTTCTTCAATACTTTATTTTGTAACCAAATGTACATTTCGGACACGAAGTGTCCATTATCAATGGTTTGATACTAATACGAAAAATATACATTTTACACTGATATATATACACTAAAAATATATATATATATACACTTTAGTGTATATATATTAGTGTAAAATGTATATTTTTCGTATTAGTATCAAACCATTGATAATGGACACTTCGTGTCCGAAATGTACATTTGGTTACAAAATAAAGTATTGAAGAAAGGTTCTAAGAGTGTTTTAATCAAAGTAACCCTTTATAATGTGTGTTGACTAATCCTTTATTAATGTGCATTGACTAACTCTTTATTAACCACTTCATGTGCGAGGTTTTTTTATTGTTTTTGCTTGTACTGGCCCTGTACAAGCAAAAACAATAAAAAAACCTCGCATATGAAGTGGTTAATAAAGAGTTTTTTTATTGTTTTTGCTTGTACAGGGCCACTTTTGTATAACAAAGTTTAACGTTTTAATAATTTCGGGGTGGTTTCAACCTCCATATCACCATATGAGGGTTCGAACCCCCCCGAAATTATTAAAACGTTAAACTTTGTTATGTAAAAGCGGCCCTGTACAAGCAAAAACAATATTTTTACCATTAAAACCACCCCCCCCCCCACCCCGAAATTTTTAAAACACCCCTGCGATTTTTTTTCTAGCCACCGCATTGCTTTTCAGGCCCAGTTGCATTAAACACGCTGAAGTGGTTCAACTCTGAACTCGAGTTTAAAGTGAAATTACAACAACAGGAACTGTCATCTTGAACTTGAGTTCAACGTTTCTGGTGTATTCTATTCTATTCTATTGAAAGTGAGTGGGTAGTTATGCTACCCTCCACTGCGACCGCAAGGATCTATTGTGGTTTACAATTAAGGTCGAACATCCGACCTTACAGCTCACCTTCCAAGTCCATCTGCTTGATGAAGTCAAGGATCTTGTCAGGTGAAGTTTTTTCCAGGTCCTTCAGGTTTAGCTTCGGTGTGCCAAACACCGTGATCTGGTCGCCAGCTGGACAGGCACATATGACGTGCTCTGCTGTTTCATCATCCTCTAGGCATAGGCGGCACTCAGTGGTGTCGCTTAGTCCTAGTTTATTAAGGTGATGCCTTAGACGGCTGTGTCCAGTGAAGAGAGCAGTTAATGAGTGAACATCTGATCTGCTCAGCTTCAACCATGAGGCCGTCCTGGCCGCAGATGGTCCACTTGTTACCGCTCTGAAATGTCTCATCCCAGGGCGGTTTTGCCAGAAATCCTGTGCCTCGTGTCTCATCCATCCGTTGTTACGGTCTCTAGCTATTGATCTGGGTATCCCCAGAGCGGGTTCTGGTCCGATGTAGGCTGTACGCGCCCCCTCTCTGGCTAGGGAATCGGCTAATTCGTTTCCCTTCACGCCAGAGTGGCTTGGCACCCACATCAGACTGACCCCGTTTACCTGTGCCATTTGGCAGAGGGCTTCCTTGCAGTTCCGTACAGCCAGCGAGGAGCATCTAGAAGATGCCAGGGCCCTAAGGGCCGCCTGGCTGTCCGAACATATTTTTATTGTCCTGCCCGCCCAACCCTTTGAAAGGATTTCGTGGGCCCACATTTCAATGGCGTATATTTCAGCCTGAAGTATGGTAGCATACCTGCCAAGGCTGTAGTAAAGTTCAGACCTTGGTCCGACGACTGAGGCTCCTGTTCCAGTGGACAGTTTTGAGCCGTCAGTGTACCAGTAGGAATCAGCCTTTTCTGGGGTGATTTTGTGTCGCTCCCAGTCGTCCCTGCTTGGGAACAGGACCTTGTACGGCTGATCCTCGCAGTAGTCCGTGACTGCGTTAGTCAGTCCTCATACTTAGGGTGTCATCCGCCTCAATGGTAGTTGACAGCCCATTTGGTATGAAGACTATCACCTTCGGATCCAATAGGGCCGCGTGGTGATATCGATACGTTGCCAATCTGGCCTCGCCCTGTATTAGGATATGCAGGGGGGTGAGGTTCAGTAGCATTTCTAGCGCCGCTGATGGGGTAGTGCGTATGGCTCCAGTTACCGCCACTGTCGCCATTCTCTGCAGTGAGGAGAGCCTTGATATGACCGTTTTTCGAGTTGTAATCGGCCACCAGGCGATACTGCCATAGGTTATTATTGGTTTTATGACCGAACCATATAGCCAGTACATTTGCTTGGGATTTAATCCCCATGACTTCCCGCAAATTCTATGGCACGTCCACAGGGCGTACCTTGCTTTGCGGATTGTCTTGTCCAAGTGGGAGTTCCAGTTCAGCGATTTATCCAGGGTGATTCCTAGATACTTCGCCTCCTCCACAAATGGTATGGTTTCTCCCCGTAGAGTAAGAGGTCTCACTTTCAGGATCCTCTTTCTCGTGAACGGGACAACTAATGTTTTGCTAGGGTTTACGTTTAACCGTTCCCCTATACACCAGTTCTGAGTCGCATCCAGTGCCTCCTGCATGGCTTCATGGATTTGGTTTTCATCCGTGCCCCTTGCAAGAATGACTATGTCATCAGCATGCGCTTGCACTTCGACGTCAAGCGTATCTATTATTGCAAGCAGATCGTCTACCAGTAAAGACCACAGCAGGGGGGAAAGAACATCTCCCTGCGGGCATCCCCTGGCAGTCCTCAGCTTGACCATGTCGCCACATATTGACGTTGTCACGGTTCTGGTGTCGAGCATTGCTCTGATCCAGCCTGTAATAGCCGGTGGAACCCCTCTGTCCCTCGCGGATTTGCAGAGTGATCCCGTCAGAGCAGCGTTGAAGGCCCCTTCTATGTCCAGGAAAGCTGTTACCGCAATTCCCTTGTAGTCCAGGGTTTGCGCAACTTTCCCGGCTAGGTTATTCAGCGCCAAGTCCGTTGACTTCCCCTTTTGGTAGGCATACTGGTGCACACTAAGAGGGTTAACACTCAGTATCTCCCTCCTGATGTAGCCATCCAGCACCTTTTCCAGGGTCTTTAGGATAAATGACATCAGGCTTATAGGTCGGAAGGATTTTGGTAGGGGATCTGTTTTTCCCACCTTAGGTAGATAGACTACCTTTACTTCCGGCCAGCTAGTTGGAATGTAATTCCACGCTAGGCTCGCCCTGAACAGTCTTATAAGGTGGAGGATTACTTTCTCCAAGCCTTTTTGGAGTAAGACAGGGAAGACCCCATCTATTCCTGGTGCTTTGTATGGTTGGAAGGATTTGACCGCCCAACTTACTGATCTGTAGGTAACGATTTTGTTTATAACCTTCCAGTCCTGCTTCCCCGGTCTTAGTTCGATCCCGTGGAAGCATTGTATCCGGTGTTTCGTTACTTAGAAGGGAACAATCTGGGAAGTGATTTTGGGCCAGGATCTCTAACGTATCTTTACTAGAGGCCGTATATGAGCCATCAGGTCGTTTTATCGACCCAAGTGCTTGCGCCGGCTCTCTGGCTAGAATCTTGTGGATTCTTGCACTACGGGCAGTATCATGAATACTCTCGCAGAACTTCCTCCAAGATTCCCTCTTGGCCCTGCGAATTTGTTTTACTCCGTTAGAGCCGTACTGTACGGTTCCCATTTGCCCGCCTCCTTAGCCCGGTTGAATAGTTTCCGGACTTCTTTTCGCATTTTTTCTAATGTATTGTTCCACCAGGGGACATTTCTACTGTCCTTTTTCCTTTGTAGTGGACAATTTTCATGGTACGCTGAGACGATTGATCGACAGATATGCTCCGCCGCCGCCTCAATGTCCTCATGACTTTTAATAGTGGGTGCCGTTGATCCTAGAAGCTCTCCAAGTGTACGCGTATAACCGTCCCACTTAGTGCTTCTAGCATTACGGTATTCCACTATTGGTCTAGTGCCTGCTTCAATGTTAAATTGAATGTTCCGATGGTCCGATGGTCAGAGCAGGAGGGGTCTTCTGACACCTTCCAGTCGGAAATTTTTGTGCTCAAGTAGTTTGAGCAGAAAGTAATATCAAATACCTCTGCGCGATTTTTCGTAACAAAGGTAGGTTCGTTGCCAGTATTAAGTATGGCTAGCCCTTCCCCCATAATAAAGTTTAATAGAGATTCACCCCTCGGATTGGTGTCAGTGCTGCCCATGCTAGATGGTGTGCGTTGGCGTCACATGCCGCAACAAGCTGGATATTCTCCCTCTTGCTGTGGGCCACCAGTCTTCTCACAGCTGTTGGAGGTGGTGGGTCTGCGCTGTCCCCCGGGAAGTATGCCGAGCAGGCTATTACGTCCAGCCTGCTCTTCCCAACCGGAAGTTTCAGCTGCACAGCGACTACATCTCTGGTGCAGTATCCTGTCAACAGAAAGTATTCAATGTCCTTACGGACTAATATACAAGCTCTGGGTTTTTGCCCCGAACTATATGTAATTACCTTACCTGGTATGTTGCTCAGGCCGCTTATCCGGCCTGTGCCAGTCACCCATGGCTCCTGTATGAAGGCGATATCCGCTCTTCTCTAAACCGTTTGCCAAGGAGAAAAGAGGCTCCTTTGGCATGGTGCAAGTTGGCCTGCACACATCTCACCGTCGGATACATCACTTACCCGACGGTGATTTGGCTCCCCGGAAGGTCGATTTACCGCCCCTCTTTGAGTGTGCCTTGCCCCTTAGTGGACCCTTACCCTTGGCCGATGTAGGCCTAGGATGTGTCCTTTGGGGCTCACTTGGTGTTCCGCTGCCGCCGGCCACCTGGTCGACTGAGAGGGTGGTTGGAGTCTGCTCCTCCTCTGTCTCCCCTGGCTCTGCAGCAGGGGGCTTATTGGCCTCCTTGTCCCTGCCTTTGACCCTGAACGTCACCTGTCCATGGCCGAAGTAGGGTTTGAGGTCCATCTCCTTGAGATAGGCCAATGACCTTTTTTCTTTATGGTCCATAAATGATCCCACGAGATGGGCAGAAATAAAGGTCCACTCAGGTTGTGCTCCCTTGCCTGAGTAAGCCTATTGAAATCTGGAGGTCGGCAGGTATCCAGAGTCCGCCTATTGGTGACCAGACTTACCCATCTGGCCAGCTACCAGTGCTTGCTGGCAGCCATGGAAGTAGGCATAGGTTGTTCCACCGTGACCATGGGGTTTATGTGAGGTTGTCTCCTCTCGGCCCGGGCGGTTAAGCCAAGACCCCCTTCACCCTTGGGTCATATCAGATATGTCCCAAGGGCACGTGGTATAACGGCTGTTCTAAGACAGCCGGCATCGTTAGGAACCCTGTGCAGTCCCTTAGCCACGACACGACGGCCGGGAAGGGCTTGATGTGAGGTGAGGATACATAGTGTAGGACTTCGGACAGAAGGCCCTATTAGTCGCCTTTTACGACAAGCGGGCATACTCTCAACCTATTCTTACACCGAGCTCAGATGGTGTAACTGGGCCTAAGTATACGTTAACCAATAAACTGTATATGCTGTAAATCTCAAGATATTTGTTGTTTTTGCAATAAGTTCAAATTGAAGCTTTAAACGAGTGTTTTCCACTCCCAGTCTAAGCATGAAGTAAAATTTCGAGTTTAGAAAAGCCCCGTGAAAATTTGTCGAGGGTCGCTCAGCGACCCGAGACAAATTTTCTGGGCTTTTCTAAACTCGAAATTTTACTTCATGCGCCACGCGTATAAAAAACTGGTTTCAAATCGAAATGTTTGGGCTTTTTTAAACTAGAAGTTTTAATCTGGGAGTGGAAAACACTTGTTTCAAGCTACGATTTAAACTATAAAAAACGACGAATGTCGGAAAATTTGCAGGGTACGCTATACATATGCATACCCTGTAAATTTTAAAAGAAAAATTCTCTGTAAATTTAAAATTTCGCTTTCAGAATTCATGAAAATGTTCAATATTCAACATTTTTGGATTTTTTTGTGATGTATGTTGATATCTACCCACTAAGCATAAAACCAACTAATAACGTTATATCAACATTGTAGCAATATTAAACGTTGTTTTAATGAACTTGAAACATTACTTAAATAGTTTTGCTCAGTGGGTAATAAACGGTCTTCCGGCCGGTCTATTTTGTACAATTGTAAAATTCCTAAACACCCTTACGATTAATAGTCCGGTCATCAGAGAATTCATCAACACTTGGCAGTAAACTCCTAACAGTGTCTGTGATGAACGGGCCCAATTTTTGTCACGCTTTTTCAATCTGTAAGAATTATCCGTGATTACCATGTTAAAATATTAACACGGGCAACATCGCTTCATCTTTTCGATGTATTGACCTTTCTGAATAACGGCATTTCGATAGATCAACCATTTCGTTGTATTAAATTTTCTAAGTATAGATTTTTTCGACGAGTCGAACATTTCGTTAAATTAAATTTTCTAAGTATAGATTTTTCGAAAAGTCGAATGTTTCGTTGTATTAAATTTTCTAAGTACAGATTTTTCGACGAGTCGAATATTTCGTTGAATTAAATTTTCTAAGTATAGATTTTTCGAAGAGTTGAAAATTTCGTTGTATAAAATTTTCTAAGTATACACAAATGGAAAGACTGTTATTCCTTACTTCACTTTTTATAATAAAAAGTGAAGTAAGGAATAACAGTCTTTCTATTTGTGATTAATCACTTCACGTAAACTCAAAACAATACAGTTTCTAAGTATAGATTTTTCGAAGAGTCAAAGATTTCGTTTGAAAATTTCGTTGTATAAAATTTTCTAAGTATACACAAATGGAAAGACTGTTATTCCTTACTTCACTTTTTATAATAAAAAGTGAAGTAAGAAATAACAGTCTTTCTATTTGTGATTAATCACTTCACGTAAACTCAAAACAATACAGTTTCTAAGTATAGATTTTTCGAAGAGTCAAAGATTTCGTTGTATAGATTTCAATGTATAGATTTTTCGAAGAGTCGAAGATTATCGTTGTATTAAGTTTTCTATGTATAGATTTTTCGTTGTAATAAACTGTATAAGTAACGACTTTTCGTAATACCGCCTACGTCGTTGTATAAAACGTTCGAATCAACGACTTTTAGAAAGTTTGAACATTTCAAAGCATCAAACTTTTCGTTAAAATAATATTTCGATGCGGCGTTTTGTTCGTCATTTCGAATTACCAATAATTTTGTTGTTTTAAACATTTCGAAGTACGTAGCACTTCACCCCCTTTGTTCGTAAAACAATTTCTTTGCACGAAGTATTCGAGACGCGCGCCTTTCTCCGCAACGTCCATTTTCCCACGGTCGCGAAAATGACAGACGGTGACAGTGAAATTTCAACATAACACACACACACACAGCAGGCGGAATCAACGACAGATTTTTCGACGAGTCGAATATTTCGTTGAATTAAATTTTCTAAGTATAGATTTTTCGAAGAGTTGAAAATTTCGTTGTATTAAATTTTCTAAGTATAGATTTTTCGAAGAGTCGAAGATTTCGTTGTATTAAATTTTCTATGTATAGATTTTTCGAAGAGTCAAAGATTTTGTTGTATTATATTTTCTATGTATCGATTATTCGAAGAGTCGAACATTTCGTTGTAATAAACTGTATAAGTAACGACTTTTCGTAATACCGACTACGTCGTTGTATAAAACGTTCGAATCATCGACTTTTAGAAAGTTTGAACATTTCGAAGCATCAAACTTTTCGTTAAAATAATATTTCGATGCGGCGTTTTGTTCGTCATTTCGAATTACCAATAATTTCGTTGTTTTAAACATTTCGAAGTACGTAGCACTTCACCCCCTTTGTTTGTAAAACAATTTCTTTGCACGAAGTATTCGAGACGCGCGCCTTTCTCCGCAACGTCCATTTTCCCACGGTCGCGAAAATGACAGACGGTGACAGTGAAATTTCAACATAACACACACACACAGCAGGCGGAATCAACGAGAAACCCGTCGCGACCCCGAGAATATCGCGTGCACCCCCCGGAGCGGAAGGTGATGCGAGCCCACCCCGCCTGAGCAGCGGGCGCACTTGGCGAAAGTTACCCCCACAACCCCCGAAGGCTATTCACAGTCGAAAAAAGCGAGAGGAGGGCTCAGTGAGTAAATGTCAAAGAGGGAAAATTTCGTGCGAAAAGTGAGTCAAGGTTAGGAATAGAGGAAAAACGCGTTTTCATTCAGGTGAGACGGAAATACGCGGAAAGTGATTGAGTGTGGCTTTATTTGGTGGTTTTTGTTCGTTGTTGGAAATTTTTGTTTGAATGACAGGGTTGTGTTTCAAGGGTGTTTTGATGGCTTTATTTTGTAACTTTTCTAATGGCTGACGAGAAAAACACATCCTAGAATGTCTTAGCTTTACAAGTGTTCATTTATACATTTGGTCAACAGAGCTACATAGCTGAGACCATTAAGTTTGCAAGAAGAAATAGAAGTTTTCATTCGATTAATGAAAAGATCTCTTGTCCTAAATTTTCGACTATTTGCAAAGAATAATAGTTACAGTAACGTGAGCTTAGTTTGCATTGAAACGAGTTTAAATTACATTTAGTAGAATATAAAATACATATAAGTAAAACAAAACTAAGTGAATTTAATTTACAAACCAATATATTTTTTAAATTACAGTTATCTTGTTGCTACTTAAACTAAAAGACTACTTACTAGCCAGGCATAAGACGACCAAAGTAAGTCAAAGAATAGCTAAAAGTGTATTGTCTTGATAGAAACATAATTTTTATTTGCCTGTTGCGTTTTTATCAAATTCCATTGTCTTGGTCTTGATAAAAACACAACACCTATGAAAGACAAAAAATAGCTAAAAATATATTGTCTTGATAGAAACATAATTTTTATTTGCCTGTTTGTTGCGTTTTTTTTATCAAATTCCATTGTCTTGGTCTTGATAAAAACAACAGACTATTTACTCTTGATCTTGATAAAAACACAACAGACTATTTACTCTTGATCTTGATAAAAACATAACAGACTATTTACTCTTTATCTTGATAAAAACACAACAGACTGTTTACTAGCCAGGCATAAGACAACCAAAGAAAGACAAAAAAAAGGTAAGAGTGTATTTTGTCTTGGTAGAAAAATAATTTTTATTTGCTTGTTGGTTGGGTTTTTATCGAACTCCATTGCAAAAGTGTAATAGTAGACTTTCCAAAGTCTCCTTTCTGGACTGAAATAGGAACATGAATTAAAACTTAGGTTAATCCACTAATTAATTGTTTGCCTTGATAGAGACATGATTTTCATTTGGCTGTTTGTTGCATTTTTATCAAGACCCATTGTCTTGGTCTTGATAAAAGAAAAACGCAACAAACAGGTAAATGAAAATCGTAGACTTTCCAAAGTCGATTTCCTGGGCTGAAATAGGAAAATGGATCAAAAGCAGTGGGGGCTCGCAGCCTAACTTCGGGGTAGGCCAGAGATCCAAGGTAATATGTAACCTTTATTGAAAGGTGACTTTGTTGTACATACAATTCCTTGTATTTATAAAGTGTGATTCCAACCTCAAATTTTATGTGCCTTGGCGCTGTGGCCTGCCCTGAAGTTAGGCTGCGAGCCACCGCTGATCAAAAGTGAAGTTAACTCGCTATAAATGATTAATTATTTAATATAGCAAGTTCTACATGAAATAGGAAAATGAATCAAAGCTTAAGTTAAGCCAGTTCAAAACGGAAACGAGACTATAACAGAAAAAACGTAGACTTTCCAAAGTCAGTTTTCAGGTTAACTTAAGTTAACCGACTTTAAATGATTGCCCTTTAATATAGCAATTTTAATATGAAATAAGAGAATGAATCAAAGCTTGAGTTAAGCCACTATAAAAGTCGGTTCACAATCAAAACGGAAACGTGAACTGAAGCGGGAACTAGAACAGGGCCGGTATTCCCGAAATTGGTCATACGATTGGGTCATATGAAATTTGTTATTTAGATAGGGATTAAAAACTGTATGGTTTTAAGTTTACGTGAAGTGATTATTACACATAAAAAAAGACTGTTATTCTTTACTTCACTTTTTATTTATATCATCAGATGTACATTTCGAGACACAAGGTGCTCATCATCAATAACAAACTGAATTCTTACAACTATTTGCGCGGTATATATATCTAAAGGGATTTAGAAAAAACCAGTAAGTAATTAAGCGAGGTGTTACGAGGGCTAAGGGTTCGGCGTGGTTGTCGGTGGGATTACATTCTCTGTGGGGTTCTTTTTGGGTAAAAAATCTTATAATGGATTAACTAAGGGACTAAGATCAAAATTTAGCAAAACATGTGAATTTGATAGTTGGCTGGCGACCGATCGTTTGATCAATTTCAGGAATACCGGCCCAGAAGGCAAGTTCAATCATAGGGTTTCTATGTTAACATGCACAACCGAGCACCTTCTTGTTCTTGGCCCTGTGAACGGGAAAGTATCCGTGTTGCGCATGTTAACACATAAAACCCTATGCTTCTCGTTCTAATTCTAGTTTCCGTTCCTATTATTAATTTCAAGAGTACCGGCCCAGGAAACAAATTCAATCGTAGGGCGTCCTTAGAATTTCTTAAAGACTTGAATTAAATTTTCTAGCGTTAATCACAAATAAATAACTGAATAATAGGCTGTAATCAAAATCCTAATTATGATCATACTAAACTCAAAACAGTTAACATCTCATCATAGTGATGACATACCTAAATTAAATAGCCGATCATTTTTGCTAACATCCTAGACCTGAATTTGGCAATTTTATTGCAGATTTGTGCAATTCTGCTAACTTCACGGTTAAAGTTGGAAATTCACATGTTATTTGGCCATAACAACGAACAACGATTAATCTTCCACAATAATGAAAATAGATCTTTGAAACTTATACATATTGCACATTAAAGCTTTTCGAATAAGTTGAGACTATTCTTTTTTTTAAATGTTTCTTGAATGACATATAAATCAACTAACGGAACAGTATTGTAAGAAAAGGTGCTGCAAGATCTGCTTGCCAACCTAGGTACATGAAAGTTAAGTAAGTCAATGGCAGTGGTTAACACACACAACCGAGCATCTTCTTGTTCTTGGCTCTGTGAATAGGAAGGTGCCCATGTTGTGCATGTTAACACATAAAACCCTATGCTTTTCGTTCTAATTCTAGTTTCCGTTTCCATTCTATTTCTCGTTTTCCATTTTGATTGCAAACCGGCCTTAAATGATTAGCCCTGTGTTGTGCATAATAACACATAAAACCCTATGATTCAATTTGTTTTTTGTTCTAGTTTTCGTTTCTGTTCTCATTCCAGTTCTTGTTTTCCATTCCAATTCTAGTTCTTGTTTTCTGTTTTGAATGTGAACCGGCCTTAAACAATTGGCCTGTACAAATGAAACACGATTTTAGCTTTGTATAACTGAGACTTTATTAAGTGAGTATAGTTTCGACAAATTTAACTTGTCATTTTCAAACTCAAACACTTTAAGTTTGAAAATGACAAGTTAAAGTTATCGAAACAATACTCGCCTAATAAAGTCTCAGTTATACAAACAAAGTTAAAATCGTGTTTAATTTGTGAATTATGATGTATAACGAAGTAGAAGCCTCCACCGTTAACAGTTTGATTAGCCTTTATTATAGCAATTTTTATAAGTAAACTAATTTTTTTATTTTCAATCACTTTGTGAAAGTCATTTTTCTCGTTGCGGTTAGGAGGATGTCTTTGAAACCCCGCAAGGTCGACTTCAACGCCATCTGGGGCGTGCTCCAGGAGACCGTCAAGGGGGTCATCACCCTGGGGACGATACCCCGGAGAGTGTGGAATGACAGATTCTCGTAAGTATTTTTATTTTTTTGAAATGTTTGTGAACCCGTGTAAAAATAGCTCCATGCTTGTTTTGTTTGTAACACGACAAAAGAAGTGCTTTGTAATAGAGTAAATAAAACGCACCTATGCATTTTTTGGCAGTTGCTTTGTTTTCGAGTATACAAACAATGCGTGCGTTAATGTGAATTTATTCTTTATTACTTGGATTTTTTTTTTATTAGTTGGAATTTTTGTTCTCTTGATTTTGAGTATCTAAACAATGCATACATTATTGTCACAGTTTTTTTTAATAGTTGGGATTTTTTATTAATAATAATACGTATATGCTGAAAATGTTCCGGCATTCGTTGATTTTTTTAAAAGAGATTAATTTGAAGCTTTAAACGAGTGTTTTCCACTCCCAGGTTAAGCATGAAGTAAAATTTCGAGTTTAGAAAAGCCTGAAAATTTGGATTTGCCGGGCGGAGCGAAGCGAGCCCGGCAAATCCAAATTTTCAGGCTTTTCTAAACTCGAAATTTTACTTCATGCGCCACCGGTATACAGCACTGACTTCAAGTGATGTTCGAAATGTACGTCTTGAGTGTACTGCTTTAGCCTAACTTCAGGGTCGGCCACACCACCAAGGCACACAAGGAATTGCACAGCAAAGTCACCTTTCAATAACGGATACATATTACCTTGGGTCTCTGGCCTACCCTGAAGTTAGGCTGCAAGCCACCGCTGTTAGAAGATTATTTTAAACTTCACTTGAAGTCAGTGTGGTATATCGGTGGCGCATGAAGTAAAATTTCGAGTTTAGAAAAGCCTGAAAATTTGGATTTGCCGGGCTCGCTTCGCTCCGCCCGGCAAATCCAAATTTTCAGGCTTTTCTAAACTCGAAATTTTACTTCATGCTTAACTTGGGATTGAAGACACTCGGTGGAAGTACATTTCAATCAAAAAATTAGCAGAAATACATTTTTACAAACAAACAAAAAGAACGGGAACGGGTATCATAACCTAAAAGTTTTTTATTATAAAGTTGGCACACATGAAAATGCAATGTTGCCACGTTGATTTTATTAGTAGTTCAAAACTAACTAATAGATGTAGAATAGAAAACGTTTATATAGATTACTATTGTTACTTTACAAATGAGTAGGTGTATTTCCAAAAACTCCTAAATCCATTTTTAAAATAAATTAAACTTAAAATAGGGGTACCACACTATTAAATTATTTGAGTCGTATATTTCCAAAAACCCCTAAATCCCATTTTTGGAAATATACGACTCAACTAATTTAATAGTGTGGTACCCCTATTTTAAGTTTAATACATAACCTCAATTGTCATAATAATATAGTATTATTTAGAATTTATTTAATAATGCTATAAATACATAGCTGATCGGTATATTTTAAACTTCGCTTGAAACTAGTGTTTTATATCGGTGGCGCATGAAGTAAAATTTCGAGTTTAGAAAAGCCTGAAAATTTGGATTTGCCGGGCTCGCTTCGCTCCGCCCGGCAAATCCAAATTTTCAGGCTTTTCTAAACTCGAAATTTTACTTCATGCTTAACTTGGGATTGAAGACACTCGGTGGAAGTACATTTCAATCAAAAAATTAGCAGAAATACATTTTTACAAACAAACAATAAGAACGGGAACGGGTATCATAACCTAAAAGTTATTTTATTATAAAGTTGGCACACATGAAAATGCAATGTTGCCACGTTGGATTTATTAGTAGTTCAAAACTAACTAATAGATGAAGATTAGAAAATGCAATGTTGCCACGTTGATTTTATTAGTAGTTCAAAACTAACTAATAGATGTAGAATAGAAAACGTTTATGTAGAATACTATTGTTACTTTACAAATGAGTAGGTGTATTTCCAAAAACTCCAAAATCCATTTTGAAAATAAATTAAACTTAAAATAGGGGTACCACACTATTAAATTATTTGAGTCGTATATTTCCAAAAAAAACCTAATTCCCGTTTTTGGAAATATACGACTCAACTAATTTAATAGTGTGGTACCCCTATTTTAAGTTTAATACATAACCTCAATTGTCATAATAATATAGTATTATTTAGAATTTATTTAATAATGCTATAAATACATACCTGATCGGTATATTTTAAACTTCACTTGAAACTAGTGTTTTATATCGGTGGCGCATGAAGTAAAATTTCGAGTTTAGAAAAGCCTGAAAATTTGCATTTGCCGGGCTCGCTTCGCTCCGCCCGGCAAATCCAAATTTTCAGGCTTTTCTAAACTCGAAATTTTACTTCATGCTTAACTTGGGATTGAAGACACTCGGTGGAAGTACATTTCAATCAAAAAATTAGCAGAAATACATTTTTACAAACAAACAAAAAGAACGGGAACGGGTATCATAACCTAAAAGTTATTTTATTATAAAGTTGGCACACATGAAAATGCAATGTTGCCACGTTGGTTTTATTAGTAGTTCAAAACTAACTAATAGATGTAGATTAGAAAATGCAATGTTGCCACGTTGATTTTGTTAGTAGTTTAAAACTAACTAATAGATGTAGATTAGAAAATGCAATGTTGCCACGTTGATTGTATTAGTAGTTCAAAACTAACTAATAGATGTAGAATAGAAAACGTTTATATAGATTACTATTGTTACTTTACAAATGAGTAGGTGTATTTCCAAAAACTCCTAAATCCATTTTTAAAATAAATTAAACTTAAAATAGGGGTACCACACTATTAAATTATTTGAGTCGTATATTTCCAAAAACCCCTAAATCCCGTTTTTGGAAATATACGACTCAAATAATTTAATAGTGTGGTACCCCTATTTTAAGTTTAATACATAACTTCAATTGTCATAATAATATAGTATTATTTAGAATTTATTTAATAATGCTATAAATACATAGCTGATCGGTATATTTTAAACTTCGCTTGAAACTAGTGTTTTATATCGGTGGCGCATGAAGTAAAATTTCGAGTTTAGAAAAGCCTGAAAATTTGGATTTGCCGGGCTCGCTTCGCTCCGCCCGGCAAATCCAAATTTTCAGGCTTTTCTAAACTCGAAATTTTACTTCATGCTTAACCAGGGAGTGGAAAACACCCGTTTAAAGCTTCAAATTGAACTTTTAAAAAAAAACAACAAACGTCGGAAAATTTACAGCATGTACATATGTATACTTTCTTTCTAACACTGTATTCTAATCACTTTCTAACACTGTATTCTAATCACTTATAAAGATTTCCAATTTACCTTTTGTTTTCTAACTTGATCACTTCCGATCTCGTTTACAACTTCCTCGTTCGGGTTCTCGTGGAAAAAAGATCATCTCCCCTTGACTTTGTTACTTCGGCTTGCGACTCTCTCGCTCGCAACTTCTTACCCTGGGTTCTTATGATAAAAAAAATGCTTTTCCCCCTTCTGTAACATCGTTACTCTTGTGAAAAATTCCCTGTATGTGCGCTATTGTATTGATTATAACTGAATATTAGATTATAAGATTAGTTTAGGTTATTTTGACGCTATTTTCAGTTTGTTTGTGCCACTTTAAAATAAAGACACATTTTATTCTAAAATATGAATTATAATTTAGATTTTTTTTTGTTTTTTTTTTGCAGTGGTTTTGCTAGATAGTAGATAGGGACAGAGGGAATCTAGTTAATCCATTCATGCGCGTCACTAATTTTAATAATCTTAATAATTTTAATTTTGTTTCTTATACTTTTATTTATTTATTATTTTATGTGATGTTTAGTGATGTTTATTCGTTATGCGTCGCTCACCCGGAGTCGATGGCCGACCGGCTCTACGCGGAAACGAAACAATTTCTGATCGATCACGTTGCCCAACTCCTCAACGAGATCCAGGACGGCGGCGAGGCGAACCTCATAAAAAACTACCACTACTACTGGTCCCAGTATTCCGTCGGTTTGGGCTATCTGCACCTGCTGTACTGGTACTTGAACCAGCAGCACATCAAGACACAGAAACCATCGGACGCCGAGATGATTTACGGGAGCTCGGATTCGAACGGTGGTGAGTTAACGAGTGTGAATTGATCGTTTATCTTGTAGCTAGCATTAACGGCGGAATTCCTAATGTTTGTAAAAGTGGGAATTAATTGCGAATTGAAATGAATTGATTGCGGTATGAAATGAATTGATTGATTGCGGATTGAAATGAATAGACTAAGTAAACAGCTGTTCGCGCCGTGGCACCCGCCACCTAGCGGATTTCTGTATAAGCAGCATCGGTGTCGGTTGCGTATGAGTTGCATGGTGTCAGTTGGTTTTTTTATTGTGTAACGTCATAATTTAATGCTGTTCGTACAAAACCGATGTAAATATGCATGTCATAATAAGTTGCGGCTTTGAAACGGTTGACACAACCATTTTCCGACGGAAAAGCCTGTCGAAAGGTAGGAAGCTTTGTGAAAGTTCGCACGTAACCGACGTATCCGAAGAAATAAGAGGAGACGAGAATAATATCTTGCGCGGGGTTGTTTTACGAAAAACACCCGGGGCATTGAACTCCAAAGCAGACACCCTGTACTACAAACCGTCGGTAGAGGTAACCTATACAAAATTGTAATGTTTCTGTGTCATAATGAGATTTCATTTTCAACAAGTTCATTGTAGCACGTAGAATTGTTTGGAAATGTTGTTAAATTATTAATTTACTTATTATTTACAATTACAAATAGAACGCATAATAAGAAATATACGCATTTCATTTAAGCTTTTTAAGTTTCTGCTTATACAATTTGATATACAATTTCAAACAATGTTATTTTCCTTACTCGTAACAGAAGTGCCACTTTCTCCTACTGTTTCAGTTAGTGAGAGTGAACTTCTTCAACTTGTAAGACGAAATGTTGTATTTAACGGAGGTGGAAATAGTAATTTTACAGTCGTGTGAAAACTCGCTAAAAATTAATTTTCCCCCCTCGTTAAGTATTAGGGTATTTCAGATTAACGAGAAGCGGGTTGTTATTGACTCGCTTTGCACCTGTAAAGGTGGCAAAGGCTTCCGTAAGCATGCGGCGGGGGGGGACATTTTTCCCCACCTGTTTTTCCCCATGTCTTTTTTTCCCCACCTATTTAAAATCGGAATTATTTTTTCCCCACTCATTTCAAACATTCGATTGTTCGAACTTTTTTCGAACTTCTTTTCTTCATGTCACGTCTACCTTCATGTCAAACAAATTTAATGTCAAACGTCAGTTGTGTCATCAAAATCAGTTGTGCTATCAATATGTCCGTAATTGAATTGATTCCTAATAAAACTGGATTTCTATTGCACGTCGACGGTTACCTCTATTATAAGCATACGGAAACATCAGGAGGAAATGTCAGGTGGAAGTGCAAGCAGAAACCTCGTTGTTATGCCTCGGCAACCACAACTGCACGCGGCCAAACTGTCGAAATTGTCCGTGGGGGACCGCTTGAGTCTGTTCACAAATGTATTCCAAATGCGGAAGAGGTTAGCGCGCTGAAATGCATCAATGCAATGAAAAGAAAGGCTCTCGAACATCCCGAAGCTCCTCCAGTGCAGATTATGCGAGCTCTGAGCGAAGTGCCTTCAGAAGTTCTGGCAGAGCTCCCCGAAAGAAGCAACTTGAAGAAAATCATCACGAGACAACGAAACAAAAATCTTCCTACCAATCCAGTCAATCTTTCCGATTTGGGCGAAATTCCTTCGATTTACAAAACTGCTTTGAGTGGTAATTTTTCACTGATCTGATTTCCAGTAATTCGTCACTAATTCCTTTTTCCAACTATAGGCGAGGCATTTCTGTTTTACTACTCCTATGAGGAGGCGGACTCGGATGAAGAAGTTGAAGATTCGGAACGAATTGTGATTTTCAGCACTCAACAAAATTTACACGCACTCGATAAATGTCGCACTTGGTTTTTAGACGGAACTTTCGAAACGGCACCCTCAATTTTTGTTCAATTATTTGCTATAATGGGTTCCGTAGTTCAAGTATCTAACACTGGCTTAGAACAAGAAATAGCTTTACCCTTCATCTACGCGCTGCTAGAGAGCAAAAATGAAACAGCGTACGCAACAGTCTTCGACGTGGTTTTATCGAAAGGCCGGGAACTTGGTCTTGCCATGCAACCTCAATACATCATGTCGGACTTTGAATTGTCAATAATTAATGCATGCGCCACTTTTAACGCAACTGTAAAAGGATGCTTTTTCCACTTAAAGCAATCAGTGTATCGTAAAGTTCAAAGTGAGGGTTTAGTTACCGAATACACAAACACCGAAGACAGAACATTTAAAAAAAATGTACAAATGATGACGGCACTCGCATATGTACCTGTCGAAGACGTAGAACACTGCTTTGACATCTTCAAACGACATATTCCACCAAATTTTGCACCAATTGCAGAGTACTTCGAAGTTAGTCTCATTAGTCAAGTTAGTCTCACTATTTCACTTTAATTCTAATTACTGTATTATGTACGCGGAAAAAAAGCAGTTGGGCGACGCAAAGCCGTGAAACCCAGATACCCACCGTCTCTTTGGAGCGTCCATGAATCGTGCGACGCTACTTTTTAGCTATTAAAAATGTACTTACCGCTCGACCAGACTAACCCAGTGAAGAAGGGAGGGTTCAAAGAAAGAAAGTAAAATAAGGGCGCCACGTGATTAACGGGCGGTAAGAAATAGCTATACTACAAAAAGGAAAAACCACGAACCTTGATTTTTAACAATACGTCTATTTAATTTTCTAACCCCAACATAAAATACATTGTATAAAAGAAATTAAATTGAATTAACGTTTTCCTTTTTAGGCTTACCGAAAGGTAAAATAATATTGATTAGATAAAGAAAATATATAATTAATTATTACGAAATGAAGCTAGATGTAGATACATAAATAAATTCAAATTTAACTCGGATTTATCTGAGTTAAGTTATTAAATATGATCAAAATTAATCTTAAATATTTCAAACTATTTCAATACACTTTTGGTAGATAAATATACGTACATACATAATCATACACATATAAGAAAATAACTATAACCTTAATATTTCTTAAGCAATAAGAAAAATACCCTATTATGTTATTTTAATATTTTCTACTTTGGCATTAAGCCCAAATAATAATCAATTACTCAAATTATCAAATACTTATTGAATTTAATTTTATTAATAATAAAAGTTTCACTATTATTTCTGGTAATAATAATTAAACAATCTCCCACAACAGAATAATAAATCAATTCCCGAATTTTCTTTTAAGATTACAACGAAATAAAATAATAATGAACCTTCTATTTACTTTGAAAACCCTAGTAATTTAGCAATTATTTTATTTTTAAATAATAAACAAAAATATTAATAATGTCCACAAAACCTAACCTTTTTCTATTATAATAAATTCCTTTTTTTTGAATTAAATACCCTATTAATAATAATAGTTCAGAATATATACCTTTTTAATAATAATTTAATAATTCAAGAAACCCAGTGATTAAATTTGTCTTCGTTTAATTAAATATTTCGTAGAAGAAAAAAAAATACGTAAAGAGATAAAAAGTACTTATCGAATTTTCTCGACTCTCTGCACCTTTCTTCTCACAGTTTTCCTTCCACAGCTTTCCTTCACAACTTTCCTTCCACCGCTTTCTGTCCCTTTCCGTAACTCTCGAAATACGTCCTAGCCAAAGATTTCCTATTCGACCTCTCCAGATTTTCTCGACACGTGACCTCCACTGATAATGAAAACAGCAACCACGTTCTCCGCCGAAATCCAAATCTCATCGAATTAGCCAATCCAACCAAACGAAAATGATTGTCGCCAGGAAACTTTTAGTCCGGTTAATAAAACCTAAGATAATTCCCTATCCATTAGATAAGAATTTCTAACACAAGAGTTTCGCTTACCTCAAAGATGGAGTGAGGCTTTCCAAACGTACGCACAGTTTACTCCGCTTTACGCGTTGCGAAATTATCACAAATAACAAGATAACTCACTTTTAAATTAAGAATATTATACTCCCTCGTAAACTTGAGGAAAACACAACGGTTTCAATATTAATTACTCTCAATTTCGTGTGCGCCGCTGATGTACGATGTGGATGCACTTACATCGCCACACGGAAAAAGAATACGCAATTAGAAGATGCGCTCGCCGTGGCCGGCTGGGGTCACAAAAAAAAAAAAAAACTCGCAAAAACAATCGCGCTCGAAAATAACAATTCAAACGCAAATGAAAATACAATTGCCTATATTAATTCATTAGAATTAAAATAAATTAAAGCAAAATTTCATTTATCGAAATTTTCACGTAACAATCGGTTATCCAGAATCTTGCCCGTACGAATAACCTATCAGAGGGGTGGCACAACCGATTTCGTGTATTGGTTGGAAAGAAGCATCCCAGTTTGTTCAATTTCATCAAGGAGATTCAGAAGGAGCAAGGAGACACTGAAGCTATGCAGAGAGAACTTCGACTAGGACGCGTTGTTAAAAAATTAAAACCCAAAACTCAACAATTGAAAGAAGATCGAATTTTAAAACTTGCTGCAAATTACGATACTGATGATGACGTTTTAACATATTTGGAATCCATTGGCTACAACATTCATTTTTGTTAGTTTTACACATTTTTACAATTTTACACATGTATTTGTACCTTTTACATCTTTTGTAATAAATGTATTCTCATAGCAGGGAAATTATTATTTACTGGGGAAAATTATGATGGGGAAATAAACGATGGGGAAAATAAGTAGTGGGGAAAAAATGGTAGGGAAAATGTAGGTGGGGAAAAAATGGTAGGGAAAATGTAGGTGGGGAAAAATGTCCCCCGGTCGCATGCGGCTGCTGTGTGCTTATTTATAAACGAACTCAGAGCTCAGAACTCCCGTATGACGAAATGACAACCGGCACCGATGCTGCTTAGGCTTAAAACCGCGCGGCGGCGCTGCAATCGCCGCTTACTTAGCCTATTGTTTGTGGATTGAAATTAATTGATTGCGGATTGAACACTGGTGGAATTTTCATAGGGGAACAAATGGAGATTAACGAGTTGGCTTTGGAGGTGTGGAGGGCGGGGATGATCGCCCCCTTAGGCATGAAGCTGGTTAAGTTGCTTTTGGAGGCCATTGATCAGGACAGATTGCAACATACCACTCTTGTTCCGATAGATGCCATCAAAGGCACAATCCTTAGTTTTGTTGAGGTTAGTAATTCTTGTAAATATTGAACAAGTTTTAAAATTAAAAGTCAAAATGACCTACGCCTTTTTGCATCCCGTTCAATTAAATTCACTAATTATTAAATTAATGATTAATTGAGCTACTTCGTTTGCACCGATATTCGGTTAATGAACCGAACAATCGTAGATTATATAAGGTAGATTAAAGTATCGTAAAAATGGCTTTTTTAGTTATTCAATGATTGTAATTTATAAGACGTTTAGTGGCTATCGTTTAGTGTTTAACCCATTAACGGCCGAGCAATTATAAAGTTAACTCTATAAGTTGATTTTAGGTAAAATTCTTCGTCACTAATTTGTATGATTTCTATGGATGACTTATTGTATTAAATACTGTGAATTTTTTTATTAAATATACATAATGTATACGCTGTAAATTTTCAGGCATTTGTCGATTTTATATAAAAACGTGAAACATGAAGTTTAGAACGAGTGTTTCCACTCCCAGACTAAGCATGAAGTAAAATTTCGAGTTTAGAAAAGCCCCGTGAAAATTTGTCGAGGGTCGCGCAGCGACCCTCGACAAATTTTCTGGGCTTTTCTAAACTCGAAATTTTACTTCATGCGCCACGCGTATGAAACACTGATTTCAAGTCAATTTCAAATATACATACATTTTACAATATTTTAGTGTTTTGTACGCGTGGCGCATGAAGTAAAATTTCGAGTTTAGAAAAGCCCAGAAAATTTGTCTCGGGTCGCTGCGCGACCCTCGACAAATTTTCACGGGGCTTTTCTAAACTCGAAATTTTACTTCATGCTTAGCCTGGGAGTGGAAAACACTCGCTTAAAGCTTCAAATTTAATTCTATTAATAAACCGAGCATCGGAAAAATGTGCAACTTATGCATATGGATACTTAAAAGAAAAATTCTCGTTATGAAAATGTTCGGTGTTACATAAAACTCTCTGTATATATCTTTTCAAGTGAGAAATAAATAATAATTTCTAATATTTAGGTAATTTTATTTGAAGCTTTAAACGAGTGTTTTCCACTCCCAGACTAAGCATGAAGTAAAATTTCGAGTTTAGAAAAGCCCCGTGAAAATTTGTCGAGGGTCGCGCAGCGACCCTCGACAAATTTTCTGGGCTTTTCTAAACTCGAAATTTTACTTCATGCGCCACGCGTATAAAACACTGATTTCAAGTCAATTTCAAATATACATACATTTTACAATATTTTAGTGTTTTGTACGCGTGGCGCATGAAGTAAAATTTCGAGTTTAGAAAAGCCCAGAAAATTTGTCTCGGGTCGCTGCGCGACCCTCGACAAATTTTCACTGGGCTTTTCTAAACTCGAAATTTTACTTCATGCTTAGCCTGGGAGTGGAAAACACTCGCTTAAAGCTTCAAATTGAATTCTATTAATAAACCGAGCATCGGAAAATGTGCAACTTATGCATATGGATACTTAAAAGAAAAATTCTCGTTATGAAAATGTTCGGTGTTACATAAAACTCTCTGTATATATCTTTTCAAGTGAGAAATAAATAATAATTCCTAATATTTAGGTAATTTTGAAAATTAAGTGGCGACGTGACAACCGACACATCGGCTCCGTCACACAGATTGTTTATCTACGATAAAAACTGCGAAATAAAGTGAAAAGTGCGAAAAATAGTGAAGTGTCAAGAGGGATCATAAAGACAATTGTTAATTAATAAATGAGTGGCCTCAGTGTCAAATAAACCCAAAGTGTGATTAGTAAACAGCGAAAAATCGAGGTTAAAATCTACACGCGGTGCCTGGAGGAGGGGATACAGCGAGAGAGACAGAAATTACAACCAGCGGCAGCGGTCGTGGCCTTCGAGGGGACGACCCGGGCTACAAACCGCAAGTGGGAAAACAGCTGATCAACAAAACACTGGCCGCGCGTAAACCAAACGCTCCTAAACGAACGTAGCGACAAACTTACGTCTCATTTCTATTCAAAAAAGACCGAAACTAAACAAAATGGACAGCGATGATTACTCCACCGATGAGACATATAAAAGAAAGAGACAAAGTGAGAACACTGAAATTTGTATGAAATCGAAGAAAACGCCAAGAACGCCGATCAGAAGCAATACTACGAATACAAGTGGCGAAGAAAAATTGGATCTAGTATTGGCAATGCTGTCACAACAAGGAGATAGTATGCAAGAAATTAAAACAGAAATGAGACAAATAAGAACAGAAATAGAAGAGTATAGAGAGGAAGTTAAAACACTGAGAACAGAAAATAAGAAACTAAAACAAGACAGTGAGAAATTAAAACAAGAAAATAAAGAAATCAAAAAAGAGATGGACAAAATGCAAAAGACAGTAGACCGCCTAGAAAAGAAATCAAAGATAAATAATATTGTCATGTATGGATTGAACATTAACACAGCAAATAAAAACGAACTGAAAGAAGGAATACAAAATTTCCTAAGCCAACATTTAGAAATAAGAGCGCCCATAAAAGGAGCACAGAAACTAGGAGATGAAATATTTATTTATTTATTTATTTATTTATTTGCCCAACAGACGACAGTCCAATTACAGAGCAAAATTCAATATAATACATAATTATACAATACATATACATAATTATACAATACATATACATATATATAGTAACATATAAACATACAAAAATGACGATAATTCAATTATTACAGCTATAACGGTAATATCTAGGCAGCGCTACAAAACTATATTAATTAATGATTTTTTAGGCATGTGGAAAATATCTACGAGATGATGACGATTATTATATACTTTAAACATCTTATTTAATGGCGAATTACCATGTGCCCTAGTGTTTGGTGTTGAACAATAAAATAATCTATTCGAGCGAGAACAATACCTAGGCACATGGATATTAATTTTAGATAATATGTTTGGATCATCGATCGTACAATTAATGATTCCATGTAGAAATAATACCTTTGCATCGTCGCGTCTACTATGTAACGATTTCATGTTAAATGTATCAAGTAGTTCCTGAGATGGTATTGTTATTGGCGGATATTCCTTATTCAACTTGAAATACATAATTTTTAAAAACTTTTTCTGAATTCTTTCTATTTTGTTTATATGTATATAATACTGGGGACACCAAATTATCGAGGCAAATTCAAGGTTGGAACGGACATAAGAAAAATACAGTTTTTTTATTACATCAACATTGTTGAAATCTTTACAAGTACGACTAATAAATCCCAGCATCTTATAACTTTTCGATATATGCCTAATTGAATTGGAAAACAGCAGAGATAAAGAACTGATTACGGCAAAAAAAGGGAAACTAAAACACTTCAAAGAGAGAAAAGTATTTATTGGAGATGATCTCACAGAAAACGAAAGGGAAATTCAAAAACAAATTAACAAGAGAGCCCAAGAGGAAATAAAAAACGGAAAACGGGTTAAAAAAGGGTACAATAAAATATGCATCGATGGAAAAGAATGGAGATGGAATAAAGACAAAGAAAGACTAGAAGAAATGGAATCAAAAAACGAATAATACACAAAACTGAACAACAAAATCATGCAATTAACCTGGACCTGAATAGAGAAACTAACGAAAACAACAAAAATAGAAGGACAATGGAAAACAAACTAATCATTAAAATTGGCACTTGGAATGTGAGAAGTATACGGGGAAAAGAAATTGAACTATGCAACGAATTCGAAAAGGCAAATCTAGATATACTAGCCATAAGTGAAACCAAAAAGAAAGGGAAGGGAAGTACTAAACTACATAACAGACATATCCTAATATTTAGTGGGGTCGAAGAAACAAAAAGAGCAGCTGGTGGGGTAGGTTGTATTATACATACAAAATACGAAAATGACATATACAAATGGGAAGCTATATCGGAGAGAATATTACTAGTCGAACTAAGAAACAAAAAACAAGTAAAAACTATAATTGCGGTATATGGCCCCGATGAAGACGAGAATACCGAGAAAAAAGAAGTATTTTGGACAGAGTTAACGTCAACTGTAGATAATGCAAAGGGAATTATATACTTAATGGGAGATTTAAATGCTAGGGTTGGCACAAGGGACAGTTTATACTCGGAAGTTATTGGGAACTATGGCGATGATGTAAGAAATAATAATGGAAGAAGATTATTAGATTTCTGTTTTTACATAACCTGGTAATTACTAACACATTTTACAAACATAGAGAAATACACAGGTATACCAGAGAACAACAAAGCAGAGGTGAGAAATCAATAATCGATTTTGTAATCGTGGAAAAAGATAGAATGAATACCGTAATAGACACACGAGTAAACAGAGGCTACGAAATATACAGTGACCATTTCCTGCTAATAACAAAAATAAGGGAGTTTGAAACATCGAATAAAGAAAATAGATCAGGATTGAAAAAAAGGCAAGACAACATAAGCATAAAAAGTTATAAACTAAGAGACGATGAAATTGCAAAAAAATACGAACAAGTAATAACAAACAAAATGGAACATTTAAAATCAGATAATATAAACACGACGGTAGAAACATTGTGGGAAAGTTTTAAGGGTACAGTACTAACAGCAGCAGAAGAAGTGTGTGGGGTAACGAGAGTAAGCAATAAAGTTAAACAAACAGCATGGTGGACAGAAGAGATAAAAAAACAAGTAAAAATAAAAAAGAAGAAATGGCAGATGTATCTAACCAACAAGTCAAATGTAACCTACAACGCATACAAGAAACAAAGGCAAGTAGTCAAAAAGTTAGTACTGGACGAGAAACAACAGACATGGAAAGAATTTGGCGAAAAACTAGAAATGGACAGCAAAGGTAATCAAAAACTTTTCTTTCTACAAGACGTTAAAAAATCTCAGGAACAATAATAAAGAGGACAGCGATACAATAGCAATAAGAGATGAAAATGGAACCACAGTGACGGAAGGGAAACTAATAATGAAGAGATGGAAAGAATACTTCGAAAAACTGCTAGTAGCACGCACCGAGAAAGAAGAAGTAGCGGAAGTAGATATAGACACTGAGAAACTAATCTCAGCGGCAGATGAACAAGACCAAATCACAGTAGAAGAATTAAGAGCTGCAATAAAGAAAATTAAATATGGAAAGGCTCCCGGGATTGACAAAATAACCACTGAAATGTTAAAAAATATGGGAGAGCTTGGATTACAGCATTTTCTGAAACTATGTAATATGGCTTGGAAAACAGAAACAATCCCGGAGGACTGGACTGTGGGATTAATACTGCCAATATTCAAAAAAGGTGATAAAAAGAACTGTAATAATTACAGAGGCATAACAATATTAAGTACGGCACTAAAGATTTTCGAACAGATCATAGAGATGAAATTAAGAACAGTAATAGAACCAACACTATCCGATTCACAAAGTGGATTCAGAAAAGGCCGAAGTGTACAAGACCATATATTCACGGTAAAGGAAATTATTGACAGGACATTAGCGCATGGAAAGGAGATATACATGGCCTTTATTGACATGGAAAAGGCATTTGACAAGGTACCAAGGTCAAAGATATGGGAAAGTCTACGGAAAAGGAATGTAAACGACAAACTAATTGCAGTAGTAAAATCGATCTATAAGAACACGAACAACATAGTAATGATCAAAAACATGAAATCGGAGAAGTTCACTACCGAAGTAGGAGTACGACAAGGGGGTGCACTTAGCCCACTACTTTTTATTACATTCTAGGATGACATCATAAGGAAGAGTAATCAGGAAACCAAATCAATAAATATAGGCTACAAAAACCTACAAACAATAGAGCTTAGCGAGTGCGCATTCGCAGACGATATAGTATTAATCGCAAAAAATGAAAGAATACTACAACACAACCTACGGACCTGGAATGAAGTAATAAAAGCGAGTGGAATGAAACTAAACAAGACAAAAACCAAAGTTATGGCTATTACAAAGGAAAACACCAATTTAAATATTGAAATCGATCAACATCAGCTTGAGCAAGTAAATGTAATGCAATACCTAGGGGTTATGATAGAGGAAAGAGGAAGAAATGATACCGAGATAAACAGAAGGATAGAGAACACAAACAAAGTATTTTATGCAATGAATAAAGGATTTATCAACAAAAGGGAAATTTCAAAACAAACCAAAATCAATGTATTTAAAGCAATATACAGACCTACACTAACATACGGATGTGAAAGCTGGGTACTATCACAACAACAAAAAAGTAAACTGCAGGCAGTAGAAATGAAATATCTTAGAAGAGTAAAAGGAGTATCGAAAATGGACAGAAACAGAAATGAAGAAATAAGAAGTGAGCTAGAAATAGAGTCCCTACAGGAGTTCATAGAAAGAAGACAACTCTGCTGGTTTGGGCACCTGCAGAGGATGAACAACACGGTACAAGTAAAGCGAGTTTGGGAAGCCAAAACACAAGGAAAAAAGGAGGGGGGGTTAACCAAAGGATACATGGACCAAGACAATAGAGAAGAACTTAATGAAAAGAGGAACAACGATGCCCGAAGCAAAGAAGATAGCCCGAAATAAAAAAGAGTGGAATACATTTATATACAAATAGATTCCACTGCCACACACCCGAATGGGTAGAGCGGCATTTGATTATATATATATATATATATTTAGGTAATTTTATTTGAAGCTTTAAACGAGTGTTTTCCACTCCCAGACTAAGCATGAAGTAAAATTTCGAGTTTAGAAAAGCCTGAAAATTTGGTTTGGTCGCGTAGCGCGAAGCGCGGAGCGGCCAAACCAAATTTTCAGGCTTTTCTAAACTCGAAATTTTACTTCATGCGCCACGCGTATAAAACACTGAAATATTGTGAAGTTAGAAACACACAGACATTTTTTTTGCAAATGAGTAATAAAAGAAAAATTTAAATAACAAAATATTTACATTTTTCTTCATACATTTTCAAGTCAGGTCAAATAATATAATATATCAAATTAACTTATTTAGTAATTCAATTAACAAAAAATTGATAATGTTGCGTGTATGCACCAACGGCGCTTAATGGGTTAATGTTTAAGGAAGTAGTGCTGTTCATACGAGAATTAAGGTTTGAGAATTTTAGGTTATGTTTGTGCATCTCCATGTTGCCAACTACTGTGCGATCGATTAGCACTACTGATTGTTAATACATAGTTTAGCACAGTGATGGGGAAACTACAGCCCGCGGGCCAAGTCCGGCCCGCGGAAAGGTTTAATCCGGCCCGTTTAAGAGTGCCGTCGTGAGAATGTTTGAACGCGTTCTTACTTCGTAATGTGACGACCCGCATAAAAACTACCTACCTACGATTAAGCATTATTCTTTGGCCCGCTACGATTGTCTGGTTATTACAAATGGCCCGTCTTAAAAAAAGTTTTCCCACCACTGGTTTAGCATAACCTCAAAAAATGCCGCCTACTCTAAATCGCGATTTGAATGATCGCACTGTATTTCATACCAAAAATAAAAATACTGTTCTACAAGTAATTTTTATAATTAACAATTCGATCAAATTGTTGAAATTATTATCACGTTGTAACACTGATTAAAGAAATGTGGCATTATTGTGCTTGAATAATAGAGTATAAATTCGGAGATTGTCAGCGCAAGAAATGCACTCAGAACACCCTAAAAGGGTATTTAGGAAAAATAGAATATAGCGAACTCTTAAACGTTAATTCTTAAAATCCTTAAACATCTTACATGGACCAGCAGCGTTACCTGATGGTTTTTAAAATAGCACAACTCGATCAATTTTCAAGATATTTTATTAAAAAAAATAATTTTGTAAACAGGACTATCAAAAGTATTAATGATTTCGATAGCTAACGCCATCTAACGCTTCATAGTGGCATCGTCAGTGACACGAATGCACAAAGTGCATATACAGGTCACTGAGCAGGTGGTGGCCGAGCGGTAACGTCGCCGGGCTGTATCGCTCGGCGAGCCACAAGTTCGGGTTCGATTCCCGTGCACGGGGAGACTTTATTTGAAAAATAATCTCTCGTCGTGACCCTGGGTGTGGTATAAATGTGTGTGTTGTCCGAATGATTAGGGCAGTACAATAAGCCACCTAGGCTGCAGTGCATCCGGATCCGAAAGGAAGACGGCCCCCACAGGAATAAAAATACAGGTCACTGTTTCGTCCACGAGCGAGCAGAACTCTGTTTGTGAAACCAGAAAACAAATATCAAAATTGAATTTGTGTTCAGTATTCCGGCACCAGGTACCCACAGACGCGTTTCGGACTTCAAGGTCCTCTTCAGTGTGGTCCCGACCCAGTGCTAAGGAATACTGAACATTTGTGACTATTTCAAGCCAATATGTGAAAACTATTAATGATTTCGATAGCTAACGCCATCTAATGCTTCATAGTGGCATCGTCAGTGACACGAATGCACAAAGTGCATATACAGGTCACTGTTTCGTCCACGAGCGAGCAGAACTCTGTTTGTGAACCCAGAAAACAAATATCAAAATTGAATTTGTGTTCAGTATTCCGGCACCAGGTACCCACAGACGCGTTTCGGACTTCAAGGTCCTCTTCAGTGTGGTCCCGACCCAGTGCTGAGGAATACTGAACATTTCTGACTATTTCTGACGATGCCACTGTGAAGCATTAGATGGCGTTAGCTATCGAAATCATTAATAGTTTTCACATATTGGCTTGAAATAGTCAGAAATATTCAGTATTCCTCAGCACTCGGTTGGGACCACACTGAAGAGGACCTTGAAGTCCGAAACGCGTCTGTGGGTACCTGGTGCCGGAATACTGAACACAAATTCAATTAGGACTATTAAAAGTTTATAACGTATACAAAAACTTTGAAAAAAACCTCAAGTAGCGAAAATAACATCAGGTAAATGACGACCTCTGTTTTCGATGCACAGCGAGTGGACTCTTATTCGTGGGTTTACCTAAAGGGAAAAGTGTACCTTTACAAGCCTCGAAATTTGCCTCAACTGCGTGATAATATTCAGTGAGAAATTCGTGCGATTCCTCGAGCAACTTTGCAAGGAGTGATTACTAACTTTAGCACCCGATTTTAGCTGTGCATCAAAAACGGAGGTCGTCATTTACCTGATGTTATTTTTGCTACTTGAGCTTTTTTTCCAAATTTTTGTATACCTTATAAACTTCCAATCTTCCTGTTTACAATTTTTTTTTTTTTAATAAAATATCTTGAAAACTGATTAAGTTGTGCTATTTTAAAAACCGTCAGGTAAAGCTGCCAGACCCTGTATGAACGCACTCTACTCCGCTTAAACGCTAAACCTTGAACACGCTTAAACGTCTTATAAACCCAGCATTGATCAGTCAAACCGGCAGATTCAAAATTTGAGGGTAATCAAAACTTTAATCGTGGATTAAATGGCGGTGCATGATCGAAAGGCTGCTGGGACTAGCCGAGGAAACAGAGCTTTTTGATTAACTACGGTAACGGAAGAAGTACAATAAGCCACACGGCTGCGGTGCTAGGGCAGAAATAACCCTAACTTCCGTTTCCTGCCCCTAAAAAAAAAAAAAAAAAAAAAAAAATGGCGGTGCAACAGAATTATTCGAAAATCAACAAGTACTAGAATTTTCTGCTTTCCCTTTTCATAATTGAATCTATTATGTAGGTACAAGCGTATAAGAAAAAGGGTCCCCTTCAGCTCTATCAGGAGTTGTTCGAGGAGCCCTTTTTGGACGCCAGCGGGGAGCATTTTAAGAGGGACGCCGCTCGGCTTTTAGAAGACAGGGACGTCAGCCTCTACATGGAGAAAGTTATCGCGAAAATCGACGAGGAATTGTACAGGGCGAGGAAATTCCTGCACGCTAGTTCCTTATTGAAGGTAAGTCGAATTTTCTTATACTGAAAGCAAGAATAAGTATTCTTGCTTTTAGTATAAGAAGCTCAAATTTGCACAGTACATTTTCCCATTCTTTAGCTACATTTTGGTATAATATGAAGTCATTCTGAGATTTTCGCATTTTCGCCAAAATATGACATTTTTCCATTCTTTAGCTACATTTTGGTATAATATAAAGTCATTCTGAGAGTTTCGCATTTTCGCCAAAATTTGACATTTTTCCATGCCCTACCCCTTACAACATTTTCAAAATTCGGTGCAAATTTTTTTGTTTCCAAAAAATCTAAATAAATTCACGAAAGCTCTTGATGATGTTAAAAACATCGTGGAGCATTTATTTTCCTGAAGAAAAATCATTTTCCATCATTACCGGCCGCTTGGGACGCCCCGTTGACATCGGCGTGTGCCTCCGGTGGTGCACGCATATTAATTTAATTCTTTGACGGACACAACACGTGAAAAATTGTCCTCTAACCATGGGCGTAGCCAGGATCAGTATCAGAAGGGAAGCAAAAGAGAAAATATTGTGTCCGGGGCAGGGCAAGAGTCAAAATATTTGTCAAAAACTTATGATATATACACCATTCCATTTGTTTCTGGATCTCGCCTAGCCATGCTTTCGTGTTGTTATGTTGCAGTATTAACATTTACATTTTTTATTAGTTGCCACTCCTGATTCCTTATTTTAACAGTGTTGCAATAATTTATGATATCATAAGTAATCCTCTTTTTAATTTTCAAGAGGTTTATTGTCAATCTTGCAACAATTATTTCGCCACGCGGTCGCTTCTTCGAGCATTTTATTATTAAATCAAATTAATCTAGTGTTGCAATGCTGTGTCAATGTCAAAGTGAAAAATAATTTCAGGCACATATTAAATATTAACATGCCAAAGATTATCTCTGAATCAAAAAGGTTACAAATTCTGAAATCCTACAAACATTTTAGGCAAAGTAATCCAAATCTACAGCATCACAATATTATTACGATTTTAATAGATATTTTTGGGGTATGTCTAGACCCAAGCGAGAAATACAAATGGATGACGAAATAAGTTTGCAGAGCCGAATTCATTATATATGTTATATACATTATTGCTGTGTTTGTATGTACAAAAACCAAGTAGTAAATTTTGTTAATCTTAAAACTGCATATTATTATCCTTTTATATCTGAAAATTTGTAAAACAGGCAACAGTGTAAGATCACAATAGTCAGAAATTATAACCTTAAAATCGAACATCTGACAGTGACATTTAAAAACCCTGATTTAAAACACAACCAGCCCCATTTACAATACTTAAACTGTCACTTTTCCATAGCTAGGCGAGATCCAGAAACAAATGGAATCGTGTATATCAATTATTTATACAGGGCTTTCATTAATTCCCGAACCCCACGTGACTAAATTTAAAATTGCCGCGTAAATTATTGTATTTGTACGTTGGAGGCTTTGAAAAAAGTAACCATACGTTACTAAAGTCAAATTTGACATAAACGTTTATGCGCGGTGCATCGTTAAACCAGCCTTTAAGATCTTACAAGATTCGCCCGGAATTTTCAGGTAAGCAAAAATTGTTTAATTATTCTGAAACATTGAGTTTTATTTCTATTTATTTTGCAGAGTCAATTTGCTAGGATAAGCAAATACTGCGAAAATGGTATTTACAACGAAAAAATTAATAAAAATTAGTTACATTTTTGAAGATGAGCCTATTTTTTAATCATTTTAAATATAATATTTTCAGTCGTCATAAAAATACGCCGGCGAATAAATATTTTTAAATCTAGGGAAGTTTTGTGTGAGCCATACCACCTTGTACATTTGGTTGCCTATTATTTTTGGTCACGTGGGGTTCGGGAATTAATGAAAGCCCGGTATATTAAAAGTGCGATTCTTTTCGCAATCTACAACAAGTTAGTCTTACAAAGACTATATCAAACACTCACTGAAACAACTAAGTCCCGGGCTAATACCCCGACGGACATTGAATTATACAACAAGTGTTTGCTGTTACATACAGTAACCTACTTGGAGAGAATGGCAAAGCTATACTGATGAGAGATAAATCTCGAAACGCGTCCATAGATGCCCTGAATAATTAGACCCAAATTGTTACATTTGCAGTAGGTTACTGTATGTAACAGCAAACACTTGTTGTATAATTCAATATCCGTCGGGGTATTAGCCCGGGAAGTAGTTGTTTCAATGAGTGTTTGGTATAGTCTTTGTAAGACTAACTTGTTGTAGATTGCGAAAAGAATCTCGGCACTTTTAATGTTTAAAGTATTCTGCAACCAAGAATTGGCAATTTCATTTATATTTAATTATTTATATAATTACATCTTTAATTATTTTTCGATGTTATTATGTATGTTTGTTATTTTGATTTGTTTTGGTAAGGTGTGTCAAAGGTGCGAGCAGCACATGGTGGCCGAACACCTGTCGTTTTTGTACAGCGAGTGCAAAAATATGGTGAAGG
This sequence comes from Philonthus cognatus, assembly GCA_932526585.2. Taxonomy (NCBI): domain Eukaryota; kingdom Metazoa; phylum Arthropoda; class Insecta; order Coleoptera; family Staphylinidae; genus Philonthus; species Philonthus cognatus. The sequence goes on from OW052242.1 coordinate 145,435,599, forward strand.
GCGAAAGGAAGAAGGATCTCTCCAACATGTACAGCCTCCTGAAGAGTCTGCCGAACGGCCTCAGTGTCCTAGTCGACACCGTCCTGGAACATATTAAATCTCAAGGCTTAGCTGTACGTATACACTTAATCAAATACTTTTAGCGGGTTTACAAGACGTTAAGTGTTTAGTGATTATCGTTTAATGTTTAAATCAGTGCTTTCCAAACTTAATGTTAAAGGGGCGCTTTACAAAAAAAATCAATAAACGATAATTCTTAACAATTAAAAACGTTTTAACGTACAGAGCATTTTGAAATGTTCAATTGCTGAGCACGATGGCGAATCGTGGTTAAAGGATTTTTGTCAACACTCGCACTCACTACGGCTATGTTTTCAATCGACCGACCGGTACGAGAACGGCCACTGCTTTTCGTGGTTACAATTGAACCTCAATTTTTTTTATTAAATGCACCACAGTGTTGCGAGATGGTGCGTTATGATGAACAAAAGACGTCCCGACTTTTAGAACTGTCTCCGCAAAATTTTCACCATTTCTGTAATGAATTTTCACAATTTCTAGGCGTTGCTCGATCGTGTAATTATTCATGACTAAACCTCAATAGTAGGGGTACAGTTTTACCACTCCAAATTTACCAATCTATTTTTACCACCGCATTTTTACCACCATACTTTTTTACCGCTATACAGTTTTACCACTAATATTTGTACCAATAATTATACATTAAAACACGTTTTTACAAATAAAATCAGTTTTATTCATAATTGTATGTTGTGACCGATCGCCCTTAAGTATTCTCATTGATTAAATAATATATAAGATAGGAAACGCAATGCATTAAAAACGTGACCCCAAAAATTGTCCAACTTTGGCGTCGACACCAAGTAGGCGGTCAACTGAACTACACTATTTAAAATCTTACAGATATCTAGTTTGTGTAGAAGTTGAAGACCGCGAGATATTTATGCGCTCCTGATACTTTCCTCGAGCGGAGCGGTTAGCAAGTAGGTGCGGACGTCCCGGGAAAGTGAGGGGGTTAGATCATTGGTTTTGGCTGATGAGTGTGCGTGAACAAGCAGACGGCCGGCGATTCTTTTAATAGTTTTCAAAATGAATGTAAAACGTAATAATTGCGTTTATATTAATTGTCATATAAACAGACACAAAAATCCAGAAATATCATTCTTTAAATTTCCAAAAAAAGATGAAAGTAGACAAAAAATATGAATTGAGAATAGCGGTAATATAAACTTATTACAGTTAAAAAACAATAAACTGCATACGAGTGTTATATGCGAAAAACATTTCGCTTCAAAATATATCATGAAAAATGGTGCTAGGAAAAATGTTCGCGAAATTCCTTCAACTTCAGAAGAAAACGTATTTAAATTGAAGTTGCCAATAAGAAAGTGCTATGGAAAATTACCAATAAACGAAAATGAAATTTCTACTGTGGAGATGGTGAGTTTTTAATATTCAGGACCGGCGTGTGCGGGACAAAATAGTCGTAAGAAAAAACAAAGGGGGGGTTACCGCTTGTAGTGCCCAAAACATATTTATTAATAGGCTTAATTAATGACAGGGATTCGCGAAAAAAAATCTTAAGGTGTCCGTTTTAATAACATCTAATTAAACAAGGTAATTAATTAATTCGGTTTTAATATCTGTACGTGCTCTTGCGTACATTTTAATAACATGAATTTTACTAACGTGATCTTGAATTGTCACGCACGTCCTTAACATTAGATGAACCTTTAAATAATTAATTGTTATATTAACAATAATTGAGAAATAATGATTTTTCAGTAAATCAACTAATTATGCCATTACAGAGCTACTCTATGGGTGATCGCAGTGACGGATCCAGAGAGCAATTTACGGGGGGAGGGGTATTGACAATTATCTGTTGTATTGTTTCAAAATATACAGGGTGCCCGTTTTTCGAGCTGCACTATCTCGCTTATTTGAAGAGATAGAGAATCGGTTAAATGGAGGCAAATTTGCGTATTTTAGTGCATACTAATAATTTGCTTTCACATTTCATACATCTTTAATTGTTTCGATGTAATTTGAAAAAAAAAGAAATTTTCGATATTTCAAAATTGATCATATATCTGTCATTTGTAATTTTTTCCAAAATTTCTAAAAATATTCTTATAGCCCGATTTATGAACTTACCTCATAAACAAATTAAATCTGCAAACGATTCGTTATTGTTTTTCCAAACACGACTTTTGTTTTTGTTATGGGCGCATATGGAGATATCAGAGCTGGGATGAATCCTCGAAAACATGATTCGAATCACGAATCCGAATCACCTAATATGACACGAATACTCGAATAAAGGATTCGTAAGTAAAATATATGCTTCGAATCCTCATTTTTGAATCACGGATACAAATCCTTTAAAAATCAATTTGAATCTATTATTTACAACCAGTAATATTTTATTGCATCAGTTTCTATTAACAAACATGTTCATTTACCGACTAAATATCTGATTATATAATGATTTTAATTAATGATGATATATGTGTTATTGAACTTCATTTTGAATCTGTGTTTTATACGCCTGACGCATGAAGTAAAATTTCGAGTTTAGAAAAGCCCCGTGAAAATTTGTCTCGGGTCGCTGCGCGACCCTCGACAAATTTTCTACGCGGGGCTTTTCTAAACTCGAAATTTTACTTCATGCGTAGTCTGGGAGTGGACAACCCTCGTTTTTAGAAGTTTCAAATTAAAGGATTACTCTAGATTACTGAGTTTATTACCAATTTACAAAGGCTACAGCTCGAAGGACCAATCATGGTCTTCGGAGACCGAAGGACTACAGGGAATCGAAGTTTATTTACAAGAAAACAACGAATATCTGAAGGTTTATAGTATGGATAGGAAAGAAAACATCCAATTTTGAAAAAATATCGAAGTTGGGTTGGTTTTCAGTGCGTTTTTAACTTCACTTTAAATCAGTGTTTTATACGCGTGGCGCATGAAGTAAAATTTCGAGTTTAGAAAAGCCCCGTGAAAATTTGTCTCGGGTCGCTGCGCGACCCTCGACAAATTTTCTACGCGGGGCTTTTCTAAACTCGAAATTTTACTTCATGCTTAGTCTGGGAGTGGACGGTCAAGATTTTCTACATGTCGAGATTTTTGATATTTCTAGATTTATGTCGATTTATTCACAGTTTGTTATTGTATTAAATGTAACTTTAATATTAAATAAAAACGGTTTTTTTTAGGAATAGAATATTCACCCATTAAGAGCCGAACAAATTATAAAGTTAACTCTAAAAGTTAATTTTAGGTAAAATTTTGCATCTTTTTCTATGATTTCAATGAATGATTTATTATATTACATACGTCGATTTTTTAAAAGAGTTAAATTTAAAATTCAGTGTTGTCCACTCCCAGACTAAGCATTAAGTAAAATTTCGAGTTTAGAAAAGCCCCGCGTAGAAAATTTGTCGAGGGTCGCGCAGCGACCCGAGACAAATTTTCACGGGGCTTTTCTAAACTCGAAATTTTACTTCATGCGCCACGCGTATAAAACACTCATTTAAAGTAAAGTTTAAAATGCACTGAAAACCAACCCAATTTCGATATTTTTTCAAAATTGGACGTTTTCTTTCCTATCCATGCTGTAAACCTTCAGATATTCGTTGTTTTCTTGTAAAAAAACTTCGCTTCGCTGTAGTCCTTCGGTCTCCGAAGACCATGATTGGTCCTTCGAACTGTAGCCTTTGTAAAATGGTAATAAACTTAGTAATCTAAAGTGATCCTTTAATTTGAAACTTCTAAGAACGAGTGTTGTCCACTCCCAGACTAAGCATGAAGTAAAATTTCGAGTTTAGAAAAGCCCCGCGTAGAAAATTTGTCGAGGGTCGCGCAGCGACCCGAGACAAATTTTCACGGGGCTTTTCTAAACTCGAAATTTTACTTCATGCGCCACGCGTATAAAACACTGATTTCAAGTGAAGTTAAAAATATATATATTAACGTTGGCTATTTTTCATGGTTAAGTAACCAAATATGCATTCACAAATATTTGAATTATTCGAAAATTTTAATATTTATATTCAAATATGAATAATTTAGTGATTTAAATATTCATATTGGAATATTTAACTATTTGATTTAATCGAATTGGAATCCCAGCCTTAATAGCGATGATTCGAATTATTTAGGAGGATTTGAATCCATGTATCAGGATTCGAATTTTAGGATTCGATTCCGTTTATAAGGATTCGATTCCTTTTATAAGGATTCGAATCATCTACGTTTGGATTCGAATACGAATCCTTTTAAAAAAATGTAACGATTAGTAAGATGATTAATTTAACGTGTATACTGTTGAAGAACGAGTGGAATTTGTAATTAAATTAATAATAAGAGGTTTGTCCGTTTTCGAGCAAAGGCATTTCAAACAATTTCTGTGATATTTTTTTGGATTGTTGTTATTGTTCTATTTCTATTATCTGCTAACAAATTGTTAAATATATTTTTTTAATGGAATAAAACATGTTTATATTATTATAATTAAGCGCATCATGTAGAAAAATAATTGATTCATTAATAACAATAAAAATTTGCTTCAAAGTTATATGATAAAATACATTAACACAAGGTATAATTTTTAGCATGTAAAATACTAAGGCCCGCGATAAGCAAAAGATAATATATGTATAACTAAAAGTGGCCGTTTTCTTATTACTGCAAAGAATACGGCCACTATCAAGGGACATAAAAAAGCAGCGCGATGAACAAGCGATCTTTGTGCGCCACGTTACATTCGAAGCAAGTATCAGGAGAGCATAACGAGCACCACTGCACAGTTAGTTCTATAATACGTCGTTCATTTGAGTGGTGTCTCCAGCTGACTGAGACGTGTAAGGCGTGCAAGGGTGGTTGTATATAGTTTTCATGAGCACGTTATTATCCATACAGTTTCGCTTCTTATACTACTTATTCAATGGTATTCTGCAATTTCCCCTTCTTCTTTTCTGACATCGTAATCTCGGACTATATTTGTAATCCTATCCTCAGTTTTAATTCTGGCAAGGTTTTCCGTACGATTAATTTTTCGCCCAAGGTCCAATTCCCGGAACATTGCCTCGGTGTCTCCCTGTTCTTTTTGAAGCTCGACGACAAAAGCATATAGGCTAGGATGATCCCGGCCGACGACTACAGAAAAACGGTTATGCCATCCTTCAGACATGTTGTTCGTGCGTGCCGTATTCTGCAGAACTGCCTGATACATGTTCCACAGCATTGGCGGATATCGCGGGGATGTGGCACGTCGTCTTCCTCTTGCTGGTTTGCCTCGTACGTAAATGTTCTCGAAGTAGTCGGCAATATCAGCAAAGGCATCTGGAACATCCTCCAGGAATATATCAAAAGCCTCTTCGACATCTTCTACAGGCACAAAGGCTGTGGCGCACATCATCTGCGCCGCGATTTTGATTGAACGATCTTCACGATCATTATATGCCTGTTGGAGACCTTCAGCCTGTAAGCGACGAAAAATCGCTTGCCGCGTATGAAAAAAGCAGGCTCTAATGTTTGCTCCAGGCACTGTTTCGGCTGCATTTATAATCGCAACTTCAAAGTCTGTTAAAATCGAACAGAAAGCCTGTAAGCATACCTGTCGCACTCCTCTCTTACAACATCAAAAACCTGGAAAGAAGTTTTAGTTATATTTATAGTTATACATTTGTACATATAGTTAAATTTCACGATTTGAAATTTTAATTTTTTAAAAAGTTTTTATTTCACTTAATTAATTGAGTTACAAAGGTATTTCATTTGTCGCAACGGTTATAACGATAAAGGACACGGAGATGCTTTCCGAACGAAAGTACGATTGTAATTAATTCATGCATGAGATAATTGTCCATAATGAAGAATGGGACGCTCTGGAACGTGCCTGCGATAAGGCGCATCATTCCTGGGAACTGTCTTCTCAGCATTTTGGTATGTGGATACCATTACATAACTATATATTTAGTTTGATAAACACCTTTTGATATGCAGCTTCTGTTTTATTTTCCATCAGCACATAAACAACGGGTAAAGCCACTCTTTGTTCGGTTCCACGTATAACTTGATGAAATCCAGCCATCACAGCAAAAAGTTGAAAAAATATTGTCGGGACGACTTTAAAAGTCCCGTCAACGAACCAGATTGTGCTGCTTGCCATTCGTCGCAAGTTCTCTTTTGTGGCAAAGATCATGAGTCGTCCAACCGACTCAATCGCGTCGTCATTGCGAGAATCATAAATGAGGAACTCTTCTCCGCCTAGAGTTTGTTTAAACTTTTGAGGCAGATCGCCCAACTGCTCAAGGGTTGTTGGGTTTGTCGGCGTATCTTTTAATCGGCTCCGCTGAATCGATTTAGTTAAATTTTGTCGTTCCGGGATTTGGGACAAAACGCCTGACGGAACCTGGTGAATTAAAATGTAATAAAATTTTGTGTAACTTTATTTTAAACAAAAACAAGTCGTCACGGAACCTGGTGAAGTTCAGTCCTCAACAGCTGAGCCGGTGGAGCTTCCGGATGTTCTTCCGCCCGTCTTTTTAATCGATTTTTTATTCTTACCGCTTCGACAGCTTCTAGATTCGGGGCGTGAGTTTCGTGCGGCGATTGCACAGGACCTCTAATTACTTCCACAACCTGTCCGTGCGTTCGCTGTGACCGCGTCACAGCCCTGGCTCTACATTCCGGATACTGCTTGCATCTCAAAAATATTCTTCCTTTTTTTTCTTCCGTTTTGTGATACATAACACATGGATCAATAAGTCCCGGGACTAACCCAGAGATGGCGCTCGTAGTAAACCAGTAACCACGCCTTTCTAGAGTACTAACCTTTGCTTGAAACGTGTCAAAATTTTAAGTCGATCGGACCAGAAACAGCTGAGTTATCGAGGTTATAGTAAAGTCATTTTGTAGTCAGTTTAAAAAATGGAAAAAACCGAGTTTCGTGTTCTAATAAAACATTGTTTTTTAATGGGTAAAAACACCGTGCAAGCGAAACAATGGATTGAAAAATGTTACCCGGAATCTTCTCCATCAAAAACAACGATTTGTCGGTGGTTTACCGAGTTTAAACGTGGTCGTACCGACACAAATGACGCGGAACGCTCGGGTAGACCTGTGGAAGCCTCTACACCGGAAAATGTGAGTGAAGTGACAAAAATTATCATGAAAGACCGTAAAGTGAAGCTCCGTGAGATTGCTGAGATGACACAGATATCATATGGAAGTGTATTTGCTATCGTTCATCAAAAATTGAGCATGAAAAAGGTTTTTTCCAAGTGGGTGCCGCGATTGCTTTCGATGGAACAAAAACAGCAACGAGTCGATGATTCAGAAAGCTGTTTATCGCTATTGACTCGTAACAAAAAAGATTTCTTGCGTCGTTACGTGACCATGGACGAAACATGGATACATCACTACACTCCAGAGTCGAAGCGGCAGTCATCTGAGTGGCGTACAGCTGACGAAAGCCGTCCGAAGCGTGCGAAAACGCAGCAGTCAGCTGGAAAAGTCATGGCGTCAGTTTTTTGGGATACGCATGGCGTGATTTTTATTGATTACCTCGAAAAAGGTAAATCGATCAACAGCGACTATTATATTGACTTGCTGGTGCGTTTGAAGAAGGAAATAGCAAAAAAACGACCGCACATGCAGAGAAAAAAAATCCTTTTTCACCAAGACAATGCACCCTGCCACAAGTCAATGAAAACAATGGCAAAATTGGACGAATTGGGCTTTGATCTGCTTCCCCACCCCCCATACTCGCCAGATTTAGCCCCCAGTGACTACTGACTTTTTGCTGACCTTAAAAAAATGCTCCAGGGAAAAAGATTTGGCTCAAATGAGGAGGTCATCGCTAAAACAGAAGCTTATTTTGAAGCGAAAGATATTAATTTTTTTAAACATGGTATTGAAAAATTGGAAAAGCGGTGGAACGATTGTATCACCCTAAAAGGTGATTATGTAGATGAATAAAAAAATTTTTGCAAAAAAAATGTTGTTTTCATTGTTAGTCCCGGGACTTATTGATCCATGGAGGAATGGATTTTTTACGCCTTGTAATAACTCAATAGTTTGATAACTTGCCATGCGTAGGGGGACAGTTCTTTCACTCCATTTCTTCCACTCCATTTCTTCCACTCCATTTCTTCCACTTACCAATACTTCCACTACACCTTTACTTCCACTCCATTTCTTCCACTGACCGTTACTTCCACTAGTTCTTATTTCCACTAACCATCACTTCCACTAGTTCTTTTTTCCACTCCATTTCTTCCACTCCAGTTCTTCCACTTACCAATACTTCCAAAAGGAATGCATACATGCTGAGATGATTGCGCCCCACCACCACGGAGAATCGGTTGTTCTTTTTTTCACTAGTTCTTCCATAATTCGAAATTCGAAAATTGGATCGAAGTCTCAAGAATAGCAAACATTGTCAAAAAATTTAGTAAATTCGACGAAGAAAATAGGATTCTGGAGTACCTACAAGCTGTAGGCCACAATATCTCTCTGTGATTCTTATACTGTATAAAATGTGGAATAATATAATGTAATTTGAATAAATTGTACAATTATTTTGAATTGGAAAAAAGGTATGGTGGAATTGGTGGTTAGTGGAAGTAAAGGTGTAGTGGAAGTATTGGTAAGTGGAAGAACGAGTGGAAGAAATGGAGTGGAAAAAAGAACTAGTGGAAGTGATGGTTAGTGGAAATAAGAACTAGTGGAAGTAACGGTCAGTGGAAGAAATGGAGTGGAAGTTGCGTCGCACAATCCTTGCCATGATTTACAGAACGATGCAAATTTTGACGAGTGACCAACGATTTAGGCGAATGACAAACCGATAATGACATTGACAGGTTACGAATTGAAGTTGTCAGTTGTTATTCTAATTCGATTTTAAATAGCGGTAAAATATTGGTGGTAAAAAGAATACGGTGGTAAATACGTTGGTGGTAAAAAGAATTGGTGGTAAAAAAGGGACGGTGATAAAAATGGAGTGGTAAAAATGGGGGCCAGTCCTCAATACTTCCTGATGCTAGTTGTCAAAGATTAGTTACTCTATCATTAATTAATTTCTCACTTAACCCGTGGTGTAGTATTTTTGAATCTAATACTGGATGATTTAAATTAAATTTAAATTAAAACACTTGGTTTGTTTCACTTATTTAAATAAGTGAAACAAACCAAGCGTTTTAATTTAAATTTAATTTAAAACATCCAGTATTAGATTAGTTTTTTTTTTTTTTTTCCACATGAGGTGGTATCGCTTAGCGTCCCTGCACTACGGTCTCCGTGGTCCATTAGATTAGTTACTCTATATTGATAATGAAGGTTTAAATTAAATTACACTTGGTTTGTTTCACAATTTTTTACTTTACTATTCGTAAAACAAACCAAGTGTAATTTAATTTAAACCTTCATTATCAATATTTAAAAATGTTTCACCAAGTGATAAGTGAGAAAATTATTCAAGTAGTTACTGTAGAACCATCATAACTTGCCGTTGCGCAGTGGCAAAATTGTGGGCGGAGCGAAAGATAGGCGGTCTCGATAGGTTTCGTGAAGAGTTCGAGCGCGTGGTTCATTTGAAGAAGTGACAGTGCGATGGATTTTCAAAGTAAATTAACTCGTGGCCGTGCACTTGCCGGCCAATCTCGTGAAATTATTAGCAATGTATGCAAATTTACAAAAATCTTGATGCTGAGGGGAGCGACCGACCATCTACGCTGTTGAGTTATAAATGAAAAGCGCGCGCGAAGAACACGTGCTTGCTTATTCCAGCGACTGTACTCGGCCGCCAGATCGCCTCTCTCTCTTGTTTCATTTTCGCTTCCTCTCTGCGCGTCTGGCCAACTTAATCTGGTTAAGCAGTACTCTATGTTCGCCACAAAAAAATGGTGCGCAATTTAAAACATCAAATCATTTTGAGACACCCTTTATATTTAAAAGAAAAAATCTCCTTGTAAAAATTCCCCCGTATGTTTTCACATAGGCGATAGGTAATCTGCAAGGCGATAACATCCACATAAACTTCGTGGAAAACCTCCTGGAAGTCTACGAGACCTACAGGCAGCAGATCCAGGTGGTCTTCAGCGGCGATCAGAACTTCATGGGAGCCCTCGACAAGGCCTGCAGCTCCGTCATCAACCACAGGCCGAACCAGGGCAAAACGCCGTGTCGCAGTCCGGAACTGCTCGCCAAGTACTGCGACACGCTTTTAAAGAAGAGCAGCAAGGGCATCAGCGAAACAGAAGTAATCGATCGAATAACCTTAAAATGAAATAAAATCCACAGTTTGTTTTCTCCTAATCGTTTAGGTCGACGAGAAATTGAAGAAGAGCATTACGATTTTTAAGTACATAGACGACAAGGACGTCTTTCAGAAGTTCTACGCGAGGATGCTGGCGAAGAGGCTTATACACCAACAAACCCAGAGTATGGATGCCGAAGAGGCGATGATAAACAGGTAACTTCTTTATTAATTAAGAAATAAAAATGTACATCTGGCCCATTGTGCTGTAATGTACATCTATTCTATTCTAGATGTATAATTCACAACTTCAGTTTTTGGCTGAAGGGTTGTGACACACAGGAGAGATGACATTCATCATTTTTGCATTTAATACATATATTCGTTGTGCGCGTGCTTGCGTGCCTTTACACTAATTATTTATTTTACTGATCTGCAGACCCCGCTGGAAAGTGTTGTTTTAAGGGTGACTTACCACGGTTTTGTGTTATGTGTGCTTACCACTAGGACAGCGTTTTTATTTTACGGTTTTTCCGAATTTTTATTTTTGGGAAATTTAATACATGCGATCTTGCGGTTTCTTGCAACTTGTTTATAGATTCATAAACTATAAAAAATTAATATTAATTCTTTTCAATCGTCCGGCTAAACCGCTAAATCTGGCCTCAAATAAGGCCGTGTCCGCCGTGTTTTTCCTCATGGCCGGAAAGATTTTTTCGATTCTGTGATTTGAAACGTAAAATCAAGTAGTAGTCATTAATCTGTATTAAATTATCTGGAGTTTGAACCACCGACAATAAAAAATCTCGATAAATAACAAAATGGAGGCCATTCGAAAAAACTGGTCGCTTTTTGCCCCCCTTCAAACTCCAGAGGAAAATGTGGAGAACCGAACACTAAAAGCTCAAGTCAATCCGTTTCATAGTTTGAAAAGAAAGTTTTCGGCCAGCGAAAAAAAAGTGGTTTTGAGAAAAACGCGTTTAAAGTTTTGACACAAGTTTTAACTATTTTTGGAGATTTTTGGCTTTAGTCAGCTATGCCAGCTCCGTACACTAGGCCCTCCTCTTCCTCTAAAAACTGGGTTTGAATGATTTACTCCTGCCAGCGTTGTTGGATGGCCTTATGAGTTGCTGGAGTCAGGCAAAATTCGTCCCACATCTCGCGCTCCGCGTCGGTCCGCACCGGAAAGCCTTGGCTTGCAGGCCGATATGGATTCCCAGTGTCTGTATCGTCTTAAAAACTGCCGAGTATCCGTCGTTGAAAATGCTGGTAGCTATAAAAGACGCGATAGCGACGGTTTTTGCACCACAGTTGAGGTGCTTCGAAGCCAGCTTCCAGACACAAGCATTCAAACTTTCCTTTGAGTTCTGCGTATTTCCACCCAGCCACCTACTCAGCATTGTTTACTTCAACAAGCAAAAATCTAACTAACGAATTCGCCTATTGTAAAACGGCTTTCGAACATGAAACTAGATACTATCAAGTATCAATACATGCAAAAAAAAAAATCAATTTTTTAAAACTTCCGAATGGTAATACCCCCTTAAGTTGGAGTTGTATTTTAACGAACTGACTCGACTTCTTCTCTGCAAGTGGCACTATGAGCGTCACCCCTTATGCGCGCACTTTCCAAGCGCGCGAATATTCAAAATATAAATCAAAAATCAAATATTCTACATTTGGTCCTTCTCACGGAAATCACGGTCCACAGATCAGTAAAATAAATAATTAGTGTAAGCGCCTGTATACAAAGAGTTTTATGTAACACCGAACATTTTCATAACGAGAATTTTTCTTTGAAGTATCCATATGCATACGTTGCACATTTTATGATGCTCGGTTTATTAAAAGAACTCAATTTGAAGCTTTAAGCGAGTGTTTTCCACTCCCAGGCTAAGCATGAAGTAAAATTTCGAGTTTAGAAAAGCCTGAAAATTTGGATTTGCCGGGCGGAGCGAAGCGAGCCCGGCAAATCCAAATTTTCAGGCTTTTCTAAACTCGAAATTTTACTTCATGCGCCACCGGTACAAAACACTGATTTAATGTAAAGTTTAACAGTGTGTTTTAAACTTAGTAATATGTCAGTGTTTTGTACCGGTGGCGCATGAAGTAAAATTTCGAGTTTAGAGAAGCCGGAAAATTTGGTTAGGTCGCTACGCGTGATGCGTGTATACAGAGAGTTTTATGTAACACCGAACATTTTCATAACGAGTATTTTTCATTTACGTATCCATATGCATACGTTGCACATTTTATAATGCTCGGTTTATTAAAAGAATTCAATTTGAAGCTTTAAGCGAGTGTTTTCCACTCCCAGGCTAAGCATGAAGTAAAATTTCGAGTTTAGAAAAGCCTGAAAATTTGGATTTGCCGGGCGGAGCGAAGCGAGCCCGGCAAATCCAAATTTTCAGGCTTTTCTAAACTCGAAATTTTACTTCATGCGCCACCGGTACAAAACACTGATTTAATGTAAAGTTTAACGGTGTGTTTTAAACTTCATAATATGTCAGTCTTTTGTACCGGTGGCGCATGAAGTAAAATTTCGAGTTTAGAAAAGCCTGAAAATTTGGTTTGGCCGCTCCGCGCTTCGCGCTACGCGACCAAACCAAATTTTCAGGCTTTTCTAAACTCGAAATTTTACTTCATGCTTAGCCTGGGAGTGGAAAACACTCGCTTAAAGCTTCAAATTAAGTTCTTTTATTAAACCGAGCATCGAAAAATGTGCAACGTATGCATATGGATACGTAAATGAAAAATAATGAAGCATTAGATGGCGTTAGCTATCGAAATCATTAATAGTTTTCACATATTGGCTTGAAATAGCCAGAAATGTTCAGTATTCCTCAGCACTGGGTCGGGACCACACTGAAGAGGACCTTGAAGTCCGAAACGCGTCTGTGGGTACCTGGTGCCGGAATACTGAACACAAATTCAATTTTGAAAAATACTCGTTATGAAAATGTTCGGTGTTACATAAAACTCTCTGTATACGCGCATCACAACCTTTCAGCCAAAAACTGAAGTTGTGAATTATACACATAATTTCACTCAAATGAGTTTCAGTATAATTGTTCTGTATTTCTTTCTTTAAGGCTTAAGCAAGCTTGCGGGTACGAGTTCACAAGCAAGCTGCACAGGATGTTCACGGACATGTCGGTCAGCTCGGATCTTAACCTCAAATTCAATGCCTACCTGAAAAACGACAACGTCGATCTGGGAATTAACTTCGGAATCTATGTGCTGCAAGCCGGAGCGTGGCCTCTGGGACAGACTGTGGTCACGAGGTTCGCGCTGCCCCAGCAGTTGGAAAAAAGTGTTCAAAATGTATGACAAATGAAAATCATAATATTTGATAAACTTTGCTCGAAAATTGATAAACGAAGGGTTAAGGGGAAAAACCAAGAGTCCTAATTTTTAAAGTTTACAAGGAAACAAAATGACAATTCACAACTCTGTATGTTTCATAGGTTGTGATATTTCTTCCTTAAAATAATAACTGATGATCCATTTGTTTGTTTCCCATTAATTTGCCCATTTGAAAACACAGGGTGTTTGAAAAAGAACTCCCTAGTTTTATTGTGTCATAAAAACTGTTCAAAGTGATACACACTATTCTAGTTTGTGGTGTTTGATTCATCAACTGTCCAAATTTTGCTCCTCTGCAGCTGGCACGCCTGCTACACCTTGAGACGGCGCCACCTTGTACTTGATCAAAGAGACACAATGGCGTCAAAAACAATTTTCGGTACTCTTTGGACTCATTAACCCTTCAAATGCTTAATGCATGTCTAACACGTTGGCTGTCGTATGAATTAAGTATGATTCACACTAAATGGAAATCATTTTCTTATGAAAAAAAAAATCATTACAGTCAATGGGCACATTCACCAGAAAAAGTTGCTTTCAACAAATTTGGATTTTATTTACACTTTATGTTAGTATCTGGTGAGGGCAGCTTGGTGGTGTAGTGGTTAGAGTGTTGTACTGCAACGCCACGGGCCGGGGTTCAAATACCGGCCAAACAAGTTGTCTGCATTTATATAGATTAGGATAAAAATGCCAAACACTCCGTCTTCTCGGATATGACGTTAAATGCATGTAGGACCCGTGTACTGCCTGGATGTTGCGTGCACGTTAAAGATCTCTACTGGTGGGTTGGAACTCCCACTGGGTTCGGCAAAATTCCCGGATAGCTGTAGACCTAATCTCCGGCGTCGTAGCAGCGGGAGGAAGCACAATGGGCCTAATGAGGCCTAAGTGCAGTGCAGAAATGCGCACTCCCCAAAAAGAACCAGTATCTGGTGAACGCTACACTGGCCATTTTATTTTCCATCTAACCTAAAATTCTACGTAGCCTCCATCAAGTCCATGGACGATAATTTAAGCGCTTAATTCAACACCAATCGGACTATTTTGTACGTTTGCAAAAATAACTATCGTGTTTGCTATTGACAGTGCATTTACCAGATGATTCCCCAACTGTTTTATTTAGTGAATCTGCCCAGTGTGTTCAAAAGTTAGTTCAAATAATTCACAGTTGAAAAAAATAGGAGAAACAGCTACTGTGCAATCGTTTAAAACATGATTTAGAGTTGGCTTTGTATTTAAAATTAGATTGGCACTACTGACTGTTAAGGTTGCGGTTTATGATGGGTAAAATCCAACATTTTTGCTAGTCACTAGTTCCAGCACCATTCATGTTCTGATTATCGGACAATATTACATGATGCATCAAATTAATCT
The DNA here is from genome assembly GCA_932526585.2 of Philonthus cognatus. Classification (NCBI taxonomy): domain Eukaryota; kingdom Metazoa; phylum Arthropoda; class Insecta; order Coleoptera; family Staphylinidae; genus Philonthus; species Philonthus cognatus. The sequence goes on from OW052242.1 coordinate 145,450,627, forward strand.
TAAAACTTGGGTGATTTTGATGTCACTAATTTAAAACGATTAAGATTTTTAGTTTTTTTGTAAAAAAATCCTGAAAATAGCTATTTTTTGAGTCATCTATTTACTTCTTTTTAGGCAACGAAAACTTGTACTACGTAAAATTCAAGGGTGTCCATACATTCTGCATTCAATTATCTCAAAATTCATTTAAAAAAATGTCTATGATATATTATGTTTCAGAGCTGGGATTTATTACGGGTAAAATCCAACGTTTTTGGTAGTCACTAGTTCCAGTACCATTCATGTTCTAATTATCGGGTGTCCGTACATTCTGCATTCAATTAGCTCAAAATTCATTTGAAAAAATGTCCATGATATATTACGTTTCAGAGCTGGGACGAATCCTCGTAAAAAGGATTCGAATCACGAATCCGAATCACCTAATATGATTCGAATGACGAATCCTCGAATAAAGGATTCGTAAGCGATAAATATGATTCGAATCAAAGATTCGAATCCCGTTTTTTCGAATCACGAATACAAATCCTTTAAGAATGAATTTTATTTTATTATTTTTTTGCAACTATTAATATATAAATATCGTTACCAGTTGTTTTAACAAAAATATTTAAAATCTAATTATTTATTATTAACACTGAACATCGTTGATAACAGACTAAATATCTGATTCTCTGTTACTCTGATTAAAGATGTATTTGTGTGTTTCTGAACTTCACTTCAAATCAGTGTTTTGTACGCGTGGCGCATGAAGTAAAATTTCGAGTTTAGAAAAGCCCGAAAATTTGTCTCGGGTCGCTACGCGACCCTCGACAAATTTTCAGGGGGCTTTTCTAAACTCGAAATTTTACTTCATGCTTAGGCTGGGAGTGGAAAACACTCGTTTAAAGCTTCAAATTGAACTCTATTATAAATGATCGATTTGAACTCGAATCACTTAAACAAAGACGAAATAAATCATGTGTTTCATTTTTATATAAATCAATTCACAATCATATCGACTGTGCTGACATTTTACAACTAGTCAATTTTCATACTCCGTCTTTCAATAGTAGAAATAAGTCTACATTTTATGTAAATTTTAATAGAACAGTGACCGGTTCAAAATCACCTCTAAGTGTGATGTGTAACGTGGTCAATGATCTACCCCCAACTTGTGATTTATTTTATGATCACCTATCGTCAATTGTCGCTCTATGTTAATTTAAGTATTTTTTGAATGTGTTACTTTACTTACTTTTTGCTGTACATTTATGTTTTCTATATTGTCCTGTAATTGGGTCTTTTTGTTTCCTGTTGGGCAATAAATGTATTTATTTATTTATATAATAAATGAGAAATATACCACAAAAAAAAAAAATAATAAAATAAAAATAAAAAAAATCGATGAATGCCTGAAAATTACGTAGATACAAAATTCACTGAATATCATTAAAACCGGGAAAGTCGGAAAAGTCATGGAATTATATTCAAATTGACCAAAACACTAACAAAAAAGCCATATGACATTATTAAATTTGTCAAAATCAGCAGGCAAATTACAAAACACATAAAAATGTATAAAATTAACTTAAATATTGACAAAAACAATGAAAAAAATTTAACAAAATGGAGGTTTCCCACAGAAGAAAGTTATATTAAAAGGCCAGGGAAAAAATCTTGAATCATGGAAATGTCGGAAAAATTTAACATTTCAGATTGTGGCTACCATGTCAGTTTTACTTCAAATAATATTAAACATAATTTTGAAAAGTAGATTATTATCTTTCAAAACATTTTTAGTCATTTAATGTTCTTATCAAAGCATTTAGTTTGAAGTTTCGAACGAGGGTTTCCACTCCCTGTGTGTCTTTTTGAAATTTCGTATTTACCACAACAAACCACAAACCACAAACCTTGCAAGTCTTGAAAGCCGGCATTGAAAAAGAAATCACCAATTTGGGGTCAGATGTTTTACGAACAACAATTCAAAATGTTGTAAAACGAGCACAATCAACATCAACTCAAGAGATGTTGATTTTGACCGATATAATTTTTTTAACTTTATATTATCAATTTTACACCTTTAAATTAACTTTCAGTCAAAACATTGCCCAATTTTTTCATTTCGAATAAAATGACAGCCAATTCATAATATGACATTACTTTTGCCTTATATTACACGAGACTAAAAGTTTATATCTTAAGAAATGTTAGTTTTTGTTTTTTAACATAGATTTACTGTCCTTGTTTACGCACGAAGTAAAATACAGGGTGAGTTTTTTTCGATGTTCTCTATGGGGATCATCGGAAACTATAAGAGATAGAAAAACGGTTAATTGGGGAAAGAAGTGTAGTTTTATAGGACGAATAAAATGACACTTTCAAAATATTTGAAAAAGTCAAGGGTAACTAGATATTTTGAATAAAGTAAAATGTGTCAATTTTTTTAAATCAATATATCTCTATTATTATCATAGATGAAAAAAAAACTGTAAGGGACAAAGTTGTAGACAATTTTACACAGATTAATAACAAAAAATCGAAAAAAAATTTCGCCCATATTTTGGGAGATATGACACAAACTTACCTTTTTTTAAATGGAAGCAATAGTTGGCTATGACTTTATTAAAAGGGCTATTTTTTTCCCTTCAATTCGATATAACATATGCCATAGTTATTTTTAAAATAAAGTTATAGTCGTTTTTAATTTTACCATACACCAAAAAATAGTTAGCCATGAAAAAGACAAAAGTAAAACAATTGCAGTTGTTTATTCTAAACACATATTAATTCATTTCCATATTTGGTTTGTTTAGATAAGTTTGTTTTGTATTTATTTGGTGTTGAAAGTTTTTTAAAGTGATAATGAATTTTTCCAACGAAGAAAAGCGTGATATGCTTGTTTGTTACATTCAGTGTAATAAAAACGCTGCGGATGCTGCAGAACAATATTATAATCAATATATCGATCGTCGGCAGCCATCTTTACCAACATTCAGAAGAATTTACCACAATTTGGGTGAGTACGGATCCTTTACAAAGTCGAAACTTGAAAAAAACGAAATTATTGAAGTTTCGGAAATAAACGTATTAGCATTGGCGATAATAGATCCATCCACATCGACCAGAAAAATTGCAACAGAAGCAAGCATATCTCAACGGACTGTAGTACGAGTTTTGAAAAAACACAAAAACACAAATATCACCCATATAAGGTATCAGTTTCACAAAATTTACATGACGGTGATACCAATAAGAGAATGGTCTTCTGTATGTGGTACAAAAGCATGTGCCAAGAGGATAATACGTTTCCTACAAAAATAATTTGGACAGATGAAACGCGATTTACTAATTGTGGGATTTTTAACCGGCACAATGAACATGTTTGGAGTCAGGAGAATCCACGAGAAGTTGCACAACGTAGACCACAAATTAAATTTGGATTTAATGTATGGTGCGGTGTGTTCGGATCGAGAATTCTCGGCCCATATATTTTTGATAACACATTGAATGGAAATGATTACCTTCGTTTTCTTCAAGAGAAAGAGAAATCTAGAAATCTAAAGAGAGATAATAAATTAAATATTGATTTCGTTGCTATAATCAACCGCTATTGTTTTACTTTTGTCTTTTTCATGGCTAACTATTTTTTGGTGTATGGAAAAATTAAAACGACTATAACTTATTTTATTTTTAAAATAATCCGATATAACATATGCCATATGTTATATCGGATTAAAGAGAAAAAAATAACCTTTCTAATAACTATGGCATATGTTATATCGGATTAAAGAGAAAAATATAACCTTTCCAATGAGGCCATAGCCAACTATTGTTTCTATTTAAAAAAAGATAAGTTTGTGTCATATCTCCCAAAATATGGGCGAATTTTTTTTTTGATTTTTTGTTATTAATCTGTGTAAAATTTTCTACAACTTTGTCCTTTACAGTTTTTTTCTATCTATGATAATAATAGAGATATATTGATTTCAAAAAATTGACACATTTTACTTTATTCAAAATATCTAGTTACCCTTGACTTTTTCAAATATTTTGAAAGTGTCATTTTATTCGTCCTATAAAACTACACTTCTTTCCCCATTTAACCGTTTTTCTATCTCTTATAGTTTCCGAGATCCCCATAGAGAACATCGAAAAAAAGCTCACCCTGTATAGAGCTTAGAAAATTCTGAAAATTTGGTTTAGTTGCGTAGCAAAACGGATAAAACACTGAAATATTGTGAAATTGGAAATATACTGGTTTTTCTTATTATGTTTGAATTTCATAGCAAATTCAGTTTGATTTTATTAGAAATATCTATGCCCCGAGAAATACAGGGAGTTTTTCTGACGTCACACATGAAATTCCTCGCGTGGCGTGAAAAGTCAATGTAATTAAACTAACAAGGTCGACTCGGTTTTATACTAAGACAACCTTATACACTAACCACCTTGATTGCTGACGTCACGCGTCGAAGTCCTCACGTGGTCGGCTCGTTTAAATCAAGACAAACTTACTTACACACCTTGGTCGATGTCGTCACGCGGTGAAAGTCGTACGTGACGTCAAAACCAAGATCATTATTGTGCAAGGTTGTCTCGATTTAAACCGAGCCGACCTTATCACGCGCGGAAATCCTCACATGACGTCAAAATCAAAGTCATTACTGTATAAGGTCGACTCGGTTTAAACTGAGACAGTCTTGTATAAGGTTGTCTTCATTTAACCGAGTGTTTTCCACTCCCAGACTAAGCATGAAGTAAAATTTCGAGTTTAGAAAAGCCCCGTGAAAATTTGTCGAGGGTCGCGCAGCGACCCGAGACAAATTTTCTGGGCTTTTCTAAACTCGAAATTTTACTTCATGCGCCACACGTATAAAACACTGAAGTGTTGTGAAGTTTAAAATATACTGCGCAAACAATATTTTTTTAAAAGTTCAGACATTCGTTGATTTTATAAAAACATTCAATTTGAAGCCTCTAACGAGTGTTTCCAATCCCAGACTAAGCATGAAGTAAAATTTCGAGTTTAGAAAAGCCCTGTGAAAATTTGTCGAGGGTCGCGCAGCGACCCGAGACAAATTTTCTGGGCTTTTCTAAACTCGAAATTTTACTTCATGCGCCACGCGTATAAAACAGTGATTCAACGAGATATTTAAAAACACACTAAAGACATTTTTCATGTTAATCCTCACTTTGTAAGTATTCGAATCCTTTTATAAATATTCGTTTTCTTTTATAAATATTCGAATCCTTTCATAAGGATTCGAATCCTTTTATATAGATTCGAATCACCCACATTTGGATTCGAATACGAATCCTTTTAAAAAAATGTAACGAATCCGGATCACGAATCCAGTTGAACTAAAGTATTCGAATACCTCTTTTGAATCCTCTAAACCAGTGATGGGGAAACTACGGCCCGCGGGCCAAGTCCGGCCCGCGGAAAGGTTTAATCCGGCCCGTTTAAGAGTGCCGTCGTGAGAATGTTTGAACGCGTTCTTACTTCGTAATGTGACGACCCGCATAAAAACTACCTACCTACGATTAAGCATTATTCTTTGGCCCGCTACGATTGTCTGGTTATTACAAATGGCCCGTCTTAAAAAAAGTTTCCCCACCACTGCTCTAAACGGATTCGAATCCTGAATGATTCGAATCCTGCCCAGCTCTGTTACGTTTACCTCTTTATGCTGGAAATAGAAATATAGGTTTATCTCATTCTAGCAAATGGTTGAGCAGAGTCTGTCTCACTCTAGTAAACCGCAACCTTAACACATAGTTTACCATAACCTCAAATTCATTTCATCATCATTAAATTAGCATTCTGGGCAACCGCACAAAGAAAAATGCCGCCTACTCTCAATCATAATTTAAACGATCGCACTGTATAAATGTATGTTTTCGAGTTTACATGAAGTGATTATTACACTAAAAAAGACTGTTATTAAAAAGTGAAGTAAGGAATAACAGTCTTTTTTAGTGTACTGTATAAGATTACAATAAGCCTTTTGTTTATTTTATAACCTCAATATAAACGTCAGAATAAATTGCGGTTATAAAAATATATTTCTAACCGATTGTTGTTTATTTGTGTAGTTTGAAACGTTTTATTATAACCGTTTCAACGGGAGGAAACTGACGTGGCTACACCATCTCTGCCAGGCGGAGCTCCGCATCGGTTACTTAAAAAGGCCTTACGTGGTCACGGTCCAGACCTTCCAGATGGCGATACTGCTGCTCTTCGAGACGTCCGACACTCTAGTCTGCAAGGAAATCAATGAGACTTTACTGTTGAACGCAGATCAGTTCCAGAGGCACGCCGTCAGTTTAATTGATTCTAAATTACTACTCTGTGATACTGAAGTGAGTACTCAACAAAAAACAAAGTCGAGTTTATATTTATCCGTCCACTCAATAAAAAGTATGCCAACCTTACTTTTTATTGAGTGGATGGATAGAAATGAATTGCATAGGATATGGGCTAATCTAACCTATATTTTCAACCTGTTTCTCATTGATCACTTGATGAAACATGATTAAATATTGATTGGGGTTCATTTTTCCCCTAAAATTTTTCCCCCGGCAAATTTTCCCCTTATATTTTTCCCCCGAACTAATATTCCCCCAAATTAATATTCCCTTAATCTAATTTTCCCCCAAATGAATAATAACGCAACAATCAAATTAATTAAGTTATATTACAAAATTTATAAAGTTATTGTACAACCAATATTTCGTAAATAATCTAAAAGTTTGTCTTCCTCCCTATAATCATCATATTTCGCGACTATGTTTTTGATTCGACGTTCAATCCTTCTCTGGTCATGCGATTTGGCTCTTCTAATGGGCTGTCCTAGCGAGAGTTGTCGCATCATGGTCATGACAAGTGTTTGTACTCCATGATTAAGCATGATGGAAAATTTCGAGTTTAAAAATGTCTGAAAATTTGGATTTGTCGGTGCAAGCGAAGCGAAGCCCGGCTAATCCAAATTTTTAGGCTTTTCTAAACTCGAAATTTTACATCATGCACTAGACGTAGAAAACACTGATTTAAAGTTAAAAATTTAGTAATTGTAATATTTATATTTGAGTATTCGAATATTTGAATTATTTATATTTATACAAAATATCATATTTTTTAAATATTAATAAAAATAAAAACAAAATAGTTCTACTTAGCTCAAACATATTCTACGGAACTGATATTTAAGCTATAACTTTTCAACTTCAAATTGAGACTAATTAACATCAAATTCTGATAAAACAATTTCCCATTAGAACTTAAAACATAGCTGTCAATTAAAACACAATCGAATTGGGAATACGCAATTTAACATTTTTAGTTTCTTGTTATTTAGTCTGGGGAGTTTTAGGTGAAACACCCTTTATATTCCTTAAATATTTTAAAAAAAAATCCTTTGAGTTTAGCTTATATAACATTTGCTACAATCATTGCACGCAATTGAATACATTTCTGAGTCTAAGTTTCATCTTAAAAAAAATAATAGCCGGGGGAAAATTTGTGGGGAAAATGAATAGCGCGGGGAAAAATAACCTAGGGGAAAAATTGTAGGGGAAAAATGACCCCCAACGTTAAATATTTTAAAAAAAATTAAATTTAAAATAATCACATTCCTTGAAAATGGCTGATAGCCAAAACTAGTCGAAATAAAGAAGTAAAATTAGTGAAACATACCAAGAGATTTTATTTTAAATTTCATTTTTTTAAAAATATAATCTAAACTAACCTAAACAATATAACTGTCGTCTAAGCTGACGCTGCACCAAATGACCCCACGTATAGAATACTAACTCTATTTGTTTGTTTAGGAGTTGACGCCGGAGTCAACTTTACGCCTGAACATGGAATATTCGAACAAACGCACAAGGTTCAGGATCACGGCGGCCATCCAACGGGAATCGCCGCAGGAAGTGGAGCACACGATGAACTCGGTGGAGGAGGATCGGAAGCTCTATTTGCAGGCTGCCATCGTCAGGATCATGAAATCCCGGAAGGTGCTCAAACACAACGCCCTTATACAAGAGGTTTGTCACAAATCTAACCTCACTAATTACCTAATTTCAGCTGTGTTTTATAGGATTAGATTATAGAAATAATTTAATTTACACACTAATACTAGACAGAACAAATTCCTGCAATTGTAAACTCAAAATTTAACTTTTTTTTAATATTTAATAATGTAAAAATGAAAAAGTACAAACAAGATAAATTCAAAATCAAAGCTATTTGAATTCGAGAAAATAAGCTTACACTTCTTATAGTTTGCACATTTTAAACATAATATATAATATTACGAAAATGTTATTCGTGAAATTCATGCGCCACCGGTAGAAGACAGTGAAATATTGTGAAGTTCGAAATACACTGAAAACTTTTTTCAAAATAAAATATTTGAATAACAAAATATTCACATCTTTCTTCACACATTCTCAATTCAGGTCAAATAATATAATGTATGAAAAGGAATTTAGAAAATTAAAATAATATTGTTGCGTTATTGCTTCAATAGCGCTTAACCTGTTAATCTCGAATTATTTTTAATAAGTGCGTAATGCAAACAAACTCGTGTTCTATTTTTGGAACACCGGGAAAAAACAGGTTAAATATAAGTGTGTCTATCTCCCAAGCGATTAGGGCCGCGCGACTCTGGCCGCACGGCCACAGTCGATCGACTGGTTCTGGTTCTTTGGGGAGTGCGCATTTCTGCACTGCACTTAGGCCTCTGTAAATAACCAATAACAAGCGGTGTACTGATGAAGCTATTGTTTCTTAACATGTGTTATTGTTTACACCAGTGATGGGGAAACTACGGCCCACGGGCCAAGTCCGGCCCGCGGAAAGGTTTAATCCGGCTCGGTTAAGAGTGCCGTCGTGAGAATGTTTGAACGCGTTCTTACTTCGTAATGTGACGACCCGCATAAAAACTACCTACCTACGATTAAGCATTATTCTTTGGCCCGCTACGATTGTCTGGTTATTACAAATGGCCCGTCTTAAAAAAAGTTTCCCCACCACTGGTTTACACTATACTTATATTTATCATTAGGCCTAGTCACGCGACTACAGTCATTTCAGTCGTCGCTTATGAATCCTACCTTTAATCCGTCGCTTTCAACCGTTCTAATTTTTTATTTGTGTGTATGTTAGGTTTGTGCACAATCGAAAGTGTCTTTCGCACCGAGCATCCCGATGATTAAAAAGTGCATCGAGGCGCTGATCGACAAGCAGTACATCGAGCGGACGCCGCACTCGAGCGAGGAGTACAGCTACGTGGCGTAAGGAACTTTCCGTTTGTTTTTGGATGCACAAAAACGCACGCGCTCGTGCTCTAGTGAGTTTTTTTTGTGGTTGTTTTTTTTTTTTTCATTCAAAGATGATGAGGATGTATCGGGTGCGTTTGACTATTTTGTAAATATACATAGAGAAGCTTTCTCTCATTAAAAATAAAAGTGTATCTATCTCTCTCTCTATTCGCGGATGTTTACTAATTTAATTTAATATATTGTATTATATAAATGATGAACTTGTATATAGTTGTTTAAACATTAAAAATAAAGATTTGAACAAAAGTGAAGTAAAAAATAATAATCTTGGTCTCTTTTTGTTTATCAATTGAGTCGCTCATATGAAAAACCAAGGTACGTCGATAGGTGTAACACATATGAACACATTTGTGCATCAGGGGGTGGCTCACGGGCTAGAGCCCCCTATAAAAGTAACTAAATTGTAGTATTTCGACTTATATACATAGGTTTAAATGCGTGAGCTCTCCTATAAGACTGAGGTGAGCCTCTCCCAAGACCCCTTAAGACAAATTTCTGGATGCACGCCTGCATATGTGTTACTGTCTTACCGTATATTCGACCGTCCTTGAAAAACCAGCCATACGTGTTTTGTTAAACTTTTAGCAAAATGACAAAAACTTATTTTGCAGCGTCTTTTAAATGAATTAAATTATTATTAAATGAGCATCGTATCGAATGGCAACAAGAACATAATATAGTAAAGGTATGGCTTGTTTTGTATCAATTGAGTCGACAATGGAGAATTTTTTAGCAGTTAAATTTATAAAATAATATTTTCGCCTATCTGAAGGTAACTTAATTTCGATCCAGTGAAAGTTAGATGTAAGGCTAAGTATATTAGGTTGCATATCAGAGCTGGGATGAATCTTCAAAAACATGATTCGAATCACGAATCCGAATCACCTAATATGATTCGAATCACGAATACTCGAATAAAGAATTCGTAAGTGAAAGATATGATTCGAATCCTCATTTTTGAATCACGGATACAAATCCTTTAAAAATAAATTTGAATCTATTATTTGCAACCAGTAATATTTTATTCCATCAGTTTCTATTAACAAACATGTTCATTTACCAACTAAATATCTGATTATATAATGATTTTAATTAATGATGACATATGTGTTATGGAACTTCATTTTGAATCTGTGTTTTATACGCCTGGCGCATGAAGTAAAATTTCGAGTTTAGAAAAGCCCCGTGAAAATTGGTAATAAACTTAGTAATCTAGAGCAATCCTTTAATTTGAAACTTCTAAGAACGAGTGTTGTTCACTCTCAGACTAAGCATGAAGTAAAATTTCGAGTTTAGAAAAGCCCCGCGTAGAAAATTTGTCGAGGGTCGCTGCGCGACCCGAGACAAATTTTCACGGGGCTTTTCTAAACTCGAAGTTTTACTTCATGCGCCACGGGTATAAAACACTGATTTCAAGTAAAGTTAAAAATATACTATTAACGTTGGATATTTTTCATGGTTAGGTAACCAAATATGCATTCAAAAATATTTGAATTATTCGAAAATTTTAATATTTATATTCAAATATGAATAATTTAGTGATTTAAATATTCATATTAGAATATTTAACTATTTGAATTAATCGAATTTGAATGCCAACTTAATAGCGATGATTCGAATTATTTAGGAGGATTTGAATCCATGTATCAGGATTCGAATTTTATAAGGATTCGATTCCTTTTATTAGGATTCGAATCCTTTTATAAGAATTCGAATCCTTTTATAAGGATTCGAATCATCTACGTTTGGATTCGAATACGAATCCTTTTAAAAAAATGTAACGAATCCGGATCACGAATCCGTTTTCACTAAAGTATTCGAATACCTCTTTTGAATCCTCTAAAAGGATTCGAATCCGGGAATCGAATCCTGAATGATTCGAATCCTGCCCAGCTCTGTTCTCAATTTTTACAAAAATTAAAGATAATTTAAACAGAAATCTGAATAAATATAGTTCATAAATCTTATCCCGGTGTTTATTACATGCATTGTGCTTATTTCGTCGCTTATTTACATACTTGTAATAGTTTATTTATTATAATATGATGTAATAATTAAACTTTTAACTTATAAATTATTTATTTCTTGCACTACAAACTGCATTTTCTTGATTTTCGATTTTAATTACATTTCTTCTTTATAATTTCTCAAATGTCTTTTCCCATTTAACGAATTTAAATGTTTCAAATATTTGTTTGAGAGTGAAATAAAAAAATAGAGTAGAAATATTTGTATATAAATTAACTAAGTTTATTTTATTGGATAATGGAGAATTGGTTAGCAGTAAAATTGATAAAATAAGTTTTCGCTTATGTGAAAGTAACTTAATTTCGTTCCAGTGAAAATTATATGTAAGGCTGAGTATATTGGATTGCATATGTTACATCATGAAAAATAAAATTTATTTCTCAATTTTTTACATAAATAAAAGATAATTTAAGCAGAAATCTGAATAAACATAGTTCAAAAATCTTATCCTGGTGTCTATAACATGCATTGTGCTTGTTTCATCGGATTTTTACATACTTGTAATAGTTTATTTATAATAACATGATGTAACTATTTACCTTTTTACTTATAAATTATTTATTTGCTACACTACAATCTGCATTTTCTTGGTTTTTGATTTGAATTGGGTCTTATTTTTAGTTTCTTAAATGTCTTTTCCCATTTAACAAATGTAAGTGTTTCCAATATTTGTTTGAGAGTAAAATAGAAAAGTAGAGTAGAAATATTAGTGTATAAATAAATAAACTTCATTTTAATGGATAATGGAGAATTTTTTTAGCAGTAAAATTGATAAAATATGTTTTCGCTTATGTGAAGATAACTTAATTTCGATCCAGTGAAAATTAGATGTAAGGCTGAGTATATTGGGTTGCATATGTTACATCATGAAAAATAAAATTTATTTCTCAATTTTTATATAAATAAAAGATAATTATAGCAGAAATCTGAATAAACATAGTTCAAAAATCTTATTCTGGTATCTATAACATGCATTGTGCTTGTTTCATCGGATTTTTACATACTTGTAATAGTTTATTTATAATAACATGATGTAACTATTTAACTTTTTACTTATAAATTATTTATTTGTTACACTACGAACTGCATTTTCTTGGTTTTTGATTTGAATTACGTCTTTTTTAGTTTCTTAAATGTCTTTTCCCATTAAACAAATTTAAGTGTTTCCAATATTTGTTTGAGAGTAAAATAGAAAAGTAGAGTAGAAATATTTGTGTATAAATAAATCAACTTAATTTTAATGGATAATGGAGAATTTTTTAGCAGTAAAATTGATAAAATATGTTTTCGCTTATGTGAAGATAACTTAATTTCGATCCAGTGAAAATTAGATGTAAGGCTGATTATATTGGTGATGAATTAATATTGAGTATATTGGGTTGCATATGTTACATAATGAATAATACAATTTATTTCTCAATTTTTACATAAATACAAGATCATTTAAGCAGAAACCTGAATAAATATAGTTCAAAAATTTAATCCTAGTATCTATAACATGCATTGGGCTTATTTTGTCGCTTTTTTACGTATTTGTAATAGTTTATTTATAATAATATGATGTAGTAATTAAACTATTTACTTATAAATTATTTATTTGCTACACTACAAACTGCATTTTCTTGATTTTTGATTTTAATGACTTTTTTTTCAATTTCTCAAATGTCTTTTTCTATTTAACAAAGTTAAGTGTTTCTTATATTTGTTTCACAGTAAAATAGAAATGTAGAGTAGATATATTTGTGTATTTATAAATCAACTTCATTTTAAAGTGTTCTATACGCGCATGAAGTAAATATTTCGAGTTTTAAAAAGCCAGAAAATAAAAAAAATAGTCACACACAGACAGTTGGGGTTCATTATTCTAGGATTGGCAGTAGATATTATGTTTTCTATAGTTGGCAGTAAAATTTAAGTGTTTCTAGTATTTGTTTGACAGTAAATAGAAAAGTAGAGTAGATATATTTGTGTATAAATAAATCAACTTAATTTTAAAGGGTTGTATACGCTCATGAAGTAAATATTTTGAGTTTTAAAAAGCCAGAAAATAAAAAAATAGTTACGCACACAGACAGTTGGGGTTCATTATTCTAGGATTGGCAGTAGATATTATGTTTTCTATAGTTGGCAGTACTGCTAGTACTGCTAGCGCAAGGTAATGGAGTAACTCCTGTCAATAAAACTGACGTGAAGGTGCAATACACAAGGTGTTCGACAAAAGGAAAAAAGTGTGCGGGTGCAGTGAGAATGTGTTCGCCGTGAGGGCCCCCTACCTGGTGGATAGACAAGGGGCACAGATCCGATGATAACCGTCAACATGAAGAACAAGACGTCGAAACGGATGGCGGGGATGATCATACGCTCGCGAAAATCAATTTCCAAGGACGCCGTTGTCACCGTGAGTTAATTGATGATTATTTCGAATACACACACAAAACACAAAGTGGACTAACGCTGATATGGGGATTGTAGGGTTTCCTGGTTGGGTGTCGAGTTTGGGCTAGGTTTATTTATGTCGTGTGTCTGTAGGGTACGGGCCAGGGAATTTAAACTAATACATTTCTATTTATCATCATCGTGATAATAGCGTGTGGATGCATTTTTGTTAATTACACGAGGATTTGATTGCATATAAATGTGTGACAATTTTGATATTTATGGAATTTAAACGAATACACTTTTATTCATCATCATCGTGATTATATTAGAGTGTGTATGCATTTTTGTTAATTACACAAGGATTTGAATTGCATATAAATGTGTGACAATTTTGATATTTATATCAATCAATGATTTTATTTACATATTGACAGATTCTAATTCTAATAACGTTTCTTGTTCTTAACCACTTTATGCGCACAATAATTTTGAGTTTCTGGTCAAAAAATGATCTCATTATTTTTGAATATCTGGACAAAAAATGATCACATTATTTTTTGATAAAAATGTAGTTCGAAGCGAAAATGAGCAGGTAATATTTGTTGACCAGATATAACGGCGCCCGTGACAGACACAAGCGCGTGTAAAATTGCCAGTAAGCAACGCCTATGACAGACACGAGCATGTACACTTCTATGCAATAAAATTAAGCACACAAAATATGTTACAGTTGATGAATTTCTTAGTTACGAAAATATGCAAATATGTAATAGGGGTTTCCCGTTTAAATAAATGAAATGAAAATGAAATGTCAATTTCCTTAATGTCAAAATGCTGCGTCATTTAGACAACAATTCAATAATTCCAATTCTAACTAAAATAGAAGATGGTTTTTCTATTTCAGCTTTGTTGTATTTATTACGAGCGTTTTTTTTCAGAAGGTCTTAGTTTTGATTTTTTAATGAAGGTGTTATTTTCAAGTTATGGTGTTTTATCATTTATTGAAACTGCTGCTAGGCAATTAACACAGACAGAAAATTATACAACTAGAATATTGTGAAAAATAGTTGGGAGACTTGTGCTTAATTTTATTGTACAGAAGTGTACATGAAGTGGTTAATATTTTCAAACAAGCTAAAGCCTTTACTTGTAAAGAATTTTAAACAACAAATTCTTATAATTAATGATTTCATTTTGAATTATTGGCACATAAAATTTTGTGTACCCAAATTGTAGTAGTATAAATCGATCAACTATTTCCGAAACCTTGTAAGTCCCGATTTTACAAACAATTCCTCGTAATTCAGATATTCTATTCTATTTAGAGTGAGTGGTCCATTTGCCGGTTCTCCACTGCGACCGCAAGGGTCTATTCTGGTTAATTCAGATATTAATAATTTACCAATATTAGTATAAACATCTACTCAAAATATTTATTAAAAAACGCGGTTTTATGCCATTTGTCATTAGTCAACATGCCTTGGTCTGGTGAACATCGTGCTTTTGTTATTGAGCGGTTTATCGAAAACGGCGGTTCGATAATTGCTACACAACGTGCTTTTCGAATTCATTTCGGACTCGGGCGTCATGATCCTGTTCCACATCACGCTACGATTAAAGTGTGGGTGTCAAATTTTCGACAGACGGGTTCAGCATTGAAAAAGAAGTCGCCTAGACGTCCCAGGACAGCAACAGGACCTGAAAACGTGGCCAATGTGACTGAACGTTCCCCGCGTCGTTCGGCACGAAAACATTCGCTCGCTTTGGCGATTTCCAACCGCAGTATTCGGCGAATTTTGCACCGGGACCTCAAAATGCATCCCTACAAAATGGTTGTTGCACAGGAATTAATTGAAAGGGATTTTGAAGCCCGTATGAACCTGTGTCGCGATCTCCGAGAACTCCCAATAGACGATGTTGTGCTCTTCACGGACGAAGCCCATTTTCACCTTTGTGGCGCCGTAAACAGGCAGATTTTTCGATATTGGAGTGACGAAAATCCTCGGGAAATCCATCAGAAACCCCTCCATAGCCCAAAAGTGACTGTGTGGTGTGCTCTTTCCCGCCTAGGCATCTGGGGGCCTTACTTTTTTGAAGAAAATGGGCAAACCGTAACGGTCAACAGCGAGCGCTATTGTTTCATGCTGGAAAATTTTCTTCAACCCAAAATGGCGTGGAAAATGTGTTTCAACAGGATGGTGCAACCGCCCACACATCGCGACGATCAATGGACATTCTCAGGGAAATGTTTCCCGGACGCCTCATTTCTCTGAGAGGTGATATTGGCTGGCCGCCGCGCTCACCGGATCTCACTCCATGTGACTTCTTTCTTTGGGGTTACCTCAAATCGAAGGTATTCCAGCATCGACCAAGGACCCTTCTTGCTTTACAAAGGGAAATTGCTCGGGCAATTGAAGAAATTCCTGTGGAAATGACGGTGAAAGTCATGGAAAGCTACCGCGAGCGCCTAAATCAGTGTATCCGCTCCCAAGGACGACATTTGAGTGATGTGCTTTGCAAAACTTAAATTTAAAAATGGCATAAAATTTGCGATATGTTAATAAAAAAAAAATTTGTCAACTTGAGTGGTTTTAATTTTATAACGTTTTGAAATCGGATAGGTTTTTTTGCCCCACCCTGTATACTGATCAGCAGCGTTATTGAATAAACTGTAAATAACCCTATTTTGTTACGACAATTGAGGTTATGTATAAAACCTAAACTAGAAGTACAACGCTATTCAATTATTAGTAAACTAACAATAGTAACCCACTAAAACTAACATTAGTTAGAACCGTGCTGAAACTGTTTTTTTATTAAACTTACGATATAAATGAGTAATATTCGAGGATATTTCAATTCAAATAAATGTTTAAACTTCTAACTTCTATTTAGAGCCTAATCTTAATTTTGTTTAATGTAAAATCTGATTAGAGTGCACTCTAAATTCAGCACGAGTGTTACACATCTATTTAACGATGATTTATGCAAATAACGGTGTGCCAGTCTTGTTTGAACAAAGGAGATAAAATTTGTGGGTTGATAAGCATCACAGTTTTCATAATGATTATTCTTTGGCATTGTTCGTTTTTTCTGTGTTTGTTGTCTAATCTAAAACTTGTGATTATTTTTTGCACATTTGCTTTACATTCTATGCTAACTCATTCAAATGAAACGAATTTATCCCGAGTCGGTTTTTAAGCAAACTAACACGTAACGACGTTTGATTGACTTACTTTTAAATACAATTTTCTTGTTTAAGTGATTCTGTGTGCGTGTCGAGTTTTTTTTTTTGCGAATTGATTCACATTCTTTCTTAACTCACTACGTTTGATTCATTTAAATTTAAATAAAACTTTCTTGTTTAAGTGATTCTGTGCGTGTGCTGAGACTCTTATTTTTGTGATTTGATTGACATTCTTATGAAACTCATTAAAATGAGAGTGAATTTTATCCGTAGACAGCTTTTAATTGAACTAAAACGTAGCTACGTTTGATTAACTTACTTTTAAATACAATTTATTTGTTTAAGTGATTCTGTGCGTGTGCTGAGACTCTTTTTTTGCGATTTGATTGACATTCTTACGAAACTCATTAAAATGAGAGTGAATTTTATCCCTAGACAGCTTTTAATTGAACTCAAACGCAACTACGTTTAACCTACTTTTAAATACAATTTTCTTGTTTAAGTGATTCTGTGCGTGTGCTTTTTTGCGATTTGATTCATATTCTTCCGTACTTCATTAAAATGAAAGTGAATTTTATCCCGAGTCAGTTTTTAATTGAACTTAAATGTAACTACGTTTGATTCACTCAGTTTTAAATTAAATTTTCTTGTTTAATTGATTCTGTGCGTGTGCTGAGAGTCTTTTTTTGCGATTTAATTCACATTCTTACGAAACTCATTAAAATGAAAGCGAATTTTATCCCGAGTCAGTTTTTAATTAAACTTAAATGTAACTATTTGAGTCACATTCTTACGTAATTCATTAAAATGAAAGCGAATTTTATCCCAAGTCAGTTTTTAATTAAACTTAAATGTAACTACGTTTGATTCACTCAGTTTTACGTACCTCATTAAAACAAAAGCGAATTTTATCCCGAGTCAGTTTTTAACCGAACTAAAATGTAACCACGTTTGATTCACTTACTCTTAAATAAAATGTTCTTGTTTAACTGATTCTGTGCGTGTGTTGGGTCTCTGGGTTGTGCAGGGCCCGCTGAGTGATTGAGGCGGGCGGGCTGGGGGCAGAATGCTGTCCGGCCGATGACGACGACGATACGACATTTGTCATGTGCATGATAGTCGTTTATTACTTGTGCAAGAGGTACGGGTGGAGCCCCCGGCGGCTCAGGCTGCACTGCATTAGGAGGCTGTCCGTAAGTTTTGTGCACCCGACGTGCGAAACGATAAACGAGTTCAAGACAGATCAAATTTGAACGGAGTTGACATGTGTGTTTTGTGTGGGATTTGTAGTGCACTAATTTTAAACCCGTCGTTGTTTTTTATTTTTTTATTTGTGAAGCCTGGAATCCTTCAAATGTGATTTTTTTGTTTTGTTGTACGAGTGTTTTTACTTCATGCGCCACCGGTATAAAACACTGATTTCAAGTGAAGTTAAAACCATACTGATCAGCAGCGTTATTGAATAAACTCCAAATAACCCTATTTTGTTATGGACAATTGAGGTTATGTACAAAACTTAAACTAGAAGTACAACGCTATTCAATTATTAGTAAACTAACAATAGTAACCCACTAAAACTAACAATAGTAAACCACTAAAACTAACAATAGTAACCCACTAAAACTAACATTAGTTAGAACCGTGCTGAAACTGTTTTTTTATTGAATTTACGATGTAAATGATTAATATTCGAGGATATTTCAATTCAAATAAATGTTTAAACTTCTAACTTCTATTTAGAGCCTAATCTTAATTTTGTTTTACATAAAATCTAATATCAGTTATTATCACCCTTAGAACCGTGCTCAAGCTGTATTCTAACGTTTATTAATAAAGCTGTTTTCATTTCATTTGTTTCCCATTTTCTTTATCAAATCGGTGTTGTTATTAAAGGTTCAATAGCTGTGTAACAAGCGTTTTCCACTCCCAGGTTAAGCATGAAGTAAAATTTCGAGTTTAGAAAAGCCTGAAAATTTGGATTTGCCGGGCGGAGCGAAGCGAGCCCGGCAAATCCAAATTTTCAGGCTTTTCTAAACTCGAAATTTTACTTCATGCGCCACCAGTATAAAACACTGATTTTAAGTGAAGTTAAAAGTATACTGATCAGCAGCGTTATTGAATAAACTTTAAATAACCCTATTTTGTTACGACAATTGAGGTTATGTATAAAACTTAAACTAGAAGTACAACGCTATTCAATTATTAGTAAACTAACAATAGTAACCCACTAAAACTAACAATAGTAAACCACTAAAACTAACAATAGTAACCCACTAAAACTAACATTAGTTGGAACCGTGCTGAAAGTGTATGCTAACGTTTATTAATAAAGCTGTTAATCTTTAACTTTTTAAAGTGTTTAAAATCTGGCAACACGATTTCACTCATCATTTCTTATAAAATACTCAATGAATTTTACTTTTAAACGGATAATATGTTAAAATAATAATTATTACATTACCGATGAAAGAATTGCGATGCTTATTATGTTGTTTTATTTCATGTTTCATAAATCCATATTTTACTAAAGACAAACAAGGGCCGGTTGCATCAAACACGTTGAACTGGTTCAACTCTGAACTCGAGTTCGAAGTGATATTTTTTTTTATTTTGGGTTTTACGTCATCTATTTCTTTGATATGGCCGATCATGACACCGGAGATTAGGTCTACAGCTAGAGGGAGGCACTATAACGGGTCTAAAACTTGGCCTAAGTGGGTGCGGCTACGGCTGCCCTCCCGACAACCAATCCTTAATCCTTAGGGTCTACAGCTATCAGCGACGGCTCGCAGCCTAACTTCAGGGTCGGCCACAGCGCCAAGGCACACAAAATTTAAGGTTCGGATTGCGCTTTATAAATACAAGGAATTGCACAACAAAGTTACGTTTTAATAACGGATACATATTACCTCGGGTCTCGGGCCTACCCTGAAGTTAGGCTGCGAGCCGCCGCTGACAGCTGTCCGGGAATTTTTCTGAACCCGGTGGGAGTTCCAACCCACCGGTAGGGAGCTTTAACGTGCAAGCAACATCCAGGCAGTACACGGGTCCTACACGCATTTAACGTCATATCCGAGAAGACGGAGTGTTTGGCATTTTTATCCTAACCTATATAAATGTAGACAATTTGTTAGGCCGGCATTTAAACTCCGGCCAGTGGTGTGGCAATCTAACACTCTACCCACTACACCACTAAGCTGCCCTTTTGAGTGACATTCTATTCTATTCTATTGAAAGTGAGTGGGTAGTTATGCTACCCTCCACTGCGACCGCAAGGATCTATTGTGGCTCACAATTAAGGTCGAACATCCGACCTTACAATTCACCTTCCAAGTCCATCTTCTTGATGAAGTCAAGGATCTTGTCAGGTGAAGTTTTCTCCAGGTCCTTCAGGTTTAGCTTTGGTGTGCCAAACACCGTGGTCCTGATCTGGTTGCCAGCTGGACAGGCACATATGACGTGCTCTGCTGTTTCATCATCCTCTAGGCATAGGCGGCACTCAGTGACATTAGAACAATAGAAACTCAAGTTCCCCTTGAACTAAGTTCAATGTGACATTAGAGCAATAGGAACTTAAGTTCAACGTGATATTAGAGCAATAGGAACTTAAGTTCCCCTTGAACTTAAGTTTAACGTGACATTAGAGCAATAGGAACTTAAGTTCAGATTGAACTCGAACTCTACACTACACTACACCGCTAAGCTACCCCTCGGAGTGACATTAGAACAATAGGAACTCAAGTTCCCCTTGAACTTAAGTTTAACGTGACATTAGAGCAATAGGAACTTAAGTTCAGGCTGAACTCGAACTCTACACTACACTACACCGCTAAGCTACCCTTCGGAGTGACATTAGAACAATAGGAACTCAAGTTCCCCTTGAACTTAAGTTTAACGTGACATTAGAGCAATAGGAACTTAAGTTCAGGTTGAACTCGAACTCTACACTACACTACACCGCTAAGCTACCCTTCGGAGTGACATTAGAACAATAGGAACTCAAGTTCCCCTTGAACTTAAGTTTAACGTGACATTAGAGCAATAGGAACTTAAGTTCAGGCTGAACTCGAACTCTACACTACACCACACCACTAAGCTGCCTTTCCAAGTGACATTAGAACAATGGGAACTCAAGTTCCCCTTGAACTTGAGTTCAACGTGACCTTAGAGCTATAGGAACTTAAGTTCCCCTTGAACTCGAGTTCAACGTGACACCAAAGCAATAGGAACTCGAGTTCCCCTTGAACCTGAGTTCAACATGACATTAGAGCAATAGGAGCTTAAGTTCAAGGGGAACCGGTAGGGATTTTTAACGTGCAGGCAACGTCCAGGCAGTACACGGGTCCTACATGCATTTAACGTCATATCCGAGAAGACGGAGTGTTTGGCATTTTTATCTTTACCTATATAAATCCAGACAACTTGTTAGGCCGGTATTTGAACTCCGGCCCGTGGCGTCGCACTCTACCCACTACACCACCAAGCTGCCCTTCCGATTGACATTAAAATAATAGGAACTTAAGTTCCCCTTGGATTTGAACTCAACGTGACAATAGATCAATAGGAACTCAAGTTCAGGTCGAACTCGAGTTCAACGTTTTTGCTGCCATTGGGTCTAAGATTCTTGTAAACTCGAGTTCATCTTAAACTCGAGTTCAACGTGACATTAGAGTAATATAAACTTAAGTTCAGGTTGAACTCGAGTTCGTTTTTGCTGCCATTGGGTCTAAGATTCTTGTAAACTCGAGTTCATCTTAAACTCGAGTTCAACGTGACATTAGAGTAATATAAACTTAAGTTCAGGTTGAACTCGAGTTCGTTTTTGCTGCAATTGGGTCTAAGATTCTTGTAAACTCGAGTTCAGCTTAAACTCGAGTTCAACGTGACATTAGAGTAAAATAAACTTAAGTTCAGGTTGAACTCGAGTTCAACGTTTTTGCTGCAATTGGGTCTAAGATTCTTGTTAACTCGATTTCAGCTTAAACTCGAGTTCAACGTGACATTAGAGTAAAATAAACTTAAGTTCAGGTTGAACTCGAGTTCAACGTTTTTGCTGCAATTGGGTCTAAGATTCTTGTTAACTCGATTTCAGCTTAAACTCGAGTTCAACGTGACATTAGAGTAAAATAAACTTAAGTTCAGGTTGAACTCGAGTTCAACATTTTTGCTGCAATTGGGTCTAAGATTCTTGTAAACTCGAGTTCAGCTTAAACTCGATTTCAACGTGACATTAGAGTAATACCGGGCTTTCATTAATTCCCGAACCCCACGTGACCAAAAATAATAGGCAACCAAATGTACAAGGTGGTATGGCTCACACAAAAATTCCCTAGATTTAAAAATATTTATTCGCCGGCGTATTTTTATGACGACTGAAAATATTATATTTAAAATGATTAAAAAATAGGCTCATCTTCAAAAATGTAACTAATTTTTATTAATTTTTTCGTTGTAAATACCATTTTCGCAGTATTTGCTTATCCTAGCAAATTGACTCTGCAAAATAAATAGAAATAAAACTCAATGTTTCAGAATAATTAAACAATTTTTGCTTACCTGAAAATTCCGGGCGAATCTTGTAATATCTCAAAGGTTGGTTTAATGATGCACCGCGCATAAACGTTTATGTCAAATTTGACTTTAGTAACGTTTGGTTACTTTTTTCAAAGCCTCCAACGTACAAATACAATAATTTACGCGGCAATTTTAAATTTAGTCACGTGGGGTTCGGGAATTAATGAAAGCCCTGTATAAACTTAAGTTCAGGTTGAACTCGAGTTCAACGTTTTTGCTGCCATTGGGTCTAAGATTCTTGTAAACTCGAGTTCATCTTAAACTCGAGTTCAACGTGACATTAGAGTAATATAAACTTAAGTTCAGGTTGAACTCGAGTTCAACGTTTTTGCTGCAATTGGGTCTAAGATTCTTGTAAACTCGAGTTCAGCTTAAACTCGAGTTCAACGTGACATTAGAGTAATATAAACTTAAGTTCAGGTTGAACTCGAGTTCAACGTCTTTGGTGCAACTAGGTCTAAGTTTCTTGTAAAATGTTTTAAGTATCATATTTGAAGGGTTGGTTGATTTACAGAAATTTGCTTTTAATTGAATTGAGTTAAATAACGTTAATTAACGTTTGCAGACGAGCGGAATAGGCATGCCGAGCCTCTATCACGCCCTCGTGGTGATCTTCCTGGAGTTCTTCGCGTGGGGCCTCCTAACGATGCCGGTGATCACCGTTCTAAACACGACATTCCCCGACCACACATTCCTCATGAACGGCCTCATCATGGGCATCAAGGGGATCCTCTCCTTCCTGAGCGCCCCGCTAGTCGGCGCGCTCTCCGACGTCTGCGGCAGGAAGCTGTTCCTCCTGATCACGGTGTTCTTCACCTGCCTGCCGATACCGCTGATGACCATCAACACGTTCTGGTTCTTCGCCATGATCTCGATATCGGGGGTGTTCGCCGTGACGTTCAGCGTGGTGTTCGCGTACGTCGCGGATGTCACCGAGGAGAAGGAGAGGAGCTTCGCCTACGGGCTGGTCAGCGCGACCTTCGCCGCCAGCATGGTGATCTCCCCCGCGCTGGGGGCGTATCTGATGGAAAGGTACTCGCTGAACGTGGTCGTCGCTCTGGCCACCGCCGTGGCCATTTTAGATGTGTTCTTCATTCTAGTCGCCGTGCCTGAGAGCTTGCCGGAAAAGGTTAGTGAAAAATATTACTACTACTACCTAACCTAACCTTACAATCACTTTCCTAACCTAACTTGTCATTTTCTATAATCTAACATAATCAGAGCTACTCCGTACACGAAATGTTAAATTTAACGTACATGTTATTTAACATCACAGTCTAAGCATGTTTAGTACTTGATATGTATGCCTAGATTGTGAGGATAATTAATAGCGTATACGTTAAATTTAACATTTCGCATACGGAATCGGGGGGATTATCATATAAATGACATATAAAGGTTATGTTGAGTAATTGTCTAACCCAGTGTTAGCCCAAGACTGGTAGACTAGCATATAACGAGTGTCAATAACCTGTCGGTTGCTTTGAAAAACAAATTACGTATCTTAGATTAAGTCATACGATTCGGTGAATCCCGGAAACGTCAAATAAATTTAATTAAATGACTACCTATGTTTCTGAAGTCAGAACCTACTGGGATGTTGACAGTTGATAGACACTCGTTAGAATAGGTTGGTCCATATCCGCACATGCGCAGTAGTAACTGTCAGTGGGTGAAAATATAATAATAATAAAAATTAACAGAGAGGTTATGTCAAACGTTACGATGATTGAAATTGGTTACACAGAATCGAACCAAATCTCATATCTGTCGTTAATTGTGAAATTTTATTTCTGTCGCCTCGCAAGTGCATAAACAAGCCGGCCAGAGCGGCAAATGGACCAATCTTCTTGATATGTATTTTATCGACTTTTCCTGTTTAATTCAAATAAAAGATTGTTTTTTAGTTTAATCAGACAGGATTTTCCAACTTATCAATGAGATCACAATCCCAAACATGTTCACGATTAACAATCCTGTCATCAGAGAATTTCCCAACAGTTGGCAGTAATCTCCCAATTGTTGTCTCTGCTGAACGTGCTCATTAACAATTAAAAACACGTTTAAATCAGAACATACAGGGCATTTTTCTTTTGAGTATACATATCCCGATAATTACAGCGTTTTTTAAATTTGCGGGAATTCGTTGTTTAAAAGCAGTTAATTTGAGGCTGTTAACGAGTGTTTTCCACTCCCAGACTAAGCATGAAGTAAAATTTCGAGTTTAGAAAAGCCTGAAAATTTGGATTGGCCGCGCAGCGAAGCGGAGCGGCCAATCCAAATTAGGCTTTTCTAAACTCGAAATTTTACTTCATGCGCCACGCTTAAAAACACCGATTTACAGTGAAGTTAAAAAAAGCACACCCGTAGAACAACGATTATAGGCAACCCAATATACGTTAGAGTTATTGGGTTGCCTATAATCACTGTTTTAAAGAATTTGTTCAGCGTAGAATTTGACTCACGTTTTATTCACATATACATATTGGATTGCTCAAGCCGTATATTTTAAACTTTGGGATATTTCAGTGTTTTATACGCGTGGCGCATGAAGTAAAATTTCGAGTTTAGAAAAGCCCCGTGAAAATTTGTCTCGGGTCGCTGCGCGACCCTCGACAAATTTTCTACGCGGGGCTTTTCTAAACTCGAAATTTTACTTCATGCTTAGCCTGGGAGTGGAAAACCCTCGTCTAAAAATTCAAATTAAAATCTTTAAAAAAAAAAAAACAACGAAAAAAAAAATAATTTGGGCATAACTCGAAAATGTGTGCATCAAATAATAGGCATTTGCCTACGCCACTGGATCTTGCTCAAAAATGTGCCTTAAGAAGGTATTTATAGTTTTTGTCTATCTTATAAATTACGCAAGATGTTAATTAAAGTTAAAAATCTAGAAAAGTAAAGTATTTATTTACGGATTTTGCCCTACAACCCAATTTTGCCCTATAACTTCTGAAATAAAACAAGATGTTGTATTTTTGTTTTCGGCATTTTCTTAGTCTCAAAAAAAGAGATCGTGACAGCGCCATTGGATTTTTTGTAACTTTTATATTTACCGAGTTGCCCGTAAGCAACATCGAAATTAGACCACCCTGTACATTATAATATGTGAAACATAAATTCAATTATTGATAAAAAAAAATGTATTATATTTTTCATGCACAATTTAGAAAAGTTTGGAATTTCGTAGATTATTTATCTCTCTTATCAGGTGTAATATGAAGAGTGTAATGAAATAATTTTTTAGTTTGAATATTTTGCTGTTTTTTTTCGTTTGCAAAAAAAACAACATTTTATCACACACTTGAGAAATAATCAATTTTTATTTTGAAAGAGGTGATGACGTCATGTGTGTATGTGTGTGTTGATAAGAAAGCAATAAATAACGACAAATATTTATAAAATTTGAATGGAAATTTATGTGAATAAATCATTATTATGTTAGCAAATACAGTAACCAGCCTGTTTAAAAAAAAAGAATGTAGATGTTAAACTGCAAGTTCTGGAACATTCAAATTTGATCAATGTGTTTGAACCGAATATTTCCACAAGAGGATTTTGATCAAAAAAGTCTTCAGTTCAATTATTAAACTAAACTGTGGCGGGCTAACTCAGTGAGAGATGAAGATTTGTGGTAAATGTAGTTTTATTTACAAAGTGTACAGTAATAAGAGATTTCGTAGCAGAGTTGTTTTCTCTAGACGGTCCAGGCGTCGTGTGGGTGATGGCACTCGGGCGTCGTCATTCGGGCGTTGGTTAACGTCTGTCGGGGAATGGCGGCGACTGTGGTGGAAACTTCAGGCGTCTTGATCGAGCAAGGCGGCGACTGTGGTGGAAACCTCAGGCGTTGACGATCGGCAATGCGGCGACTGTGGTGGAAACCTCAGGCGTTGACGATGGCGTTGTACTGAGCACGTTCGGTGTTCAGGTTTCTTCGGCGTACTGAGATAAACACTCTGACCTCACAAGGGCCTAGCAAGTGTTTAGCTGAACGTAGCGGTGTCGGTTTAGCGAGCAGATTCTCCTAGCCACACAAGGACTTGTGGAGATCTTTAAGCTGAGAGTGTTGAGCTAACTCTGATTATTTCTGGGGGTGCGTACCCTTTTATGGGGAATGTTTTGGGTTGTATCATCCCCTTCTTCTCGTGTCGTACCGTGCGGGGATGCTTGCGTTGGTGCGACGGTGGCGTAAGCGGAGAGGGTAGTGCGGAGCGCTTTGGTATTAGGGGTGTTCCTCACATTCCCTTACAAAACTAAATTATTAATTAATCATTACTGAATTTTGTTATTTTTTTAACATCAGAACAAAGTTGTGATTAACTTCTTAACGATTTCTATCGATTTGATCTAAATCTCGTATTTTCTTAAATTTTTCCGATTGTTTAGACAAAAAAAATTCCCACACTTTGAAGAAATAGTTTCCTCCTTTTTAGCTGTAAAAAACTGTTGTGTTTTGCGACGTTGTCACTTGTAGGGTGACTAGTTATTACGACCATCGGCTAATTTGTTCAACGAAAATAAAACGAATTACACTTTACTAAGGATTTCTATTCAACCTTCTTCTAACAAGTTTTAAAGCCTAATGATAAAAATATACAAGAAAATATTTACAAAATATTCACAAAGTAGGGGGTAAATTTCCGTCGTCGGGGGTGTATTTAGCGCGCGCAAGAAGCAGGTACCCAGCTATTCTTCACCATGACACCATCTGGCACAACCCCTAGCTGGCACCGTTGACCATTTTGCGCGTGTTTACGCATAAATTATGCTCTCCAGAACCGACCTTTTAAAATTACTTCGGTCCAAGGACAGGAATTATTCGGGGTACAAAAATTCCTCGTCTGACCCGAACATTAGCAGCAGTAAAACAATAAAGTTATTGCTATCAGCATTCGTTAACTCTTTCCCTATGAGGAGCGTATCCATACGTTTAGTTTTTATGTGCTCCATGTGCGAAGAGCGTATATTTTCAAAAGCCTGTATAATGTGAGTGGAGAGCGTGTGTACTTTTTTTTTTTTTTCCTGTGGGGGCCGTCTTCCTTTCGGATCCGGATGCACTGCAGCCTAGGTGACTTATTGTACTGCTCTAATATTATTACACTCACGCAACTATTCCGAACTCGGTGCCCTGCACTAGCTTGTGCAGGTCCTTCAGAGGTTGCGCGTGGAAATCATTTGGTTCCATTTGTCTGTTCCCAAATATGAGCCGTCTTTTGCTCTCCAGCGCATTGCACCTGCACAGAACGTGAACGGGTCCCATAAATGAAATGGTGGCTCCCTGCCTTGCCAGCTCGTCATCTTTTTCATTACCCGCAATACCAGAGTGACCCGGCGTCCAGACAAGCGTAACCTTGTTCTGTCTCGCTAGGTCATTCAGGGTATTGAAGCATTCCAATACCAGTTTGGATGAAGTCTTTTGACTCTGGAGAGCCTTCAGTGCCGCCTGGCTATCGGACATGATATAGATTTGCCTGTTTCGACAGTCCTTCTCTATGTTGGTTCTCGCACATTCTATGATTGCGAATATTTCTGCTTGAAAGACTAATGCCAGGCTACCCAATGGTTGAGCATAGCCTGTCCTCATGTGTTTTCATTATAGATTCCTGATCCAGTACCTGTGGTTGATTTAGAACCGTCCGTGTACCAGATCACACTTTGTTTGTGTATATCTTCCCTAAAGCCTTTCCATTCGTTGCGGTCTGGAATAGTGACTTTAAAGAGTGAATTTTCAAGATATCTGATTACCATATGATCCGACCTCATTTGCAGGAGAGGTCCCCCTATGTCTGTCAAGAGTCTTCTGTGTGGGGTATCAACTCTTACGTTGACCGATGATAATTGCAGCCTATAGAGTGCCAGTCTTGCCTCCCCCACTATCAGAATATGAAGTGGTGTGAGGTCTAGAACCGTCTCCATGGCTGCAGTGGGCGTGGTTCTCATAGCCCCCGTTATGCTAATACAAGCAAGTCTTTGAACCTTGCTGAGTATTTGTATGGTTGTATGCTGTGTGGCTTTAGGCCACCATACCAAAGCGGCATACACGATTGCGGGTCTGACCACTCTGGTGTACAGCCAGTATACCATTCCTGGTCTGAGCCCCCATTGTCGGTCGTACATTACCGCAAGGGTAATTTCCGATTTGCGTCTGATTTTTGAGATTTGAGGGGTCCAGGTCAGTTTGGAGTCAAAGATTACTCCTAGGTTCTTCACCTCACTCGACATTTTCAGGTTGCCACCATTTAGAAAGAGCGGTCCAAGGCCCGCCAGTTTCCTCCTGCGTGTAAATGGTACCAGGGTGGTCTTCGAGGGTGAGACTTTAAGTCCTTCTCTAGCACACCATTTGCTCACCACGTTCAGTGCGTGTGTACTTATATTTGGTGTATATTTTTCGCAAACAATATTCAGACACCAAAATAGTTCAACTACACTCCATGGCCAACTTTTGTTTATTTTGTTTTTTACATTTTCCTCAAAGAAAATGTAACGCAAGC
Organism: Philonthus cognatus; assembly: GCA_932526585.2. Classification (NCBI taxonomy): domain Eukaryota; kingdom Metazoa; phylum Arthropoda; class Insecta; order Coleoptera; family Staphylinidae; genus Philonthus; species Philonthus cognatus. The sequence goes on from OW052242.1 coordinate 145,479,613, forward strand.
CTATAAAATGATTATATACGGTATATGCCGGTATGAGCCTGTGGTACGAAATACGTACCGATACGCATTGTATTTTCGAGCACCGTACACGGGGCACACATTTTTTAAATTCAAACTGCGTAGCCAAAGGGTTAAACAGCCACACCGTATGGGTTGTGACTCCATCTTGCTGAAACGAGATACATATTGTCCAGTTCTTCGTGACCAAGTAAAAAAAAACTTCTGGATCATTTTTCAATAACAATCTGTAATTAAATAGTCCTGAAGAATTGGTTTCTGCTGTAAAAGAGCTCTGCTTCCTCGACCAAAGCATTTTTGCGACTAAAATGAGTAGGGACACAAAATTACCATCCAGGCCCTGGTTCTTTGGGGAGTGCCCATTTCTGCACTGCACTTAGGCTCATTGTGCTATCATCCAGGCCATTCCCCACCCTTTTGTTCCTCTCACTCATTTCACTGCGCTCTTTTCAAAAACAGAAGTTACTCTAAACTTGTTTGTTTCCTAGTAACGCAGTTGTTTACCGAGCAACAAGCAAGTTTACCTTAAATGTTAGCTTTACCGTCTTTCGTAAAATGATAAACTAAAACTTTATTATCACTTTAATATTTTTCCAAGATTAATTTATTTATTTGCCAAATAACTATTGTTTTTACTCAATCGTCCACTTTATGACTAATTACCAAATTACAGCGATTAGTAATTCAGGACTCCTGTTTATTAACTTTTGTCCCTCGATTATGGTAGACAATATAACCCTATCTATGTTAATTACGAAATTATTTATGTACGTCTGACCTTCTTGTTCCCCACTGACAAACACACACACACACACATACACACACATACATAAATATGTACATTAATAATTACACACAAACTTTCTGTTGTTATTTGTGTAAATATTTCATTAATTTCCACAGATAACACACATGTGGAAAAAAGAATTAAGTGAAGGTTGCCTGGGAATCTTTAAATATCCGACTGTTGGTGTTTTGAAAACATTTCGGTGACCTAATAAAAGTAAACTACCCAGCAGAAGTAAAGCAAAAGTAAAATACTCAAAAAGTAAAGTTTTATAAAAAAATAAGACCTTTATTGGCATAATACTATATTACATCCATATCTACACTAATCACTGCCCCCTCTCTTCCTTCTGCTTTCCCTCTCTTCCCCCAACTTCTCCAGCGTCCTTAGTCCGGCCCCATCCTCTCTCATCCACTCCGTCACTCTTCTATTTCCTCTTATTCCCACCCATTCCTCCTTCACCCCCTCGCACTTCTCTGCCATTAATCACTGCCCCCTCTCTTCCTTCTGCTTTTCCTCTCTTTCCCCAACTTCTCCAGCGTCCTTACTCCGGCCCCATCCTCTCTCATTCATTCCGTCACTCTTTTATTTCCTCTTATTCCCACCCATTCCTCCTTCACCCCCTCGCACTCCTCTGCCAGATGACTCCACGTATCCCTCCCCCGCTCACACATTACACACCTCCCATACTCTTATTTATATTTTGCTGAGATCTTTTGTTTTTAATATACCTCTTCTGAAAGTGATATGCCTCACTTTTTAAGTTGTGGAAATTTCAATTAATAACATAAAAAAGGAAAATAAAAACATTATTTATTTCGTGAATTAATTCATTGATTATGCTGAAATTCATTCATAATTATAGGTATGTCGAATTCGAAGTTGTTGAGTGAATAAAGGAGGATTATCAGTGTTTAAAATTACACGCATTATGATTCTCTTTGTTATATTTTAATGAATGAAATTACCCGCTCATTTACACTTGAATAAAAAATAATCTGCTTTATTTACCGTTATTTTTAGAAATTGTATTCAGCATTCCAGCACTACGATAACAAAACCTAAGCCTGGAATTCGAATACGAATAATTCAAATAGTCGGATACTCAAATATAATTATTTCAATTACCAATTTTTTTTACAGAGCAGGTGGGGGCCGAGTGATAACGTCGCCGGATGGTATATCGCTCGGCGATCCACAGACCGGGTTCGATTCCCCCGTGCACGGGAATCGAACCCGGTCGGAGTTGTTATTTAAAAATAATAACTCTTCGTGTCCCTGAGTATGTAATATACATATGAGATATGCATGTGGTGAGAACCTATGCCAGGATAATCAGATCCAAATAAAAAAAACATTTTTTTTTTACATATATGAATGTGTTTTTTAAATATTTAGCCGGTGTGCCACTGAGTGCACACTTGATTCGAACATCTATCATATTGTTAGAGTCTATATTTTTTTCTATCTATATTCTCTTACTATTCTTGCTTGTTTATAATAGTTGAGCGATTTTTGTAAGTTCATGACCACTAAAAGAAATATGCGATGGACATGAAATGCTAATTCGTTGGATTTGAAGCAGTTCTGTTAGGCTCGTTAAAAAAAATTGTTTAATTGAGGAATAAAATTGGCAGTGAGTCACCGCCATGCTTTATGTTTTTATAAGGTCGCTCCACTCACGAAAGGAGAGATAAGTCGAATGTAATGAGGACTTGAAATTAATTAAAGTGTTTGATATACGCTGATATAAATTAAAAATGTAAATCCATATACATTTTACTAAAAAGTCACTTCTTCAGATTCCTCTCCTATCGGAGGTTGGAAATCATCATAGCAATTTCAACTTATTCGCCACTTTCCTGAATAGATCTGTCGGACTTGTAACACTATTTTGAAAACTCAGTGGAGATTAGGGATGAGAGGTTGAGTAGATCTCGGGCGCCACCTAAGTGTAGACGGATAACAAGTTGTCTTTTAATATGTTTATTAACCAACAGACCTTCATATATACAAAATTAAATAAAATAATATCCTGAAAATAATTATATACACAACGAAATAAAATATACCACAATTTATATCTACAACCACCAATGGTTTTCAATACGGCGGTACAGCGGCGACTTGACGGTTTCAGCGGTGATCCGGTGGTTACGGTTCGTGTAGGAAACTCACCGCTTCGTACACTTACCGTATAGCGTTCGAAATAGACCTAATCTCAGCTACTAGGTCTTCAGAATCCCGCGGCAGCCACAGAACTCTGTCTAGGAGATTTATTTAAATTTTCCTCCTATTCCAAGTTTAAATTCCAAAATGGAACTTTATGGCTTGTGCTCCTGTGCTGGATCTTGTGAAAAGTGGTTCCACAAGATTTTTTCTTTGCTCCTCTAGAGAACTTGTCTAGGAGACGAGTGCATACCGTTTATATAGGAAAAGGGGTTGATAAAAAAAAACGCGGGTGGAATCGGTGTTGGGAAGTGGAAATTATGTTGTGAAGTTTGGCAAATTCGGGTGTAAATTGGGTAATCTATGATAAAGAGGGAAAAGGAAAATACACAATCTATGACAGGAAAAGGTGTACAGGGTTGCATAGGATACGGCACGTTACGTTACAGGCTATATTACTTATCTCCCCTGTCTTGTTCATAGGATTGCTAGTAAATTGTTTCATTCCGCGATCATTATTATATTATCTCTAAAATAATCTATCTAGGGTTAGGTTAGTCTGTCCTATCTAAATGTTTTAGGTTAGGTTGGTTCTCAATTAGTCAGGTTAGGTTAGTTACTTGGGTTGGTTAGTAAAATTGTTCAATTTGAAGCTTTAAGCGAGTGTTTCCCGCAAATTTTCAGGATTTTCTAAACACAAAATTTTATTTCATATGCCACTGGTATAAAACACTGATTTATTATTATATTATCTCTAATATAATCTAGCTAAGGTTAGGTTAGTCTGTTGTATAACCTAACAATAGCTAAATTTATAAAATTAGGTTGTCATATGAATTTTACATTGAAAACTACACAAATAACAATTTACCTATATATTTGTATATCTTATAGTTATTGAGAAAACGACGTATGTTAAAATAGCTCACAATTAAAAAACACCCGATATCACCCAAATTAATCAAGCTAGCTATGATCTGTCAATGCTATTATTATTTTCTCAGAAAAAGAGGTCATGATGTGTATATCAGATTTTGTCTTAACTATTCAGGGGACTGAGATACCCTATAAAAACATCGAATTTGGGTGTATTGGCATATTCAGAAATTTAAAACTAGAAGTATAATCGCACTGATAATTACAACATAAAATTACCCCTTATCGAAAGCATAATTAAAGAAAATCATTCTTATATCATTACTAATAAAATAAAAATGATCCAACATAAATGATCAATAAAAATAATCATATTCAATTAACTTTTACATACTCCTGAAACCTGTGACATTCTTGGAACAAATTCTTCTCTATCTTCTTCACGAAACCATAATTTTCACCCCCATATGTAACATCTACTTTAAAAAACTGCCCACTCAACATAAACGGAAACCACTTAGGCGCATCCGGCCACATATTCGCATAGGGCATGCACTTACTATCGAACCATTTAATCGGTGACATCTCCTCGCTTTCCACAATATTCCCCCGAAAATCAAACGAGGTGAAAATGTGAACAATTTCCTCAGTCGGTTTATCCTCTTCGAAATAAGTTACGACGCCGACGTGCTTCAGGTTTGCTTCCAAATTACTCTCTTCTTTGAGTTCTCAGGCGGCGCCTTCGGAGATGGTCTAATTTTTGTCAATTTTGCCTCCAAAACCATTCCAGAGCCCCACGCCTAGGCCTCTGGTTTTGTAGCCCAAGAGGATTTCATTGTCTCAGCGTATAAAGATTAATGTGTACAAACGTCTGAGCGACATGTCTTGATGTTTAGACGTGGAATTTTCGGGCGTTTCACGGTTTGATATCATTAATTAAATTATTAATCGATGATTCACAGTGTCAAAAGGTATATCTTGCAAAAAACAAGTATAAGTTTTAAATTACGTTGAGTTGGTTGAACAACAGTGTTTAGCTTTAAATTCACTAAAGTTTGGTTTTAAAATTGTAAAAACGTGTTTCTGAAAACTTACAGACGAAGTTATTTTGAATGAAAATCTATACTTTAGCGGTGTAAACAAACATTAAACAAATTGTATTAACACAGCTGCTGACAGAATTAATACACCAACTGTGATCATAGACCAGTGTTGCCAGATTTTTTTTTAAATTCATTATGGCACATGAAGTGAAACTTCGAGCCTAGAAGAGTATGAAAATTTGAATTGGTTGCTCCGTTTTGCTACAGAACCAGTCCAAGTTTTCAACCGTTTCTAAACTAGAAATTTTACTTCATGCTTAATTAAAGAGTGGAAACACTTGTTAGAAGCTTAAAATTGAACGCTTTTATAAAAACAACAAATCTTTAAAATTCACAACTAATTGTAGGTTAAGTTGGTTCTCAATTATTTAGGTTAGGTTAGTTAACTGGGTTGGTTTATAACATTTTTCAATTTGAAGCGCTAACCGAGTATTTCCACTCCCAGATTAAGCATGAAGTAAAATTTCAAATCTACAATAGCCTGAAAATTTGGTTTGGTCGCCTAGCGAAGCGGGGTTAGGTTAGTCTGTCGTATAACCCAACAATAGCTAGATTTGTAAAATTAGGTTGTTATATGTAAATGTTTTAGGTTAGGTTGGTTCTGAATTAGTCAGGTTAGGTTAGTTACTTGGGTTGGTTAGTAAAATTGTTTAATTTGAAGCTTTAAGCGAGTGTTTTCCACTCCCAGATTAAGCATGAAGTAAAATTTCGAGTTTAGAAAAGCCTGAAAATTTGGTTTGGTTGCGTAGCGCGAAGCGCGGAGCGACCAAACCAAATTTTCAGGCTTTTCTAAACTCGAAATTTTACTTCATGCGCCACCGGTATAAAACACTGATTTAGGGCGAAGTTCGGAAAATACTACGTAGGTTAAGTCAGTTTATGATTCATGCCTTCTTAATAGTATTGCTAGTAAATTGTTTCATTCCGTGATCATTATTATATTATCTCTAAAATAATCTACCTAGGGTTAGGTTAGTCTGTCGTATAACTTAACAATAACTAGATTTGTAAAATTGAGTTATCACATGTAAATGTATTAGGTTAGGTTGGTTTCCAATTAGTCAGGTTAGGTTAGTTACTTGGGTTGGTTTGTACAATTGTTCAATTTGAAGCCTTAAGCGAGTGTTTTCCACTCCCAGGTTAAGCATGAAGTAAAATTTCGAGTTTAGAAAAGCCCCGTGAAAATTTGTCGAGGGTCGCGCAGCGACCCGAGACAAATTTTCTGGGCTTTTCTAAACTCGAAATTTTACTTCATGCGCCACCGGTATAAAACACTGATTTAGGGCGAAGTTCAGAAAATACTGCGGGGGTTAAGTCAGTTTATGATTCATGCCTTCTTCATAGGATTGCTAGTAAATTGTTTCGTTTCGTTATCATTATTATATCATCTCTAAAATAATCTAGCTAGGGTTATGTTAATCTGTCGTATAACTTAACAATAACTAGATTTACAAAATTGGGTTGTCACATGTAAATGTTTTAGGTTAGGTTGGTTTCCAATTACTTGGGTTGGTTTGTACAATTGTTCAATTTGAAGCCTTAAGCGAGTGTTTTCCACTCCCAGGGTAAGCATGAAGTAAAATTTCGAGTTTAGAAAAGCCTGAAAATTTGGATTTGCCGGGCGGAGCGAAGCGAGCCCGGCAAATCCAAATTTTCAGGCTTTTCTAAACTCGAAATTTTACTTCATGCGCCACCGGTACAAAACACTGATTTAATGTAAAGTTTAACGGTGTGTTTTAAACTTCGTAATATATCAGTGTTTTGTACCGGTGGCGCATGAAGTAAAATTTCGAGTTTAGAAAAGCCTGAAAATTTGGTTTGGCCGCTCCGCGCTTTGCGCTACGCGACCAAACCAAATTTTCAGGCTTTTCTAAACTCGAAATTTTACTTCATGCGCCACCGGTATAAAACAGTTTGGAATATACTACGTAGGTTAAGTTAGTTTATTATTCATAGGATTGCTAGTAAATTGTTTCATTCCATGATCATTATTATATTATCGCAAAAATAATCTACCTAGGGTTAGGTTAGTCTGTCGTATAACCTAACAATAGCTAGATTTGTAAAATTAGGTTGTCATATGTCAATATTTTAGGTTAGGTTGGTTCTCAATTAGTCAGATTAGGTTAGTTACTTGGGTTGGTTAGTAAAATTGTTTATGATTTATGCTGCAAGGGATAGCTAAAAAAAAATTGGCGTGTAATTTAGATATTCAAACCTTGCCCATCATTAATAAATCTTTACATAAAATGGACTAACGTTTCGCAATCATTATTATATTATGTTTTTTCAATTACATTTATTTGGCTGATTTCTTGTATTTTTTACCCTTCTCTGCCGTTTAACACGTTGATTGCCATGCGGCATTCACTTGTGCCGGAGTTAAATTAACGTACAGGCCCTGCGGCATGTACCTTGTGCCACACCCAGAAATAACTTTTAAAGCATCGTGCTGCCTGTGCCGCGGAACTAGTATAACTATATAGACATATAAACTAGGCAGCCTGTATGTTTAAAAATGTTTATGTCCCTTCAAATGTTTGCTTTATTATTCTGTATAATTGGAACATAAACTTAAGCAGCGACCTGAGGTAATATAAAGGTGGCGATCAACGTGTTGAAGTTTCCAAAAATTACAGTCGAATTTATTTTTCAGGTCCGTGTTTCCCCGATAAGTTGGGAACAGGCGGATCCGTTTGCCTCACTCCGAAACGTCGGAGGGGACCCAACGATCCTCCTGCTCTGCATAGCCGTGTTTCTCTCGTACCTGCCCGAGGCGGGCCAGTACAGCTGCATCTTCGTCTACCTGAAGCTCGTCATCGGCTGGAGCGCCCCCATGGTGGCCGTCTTCGTCGGCCTGGTGGGCCTCCTCGCAGTCCTGGCCCAGCTCTGCCTCGGCGCCCTGATGAAAAACCTCGGTTGCAAGCACACCATAATGCTCGGGCTGCTCTTCGAGATGCTGCAGCTGCTCTGGTACGGGTTCGGAACGACGACGTGGATGATGTGGGGGGCCGGGATGCTCGCCAGCATGAGCTCCATCACCTATCCGGCCATATCGGCGTTCGTTTCGATCCACAGCACCCCGGACCGGCAGGGCGTCGTGCAGGGGATGGTGACGGGCATGCGGGGGCTGTGCAACGGCCTGGGGCCCGCCATGTTCGGGTTTATTTTTTACATGTTCCACGTGGACTTGACGGTGGGCGGAGAGGACGGGATGGAGGCCACCCACTCGACGGCCGAAATACACAAATTCGACAACTACACACAGGTAAGTTACGTTTTAAGCGCAGATTATGGGCACCAGTTTTCGAAATTCCGAAAATTATGCAACTTATTAACATTTCAAAATATCTATTAAAATAAGATTAGGGGGGCGACACCGTAATGTAAATTGTACCCACCTAAAATCAACTCTGGATCCACCTGAAATCGACTCACGACCCACCTAAAATTGACTCACAACCAACCTAAAATTGACTCACGATCCACCTAAAATTGACTCACTGCCTACTAGTGAGTCGAAATCAATTTAATTTCAAATTTGAAATTTCAATGATAAATTAACTTATATAAAACAAACAAAAAACTGTTGTTCATAATCTGCAATCGTTCTTGTGTTTGTGAACTGGGCGGAATATTCTGTGATGGGTGATGGTAGGATTACAACATGTTGCAGCTGGTGCCGGGCCCGCCGTTCGTCTTCGGCGCCTTCCTGGTGGTGTGCGCCCTCATAGTGGCCTCGTTCATCCCCACCAAGACCCAGACGGACACGGGCATCCCGCTCGACACCCACTACGAGATGGAGAGGGGCCACCACAAGGTCTCCTCGCCCCTGTCACCGCTGATCCCCAACAACAGGGACTGTGCTGCCGTCCTCTAGAGTCAACAATAATAATAATAATAGACCTGCCCGTGAAATAATTAAAAACAAAAAAACACAAGCTGTATAGAAAAAAAAAGGGTGAATGCGTTTGTGCGAGAATGAGAATGACTGGAGATTGATTCCTTAATTAGCAATCGAGTGTGCGAGCGAGTGAAGTGCATGCCGGTTGAATTAGGTGCGCGCGCGCGTTTTCTTTTTTGTATTTTTTTTATATTTTTAATTTATTTAGGTTTCCTTTTTTTTTTCGACTACACTCAGAGAATTTTAAGCCGTCGCCGTGTTGATTAGTTCTTATGTACAAACTAGAATTAAAAAGAAAATTAACACTAAATAAACATTTGCTTTCCCTTTCGTAAATACAAAAAAAAACAATAGAGTTAGATAAACATCGTTTACTTAATTTACAGCCTGCGCCACTCATTTTATATTAGAAATTTGATTAAATTTTTTGTTGTATCGTATGTTCAATTAAAAAAAATCTCTAGAGTGCCATGGAAAATATTCTAGGTTGGCCACTCTGAAAATCTTCTTCTTCTGCTATCCCTTGTTGCCCCTTAGGGCGTCGGGTCACTCTGAAAATATACATTAAATTTATCGTATGTTCAATAAATTAAAACCTCTAGAGTGCCATGGAATTAATTGTAGGTTGGCAATTCTGGACTTATACATTATAATTATTATGTCTGACGTTTTATATGACAATTCCTAAAGCGTGTAGCCAACTTAAATTAAAAAAAAAGATTAAATCATGGCTCTCTAGAGGTTTTTTTTTATTGAACATACAGAGAGTTTTATGTAACACCGAACATTTTCATAACGAGAATTTTTCTTTTAAGTATACATAAGAATACGTTGTACATTTGCCGACGCTCGGTTTGTTAAAAGAATTTAATTTGAAGCTTTAAGCGAGTGTTTTCCACTCCCAGGCTAAGCATGAAGTAAAATTTCGAGTTTAGAAAAGCCTGAAAATTTGGATTTGCCGGGCGGAGCGAAGCGAGCCCGGCAAATCCAAATTTTCAGGCTTTTCTAAACTCGAAATTTTACTTCATGCGCCACCGGTACAAAACACTGATTTAGGGTGAAGTTCAAACATACTGCTTAGGTTAAGTTAGTTTATGATTCGTGCAAGAGATTAATAAAAAAAAAAAAAAAAGATCGTATACTCGAGAAATCCAAATCTTGCCCATCACTAAAAAATTTTGTCATGACACCTATAATCGATTCGCCAACCTAAAATCGACCCGCCCACCTCAAATTGACTCACGACCCACCAGGTTAAGTTAGTTTATGATTCGTGCAAGAGATTAATAAAAAAAAAAAAACGTGTACTCGACAAATCCAAATCTTGCCCATTACTAAAAAATCTTGTCATGACACCTAAAATCGACTAGCCCACCTAAAATCGACTTGCCCACCTCAAATTGACTCACGACCCACCGGGTTAAGTTAGTTTATGATTCGTGCAAGAGATTAATAAAAGAAAAGAAAAAGACCGTATACTCAAGAAATCCAAATCTTGCCCATCACTAAAAAATCTTGTCATGACACCTAAAATCGACTCGCCCACCTAAAATCGACACACCCACCTCAAATTGACGACCCACCTGAAATTGAGGTATTCTTTATTGAACATACGATACAAAGGAAAAGTACGGATCGTTTGCATTTTACGTGTAAAGTTTTCGTAATTCTATATATTATGGGAAAGCATTGTTTAACCCTAGAGTACACGCACTTTTGGGTAAAATCAACCCATGCACGTGTTTTCCAGGGTTAACAAGTATTAAAAGATTACACGTGTTCCTGGGTACAGGTGTATTACTCAAATTAGGCACTTGCGCGGTAGAACAGCATTTCCCGAACATAGGCAAGACAATCCTGAACACGTTGGGCCGTAAATGTACCATTCGGCACTGGCTCTCGCATAGATAACACTGTTGAAATCCCGAAGGGTCCTCGTCCATTCGGCGCTGGCTCTCGCAGAGATAACACCATTGAAATCCCGAAGGGTCCTCGTCCGATGCACCACCTAGCATGTGTGTGCGAGTTCCTTTCTTTCAAATAAATGTGCGCCCAACGTAGTCAGGTTCCTCTTTCTCATTTACCTTTACCGTAGTAACCACTCTAATTATAATCCACTTTTACAATGTGAAACAGTAAGTGTCAATTTTTTATTGAATAGAGCTGTATAGATGTATTACCAAAATTAGACACTTGCGCGGTAGTACAGCATTTCCCGAGCATAGGCAAGACAATCCTGAACACGTTGGGCCGTAAATGTACCATTGGGCGCTGGCTCTCTCAGAGATAACACTGTTGAAATCCCGAAGGGTCCTCGTCCATTCGGCGCTGGCTCTCGCAGAGATAACACCATTGAAACCCGGAAGGGTCCTCGTCCGATGCACCACCTAGCATGTGTGTACGAGTTCCTTTCTTTCAAATGAATGTGCGCCCAACGTAGTCAGGTTCCTCTTTCTCATTTACCTTTACCATAGTAACCACTTTAATTATAATCCACTTTTACAATTTTTATATAAGGTTGATAGAATAAAACACTTGGTTTTTGTTTCATAAATTCAATTGTGAAACAAAAACCAAGTGTTTTATTCTATCAACCTTATATAAAAAGTGTAAAGATGTTTCACCAAGTGTTAGATGAGTCAACAATCAAAAGTTCACTTTTACAATGCGAAACAGTAAGTGTAAATTTTTTATTGAATAGAGCTGTATAGATGTATTACCAAAATTAGACACTTACGCGGTAGCACAGCATTTCCCGAACATAGGCAAGACAATCCTGAACACGTTGGGCCGTAAATGTACCATTCGGCGCTGGCTCTCGCAGAGATAACACTGTTGAAATCCCGAAGGGTCCTCCTCCATTCGGCTCTCGCAGAGATAACACCATTGAAACCCCGAAGGGTCCTCGTCCGATGCACTACTTGGCAATCTTTCCCGTTGTGGTGTAAACAAGCAACGCTGCTGTTATCCAAAAGAATCTTCTAGTCCGAGGGCCCATCCTTCTGCTAGAGCTTCTTTAACAGCTCGAAGATGAGAGCGAAGTGGCGTAAAAAGCGTATGCGTAGGCTAAAGCGTAAGCGCAGGAAGAGGGAGGGTGAACGCAGTGCCTCCAAAATTTCATGAAGATTTGAGTTTTTCTTAAAAATATTTGAAAAACCTTGTTTGCTAATAAATGACAAGAATAAAAAAAAAATTTTAAAAAAAAGTGCGTGCGAGTTCCTTTCTTCCAAATTAATGTGCGCCCAACGTAGTCAGGCTCCACTTTCTCATTTATTGAGCAGCGGAAATACACGGACGGCGCTCGTTCTGCGCATGAGAGTGCCTAATTTGAAAAATGTCACCAACAGATGCACGTGTTTCTAGTGTTAGCAAGTATTACAAACCTTGTTTCCCAAAATTATTTATGTTGAGGGAATGCAAATAACTAATTTACTAAGGATAAAAAATTTAGGTTACGTATTATCGATTAAATTAATTGCATTTAGGCGTGTGAAGCAAGTTTTTTGCACCCTCTTTCTCCGTATAATTATTGTTATTTTTTGTGTAAGAGAAAGAGGTTTGCGTGCGTCGACAGGTAGTTTTGCTAAAAGAAAAAACAAACAAAAACAAAATGTTTTGCACCCTCTCTCTTTCTCTATATAATTATTCTTATTTTTTTTGTGTGAGAGAAAGAGGTTTGCGTGCATCAACAGGTAGTTTTGCTATAAGAAAAAACAAACAAAAACAAAATGTTTTGCACCCTCTCTCTTTCTCTGTATAATTATTATTATTTTTTTTTGTGAGAGAAAGAGGTTTGCGTGCGTCGACAGGTAGTTTTGCTAAAAGAAAAACAAACAGAAAAAAAAAAACACACGTCTCTATCGTATTACTATGTAAGTGTGAATGTGATAAACTGAGGCCAGTCCGAGTCTGCCCGAGAGAGATTATCAGAAACGTTTCCGTTGATTCCCGATTTAACAGTATATTTTTTTTAATAAAAAAAAAAAGAGAGAAAATCGTTTGGTTAAAAAAAAAAATAATGATGATACAAGTAAATGTGATGTTCTACACTAAACTAACGCCCCCCCAACACACACACACACAAAACTCACTTGATGCAAAAGCAGGCTAACAATATATATGTACGGGATGAGTTTTACATACACGCAAATGATGTTTCTTTTTTTTTGTAATAATATTTGTAAAAAAACGAAATATCGAGGGTTGAGTATTTTTAAGCAGCTATATTCGGTTTAAAAGTGAAATTCATTAAGTGCACTGTAAATGATTCAGCCTGTCGCATCGCTGTTACTTAACGGGCACTATTACGCTTTGTACAGTGTTGCCAAATTTTAAAATAGCAAGTTGCGTTTAAAAACAACAAAATATCAGTTTAAATCAGTCTGTAAATCGACAATTTATTGTAAGTTACATATTTTTACATTTCGTAACACATTTAAAGTGTCAATAACCTTAAAATTCTGCTATAATTGGTTTACAAGTGAAATTTATTAAAATAAAATGTTTCGTTGTTAGTTACGTGAAGATGATTTTAATAAAATAAAACACGTTAGTAATCCTTTTTCTTCACTGGTTTATTTAGATCGCTAAATGTACATTTCGTTCACCATGTGAACATTTTCAATAGCTGTACTAAACTAAATTTACAAACAAAAGTGCGGCATATATATACAGATTTAAGCTAATTATTTGTTATTGACAATGGCGGTAAATACAGGTAGTTTAGGTTAATCTAAACTACCTGTATATTTGTCAATAACAAATAATTAGCTTAAATCTGTATATATATGCCGCACTTTTGTTTGTAAATTTAGTTTAGTACAGCTATTGAAAATGTTCACATGGTGAACGAAATGTACATTTAGCGATCTAAATAAACCAGTGAAGAAAAAGGATTACTAACGTGTTTTATTTTATTGAAATTTATTAAGTGCATAGCGATTGATTAGCAGTTAATGATTCAGCCAAATAGCAAATACCATTTGAAAATCACTCAAATCAGTCTGTAAAATGAACTCCATTGACTGAATAAATAAATAAATTGACAATTTATTGTTCGTAAGCTAGTACCACTCACATTTTTGACATTTCGTGACACATTTAATTATAATCATAATCATTTCTTTATTTCCAATAGAATTACATATAATTCGAGGGTGGGTCAAGTAAAATAGAATTAAAATGGTATGAAATAAACATAATATAAGCGATTAATGAATTTCAATTTTGAACCGAAGGTGTGATCACTTTCTTTTTTTTCGAGAGTGAAAAATTGATGTTATAAAGGGGACGAGTATTTCATTGCATTGCGTTTGTTTGTTTGTAACGACATCATCGTCGCCCCGGAAGCCGGGCGTATGTTGCACCCAAGTAGCCGCCACTTAACTACTACTAATATAAACAAAACAAAAATATGCACATCTCGTTTCAAATCGTAAATTTACACAATTATTTAATTGATGAGGCGGATACATGATGAAACTCCATAATACTATTTGAAATAAAACAACGCAGTTGGGAGGGTTTCACTTTTATTGTTGAACACTGCGTACAAAATATCAGTTTAAATCAGTCTGTAAATCGACAATTTATTGTAAGTTACATTTTTTTACATTTCGTGACACATTTAAAGTAGCTGTGTTCAACAATAAAAGTGAAACCCTCCCAACTGCGTTGTTTTATTTCAAATAGTATTATGGAGTTTTATTTCAAATATTTACACAATTATTAAAAATACACTTTTCTGTGTTGAAGAAAAAAACTTACAGGGTGTTTCAAAATGGCTTGAACTGACACGTTCCACGAATTTCGTGTGAAATATAATCTGATGCGTTCATTAGTTTAGATAGAGCTTGCCGGTAGTTCGTAATATGGCAGCCAGGCGGCGGGAAATTGACGTTTTGAAATGTCCTGTTTTGAGTATACAGAAATTAGTTACAGACAATTCAGGAATATAAATTACTAAACTTCGTAACGGGGAAATCGACCACTAGGTTAGGTTAGGTTTCAATGGTAGGAGTTAGATCGCTCACTTATGCCCAAAGGGCCCCTCGTGATACCATAAGGGTGAAAAGGAGTCAGATCTCCCCTCCCTCCCCACCTATACAAACCAATCCAAGCACCTAATGAACCCGACCAGATTTCTCACATCTAGAGGTGTGAGGTCTGTTAGCCCACTCCTGTAGTGCATACCAAGGTACTCGATCCTTTTCCCTTCAGGAGCAGGACATTCTCCCAGATAATGGAGGACCGTCTCTTCCTCCTCCACATCCAGGCATCCTTTGCAAAAGTCGTTGTGCTCAAGACCCATCTTTTGTGCATGTCTGCCTAGGAGGCAGTGGCCCGTGAGGATGCCTGCCGCCTTCTTTATGTTAATAATCAACCACTAATGACAGGCTAATTATTTATTGCAATTAGCTCATCATTAGTAGTCGATTCCCTGTTACGAAGTTTAGTGTTTATCCAACAAGTGTACAACCGTTACTTCCCTCCGTGTTTTATAGAAAATAAACTATATCAATGGTAGGAGTTAGATTACTCACTTATGCCCAAAGGGCCCCTCGTGATACCTAAGGGTGAAAAGAAGTCTGATCTTCCCTCCCTCCCCATCTATACAAACCAATCTAAGCACCTAATGAACCCGATCAAATTTCTCACATCTAGAGGTGTGAGGTCCGTTAGTCCACTCGCGTAATGCACTTAGGTATGCATTACGCGAGTGGACTAACGGACCTCACACCTCTAGATGTGAGAAATCTGATCGGGTTCATTAGGTGCTTGGATTGGTTTGTATAGGTGGGGAGGGAGGGAAGATCAGACTTCTTTTCACCCTTAGGTGATACTTGATCCTTTTCCCTTCAAGAGTAGGGCATTATCCCAGATAATGAGAACCGTCTCTTCCTCCTCCACATCCAGGCATCCTCTGCAAAAGTCGTGCTCAAGACCCATCTTTTATGCATGTCTGCCTAGGAGGCAGTGGCCCGTGAGGACGCCTTCTTTATGTCGATAATCGACCACTAATGATAGGCTAATTATTTATTGCAATTAGCCCATCATTAGTGGTCGATTTCCCTGTTACGAAATTTAGTGTTTATCCAACAAGTGTACGACCGTTACTTCCCTCCGTGGTTTATAGAAAATAAACTATACTGTCGAAAGTTAATCACAGTGGGGTAGTTAGAGCTGAGTGGGTCCTTAAGCAGAAAATTGGAGAGCCTTGAAAAATATTAGCCCCTGATCATGGGCGTACCACTTGCCTTCCCCTCACAATCAGCCATTGATCATGGGTGTACCATTTGTCCGCACCAATCAGCCTCTGCTAGCTACGCCCATGCCTCTGATCGGAGTTGTCTATGAGGAAGAAAGGTTACGTCTTCCTCTTCTTTCTCACGACTAACTTTTAAACGAACAATTAAAGTGCATTTAGTTTGAGTTACGTGAAGAGATGAACATAATTAAACCTAATAAAACACTAACACTTTCTTCAATAAAAACATTTATCACTTGGCCAATGTGCGAATAGAAAAGTGGTCACTTGTGAAAGAGTTTTTGGAGGTTGGTGCTTTGCTATTGGGTTGTCAGTTTTTTGTTCCGTGTCAAAGAAACAAGTGGATCTTTTACACATCACAAGTGGGTGATGTGTGAAAGAACCTGATCATGGGCGTACCACTTGCCCTCCCCTCACAATCAGCCATTGATCATAGGTGTACCATTTGTCCGCACCAATCAGCCTCTGATCATGGGTGTACTAGTTGCCCTCCTCCCAAAATCAGTCCCTGATCGTCGACGTACCATTTGCCAAGTGGTACACCAATGATCAAGGGCTGAATCTGTGGTGAGCCACAAAATCAGCCCTTGATCATTAGTATACTACTTGCTCCCCCCTCCCTTATCCTAAAATCAGCCCCTGATCATAGGCTACCACTTACTCCCCCTAGAATCAGCTTCCGATCAATAGCCTGATCGCCAGACACCAACTAATCCTATATTTTTTACTTTTCCCGTGAAAATAATTGATATGACGTACATTTTTAACTGAAGTTGGCATATATTTTTACTCAGCCCCTGATCATTGGTGTACCACTCGTCCCCCCATCCTAAAATCACCCGCTGATTATGGGCATACCACTTGCCTCTTCTCCAAAATCAGCCGAGACAAATTTTCTGGGCTTTTCTAAACTCGAAATTTTACTTCATGCGCCACGCGTATAAAACACTATAATATTATCAAATTTATGTATATTTGAACTTCACTTAAAATCTGTGTTTTATGCACGTGGCGCATGAAATAAAATTTCGAGTTTAGAAAAGCCCCGTGAAAATTTGTCTCGGGTCGCTGCGCGACCCTCGACAAATTTTCTACGCGGGGCTTTTCTAAACTCGAAATTTTACTTCATGCTTAGTCTGGGAGTGGAAAACACTTGTTTAAAGCTTCAAATTGAACTTTCAAAAATAACGGAATATCCGCATTTGTTGTATCAATTCCATGGTATGTCATTATTTTTATAAAATCACATTACTTTTTCTTAATTATTTTAGCTATAAATTTTCTGACATTCGTTGATTTTTAAAAGAGTTCAATTTGAAGCTTTAAACGAGTGTTTTCCACTCCCAGACTAAGCATGAAGTAAAATTTCGAGTTTAGAAAAGCCCCGTGAAAATTTGTCGAGGGTCGCGCAGCGACCCGAAACAAATTTTCTGGGCTTTTCTAAACTCGAAATTTTACTTCATGCGCCACGCGTATAAAACTCAGATTTTAAGTAAAGTTCGAATATACAAAAATTTATAATATTATAGTGTTTTATACGCGTGGCGCATGAAGTAAAATTTCGAGTTTAGAAAAGCCCAGAAAATTTGTCTCGGGTCGCTGCGCGACCCTCGACAAATTTTCACGGGGCTTTTCTAAACTCGAAATTTTACTTCATGCTTAGTCTGGGAGTGGAAAACACTTGTTTAAAGCTTTAAACTAAACTTAAAAAACAGGAATATCGGCAATTGTTGTATCAATTCTATAGTATGTCATTATTTTTATAAAATTACATTACTTTTTCTTAATTATTTTAGCTATAAATTTTCTGACATTCGTTGATTTTTAAAAGAGTTCAATGTAAAGCTTTTAACGAGGGTTTTTCACTCCCAGACTACGCATGAAGTAAAATTTCGAGTTTAGAAAAGCCCCGTGAAAATTTGTCGAGGGTCGCGCAGCGACCCGAGACAAATTTTCTGGGCTTTTCTAAACTCGAAATTTTACTTCATGCGCCACGCGTATAAAACTCAGATTTTAGGTAAAGTTCGAATATACATAAATTTGACAATATTATAGTGTTTTATACGCGTGGCGCATGAAGTAAAATTTCGAGTTTAGAAAAGCCCAGAAAATTTGTCTCGGGTCGCTGCGCGACCCTCGACAAATTTTCACAGGGCTTTTCTAAACTCGAAATTTTACTTCATGCTTAGTCTGGGAGTGGAAAACACTTGTTTAAAGCTTTAAACTAAACTTAAAAAAAACAGGGAATATCGGCAATTGTATCAATTCTATAGTATGTCATTATTTTTATAAAATTACATTACTTTTTCTTAATTATTTTAGCTGTAAATTTTCTGACATTCGTTGATTTTTAAAAGAGTTCAATTTGAAGCTTTAAACGAGTGTTTTCCACTCCCAGACTAAGCATGAAGTAAAATGATCATAGGCGTACCATTTGTTCCCCCGAATCAGCTCCTGATCATCGGTGTACCATTTGCCCCCCCCCATCACAAAATTAGCCCTTGATCGTTGGCGTATCACTTGCCCCCTCATCATAAAATCAGCACCTATTCTTGGCTGAACCACTTGCCCCCCAGAATCAGCTTCCGATCAATTACCCGATCGCCGGACACCAAGTAATCGTATATTTTTTACTTTTCACGTGAAAATAATTGATATGACATACATTTTTAACTAAAGTTGGCATATATTTTTACTCTTTCCCACCCCTGGACACAATATTTTGTCTTTTGACCCCCTCCCACCACCCCCTACTGATTTAAATCCTGGCTACGCCCATGCCTCTGATCGGAGTTGTCTATGAGAAAGAAGGGTTACGTCTTCCTCTTCTTTCCCACGACTAACTTTTAAACGAACAATTATAGTGCATTTGTTTTGAGTTACGTGAAGAGATGAACATAATTAAACCTAATAAAACACTAACACTTTCTTCAATAAAAACATTTATTTAAGCCGGTTGCACTCATTGGCCACACTATATGACAAGCCTCACTTGGCCAATGTGTGAATGGAAAAGTTGTCACTTGTGAAAGAGTTTTTGGAGGTTGGTGCTTTGCTATTGGGTTGTCGGTTTTTTGTTCCGTGTCAAAGAAACAAGTAATTCTGTAATTAACCAATAGCAAGCGACAAGTAGGTGGTTGTTAAGCCAATATGTGGATCTTTCACACATCACAAGTGGGTGATGTGTGAAAGAACAGCAAATGTTAGAACAAACATTGGCCTGGCCATGTGGGCCAATGTGTGGAGCCAGCTTTATGCTAAATGTACATTTCGAGCAGGCATAACAAACTATTGATAATGTACAGTTACGAGAGAAATAAACTAGCACAGCTAAATATTTGGCTATGTGAACAGGACTCACTTTGATTTTTCAACTCGTCAATCAAATTCACAAATCTGCGGAAATGTTAAACGAACTTTAATTAACGTCGACATGCCTCAACTGACTGAAACGCAAAAAGCGATAATAAACACCCGTTTAGAGACATTGCTGATAAGTGCATGTCAACAAAAGCACAGCCTGTTAATGGAAAAGTTGTCACTTGTGAAAGAGTTTTTGGAGGTTGGTGCTTTGCCACTGGGTTGTCTCTTTTTTGTTCCATATCAAAGTAACAAGTGACAAGTAGGTGGTTGTCAAGCCAATATGTGGATCTTTCACGCATCACAAGTGGGTGATGTGTGAAAGAACAGCAAATGTTGGCCTGGCCATGTGGGCCAATGTGTGGAGCCAGCTTTATGCTAAATGTACATTTCGAGCAGACGTAACAAACTATTGATAATGTACAGTTACGAGAGAAAAAAACTAGCACAGCTACATATTTGGCTATGTGAACAGGACTCAACTCGTCAATCAAATTCACAAATCTGCGGAAATGTTAAACGAACTTTAATTAACGTCTCACTGTGGAGGCTTCTACTTCGTTATACATCATTATTTACACAAATAAGACAATTAACTTTGTTTGTATAACTGAGGATTTTATTGTGCCTATAGTTTCGACAACTTTAACTTGTCATTATCAAACATAAAGTTTATGTTTATGTTTGATAATGACAAGTTAAAATTGTCGAAACTATAGTCACAGTAAAATCCTCAGTTATACAAAGTTAATTGTCATATTTGTTTAATTAACGTCGACATGCCTCAACTGACTGAATCGCAAAAAGCGATAATAAACACCCGTTTAGAGATAAGTGCATGTCAAAAACGCACAGTCTTGTTGGCCGAGAAAAAAAAATGTTAACCTGTACATGACAAGTTTGTTTCACAAGAAAAAAGTTACAATATTTTAGAAGTGGCTAAGGCTCTCTGCTGTACTAGTTTTTTTCTCTCGCAACTATACATTTCTAGCATAAATAAATGTTTTTAGTGAAGAAAGTGTTATAACTGTATTGTTTCGAGTTTACGTAATGTGTTAATCACAAATAGAAAGACTGTTATTCCTTACTTCACTTTTTATTTTTATGTTAGATGTACATTTCGAGATACAAGGTGCTCATTATCAATAACAAACAGTTTGTTATTGATAATGAGCACCTTGTGTCTCGAAATGTACAACTAACATAAAAATAAAAAGTGAAGTAAGGAAGAAAGTGTTAGTGTTTTATTAAGTTAAAAAACATTTATTGCTCTCGCAGTTTTTTTTTTTATATAAATTTGAAACGGGATGTGAATATTTTATACCCTCCCTATAATACGCATGTGATTAGTAGGACGGCGTGTCGATTAAGTCAATATTTATGTGCGTGTGGATGTGTGTGTGAGCACGAGCTACTACGTACTAAGTTTTCAGGTTGTTATTTAAGAAGAAGAAAAAAAAAACAGATAAAGTGATTGACAGTTTTAAGTAAGTGGTGCAATAATTGACTGTTTAGGAGAGGAGAGGGGTTACGACGGGCGGGGTTTTTCTTCTATTGAAAAATGTTGACGATTGTAAGTGTATAGAGAAGAGGGATATATTTTAACTATGTAAACTAAATTAGGAGAATAAACAAATGCGTTTTGTAAGGCCCTTGCTCGTTGTGCCCCTCTCGTTATGTACGGATTTTATTGGACGGTGGTGGATAAACATCTGTTTATAAATTGTTGGTGTATTTAACGAATGATTAAATTGTTGTCAAAAGAAATTACTCGAAAAAAAAAACGAGCATAGAATTATTTTACTTGCAATATTTCTCTTTTATGTAAATAAAACAATTTTAAACACCGTCAAATATATATTGTATACTCGCTACGATTGTTTCGTCACACTGTGACTTCTTTAGGCGAAGAAATTATCATTACTTTGACCAGGGGTCTCCAAACTACGGCCCGAGGGCCACATCCGGTCCGTGGACAGATTTTGTCCGGCCCGCGGAGAACTAGCATACTTGAAAACTCATATTTTTTTATAGCAAATTAAATTTAGTTAACTGAAGTATTCTAATTTTAAAGGCTTATTGTTATGGTTTTGGCCCTCGGAACTTACTGGAGTAATCAGTATGGCCCTAAGGCTGGAAAGTTTGGAGACCCAGGACTTTGACTAAAGAAGTGATGGTGTAACGAAACAATTGTAGCGAGTATACAATATATATTTTAAACTGCTTTTTTTTTATATAAAATTAAAGATGAACTTTCAACAATTATCAGACTCATCGATTAATTTTTTGCAACATTTCTCATGACCAGGTTTCAAAAATTCGGACGCTATACAGGGAATTTTTCTTTCAAGTAAACTTTTAAGCATTTGTTTTTATAAAAACGTTCAATTCGAAGCTTCTACCGAGCGTTTCCAATCCTCGGTTAAGCATGAAGTAAAATTTCGAGTTTAGAAAAACATGGACTGAGTGCGGAGCGAAGTGAGCGCACAAATCCAAATTTTCAGGCTTTTGTAAACTCGAAATTTTACTAACACTCGTTCGAAGTAAATTTCAATCAAACGATTCAGCGGAGGAAATACATGTTCACAAATATAAACAAAAACAGTGCAACATAACCTCTAAATGTAACTAGAGTGAAGTTGGAACACTTGATGAATAATAAAAGTTTTTATCTCATGATATTCGGGCCAATTCTGTAAGCGATATGTTAAATTTAACGTTTATTTTAGTATTTAACTTCACCTTCTAGGTGGATTTAGTATTTGTTATGTGTACTCTGAATGTGAAGTTGAAGAATAACCAATTTACCGACTACGTATTTTACTAATCGGTTAATTTGAACTTTACTTGAAATTAGTGTTTTATACCGGTGGCGCATGAAGTAAAATTTCGAGTTTAGAAAAGCCTGATTTGGCTTGGTCGCTCCGCTGCGCTACGCGCCCAAGCCAAATTCTCAGGCTTTTCTAAACTCGAAATTTTACTTCATGCTTAGTCTGGGATTGGAAACACTCGTTCGAAGTAAATTTCAATCAAACGATTCAGCGGAGATAAACAAAAACAGTGTAACATAACCTCTAAATGTAACTAGAGTAAAGTTGGAATTCATCAAGTGTTCCAATTTCACGAAGTGAACATGAAGTTTTAATAACATGATATTTAGGCTAATTCTGTAAGCGATATGTTAAATTTAACATGTATTTTAGTATTTGACTTCACCTTCTAGGTGGATATGTTATTCTTCAACTTCACATTCTAAAACAAATACTAATATTGGTTATGTATCTCAGAATGTGAAGTTAAAGAATAAAATATCCATTCTATTACAGAATTAGGGACATTGCGTTGAGATAAAAAAATAGCACTTTATGCAACGAGTAGCGATAATAGGCCCATTATAGATTTGGTGTTTGTTATGTCTACTCTGAATGTGAAGTTAAAGAATAACCGACTACGTATTTTACTAATGAGTTGATTTGAACTTTACTTGAAATCTGTGTTTTACACCGGTGGCGCATGAAGTAAAATTTCGAGTTTAGAAAAGCCTGATTTGGCTTGGTCGCTCCGCTGCGCTACGCGCCCAAGCCAAATTTACAGGCTTTTCTAAACTCGAAATTTTACTGCATGCTCAGTCTGGGATTGGAAACACTCGTTCGAAGTAAATTTCAATCAAACGATTCAGCGGAGATAAACAAAAACAGTGTAACATAACCTCTAAATGTAACTAGAGTGAAGTTGGAATTCATCAAGTGTTCCAACTTCACGAAGTGAACATGAAGTTTTAAAATCATAATATTTAGGCTAATTCTGTAAGCGATATGTTAAATTTAACATGTATTTTAGTATTTGACTTCACCTTCTAGATGGATATGTTATTTTTCAACTTCACATTCTGAGATACATAACAAATACTAATATTTGTTATGTATCTCAGAATGTGAAGTTAAAGAATAAAATATCCAATAAATTTAACATTTCTATTACAGAATTAGGGACATTGCGTTGAGATATAAAAATAACACTTTATGCAACGAGTAGCGATAATAGGCCCATTATATGTGAAGTACTAAAAGTAGTATTTACTAGTTCAACATTTTTTTTTTCATATCCATTACTTACCACATAGCAGCTATCTTTCACGCCCACCCAGAGCTATACAGCAACTTACATACCTCATATCATTTTTTTAATATAAATTTAAAAAAAGCAACCAACCTAAAAAATATCAAGTTTTCCAGTAAAAGTTCTTCTGATAAAAAAACAACAACAAAATGTGTCAATCCACCATTGTCCAACTTGTTAATAGATATTATTAGAGAGTTTTAAGACCCTATTAGGCTCCTTAGTAGAATCTATACCTTTTAAAGTTCAAAAAATAAATTGATTGTGAGTTAGGTGAAGATCAAATTAATTTAATGAATAAAGCACTTTTCACTCTTTTATTTGAATTACCAAATGTACATTTCGGACACAAAGTGGCCATTAAAGTGACTATTCAGTGTTAATCCATTGATAATGGTCACTTTGTGTCTGAAATGTACATTTGGTAATTCAAATAAAAGTGTGAAGAAAGGTTATTAGTGCTTTATTCTTTTTTTTTTTTTTTTTTTGATTGATTGAGTTACTTGAAGATAATTATACTTTGATTAAAAAACACTTAGAACCTTTCTTCAATACTTTATTTTGTAACCAATTACAAAATAAAGTATTGAAGAAAGGTTCTAAGTGTTTTTTAATCAAAGTGCTTTATTCGTTAAATTAATTTTCAAGTTCAAGTTGGCACTAAACAAATTCAAGTTGGCAGAATTAAAATCAAGTTGTCACTAATTACATCTTCTTCTTCTTCTGCGTAATTTATGGCCTCGGCTACTAGGCCCTGTTGACCAGTCTCAGTAATTTTTTATAGTTTAATAAATAGTTAAATAAATAGAGTTTCGTTATCCCCGAGGAAAGGAAAGGGATTTACGAGAAATACACATGTGGTTGCAAGGATAGGTTGAAATGAAAGGATTGTCAGGATATAGGTGATTGTAAAGGATAAAAAAGTATTTGTACAACAACCACGTGTGGGTCAAACGCGAGCAGGGATGGAACGCACAACTCACGATCGACGTCCGCTCTGTTCGGGGTCCAGAACGGAACTCACTAATTACATTAAAGTTGCATTTGATTAGTGACAACTTGATTTTGATTATTGCCAACTTGAATTTGTTTAGAGCCAATTTGAACTTGAAAAAATATAGTGTTGTATATTTCTCGTACGTGACGAAATTGCAGCCGCACTTTCCACCACATCAGAAAGTTTGCTTATCGTTCTATGCGCGAAATTTACAACACTAGCAGATTCTTAAAATCCCCGATCTAACTCTGGGGGGAAAGCTTTAATACTCTTCGAAAGTTGTTTAGTCCTTAGTAGAATCATAATACTCTTTGCGCAAAGTGTTAGTTGAAAGATTAAAGATGCTAAGTTGAACGTTATTTATCTCTTTGTAGAATCTTACAACTCACTGTGGAGACAATTTTAAGACTCTGCCAAGTCGAATGTTATTTATTCCTTAGCAGAATCTTAAAACTCTCTGTGGCGCACAGTATTAGTAGAAAGTTTTAAGACTCAGCGAAGTCGAATGTTATTTATTCCTTACAAGAATCTTAAAACTCTCTGCACACAGTAAGCCTAGTTCCATTTAATTAGGCGAGAAATGCGAACATATTTGCATCTTTATCTGTACAACTAATTGAGTGATTTGTGTCGCTTGAATACCGTAACTCACTTTTGATATGTTAAACTTAAACAAATCCCATCTTAGGACTTTCGGTGTTATGAACATATGAGTCGCCTATTTCCAAAAACCCCTAAATTCTCATGAAAATAATGGGTTGAGGGGTTCTTGGAAATTGGCGACTCATATATTTTTGTGTAAAAACCAGTTAAGTCACTTTTTCATGATTTCGAGTTACAGTAGAACCTCGCTATACCGGGCCTCGAGATACCGTGATTCGGATATATCGGGGTCATTTTTCATGTTTCTTTTTTTTTTTAAAGATGTTAATTTTAACAATTGACTGCGTACCGCCCTGATTAGGTAAAACGTTCCGGCGTCATTATTGTATTATATAGTAGGTGGCTACTGCACATACCTGCATTAAGCCTATTATGTTAAGGGGATTAGTAAATACTGGGTCCCTTGAATATATATATACATATATATATATGTATATATACATATATATATATATGTATATATGTATATATACATATACATATATATATATATATATATATATATATATATATATATATATATATATATATATATATATATATATATATATATATATATATATATATATATATATATATATATATATATGTATATATATACATATATACGTATATATATGTATATATACATATATACATATATATATGTATATATACATATATACATATATATATGTATATATGTATATATACATATATATATGTATATTCTTTTTTTTTTTTTTGCCAGGAGGTGAAAATCTTTTATAGACAATGTGTGGGACTCCCGAAAGTCTCGGTATACCCACTAAAAACACCTCCTGTCGCCCACAACCTCCCGCGGGACCGCCGTCAAGCATTACTTCGCGGGAGGGGGACGGCTGGTTTCTCAGCCCGTCAGTAAGGCTATCAGCCCTCCGGCTCTACGCCACAGGCTCTCCTCTCCTCTGCCTTTCCGCCTGGCGGAGCTTCCCAGTGACCACGGCCGCGAAGGTGGACGTCGCGTTCCACGTGGTCTCACTGGCCATCATCTGGTCGACGATGGTTTCTGGTGTCAGGGGCTGCTGGAAGTTCAGCTGCAGGGTCCGACGGTCCTCCTCGAAGCGCGTGCAGCAAAAGAACACGTGCTCCGCATCCTCCGGTGCTGACTGGCAGGTGGGGCACGGGGCCACGTCTTCAAGCCCCAAGCGATGCCTGTAGGCCCTGAACGCACCGTGTCCTGTCAGGAGCTGCGCAAGGTAGTGGTCCACCTCTCCGTGCGCTCTCGCTGACCACGCTGCGATGTTCGGGATGAGGCGATGCGTCCAGCGTCCCCTGGATGACTCGTCCCAAAGCCGCTGCCACTGCTCCTTCGTCGCCGTCCTGGCCTCCTCGACGATGGCGCTTTGGTCGGTGGCCGGGTCCTCGCGCCTGCGACGGTACACCAGCGCCCGTTCCTCCGCCAGTAGCTGGATCGGTGTCATGTCGGTGACTACACACACGGCATCGTACGACACCGTGCGGAATGCTCGGGCCACCCGCAGAGCACTCCTCCGGTAGACCGACGTCATCTGCCGCACGTACGATGGAACCACCGTGGCGGCTGCCCAGGTCGGGGCTGCGTACAGCAACACCGACGTCACGACGCTGGAGAGGAGCTTCCGTCGCGCCTGACTTGGGCCGCCGATGTTCGGCATAAGCCAGTGCAAAGCCGACTGCTCCCGCCTTTGCGCTGACGATCCGGAGGTGCTCCTTGAAACAGAGCCTTGCGTCTACTTGGACTCCCAGATAGCGAAGAGACGGCTGCGAGGGGATGTCGCACCCTCCGACTCTCAGAGTGATGATCTCCCTGGCTTTCCTGGAGGTCACAAGGACTGCTTCCGTCTTGTGCGCGGCAAGCTGCAGGCCGTTCGCTGCGAGCCATCTACGGATCTTCTCGACGGCCTCATTTGCCGTCTCCACGACGTCCTCCCGGTGCTTGGCAACCACCACCACCGCGACGTCGTCTGCAAAACCGATCGTCTTTGTCTCTGTGGGTAGTCGCAGCTCAGAGCACTGAGCCCTGTGGAACTCCACCAGTGATGTCGCGAGACCTGAGCCCCGCATCCGTGTTGTACTCCAGTACTCGCTCGCTAAAGTAGCTCACGATTATGCGTCTGATGTACTCGGGAACCTCCATCCTCCTCAGCGCGACCAGGATGCGGCCCCAGTTTGCCGAGTTGAAAGCGTTCCGCACATCTAGGGTGACAATGGCGCAGTATTCTTTGGATCCTCCCTTCCACCGCTTCCCAGCGGTAGCCTGGCGTGCTGTGTCGATAACGGCGTTGATTGCATCCACTGTGGACCGCGCCTTCCGAAAACCGTACTGGCTCGATGACAGACCGCGGGCTCCTTCGGTGCACCTCTCTAGTCGGTTACAGACGATCCTTTCCAGCACTTTGCCCGCTGTGTCCAGCAGGCAAATCGGACGGTATGATGACGGGTCGTCCGGTGGCTTGTTCCCTTTCGGAAGGAGAACCAGCTTCGCCCTCTATGTATATATACATATATATATATGTATATATGTATATATACATATATATATGTATATATATATATATATATATATATATCTATATATATATATATCTATATATATATATGTATATATATATCTCTATATATATATGTATATATATCTATATATATATATATATATCTATATATATATATATATATATCTATATATATATATATATCTATATATATATATGTATATATATATATATCTATATACATATATATATATATATATCTATATATATATGTATATATATATATCTATATACATATATATATATATATATATATATATATCTATATATATATATGTATATATGTATATATATCTTTATATATATATATATATATATATATATATATATATATATATATATGTATATATATATATATATATATGTATATATATATATGTATATGTATACATATATGCGCGTGTGTGTATGTGACTATTATACAAATTATATATATTCGGATATACCGTGTTTTCCTTATATCGTGCTAGGTATAGCCAAAAGCCATCCCGGTATAACGAGGTTCTACTGTATTTGCGTTTCAAGTTTTACAAGTCAACTTCTTAAGTACCTTAAAATAGCTCCAAATATCTATCTCATATCATTTATATTTTACAAAAAGCATGAAATTCATGTTTAACTTGTAAAAATGTTTGTTATTAGTTTAACGTGCATCTAAATGAACTGTTTTTCCACAAAAACATATCACATAACTGGTTCTTTTCTCAAAAATTACACCTCACTGGTGAGGTTTTGTCCAAATTACGTGAAAGCTACGTCAGATAACATTGTATCGAGGTCAGAAAATAAAAATGTAGATGAATATGTATTTAAGTCCGTACTTAACTCAATTTGACCAAAAAAGTGATAGCTGGTTTTTCCTCAAAACCACAGATATGTGCACTAATTTTCCACCAAATTAATTGGAACTAGTTATATTAGTGAAAAGTATTAAGACTCTGCCGAATCAAATGTTGTTTATTTCTAATCTTGAAACATATTTAACTATGAAACACTTGGTTAAATTTCACTAATATATTGGTTTTTTTATTCCAACTAGTTTTGACTTTAAGTCATTCTCAAGGACTCCTTGAGAAAGGAGCCGAAACTAGCTGGAATAAAAACCAAAATATTAGTGAAATTTAACCAAGTGTTTTCTTAATTTAACGAATAAAGCACTAATAACCTTTCTTCACACTTTTAAGTGTGAAGAAAGGTTATTAGTGCTTTATTCGTTTAATTAATTTGATCTTCACGTAACTCACAATCAATTTAAGTGTTTCCTTTTTTAAATCGTAATTTATTTCTTGTTTATATAGAATCTTAAAACTCTCTGTGCAAAGTGTTAGTAGAAAGTTTCAAGATCCAGCCAAGTCGAATGTTATTTATTCCTTGGTAGAATTTTACAACTTGCAACTAACTTCTATTAATCAATTCCACGTTAGACGGACGATCCAAAAACTAAACGAAAAATCGTCTGAACAATTTAACAAAACAAAAAAAAAAACAACGCTTCTGACTCGCGCTATAAATACTTAAACAAAAAAATTGAGAGTATTTTAAACACTAGGGTTTTACTGCAGTAAGATGTAAATTATATAAATATATAATGATACATATATAAATATATATTAAATTATTGTTTTAAGAATAAAGAGGTTTCAAAATCTATAAACAGTTAAATTATATTTCTCCTTAGACATCTATATATATATATATAAAACAATCTTTTTCCGTATGCCTTCTTTCTTCCTTTTCCTTTTTCTTTCCCTTTCCTTGTCCTTTTCCTTTCCGTTTCCTTTCTGTTCTCTTTTTCTTTCCATTTCCTTTCCGTCCTAAATCATTTTTAAACGCCCCCGCTGTCACAACACGAAATAAAATTCCCTAAAGATCACACGTATTATTGCAAACAAAATTCATATTACATTTTAAACAACGGAACCGGATTTTTCCCTCTCTAACGCTGTATCCATACAAAATCAGAATCATCGATGAGTAAACAAAACAAACAAAAAAAAGATACACCTGAAAATGCAAAGTTCTGTAAAAGTGCGCGAGTCGAGGATTTTTTACACTCGAGCGATTGAAAATTCCATTTTTGAAGTACTTAATAATAAAAAAATTTAATGAAACTACGACTACGTTTTTATTATTACATTGTAATAGTTATGTTCGATTTTAATATATGGATTACCCCAGTTAACCCTTTAACTACCGGTGTCGTCAACAAGCGACTTGACAGAAATTGCCCGACTCCATAACAACCGTAATAAACAAGGTTTTATTCACTAGTGAACTAAAATTTTTTTAGGTCGCTAGTGAGTTAAAAAATTTATTTAAAAATAAATGTAAAGTAACTTGAAATAAAACACAGATGATAGAAAAGAAGCTTGAGTAATACAGAAGTTCAGCCATATATATGTTTTTATTCAATTTTGACGAAATTGTAAAGAAAATGTACTTTACATTTAAATGAGTTTGGGTGAGTTACGTGAAGATGATAATAACTTGAAATAAAACACTTTTTCTCCTTTCTTCACAAGTTTATTTTATACCAGATGTACATTTCGGTCACCATGTGACCATTATCAATGGTTTGATACTGTTTGATACAGTATCAAACCATTGATAATGGTCACATGGTGACTGAAATGTACACCTGGTATAAAATAAACTTGTGAAGAAAGGAGAAAAAGTGTTTTATTTCAAGTTATTATCATCTTCACGTAACTCACCCAAACTCATTTAAATGTAAAGTACATTTTCTTTACAATTTCGTCAAAATTGAATAAAAACATATATATGGCTGAACTTCTGTATTACTCAAGCTTCTTTTCTATCATCTAGAGCAGTGGTTCTTAACCAGAGTGCCGTGAGTATATTAAAGTGGTAATGTATTTTTTAACATTCACAACTGTAAGTCTGTATAAAGTATAATTAACTTATCAAAATGCTATTAAATTCTTATATTTTGTCGTTCGGTGCCGCCAGCTAAAAAAAAAAAAGGTTGAGAACTACTACTTTAGAGAATCTAACCGAATTGAAGAAAACGTTAGAATAAATAATTATTTTGAATATTTTATACAAATTAAACACCTTTATTCACTCAAAGAAATGATTTCACTCGCGCCGAGGCGCTCGTGAAATCAAAAATCTTTTCGTGAATAAAATATTGTTTAATTCACTTGATGTATAATATTTATTATTACAATAAACTAGTTTGAAGCGACGTATATTGCAATATTTTTATTTTACTCTGATTTATCGGACGCTTGTTAACTTTTATGGTAAAAAATAATTTGGTGTCTGTCCGAATTGATATCAATAAAATAACGGTAGTTAAAGGGTTAAAAACCTTAAAGTAATAGCTCATTGTGCAACTGTCGAGTTGTTAATTGTTTTTGTTGGAGAGTTAATTACCACGTCGACTGCAGTGTGGGTGAATTTAAAGCTTCCAACAAGGATTTCCACTCCCAGCTTCCCAAACTTCCTTGTTGCCCCGTAACCACAAGCAAATAACTGTATTGTTTCGAGTTTACGTGAAGTGATTAATCACAAATAGAAAGACTGTTATTCCTTACTTCACTTTTTATTTTTATGTTAGATGTACATTTCGAGACACAAGGTGCTCATTATCAATAACAATAACGTTTGTTATTGATAATGAGCACCTTGTGTCTCGAAATGTACATCTAACATAAAAATAAAAAGTGAAGTAAGGAACCACAAGCAAATTTAGTCTAGATATTAGCGTTACTGTCGTTCGTAAGGCGATAAACTAAAACTCCTTAATAACCCGATTAATACACTGCAAATTTTCAGGCAGTCCTTTATTTTATAAAAGCGTTAAATTTGTTGCTTCTAACGAGTGTTTTCCACTCCCAGACTAAGCATGAAGTAAAATTTCGAGTTTAGACAAGCCTGAAAATTTTACTTCATGCTTAACCTGGGAGTGGAAACACTCGTTAGAAGCAACAAATGTTATAAAATAAATGAGGGTTTTCCACTCCCAGGTTAAGCATGAAGTAAAATTTCGAGTTTAGAAAAGCCTGAAAATTTGGATTTGCCGGGCGGAGCGAAGCGAGCCCGGCAAATCCAAATTTTCAGGCTTTTCTAAACTCGAAATTTTACTTCATGCGCCACCGGTACAGAACAACGATTCAAAGTGAAGTTTAAAACTTACCGCTCAAGTGTAATTTTAATAAATTTTTGTCGACTGCCTGAAAATGTACAGTGTATTATTCGTGTTATTAGGGAGTTTTAGTTTATCGCTTTACAAAGTACGGTAACGCTAATATATCCAAATGTAACAGATGTAAAAATAATAGTTCATATACACTAAACTTGCTTGTTCCCCAGTAACGCAGATGTTTACCGGGCAACAAGGAAGTTAAGCGTAGACATTAGCGTTACCGTATTTCGTAAAGCGGTCTACACTAAACTTTCTTGTTGCCCGGTAACCGTCTGCGATACTGTAATCTAACCTTAATAAATTTTTGTCGACTGCCTGAAAATGTACAGTGTATTAATCCGGTTATTAGGGAGTTTTAGTTTATCGTCTTACAAAGTACGGTGACGCTAATATATCCAGATGTAACAGATGTAACAATAATAGTTCATATACACTAAACTTGCTTGTTCCCCAGTAACGCAGATGTTTACCGGGCAACAAGGAAGTTAAGCGTAGACATTAGCGTTACCGTATTTCGTAAAGCGGTCTACGCTAAACTTTCTTGTTGCCCGGTAACCGTCTGCGATACTGGGTAACAAGCAAGTTTAGTCTAGATTTACCGTTACCATAATTTGTAAGGCGATAAACTAAAACTTCCTAATAACCCGATTAATACACTGTACGTTTTCAGGCAGTCGACAAAAATTTATTAGATTACACTTGAGCGGGTAGATTACACTTGAGCGGTAAGTTATAAACTTCACTTTGAATCGTTGTTTTGTACCGGTGGCGCATGAAGTAAAATTTCGAGTTTAGAAAAGCCTGAAAATTTGGATTTGGGCGCTCGCTTCGCTCCGCGCCCAAATCCAAATTTTCAGGCTTTTCTAAACTCGAAATTTTACTTCATGCTTAACCTGGGAGTGGAAAACACTCGTTAGAAGCAACAAATTTAACGCTTTTATAAAATAAAGGTTTGCCTGAAAATTTGCAGTGTATTAATCGGGTTATTAAAGAGTTTTAGTTTATTGCCTTACGAACTACGGTAACGCTAATATCTAGACTAAACTTGCTTGTGGTTACCGAGCAATAAGGAAGTTTAACGTAGACATTAACCCTACCGTAGTTCGTAAAACGGTAATGCTAATGTCTACACTTAACTTCCTTGTTGCCTGGTAACCGCCTGCGTTACTGGGGAACAAGCAAGTTTAGTCTAGACATTGGTATTACGTAAAACGGTAACGCAAATGTCTACGCTAAACGTCCTTGTTGCCCAGTCACCGTCTGCATAGCGGGAAACAAGCAAGTTTAGTCTAGACATTAGCGTTACCGTAGTTCGTAGGGCGATAAACTAAAACTCCTTAATAACCCGATTATAACACTGCAAATTTTCAGGCAGTCCTTCATTTTATATATATATATAATCAGTATTCCCTTTTACCATATGGTGTCGGGTTTCCTTCATTTTATAAAAGCGTTAAATTTGTTGCTTCTAACGAGTGTTTTCCACTCCCAGGTTAAGCATGAAGTAAAATTTCGAGTTTAGAAAAGCCTGAAAATTTGGATTTGCCGGGCGGAGCGAAGCGAGCCCGGCAAATCCAAATTTTCAGGCTTTTCTAAACTCGAAATTTTACTTCATGCGCCACCGGTACAAAACAACAATTCAAAGTGAAGTTTAAAATTTACCGCTCAAGTTTCTAACAAAAATTTATTAAGGTTAGATTACAAAAATTTATTAAGGTTAGATTCTAATCTAACCTTAATAAATTTTTGTAATCTAACCTTAATAAATTTTTGTTGACTGCCTGAAAACGTACAGTGTATTAATCGGGTTATTAGGGAGTTTTAGTTTATCGCCTTACAAATTATAGCAACGGTAATATCTACACTAAACTTGCTTGTTCCCCGGTAATGCAGACGGTTACCGGGTAACAAGAAAGTTTAGCATTGACCGCTTTACGAAATACGGTAACGCTAATGTCTACGCTTAACTTCCTTGTTGCCCGGTAAACATCTGCGTTACCGGGAAACAAGCAAGTTTAGTGTATATATTAGCGTTACCGTACTTTGTAAGGCGATAAACTAAAACTTGTAAAACGATAAACTAAAAAAAAAAAAACACAGAATATACGGGGAATTTTTCTTTTTTAAGTATAGAGCTTAAAAAAGAAAAATTCCCCGTATATTCTGTATGTTTTTTTTTTTTAGCACGGCAGTCTAATGTGTTAATTTCCTAGTTGCACGATTGAATATTAAACTCGAAGTAATAACTTATTATCGAACTAGGCAAGTGTGTAAATATACCAGACGCATAACGAATATTAAATTTGAAATAATAGCTCGTTATCGAAGCAAGTTTGTTAGTTGCATCCTTTTTTTATATGTCGATTCATATTTTATTATTTACTTTCTAGAATGAAAAATCCTGTCGTTTAAAATAAATACACCCCTTTAGCCCTTTTAAAGTCCAGACTAAAGCTTTAAAAAAAAAAAAATAAAAAAAATATATATCTGCGTGGCTATTTAATAGCCATACCGTCTCTGAACGAGCGCTTGTTTTGTTTTATCATCGTTACTTTTACGATGATAAATAATTTCATTACACACTTATGCCCGTTTTTCCTCTTTTTCTCAATCGTAATTCCTGCGCGGGTAGAAACGCGGCGGCGGGATCTCGTTGAACCCGCCGTTGTTGTTGTTCAAGTAAACGTTGCCGAGGATGTTGGACAGCTGCGGCGAGTCGGGGACGGGCAGCCGGGGCTCCTCTTCGTTGGGCGAGAAGTCGAGTGCTACCCCCCGCTGCTGCTGCTGGTAAAAGTCTTCCTCGAGGAGGTTGGTTTCCTCCTCGTCGTCATCGTCCTCCCGGCTCCGGAACGAGTCCGACTCGTCCAGGGAGCGGAAGCGGCACTTGAGGCGCGAGTGCGACGTCGGCGTTTCCTCTTGGAAGCTGAGGCTCTTGCGCAGCACGTAGGTGCGCCTGTCGGTGCGCTCCTTCGCCGGCCTGCACGTCGCCAAGTGTTTCATGTGCTTCTCGTACCAGTTTAATTCCTGAAAAATAATTACACGTGATAAATTCAACTCTTTCATTAATATTCTTTAAACGCAGTAGGTAAAAAGTGATACTAATTTGTTTGTTCAACGACGAATTAAAGATTAAATAGCCAATTTATTTGCCTAACCTAAACCTAGGTATGTTGGGCGGTGGGTCGTTTAGCCACTGAGCCATCCGAATTAGGTCGACTTGAAAGATGATTTATAATATCCCCCACTTATTGGAGTCCGTCAATACCTAAATCTAACTACTCAATAAGTTGTGAGCAATGAAAAAAAATTAATCTCAAATCTGGTTGGCCAATAAAAAAAAAAAAACGAATACTCATGTTAGCGCTACCGTATTTCGTAAAACAAAAAATAAAACTCATCTGGTTGAAAGACCTATGGTCGATAGCCATTTTATAGAATCAATTTTAATTTCTGTATACAATTTATTTTTTTATTTTATTAATCTCAAATCTGGTTGGCCAATAAAAAAAAAAAAAAAACGAATACTCATGTTAGCGCTACCGTATTTCGTAAAACGAAAAATAAAACTCATCTGGTTGAAAGACCTATGGTCGATAGCCATTTTATAGAATCAATTTTAATTTCTGTATACAATTTATAATATGTTTGTATTTATAAATATTATGAAAACTCTATAAATAAAGATGTTATATATATTCATTAATGAAACGTGAGTGCGAATAGTCGTGTTTGTGAGTGCTCCGCTTTCAACTACTTTTTCTCTTATCAACTACACCTACTACATCGAAAATATATC
Source organism: Philonthus cognatus (assembly GCA_932526585.2). Classification (NCBI taxonomy): domain Eukaryota; kingdom Metazoa; phylum Arthropoda; class Insecta; order Coleoptera; family Staphylinidae; genus Philonthus; species Philonthus cognatus. The sequence continues at coordinate 145,515,395 of OW052242.1, forward strand.
AGCACCTTACTGTAAGTACGCGCCTTGCTTACAATAACTAGTTTTCGCCATGCCTCTTACACGTGAACAGAAGGAGGACTTAAAAGATACTATTAAAGAAGCATTATTGGAAATTTTGAAGGACGACACTGTGATAGCTGGTCTCTTTCAAACAGCTATCACCAAGGTTAGCACCGAGCTCAATGATAAATTTAATTCACGCATATCTCTCCTGGAGGACGAAAACAAATTACTGAAAAAACAAATCGACCAAATCGAACAAACAGCACGAAATTCGAATCTCAGAATAATAGGATTAAAGGAAGAACCTAACGAAAATTTAAATAATAAACTGAAAGACTTGTTCTCTACAAAATTACAAATTAATTCTAAAATTGATGTACTTAAATGTTATCGATTGGGCAAGCCATCTAAAACGAGTCGTGCAGTGGTAGTTAATGTATCCTCCCCCGAGACAGCAGATCTGATTTTAAAAAATCGTCACCGCCTTAAGCAGTCTGGTATAATGATGACCAATGATTTGACTCCTACGAGATACCGCTTGCTCAAAAAAGCGCGCGAAACACTGGGTTCCAAGAATGCCTGGTCATGGAATGGAAAAATTTTCATCTTGCGCCCAGGAAAAGACGGAGAAGAATCAAAAAAAGTTATTTATGACACATCTGATTTTGAATAATAATTGATAAGCGAAGTTTCAATACTATCTTTACTTTAAGTATTTACATCATGCATGCTACATTCATATATATATTCTTTTTTGCTTTTTGCTCTCTTCTCTTTTCATTATATAATTTGTATACACTAATGCATGACAATCTTTTTTTTTTCTCTTTTTAAAGTGTTTCACGCAATGGAGCTCTCACATATAAAATTAATTATAGCTTAGCTTACTTTTTTCTTTAGTAATAAGTATGAATACAAATATTTGTCTTTGTCATATAAACATTCGTTCAATTAATAGTAATTTTAATAATTTTAAGAATCTTGTGCTACCACTTGATTTCGATATAATTACTCTATCGGAGACATGGCTTCATTCTGATTTCGACACATCTTGTTTCAATCTTGACGGATACACTTTCTTACGTAAGGATCGGGAATTCGGTCGCGGTGGTGGAGTTGGCATCTACATTAGGTCAAATATATACTTTGAGTCTCTCCCTTTGGACTCTACAAACGCGTTAGAACAATTATGGATAAAGTGCAAGTTTAACAACAAGTTATACTGTGTTGGAGTATTATATAGACCTCCCATCGGCCAATTCCGCGTATTTGTAGATAAATTAGAAGATACGTTTTCTTATATATTACCGGAATGTGACGATCTCATATGCTTAGGAGACTTAAATATTAATTTGCTTAACATCGATTCTGCCACTACTAGTAACTTTCTTGATATTCTTAACGCATATGCACTGTATCAAGTAATAAATCAACCAACGCGCGTGACTAGTCAGTCCAGCTCTCTAATCGACTTAATCATTTTGTCTAACAAAAACTGCTGCACAGACTCCGGTGTAATTAAGGTTCACGACATAGCAGATCATGATTTGATACACTGTAAGCTAGTTTTCAACACCAAACGGCCTGTGAACTTAGTAAAATACAGAAAACTTAATAATATTGACTTAAATACATTCCAATCTGACCTTGAGCTGATTAATATCGGCAACTTGATTTACATACAAAATATCGATGACAAAATTAAATATCTTAACTACTGCCTCTTACAATTATTTGATTTACACGCACCTCTGGTAACCTCAAGAGTGACAAAAAAGAAAGCTCCCTGGCTAACTGACACCATAAAAGATATGATGAAAGTACGCAATAACAGTTACAATAAATTTAAAACAACGAAAAATCCAAATGACTTCACTTACTATAAACGCTTAAGAAATATTGTAAACTCTGCTGTTACCCATGAAAAAAAAGCTTATTTTACACATATCATTAATACCAACAGGAAAAATATGTGGTCATGTTTTAAAAGTAATGATGTTGTTGTAAAAAAGCGAACTGCCATTCCAAATAACTTAAAGGACGTTAATGGCTACAACAATTACCTTATTAACTCGGTAAAAAGTCAACCGAATGACTCTCTTATTACTTACTATTGTCAAAATATCCACCCCAACGTCTCAAGTCATTTTTCTTTAAAACTAGTCAATAAGGAGATCATTGAAGATATTATCTGTCATATAAAAACAAAGGCTGTTGGTTCTGATGAAATAGACATCAACATGATTAGATTATGCTGTCCCTATATTATCCCATACATAACACACATAGTTAATTGCTGTCTTGAGCAATCAGTCTTTCCGACCATATGGAAGCACGGTAAAATCCTACCCATTCCTAAAACAACCTCTCCTAACAGTTTCAAAGATCTCAGACCAATCTGCATTCTACCGACCTTATCAAAGATTTTAGAACGCATAATAAAAAATCAACTTTTAGATTTTCTTGAGAAGCACCAACTCCTTCCTTCAGCTCAATCCGGTTTTAGGCCAAATTATAGCTGTACAACTGCCTTACTTAATGTTACAGACGACATCATTTCCTCAACGGATAATGGCTTACTCACATCAATCGTACTGCTGGATTATAGTAAGGCTTTTGACACTATCAATCACGATATCCTTATAGCTAAACTTCACTATCTAGGACTTACTAATTCATCAATAAACTTGATTAGTTCTTTTCTAAAAGGTCGTACCCAGTTTGTACAGATAGACGACGCAATCTCAAATACATGTAGTGTGGAGGCGGGTGTTCCTCAGGGATCCATCTTAGGACCAGTTTTATTTTGTGTTTATACTTCCTCTCTACCGTCAGTATTAAACCATTGCTCCGTAAATGTATACGCTGATGACACACAACTATCATACGCATTCAATATTAATGATATATCCACCGCTAACCTCAACATTAACTCTGACATCAGTAAGCTAGTCGATACATCGCACAGTCATTCACTTATAATAAATCCATCTAAATCATCAGCTATGCTTTTCGGTCCAAAAAAATTAATTCAAATAGCAAAATCAAAATTAAAAATCAAAATAGGTAATGCAATACTCCCTTTTGTTGACTCTGTACGAAACCTTGGTCTAGTAATTGATGATAAGCTACGGTTCAAATTACACATCAATAAATGCATATCTCGTGCATATATTAATTTAAAAATGATTTACTCTAACCGTAATGTGTTGACCCTAAAAACTAAGCGACTGCTATGCGACACTTTGGTACTTAGCCACTTCAACTTTGCGGATGCCGTATACAATGCCTGCCTAGACTCTGTAACAACTAAACGCATACAAAAGGTTCAGAATGCCTGTATTAGACTTATTTTTGGCATACGCAAATTTGACCACATCTCAGGTAAACTTGAAGAGCTGAACTGGCTAGATATGGCGGAGCGCAGATTGTTACATTGCTGTGTGATGTATAAGAAAATTATTGAGACCCGCACACCCCCCTACCTCTACAACAAGATTGTTTATCGGTCTGATGTCCACAATATCAATTTGAGGTTTAGAGGAACCATCTCACCTCCTAAATTCAAAACCACCTTTTTTAAGAGATGTTTTAAATACAATATATACAACATTTTTAATAAAATTCCCTCTAACCTCAAACAACTGTCACCCTTTACTTTTAAAAAAGCCATGTCCCGACAAATTAGATCTAAAATTCTAGGTATCTGATTTGATTGGAGTTTTTTTTGTCTATTTTCTCAGTTAATTAAAGTTGTATCTTTTGTTTGTTCATTTAATTTTTAAGACTTATTATTATAATTATGTACTCATCTATGGATTATCTTTTTTACCGAAGCAGGTTAAGTGGAAGAGCAACTAAAGTCACACAGACTAGTTGAACTTCGCCTGCACTACTGTATGTTATTCTCTTTTGTAATATTCCTGAATTTTTGAATAAAGACAATTTATTATTATTATTATTATTATTATTATACAGAGAGTTTTATGTAACACCGAACATTTGCATCCAATACAATTAGACACCTTTAATTTTTAAGTTGTGTATATTCTATTCTATTCTATTGAAAGTGAGTGGGTAGTTATGCTACCCTCCACTGCGACCGCAAGGATCTATTGTGGCTCACAATTAAGGTCGAACATCCGACCTTACAGCTCACCTTCCAAGGCCATCTTCTTGATGAAGTCAAGGATCTTGTCAGGTGAAGTTTTTTCCAGGTCCTTCAGGTTTAGCTTCGGTGTGCCAAACACCGTGGTCCTGATCTGGTCGCCAGCTGGACAGGCACATATGACGTGCTCTGCTGTTTCATCACCCTCTAGGCATAGGCGGCACTCAGTGGTGTCGCTTAGTCCTAGTTTATTAAGGTGATGCCTGTAAACCCGGCCAAAACGGCGATAGTCCCCTTCACCAGGAGACGAAAAACCGATGACATAACATCGCTACGCATGTATGAAATGGAAGTCCCAATCAAAAATGAAGTAAAATATCTAGGGGTCATACTTGATACCAGATTGAACTTCAACTTCCACCTGGAGAACATCAGCAAAAGGGCCATGAGAGGACTTTTTGCGACCAGGAAAATGGTAGGACGCACATGGGGACTGAGACCCAGTATGACCAAATGGCTATACACCGTGGTCATAAGACCCATAGTGACATACGCGGCGCTCGCTTGGGGAGAAAAAACCCAAACCAAGAGCGCAGCCGTAAAACTCGAAAGAGTGCAACGACAGGCGTGTCTCACCTTAATAAACTAGGACTAAGCGACACCACTGAGTGCCGCCTATGCCTAGAGGATGATGAAACAGCAGAGCACGTCATATGTGCCTGTCCAGCTGGCGACCAGATCAGGACCACGGTGTTTGGCACACCGAAGCTAAACCTGAAGGACCTGGAAAAAACTTCACCTGACAAGATCCTTGACTTCATCAAGAAGATGGACTTGGAAGGTGACCTGTAAGGTCGGATGTTCGACCTTAATTGTGAGCCACAATAGATCCTTGCGGTCGCAGTGGAGGGTAGCATAACTACCCACTCACTTTCAATAGAATAGAATAGAATACACACAACTTAAAAATGAGAACAACGCCCACAGCAGCCATGGAACACATATTATCGCTTCCACCACTACATCTATATGTTATGATGGAAGCCAGACAGGCAGCCTACAGACTGCACATAAATGGACACACTTTAAATGTAGGGTCATCTAGACCGGAAACATTTAAAGTGCTACAAGAAGAAGAAATACTAAAAATGAGGTCCGATTTCACTAAAATCGTACACCCATCCCGCAGATTCAAAATAATCATACCACAGCGGAGTGAATGGACAAATGGAACACACCCGGGAACGAGTAAAGGAACCATCTGGTACACAGACGGGTCCAAAAACACAAAAGGAACCGGGGCTGGTATCTATGGAGGCTGTAACCGGAGCAAACAATTCACGGTTGCTCTGGGGAAACATGCCTCGCCTCCATCTTCCAGGCTGAAGTGGCCGCCATTGACTGGTGTGCCCACCACATAATGGAGTCGGGACTCAACAAAGGACCAATTACCATTATGTCGGACAGCCAGGCAGCCCTAAAAGCGCTAGCCTCGCCGATAGTTCAGTCCAGACTGGTTATAGACTGCATAAACAGGCTGGACGCACTGGCGACAACAACAAAAACACAGCTAGTATGGATACCCAAGGACCAAGGAATTATTGGACACTTGGGGGCCGACTTGCTGGCCAAACAAGGGGCAACAGGTGAATTTATAGGACCTGAACCCGCTTTCGGAATACCACATGAAACCGGAAAGGAAATAATCCGACGCAAGTTAGCAGAGGAGCATACAAAGGCATGGCACAACCAAATGGGAATGAGGCACACGAGACTCTTCCTAGATGGCCCGGTACCTGAGAGCGCATTAGCGCTGTCAGGACCGAGCAGAATGAAACTAAGGAAAATCACAGGACTAGTTACTGGGCACTGTGACCTGAATAAGCACAAACATAGGATGGGTCTTAAGAAAAGCCCCCTATGCCGTGGGTGCTTGGAAGAAGAGGAAACTCCCCAACACCTACTGTGCACATGCGAAGCCTATAAACGGCAACGCACGAAGCAACTCGGAAAGCCCGTGCTTCCTGAAGAACAGCTCAAGAACATCCCCTGGCCCAAACTCCTGGACTTCTTAGAAGACACAGGAATATACAGGGAGTAAAATAACCAGAGGAGCACAAAAGGACCACGGAGACCGTAGTGCAGGGACGCTAAGCGATACCACCTCATGTGGAAAAAAAAAAGGTGATGCCTTAGACGGCTGTGTCCAGTGAAGAGAGCAGTTAATGTGTGAACATCTGATCTGCTCAGCTTCAACCATGAGGCCGTCCTGGCCGCAGATGGTCCACTTGTTGCCGCTCTGAAATGTCTCATCCCAGGGCGGTTTTGCCAGAAATCCTGTGCCTCGTTGTTGCGGTTGTTGTTGTTGCCATCCGTTGTTGCGGTCTCTAGCTGTTGATCTGGGTATGGTCCGATGTAGGCTGTACGCGCCCCCTCTCTGGCTAGGGAATCGGCTCATTCGTTTCCCTTCACGCCAGAGTGGCTTGGCACCCACATCAGACTGACCCCGTTTACCTGTGCCATTTGGCAGAGGGCTTCCTTGCAGTTCCGTACAGCCAGCAAGGAGCATCTAGAAGATGCCAGGGCCCTAAGGGCCGCCTGGCTGTCCGAACATATTTTTATTGTCCTGCCCGCCCAACCCTTTGAAAGGATTTCGTAGGCGCACATTTCAATGGCGTATATTTCAGCCTGAAGTATGGTAGCATACCTGCCAAGGCTGTAGTAAAGTTCAGTCCTTGGTCCGACGACTGAGGCTCCTGTTCCAGTGGACAGTTTTGAGCCGTCAGTGTACCAGTAGGAATCAGCCTTTTCTGGGGTGATTTTGTGTCGCTCCCAGTCGTCCCTGCTTGGGAACAGGACCTTGTACGGCTGATCCTCGCAGTAGTCCGTGACTGCGTAGTCAGTCCTCATACTTAGGGTGTCATCCGCCTCAATGGCAGTTGACAGCCCATTTGGTGTGAAGACTATCACCTTCGGATCCAATAGGGCCGCGTGGTGATATCGATACGTTGCTAATCTGGCCTCGCCCTGTATTAGGATATGCAGGGGGGTGAGGTTCAGTAGCATTTTTAGAGCCGCTGATGGGGTAGTGCGTATGGCTCCAGTTACCGCCACTGTCGCCATTCTCTGCAGTGAGGAGAGCCTTGATATGGCCGTTTTTCGAGTTGTAATCGGCCACCAGGCGATACTGCCATAGGTTATTATTGGTTTTATGACCGAACCATATAGCCAGTACATTTGCTTGGGGTTTAATCCCCATGACTTCCCGCAAATTCTATGGCACGTCCACAGGGCGTACCTTGCTTTGCGGATTGTCTTGTCCAAGTGGGAGTTCCAGTTCAGCGATTTATCTAGGGTGATTCCTAGATACTTCGCCTCCTCCACAAATGGTATGGTTTCTCCCCGTAGAGTAAGAGGTCTCAATTTCAGGATCCTCCTTCTCGTGAACGGGACAACTAATGTTTTGCTAGGGTTTACGTTTAACCGTTCCCCTATACACCAGTTCTGAGTCGCATCCAGTGCCTCCTGCATGGCTTCACAGATTTGGTTTTCATCCGTGCCCCTTGCAAGAATGACTATGTCATCAGCATACGCTTGCACTTCGACGTCAAGCGTATCTATTATTGCAAGCAGATTGTCCACCAGTAAAGACCACAGCAGAGGGGAAAGAACCCCCCCCCCCCCTGCGGGCATCCCCTGGCAGTCCTCAGCTTGACCGTGTCGCCACATAGTGACGTTGTCACGGTTCTGGTGTCGAGCATTGCTCTGATCCAGCCTGTAATAGCCGGTGGAACCCCTCTGTCCTTCGCGGATTTGCAGAGTGATCCCGTCAGAGCAGCGTTGAAGGCCCCTTCTATGTCCAGGAAAGCTAAGTTGTGTGTAAATTGAGTTGCCTATATGACCATTAAAAATTGTAGCCAATCAATCGCAATTAATGCCTCAACTTGTACATACAGCATGTATGCCGTAAATCTTAAGATACACGTTGTTTTTTAACAGAGTTTAATTTGAAACTGAAATGAGCGTGTTCCACTCCGACTAAGCATGAAGTAAAATTTCGAGTTTAGAAAAGCCTGAAAATTTGGTTTGGACGCGTAGCGCGAAGCGCGGAGCGGCCAAACCAAATTTTCAGGCTTTTCTAAACTCGAAATTTTACTTCATGCGCCACCGGTACAAAACACTGACATACTACAAAGTTTAAAACACACCGCTAAACCTTACGTTGCATCAGTGTTTTGTACCGGTGGCGCATGAAGTAAAATTTCGAGTTTAGAAAAGCCTGAAAATTTGGTTTGGCCGCTCCGCGCTTCGCGCTACGCGACCAAACCAAATTTTCAGGCTTCTCTAAACTCGAAATTTTACTTCATGCTTAGCCTGGGAGTGGAAAACACTCGTTTAAAGCTTCAAAACTTACAATAAACCGCGTAGCGCGAAGCGGCCAAACCAAATTTTCAGGCTTTTCTAAACTCGAAATTTTACTTCATGCGCCACCGGTACAAAACACTGACATACTACAAAGTTTAAAACACACCGCTAAACCTTACGTTGCATAAGTGTTTTGTACCGGTGGCGCATGAAGTAAAATTTCGAGTTTAGAAAAGCCTGAAAATTTGGTTTGGCCGCTCCGCGCTTCGCGCTACGCGACCAAACCAAATTTTCAGGCTTTTCTAAACTCGAAATTTTACTTCATGCTTAGCCTGGGAGTGGAAAACACTCATTTAAAGTTTCAAAACTTTCAATAAACCGCGTAGCGCGGAGCGGCCAAACCAAATTTTCAGGCTTTTCTAAACTGAAATTTTACAACAGGAAGAAAACCAAACACTCACATTAAATCAAAAATGGACCAAACTAAAAAACACCATGATAAGATATGCGGAGAAAAGAAAATAACAAGTAACAGCAAGAGAACAAAATGGTGGAACAACGAAGTAAAACACAAAATCAAACAGAAGAAGGAAGCATGGAAAAAATACCTACAAACAAGGAGAAGTGAAGACGAAGAAGCATACATAATAAGAAGAAACGAATCAAAAAGAACACTGCAAGAAGCAAAAAAGAAAAGCTGGGAAGAATTCGGAGAAGAAATCCAACAACTAAGCGAAACAGACAACAGAAAATTCTGGAAAGCAGTCAAATCCTTAAGGAAGAAAAGAGAGAAGAACATAAGAAGTGTAAGAGATAAAAACGGGTATATACAGAGCGAAACAACAATGATAGTAAAAACATGGAAAGAACATTACGAAGAAAAATTCTCACCAAAAAACAACAAGAAAAGTGAAACAAGAACAAATGAAGTAGAGGGAAAACAAACACAAGACGAAGAAACAGAAATACAGATGGATGAAGTGACAGATGCAATAAAAGAACTGAAAACAGGAAAAGCTGCGGGACCAGACGGAATCACGCCAGAACTAATCAAGTACGGAGGCCAAAAAGCAATAGAATTATTATTTTTATTATTTATTATTATTATTATTATTACATAACATGAGTACATATATTTTCAACAAATTAACATCCGTTCTATAATATATTTCTTTTATATTGAGCAGTGTTCTGCTCAACGTAATGAATATCCAGATGTAACAATAATAGTTCAAAGCACCTAAGTGAGTGAACACTTGTAGCGTGCTGACATGAAGTTCTTAGAAATTTTGTGCAATATATGATACATAAATGTTGTTTTAGTTTACATAATGAGTACGGAAAAATAAATATATGATATGTGTTTATTATTCTAATATTTTTGAGAATTGAGGATAATTTTCGAAGATATAAGATTTTGAAAGTTGTGAGAATTTTTTTTTGTTATTTTGTTTGATATGTCGGGGAAGGAGAGTATAGGTTTTGGGGATTGTGTAGGTGAATGATCTGAGGCTAAAGGTTGATTTGCAATTAGGGATATGGATGAAAGATATATGCAACATGGCATGGAAAGAAGCAACAATACCAACTGATTGGGAAACAAACGCGCTGGTCCCAATACACAAAAAGGAAGCTTTACAGATTGCAACAACTATAGAGCGATATGCCTAGCCCCAGTAGCTATAAAAGTGTATAGCAAAATTTTAGAAAGGAGGCTAAGACAACAAATAGAACACAAACTAGAAGAAGAACAAGGAGGATTCAGGAGCAAAAGACAAACCACAGATCATATTAGCGTACTCCGGAAAGCAACAGAAGCAAAAATAGAAAGAAACGCAGAGCTATATATCACCTTTATCGACCTGAAAGCAGCATTTGACAATATCGACAGAACAAAACTATGGGAGACCCTACAGCAGCTAAATATATCATCAAGCCTATTAAAAGCAATTCAGAGTTTATACACAAGAGTAAGAGGAATAGTACAAATAAACGGCATTACATCAACAGAATTCGAGATTAAAAGTGGAGTAAAACAAGGAGACTCACTTAGCCCCCTACTGTTTATCATATACATGGACAGAATATAGAAAAATTGCAAACACAGAACACCTAAGACAGTATGGGGATATAAAAAACTGAAGGCGTTACTAATAGAGGCTCTAATATACGCAGATGATGTAACACTAATAGCGGACAGACCAGAAAAGATGCAAAAAATGATAGACATATGGACAGAAGAAATAGACAAAATGGGTATGAGCATAAACACGGACAAAACAAAAATAATGGAAATAAAAGGGTGCAAGAAAGATGACAACACAGAATATACATGCAAAGGAACAAGATTGGAGAAGATAACTAACTACAACTACTTAGGAACAATCATTAGCAACGATGGAAAAATAGACACAGAAATAGCCAACAAACATAAGAAAGCAAACAACATCTACTATGCGATAAACAAGACAATTCTAGGCAAAAAAGAAATAAATTCAAAAACGAAACAACATATATACAACAAAATTGTAATCCCCTCAGTGCTCTACTCCACAGAAACAATGACCACACTACCGGTACATAAAAATAAATTAACCACGATAGAAATGAAATTCCTGCGAAAAATATCAAACGTCACCAAATTTGATAAGAAAAGGAACGAGGAGATATATGCCAACTTAAAACAGGACACAATAACAAACAAAATAGAAAAGAAACAACTAAATTGGTATGCCCATGTCAGGAGAATGGACAACTATAGACTAACAAAACAGGTGCAGCAAACAACCATGGAAGGAAAGAGGAAACCAGGCAGACCCAGGAAGACAATGACCAACATAATTGAAGAAATAGGAGAGAGACATGGGAAAAGCGCAGAAGAGCTAGGAAAAATCGCGGAGAATAAACAGTTATGGAGGAGATGGCTCGATAACGAGTACCCGACACCCTAAGGGGCAACAAGGGATAGCAGAAGAAGAAGAAATTTTACTTCATGCGCCACCGGTACAAAACACTGACATACTACAAAGTTTCAAACACACCGCTAAACCTTGCACTGCATCAGTGTTTTGTACCGGTGGCGCATGAAGTAAAATTTCGAGTTTAGAAAAGCCTGAAAATTTGGTTTGGCCGCTCCGCGCTTCGCGCTACGCGACCAAACCAAATTTTCAGGCTTTTCTAAACTCGAAATTTTACTTCATGCTTAGCCTGGGAGTGGAAAACACTCGTTTAAAGCTTCAAAACTTTCAATAAACCGCGTAGTGTAGAGCGGCCAAACCAAATTTTCAGGCTTTTCTAAACTCTAAATTTTACTTCATGCGCCACCGGTACAAAACACTGACATACTACAAAGTTTAAAACACACCGCCAAACCTTACATTGCATCAGTGTTTTGTACCGGTGGCGCATGAAGTAAAATTTCGAGTTTAGAAAAGCCTGAAAATTTGGTTTGGCCGCTCCGCGCTTCGCGCTACGCGACCAAACCAAATTTTCAGGCTTTTCTAAACTCGAAATTTTACTTCATGCTTAGCCTGGGAGTGGAAAACACTCGTTTAAAGCTTCAAAACTTTCAATAAACCGAGCGTCGATGCATGCACTACGTTTGTTCATGTATACTTAAAAAATTCTCGTTAGGAAAATGTTCGGTGTTGCATAAAACTCTCTGTATACAGGGTGAGTCGGGAGGAGCGCACCAAACTCTAGGAGTGTATTATACACGTGAAAATAATGTAAAAAAACTCATTTGTTCTTATCCGATTTTCATTTGTTTTCAAGTTATGGCGTAATTAAAAATGTTCATCTAGCTTTCCACTTCTATCTGAATTTTAACATTATCAAAGTATGCCATGTTCGAGGCTTATAAACATTTAATAATTCTGACGTTTTGATGAACTGTCAGTGTACGGTGAACAGTAACTGAACGTTTAAGTTCGAATTAATGTGATTGTTAGTGTTGCAAAATGCCACATACTTATTCAAATTTAGAATATGCAAATATGGTGTTTGTATATGGTTTCTGTAATGGAAATGCTACAGCTGCTGTTCAAGAATATCGTGAACGTTTTCCACACCAAAGACATCCTGATAAAAACATATTTATTAGAGTTTTCAACAAATTGTGCGAGACTGGTAAGCTTCCCTGTGCTAACATAACATATGAGTGCGCTGATCGACAAGGTTTTGTAGAAGTAGAAAATATTCTGCATCTAGTAGAAGAAGATGCAACTACTAGCTCACGGAGAATTGCCACTCAATTGGCAATTCCACAAAAAAGATGATGAACACGCTACACGAGCAAGGCTTATATCCTTATCACGTTCAGAGAGTACAGCACCTACAACCGGGGGATTACGCTAACCGTACGGAATTTTGTCGGTGGATAAATAATAATCATCGTAATGTATCGAGTATACTCTTTACGGATGAAGCTATATTTACCCGTGATGGCATTAACAACACTCGTAACTCTCATGTATGGTCTGATGAAAATCCCCACGCAACAGTCGAAAGCAATTTTCAGCATCGGTTTTCTGTAAACGTGTGGTGTGGTATGGTTGACAGTTATTTAATCGGCCCTTTCATTTTGGAGAATCGTCTCACAGGAGGCAACTACCTCAATTTTTTACAAAATGAATTACAAGGCCTGCTAGAAGATGTTCCTATAAATATTAGAATGCAGATGTACTATCAGCACGATGGAGCTCCTGCACATGTCGCTCGTCAAGTCAAGCAACATTTGGACGAACGTTTTCCAGGGCGTTGGATTGGTCGTGGAGGTCCTATTAATTGGCCCGCAAGATCTCCAGACCTCACACCACTAGATTTTTGTTTATGGGGCTGGATGAAAAATGAAGTCTACAAAATAAAAGTGGACACACGGGAATCACTAATTAGACAAATTGAGAATACTGCAGCCCATATAAAAGAAGAAAGAAATGAATCAATTGGGAGAGCAACAAACGCTCTTCGTAGACGAAGCAGAAAATGTTTAGAAGTCAATGGCGGTATTTTTGAACATTTGTTGAAAGAACGCTATGATTAAGAACATTTTTTTGTATAATAACTTGTTTATTTGTTAATATGCTATAACTTGAAAACAAATAAAAATCGGATAAGAACAAATGAGTTTTTTTACATTATTTTCACGTGTATAATACACTCCTAGAGTTTGGTGCGCTCCTCCCGACTCACCCTGTATATAAAACTCCTTAATGAATTAAAATTGAAAACGATTAGTACTCACGTCATTTCCCTCATGTCGTCGTTTCCTCGAATTGCTGTTAACCTTGTTGTTCTCCTCGTTAATATTTATAGTAAGCTCGCTCTGCGTCAAAAACTGGTTCTCTTCGGCGACGGGAGACTTGGTCATATTGACCGGGGTCAAGAAGGCCCTGTTGATGGGCACCTCCTGCCCGGCACGGAACCTCGTCAAATCGATTTTATTCCCCATTTCGTTCAGCCCGTAGACGATCTTCTCGGTCGCCTCGAAGACGGCCGGCTCCAAGTTCGACTTGACCTCGTTGAAGTTCAGCTCGTCCATCCGCTTGATCCGCTGCTTGTCGGGCGTCTCGTACACCCACTTCGAGCGCGGCATCAGCTGCACCTTGGGCGTGGCGCCGTTCGGGTTCGAGCTGGAGCAGGACGGTGCCGAGGAGGTCGTCATCATCGTCGGGTCGTCCTTCAAGTTCTCGAGCTGCTTGTTGCAGATTTTGATGTTCACGTTGGTCTCCATCGTGCCATCAATTGTTTTGTTGACGTTTAGGGTTTCCGCTGTAATTTTTTTCAGGAGCGACACCTCACCGGCTTTCAGGTTGATTTGTTTCAGTTGGGCGATGAACGTCTTGGCCAGTTCATCGTTTTCCGTGTTGGCCTTGATCGAAGTTATTAGAAACGATTCTAATTGAAAAAAAAAAGAAAATGATTGAAATAAAATGTTTGATGATTATGTTATTTGTTTAGTACAGTGGTCTCCAAAGTACGGCCCGTGGGCCAAATCCGGCCCGCGACTTGCATGAATCCGGCCCGCGATTGTTTGTAATTTTTTTTGTAAATGTCATATTTTGAAATATTGTAACAATTATTATTATTATTTTATTATTATTATTATTATTACATAACATGAGTACATATATTTTCAACAAATCAACATCCGTTCTATAATATATTTCTTTTATATTGAGCAGTGTTCTGCTCAACGTAATGAATATCCAGATGTAACAATAATAGTTCAAAGCACCTAAGTGAGTGAACACTTGTAGCGTGCTGGCATGAAGTTCTTAGAAATTTTGTGCAATATATAATAATAATAATAATAATCTTTATTTAGCATCTTTGCTATATAATAACATAGAAAAATATATGTATATCTATATATATATATAAAATGAACATTTGATCATCCTTAATCTATAAATTGTGTATGTATAATAAATTTATCAGATAATAATACTTAATATATAATCTTTTTACTACTTTAATAAAATCAGTCTAAAACCATACTTAAATATCTATGTAAAAATAATAAATCCATAATACAACAATACTTATACATTTATGCAAAAAAAAACAATAACTAAAATGATACATAAATGTTGTTTTAGTTTACATAATGAGTACCGAAAAATAAATATATGATATGTGTTTATTATTCTAATATTTTTGAGAATTGAGGATAATTTTCGAAGATATAAGATTTTGAAAGTTGTGAGAATTTTTTTTTGTTATTTTGCTCCTTAAATTTTTCATAATTTTATAAAATTACTCGGATCTTGGCCGACTTTATTATGTATAGAATTGTATTTGTGGCCCGCGAAGAAGATAGTTTGGAGCCCCAGGGTTTAGTATATTATATCGCTACTGTTATGTCAGAGTCACGAATGTGAAGTAAAATTTCAAGTTTAGAAATGCCTGAAAATTTGGATTTAGGCACTAGCTTCGCTCCACGCCCAAATCCAATTTTGAGGCTTTTCGAAATTCGAAATTTTACTTCATGCTTAACCTGGGAATGGAAAACACTTATTTAAAGCTTCAAATTAATTTCTTTAAAAAAATAAATTATGAATATCTGAAGATTTAAAGCTTTATATGGTGTGAATATTCATTTTTTTTTTTTTAAATTGAATTGAAAGCTTTAAACGAGTGTTTTCCACTCCCAGACTAAGCATGAAGTAAAATTTCGAGTTTAGAAAAGCCTGAAAATTTGGTTTGATCGCGTAGCGAAGCGGAGCGATCAAACCAAATTTTCAGGCTTTTCTAAACTCGAAATTTTACTTCATGCGCCACCGGTACAAAACACTGATGCAATGTAAGGTTTAGCGGTGTGTTTTAAACTTTGTAGTATGTCAGTGTTTTGTACCGGTGGCGCATGAAGTAAAATTTCGAGTTTAGAAAAGCCTGAAAATTTGGTTTGGCCGCTCCGCGCTTCGCGCTACGCGTCCAAACCAAATTTTCTGGCTTTTCTAAACTCGAAATTTTACTTCATGCTTAGTCTGGGAGTGGAACACACTCATTTCAGTTTCAAATTGATAAACGAGATCAAAACTGATAAAAAAACAGTCCAAAAAGGAGATAATGTTAAATGTTAAAGTTGTTATTGAAAACAATATTTTTATAACATTAAAAGTGATTTATAAAATATAGAAACGAATTAAAATTAATATCGACTTTCTGCAAAAAGTTTGTCTCCAAATATTCATTGAAACAACTACTTCTCGAGCTAATACCCCGACAGATATTGAATTATACAATGAATATTTGCGTTACACGACAGCACTGCTGTTCTATGCATAATTTATATGCAAAATGCAACATCAGGTCAAACTATTCTCTAACCAAACTAAATGAAACAAAAGGAAATTGAAATAAATTGAAAAAATTATAGGGAATGAATTTTAATTGTCATAAGCCATCTACAGACGCGTTTCTTTGGGGGTGATTTAGATCGCTGCAATAAAATCGGGAATCTAACGGACCAACCAATTATTATCGGTAGTTAAAGAGAGAAATAGCTGGATGGAAGTGTTATGGGCTTTGATCGATTCATTAATCGCTACACATTGAATGAAATCAAAATATTTATCGGGAAATTAAGATAAACCAGGGGGGTAATTAATTATTATTGAGTTCGTTGTCAATTTTTAGACCACATGCTCTTCAAACCGGCTAATACTACTAGTAATAAACAGTTAGAAAATATTTAACTCATAGGTCAAATTCTCCTCAAACACTAATAAATAATGAACAAATTAGTAATTACAAGAAAAATGCAAAAAATTTAGATTAAAACCAATTTCATAGGCAGGGGCGGAGGAGCAATATGCGTAAAATCGTCAACATTTATTAAAATGGGGATTTCGAGATTTATCCCTCATCAGTATAGCTTTGCTTTAGACTTTCAATGCAAAAATATTAAAATAAAATAAACAGGAAACTTACAGGAATGTCGAAGTGTGTCGTCGAAACAGGTACACAAAACTGGGGCGAGTGAAAATGAAGGAATGTTATTTATAGGTAAAGGATTAAGTCATTAGTAGGTGCAAACAATCTGATACCTGAGAGAGAGTGACATACCGCCTTTAACGGTACAGTTTCACATAAAGACAATTTATCATAAAGAAAAATTGAGTTTGTCAATAGGTTGCAGAATATTTATAAAATATAAAAACGAATTAAACTTAATATCGACTTTCTGCAAAAAGTTTGTCTCCAAATATTCATTGAAACAACTACTTCTCGAGCTAATACCCCGACAGATATTGAATTATACAATGAATATTTGCGTTACACGACAGCACTGCTTTTTTTATATTTTATAAATATTCTGCAACCTATTGACAAACTCAATTTTTCTTTATGATAAATTGTCTTTATGTAAAAGTGATTTAATTAAGAAAACACTTCAAAATGAACTTACGAAATTCAATTGAAATTCTCAATGAAAATATCGATTCAATTTGGTTTTTATCTCTCTTATTATAAAAATTAGCTCGGGAAGTAATTGTTTCATTAACTGTTTGATTTTGTCTGTAAGACAAACTTTTTGTAGATTGCGTAAAGAATCTCAACACTTTTAATGTTCTTGAACAAGTTTCTCATCTTTCACATGGTGAAACATATTTAACTATGATTTAATAAAGAAAACACTTGGTTAAATTTCACTAATATTAGTGAAATTTAACCAAAAAACAGTCCAAAGAGGAGATAATGTTAAATGTTCAAGTTGTTATTAAAAACAATATTTTTATAACATTAAAAGTGATTAAATTAAGAAAACACTTGGTTAAATTTCACTAATATTAGTGAAATTTAAGCAAGTGTTTTCTTTATTAAATCATAGTTAAATATGTTTCACCATGTGAAAGATGAGAAACTTGTTCAAGAACATTAAAAGTGTTGAGATTCTTTACGCAATCTACAAAAAGTTTGTCTTACAGACAAAATCAAACAGTTAATGAAACAACTACTTCCCGAGCTAATTTTTATAATAAGAGAGATAAAAAACCAAATTGAATCGATATTTTCATTGAGAATTTCAATTGAATTTCGTAAGTTCATTTTGAACGTAGTTTTATTGGCAGTGATTTATGTGTTTTTATGTATCCTTTTTAAAGAAGGTAAATTAATGTTCACACTTTTCTTCTGTAAAATGAAAAAGGAGGATTAATTAATACATTTATCAATTTTCTGGTTTTCATAAAAAGAATTAGGGAGATTAAAACTGCTTTTGTTTGATCAATTTACCTCACTTTTCACAAATCCCGTTTCATCAGGGGATAAAATTAATTGCTCTCGAAGTAATCTCTCGCGTTTTCGAGGTTGTGTTTCACTTTACAAAGGGAGGGAACCTTAATGAACCAACCTCTCCCATTATCCGCGATTTGTCAGTTGGACTTTCGGTTGAGGTTAACACCGAAAAAAATCCCAGATCCCGGAAAAACGAACCCTCTACTCACTCGATCTCGGTTTTTCGGCCGCGTGCGTCCTGGGGGGCCTCTTGGGGTCGCCTCTGGTCGTCCTGGGGGGATTCTGGCTGATTTTCGGGCGGTTTTTCGCCTGTTCTGGCTCGACGGTTTCGCGGTCGGTTTGTTGCCTGCTGCCGTGGTGGGCGGTCTTGCGCGTCCTCAACCCGCCAATTTTCTTGCGCGCCAACGTTTTTGCTCTGCGTTTGAATGTGTCCATGCTTACCCGGAGGCAACTAAGCGGTTTTCCAGCTGGAAAATGTTCATTATTGGAGGTTAAATGTGCGAAAAGCGGACTTGAGGGTGCTAATCGCGGAAATTGAATTTAAATTGAAAGGCGGGAGGCAGTGCTACCAACCTGACACGTGCACGTCAAAAATTTGTTTCACATATTTCTTTCAACTTTTTCATTCAACGAGAAATTCATCCACTGAATAAATTATATATTCAACACACTTATTCATTCGGTATTCTCACAAATACAATAAAAATTATAATAAAGCACATTTTTCATCATTATTGAATTATTTCCTTACACACGTTTAGCAAATCTATAAACATTTTAATAATAGACTTTTATTAAGATTCTACTAAGATTTTTAATCGATTACACTTCAAAGACCCTTTATTAACAATAATAAAGGAGTTTTTAATACATATTTTCTTTTAAATACAAATGTTCCGATGATTTTACCAAAACGTACAGTTGCGATAAAAAAAAAAAACTAGTACAGCAAATATTATTGGGCTATGTGAACCGGATTCACTTTGATTTTTCAAATTGTCAATCAAATTGACAAATCGGCGGAAATGTCAAACGAAATTTAATTAACGTCGACATGTCTCAACTGACTGGAACGCAAAAAGCGATAATAACGATCCGTTTAGAGACGGTATTAGCATTAGAGACATTGCATTTCAACAACAGCACCGTTTTGTTGGCAAAAAAAAAAAATGTTGTGAACCTGTACATGACAAGTTTGTTTTACAAGAAAAAAATACAATATTTTAGAAGTGGCTTAAGCTCCCTGCTGTACTAGTTTTTTATTTTTCTCTCGCAACTGTACAAGAATTAATTGGTTTTATAAAAACGTGCAATTTGGAGCTTAAACAAGTGTTTTCCACTCCCAGACTAAGCATGAAGTAAAATTTCGAGTTTAGAAAAGCCCCGCGTAGAAAATTTGTCGAGGGTCGCGCAGCGACCCGAGACAAATTTTCACGGGGCTTTTCTAAACTCGAAATTTTACTTCATGCGCCACGCGTATAAAACACTGATTTCAAGTGAAGCTAAAAATGCACTGAAAACAACCCAACTTTGATATTTTTTTTACACTAGATGTTTTATTTCCTATCCATGCTGTAAACCTTCAGATATTCCTTGTTTTTTTATAAAAAAACTTCGATTTCCTGTAGTCCTTAGATCTCTGAAGACCATGATTGGTCCTTCGAGCTGTAGCCTTTGTAAAATGGTAATAAACTTAGTAATCTAGAGTGATCCTTGAATTTGAAACTTCTGAGAACGAGTGTTGTCCACTCCCAGACTAAGCATGAAGTAAAATTTCGAGTTTAGAAAAGCCCCGCGTAGAAAATTTGTCGAGGGTCGCGCAGCGACCCGAGACAAATTTTCACGGGGCTTTTCTAAACTCGAAATTTTACTTCATGCGC
The DNA here is from genome assembly GCA_932526585.2 of Philonthus cognatus. Taxonomy (NCBI): domain Eukaryota; kingdom Metazoa; phylum Arthropoda; class Insecta; order Coleoptera; family Staphylinidae; genus Philonthus; species Philonthus cognatus. The sequence continues at coordinate 145,535,492 of OW052242.1, forward strand.
CACGCGTATAAAACACTGATTTCAAGTGAAGCTAAAAATGCACTGAAAACAACCCAACTTTGATATTTTTTTTACACTAGATGTTTTATTTCCTATCCATGCTGTAAACCTTCAGATATTCCTTGTTTTTTTATAAAAAAACTTCGATTTCCTGTAGTCCTTAGATCTCTGAAGACCATGATTGGTCCTTCGAGCTGTAGCCTTTGTAAAATGGTAATAAACTTAGTAATCTAGAGTGATCCTTGAATTTGAAACTTCTGAGAACGAGTGTTGTCCACTCCCAGACTAAGCATGAAGTAAAATTTCGAGTTTAGAAAAGCCCCGCGTAGAAAATTTGTCGAGGGTCGCGCAGCGACCCGAGACAAATTTTCACGGGGCTTTTCTAAACTCGAAATTTTACTTCATGCGCCACGCGTATTAAATACTGATTTAAAGCGAAGTTTAAAATACACTGCTTAAGTTTTATCTCACGTTAATAAATATTAATAAACATTTAAAAAAAGCTTTAGTAAACCAGATAAAGCCTAACGTGTAGCCCTTAAAACTGCCTACTATTGCTTTTAGTAAGATCAATTCCCACATGTTAACTCAATCAAGTCGTAAACTGTATGCATACAGTATACAGAGTGAACTAAGCATGATATTTATAGATTAAAACACTTGTAAAACTCTACTAACCTCCGTAAACTGTATTACCTATTTTTTACAGTTACATAATTATTACACTTTGATTTTAAGTACGTTTAAAAATGTCTTGCCTGGAACGTATTCACAGCACCGATGCAATTTATCATCGGTGAGAAGTTGCACTCAAATAACGTCATTTTGGAAAGAATTTACCCAACCGTTCGGAGTAAAATGACGTACTTTTAGTGCAATTTCTTACTGATGACCAATTGCATCGGCACCGTAAATACTGGCACAAGCAAGACATTTTTAAACGTACTTTAATTCGAATTGTAATAACTAAGTAACTTTATAAAATAGGTAATACAGTTTACGCAGGTTAGTAGAGTTTTACAAGTGTTTTAATGTATAAATATCATGCGTAGTTCACTCTGTAAACTGTATGCATACAGGTTACGACTTGATTGAGTTAATATGTGACACTCATACATTAAAACAGTTGTAAAACTCTACTAATCCCCACAGTTCAGACACGATAATCACATTTTAAAACTCTAAAGTAAGTTTGAAAATGTAATTATCTTGTCTTAACTGTGGGGATTAGTAGAGTTTTATAACTGTTTTAATATGTGAGTGTCACATGTTAACTTAATCAAGTCGTAAACTCGAATTATAATAAGTAACTGTATAAAATAGACTATAAACACACCTGAAAATAAAGATATCAGAGCTGCTCTATCCGATTCTTTGATTCCCGAACGAGAGCCCCCCGACTTTCGTTTCTTGTAAACAGAAAGTTAGTCTTCGTCTAGTTTATAAAATTACACTTCACCGTTTGCACTTACATAACAACACTATATTTAGAACTTACTAACACTATTTTTTAACACTTATCATTGCTGTATTTTGTAATATTCTGACCCCAACAATGCGAGAAATAAAAAAAAAACGAACGTTCGTGATAAATGATACGCGTTATACGTCAAACGCGATTCGACATTATTTCAAACTTGAGCGCGCTCGTGGCGATTCCCTGAACTGTTTGGTGGTGGTGCTAAAAGTTTACAATAGATGTCACTGTTACAATAAAAATAACTTCATAATTTACATTAATTATTAATAAAACGCGCATTATTTATGATGCAACAATTAAATCATTAACACATTGATTATATTTAAAGTTATAATTGTAAAACTGAACGAAACGTTCGTGATAAATGATACGCGTTATACGTCAAACGCGATTCGACATTATTTCAAACTTGAGCGCGCCCGTGGCGACTTCCTGAACTGTTTGGTGGTGGTGTTGGAAGTTTACAATAGATGTCGCTAGTACAAGAAAAATCTCATAATTTACGTTAATTATTAACAAAATGTGCGTTATTTATGATGTATTAATTAAATTATTACCAAATTGATTATATTTAAAGTTATAGTTGTAATACTGATCATGATTGAATAAAAACAATAATGTGTAAATGTCACAATAGATAGACTGTCACAAAGAAAATATTTAAATAATTTACGTTAATAATAAATAAAATGACGAAATGTTTCTGATAAATGACCGCGTTTGACGTATCAAACGCGATTCGACATTATTTTAAATTTGAGCGCGCATGTGGCGATTTTCTGAACTCTTTGGTGGTGGTGTTGGAAGTATACAATAGATGTCGCTGTTACAAGAAAAATCTCATAATTTACATTAATTGTTGATAAAATGTGCATTATTTATAATGTATTACTTAAATTATTACTAAATTAATTATATTTAAAGTTATAATTGTAAAACTAATCATGATTGAATAAAATCAATAGTTATAGTTGTAAAACTGATCATGATTGAATAAAAACAATAATGTGTAAATGTCACAATAAATAGACTATCACAAAGAAATTATTTAAATAATTTACGTTAATAATATATAAAATAACGAAACGTTTGTGATAAATGATCGCGTTTGACGTATCAAACGCAATTTGACATTATTTCAAATTTGAGCGCGCCCGTGGCGATTTTCTGAACTGTTTGGTGGTGGTGTTGAAAGTTTACAATAGATGTCGCTGTTACAAAGAAAATCTTATCATTCACGTTAATTATTGATAAAATGTGCATTATTTATAATGTATTACTTAAATTATTACTAAATTAATTATATTTAAAGTTATAATTGTAAAACTGATCATGATTGAATAAAAACAATAATGTGTAAATGTCACAATAGATATAGACTGTCACAAAGAAAATATTTAAATAATTTACGTTAATAATAAATAAAATGACGAAATGTTCGTGATAAATGACCGCGTTTGACGTATCAAACGCGATTCGACATTATTTCAAATTTGAGCGCGCCCGTGGCGATTTCCTGAACTGTTTGGTGGTGGTGTTGCAAGTTTACAATAGATGTCGCCGTTAAAAAAATCTCATAATTTACGTTAATTATTGATAAAATGTGCGGTATTTATAATGTATTAGTTAAATTATTACAAAATTAATTATATTTAAAGTTATAATTGTAAAACTGATGATGATTGAATAAAAACAATAATGTGTAAATGTCACAATAGATAGACTGTCACAAAGAAAATATTTAAATAATTTACGTTAATAATAAATAAAATGACGAAATGTTCGTGATAAATGATCGCGTTTGACGTATCAAACGCGATTCGACATTATTTCAAATTTAAGCGCGCCCGTGGCAAATTCCTGAGCTGTTTGGTGGTGGTGTTAGAAGTTTACAATAGATGTCGCTGTTACAAGAAAAATCACATAATTTACGTTAATTATTGATAAAATGTGCGTTATTTATAATTCATTAGTTAAATTATTACTAAATTAACTATATTTAAAGTTATAATTGTGAAACTGATCATGATTGAATAAAAACAATAATGTGTAAATGTCACAATAGATAGACTATCACAGAGAATATATTTAAATAATTTACGTTAATAATAAATAAAATTTGTATTAATCATTGTGTTTTAGTTACCTTAATAAGGAATTGTTAATATTTAAAGTTATGATTATAAAAATGATCAAGATTGAATTAAAATAATAATGTGTAAATATCATAATAAATGGCGCTGTTACAAAGCAAATATTTAAATAATTTACGTCAAATATAAATAAAATGTGTATTATATATCGTGTAATTATTAATTTTTTAAGGAATTGTTTTTGTTTTTAGTTATGAATGTAAATATGATTGAATAAGAAAAATAATGTGAATGATAAGTAATAGATAGCGTTGCCCAAAAAAAAATTTGTTATTAGGTACATTGTATTTAAAAAGAAGCTGTTTTAGTTCGTGATTATTTCTTTTAATTAATGTCGATGAAATTTAATTAATTTATTTCAAATTTGATCGCGCCCGTGGCGATTTCCTGAACTTTTCGGTGGTGGCTTTGGATTTCCACAAGAGATGGCGCTGTTACAAGAAAAAATAATATACTTTATTTATAAATAAAATGTGTATTATTATAAGGAATTAATTAAACTATACAGGAATTGTTTATATTTTAAGTTGTGATTGTTAAAATGATCATGATTAAATGAAAATAATAATGTGATTAGTAGTACATATTTGTTATTTAAAATACATACTATTTTTTTAAACAAACTGTTTTAGTTTGGTATCATTTAGTTTGTGATTATTTTGTTCAATTAATGTCGATGAAATTTAATTAATGAAGGGTTTCACTTTATTGTTGAAAACATTCGACTTTATTTCTAATTAGAGCGCGCTCGTGGCGATTTCCTGAACTTTTCGGTGGTGGCTTTGGATTTCCACAAGAGATGGCGCTGTTACAAGAAAAAATAATTAACTTTATTTATAAATAAAATGTGTATTATTATAAGAAATTAATTAAACTATACAGGAATAATTTATATTCTAAGTTGTTATTGTAGAAATGATCGAGATTGAATGAAAATAATAATGTGATTAATAATACATTGCGCTGCCGCGCTGCTCTAAATAAAAAAATTGTTATTAGATACATTGTATTTTATTAAACAAACCGTTTTAGTTTGTATTTATTTGGTTCAATTAAAGTCGATAAAGTTTAATTGCAGGAAGGTTTCACGTTATTATCGAACATTCGATTTTATTTCAAGTTTGAGCGCGCTTGTGTTGATTTTCTGAACTGTTTAGTTGAGGTGTTGGAAGTTTGCAAGAGATGACGCTGTTGCAAGAAAATTATTTCAATAATTTACGTGAATAAAAGTTAAATGTGTTAACTTATAGTGTATTAATGAATGTTGTAAATAACACAATTCAGAATTTAAATTAATTAACGCTCCAAATAAACTCAAGTTTTCAGAATTTACAGAAAATTAAATATTTTGTTTAAAAATCCAGTTATGAGACGTCGAAGCGAATTTTTCAAATTTTTACTTTCCCCCGTATGTGATACAAAGGGAAAGTATTGTTTTCGTGAAAATTTTCGAATCAAAAATTTTAGCGGAAATATCCGTTTTGAGGTCCTCTGAGTCGAATAAGATCATTTTTGAAAAATGTCTCTCTGTCTGTCTGTCTGCCTGCCTGTCTGTCTGTCTGTCTGTCTGTCTGTCTGTCTGTCTGTCTGTCTGTCTGTCTGTGTGTGTGTCTGTGTGCGCTGTACCGCAAAAACCGCTAAAGATATCGAGATGAAACTTGAAACTTAAGCTTTTTGTTACAATCGGAAGAACTGAAATGCTTTTGGTGAAAATCGGAAAACCGGAAGTGGTACTTTACTCTTAGCGTTTTTCAGTTTTTTCAGATTTTTTCAATAAATGTTCATCAAACAAAAAATTCTTTCAAATAAAAGTTGTAGATAATAACAAAATGAAGATGTATTATTCAATAAATGTTCATCAAACAAAAAATTCTGTCAAATAAAAGTTGTAGATAATAACAAAATGAAGATGTATTGTTCACTTACTTTTTGTCATAGCACTCTTAGTTTTTGAGATATTCAATAAATAGTGTTTTTTATCTAGTCATTGGTTTGTGTCAGTATGTGTTGATCCAATTGAAAAATGTTTCAAATAAAAGTTGTAGTTATCAAAAAGTTGAAGACATTTTGAAAATAATAAAGCTACAAATATTTTAAAAGTGATTTAATACGCAATTTACGGGGGAAAGTACTATGATGGACACATCACCATTTTTATTTTTGGTTTGCTGTAAGCTTTCGATCAAACATTCACCAAAAATTAATTTATAATTAGAATAATATTTTATTATCCTCTATAGGAAATCAAAATATCTTTTCATAAATTAAAGTTAAGAGACTCCAAAGTTTTTAATTGCTTAAATCATTGAACTTTCATGTAAGCATAATATATAAAATTACTAAAAAACTATTCGTGAAAATGCAAACACTGTCTTAATTAATAAGACAATTTAAGACGATAAATATCCATTGAAACAACTACTTCCCGTGCAAATACACCGCCGGATATTGAATTATACAATGTAAGTATACACATTTTTTTATTTCAACAACATTCAAAATATCTTTTCAAAATTTAAAGCTTTGAAACCCCAAAATGTTATTATGTAACTTGTATTATATTCTACGTACACCTACATAAAACTTACATTTACTAAAAACTCCCAAGGTTATTTTAGAAACATGATAATCCATTTTACTTATATAAAAAAAAAACAACAATTCCTATTTTACGATTAATCCTAAACAATTGTGTTCATTCTGTGTGAAATTGTGTGTATTATATTGTTTTTTTTTCTTCTAGAAACAAAATCCGATTCACACAAAATAATTCCCGTTTTATTTTTTCTCTCTCTTCTTCTTCGCTTTACTAAAGAAGATGCCCGGTTCAATTTCTCCGAGGTGAGAAAGACGAATGCACACAATGGCAGAGCAGAATGTTCTCATGCCCGATTTCAAAATCGGCACAGGTTGGAGAGTGTCGCTAATTAATAATAAAATAGAAAATGTGTGTGCATTTGTTTATGTGTCGATTACAAACGGTCGGATGTTAATTTCTGTGAAGAAATGCTGTTGTGATTAAAAAATGTGTACAAACAAAAGTTCAATGATTTAGTAAAAAACTTACATTCTATAGGGGCCTAACTTAAAAAAATAAAAACTTAGAAAGTTCAATAATTAATAAAAGAACATTGTGTAAGCAATGTTTACGTTAAGTGATCTCACTGAACAAACACATTTAAATAATGTTTCATTAACATTAAAATAACGTTTAATGTTGCTACAATGTTGATATATTGTTATTTGTTTGTTTTTTGCTCAGTGGGATTATTACACATAAAAAGACTGTTATTCCTTACTTTATTTGTATCGTTAGATGTACATTTCGCAATACAAGGTGCTCATTATCAATAACAAACTTGGTATTTTGATAATTATGGTCGAAAATGAGACATTTTTTGGGCTTTCTGCACTAAAAACACCCCGAAAGAGTGAAAATGGGTTATTTAGAATTAATTCAGTTATAATAATAATAATAATAATAATAATAATAATAATAATATATATTTGCCCAACGGAAGACCAATACAGGGACAAAAATATAAATAAAAACTAAATAGTAATACAAAAATAGCACAAAAAGATACAACTTAGGAATATAAGTACAAGAGAATTTTTAATTTATGGTATGAAGTGTTATACATGGTCACCAACAAAAATATAAATCATAAATTTGAAGGTTCTAACGAGTGTTTCCACTCCCAGACTAAGCATGAAGTAAAATTTCGAGTTTAGAAAAGCCCCGCGTAGAAAATTTGTCGAGGGTCGCGCCAGCGACCCGAGACAAATTTTCACGGGGCTTTTCTAAACTCGAAATTTTACTTCATGCGCCACGCGTGTAAAAAAACTGATTTCAAGTGAGGTGCAAATATACATAAATTTCACAGTATTTTAGTGTTTTATACGCGTGGCGCATGAAGTAAAATTTCGAGTTTAGAAAAGCCCCGTAAAAATTTGTCGAGGGTCGCGTTGTTGGCTACACGCTATAGGAATTGTCATTTAAAACGTTAGACATAATAAATATAATGTATAATTTCAGAATTGCCAACTTACAATATATTCCATAGCATTCTGGAGGTTTTATTTTATTACACGTACGTTATATTGTTTGTGATTTTATATTTTAACTTATTATTCTTTTAATTTACTGTTAGTATTAAGCATTATGTACTTTTAAATAGAATGTCCAGTAAATAACCAGTGGTTAGAGTGTTGTACTGCCACGCCACGGACCGGGGTTCAAATACCGGCCTAACAAGTTGTCTGCATTTATATAGGTTAGGATAAAAATGCCAAACACTCCGTCTTCTCGGATATGACGTTAAATGCATGTAGGACCCGTGTACTGCCTGGATGTTGCGTGCACGTTAAAGATCCCTACCGGTGGGTTGGAACTCCCACCGGGTTCGGCAAAATTCCCGGATAGCTGTAGACCCAATCTCCGGCGTCATGATTGGCCTTAGCAGCGGAAATAGATGACGTAAAACCCAAAATAATAATAATAATAAAAAAACACTAAATATAAAAATAATATTGGAGGTTTCAGATTATCTAATTTCCTTGAAATTTGGGTAGACACAAAACTTATAATTCATCAACAGTTACAGGTGTTCATATGAAGATTAAAGTTATTTTAAGTTTCTTGATTGACGTAAGAGTTATACTTGGTGTGTAATTCGTTGATTTTAAGTCACACAAAATTTTAACAAGACCCCAATCATTTCTCAAACAGTTAAATGAAGAGTTATATAAAAAATAGTTTAATTCTTATTTAATTTCTTTTTAGCAATCAAATTTGAGTAATCAAGGAAGCAAAACTTTGAACGACTTCATCGTCTCCACATCCATCATTATCAAAACGTTTTAATGACGCTAATTAAACGGTGTACGAATGCGAAATGTTAATAGCTCCATCGCTGGCTTGATTACGACATGTTTAATTCATGGGTGCGCGAATTCATAAACAGCGCATTTCGCATTTTTTTCTAAAAAAAGATTGAACACAGAAACTCGCAATCACGAGACTTTATACTTTCCTAATTGCAATACACGTTCTGATGAATCTGGCGATGATGATTCCTCACATTCACCGATCCAATCGAATCTTGCGCAATTTTGTGGAGAGAAAAAAGATATATTTTGAGACTTTCGCTGTTTTTGTAGCAGAGTTCAATTTGAGGCTTCTAACGAGTGTTTCCACTCCCAGACTAAGCATGAAGTAAAATTTCGAGTTTAGAAAAGCCCCGCGTAGAAAATTTTCACGGGGCTTTTCTAAACTCGAAATTTTACTTCATGCGCCACGCGTATACAACACTGATTTCAATGGAAGTTTAAAATATACTGTAGAGTTGGTTCCTTCAAAGTATGCAAAAATCTAAAACTACCCCATCTTTAGTTTTTGAGTTATTTTCACTTAATCATCCCAATAGCCAATATTTCTATTGATTTTTTTGAGGTAACATAATTTTCAAGCAATAATTTCTTAAACATTCTTTAACGGATTTTGATGAAATTTTTTGTGAATATTGAGTAAAGTTAGCTCTTTAAAAATATGTCAAAATCTGAAAATACCCTGTCCATAGTTTTTGAGTTATTTCCATTCGAACATCCTAATAACTGAGTTACACTGTTTTTTATTTGACTGCCTTATTAATAGAATTAGCGTTAATATCGTTATAATTGAATACTAGTTAATTTGTACTAGGTCCACACAAACGCGATACTAACATACTGTATTAATAGAGCAACATTTACATGTAAGTAGTTAGTTTTGATAAATTATTGATAAAAAAATGAACGTGGTGTAAAGTTAATTAAAAGAAAGGCACTTGGTATTGTTTCACAATTAAATCTTTATTCCGACTAGTTTCGGTTTGTTAGACCATTTTCAAAGGAATGTACAGAAAAAAATATTTCCTAAGTATATATACAATATTTTTGTTTCAGGTAATAAGAGAAGTCAAAATTGGGGAATTCCAAATCTCCTCGTTGTCGTTTACGATATTTTTCCCCATTTTGAACGTGGCATCACATTTCATAATTTAAAGCTTATGTTACACTGTTTCTGTTGTGTTTGTGAAAATGCATTTTTTCTGCTGAATTGTTAAATTAAATTTTTCTTCTAACGAGTGTTTCCATTCCCAGACTAAGCATGAAGTAAAATTTCGAGTTTAGAAAAGCCCCGCGTAGAAAATTTGTCGAGGGTCGCGCCAGCGACCCGAGACAAATTTTCGCGGGGCTTTTCTAAACTCGAAATTTTACTTCATGCGCCACGCGTATACAACACTGATTTCAATGAAAATATACTGTAGAGTTAGTTCTTTCAAAGTATGTAAAAATCTAAAACTACCCCATCTTTAGTTTATGAGTTATTTTCACTTGATCATCTCACTAGCCAAATTTTCAATCAATTTTTTTGGGGTAATATAATTTTCAATTTATTATATCTCAAAAATTCTTTGATAAATATTAATGAATATTTCTGAAAGTGTTGTGTAAACCTAGCTTTTTAAAAATCTGCAAAAACCTAAAAATACCCTATCATTAGTTCCTAAGTTATTTTCACTTGAACATCGCAATAGTCAATATTTCAGTCCATATTTTTAAGGTAACATAATTTTCAATTAATTATATCTCAATTATTCTTCGACTGATTTTAATAAAATTTTCTAAAAGTATTAAGTAAACTCAACTCTTTAAAAACTTGCAAAAATCTAAAAATACCCTGTTACTAATTTTTGAGTTATTTTCACTTGAACATCCCAATAGCCAATATTTCCATCTATATTTTTGAGGTAACATAATTTTCAATTAAATATATCTCATATGTTCCTTAACAGATTTTATTGAAATTTTCTGTGAGTGTTAGATAAACATAGTTTTTTAAAAATTTGTAAAAACCTAAAAAAAAGTTATCACTAATTTTTGAGTTATTGTTACTTGAATATCCCAATAGCCAATATTTCCATTCATATTATTTAGGTAACATAATTTTCAATTAATTATACCTCATATATTCCTAAACGGATTTTATTGAAATTTTCTGTGAGTATTAGGTAAACATATCTCTTTAAAAAGTTTAAAAACGTAAAAACACCCTATCACTAGTTTTTGAGTTATTTTCACTTAAACATCCCAATAGCCAATATTTCCATCCATATTTTTGAGGTAACATAATTTTCAATTCATTATATTTCAAATAACCCTTGACGGATTTGATTAAAATTTTCTGTGAGTGTTAAGTTAACATAGTTCTTTAAAAATTTGGAAAAACCTAAAAATACCCTATCACTAATTTTTGAGTTATTGTCACTTGAATATCCCAAACAGCCAATATTTAAATCTATATTTTCAAGGTAACATAATTTTCAATTAATTATATCTCAAATATTCTTAAACGGATTTTATTGAAATTTTCTGTGAGTGTTAAGTAAATATAGCTCTTTAAAAATTTGTAAAAACCTAAAAATACCCTGTTACTAATTTTTGAGTTATTGGCACTTAAATATCCCAAACAGCCAATATTTCCATCCATATTTTCAAGGTAACATAATTTTCAATTAATTATATCTTAAATATTCTTAAGCGGATTTTATTAAAATTTTCTGTGAGTGTTAAGTGAACATAGCTCTTCAAAAACTTGCAAAAACCTAAAAATACCCTATCACTAATTTTCGAGTTATTGGCACTTAAATATCCCAAACAGAAAATATTTCTATCCATCTTTTCAAGGTAACATAATTTTCAAATAATTATATCTCAAATATTCTTAAAAGGATTTTATTGAAATTTTCTGTCACTGTTAAGTGAACATAGCTCTTCAGGAACTTGCAAAAACCTAAAAATACCCTATCACTAATTTTTGAGTTATTGTCACTTGAATATCCCAAATAGCCAATATTTTCATCCATATTTTCAAGGTAACATAATTTTCAAATAATTATATCTCAAATATTTTCAAGCGGATTTTATTGAAATTTTCTGTGAGTATTAAGTGAACATAGCTCTTTAAGAATTTGTAAAACCCTAAAAATACCCTATTACTAATTTTTGAGTTATTTTCACTTGAATATCCCAGTAGCCTATATTTCCATCCATATTTTTAAGGTAACATAATTTTCAATTAATTATATCTCATAAACTCCTTAATGGATTCTATTGAAATTTTATGTGAATGTTAAGTAGACATAGCTCTTTAAAAGTTTGTAAAAACCTAAAAATACCCTATCACTAATTTTTGAGTTATTTTCACTTGAATATCCCAAATAGCCAATTTTTCCATCCATATTTTTAAAGTAACATAATTTTCAATTAATTATATCTCAAATATTCCTAAACGGATTTTATTGAAATTTTCTGTCAGTGTTAAGTGAACATAGCTCTTCAAAAATTTGTAAAAAGCCTAAAATTACCCTATCACTAATTTTTGAGTTATTGGCACTTGAATATCCCAAACAGCCAATATTTCCATCCATATTTTCAAGGTAACATAATTTTCAATTAATTATATCTCAAATATTCTTAAACGGATTTTATTGAAATTTTCTGTCACTGTTAAGTGAACATGGCTCTTCAAGAACTTGCAAAAACCTAAAAATACCCTATCACTAATTTTTGAGTTATTGTCACTTGAATATCCCAAATAGCCAATATTTCCATCCATATTTTCAAGGTAACATAATTTTCAAATAATTATATGTCAAATATTTTTAAGCGGATTTTATTGAAATTTTCTGTGAGTATTAAGTGAACATAGCTCTTTAAGAATTTGTAAAACCCTAAAAATACCCTATTACTAATTTTTGAGTTATTTTCACTTGAATATCCCAGTAGCCTATATTTCCATCCATATTTTTAAGGTAACATAATTTTTAATTAATTATATCTCATAAACTCCTTAATAGATTCTATTGAAATTTTATGTGAATGTTAAGTAGACATAGCTCTTTAAAAGTTTGTAAAAATCTAAAAATACGCTATCACTAATTTTTGAGTTATTTTCACTTGAATATCCCAAAACAGCCAATATTTCCATCCATATTTTTAAAGTAACATAATTTTCAATTATTTATATCTCAAACATTCTTAAACGGATTTTATTGAAATTTTCTGTCAGTGTTAAGTGAACATAGCTCTTTAAGAATTTGTAAAAACCTAAAAATACCCTATCACTAATTTTTGAGTTATTGTCACTTGAATATCCCAAATAGCCAATATTTCCATCCATATTTTCAAGGTAAAATAATTTTCAATTAATTATATCTCATATACTCCTTAACGGATTTTATTGAAATTTTCTGTGAGTATTAAGTAAACATAGCACTTTAAAAATTTGTAAAAGCCTAAAAATACCCTATTACTAATTTTTGAGTTATTGTCACTTGAATATCCCAATAGTTAATATTTCCATCCATATTTTTGAAGTACCATTATTTTCAATTAATTATATATGAAATATTCTTAAACGGATTTCATTGAAATTTTCTGTGAGCGTTAGGTGAACATAGCTCTTCAAAAATTTGTAAAAACCTAAAAATACCCTATCACTAATTTTTGAGTTATTGGCACTTGAATATCCCAAACAGCTAATATTTCCATCCATATTTTCAAGGTAACATAATTTTCAAATAATTATATCTCAAATATTTTTAAGCGGATTTTATTGAAATTTTCTGTAAGTATTAAGTGAACATAGCTCTTTAAGAAATTGTAAGAACCTAAAAATACCCTATTACTAATTTTTGAGTTATTGTCACTTGAATATCCCAATAGCCAATATTTCCATCCATATTTTTGAAGTAACATAATTTTCAATTAATTATATCTCAAATATTCTTAAATGGATTTTATTAAAATTTTCTGTGGGTATTAGGTAAATATAGCTCTTTAAAAATTTGCAAAAACCTAAAAATACCCTATCACTAATTTTTGCGTTATTGTCACTTGAATATCCCAAATAGCCAATATTTCCATCCATATTTTCAAGATAACATAATTTTCAATTAATTATATCTTATATACTCCTTAACGGATTTTATTGAAATTTTTTGTGAGTATTAGGTAAACATAGCTCTTTAAAAATTTGTAAAAACCTAAAAATACCCCACCACTAATTTTTGAGTTATTGTCACTTGAATATCCCAATAGCCAATATTTCTATCCACATTTTTAAGGTAACATAATTTTCAATTAATTATATCTTAAATATTCTTAAACGGATTTTATTGAAATTTTCTGTGAGTATTAAGTAAACATAGCTCTTTAAAAATTTGTAAAAACCTAAAAATACCCTATCACTAATTTTTGAGTTATTGTCACTTGAATATCCCAATAGCCAATATTTCCATCCATATTTTTGAAGTAACATAATTTTTAATTAATTATATCTCAAATATTCTTAAACGGATTTTATTGAAATTTTCTGTGAGTATTAAGAGAACACATCTCTTTAAAAAAATTTAAAAACCTAAAAACACCCCAACCATATTATTCCAGTTATTTGAACTTGTGTTATGTGATATACTCGTTAACTCTCCGATCCATCGTAATTACTATTGTAAAGAAAACATGTTTTACTTTGTTTACCTACTGTATTTACACTTAACTTGTGAATATAGTTTCAACTGTCTAGTCTACTAATGTTTAAGAATAGCTACTCGAAAGTTTAAAACACTATTTTAAAACAAAGTGCTTTAAACATAACAACCCTGCTTAATATACACGCAAAATTTTATTTTTAATTCTAACACAATTTTCAATCTATCATAATTCAAATATTCTCCAATAAATTTTTTGTGGATGTTGAGTAAACTCAGCTTTTTGATAATGCGTAAAAATATAAATACACCACATCATTAGTTTTCGAGTTTTTCCGTTTAATTTCAAAGTTCAAGCGGAAAAAATCGAAAACTAATGATGTTGTATTTTAATATTTTGCGATTATGTCATTGTTAATCAACGTCTAATGAATTAGAAAATAATTTGTAAAATACATCAGACCATAAATCGCAATCTTGTATCATTAAGTGTATCTATAGAAGAGGACTGGTTACGTGTGGACGTTCGAGGAAATGCCGTTGCATGAAAGTTGAGAGGTGAAATCCTGAAAAAAATCCACTCGGACTCGCTTCGTTTTCTTCCAGCATGAAAGTGAAAGAAGAAGAAGCCGAAGACTGTTTAATCATCGAATACGTTAACAATTCAAGCAGAATAATATTTGTTGTGATTGAGAGGTGATTTAAATGTACCTAGAGAATTATTATTACAAATTGTCACTTACTTTACACGTTATTTTCTTTATCACAATAGGCTATCCATTTATTTTGACTTTCCCCTAGTATGTTTCCTGTTCGATTGCATCTTGCTAAAGACAAATCGCCTCCAAACTAATTCTCTCTCTTCTGTTCTGAAACCGATCCCCCAAAGCGATTCGCTACCATGGTATTTACAATAGAAAGTGCAAGTGTTGCTTCGGTTTCAGCTTTTAGCGGTTCGGATCCAATTAAGGATTCATTACGGTCGTAATTATTGATATGTGCAATAATATTGTTCAACCTTCCGGGCAGAAATAAACTATATTATATTGTAATCATACCGAATATTTTTGTTTTAATTATATCAGAAGTTGGAAGGTAACTGGGAGTTTTTTGAACATTGGAATCGAAAGATGAAAACTTTCAGGTTATCGAATTTTGAAGGTGGCGAAGAAACATAAGTAAAGTAAGTTTTATTAATGTTTCTTCGCCACCTTCAAAATTGGAAAACCTGGAAGTTTTCTTCTATTGTATATTCGATACTTGTTCTGCTACTCTCTTGATGGAACCAAATTTTTAAATTGGGTAAAGGTAAACACTTGTATTGTTCCATGTTTTTTTATAAAAACATGGAACAATACAGCCAATTTTCTTCTTTTGATTTCAATGTTTGAAAAACTTAACCATTTAATTTCCAACTTCCAACTTCTGATATAATTAAAACAAAAATTCGGTATGATCATCGTGAGATGTAAAAAATATAATTGAAATAATGTAAAAAGGTTTATTCCGTAAATAAAGTATTATTATTATTATAGATTGAATATAGTTATGCCAAGTCAGCTATGAATTATAAACGTACATATGTTATCTAAAAACACTGCTTTCGACATACACAATCCATTTCAAGGAATAATTATTTATCAAAGCAATAATTTTTGCAAATAAATTAAAACATAGGCTTTTTATTATTTAAAATATATTCCAATGAACCTGAATTCTTGTTGATTGGATTTTTTCTCCAAGTAAACTAACGACCGCAATTGGTCTTCTCTACATCATCATCAGGCCATATGTTCGTGTCTTGCACAACCGATCAAGAAGCGCCCGTCATCGTTGGCAAACCCAAGAAACTTCATCGTACTCAACATCTGAAAATCAATAAAGATCCAAACACTTTATTTATGTACACAATATTGCGAAACGGCCGAGAGATGACCATTACCAGTTCGAACGATCTAAATTCTCTTTCTCATCCTTGACTGCACTTCTAATTACCGATGAATTGTAACGCTCGTATTATGACTAAATGCGAAGCAGAGATGCAACATTCGTTTGCACACTTGAATGTTTATTCAGGTGTATTAGAAAGATCAAAAAGAAGCGAGTTGTGTAAATGATTTATGGCAAATGGAAGTAAGTGGAGCAACTTGGGTAATACGAACTTCTTTTTGCCGGAAGGGAAATGCAAAATTGGTTTTTAATAATAATAATAAACCAAGTACCATCGGTGGACATAAAATGTTGGGACAAATCGAAAGTTGGATAATGTCAAACATTACCAAATTTTTACCGGTTAAGTCAGGTTTTTTAAACAGAGCTTTTAATATTGAGTGACAATAAAAATATGAAAGGAATGATCAGAAAAATTAGATTTTCATTTTTGATACATCAAATGACAGTTTACTAACAAGTCCTCCGTTTGACACAAACTACAAAAATTGTACCTGTCCCAACATTTTGTTTCCACCGATGGTACATTTGTGAAAATATTAGAAAATAAGATCAGAAAAACTGTATAAAGTAAACACGGCTCAAGTTTTTCAATGCAACTGGTGAATATCCCAAACGTATTTTATTATTATTTTATTTGTACAGAATGACGTTTTTCTGTGAATCTCGTAACGACAGGCAAATTGAATTATCGCGATGTCCAACGTTTTTAATTTCAATTGTACAAAATGAATCATTTCCGTGATTTCTTTGTGTGTGGTAATTTGATTTGTTGATTTGAAAATCGAATTAGGGAAAAAAGTCGTGTTCGAGTGTAGTGTGTAAAACACGCAGCGACTAGTAATTACTACAAGCAATTCCCGCTGGGAGTCTCAAACACACTTTCTCCACTTTTTCTCACAAGGTAAAGGTCGTGACTTCAAGCAACAATCAGAAAAATAAATTTAATTAACCACCGCAACTCGAAATTTAATAAATCAAAATTATTTCCCTATTCAAAATCATTAGTATACAATTTAGTGTATTTTGATTTATCTAGAATAAGGATTGGATTGCTCAAAACTACATCTATTGTTGAAAGGAGAATTAGTGAATCTAATCCTATTTTTTGTATAAATATTAAAAAAAACTATTTTAAAATCTTGTAACAATAAATAAATGTTAACACAAGATTACATTATAGTCCAGATATTTTTGTATTATTATTATTTATTATTGGTTGGTAACCAATGATAAGTAAAATTATAAATAGAAAATGGTCGAAGAAGAAGAAGTAAACGGCACGGTACTCTTCGGCGTGCTAAAGGCAATGGGTCAAGCTAAACTTTCACACGGAATGGTGCATCCAACTTCTAACCCATATGGGATACACTCAAGTTTAATAACCCGCGTTATTAGATTTATAATTCAGATAATTGTTCGGCTTTTGTGCCGAGTGTTCGAGAAAAAAAAAACGCTTGAGAGAGTTAATCGAGATTATGTAATACATTTTCAATCTTCATCATAGAACTTAGATAAAATTTTAAACATTGTTGCAAAAGATAAACATTCACTCATTAGCTTCGTTTGTTTTTAAAATATGGCGAAATAAGTTAAAATCGCCAGCAATAACGAATATCTGAAAATTTACAACGTATATAGTATATTTAGATATCTATACTTAAAAGAAAAACTATCTGTATATCTAAGATAGTAATAAATAATATGCAGTCTACAAAATATTATTTTGGACACCAGAAAAATTCCAGGGCTAAACAAAAAGCATTCTTCTAGAAATCGTTAATTTTATTGCATAATTTCAACTTTGGCTCAATATTTTATTAAAACGCGTTGACGCTTTTCAATTTTCTTGAAAGCAGATAGCTAGTTTTATTAAAAGTAAGTAATGTCGGTAAATTTCATGGTGATTGTGTGAAACTTTGGTTTTTTATAATTTTTTAAAGAAAATGATACCCTTAAATTCATAATTTTTTCTTTTACGAAATTTCAACTTTGATTCGATATTTTATAAAATCCAATTGAGATATTTAAATTTCAATTACAGTCAAATATAGTGTATTTATACCTGTGCAACGTTGTGATTTTGAAGTTTTGGAAGCGACGCGTTGATTTATTTAAATTGGTCAAACAAATTTCAGCGTAATCTCGACATTTTCTTTGTCTCCACAAAATTCTACATTGTAGCGATATTTCGGAAAAACCAATTGACATTTTTGAATTGTCTCTTCAGAATGTTGAAGCTTGTTCAGTTCCAAACCAACGCTGTAATTTTTAAATTTACGAAGTGACGCGTTAATTTTCTACAATTTTTAGCAAATTTCAGTGTAAACTTAGCATTTTCTTTGTCTTGGCAAAATTCCAACTTGGCGCGATATTTCAGATTAACCAATTACCATTTTCGCACTGTCTCTTCAGACTGTTGAAGCTCGTTCAGTTTCAAACAAACGCTGTAATTTTGAAATTTACGAAGTGACGCGTTAATTTTTTTAAAATTCTTATAACAAACTCTAGCTTAAACTCGACATTTTCTTTGTCTCAACAAAATTTCAACTTGGCGCGATATTTCGGAAAAACCAATTGACATTTTTGTATTGTCTCTTCAGACTGTTGAAGCTCGTTCAGTTCCAAACAAACGCTGTAATTTTGAAATTTACGAAGTGACGCGTTAATTTTTTAAAATTCCTCCAAAAATTCCAGCTTAAACTAGACTTTTTTTTTTGTCCTAGCAAAATTCTACTTTGAAGCGATATTTCGGAAAAACTAATTGACGTTTTTGCATTGTCTCTTTAGAATGTTGAAGCTCGTTCAGTTCCGAACAAATAATGCAATTTTGAAATTTATAAAGTGATACGTTAATTTTTTTAAAATTCCTCCAAAAATTACAGCTTAAACTAGACATTTTTTTGTCTGAACAAAATTCCACATTAAAGCGAGGTTTCGGTAAAACCAATTGACATTTTTGCATTGTCTCTTTAAAATATTGAAGCCCGTTCAGTTCAAACAATAGCTGTAATTTTTAAATTTACGAAGTGACGCATTAATTTTTTACAATTTGTTAACAAATTTCAGTGTAAACTCTATATTTTCTTTGTCTTAGCAAAATTCCAAACTGGCGCGATATTTCGGAAAAACTAATTGACATTTTTCCATTGTCTCTTCAGACTGTTAAAGCTCGTTCAGTTCCAAACAAACGCTGTAGTTTTGAAGTTTACGAAGTGACGCGTTAATTTTTTAAAATTCCTCTAAAAATTCCAGCTTAAATTAGATATTCTTTTTTGTCTGAACAAAATTTCACTTTGATGCGGTATTACGGAAAAACCAAGTGACATTTTGGTATTGTCTCTTCAGAATGTTGAAGCCCGTGCAGTTCCAAACAAACGCTGTAATTTTGAAATTTACGTAGTGACGCGTTAATTTTTTACAATTTGTTAACAAATTTCAGTGTAAACTCGACATTTTCTTTGTCTTACCAAAATTCCAACTTGGCACGATATTTCGGAAAAACCAATTGACATTTTTGCATTGCGTCTTCAGACTAATGAAGCTCGTTCCAAACAAATAATGCAATTTTAAAATTTACGAATTTTTTAAAATTCCTCCAAAAATTCCAGCTTGAACTAGACATTTTTTATTGTCTGAACAAAATTCCACATTGAAGCGATATTTCGGAAAACAGAACTGAAATTTTTGCATTGTCTCTTCAAAATGTTGAAACTCGTTCAGTTCCAAACAAACGCTGTCATTTTGAAATTTACGATGTGACGCGTTAATTTTTTACTATTTGTTAACAAATTTTAGTGTAAACTCGGCATTTTTTTTGTCTTAGCAAAATTCCAGCTTGGAGCGAAATTTGGGAAAAACCAATTGACATTTTTGCATTGTCTTTTCAAACTGTTGAAGCTCGTTCAGTTCCAAACAAACGCTGTAGTTTTGAAGTTTACGAAGTGACGCGTTAATTTTTTAAAATTCCTCTAAAACTATCCAGCCTAAACTAGACATTCTTTTTGTCTGAACAAAATTCCACATTGAAGCAATATTTCGGAAAAACCAATTAATATTTTTGAATCGTCTCTTCAGAATATTCAAGCCCGTTTAGTTCCAAATAAACGCTGTAATTTTGAAATTTACGTAGTGACGCGTTAATTTTTTACAATTTGTTAACAAATTTCAGTGTAAACTCTACATTTTCTTTGTCTTAGTAAAATTCCAACTTAGCGCGATATTTCGAAAAAACCAATTGACATTTTTGCATTGTCACTTCTGACTGTTGAAGCTCGTTCAGTTCCAAACAAATGCTGTAGTTTTAAAATTTACGAAGCGACGCGTTAATTTTTTTTAAATTTCTCAAAAAATTCCCGCTTAAACTGAACATTTTTTTTGTCTGAACAAAATTCCACATTAAAGCGATATTTCGGAAAAATCAATAAACACTTTTGCATTTTCTTTTAAGAATGTTTAAGCTTGTTCAGTTATAAACAAACGCTGCAATTTTGAAATAACGAAGTGACGCGTTAATTTTTTACAATTTGTTAACAAATTTCAGTGTAAACTCGACATTTTCTTTGTCAGCAAAATTCCAACTTGGCGCGATATTTCGGAAAAACCAATTGACATTTTTGCACTGTCTCTTCATACTGTTCAAGCTCATTTAGTTCCAAACAAACGTTGTAGTTTTGAAATTTACGAAGTGGCGCGTTAATTATTTTAAAATTCCTCCAAAAATTCCAGTTTGAACTCGACATTTTCTTTGTCTCAAAAAAATTCCACGTTGAAGCGATATTTCCGAAAAACTAATTGACATATTTGCATTTTGTCTTTAGAATATTGAAGCTCGCTCATTTCCAAGCAAACGCTATGATTTTAAAATTTATAAAAAAAACAACGTTAGTTTTATTCCAGTTTAAAATCGATATTTTCTTTGATCAACCTTTTTTTTCTTTACATTTTAAATAAAATCTGATAAAAATAACAGCGTGCCAAAGTTGAGTAATTTTTGTTGTTATTTTTTTTATTTTAAACTAATTCTAGTTTATATATTGTCAAACTAAAAAATTATACAGGGTGTCCCATTTTAAAGTACCACCTGGAATATCTTCAGAATCATGCACCGAATGAAGAAATGATTCAAATAAAAGTTAAATGTGTTGGAGGACGACATCCAATTCTGTAAGAAAATTCAAGGGGTAGCTTTAAAATCTTAGATGCGAATCCTTGTTTTTTTATTACATATTTAGGTAGAGCGAGGAAAAGTAAGTAAGAAAAGTAAGTAAGTCTAAAAACATTTTTTGTTACTTTAATAGATGGCATTGCAATCAAAAAACTTGAACAATTGATAATTGATATACTAAATTAATTTTACTCTAACCAGTTAGTTGAAGATTTCACTTAAAGTTAGTGATTTATACGCGTGGCGCATGAAGTAAAATTTCGAGTTTAGAAAAGCCTGAAAATTTGGATTTGCTGGGGCGCGACTCGCTTCGCTCGCGCGCCCCAGCAAATCCAAATTTTCAGGCTTTTCTAAACTCGAAATTTTACTTCATGCTTAGTCTGGGAGTGGAAACCCTCGTTAGATGATCAATCAGAAACTTACTTTGCAATTTCCTTTATTGTCAAATTTATGACATAAAATAAATAGAGTTGATGTTATTTCTTACTTAGAAATTAGAAAGAAAACAAATTCCTGTGCATTATTTGTGTAACACACAAATAATGCACAGGAATTTGTTTTCATTTCTAAACTTAGACGAACAAATTGGAAAGCCTTATTACCATTTTTTGAGTTAGATTAGTCAGAATTTGGAGTTTTGTGAGGTTACTGAATAGTTATTAACAAGGCGTGATCTAAAAGTACGGTTACAAAATATACACATTTCATTGCAGGCTTTGTAACCTTACTTTTTGATCACCCCTTGTATTTATTTGTTAGTTCGGTAAGCTACATACAAAATAGACTGAATATAGATTTTGAAGTTACATTACAAAATCCAAATCCAATCCTAAATCCATTACAAAATCCAATTAGAAGAAGATATTCAATAATTGAATTGCTTGATTCATTCTTGATGTAATAGATTTATCCATTTATGGCCAATATTATTTGTTGCCTATAAATCTCGGAATTACACTTTTTGAATATTTTTTTTTGTTTTACATTTATTGCATTTTTTCAGTAAAGTACTGTTATTTATACCAAATCTAATAATTACAATTTCAAATTAAATTGTAACCTTACTTTTTAATCGCTCCTCATATTTATTTGTTGGTTCAGTAAGCTTCATATTAAATAGATTGAAAATAGATTTTCAAGTTGCATTACAAAATCCAATTAGAAGAAGACGTTCAATAATTTTATTGCTTGATTCATTCTTAATGTAACTCCTGATAATGCTGTAAAACGCGAAACTAGTCAAGTAAATAGTAAAGTAAAAAAAAAAAAATTGTGAAACAAACCAAGTTAATTAATTTTAAACCTTCATTATCAATATGTAATAGATTTATCCATTTATGGCCAATAATTATTTGTTGCCTACCATTCTCGGAATTACACTTTGAAAATATTTTGTGTTGCTTCACATTTATTGTATGTTTTCAGTAAAGTACTATTATTTATACCAAATCCAGTAATTACAATTTCAAATTAAATTCCATGTCGTTTTTTTGTCGTTTTTACAATAAACTAGGAAGACCATTATTTATACTAAATTCATTAATTTCAATTTCAAATTAAGTTGTAACCTTACTTTTTGTTCACTCCTCATATTTATTTGTTGGTTCAGTAAGCTACATACAAAATAGATTGAAAATATATTTTTAAGTTGCATTACAAAATCCAATTAGAAGAAGACGTTCAATAATTGTATTGCTTGATTCATTTTTGATGTAATAGATTTTTTTTTTGTTATCAAATATGCCATATAATGTATCCACTACTCTACTTTATTTCTACCATTTTGTATTAATGTTTATTTTTAGTATTAATGTTTATTTTTAGTATTAATGTTTATTTTTAGTTAGTATATTTAAAAAATAACTGTATTTTTCTCTGTAAATAGAATTTATTCTGCTGAGAAATAAATGATTATTATTATTATTATTATTATTATTTTCCCATTTATAGCCAATCATTATTTGTTGCTCATAAATCTCGGAATTACAATTTTAAAATAATTTTTTTTGCTTAACATTTATGGTATGTTTTCAGTAAAGTACTATTATTTATACCAAATCTAGTAATTACAATTTCAAAATAAATTCTATGTCGCTTTTTGTCGTTTTTACAATAAAGTATGAATCCTTTTGTGGATAGGTGTAAGTTTTCGCGCTTGCACAATAGAAAAGAAAACCCGCTCGCATCAATTAACTAAAACATAAATCCCGTTTTCCCGCTCACGTACAAAATCGGTCCGTAATCTTTAATTCATGTAAGCGCAGTAAATTGAATGCGCATCACTTTCTGATGTTGCATTCCCATGTCCATTTTCAGTGCTCGCTCCGCGAAATCTTCCTTCTGACGGGT